>OU696696.1:0-1250000 GCA_916050605.2 Platycheirus albimanus | reverse complement strand
AGATTTTGAATATAGTGTATGTACAAAAAAATTATGTTGTTTTTAAAGACAAATTGTAACGTATTCAAAAAAGTTACGAGAATCCTCTTTAATTTCTAGCGCCCTTGGCCTTCAAAAGACTTAATGCGGCCCTCTGTACTGCGCATGTTTGTCAAATCTAATAAAAATTACGAGCATAAAATATGTATTCAAATATCTTTTCAAAAATGAGCGTGAAGAAATATTTCCATTTTTCAGCGTGATGACACTCTCTGGAAGGATGGATGCCAATGAACATGCATTAAAAAAAACTCTGTATTTAATGTTGTAAGAAAACATCAAGGACTAGATTTCCTGAATGTAAAATCATTAGAAGCTAGTGAAATTATGTTTGAATAAGAACTCTTCAAAAACAAGGTTCTTAAAAAAAAAACATTACCAGCAGCAGGCAGTTATAAAAGAAATAAGTGGGTAGTATACCTTTTTGTTCGCGAGCATTTAATTTTTCAAACTTGGTCATTAACACTTTACCTTAATTGCTTCTTAAGGTTTACGTTTACGCAAAGGAAAACTTAATCATTCTAAAAATATAAAAGTGGAAATCTTTTTCAGCCATTAACTGCATTATATTCATCTTATGCCTTCAAAGCAACGAGTTAAACGTCTTTATATTCCCTTTCAAGTAGCTCTTAACTTAAAAGGCTGCTGAAAAGTTATAAGTCTATTAAAATGCCACAAAGGACCCTACTGGTCAATTAAATGCTTAAAGCCAAAAATAGAAATCCCTAACGCCTAACGGTATTATAAATCATTTGGTTAGCATTTTACAATTTATTGAGCATCCCAAGTGGAATAATTGTCCGAGGAAAAGGCTTGAAATTTCCATATATCCTTTTTGTGTCGGGTAGACATTTTGCTGAGAGTGTTCTATGAGTGGTGAAAAATTCTTCTAAACGATATGATGTGAAAATGTTCAATAATTTTGCTGAATGTTAACTGGCTTTGAGAGTACGAAAACGATTGGCAATTGATTGTGTTAAGTGGGTAGGAACTTTCAATAAATAGTTTTATTGAGTCTTCTTCAGTGTTTGCAGGGGATAATATGTTCCTTTCACACATTGATCTTCCCAACAATACGTTCAAATATTTAACGAAGTTTTCCAATTTCAGCAATTCCTTCCTTTTAAATGTACGTAAAGGATGGTAGAATAGAATGCTTAGCTGAATTTTTTAAGGCTGCAAATACAAGAAACATGAACTAATGAGGTTAATTAGCATCTTGAAAGAAGCTGTAATAGCCACTAACCACTTTGAGGTTGATATAATAAATTCCAATAAAGGATGTTAAGATTAAATTGTTGAAAAATTCTCAATACTACTTACCACTGCTCAGGGAATAGTCAAAAGACATTGCACTTTATTACACAGTACTTGCCTCTAAGAATTTGACTATCGAATCTTATTGCTCAAAGTGATTTTAAAATTTCGGAAAGATTTTGTGGGAAAAAATATTGCTTTATACGATCTATATAATCTAAACAATACAAGCTGGAATGCATGACTTTGATTCCGAATGACACTCTTAGAGGAGCTTGACTTACTACGTCTGAGATTTGTCACACTAAAGTGCCCATTTCATAAGAAAATGCTTTATGAGTCCAGAATATAAAATAGCACCCAGACCTGATATTTCCATCGGAACTTGAATGCATATAGAATCCAAGTCCGCATTAGTTTGCGAATGGTTTCATGCAAAACATTTGACTAGATTGGGTAACAGATCTTTGTAGGTCGAGAAAGTAGTGCCAATAACCCGGTTCTTAACACGAAAGGTAGCCTTTTAGTAGCAATAGAACACTAGATTCGAAGATGCATTTCTGTGCACTG
This sequence comes from Platycheirus albimanus, assembly GCA_916050605.2. NCBI lineage: Eukaryota > Metazoa > Arthropoda > Insecta > Diptera > Syrphidae > Platycheirus > Platycheirus albimanus. Next base: position 1,248,134 of record OU696696.1, on the reverse strand, counting down.
CGAACTGAACTCAAATAAAAGTTATCAAATGCCGGCCATATATGTAGGTCTTTTAGAGGCATTCACATCAGGGAACTGCGACGAGTAGCTCAAATTGTGAGCCACTCGAAATATTCGCTGCCTAATGCAGTATTCCAGCACATTCCATTTCACCCAAGGCAATACAAGCAATGTATTCGCTAAAATGAAATGAGCCGAGCCCGAGCTCATATTCGTTTAAGCGAATGAGATTCAGACAGTGATTCCTTTTCTGTATACTGGAATGTGCCTGAATACTGCATAAGGCAGCGAATATTTCGAGTGGCTCACAAATTTAAGAGTGGCTCACAAATTTTTAGAGTGGCTCTCAAATCGTGATTCTCTACAAAACTGTGAGTATATTCTATACTCTGTAAAACTTAAAAGGTTGTATTTAAATTGTTGCTAATAAAATAAGTCATAAAACCATTGTCACTAATCGTTGGCGTTGCTTTGTTACTTTTTTTTGGCTCGGAAAAATTGAGAGTGCATTCCCAATTTGAGAGTGCACACTCAATTTATTCGAGCTATATGAATCTATGAGCCTTTGGTGTGAGAGTCTACAAAACACTCTCAATTCATATTAGCAAGCAGTAAAACTAAGGCTCGCGAGTGTTGTGTTCATGTCCTACACGATTCAAACTCGTTTCTTTTCTTTGAGTGCGAGGTTCTGTGCGGCTCGTAAAAAAGGGGATGATTCACAAGTGCAAATGAATGTATTCATGCAGTTCTCTTATTCACATTGACCCAACGGCAAGTACAAAACGACAAGTACTCTTCAAAAACCAAAAAGGAGTTGGATTTGGTCATATATAATATTTATTAAGGAAATTAAATCTCCACCATCAATGTCACTGCAAAGAATGCCACGAATGAACAAAACACTAAACATTTTTTATTCCCGTTAATGTTGCAGTCAAATAATATTGGATTCAATTTACGACAGAATGATAATACAGAACATTTTGACAAGTTCACAAGCAGATCATTTAATTTACACCAATTGTCGAATTTGTTCATCTCTTGTTGGAATTCAAGACAATCGTTGAGGTTATTTATGACAATAAACATTTTGATATCTGCGAAAATCAAGCATTCAGATATCGATAACACAGAAGGAAAATCATTTATAAAAAGATCAAATAGAGGTGGGCCCAAATGACTTCCCTCAGGAACACCCGAATGTACTGTTATAGGAGTAGACTCAAAGCCACCTATTTTTAAAATTTGATTTCTACCAATGAGATATGACCAAAACCATTTTAGTAAAGTTTATCAAAACCGTAAGCTTTTAATTTTTTAATTAAACTTTGGTGATTTACTCTACTGAAAGCTATTACAAAGTCCGTATAAAACACATCCATTTGGCATCGTTTTTCTAATGCTTGAAAACATTTCCACAAGTAAGGGATTGATTGTGAAGAGGAGAGCTCATAGATTCAAAGCAGTCTTTAAGAACAATTGGAAAAATTCCTTGACATTCCGGCTAAGCCGACGCTTCCAGCTCGCTCAGTGCACAACCAACTTCATATTTTTCAAAATAAAGGACACAGCAGTCAGTCATTGGTAAAAAGCATTACCAGCACAAAAATCAGAAGAATTGTAGATATTTTGAAAGCTATCCGCAAACCAATCAACAATAGTTTTTGGATCACTAGAAGCAACATTATTGTAAATCATTAAAGTTGGGAAATTGAATTGATTTTCGTTTTAAATTAATTAAATTCCAAAAGACAAGGACAATAGAGGAGGTCACACAGTTCATCTATCTGGGTAGTTATCTGTCACTCGATGGCGGAACAGACCTGGGACGCCAGGAAAAGAATAATGTGATGCTTTTTTATACTCATACTGAGGTTAGCTCATGGATGTCCAGAGTTGTTCCCAAAAGAAAGCAAAAACTCAGGGTTGAAGAGTGTCGAACTCCGAAACAACAATATTTTTATTAATTTTAATTTTCTTAAGAGATTATTTCATATTCTTAATGATACTCTTACAATAAAAAATTACAATTCAATTCTTTCGATTCCTCTAAAAAGGAAGGGCTCCACGACAATAAACGAGTGGCTTTATGCCGGTCAACGATCCACCGCAACCAACAGCGAAGTGGAAAGCTGACAAAAAACGGTTGAGCAAGGCTCGGTCTATGGTAGCCCTAAGAAAAAGAGTAGCCACGACAAAAAACTGGTAGTTCCAAACTAGGTCTATGGGGAAGCAACAACCCCACGACAATAAACGGAGGGCAGAGATTCCTCTAGAAAGGAAGAGCTCCACGACAATAAACGAGTGGCCTAACGCCGGTCAACGATCCACTGCGACCAATAGCGAAGTGGAAACTGACAAGAAACTTTTGCTTCAAAAGTTGGTGAGGCTTCTGCTGGTGTTCCCCGCAGCGTACCTTCGAGTGAGAACTCTTATCCCGGTTTTCTATTTGCAATAGAACTTCTTCCAATGGCTGGAAGATCGAGTCTGATTTTTCATGAAAATTCCACATCTACTTATGGAATTTCACTGAAAGGAGAGACTGTGAGTTATAAAGTTAAATGATAAAAATACTTGCAAATGAGTAATTCGTTTTGATTGATGCATTTATTTGGCTGCTCTTTTAGGTCCTAGGAAGTGGTTGGCAGTCCAAATCAGCGGTGCGGGGTGGAGGGGCAGGCGGAATTTATTTAATAGCATGTTGGCGTTACGTCACGTGATGGTGATTCGATTATTCATTATATGAATAATATGAATATGGAATCCTCTTGGCGTTCGGTGGCGGTGGTTATTTGGGAGGCTGTGTGGTTATTATTTGGCTCTAGCCTCACTGGCGGTCGGAAGGCAGAGGGGCGGCAAGAAATGTGGAACTTCGTTACAATAAATAAATGTAATACTCGAAATATTTTCAGAATGTTTTCTTTAGTGTATGGAACTCTAAAGAAATGTCTCTTCGTACCTACCAAGTTGAAACCCTTTGAATCCAACGTGAAATCTTTGCTGATATATGCCTGTGAAATGTGGAAATGCTCTACCATCATCAGATCAACCTTTGTCTGCATATCCAACAATTAACTGTGGCTTAAGACTGGTAAATTAAAAGTGGATGATTGATGGCACCAAGAAGAGGAAATGGCGCTGGATTGGATATTTACTCAGGAAACCTTAATGATATCATATCAAAGCAGTGCTTTCCGTGGTATCCTCAGGTGCAAGGCGAGTTGAAAGACCAAAGGAGATCAACTGCCATGAATGAAGCTCGGTCCCGGAGTTTGCAGTTGCGGTCACAACTGAGGTATCGTTCTAAGAAGATAGAGAAATGGAAGGACCTGGTTGGTGCTCTTTGCTCCAGGAAAACTTTGAGTGTTGCTGACAACAGCAGTTTCCGGAAAACAAGAAGAAGAAGAAACAGATCCTAATAAGCTTTTTTGGTTAGATCTTTTAAGACCTTACCGACGATTTTAAATATGAAAATGATAAACTTACCGAAACAGATATAAATTCATTCTTTTAGGCGGTAAAGTTGAAATAAAGTTATTATTTGATCACTTAGAACTTAGATTATCCTCCAAGTTATTAACCAAATCAATTTTCAAAATTATTGTTATGACTATATAGGAACCTATATAAAAGTAAGTATCTAGGGAACACGGCGACAGGGAATATGCAAATCACTAAAAACAAAAATTAACAGTCGAGAAAACTGACACCCAGTTCATGCTCCGAATAGTATTAGATACTTTACCAACAATATTTGTTCCTTAAAATATCGGTTTCGTATTTATTTTTATCATTTTGATGCTACCTTATTGCAAAAAACTGAACGGTGATTAAAATTCTTATTGCAATTCGCTGCCAAATTGTAAGTCAAAAGCACTTTTGACAACAATTTCCAGAAAAAAACTGTCAACTTTAAGAGAACAGAGGACAACACAGCCATTTTTAATTTGGTTCTGAATATGTTTCGTATCTTAAAGAGTTTCAAATATTAATCGCTACAATAAAACAGAAAGCTTTCCTCCTATACATTTGTTTCAGAATAAACAATAGGCAAGCATGTAGTATTTTGTTTCCCACTAAGAAATTTTATTATTAAGTGGCCTCATCCCTTAAACTATAAAACAAAAGTTGGCTTTCTTTTTCGCTGGTATACCTATATCTTCTCCAACCATATCACGACAAAGCGCGGCACGGCTCGGATCGGCCTCATGAGCAATAAGGAAACTCAAGAGCCATTAAATTCTTTAAGCAACAATCATGAACAAAGAAGCATCCTTGGGCTTTCTTAACCACCAACAACGGTATACTGTTTGTTTGTATTTCGTTTGTTCTATATACAAAGCAAGGACCTTCCATCAGAGGAACAGAAAGGCACTAAGAGATAGCGTTAGCTATAGCGGGTTGGGTAAAAATATGGTCACTAAATGTGCTTCTACAGCAAATTGTGTAAAAATAAAAATAATAATTTTTCTTTCAACTTTTATGGATACTCTGCAAAATAAAGCAATAAGGCTTAATGCCATCACTTGAAAAGGGCAGGCTTCCAAGTACGAGCATTTGAACGCCACCACCTGCTTAAGTTTACTGTATCTCTGCTCCACACCTACATTATTACCGTCGTTATTTATTCTGCATTCAATCTTTCCGCGTATACAACATTAATGAGATGACTTTGCCTCTTTGCTTTTAGCTTGTGAAACCCGCGTCTTTACGCTTACATTTTTTTTTATTAAAAAAATGCGTTTTTTTTTATGGAACGAAAGTGTAATCTCCACATTGAAATGACGAAGCGCAGAAACGTGAATTGAAACAATTTCAAAAAAAGGACTAACGAATGGCAATTTTTATGTGAAAGTTTCTAACTATACGAGCAACACTGTTACATGTTCCGCATGATGGCGAACGAGCATCAAGGGAAATCCGCAATGAATTTTATTTCGAATATTTGCGAATTTATTAGAAAAATCAATATTTTTTTTCGATTTAAAGTAGATTTGACAAGTTAAAATGTTCATTTCTTTTTTTTTATTCATTTCTATTCTAGCAAACTATCTTTTTGTGAAAGCACAAAGCTATAGAGATCCAATATTTACCTTGCTAAAGGTATATACTAAAAGAGTGCGATAGAGCACGAAAAAAATAAAATAAAATAAAATACCAAATTCGTTCAATAACGAAGCACACAGGTAAGGCAACATCCGTTTAGAAAAGTTGGTGTGGCCATTAAAAAGATGTGAAAAAGAGAACACCAAACACCAGGGACCAGGTGTATATTGTGGACGAAAAAATTTGTTATGTTCCATTTTACGTGCGAGAATAACCTTGCCATGTTGCCTGCCATGCCCTGCCCATAGTTTCGGATTCGATTGGATTTGGTTGGGGTGGGATAAGGGGATTTCAGGATTGAAAGCTATCTGGACACGTTTATCGTATTAAAGCTTTTCACCAGCCGAATTAAAGTCTTAAAATATATTCAACAGGAAAACATCTTTAGCAACACAAGAGTGTTTATGATAAATCGAAAACCTGAAAATCCTGCCGCTGAGCTGGCGCTGGCTCTGGTTAGGGGAAAATTCAACGAGACAAAACTTATAGATCCGTGGCCAGGTTTTATTTTTATCATGAATATCTTTAAGGATGTGATTTTTGATTCTTATTGATTTTTTATTGGATTTCGTTTAAAGATTCAACTGAGAGTAAGTTTTCTAGAAAATAATCTTTATTTGACCTGGAGCTAAAGAGATTTGAAAAGTCAAAGTATTCCAAGAAGTCAAAAGTCATTTCACGTGAATTGAAATGATTTTCAAAGACCAACTTCAATGGAAAAAGTTTACAAAGCTGTTGGCAGTTCAGTTGAATAGAATGCAATGTAAAGGCTTACTGTGTTCTTACATCCTTTTTATGCGATACAAACTGGTCTATTGTCTTGTTATTTGCACAAATACAATTTAAGTATTTTTTTATTTTTCTGTTTCAACTTTATTTGATTTCACCAATTTGTTGCATTACTTGAACAAAAGGGGAAGTCTAACAAATGATGTAAATATAGAAATACTCTCTTTTGTTCAAAATTAAATTTTGTAATGAATTTAAAACATTCAAAAATGATGTTTTGTAAGGACCGATTGATATCGGGTTATAACAAATAGAAATATTAAGGCACAAAAGGCCAATTCGAATCAGGTTTGCTAACGAAGACTACAATGTAGGCAAAGAATTTTGAGGAATTATTGAAAAATATTTTAGCTCTTCCGATGTGGAGTGCCAAATATTACAGGTTTTGTTTGTGCTGGGAGTAGAAAATAATTGGAATTTTTTAAAATTCAGGTCCTTTTATATGTATGTATACATACCTACGGCGCGGCGCGCCGTCAAAGCTAAGTTTTTTTGTATGGAATTAAAAAAACTATTTTAAATTTTACAGTAGATACAAAAACTGAAGCTTACTGTAAAAACGGGAGAATCATTAAAACCTAAATCCTTGGAAGGATTTTAATTTTGAATCTTAGATTTTTAACGATGCCTTTAGCTGTGCCCCAGTATTTAAAATTATTGGTCACAGCATCCTATACAAATTTTAACCACTTTTTATTTTAAATTTGATACCCTTAACATGGATTGACGCATTTCGAGCGTTTTGAAAGATGGATACAAAATAAAAGGTGATACCGATGCACATTGGGATTGAATGGGAGGGAAAATAGAGGCGGGTTAAAGCCTTTCAAATTATTCTAATGTGGCTTAAATATGAGTCTCTATATATAACAGTATGTCCGAAGTAAGGCTAGAGGATGAATTGATAAACATTCCTAGCTACGAAAGTGTTACCGTCAAGGAGAGGAATGCATCTGGATATTTCGCTTAAGCACGGTTTATAGAATTAACGATGAAACAAGGTGGGACAAAAGTAGACATTACGGCGATATTCAAGTACGGTTTTCTTGATGCAAGTTTTAATCATTAATAGTGGAGGCGGATTGGTTTTGCTTTACAGTCCGAAGACCGCATTTAGTTTTTGAAGCATTAATTTCCACGCGGTTGATTATTCAACATTTGAAAAATTGTCAAGATCAGATTTCAATTAACTTATCAGACGCTGCCATTGCAGCTTCACATTCGAAGAACAGGGCTCCCTGAAATTAGGCCATAGGAAATGACGCCCAAATGAGTTTTGGAAAAAAAGCCTAAAAAATTTGTGTGCTAAAAATTTGGAAAAAAAACGCCCAAAATATTCTTGGAAATTTCACCAAAAAGCATGGAAATTACTCCGCAATTTAGGAAAAAGGGCCAAAAAATTAAAATGGAAATTACGCCAAAAAAATATAAACTTTATGGCTCAATTTATAAACTAAGTTTGAAAAATGGCTTTGGAAATTACGCCCAAAAAGTAAAAAAATATATTTTGCAAGGATTTCTCTTAACTACTGTTACTAAGCAATGTGAGGATTTTTAGATTAATTATTGTGGCGATTATTATAACGTAATCAGTTTAAAAATCGCGCGATTTTCAAATTGATTATTGTGGCGATTATTATAACGTAATCTGTTTAAAAATTGCGCGATTTTTGCACAGATTAAATTATAATAATCGCCACAATAAATTATTTGGGAAAAACAAAACGTTAATTTTTTTTGGCGTTTTTCCCTTTTCTATTTGGAAATCGTTTTTTTTCCAAACAAATTCTTTTGGCTTTTTTCTTTAATCCTAAAGGCAAACATTTTTGGGCCTTTTTTCCTAGGAAAAAGAACCTAAATATTGTGTGGAGATTAGTTTGGGCTTTTTTTCCTATTTTTTTTTTTTGCGTAATTTCCTATGGCGTAATTTCAGGGAGCCGAAGAACAGGGCTTTGAATCTGGAAACGAATATAATAAGATAAGAGTACTGTGTAGTCAGCAAAACAATTCAGTGTTTTAGAAGTATTAGACAAGAGATCATATTATAAATATAAGAAAGAGAGAAGGAGACAGAACGTAGCCTTGGGGACACCAGCATCTCTTTTTATGGGTTGCAAATTGAAGACCGTTCAAAACAACGTGAATTGAATCGTATTAAAGATAATTTTTAATTCATCGAAGAATGGGTTTCTTGATATTAACCCTCCAGCGGTGTCGTACCTGTCTGTGAGACCGGGTTTCAATGTTGTTTATATGTGCCCTTTACTGACGTCACTACTGGCGGGTTACATGCACGAATTTTTTATAAGAAAGCCTTGTGTCATCAGATTCTATCAAATGCCAAGACGGCACAGATTTGTTTCACTATTCCGAGAGATCATCACATTACCAGCGCAATTGTCGCTATGAAAATAGCACTGCCAGTGATTAAGCAGTTACCGTTCCTCAAGCTATTATTTCTTGATCTGAAAGTTTATCAGAGTTTGCATGACCTTAGAAAGAAGAGATGTAAATACGACTTTTTTTAAACGGGCTGAGCAAATGCTGTTTTCCATCCTCTAGGTAGAAGATCTGTAGAATAGGAAAGATGCAATGGTTTTGGAAGCATGGAAGTACACTTTTTCAGAACTATAAAGGAGTTACCACAGGAGTGTCATTGTGAACGAGCGTCCGAACCGAAGGCGTAGTAGAGTTTTCTACTTTTTTAAAAATGACCAAAAAAGTTTGCTGACTTTGTGACCTTGTAATATTTTTTGCCTTAATTTTTGTTCAGGTCTTTCTTACTTGTTTGAATTAATATTTCGGGCTTTCTTTGCTCCGACCCGCCATTCACTTTGATAATTCCAGTCAAAGCACTGCTTTTCTATGTAATTATCGGTCTTCCTCAGTATATGGGCCATCCAACTGCAGATATACTTGTTGTCTAGTTATATGACGCAGTTCATTGTTTGAAATGGCTTGTGGGTGTAGATACCGGATCTTCAGATCATTACGCAGAAAACAGTTGACAAAAGTTTGCAAATTATCAAGAAATTATCTTTGAAATTAATATCTTACAGTTTTATTGCCTCGTACCTGAGATGTTCTCTCCCAATTATGAAACTGCTGCAACCTTTTAAAAGCCATCAGAGACAGCTTCAAACGTAATCGGAAATCGATGTTCTTCCAAATAAATATTTTAATTCAAGTCTGGATACACTTTATGTATGTAAGAATGATTAAAAATAAACCTGTTGACCAAGTAATAGATTTAAAACTTTATCAAAAGTAAAAGCACCTGTTCTCTAACATTTGTTTAATGCTTTGGCATATAACCAACTTGTTGCGAAATTAATTCTACAGTGTAGTGCTGCTGTTCCTATTTCGGCCAACAACTTTTTAGAAACTTTTGCCTTGTCAAATGCAGGGGAAATCCTTTTCAAACGAATAACTTCGTAAAAAAAATAAAAACAATCTAAAACACAGGTGGTAAGGTACTTCCTGTAACATATTTGCTTCCATCTTTTTGTGAGTTGCCTTTTCATTGAAAAGGTTCCTTCATTAAATTTTGGAAAGTTATTTCACAAAATACGTCACTATGTCACTAAAGCAAATGCGGGGCCCATACCCCTTTGAGAAGGGCATTTGACAAAGGACAACCAGCCAAGCCAAGATGATATGACAAGATTAAACTTCATTTTATGTCTTGTTTTTTTTTTTTTTTTTTTGAAACAAAAGGACAATCGGGAGGCACAAACACAAAAACAAAGCTAGGGAACAATATCTAAAAAATTATGATTAAGAGTTTTATGAACTCTTTTTAAAAAAAAGAGGTTTAATAGGTATTTTATGTCATATCATTTTTTTGAGGAGGATACATTCACAGTTACATTGCAAACTCCTTTGTCTAAGAAAACACAGACGCAGATGCATACACGACTTGAAAGCTTTTAAGAACAAAATGAATTGCCATCGCAGAATATTGTCCTGACATAATTTTACGACGTGAAATTCAAATGCGACGGAACAGAGCATACATAGACATACATCATATGAATTTATTACTCCAGTGTTTTCATTTAATAACTTCCTTCATATTTCATAAGAAGACTTTTTGAGTGTGCCAATGTTCCAGCTTCCAGCTTCCAGTCCCAAGTGAGTGAATCCATCAATTTTTAGTTTGAAATTACGCAGAGTGCTTCGATTGCATATTCTGTGATGTAGACAACGAAATAGACTTGCGATGGAGTTAAAAGAAATGTATTGCTTGAATAAATTTCTATTCACTGGTAGGTATTGGTATAGAAATAAACCTAGGAACTTAAATCAATTGAAAGTCGAGGCTGAAAGGTCTATCTGCTATATCAATGAAATTTAATTTGTGTGCAATCCTGCAATAAACGTAAAACCAACCCAAGGTTATAGATTCTCCTATCTAAAAGAAAAAAATCCTACTTGAATTTAATGTTTGGTAAGTTTAAAATGAATTTAAAGCAGTTCAACATCCAACAGAATACTTTCATAAAACAAGCGGAAACAGACATAAAGGACTTGAGTCTATTTTCCTAGCGACTTAAGTAGTTTTCCGGTGCCCGGGGACTTCTTTAACAGAATCCATTTACTCTGCATTCATTTTCGTTGAAAACATTATACGAACATTAGCCTTAGTCTGTACACTGTACAGTGTACACGTAGTATGTATCAAAGTACAACGGGCTCTCAAGTACCTAAACTATCACTTTTTCCCATCTGGGTATGAACACGACTCCACTCCTTACTTTGACAAAATACAAACTGCCACCTTGGGGTTCCCAAAAGGAATATTCAAATTCACAAATGTGTATTTTATGAAGTCTTTGATAATGTATGTTGGCGTCACTATACAAGTATCTCTGTCCAGGAGTTTTGTCCCTTGATAAAATGATAATACGAATCTGTGAGGATCCTTTTGTTTTAATTGTCAAGCTTGTTTTGATTCTATTATGACAGGATGATTATAATGGTCTTTAATGACCTCTATTTACAGGCACACATGGGTTATTTTTTTTAAAGAGCTAAGTCCCTCGTCACAGCTATGTGATAAGAATCTAATGAGTCCTTTCAGAAAGATTTTATAAAAAAAAGTTATGCTTTTTGTATGTTTTAAGCACAGCATCATACAAGTGTTTTTATATCTGATTTCCACAAATAAAACTTTTTCTAAACCCGACACAAAGAAATCCCTTGTTGGAATCCAAACGAAACCCTTTCTGGGAAAGAGACTATACGTTGTTCTAATCCAGTTCCTACAGACAGACACACTTGTTGTACCCTCAGGTAAAACGGACAAATTTTAAGTATTAGAATTTCCATTTCCATTTTTCCACATCTATCATATTTATATTTACGCAAAGGACGGTTTTTTAAAAGCTTTATTTGATGCATTGCACAGCATCCTTTTTCATTTCAAAGAACTCATACCTACATCCCACACATAAGTTTCATAGTAGGAAAATAAAATTTTAAAAATAAATTTCCTTCAAACTAAGTAGCTCGGTGCTAACTGAAGCCTTTTTTGATGCTTCAGGACTTGTTAGGATAATGTGAAACCATGCACATAACTCCGTCCGTGTTCTCAGCACAATAGAAAGTATGAGTATTTTTTTCTTTAAAAAAAACTTTATTTCGCGTCCTCTTGTTGAAATGATGATGTACTTTCCGCGTTGGGGGAATGGGGAGGATAAGAATCATATATTGTGAATTTATTTCCAACATTTATGATGATGTGGAATTGAATAAAATTTTATTTTTTGGAAACCCTTATTATTATGTCATGGAAATTTTTACTTCAAAATTCTGTTGCAGAAGGGTATTATTATACATAATAAGAGTTTCAATTTCAAGTACCTACCCGCGTTCAACATTAAGGTTTGAAACTAAATTAAAGTAAACTTTTGATTTGAAAGTCAAAAGTTTTTTTTGAAATGCGGAATTAATTTGACACCTTCATAAATGGCTTTGACATTTAAGTTATTTTAATTTACCTTTGCCATTTGCATTTGTTTGAAAACAGAAAGTTTTTTTTTGAAACAGTGCGGTTTCAAGGTTTGTGTTTCAAGAAACGTGTTTTGAAGAATGTTTATTTATAATATGCTCTACTCAGAAAGAAGGAGCATATTTTGGCACAGTTTATTGAATCAGCTGGTATTAAGTCTACGAAAATACTATGGACAGTTGGGAGGGGTAGAGCAAAACAAAATTCAGCCTGAAATATAGTTCAATTATGGTTTCAGAATTGTTATTAGATTTTTATCATAAACTAGTTGCTGGTGGATACTCATGGTCTATCAAAAATTTATGTGAAAAACTCCGGTTTTTGTGAGCTTTTTGGCTACGTTAGTTTATGTAAAAGAATTGTATGGTTCATCCTTTGATACGCTTTAGTAAAATTTGTGAAAATAATATAATTTTGTAGAACTTTTTTTTATTTTATTTATAGCATTCGTTACCATAGTATAAATATTTGTTGTCAAGGATTTAAGCATAGCAAAACCATGCTGATAGGATGAAATTAAATTTTGAATCATTTTTTCGAAAAGAAATCTTAAAAATTTGTCTATGATTAGTGATATCTTGCTTAGACCCAGACTTAAAGATTGGAGACAAGAAAGATATTTTCAATGTTTTTAAGAAAAAAAAAGCCTGATACAGACAATTCTGTCTGTCTGTCTGTCTATCTGTCTGTATGTATCGGCACCTACAGCATAAACGGTTCTACCGATTTGCTTCAGACTTGGTTCAAAGTATTATTATCACGTCCTACAGAGGAATTTTGGGAATTAGCATTCTAGCTCTAAAACTAACTGTACCTGCCATACGATATTTAGGGGGAAATTGATTTTTCTCAAAAACGGCTCCTTTGATTTTGATAAAACTTTCTGAATACTGTTTTCTGTGCAAACGTTATGTTTTGGTTGGAATAGATTTTTATGTCGTATAACTGTATCTCCCATAGGACCGGTTTTTTGAAATCAGATTTTCTCGTAAACTTTTTATAGACAAAATATGTAATATAAATTCTTAATTTTTTTGAGTTTAAAAAAAAAAAATTAATTTTTTTCTTATTTTTATCGAAAAACGGTTTGATTTTTTTTTTTAATTTTATTTTTCTGATAAAAACTACGAATTGCTAGAAGTTGGCATACTCAAAAAATATTTGGAATATTTTTTCGAAAACTTTTTCAAAAAAAAAACTGGTCGAATGATTTTGAAAAAAAATTTTTTTTTAATTCTTAACAGTAAACGAAATTAGATAGTTTACTTAATTTTTTTTCCAAAAAACGGTTAAACTAGTGATTTTTTAGTGATCAATAAAATTTCATATCATTTTTTCCCTGATTTTTGTTCCAGAATCTCAAACCCCACCACTGTCATCTGTCACACATTAGAGCAAGTTCGTCCGACCCAGTCGTGCACTTTATTTTTTAATGTGGAATGTTGTCGGAACCTTTACTTTTATTCAAATCTAGAACAAGAGATCTAATGTCAATACATTGACGAACACTAGGTAAATCTTGTTCTTCAATAGATTTTGTAGCACAAACTTATTTAAAATATTTTGCAAATAAGTTGCAAATAATGGGTACGTCACGAGTAGCAGCGTATAAGTACTTCCTACAGCTAGGTAATCCATATGACTATCGTTTGCCATTTAAAAAACTCCAAAACTGTTTTGATACATGAATTCAAGCTGTTTTATCAAAAATTGTATTATTCTGAAAACATTATTTCCATTTTACCACCAAATTTGTCAAAATGAAAAAAATAAGTCATGGTTTTAAGTTTAAATAGTTTGTGGAAGCAGAATTGGGTTGTTGATTAATGTGAGCAAAAAATATTGTCATCATAATTATTTCTTCCAATACCATTTTTAGTAATTACAAAATAATTGCTTCATTTAAATACATAATAAAATTCTGAATTTCTGTCATGCTTTATTTTAATTTTGTTGCTTGTATTTTCTGAACAATCGACTTTGAATGAATTGTCCAAAGAAAAAAAAATTAACTCAATTCCCGAAAAATGTAGTATTACGTTGTAGTTTTCCACCAAAATTTGCGTGAAATAAAAATTCCTTTCAAAGCTTCCTGAATAAAAAGGAAAACACAGAGATTATATTTAATTTAGTTCAAAACACTAAAGCGGAAGTAGAATAAAGTGGAAGTGAGAAATTATTAAAATTTATTCCTAAACAAATGAATGGTCTCATTAAAACCGTTTTCAGAGATAATAGTCCTTGCTTTTCGCACTACAAACGATCCACTTTATTCCATTATTTTTCATTTAGTTCTGTCCTTTATGCAAGCCAGTACGAGTCCCACAATAATTTAGTAAATTCCAAAACTATGAGTATAATTTCCACAAAGCAGTGAAAATTTTGATTTATATTAATTTCGAATACAATATTAAACTTTGTGTACTGCATTATAAAATGGATCCGCAATAATTTGAGAATTTCAAATGTGTGGCCGCTGATATTAGTCTCGCATACACAATATACTTGCTCCTGGAATTTATGTGGAGACATAGAGAGAATTTATTTTGTATTTAGTGCACGCACGTATCAAATTGTATGCATAATTTCAAATCAAATTATATTCAGATTGTATATGCAACAAGCAATACCAATAGAATGTTCGATAGTCATAAATATATTAAACCCAAAAGTATGATTAATTACTGATTGATGATGAATACATTTGCAACCAATTTGGCAAAAGTGCGAAACAATTAATTTTATTGTTTATTTTTTGCTGAACAGGTCGAATGTATTGGTTTTTCTTCAAACGGTTTGTGGTGGTATCAAAAATTGTGTGAAAATATTTCAAAGCACCATTGAATATTTTATAATGGATTAATTGCTTTTGGCGTCCACGTTTGGAAGCCACATAGTGCTTTCAAAATAACATTAACGAAAAATGAAAGGACACATTGAAAATTTTTGGGTTTTGAACTAAGTTCATTCAAATACGTGGTCCTTTTCATATATTATTTAAAGTTAAAATTAATTTGCAAACTAATTACCTTTAAAAACAATCTACTTTAAGCGTACTTTGCTTCAAAATTGGCAGCGGCTACTGTAACGCACATTCCAATTTGTTGCACATTGAAAGTCCACTGGAAAAACGGCTTAAGTCAATTTTTTTGTAGTAAATTATTGAACATTTTTTTTATTATAGATATCTTAGATTTCCATGCGAGCTATCGTATTTTTTAGCGCCATTTTGTTAGTATTTTCCTTGGAAAAATGTATAGAAATAAAATGTCTCCATTTCGCTTTTCTGAATAAACTTATTATATCGTTTTTCTTGGAATCGATCTGAGTGAACTTACGCTATTTTTCCAGTGGAGCCTTCATGAATATATGAATATTTTTGATGAAATAAACTAAACTAAACTAAACTTAAAATATTCAGATATACAAATATGCCTGTACGCAATGCTTCTTCAATGATCTAATCACTAGGATCAGTGAATTGTTGGAGTGCGTTCAAAGTGATCACCAGTGTATTTGGAGAGGAAAAATTATGTCCGTCCAGAATATTGTTTAATGAAAAAGTCAACTTTATGTAGTATCATACTTTATTATATTTTCGTGGATAAAAACTGCAGTCTATTAGTTTCTAAAGTAAAAAAAATCATTTTTCAGTATGAAAAAGCTCATAGTGCTTCAAAGCACTAGCTAGTTATTTCTGATCAAATGAAGAAACTTCTGTGAGGGATCCCTCTTCAAAGGATAACAGACAAAAGTGAATGGTAGAACTCCAAAATGTATATTCGTTTCAATTTCAAACAACACAACCAATGTACATAGTTTTTTTTTAGGTTAAAAAAAAAAACATATTATGTTCCACTTGGTTCAAACAGAAGGAAAAAAAAAACAATTCTTGTTCGCTTAGAGCTGTGTCAATGGACCCCGACCAGATCCCAAAAACAGAGCGATTATGTTTGTTTGTTTTTATGGCCCTTCACCCCAGAAAAGTTTGTCTAACGGTATGTAGTTGATAGTGACGCTTCATAGAGCCAGAAGCTTACGCTGACGATTTTCAAAGAGAAAACTAAATGTGTATCCCCAGCCAGAAGCCAGAGGCAGAAGCTGCGAGGCCGAACCGACCAGCATGTCAACCTCAAAACCATTTTTCATCCCTTCACATCCATTTTCATACAATGTGAGGATAGTTTTGGTGGAATTTCAAAGATAAATGCGGAATAAGGAATATAAACCTGCAAAATACATTTAAAATAACATTAAAATAAATAGTCATACCAGGACGGAATGCCAACAATCACATTATGACCAAATGACTTTCCGCTTTTATTGTAACAACTCAATGTGATGTGATTTTCAAGTCGATTGACCTGGAACATGTTTCAAATAGGCGACATTAAACTTTAACAAACTCGACCGGCACGCGCTCAGGAAGTGCTCTAACAATAGAACGATGATTACTCTATTATCATTTAGATGTTTGAGGCAATTGTTCAATTCATTTCATTGTGGGAGAAAGAATTTCACCAGTTGTTGCCTTAGGAGTATTAATAAATTGGAATCTAGAATAAATCCAAAAATTGAAATTGACAATAGCAATTCCCAATGCACACGGACACTTTCTAAAGCTAGATTGTCAAAAGACGTAAATTTAACGCCAAGAAATAAATTTAACCTTAACTCTTCTAGAGCTTATAAATCAATTCCTGTTATTTTTCTCGAAGCATACTTCCAAAATAAAAATATTTAAAAAATTTCCAAAAACCATTCGTTCAGAAAAAAAAAAAACCTACTGGCGAATTCCCTTTTAAACACACGAAATATCCATTTATTTCAAAATCAGATAGGAATTCATCCAATTGAATGAAAGGAAAAAAAAATTTAAGGAAGGAAGTCGAATTTTTAAATGCTCTACTGATTCGGAACACATGGGGCTATGACGATGACGTTGACTTGACATTCCATCGATGACACGTAGGTACCTATATAGGTACTCGTATTGGGTGTTCACTTCACCATTTAACAGCCAAAGTGTTTTTCGATATCTTTTTGAGCTGTCAATAGCATAAGACGTTGGTAAGGTATCCCATAAGAACCATACAAACAAAAAAAACGTGTGTGGCCTGGCCAACGAGATGAGATATATACATTTCGATTTTTTTTTCTTCTTTAAACTTAATCGATTTCTATCAGATTTTGTTCATTTACCGTAAAATCAAACAGAACGAAAATATATCAAAAGATTGAAATGAAGGAGATTATCGGAGGAGTTGGGTGAACAAATGGCACGGTAACTTGGTTACGATACGATACATTGTCGTCACGTCGTCGTCCGTCTCCATTGTTACTTGAGAAGGGCTAACTTATAGAAGAGCCATTTCTTAATATTTCAACAGATTTTCATGTTCAAGGATATTTATTGATTTTGTATTTCATCTGACAAGAAATTCGAATATACAGAATTATTTATTGACCCTTAAGCAAGATGTGTTTCATTTAAGTTTAACAGATTTAAGAGCGTTTCTGTTCTGGCAGTTTTTGTAGATAACTTATTTCAAAAAAGGATTTTAAGTACAAAAAGATAACATAAGTTAGGTCAAAGCTTGGTTAGAAATTGTTAGCTTTGATCCTATAAATCACTTTTGAGCCGATTGTTAGCATTTTCGAATATCAATTGAAAAGAAATATATCCTAGAAAATAATTGGATTGATTTAACTTAGATACGTAGCTAAGGTACCTATGGTATTTTTTTTACGTAATCAATTTCCTTTAACGATTTCTTATTGTAATTTGAAAATGACAATAGCCCCTCCCTTTTAATACGAAATTCGAAAACGAGACATATTCCCTGAATTTTTCTATTGTGCAACGGAGTTTTGGAAAAAGGTGTGGCGGCCATTGTTAAACATATAGATTATAAGGATCAAGATCATGACGTTATATTGAGTGTCGAAATACAGGTTGAAAAAAAATCTTAAACAAAGTTCTATTTAGAATGCATGAAGAATGTTGTAAATAAAATAATCTAGAAAAAACGAAAATTAATTTCAGATTTGTCGGTGCGATTTTTTTACGATTAAAGCCTGTTCTCCGAATAAGAAAATCATGGTATCAATTGATGACACTTTGCAGTGGTTTTGAAGTCGTCTTGGATTTATTGTTCATGTAGTTTAGTGCTGTTTAAAATGATAATCCTAGCTCAATGTTTTAATTTTTACAAAGTCACGTTCTGATAGGATTTACAAAACCAAATGTTGATTTCTGTCTTAATTTTAATGGTCTAAACAAATTTATTATACTCATTGATATTTACTTTTATGAAAATTAAAGAAACTATTGATGAAGTAAGTATATGATACTAATGAATGATTGTTTTCGGAAAGTTTAGGAATAGCAGAAAAGAATAACTCTTTAAGGCCATTGTCAAGAAAGCTACAACAAACTTAGACTGCATTTTGAAGTAAGACTTCTTTAGGCGCGACTAGGGAGTAACTCAGATTTTTTTTTCTGACGTAAGTAACGCTCAATATTCCAATATGGCTGCATCTATGGCTCGCATCAGCTCACAGTGTGCACGAAAAAGTGAGAATATAAATAATATAATCTTACTCATTCGTGCACTTGTTCCATGGCATTTGTGTGTTTTGATTAATGTAGGGATGGCAAGTTTTATCGTATCGATATTCTTTAACAGTATCGATAATTATCGGGTGAAAAAATCAATATATCGATACATAGTCAAGTCAGTTTTCGCATGATTATTCATACAAAATTTGTTAAAATGAATAGACATGATGAAAATAGTATGTTTTTTTGGCTTAAAATTCAAATAACGGACATCTTTTTATATGTTTATAAACGACTTAATTTATTGGAGGTCTTGGTATAATGAAATAACTATGGTAAAATGTACGTATCTGATAACACTGCCAGTATTATCAAAATGCGGAACATATACACTTCTTGAACAAATAGTTTGAACTTTTTTGCTCGGAAACTTTACTTCAATCGCGCGTAAAAGTTACACGCACACACTTTTTTTTCCTAGAAGGAGCTTAACGGACTTTATTATTAGAAAAACTTTGCAACAAATAAATCCACTAAGACTTGTCAGATACCATCAAAAAAATGATCGCTTTAAAACTGAGTATGAATCTGAAGCATTTTGATCAATGAAGGCGGACAGGTAACCAACTAAAGCCCAACTAAGACGACCCAAATTACTTTTGGAATGAAAACACCATTAATTTAATTTCTGCATGTTATGTTCAGAGGAAACCTCTTAAATTTTTGTTTGATCTCGTTAGGAAGAACCTACCAATATTTTGTAATAAATCGTTCATTGGAAATCTTTATTATGATTCAACTACTGCAAAATATCTTTGAATCTTGGAGCAATAATCAGAAGAAGCGTTTTTAAACATACTTTACTTTTACCAAACATTAAAAGAATTGTACTAAACATACAATTGTAAACGTTCTTACTGCCAATCAGACAGATGTTTAAATGATTTTGTCAATTTTTTCATGACCTTAAATATTATGATTCAATGCAAATCTAAGAAAATAAATTATTTTTTAAGATGGACATTTTTCTTGTTGAATGAGACTATTGTAAGCGAATGAATCAATCGTCCTTGCACTTAGAGATTCAAAGCTGCAGTCGGATGTTAAAATTTGCCGATTTTTAAAATGTCGATTTCAAAAAATCGATCGTCATAATGTCGACTTTCGAAAAGTCGATTGGTAAAGAATACCGCCAGATCAAAATGTCGACTCTTATAAACTCGATTTTGAAAATATCGATTTGAAAAAAGATCGACATTGGCAAAGTGAATGATGTTCACATGCATGCGGCGCCGCATGGCCAAATTGTATTGCACAATCGAACCAAAAATGGAATTAAATAAGTCGCCTAAACACTATTATGTGATTTGATTAAAATTAACATATCAAAGAAGTTAAAAAAAAAGTGCGTGCGTACAAAGTACACATGTCAGAAGTGAAACTTCTTTGGCAAACTAATTTTTATTTTTTTGCACCGCATTATTATACACATCAAATTTTGTATATCAACCTTCCAGCGCTCATTTAACCACATACCAAGTCACATTCCTGCTACCCGCCAATCTATTAAAACCATCAACCACCTGACTGGCAGTCAGACGCCTACAGTGGATAAACGAAACACTTTTGTCAGCTAAGACACACCACACATAATGAAAACCGTCACTGCTACCCACCGTTCTATTTTTAACCATATAAAACAAACCTAACTCCTAACCTACAGCTCTCTCGACGTTCGCTCTATCTCACTCTCTCTCTCTCTCTCTCTCGATCTTTCTCACTCGCTTGCTCCCTACTCTCGATCCATGGCTATGTGCTTCATGCTACGCTACGTTCGCCCTTTCTCACTCTCTGTTAATCGGTCTCAATCGCTCTCTCCATTTTCGGGGACGGAAGTCACGCTTATTTCCGCTGCATCAGTAAACATTTTACCCCCATGCGCCTAAAGAAGTTTCACTTCAAAAAAAAATGTCTAATCACAAATTTAAATTCAAACATTCCTCACACAACAAGGTACAAATGCAAATGATAAACTTAAGACTTAACTCTTTTCAATAAATTTAGATTTTCATTAAAAAAATAACTATTGTGGCAAAAAATCCTATGGGGCTTAGAGACTTACACTCTCAACCATTTGTATGCGATTGATACTCCGCAGGAATGGAAAGGGATATCAACACATGACTGTTGAATCCGAACGCCTAGTAGGGAAGCACTTCTCTCGGCAAATTTTACTTTTGGAGGATTTGTCAAGATGCCCCTGACATTAACCACTACGCCACTGCTTTTCTGTTTTATGTTCTAATATTAACTGTTATACGTATATCAAGAATAAATAATTACATTATGAATTGTGAACCAAAACAAACTTAACAAACTTGGTCAACACCCATTAAAATAAATCGGTGTGAACTTCTTTTAATTCGGTTATTTATCGGACTTCTTTTCTATTCTTTAGTAAACCCTAAAAGCTTTTGCATCCTCCAGTCCCTCAAAGTTAAAATAGAGTTTATCATTATAATCTTCCACGAAAAATTCCATCATCATTTCATGTTGAAATTACATCATAAAAAGGACAGTCCAATTTGTTAAATCACTACAATGTAACTAAACAGAGCAGTCTTCCATCGGGCTTCGGGCTAAATATGTACCTACAAGCTCTTACGTAAGCAAACAAGCTTCTTAGAGTGATAAATTAAAAATGATGAGTCCCAACAAACAACATAATTTATGCCTCAATCCTTTTTGATTTAAAAGCTAACAAAGTCTTTAGTTAAGCAAACCAAACACACAACACACTGTGTCTTTATCAAAACTCAAAACTGATTTAATCTGCTCCTTGTTTAGTATGCTGAATGAAGTCCTCATTAAACAAAGCTTTTGTAGGATTTATATAGCCTTAGCCTTAGACTATTTGCTATTAAATTCCCTTAGAGCAATAACAGCAATGTTCCTTGGACGTTTCAAGGTACTGCTCGTCTGATAGCCCACATTGATATTTGCTTTGATAATACATTCATAACCGCCCGCCATGCCAGGACTTAAGTCATCTCCTCGCTTCACCTACCCCAAATAACGTTCCTGACTCTCTGGTTATAAATATCAACAACAAGCAATACATAAGCCGAAATGTAAATAAAAAAAAAGAGTTTCAAATAAAAACTACAAAATGTATTGACATATCTTTTGATTGCTCGGTATCTACGAGTACATACATGTATATAAAACGGTATCTGTATTATTATATCTGACGTTCAATTAAATTCCAGTATTTTTGTTTATTTTCCACTCGGATGTGGATTTGGTCAGTTTGATAGGTTTTGTTGGAATTTCGGTCAGTGGCATTCCGTATTCAATTCGAAGCGAGGCTTGCTCGAATAAGTGTGGTGTCCTTTTATAGAGTCCGAATATTCAAATTGGACTTTTCAGTTTGTGGCCGGATATGAGGAAATGCATTATTAAAAGAGAACAATACGAGAAAAATACCTACAATTTCCATTATTTAAAAACAACAACCATCGACGAGGACGAGGAGATAACTATTTCGAAGCATACTCATGAAAGCAAAAAAAAAAAAAAAAATATTTGGTGTTGAACCCAAAACTTTTTAACCATTCATAAATTTTTTTTTTTTTTTTTATATCCGGAAACTTAAAATTCAGTTGATTCATGAATATAACGAGCTATCCTCGTAAGTCTTCAGTTCTCATGAAAAGTTGAGCAGGATGTTATTTATATGTTGCCAAAAAAAAAAGTTACAAAACAAAAAAAAACCTTACAACATTCTTGATGCTTTCTGTGTTCAATGGTACGAGTGTCGAGTATGGTAATGGGAACAAAGTTCTGCCGAGTTTCCAAAAGTCATTAATTATTATTTACTCTTAATTAAAACAGTGGTCATGGTCATATCAATTATACTTTTGGCGTTTCCTCATCTTGTGTTCGGAGCATTGACAAGGTACGAATTACGAATGTTAAAACTTTTATTGTTAACTCAAAGTTTCAGGATTTTTTTTTTTGTTTGTGGGATTGTGAGCGTCAAAAGTTAATAAATTACATTGTGAGTAAGCTTTTTATAATGAGAAAATATAAAGGAAATGTCTACGTTAGTAAAATATGTTAAACAATAAATTAGAAATGTCCAAGTGTATAGATTTGTGCTTCAAAAAAACTTTAAACGATTTCCAAACATAAAGTCATCCTCTCTTTGATTAGAGCCGTTGAACTGCATGATCGCAATAAAAATTGCACAAGAAATTTTGAAGAGAAAGTTCCTTTAATTCCCCTTTTAGTTGATAGTTTAGCATCTGTCATTACATTCGAAAAGTTTTTGAGGTGCTTTGAAGTAGATGGACAATGGACATCCAGGAGGGAGTAACTCCCGGTTAAGTAAATCTAATTTTTAATGTATTCATGGTACGGGCTTACAGCGAATTCAATAAAAAGTATTGTCGCCCCAAAACAGAACTATAATTGTTCAACTTGGAAATGACAGCAATTTCACTTTTTGTAAAGTTGAACCTTATTAGCATTTCTATTTTAAAGGGCTGTAGTTTAAGATATTCTTCTACAAGCTATTAGAATCAAATCTGGTTAGTTTTGGGAAAGTTTATACTACACCAAATTCTTCAAATTAAAAAATTACTGCAAGGAAAAAATAAAGTTTCATTTAAGCCACTTCGTCAATGCTTATTTATAGCATAGCCAATTGAAGAATATAATTCAATTTAACCATGCTCCGAACCTTCAAATTTGTTGCTTAAAACTAGCTATTCATGGCCAAGGTTCAGTCGCAGAATTTCGTTAATTTAATATATTATTACAGATTCATTAAGCAAGCGTTTGTTTTTCAAAAAATTTTACAGTTCCTAACAATTTGGATCGGTCCTTATAATTTTTCTTCGGTCCAGGATAAACAATGTAATGGGAACTCTTTAAGCAAGAACTAAATAATTTTAGATCTTGGACTTGTGTTTCAATTTTTCAACACCCATACCAGTGACTTTATTTTTAGCAAATTTTAAGATTTTGTTGCCTTTAAACTACCAATTTCTGAACACTTGGACAAAAATTTTGACAAGAATCGTAATGCTTATTGAGTCAAGACAGATGCATGGGAAAACACTTGTTGTTTCACCTTACTAAAGTTGAACTAGAATTTCCTATTGATGGATGGAAAGATATAACTTTAAAGTGTTCAAGGACTTTTTTTCTATTTGGATTCCAATATAAACTTGCAAAATTATACATTGAAGAGATCAGTCGAAATATAACTCTTGCCAATGGTAAGAGAAAAAATAGGTACTCTCTTAGAAACAAAGAAAAATCGAAAATATATGCATGCACTGCACACAAAGAAATACTTGTAAAGGGTTGCCGGTGGAGAGTTAGTAGTCAGTTGGAGTTCGGCGTTGAAATTGATCGGTCGCAAATAAATAATTATTATAGAGTTTTAAAATCGAGTGTTTTTATTTAAAGAAAGAATAAGGACAACAGAAAGAAAGTCGAATTTGAATGTTTTAAAAAGAGTGGTCCTTATACAATCTATGTTTTCTCGGGATAAAAAAGCTTCTTAGTAGCAGGATGAATCTCTCAAAGGACTAAGGAGATACTATTCAAGACCCGAAATCCCATTCCTGCTGGCATGATTAGAGTCTGCTTTCACAAAATCGGATAAAAATCGCCTGATATTCGGTCCCATAAGTTAAATGGAGAAATGGAGGAGTGACAGAATTTATAGAAAGGACAAAATCTATACAAAAAAAAAAATAGACCTCTAGAAAGTATAAAAAAAAGAAATTCTAGATTTTATTCAACCTTTCGTTGACTTGCGTTTTAAATTTGTCTGCTTTCATTATGTTTAGAGACCGTGCCTAACTGAACTTAATTATATTTACCTGCCTTACTTGATTCTACTTTAGAGAAATTTTTAATTTTGAATTAATATTAATTCTAGATTTTGTCCGTTCTAGGTTTCCTTGTATAGATTTTGGGTTTTTAAGATTAAGTATTCTAGAATTTGGGCTTTCTGAATTATTTTAAATTTAATTTTACTTTTCTAGATATCGTGGTAAATCCGGATTCAATATGTACCTATACCTCAGGCTAGATCAAGAGGTCTAGATGGAAATTTTCTCTGTCAACGCGATCCAGTAATCTGAGTAAATTTGACATTTATATTTTGAATCATTTAGGGTTAAAAAATGCTGGAATCTAGTGGAACGCTCATTAAAGATAGCTAAATGATTTTGTCGCATCGACGGCGACAATCTTCTCGCTTTTCTTAACTCTATTTAGTTTTAAGTTTTAGTTGAATGGTATTTAGCGTGGATTAATAACGTTTTGTGTAAAAGCGTGGGCATTTAGCTAAGAGTCCTTTTTTAAATAACCCTACACCAAAGAACAAAAAAAAAATGTTTACGTAATATTTGACTATTGAGGTTTTCCTTTTATCCAGTAAAGTGTTTATAATATTTCCAATTACAAATTATGGCAACATTTATCCCACTTAATTTCAACAACAGATCTCTAGAACTTTGAAAAAGACTAAAAATAGAAACTTCAGTTTTGGGATTATAATTGCCTTTCACCTTTTATGCGACCAAAATAAGGCATTTGAAAAAATTATGTCTTTGCTGCTCAAAATGAAATGAATAAATTAAAAAAAAAAAACTTTAAAGATCCCTTTTTTCTGTGTTAATATTGATGAGGAACCTTATTCAAGAGGGCGTAACATCTAAAGATACGGTTTGCCACTGATGAAAAAATTCAAATAAAAACAAAAAAAGTATAATCCTTGCCATAATATTCCAAACATCAAACACACAGAAGTATCATTGAGATTTTGTTGATTTAGATGTTTGTATAATATTTTAACCCCTAAACGTTTATGTTTTGATATCCACAAAAAAAAGTTAGGTATATTTTTGTTTCTGGAAAGGACTTGAACCTTATGTCAACAAAACCTTATTAAAAATAATATTAATTTGACTTTTGTAAAAGGGAAGATACAAGTTCGTGCATACACACATATATGTATGACAGTACAGTACATGTACATTGTATACCTAAACCTATATTATGTTTCAAAGTCCTGAGGATTTTAATAATTTTTTTTTAGAATTTGTTTTTCAACTTGTTCCTTTCAACTATTTGCCACATGAAGTTATTGCCCTTAAAAAAGGAAGAACTTTTCATATCACATCCACTGATGGTTTGTGACTTGTTTCATTTTTATTCCTGTAAGCTATTACCTCTCCCCAGTTTGTTATTCATTTAGCATAAACATAAACATACACATAACACACACACGGAAAAAGTTTTTTTTAAATATTAATGTAAGAACATTTGAGAATATTTTGAATTCATATCATGTATACCGTGGACTTCAACATGCACTTGGAAAGTTTAATTAGCAACAAAAACGAGGTTATGACTTTGTTTCAATTTTATGTAAAACATGTATTTAAGTTTAAATTACTTGCAGACAAGTAAATTGAAAAATAATTGAAAAAGGACTTTAATTGAAAGCACAAAGCAATAACAATAGGACTTTGTTTGTAAATCGCAAAACTTTTCGTTCAGAAAAATAAAAAATTGATCTCCTGATATTGTGGCTCTAATAAAAGTTCTATAATCCTCACACTTTCAAAGCGTTTCTTTCTATCTTCTTAGATTATTTTAAGAACATTAACAGTTTATCTTGAAGGTTTGCCAACAAAGCTACAAGTAATAGTAAGCGTAGTGGTTTTTTTTTGGAACCGTGCATTTCGAAGGTTTCACCTTAGTTATTCTATGCTAATACAAAAAACTTTCAGCAACTTTTCAACTCTAAACTTTTGCTTCCATCATACATGAAGTTTTAAAACTTATTAGGTATTACAGTTTACTATATCTATATGTTTTTTGAAGTTTCAAAGTATCTCTTAAGTCTGTTAGGTTATTATTTTAACCGAGTTGTGATGTTTTAAAATACTTAAAATTATGTCGGCCATCTTGCTGATTTTATTAAAAAATGTTGCTGTCGATAAGTTATACATAGAATTAATGAACCAAGTATGGTAAGTAGGAAACTAAATTAAACAAAATGAATTCTTAATTTGATGTGGAGGTAAAATATTTTTAACTGCTACGATGAGAGTTTACAAAATTTTCTGAACCAAAATAGAGGCGTGTTTTTGTTAAAATATAGCAATGGAAGCTGCATTCAATTTCATATTTTTTTCTTTTATATTTGTAAAAGTTTTTCAATTGGCTCGGGTAGATATTAGCAGCCATGTTGTTTTGGTGAAAACTGTCAAATCAGTTACTAATACCAAATCATCATGGCCAGTTACACGATTGAACAGCACGTCCAAATGATACAATTTATAATCAAAATGAGTGTTCGTAAGTGCAATTGTTGCGCTCGTGGACAGTCGGATCTTCAACGTTTGTGGCCAAATTTGAGACTGCCGTTTCTGTCAATCTTTAGATAACATTCGTATGTCAAAAGAACGTCAGATTGCCCGATGACATTGCAGAGAGAACTTCCTCACTGAGCACAAGAAATAGAAAAGAATTTTTTTTCTTGTTTTATTCCATTTAAACATTTATCTTATTGAAAATTTAAATTAAATATTAATTTAAAATGTGTACTTCAAGATTTAAAAAAAAATTGGAAAGACCCATCAAAATTTTGTTTATAATTTCAAGACGGCTCCAAAGGCTGGTGGAAAAATATATAAAGGAAGTCGGAACCATTATCAAAATAGCAGTTCCAAGTATAAAAAATGCTTTCGGGTTTCGTTTCTTTGGCTGGCATGAAAAAACACTGCACATTTGCTTTTATTTGGACTGGGAATAAAATTGGGGGGTATGAATATAAGGCTGCAAACACGGGTCATTTATCGCAAATAAGGCTATTAAATTGAACTTTGAACGGCTGAATGCTCGAGCGAAATTGGTTCCCAAAATTATCGATGTTAACGACATTAATATGAAAATAGTCGATTAATATGGAGCAAGTGATGGAACAAGTTGAATACAAAACTGGATTCCTCAATTCACTTGATTTGTTAGGATTAATGCCCCTCTCTGCGCTTGTCGTAAAAGGCAACTAAAGAAAAAAGTTCATCTAGGCAATCAAACTCAAGATGAGCATATAGACACACTTTACTACCTTAATACTCTCCCGCAAGTGTTGATGGAAATCTTTGTAAAAATGGAGCATGCACGTTGCACGTGTTGAAAAATAAAACGGAAACGTTTCCCGAAATTTTGAAAAATTTTGAGCATTACAAATGGTACCTGCTAATTTTGGACCAATCAGAAATGCTCGGAAGAAGAAGAAGATTACCACAAATAGTAAAATTGAAAATAATGTGTAACCGACTTTAAAACGATGGTGACATGAAATTAAAAATGGCGTTAAATGTTTAAAAAAAAGACACTACTTGTGTATGTTATATTTATGTGTTTTCAATTAAAATGAAGTATGACCACAGCGTTTAACGTGTGATGACAGACTGACCATGAATGAAAAAAGGAGTGGTCCAGATTACTCGTTCTCTCTTTTACAATGGAAATTTCAATTGAAATGCTGCTAAATTTCAACAAAATTGTAAAATGAAGGAAAATGTCTTATTAACGCAAAAAATCGGAAATAGCTCTGGCGAACCAGCGACAACCGGCAAATCGGTCTTTCAATAGCAACATTGGTCACACCGAGATGATTGTCGGGATCATGCATTTTTTGCAAGAAGGCTTTATTCCATACCTTCGGTATGAAACATGGATTCAAAAGGTCCCAAAGTAAACCACTGGCTTTCAAATGATGAATGTAGGTTTCAGTTCTTTAGCCTAAGGTCCTTTGAAGTATACTTTTTTGTAGTAAAAAATTTTTAAGGACTTTTAAAAAAGAAAATCGTGGTGTTTCTTAAGGAAGTAAACGTGATTTGATTACTTTTTGTATCCTTGAGGATACTTTTGGCTTTATTTCACAATCTTTACAATCTTTTTGGAAGTTGTTCCATTGTGTCAAAGGAAGATATTGCTTGCTTTTATTAAACAACATAAAGTAAAACACTAAGAAAGTAAGACAGCATACGAGCAACACATTCAAAAGTATTGTGTCAACAAATCATGATTTAAACTCGATGTCACTTACCCAAATATAAGTTCTTTTTTGGTGGAACACGAAAGATACATTAAGCCTATAAATATTCGTGAAAAGTGAAAATTACATCAACACACTCCCGTAACGTCATAAAAATGAAGGAGCATTATTAAGCTTAACATGTTAAATAACACACACTCGAGTAAAGAGGATAACAAAAAAACCCAATCCATCTTGGATTAATACGAGAGACTGAAAAATTGCACAAATCTTTGAGTTCGGTTGAAAACATGTAATTACGCTCGATTACAGTTTCTTTTGTTAACGAACTATAAATAATCGCTTAACGTCATATGTGCACTGTCCCTTCTTTTGTCCGAGGATAATGCGACTTTAGCTCACTACACTAGCCAAGCCAATTGAATTCGCAATAAATTTTCTTTCAATGGCAATTACTTTCAGGATATTATGTTGCTATCTATATATACTCAGTACAGATCCACAGATCCAACATCATACATTCATTCATGCCTGTTTTTTCTTTTTTTTTTAGCCTTGGACTGGATGGATAAGCGAGAAGTTTGGTATATATGAAAACAGCAAAAGCAACAGCAACGGCAGGGGAGTAAATCACTGTCAGAAGGAAAAATTGAAGTGGCTTCCTGCAATCCTTGGAAATGCAGTCAGACTTTTCATCGTTTCGTTCCTGTCCTGTCGCTTGGGTGAGTAAAATTTATCTAGAATTTGACTTGTCGTGCGTTTTATGACAAAATGATCACAGGCACAAGTCGTAGGTGTCATGTTGGTTTTGAAGGAACGATGTGCAGCGGAAACATTTGTTGACCCAGACTCAAAAAATGAATGCTCCTGCTAGTTCATGTGCTCATCTTCTCATGCATATTCATATTCTGCTAAACATCCATCATTACGTGGCACGTTCTATAGTAAAAGGGGTGTGGTATATTTTATCTCGAAGAGTGCACACATCATTATATCTGTGCAATTTATAATAAATAATGCTGATGGAGGATGGGATCCCGTTGCGGGACAGAATACCAATTCGTTTGGATTAGGAATTGGGTCGTGTGCTCAACGTGTGTGGTGTCGGTGGAGAATGAGTCCCAAGGATAGCTATGCAGCATAGACAACTAACGGTGATAACTGATGATAGTTTTAATACCTCTCGGGTGCGTTGTTATATTCGAAATACGTGGATGTGGATGTTATCAGAAACCGGGTCGAATCAAAGAGTAACTAGACCTTACTGTAGCATGCGGAGCTCTGATACAGTGGACTTCTAAATTCTCTAGCTAATCGTGGGAACCAAATGTACAAAACAAAAAACAAAAACAACAAAAACTACAAAAAATTTTTCATTCCGCGGGATGTAACCGCCAATGAACTTGCGGATCGCATGGAAAAAGATCTCCATGGCACAGATCCGAAACCGGCAAGCAACAAAAGCCAAAGGAGGATGCCTCCTAGGCAGCAAAACCGGGAAGCTGGACGTGGCTCATCGTCCGCTTGTCAGGGTAGGAAACCTGCCGGACAAGAGGAAGGTGAGACTCGAGGAACGTCTTCTAGTAGTCAGGGGAGAATACCTCCCGGTCACGAAGAAGATGTTGAAAAACCCCAACAAATCAACTGTGGTGAAAAAACACCAGCACCACAGGAGGTAGCCACAACCTCATCTGGTGAGGCGAGGCAACCAAGAAGACCACCTTACAGCCGCAATCGCCGACTAACACCACTACCAGAGTTGGGTGAACCAGGCGCACTGGATGATCCACTCAGGAAAGGGTTAAGCGGTGCAGGCACAAAGTGGTACCTCCGATTCCTGGACGAGGGTATGACCCCTCAGGAAGCCAGAAAAAAGGTGGATGAAAGGAAGGTTATTCCTAACGATGGGCAGCAAAACTACAGGCAGGGTAAGAGGGACAGCAGCCACATCACCCCTCCCCAAAAACAAGCACCCAAGAAACCAAAAACGGCAGTAACAGCAGAAGGTCCCAACACCGCAAAAATAAGACCGAGCGAAGTAAAGAAAACTTCCTATGCCAACGCTGCCAAACTGGTGAAAGTAGCTGTATTGCCAAAAGAATATCCCCAAGTGACGCTCAGTACAGCCGACTTAACGTTACTTGAGGAGGCCCTTATTGAGGAAGTTTCCTTAGGGTGGGAGCATAAACTCAAGTTTGAAGGCATACACTTCAAAACTGGCCTGCTTGTGGTGGATTGCTTGGAATCTAACACAGCTAAGTGGCTTAGAGAAAAGGCTCCCAAACTAAGTACTTGGAAAGGAGTAGAACTTACATCGTGCCTGGGGGATGAAATCCCCAAAATGCACACAATCACTCTATTTCTTCCAAGAAGCTCTGGGCAAGAAGACCAGAGATCGCTCGCTCTGATTAAAGCACAGAATGAGGGACTAAACATCCAAGCATGGAAAGTCCTCAAGAGCAAGGCCGAAGGCAGAGGTCAGCTAATGGTCATAGGCATTGACGATAAGTCAGCAGAAGCCATTATGAAGGTCAACCACGAACTTCATTACAAGTTCGGGAAAGTGGCCGTGTCTGGCCTCAGAAAGACGGATACTGGGCAAGTTCACCAGTTATCCGAAGCAGAAATGCAGGTGGATACCAACATAAGTGGTAACCTCCCCAAACCCCCTCCTGACAACCCACCCACCTCTCCAAAACCCATAAACCCTCCCTCAACTCCTGAAAAACCCCTTCCAACCAACAACTCTACAACGGAATCCCATCCATCCAATGGAGTAGTTGGCACACCTTCCCTTACCCCTAATCCACCTCACTCCCTAAATACACCTTCTTCTCCGGCAGATAGTGACATAGAGGGCATGGACCTCTCTCCTAGCCGAGATGAAGCCGACGAGACGCTTCCCACAGAGGAAGAAGAAGACCATCTGCTTGCAGATG
Organism: Platycheirus albimanus; assembly: GCA_916050605.2. Lineage (NCBI taxonomy): Eukaryota > Metazoa > Arthropoda > Insecta > Diptera > Syrphidae > Platycheirus > Platycheirus albimanus. The sequence goes on along the minus strand of OU696696.1, from coordinate 1,216,629 downwards.
AGGGGGCAGTTGCCCCCACCTCCTAACCGAGATGACCAGACGCGGGATCAGCACCAGGGTAGCCCAAGTGAATATCCATCACGCTAAAGCGGCGTCAGCCGTGATAGCCAGGAAATTCACAAAGGAAAACTTAGGGCTAGCGCTGATCCAAGAACCCTGGATATACGGGGGACAAGTTAGAGGCCTTAACTGTAAGGATTCAAAGCTAATCTGGGATACGAGAGAAGACTCGCCCAGAACATGTATAATGATAAGAAATAATATAAACTTTATATGTCTTTCAGAATTCATGACGAGGGATTTGGTTCCAATCCAAGCGGATATAACCATCGAGGGCAACGACAGAACTCTGGTTATTGCTTCGGCTTACTTTGCAGGCGACGGCGTAAATACTCCACCAACGGAAGTAAAAAAACTGGTGGACTACTGCAGCAGTAAAAACTTGCCGATACTAATCGGTTGTGACGCGAACGCCCACCACACAACATGGGGTAGCAGCGACATAAACCAAAGGGGTGAGTACCTTTTAGAATTTCTTCTCGTAGAAAACCTAGATATTTTCAATGTAGGGAACACCCCTACCTTTATAACTAGAACAAGAGAAGAAGTCTTAGACTTAACGTTTGGATCACCAAACTTGAGTCAAGCTCTAAGAGATTGGAGAGTCTCCAACGAACCCTCAATGTCTGACCACAGAATCATTGTGTTTCTATTAGAGGGCCTTCTCACAGAGAATACCTCTGGAAGGAACCCAAGAAATACGAACTGGCAACTATATAAAAATACCCTTAAAACCAATATTGAACAGTTAGGTCCAGTTAGTACGACTAATAGTCACCCTGAACTAGAGTATATAGTTAAGCAGTTTAGTGGGGCAATCAATGAGGCGTATGAACTCAGTTGCCCTATAAAAACTGCCAGAAAACAGAAAGACGCTCCATGGTGGAGCAATAATCTTTCAAAACTAAGATCTAAGGTAAGAAAACTCTTTAATGAGGCAAAGAGAACTGGAGAGTGGCAAAACTATTCTGAAGAGCTTACCAATTACAACAAAGAACTAAGGAAGGCCAAAAGAAACAACTTCAAAAGTTTTTGCGAAGACATATCCTCCACACCTGTAGCTGCCAGACTACACAAAGCACTGTCGATGGAGAAAACTTTAACATCACTGGCTCTTAGGAACGCAGATGGTAGCTTCACAGAAAATGAAGAGCAAAGATCTAATTTGCTATTGAATACCCACTTTCCAGGTAGTTCACCCATAGTGAATGATATAATTGAAAGAATACCTTTCAAACCAAACAGAGAAGACTGGAAGATGGCAAAAACTATCTGTTCAGGAAAAAGACTAGAATGGGCAATAAGTACCTTTCAACCTTTTAAGTCACCCGGCATAGATGGCATCTTTCCTGCCTTACTGCAACAGGGCAAAGATGAATTAATGCCGTACCTTATTAGCATACTTCGAAGCAGTATTGCACTTGGGTATATACCAAGTCTGTGGAGAAAAGCTAAAGTTATCTTCATCCCAAAAACGGGGAAGAAAGATACAACTCATCCGAAGTCATTCAGACCGATAAGTCTAACATCTTTCCTACTGAAAACTTTGGAGAAAGTGATCGACAATTACATCAGATCAGAAGTTCTAAGGAATATGCCTCTGAATCAACGTCAGCATGCCTATAGAGCGGGCAGATCAACCGAGACCGCTCTCTTTGAATTAACAAACACAATAGAAAGGGCACTTGACGTCAAAGAAACCGCCTTAAGTGTGTTCCTCGACATAGAAGGTGCTTTTGATAATACCTCTCACGAGGCAGTCAAAAAAGCACTAATTAGGAAAAGTGTTCCCATCACAATAACCAGATGGATAGACGAAATGCTGAGCACTAGAATAGCAGAGGCACATTCCGGACAAAACGTACAGAAAATCATCACAACAAGAGGATGCCCGCAAGGAGGGGTTCTATCACCCCTGCTGTGGAGCCTCGTTGTGGATGAGCTCCTAGAATGTCTTACTCTTCAAGGTATACAATGTCTAGGCTTTGCTGACGACATTGTTATAACAGCCTTTGGAAAGTTTGAAGAAACCCTCTGTGACATAATACAAAGGGGTTTGATAATAACAAGTAAATGGTGCGCATCAGTGGGACTAAATATCAATCCATCAAAAACCACAATTGTACCATTCACAAAGAAAAGACTTCTACCGCACATGAAACCCATCCGGTTAAAAGGTGAAGTAATCGATACTAAGAGGGAGGTCAAATTCCTAGGAATTACCCTAGACAGCAAACTCCTCTGGAACAAACACCTTGAAATAACAGTCGGGAAAGCCACAAAGTCCCTCATGATATGCAGGCGACTTGCAGGAAAATCATGGGGATGCAAACCGAATATAATAAGATGGATGTACACTATGATGGTGAGGCCCATTATCACCTACAGTGCGGTTGTGTGGCATAAAAGAACCGAACTAGCTACGACTAGAAAATCACTTGAAAAAGTGCAAAGGCTCGCATGCTTATGCATCACAGGAGCAATGAGAACTTGCCCTACGGCAGCAATGGAGGTCATATTGCATCTGACCCCATTACACTTTGTGATACAAAGCGCAGCTGAGGGAACAATCATGAGATTTTCAAAAGAGGGCACGGGCAAAGGTAAACAAATAAGTCTTAGACAAAAAGACTCCCTGTCCAAAACAATACCCTCCCTTGATATTCCAAGAGATAGCATGATCAAGATATATAACTTCGAGAAAAACTTCCAAACGAAGTTAAGTAGCAAAAAAGAGTGGCTAGGAGAAACAGAAAACTACACCTTTAAAGCAAATGCCATCAAGTGGTACACTGATGGATCAAAAACTATTGAAGGAACGGGTGCAGGAATCTTTGGGCCTAGAACCAAAGTCTCTGTTCCAATGGGACAGTCCTCTAGCATCTTTCAAGCGGAAGTTAACGCGATAGGAAAATGCGCTGAGTTAAACTTAAATAGGAACTATCGCAAGCAAAACATTGCAATAATGTCAGACAGTCAAGCAGCACTTAAAGCCCTTAGCTCGTACAGTATCAGTTCCAAACTGGTATGGGAATGCCTAGAGAAACTCAACACTTTGGGCAGGGAAAACACAGTCACTCTCCATTGGATACCAGGCCATGTTGGTGTTGAAGGCAATGAAGAGGCTGACCGTCTGGCAAAAATAGGGGCAACAACACCCTTTATTGGACCGGAACCCTTCTGCGGTTTTGGGGAGAATGTGATCAAAAACAAGATCAAAACAAATGAAGAAACCAAAAGATCCAACCATTGGAAAGAACTCCCAAAGCTAAGACAGGCAAAAATGTTACTGGGGAACTACAACCTAGAACGATTTACAGCCTGCATTAACTTAAACAGAAACAACCTAAGAATCATAACGGGCCTTCTCACAGGGCACTGCAAACTAAAAAGACACCTCAACATCCTAGGGCTGTCAAGCAGCGCAACATGCAGATTCTGCGATGAAGAAGAAGAAACACCGGACCACATACTAGGTAGATGTGGTGCACTTATGCACAAAAGACAAAAACACCTGGGCAATTACCAGATAGAGAAGGGCATGTTACCTTCTTTAAAAATACCTCAAATACTCGGCTTCCTAAAAGAAACCAAGTTGGAGGAAGTGCTGTAGGATGAGTATCCTCATCCAGCGCTTTAGAAAAGGGGGCACAATAGATCTTAAAGGTCGCAGTGCACTTTTCCCCAATTAATTAATTCATTCATTCATATCAGAATGTAGGTATATACCTTTACCTAAAAAGGTATACGCACATATTTGAACATCTATCAAACTTAAATTAATGCAAGCTATTTAAATAATGCTGCGACTGGGAGGCAATTTAACACCGCACATAATACCAGTATGGTTTTCAGAGCATAAACGTTACTGCCTTTATAGGTTTAAGCACTTAATTAAGGAAGTTACATTTGCATTTCGAGCTTTCGAGATAAGCCAACATCCCATAAACACTGATTGGATACCCTTGTCATCAAATATTACAACCCATCCAAACCATTCACCCGCCAACCAACAAGATGTGTAAGTATTTGAGGTTTATTTAATATGTTCGACAGGGATATTGACTGACGTCCTTGCTGTGATATGAGCTTTACAATGTTCGTATTGAATATCGTTACAACAACATATAGGAACATTTGTCATACACTCAATCTTTAATACTGCGCTTCTCTCGTCTCAAAGTATTTTACTTCAAAAATAATATAATCTATCAGCATCATGATGCTGGTACCTTTCTATATACCTTCTCGTACCTTTGTGCTTATAATCAATCATCTGTCGAATGGCAGTCAATGAAATGTCCTTTTCACTTGTAAAATCATATCGATAGTCAGAGGGAGTGTAAGTGATGTTCGTTAGCAGTTTGAATACCAGCAAAAGCTTTCAATGACGTTAACAGAATACTCTGATACATCACGAGTATGCTGTTTTGAATTTTAAGAGTCTTTCAATAGCAGAAGGCCTCTTACATTGTGGCCATAGAGGACTTTATAATAACGTAAAGGAATTCAAATTATGCTGAAAGGAAGAAAACTTGGCAGGGATATAAATTCGAATAATGGATTTTTTTTCTATTCCCTTACTTTATAAAAATAATGAAAAATACCCTTCTCCGGCTTTCGTCTAGCAAACAAATGTTTTCTTTGAGAGAGCTTAATGTGTGGAACATCAATTTTATTTGAATGAAACATTGAATGTATTTGGTTCTAAAGTTTTGAAAAGGAAGACAAAATATATATGAGGCTCTTTACAAACAGTCTAACCTTTACTCAAAAATCATGTATGCGTTCTACCAGATCAATTAAATTACTTTGTAAAATTGCTTTTCATAAAAAAGCTTCATGACTTTTATAAGCTTTCTTAGTTTTGATATTTTAAACTGGTTCTACTAGTTCTACTAGTTTAATAAAAATGGAATCCTTACAATGCTAACCAAATGTACTTCCATTTCTGATTTTTACTTAGCTTTTGGCTAAGGACAATTTCCTTAACCAAAAGCTATATTGAGAATTAAAAATTTTTTTATTGATAAACATCAGCAGTGCGATTGCACATCTTGTATCAAAAATGCAAACATAAGCTGTTGACGTACTGCTCCTTTTCTTGTACTAGAATCCACCTTTCGATTGTATCATTCGACCAGCTTTGGATGGTTTTTTTAGGTATCAGAATCTTTTCCTCATCTTTACACTACACTATTTTAAAACCATTTTTATCGGATATGGAGCTTGTTTCTGTTACTCTTTTAAACTTTAAGTTTATAATCACTTCTTAAGCACAATTCTCTGCAAGTATTGGTTTCGTGCAGAAAAAAATCGAAACATGACATATCGATGATAGAGAAGCACACATAATGGTTTTTGATACTCTGCGCGCTTTTTCACCTCAAGCTACAGTCTTAAGGGTTTGACGGATTTCCTTCAAACTACACAATAAATCAGTTTAAAGAAAATTTAAAAAATGTGAACTTCCAAACTCCCAAAATCAGGTCACTTAAGGATTTAATGGAATATTGTGCTATGGATTAAATCTTGTATATATAAATGGTGTTTTTTTTAGCTGCATACGAAGTTTTAATGGTTGTTGTCTATGGTTTGACAGTTGCGAATGTTAAACTGTGTTGAAATTTCTGTTCAGTACAGTATGGTTTGGCAGTTCATCATGAATTATTTAACGTCGGTCGGAAGAACGATTCCAAAATGTAGGAATTTCCTTTGAAAAAAAAATCTGTTTCCGAAGTTCTTACAGCACTTGTTGATCGTGCAATTATTGATCGTTTTCACAATAATTTTCTTTTTTTCGATTCAAAACCATCACACGCTGGCGGCATCATACAGTCATGCAGCCAAACATCCACGACATTTGCTTCCAACAAGACGGCGGAATTTGCCAGACAGCGCGCTTAACCATCAATTTATTGCAAAATCTATTTGCTAATATTTTTATTTCCACAAGTGATAGTCAACTCGTTCGTGTGACTTAACTACTCTCGATAACTTTTTATGGAGCTATATTGAATCATTGGTTTATGCCGACAAACCAGCAAACTCTTGAAGCATAATACATTTGAAAAAATAAATGCGATAAAATTATCTAGCTCTTATAGCTCTTAACAAAACACCCGTTATATATAAAAATGGATGTATGTTTGTTTGTTAAATATTTTGAACTCTAAAACCGCCTATTTAATTGAGCTCAAGCTTTCAGGATATCTTTGGTATTATTTTTAAAAGTTTTTTAATAAGTTTTGATCAAAAATCGGTCCTGTAGTTTGCCACAAGGCTAAGAAAAACACGCGCTGGATCCTTGAAAAGCTTCTATATTAGTTTGCTTGTGTAAGACTAGGAAAGCACACCCTCAATTTAAAAAAAACCTTTTTGTTTAGAAAGGTTGTTGGTGGCTTGATGGCCAAATGTTTTTTGCAAGACTTAGCCGTTTATAGGGTAAAATGGGGTTAAAGCGAAAAAACGGTATCCGATTTTAAAAACGACTCCTTTTTTCAAAGTTCTAAAAATAAAACCATTCAATAATAATGACTCCCATTCCCAGTATAGCTATGGTTTAGTATGACAAGAATATGCTCATTCTTCAACCTAAAAACAACTATACAACAGTATAGTACACCCAGGCGTGAGTTTATGAAATAAAATAAAAACAAAATCATCCATGTTTTCATATTCTAGACAAACTAATGCGACGGTACATAAATATAATAAACTAACAAGTCAAACTTATCACTTAATGTTCAAAGTTATATGTATCATCTTTTATTAACTCTAAATCTTTAAGTGCCTGAAGCTTAGCTTACCATCTCAACGACAATTTTACATTTACGCTGCCAAGATTTGGAGTCAACTCCCTACTTCAATTAGAGCAAAGATCGAAAACAGAAACCAATTCTCAAAGCTCGCTTCTCACCATTTTTCCAACTCAAACTGAAGTTTTCCTCTTTTCCTTTTTCTTTTCTTTAAAAAACTCAATAATTTCTTAAGTTTTCTTTTCATTTTTTAAAATAGTAAATATGAATAATTATTATATTGTATATAATCATTTCTTATTTTAATACTCTTTGGATTTCATATAGCTATACCTGTATTATAAACAAGAGAAATCTTTTTATACAGCGAAATCTATATTTTCAAATAAATAAAAAAAATATCATCACGCTATCTGCTTGAAAGGGCAGAACAACGTCTGCCGTGACAGCTAGTTTAATATAAACAACGACTCTTTCCTTTTTTTTTATACACTATCAAAATATCACAAATTCAATTAAGGTTTTTCTGTAAAAGATCCAAACTTGAAAATATAAAAATTATGTTTCCCAAACCGTGGATTTTGAAAACCAACAAAACTTCTAAAAAATTTTAGTAAAAAACAGGAATCTATTCAATTTTCTGCTCAAAACATATCCGTCGCAGTCTAGTTTTTGCGGATGCCGTTCAAAATACAAAGCCCTTGAATTAGCCAGTTCACTAAAATTATAAAAATCTTGTCTTTTAGCCAAAATTTTATATAATCTGACGCAAGACAAAGCAAAAATAGAATCAAACGTTTGAATAACTTTTGAATGGATACATTTTTCATACATAATTGTGTCAACGCATTAACTTCACGTTTCTTTGTTCCTAAATTTAGCGTAACTTGTGAGAAAAACAAAGGCAACTTTCCTTAATTGGATCTCCTGCTAACATAACAGTTGCTATATTCTTAAAATAAACCATGAAGTTGAAACTTTTAACAACATAAACTAGGATATGAACTCATGTCTTGAAAGAAGCAAAAAAAAAACTATACCTAAGACAAAAATAACTCTGAAAACAATATCTTTTGTTTGGAAGTGTCCACTCTGCATTCATCATTTTAGCGTGTCATGTTGAGTGATTTTTATTGAGGTTATGTTGTGTAGGTGCGTTTTTTACTTGCGATTATAGGTACTATAAGGCAAGTTATGGATTCGTGCAGAAAAAAAATTTCGAGATAACAATCACACATGACATTACGATGATGGAGAAGTCGAAAAAAGTGGGTCTGGGAATTCCGTCCGTCTGTCTGTCTGTCTGTCTGTCTGTCTGTCTGTCTGTCTGTCTGTCTGTCTGTCTGTTCGCGCTTCTAGAGCCTGAACGGATGGGCCGATTTGCTTCAAATTTGGTATCTAGGATTTATTTGGCCGTCCCTCGGAACATATTTTTTATTTTTGCTCTAGGCCCAAAAATAACGGCACCTGCCATACAATCGTGAAGAAAAAAATTGATTTTCTCAAAAACGGCTCTAACGATTTTGATAAAACTTTCAGGATGCTATTTTTGTAAGACAATCTATCTTGTGGTTGGAAAATATTTTTCAAAATTTGTCTTATAACGGTACCTCTCATAGAACCAGTATTTTCAAATCAAATTTTCTCGTAAACTAAACATTCGATTTCAATTAAATTTTGGCCACAGGAAGTCATTTATAATTTTATTAATATGGCATTTCAAATTTTTCAAAATCTTTTTATTTTGATTTTTTATAATTTTTTCAAAAAATTTTTTGGTTTTCGAAATATGTTGGAAACGGGTATATTGATTTTTTTTTTAATTATTTTTTCAAATGTAAACTACAGATTTTCATATATTTGCCTACCCAAATAAATTTCAAAATATTTTTTGGAAAAGTTTTTCAAAAATAACCTTTTTAAAAAAAAACTGGTCGAACGATTTTCAATATTTTTTTTTCCTAGATTTACGTATAGCTTCGAAATTTTATTGCATACTTTGTTTTTCCGAGAAAACTCTTAAAATAATTTAAAAAATAAAAGAATTTTCGAAATTATTTATTTATTTTTTTAATATCCATATATGCAGCCACTAAGCAATTGCTTATCATAAGAGCAAGTTCGTGCGACCCAGTCGTGCATTTTATTTTTATAAAGAACTGCAATTTTCTTCAAATTTGTGCACCTTCGTTAGTGTTCACTTTTTAGTGTTTTAAAAGTATGTCTTCAAATGATGATTCCGATCTATTAATCTATTGCATGAAAGAATGATTCGTCCAATGCTTAGAGCAGTTGCATTTCCCATTTTTTGATTGATAAGGACTCTAAGAAAATAAAAAAAAAATGCGCTTTTGTCTTTTTACTTTCAAAGTAAAAACATTTTTTATTCAATTGCGCACAAAGAAGTCAACGTTTCTTACGAATCAAAACTCCAACTAAAAAGTTCTGCATCCAAGATCTATCAAATTCAAAGAAGTCACTGACGATACGAACTCTTTGATGAATTCGATACATGTCCTTTAAGGATAAAATAAAGTTTTTGATTGAGCAAAGTTGTTCTTTATTGCAACATTTTGCTCCATCCTAAGTGGCATCCTAATTGAGCCAGCTAAGTTTTCAATTTAGCTATCCCCGCACTCAAGGACAGCAAAAAGTTTTCCCTTTTATTGTCCTTATTGAGATGACGAAGACGTTGTCTTTAATGTTGACTAAGGTATACATATCTTTTGTATATACAAAATATCCTTTCAGCACTCAATGATTTGCGTATAAAATATTTTCCTAGACGTGATTAAGAAACTCAAGTTGTTTAACAAATCCTTAAAATTCCTTAACCCTTTTTTGGGAAATGGTTTAACAAGCAAACAAGCAATCTTATGGCAAACAAAAGGATAACAAAATGATTCATTAATAATAATAGGAAAGGGCTGTTATTATGATAATCGATTGCAATTAAGTTCGTTGTTGATTTTTATTGGAAGTTACAACAAAAGAGTTAAAAGAAACAAAGTTGTAATACACAAAGAGTGGATTATTAAAACGACAACACACAGGGTACATACATATATATAGAATAGTATAGTATACAGTTTTCTATTTGAATTTAAGAGATTATTGAATACATGTATCTGTAATACTGCATATTGAACTGCAAAAGAAAAAGTATTAAGAACCGATATCCACAATATACTGTTCTTCTGATATTTAAAAACTTGCTCTGTATACTTATTATTCCTGCTTATCGCTTTTTAGATTCGCGTTTAAGTATTGCTGAACTTTAGATAGAATTCGTGTCTATTTTTCCGTAAATTCATAAATTCCATTCCTGAAAGCCAGATTTTTAGAATTTAAATGCTTTCTCAACAAAAGTATATTAAATATTGAATAACACGTCTTCGTAAGAACAACTTTCAAGTTTATTTAAAGTGTATGTCTATTTTTGTGAAAACCCTTTACCCTCAATATCCTTTTTAGTACAAGTTTTATAAGTTGGCTTGAATCTGTATCATATGATTACAAACTTAAACTAAAACCTGAACAATGAATTCCTTTTTCCAAGAAATTTTGAGAATAGATTTCAGTGTGAATTTATGAGCTCACAATTTGTAATAATGTACACTTTTGTTGAAACAGTAACAACCATTTTTCCTTTTGACCGGAAACTCAGGCTTTTCTAATGTCTCATAGTTTCTATTTTCGGCTAAAAAACTGTTATTTAGAGTAAACATTTTTGAACGGATTCATGTCTCATTTGCGTTAATTTTATCAAAAATCTATTTGTAGTAAACAATGCATTACTTGTTGGAATGCATGAATTTTTAAAGTTGTGTTTTTGTTTTTAATGTGAGAAAGATAAAAATAATATTGCTTCTTCTTCCAGGACAATTAGTAATAACCTACACTTCCAAGTTTCAAAAAGAGTCGTTATATGTGTTTATATCTCAAATTACAACACTGTTTCCTGTATTCGTATTTACTTGTACTAGAATCGCTCAGTGGCCAAAATTCGGCCATTAAAATGCCCAAAACTGTGGGGAAAAAATTTCACAGCGAATTTATACGAAAAAAATGGTAAAAAAAACACACCAAGACATTTTCACCTGTATTTTCCAAAAAAAAAAATAATTACAAAACAAAATATTCCCAGCACACCTACTCAGTAATACCTTTCCAAAGATATATATATATCAACTCAATCGGTTGGGTAACCACCTCGCAATTGGTACCACAAAACACTGCTTGCCTATTTATATATAGATAATGAGTATATTTATTTGAATGTTTTCTATATTATTTCTCAACTTTTGTATTTTTTTCTTATTATTAAATTTACTATTTTTCATTACACAAATCTTTGCAAAAAGAATGTGAGGGATATCTGTTCTATATTTGTCTGCAATTTTTGCAATTCTTTTTGAAGAGTGTCACGAACCCACTTATAAAGAAAAATAACTTTTTCTTGTACTAGCACATTTTTAAATACACTAATAAAAAAATTTCAACAAAAAGTACAATCTATTCCATATAAGCAACGCTTCAAAAGCTCCAGCTGACCCATTTTTAAAACACACAACTTCTTTCCCTACCAGTTCTTTCGGCATGTCAAATGTTAATTTTGATTAAAATCTATAGAATCATTTTCGATAATTTTTGCTTAGAAAAATAAAATTGAAAACTACAAAACTGGGTTAGGTTAGTTGAAGGTGGCTGACAGCTAGATCAGCAAACAAACTTAGTCCCAGGGAGGACCGTTGTGATAGCACAAAATTTGGGATGTTTCCTTCTATCAACTAAAAAGCACAGAAGAAACTTGTTGCAAGAATCCATCAGTTCATCAATATCATTTAAAAAGGAATCTCCTAAAAAGAGTTTTCCTCAAGTGTGACATGTAGACATGCATACAAGTAAATAGAGATGAAAAACGGTCTCCTCCTCTTTTGTCTATACCTATGAGACAAGACAGTGACCTGTAATGCATTTTTTTTCCATAGTGATCTAAAGGACATGCTGATTCGAAAGTTTGTGTCAAAAAGGAATATAGTAGAGGCACGGATTAGTCCATGTTACTTTGTGGGATACGGAAAGAATTCATCATAGCTATGTTAGCGTGGCCGTATTTATTATTCTTCCCCTGTGAAATCGCTTCAATGCGAGTTGCTGAGTGAGCAGCAGTTTGAGTGCTGAAAATATCTAGGTGGGTTGAACGCTGCAGAGGGAGTAGTGCGCAACGCACCATTTATGCACATACATACAAGCAGTGCGCTGCACTTTCCCCAGCTTATCACAACTTGTCACAAAAGAGTCCACTAAACGACCACGACCACCCTATAGGGAGAATCGGTATGGTAATCGCTGTGTATAGCCAATGGACTACACGGGGCTCTAGACCCAATTTATTGCAAATGGCTTCCCTTACTTTTTACTTGCGATTATAGGAACTATAAGGCAAGTTATGGATTCGTGCAGAAAAAAAAATTTGAGATAACAATCACACATGACATTACGATGATGGAGAAGTCGAAAAAAGTGGGTCTGGGAATTCCGTCCGTCTGTCTGTCTGTCTGTCTGTCTGTCTGTCTGTCTGTTCGCGCCTCTGGAGGCTGAACGGGTGGGCCGATTTGCTTCAAATTTGGTATTTAGGATTTATTTGGCCGTCCCTCGGAACATATTTTTTATTTTTGCTCTAGGTCCAAAAATAACGGCACCTGCCATACAATCTTGAAGACAAAAATTGATTTTCTCAAAAACGGCTCTAACGATTTTGATAAAACTTTCAGAATGCTATTTTTGCAAGAAAATCTATCTTTTGGTTCGAAATTTTGTTTCAAAATTTGTCTAATAACGGTACCTCTCATAGAACCAATATTTTCAAATCAAATTTTCTCGTAAACTATAGATTCGATTGCAATAAAATTTTGACCACAGGAAGTCATTCATAATTTTATTAATATGGCATTTCAAAATTTTGAAAAACTTTTTTTTTTGATTTTTTATAATTTTTTCAAAAAGTTTTTGGTTTTCGAAATACAGTAAAATCTCGAAAACATGAACGGTTCTAAAACATGAACAATTCGGAAAGATGAACGCTTTTCCCGTGTGATAATCTACCATAGAGCAGTTTTAAAAAAAAACTTTCTAAATAAGTTTTTACTTCTCATCAACGAATTTTGTATGAATTTATGTTGTTTTAATTTTTTTTTTAAATAAAATGATTTGTTAACAAATAGATGCAATATTTGTATGTATAGCTTTATGTTTTTCCTAAACTAATGCTCGATTCTTGGAAAGATGAACAATTCGAAAAGATGAACGGGGTCTCTTTTATATCTGTTCATCTTTTCGAGATTCTACTGTATGTTGGAAACGGGTACATTGATTTTTTTTAAAATTATTTTTCAAATGTAAATTACAGATTGCCATATATTTGCATAAATTTCAAAATATTTTTTGAAAAAGTTTTTCAAAAATAACCTTTAAAAAAAAAAAAAACTGGTCCAACGATTTTCAATATTTTTTTTTCCTAGATTGCCGTATAACTTTGAAATTTTATTGCATACTAAGTTTTTCCGAGAAAACTCTTAAACTAATTTAAAAAATAAAAGAATTTTCGAAATTATTTAATTTTTTTTTAATATCCATATATGCAGCCACTACGCAATTGCTTATCATAAGAGCAAGTTCGTGCGACCCAGTCGTGCATTTTATTTTAGCTTAATTTCAGCTCTAAAACACGACTCAAATATAAAACCATATGCCATTTATGGAGGGAAGATTAATCGGTTATATTTTAACAATTTCAGTTTTGTATGAGCTGGCACATAGTTCACATTGTCTTGCCCAAAAAGTTAGCTTATTAGAATGTTAAGGTATTTTCCTGAAACGACAATAGCAACGTCATCCCCATTATCAAGCATCTTGAAGCCTCTTCCAACATTATTAGCAGTTTATTAACCCCTAAGTTCCAAAGAAGTGGGGACAGGACAGCAGCTTTTGGCGGGCCTCTACTGACAGATCATCTTGCAGATGTTACACCCTTTTTTGAGCTAATCACCAACAAGTGAGCAATTTACCCTTAGGCCTGAGAGTGCATTTGCGATTGCAGACGTGTTTACGTTGTTCAAATCGTCTTCTATGTATGGGAACCATTGCGTGTACCTTGTGGTGGGAGAGTATTCTAAAGTGCGGACATTATGAATGCAACGCAGTTTCTACCGATATTCCCAACAAAAGCATGTTTTTTTTTTTTTTGAAGAAATGATGATACACTGATGGGTCTTGCATCTTTTGGTTTTGTTTGGGAGCTTTTACCTGCTTTTGGAATAAGCACAACTTTCACTCCTCTCAACGACTGAGACATGTGGACTATATTATTAAAGCAGCTTCTTATAATATTTTACAGAACTGGCAAATTAAGACTAAAAGAGTGGGCTTTTTTCAAGAAGTTAATGTTTGTCTTTCTTGATGTACGAGTAAGTCTTTAATTAGGTGAATATGTTGAATTCATAAAGATGAAAAGAAAGCAATTAATTTCTGCCGATGGGGCTTAGATTTTGTTTAACTTTCCAACTGTGTAATGTTTAAATATTTATTTTCGTTTAAAAAAGTAAAGAAAGCTTTCTCCAAGACATTGAATAAAATACAATTATTAATCAACATCATTGTATAGAAAAGTCTTAAAGAAGATACTCTGAAATCCCTTAAAAGCAATTTTGCATCAAGAAAAACGAATATATGTTTTATAAATGGTTTCAAAAAAAAAAAAACATGGCATTATCCGTCTTGGCCTGTATCTGGATTTGCCAAAAAAAATTAGTGAGGATTACAAAGTCAGACAGCCAATGTATATTGCTTCAGATGGGATAAGGTAGCTACAAAAAAATAGATCTTTAGCTTCCAACACCCTTAATTACATTAGCAGCAGCAGCAGCAGTAGCAGAGACGTGTTACAAGGACAAAGCATCATATGTCATAGGATACGCTTATGTCAACCTGTCTGTCAATTAGAACAATGACAATTCCTTTGCCCAAATATACTAAATGATTTTCATCAATTATTATGTGTGTTCTTAGCAGTCAGGGCCAGGGGTGTGTAATACTTAATACACCATTTTTTTTGTTTCAGATGCTTTGGGGAATGTGCATCTTAAAATTGGACGCCCCATCGATTTTTTGTGGTACAAATTGTATTCTCAAAATTATGTTGAACCTATTGCAATTCAGAGCGAAAATGTTTCTAAAATCATAGTTCTAAAGGTTCCATTCTATATTTTCATTAAATTTTCTTTTGGTATCTGCAGGCCTTTTAAATAATTGAATTTGATATTAACACAACATGTCAGGTGTATCGATATTTTTATGTTTTTTTTTTTATAGTTTTTTTTTTGACAAAGGGCATATTTATTCATCGGAAACTATGGAAATATACGAGCATACGAGAATAGGCTTTTAGGTCCTTCCTTCTTTCTTTATGCTTTTGAGGAAAACATGAAACTGAAGGACCGGAACTAAAGCATTCAAGTTTTAGGAAGCATTTGGAATATTGTATTATGTTTTATATATCACATTCCGAAGAATACCTTATACATATTCGGGTATCGGGTATCGGGTCCTTACCACCAACAACAGTGTTTCTCCTAAGGCGATTTCAAATTATGGGAGAGGTTTCACCCGAGGAGCATTTGAGCATTAAATGGGAAGGTTGAGGGAAGTTTTGATCATATTTTATTAGACATGCACAGACAACTTGCTATTGTTATTTAAGAGTTTTGTGATGTGGAACCTGTGGTAGATCTAGATACTTAATGGAATGTGCTTGCCAAACAGAGAGTCGAGTCAGTAAAGAAATATTTCCTAGAATATTTTATAATAATTTTGTGTTTGTCTGGTTTGTGGTAGAAATCGATTATTCAGACAAATTATTGTTCCAAGGAGTGCTGAATTTGAGAAGGAAGTAGTTGCAAATGCTTGCATAATTGAATACCTTTTATTGTAAAGGTTTTTTTTTTATTAAAACAAAACATTCCCAGCCATTGGTTGATTTGGAAAAACGCAACAAAGACGTTAGTACATATTTAAGAAGATTGTAGGAATCTCAAAATGGAATTGAAAAAAGAAAAAAATTCAGCAATTTCGATTAACATATTCACCCGGAGAAAGAGAACACGCTTGAATTAAAAAAGCTGGGGATGACATTTTTTTTTTAGTGCGAGTGCGAGTAGATACCGATTCACATTGGCTTTGAATCATAATGTAAGGAAAAATCAAGAAGGACAAAGCATTCCCTATTCTTGAAGGGCAACAAAAAAATTATTTTCTATACTTGGCAATACGTCCGAAGTTACGCTCGAGGGTAAATTGGTGAGCATTCGTAGCGATGAGACTGTTACATCGAAATTGTTTAAGTGGAAGAATGCATCCGGCTAGTTCAAGACATATTACGACGACGTTCAAGGGAAACAAATGTTTCGGTTATGGTTCTTTCAAATATCAGTTTTAAGATTCTATTTTGAACCCTATACAGGAGACGCAAATGGGTAACAGGAGAACCTGCCCAGATATGGAGATTATACTTAAGCTTTGGGATGGGGAAAAATATTTTTTTTCGTCGATTAAAGAAACCATTTTTGGTGTCGGAAAATATGTGATCGGTCTACAAAAATAGGTTTTAAGTACATGTAACTAGAACGTAAAGCTGTTTGGTTTCCTCAATGCAGGAGCCACTTATAGAAAGTGGCATAAAGAGTAAGTAATGCTTTATCCACAGAAGACATCATTTAGTTTTTGAAGCATTAAATTCCATTCGGTTGGTAATTTCCCATTCCAAAATGCTGTCAAGATCAAAATTTGATGAGCTTATCATACGCTGCAGTTGCAGGAGAGGAGAAAGTCGGAAACGGAAGACATCGCGGATTGGACGGTCCGAAAAGTAACTTTTGATCCGTCTAAGAAGGGACTCTTAAAAATTCAATCAAATGCTTTTGAAATATCTAGCGCAATCATATTTCTTTCTCCAAAACGATTTTAAGATTGGTTTCACTGTACGGTGAGATATACCATTATATCTTCAGTGAACCTATTGCTACAAAAACCGTACTGCAGGTCATTACGAAGTTTTTGTTTCCCAAAATATTTCTTGATCTTATAGTTTATCTGAGTTTCCATGACCTTGGAAAGAAATAACTTAAGAAAAAGTTAGTTTTTGTGGACTTTATTGAAGTAAATTCAATTTAAAAGACAACAGCATCTAATTGATGAGCCCAACTGTTGTACCTGGACTAACAGTCACAAAATCCTAGAAATGACTTAAGTGCAATTCGTCGGTATTTTAGAGGGGAATAAAGATGCGCATTTCAGGAACGGACTTCGAAAATGCTGGTTTTTAGAGTATGATAGATAGGAAAACTTAGGCAGTGATTTTGCCAGTGTGAAAGTACTATCCGGACCAGCGAATTTGTGTATTTCGAGATCTTTAAGTATACTCTTTCAACTCAACGATTGCGAAAGAAGATTTGTCCCAAAAAGCTATAAACACTCTCGATAACAGGAGGAACCATGTCTCTCTGTTTTAGTGTCAAATTGGCAACAAAATGTGCTGCCAATATGTCAGCGTTCCCTTGAGAGCTAACTACATGAGTGCCATTGTCAACGAGCGTCGGAACCGAAGACGTAGTAGAGTTTCGTACATGTTTTACAAATGAACAAACATTTTTACTACCTTTGGGACATTGCAGTATATTTTAACCATTATTTGTGTTCATGTCAAAATTTGGTTCTTTGTTCTTTGTGTGTCTTCCTAGCTTGTTTGAACTTATTCGGGTTTTCTTCTCTAACCTATAGCCTCTTTACAGTATCTCTCCTTTTTAATAAAAAGTTACTTTACTAAAGCTTTACTATATACTTTGAAAGTAAGTGGTCCTGAAGTACAAGGAATCGAGGTCAGACGATATTTCATCTGAGCTATGGAACTAGACGGGAAAGATGATTTACAATTCTTGTTTCCACTGTTATGAGAGCTGATTGAATGCATCATCCGTTAATCAACAGGATTCTCCTTTTTGGACGCATTATATAAATAAAAATATAATTATGGTGAGTGAAAAGTCGTAGGATCTGGGATGCACGATTGTTAGCCAAGCCAAAAGTGATTAAAACATGAGACAATACTTATTCACAGGCGTTAGTGGGATACAAAGAATGCAGCTAACGCTCAAAATTAGGCTGTAAAATTCTTGAAGTACTTATAAAAATGTACATTATTGGGATTTTTGTCAAAGGGAACAGCCCTAATTTATATTATTTCTGCAACGTTGCTCAACGCATTCTACCACAGTTTTTTCTTATTCCGACCCATTTATCTTTAAATTTGAGAAGTTTGTAGGGGGAAACTTAATATCAACATCAACCGATAAAGCACCTACTTATTGCAACCCTCTTCCTCAAGGTGCCCGATAAATAGTTCAGTGGATTCAAAATTTGCTCACTCATAAATATTAATATTATTCCCCTTTACTTTGAGTTATTTTTTTAAATTTAACATCCGTGTTTTGCATTCCAATTATAAGTATGTACGTACATCAATTAAAAAAAAAAAACAACAACAAAATGGATAATTAAATGAAACAAACAACCCTCTATGTTTACATGAGTTTATGATGTGAGAAATTCCGCTCAGGGATGTAATTAGCATAATTTTATATCATCGCTCCACACCAACTGTTCAATTTAAATATAACGCAACGCATTCAAATCAAATTATATTTCCGGTAATTGTTTGATTATTTGCTATTTGACAAATAAATTGCTTTAACGATATAAAATTTCACAAACGGCAGTCACGTTTTCTAATCATTTCCAGGACCACAATTTCCATACATGTGCGGGGAAAAAAATCACTGAAACGAAATTAACAAAAAAAAAAAAAAAAAATCGAATCGTAATTAAAGCACCGGAACTTGGGACTTGTCAATGAAACTGGCTCATAGGGACTTTTCCACTGCAAATATCCAAAGTCTAAAGATTTTTTTTCTCATCAACGACCCATGGATAAAAGTCGTTGTCTCTTTAAACGGATTTTGGCTCAAATCCTTGAAAATTCCTATCTATCACGGTTTCCCTAGCTTTGCCATGGGCTTTGATATGTGAAGGAGGTTTTGGTTCACATTAAGTGCCGACGAGATTGCTCCAATAGCGTTAAATGGCGTTCCTTTTTGGTTCAATGAGTTATGTCGGAAATGAAAAAAAAAAAGGAAGAAGAAAAAACAAAAACAATTTTCTCCACATAGATTAACTCCCCTTCCGAGTTTGGTTGTGTCATTGTTTTGCTGTAGATACATTTTCTCAAAAAGGCGTACATAGGGATGGTTGTTTTCCTTTTTTTCCGAACAAATTTATTCAACTTGTGGTTTTAACTTTTTTTTTTTGGTAGGTTTTAAGCAATTCAGCAACTTTATGACCATCCTCCCAGAATTATCTTGCGAACAAGTTTTATTAACGACTCATGATACTGTCCACAAGAGATAAAGTTTGAAACTATTTTGATTGAATGAACGAGGCCGAAGAGATAAGAAAATGGAATACCATTTTCAAGACTAAAGGGCATTAATTAGAAAAAGAAGAAACTGACTGTCTGTTGACCAAAAACGAGTTGATAATCCTTTATTCGAAAAAAATCAAAATAAAAATCCCCACTACAATACCTGATGTCATCCTTTTCGAAAAGGGGAATATTTTTGTGCCGAACAAAGAAGAGTTGACCGTTTTTGCTGAAGTTGACACGAGAAACTTTTTCCTGGATTTGCGACTATTGTGGCTGCAATTATTTGATCGTTGCTTTTTTTTCCTTCATTTCGAATTCTTTTCAACTGATTTTCAAATTGGTAGCAGACACTTTTTATTTTTTCCTACTCTCACAAATTCTGTTGGAGAATGAAATTAAAACGAAAAAAGTGGATTCGTTTCGTCAGTTTATTTTTCCATCAATTGAAATAAATTGGACAAATTGGAAGCGAATGCTACAATATTGAATGCAAGGACCTTGCATCAAAACATATCATATCGACTCTAGCTTACAAACAAACAAAAAATATGCAAGCAAGGAAGTTCTTTTACGGACATATCTATATTTTTTAACTTTTAATAGAAGAAAAACAAATATGAAAGTGTAATAGTAACTTGAGACCTGCCTCTATAAAACAAGGAAATATTAAAGAAAAAAAAAAAAAAATAATTGGATAGCTACAAGAAAGCCTGTCAATTACCATTTCCAAGAAAAAGCGAGAATTAAAATAATATTGCTTGGAAATTTCTTCGAGCAGAAGCTCAGGGATACTCCTGGATACGCCACAGCCAGAGCTAAATTGCATAGATATACATAGAGAGAGAGAGCTGTTGGTATGTATCTTTTTTTTTAGTGAAGACTTAAATTACATATCAGTATATTCTGGCCATAGAGCATCATAAACACCCAAAGCAACTAACTTCTGCTGAAATTATTTTTGTGGTACTATTATTACCTTTTTTTTTGCTCTATCGAAGAAAAGAAGGAAAAATTATATTCTTCTCGTTGGTAACATGGGAATATGAAAATTAACAAGCTTCAGAGCATCTACACGCAATTTATCTTTGTAGGAGTTTTTATTAAATTTTTATATCACTTGTCCATGTCCACATCTAAAGGATTTGAACACTAAGGCAAAAGGCAAGTTGATGGCCTTTTTTCGTGAGAGTCAGTCAAAGTTTCTTGATTCTGTTTTTAAGTTTGTAGAAACGGTTTTTTAATGGAGACGCGATTGGAGAAAACGTAACAGGAATAAATGATTGTCTCTTTTGTTAAAATTTTATATTAAAAGCATCAATTGGAGAACACCTGGTAGTAATCACAGTTTTGTTGGACAAGCAGGCTCTATAGAAGACAATTAGGAAATTATGCACTAGTAGCGCTTCATAAGATACAATTTTAGTTAAAATAAATTTCAACGTTTGGAGTATGTCGATTAAAAGCTGTCGAATAATCGACTAAGATGGTTGGGATACTTTGAGGACATGGACGACAATGTATACCTATACACAAAAATGGTTGGAGGGGTGTAATGAAACGATCCTACCGCCACATTATAACATTTCACTCCTCCCCAACCATACCAGATTATATTGCACAAATAAATACTCAATTGCACAAAAACAATCATACCAGCCAAACCAGTTTTGCCACCATAACCATTTAATACAAAACCAGTGGCAACGGCAACTACAATTTAATTGCAATTAGCAGTGGAGAGAATTTTTCATGAATTTTGTCCGTTTGTTTTATGGTTAACACTGTCTTGCATCTGAAATATGCATAAGACAGCCAATTTGATTGAACGCAAATCGAGTCGGTTGCCGTGACCGTGTTTAAAATGCTATCTTAGTAGAGTTTAGTGTCCTCCAAGGACAACCGGATTTGAACAACCCGAGATGGACACCCCCACTTGACTATTAATATAAGTATAATTAATGACAATTTTTTTTTAAATGTATTATAAAAACATAAGCAAGAGCTACAGTACGTTTGCAACGAACTGTTGGATACCCTATTCCCCATATTTTTGTATGTGCATGCGTCTGCCTCCCGCAAACAGCCGACGTTTCAGAAACAAAATTCTTCTTTAGCAGACAGAAAAAAATTCAATTACATTAATTTTATGCGGTGTGATGTTTAATTAGTGCTGGCGCAATAAAAAATAGGAGTGCGCCACGCCCAAAGTTAAAACGTTTTATTGCCAAGGCAATTGTTATGAGCTCAGTGACATTCAATTTTATTCTTGCAGATCGATTTGAACAAAACAAGACAAAACTTAAATTTTAAAAAAATAGATTTGGAATGGAAATAGCGATTATGTGTGTTTTTTTAACAATTCTTGGACCACACTCTGCTACGTAACCAAGAAATATAAATCCAAGTGTTCATCTGTTTACTTAAAACTGCGGCCGAAAGTTAAAAAACGTTAAAAAAATTAATGCATTATATGACTTTTGACGGAAACGCCCCTTAAAAGTGGGCGTGTCTTAAAAATTTGAAGCACTAACTGCGCTTTGATCAGTAATTAGGCATATGTGTAAGACTACAGCTGAATCGAGTAGTTTTTAAACAATCTTACCTGAACAAAGGTATTTTACCAAAATCACGCCTTTAAAAGTGGGCGTATTGTAAAAATTTACAAAAGAAAATGTAGAGATATATTTCTCAAATAACGAACGGAAGGAAAAAGGTTTAAATTAAACATTGGAAATGCCTTAAATTTTTAAGGCTGCGTTTTTCGTTCTTTCATGAAAAGTAGGCGTAAGCCACGCCCAAAATTCAAAAATTTCTTTTCATACACAAACCTTTTAGTTTCTATTAAGAGACGCAAAATTTTGGCTTGCGGATTCATTATAAATACCGTTTATTTACAAAAACAATTTTTTTATAGTTTCTAATGAAAAGTGGGCGTCAGCCACTCCCAAAATCAATTTTTTTGATTTCATACACAAGATGTTTATGTGCCAGTAAGACCCACAAAATTTAATGTTTTTCGTTTTAATATAACAATTGTTATTTTATAAAAACTATATTGATGGTTTTGTATGAAAAATAGGCGTAAGCCACGCCCAAACTGAAATATTTTTATTTGATTGGAAGAAAGTTTACCTAAAGCTTACGCGTGCAAAATTTTAGCGTTATGCTTTTATCGTAACTGTACAAAAAACATAATTTAATTTTATTAAATTGAGGTTGTTCAACAAAAATGGCGGTTGTGGGCGTGTTTGTGGGCGGATTTTACCGGTTCAAGAACTTAGCCTTACTCTTGAACCAAAGAGTATATATACCAAATTTCAGCTTTCTAGCTCAAAAAATTGCGACCTCTAGAGAGTATACATACGGACGGACGGACGGACATGGCTAAATCGACTAGGCTTTTGATTCTGAGTCAGAATATATATACTTTTCTATACCTAACGGTATTATTTCTCTATGTTACAAACTCCACACCAAATACAATATACCCATTCTATGGAATAGGGTATAATTATCAATGTATATAGTTAGGCCCCTAATGTGCCAACAAATATTTTTAAGTATCATAAGTAAAATAGAATAAGAATCAATTGTAAATATTATATTGTTCAATAAATAATCGTTAAATCGTTAGTTTAGTGTCCGCTGCTATCTTACTATCTTAGTCGATAGTTTAGAGTCCACTGCTACCTCAGCAGAGAATTTAGTAACCAAACCACTGCTACCTCAGTAGAGAATGTAGTGTCCAGTCCCAGTGCTACCTCAGTAGATATTTTAGTGTTCACTGCTATTTTAGAAGAAGATTAAGAAGCCCTTGCTACATCAGACTTAAAATAGATTAAGCTATATATGAGGCATTGAGAGCAGAAGTGGCGTAACCTTATAGGAAACACATAAGGGTTACGCGGTTACGCCAATTCTGCTCTCAATGCCTCATATATATTTGAATATTTAAAATTGTAATAATATTAACCAAAAATTATAAATTTATTGTAGCTTCGTACTGAGATGACTACATTAAAGAAATGTATTAGAAATAGTATTAAGAATCAGTGAAATAAAGAACCTTAATAAACGTAAGTTTTTTGTTCCTCTTTGTGACAAAAAGCATCTCACAGGAGCGTCAGCTTAAGTATATGAAATGAAGGCAGAAAGGTGGGAGTTGAAATCAATTGCTATGAATCAATAATTGTGTTTCAGTGATTCTCATTTCCAGAGAACTACTCTAGTACATAAAAATAAATTTCCAACACTTGTCCCAACTGCGAATTTTTGACGAACAGCAAGTTCGCACATGTATTTGTATCTTCATTTCCTTTCAAAACGCTCGAACCGGGTTAATCCATGAAAAGAGGATTAAGGACCACAAACTCACCAAACACTGATGACTCGCAGTATTTTCCAGAAAGAAGCTTTTAACTGGACACTACTTAATTGAAATAGAAATGTGTTGCTAAGTTCTCATTTTGAAAAAGTGATATAGCTAGAATGTTCAATGGCTCTATTTATCTTTGCGTAAGTCGGTTGAAACCGGAAGCACCTGATTCTAAACCAATCATCAAAAATAAATTGTTTAAAACATTTTTAATCTGACATGCAGAGTCAGAGCTCAAGGATTCGGATGTTTTTTGGAGGAATAGTCAATTAATCTACTAACCCAATCACATCATGATATTTTCTACAAGAATCGCGAAGATTCAAAAGCGAAAAAGTGTGCCAATGCTTTCCATATTTATTTTTCCCACACAAAATTTCTTTTCAACTCGAGATACACAACCGGAAGTTTTGCTAAGGATTATATTTTGTTTTTTTTTTTTTATTCACTTGGTCCTAAAATGTTTAAGCGACCAAATCATTAACTTAATTTGTGATTGAAGACATACAATTCAGCTTCAGACCTTGTGGCTCTCTCTAGTAATGTTATAAGCCCAATGAAAACGAAAGCTTTATAAAAATTAAAAATAATTTCGCTTGCATTTCACAACAAATTAAATTGCAGGACATAGTATCATCCACGTCAATGTTCTCCTTTCAGAAAATTAAACCCATTAGTCTAAAACAAACATGACTACTCTTAACTGTTTTTCCAACTGAAATTCGGACAAAAAATCCACCAAAACCACACACGAGACACTATACTACACAGTGTACGAGTAATCTGTATGAACAACTTACTTAATAACCAACCTAAAGCACTGCAGTGACATGGCTGCGGTTTTAAACGAAAACAGTTTAACTTTGAATGTTTAATTTACACAGATTAACCGACATCCGAAAAGTTGACCGCAGACACCACAAAACTTTAGCTTGACAGTCAACAAAAATAAAAACCGAAAATAAATCACTCAAATTTCAAATCAAATTTGTGTAAAACTTGCAAGCTCCGAAAAGAAAAAAGGAAAACAAAAAATTCAACATGTTTTGCACTTTTACATGGAAGCAGAAAATAGTAATAAAAAAAAATCGGAACTGAATCCTTTAATAAAAATCAAAATAAAACTTTTTCCGTTTCCGTATTTAAGTTGGACAACTTTCATGCACTTTGTCGTTGAACTATTAAAAGCAAAAAAAAAAAAAAAAAAAAAAAACAAGCCACGTCCTTCCAGTCCAACTGGCATCGCCTTGGTACATAATTTAACACGGCACTTTTTGAAAAAAGGAAACAAATTAGTTTTGGCAAGCGTCTACTCTTACTTACATATATCATTCCGTCGACAACTTTCTGCAGCTATAAACAACAAATACGTTGCACCCTGTTGAGTTGGGGGGATTATCCGTCTGTAGTGGTGGGATGGAAATTTTCATTATTTTGCTCACGTTTTTGAGTTGGGGCTTCTTGCCACAAACACAAAGATGTGCCGAGGAACTTGCACAAAGGGTAATCCGAAAGTTCGATGAGTTTTATTGCTGGGAAAGTGCCCAGGACGCATAGTTATCCTCAATGCGTGGTTAAACTTTGATTTTAATTGAAGGAATTTTAAGTTTATGAATTTATTTTTATTTTTTACTTTTGTTTTTCTTACGTAGATACACTCTCACAGGATGTATAGCACATTTGAATATTGAATATTTTTATTGAGCTTTTGAGCATAGTACTTGGTGTAAACGGATCAAGGCAACGTCGGTTTTTAAAGAAAATTTGCATATTATTACAAAGTTATATTGTTTAATTTTTTAGTGTATTTAACTCTGAGAGAATAATAAAAATCATGAATTTTCATCAAATTATTTTTTTTTCGGTAAAGGGATAAGTTAAGAGTTGATCTTCCAACGATTCACGGTTATTAGAAAAATTTTTTACTTTACGAAAATACAGTAGGAGCCATGGATTCAACACCTAAAAACTAACACCACGTCGTCGGTAGAGAGAAATAACGCCTATAAACTAAACAACGCCCTAAGGACCATATTTGTAAGCTATAATGCTTTTCCTAATGCAAGAGTTGTGTCCTCAAAATTCACCACAAGAGAGCAGAAATATCATACTACGAGTATGTAATACCATGTCATTTTCTATACCATTTCGCATGAACAGTGCGACTATAGAGTTGTTTTTTGGTAGAAATTCGAAGCGCAAACTCAAAATTTAATTGAAGGAAAATAACTTGTTTTAGAACAAGAGTTACTAAAATTAAGATCAAAATGTTTCGAAAATTCAAAGAGAAAGAGAGGGCTTCTGCAGCAGACTAAAATAACTCAAAAACTCGATTTATTTTTTTAGATCCTGCAAATCAAAATATACAGTTTTCAAAAGTTTTTATTTAGAAATATCGTATCATCAAAATCTCGCGTAGGAAAATCTCTTGCTCCTACTAATAGTTTTCGCAGCATTAAATTCTGGCAATAAAAACTGTGTTCTTAACACCATGACATAAAACTTGCCGTGTTCAGAAGAGAGCAAAGCTTGAGCTTGAAAGCACATCTGATAAGCTTGAACGAAGATATGTACAAGCTCCTGCGATCTGTCTTAGAGATCGTGAAATTTTCTTTTACGAATGAAATTTGAAGTGAAAAAAAGTGAACAAAAGTGCAGCAAATTTGTAATTCGAAACTCAATGAAACGAAAAATCGACACTTAAAAAAAAACATAAAGAGAATGAGATAGAACTGTCAATTATCTTCATCTCGTCCTGATGCGATGCTTTTTAGCCTTATCACTCGTGTCTGCCAATTCCTCGCAGTCTAATTTCCTGTAGGATCTTGTACCAGTACATTTGGAGATTTAAGTTTCCGAAATTTCAATAACAGAATTTTTAAATGCAAGGTCGACAAGACTTTCAATGAAGGACAGTAAAAAAGATTTTTTTGGAGAACATTAATTTCTAATTTTGTTTTATAAAGAGTGATGAGCATTAATATTATAGCAAATTCTATTGGTAAGTGAAGGATGTTTGTGGTGCAATAACGCTCAATCAATAATACGCAGGTGGAGGTTGCACTGATGCTGAAACAAAATATATGATCGGATGCTAATCAAATCAACAAGTAGCCACATTGAAATTTAAATATAAACCAATACTGTGAGATCCGTTCACGAGTAAGACATTCACATTTACATTGTACAAGTGTTAGTTATTTTCAACCTCTTTAACGATTTGGCCAATTTTATGAATTTTTTTAATCATGTGATCTTAAGGATAGCTTATAGCGATAGTTGGACCCGGTAAGTGGTGCTTAATTTATGTTTAATAAAATATTTATGTTCATAGTCTTTCTTGCTTTAAGAAAACAAGATTACAAAAATAGAAATGGGGAGTACAAATTTTTGTTGTTCCTCTTAGAGTGAAATTTAATCAAAAGTTAAATTTATTTTAATGAAAATTTAAATAACTGTGAAGTCCTTGCAACTGGAATGTGATCGGCGTTAAAAAGTGTCCCCACACCGTTTTCAGGGAAGTGAAGGCATACGTCAATATATTTTTTGCTCAAAAAAAAAAAAAAAAAAAAAAAAATATTTAGTTTGACTACAAAGTATTTTTAATAAAAACGAGAAAATGCAAAAGTAGTCGGGACAGTTTTAAGGAAGCAAACAATCGAAGCAATTAATTAATGCACTTGCATCAACTCAGATCCTGTTCCTCTGCGACGAGCTTTTAACACTTTAATCCAAGAGTGGGTTTCAAAAGGAGGCTCTTAGCGATGTTGATCAGGAATTTGCGATGACAACAAGGAAAATCGAGTCAATTAAGTAGCAACACAAAGATAACATATTAAAAATTTCGATAAAATATAAAAAGTTTGTATTGGTAAAAAAAACCATATTTTAATTAAATAAGATTTGTATGACACCGACACTGACCTAGATGAACAGGATAACGAGGATCAAAGAAAACCTACATGTCAAATAAACTAAAATTAATTAACATATTTTTTCCTCTCCTGCAGAAGGGCTAAGCTGTGAAGCAGTAGAAGGGACGTGACAGTCGGAATCATAACAATGATCAGAGAATACAGCATGATGAAGGCAACGGGTTTTTAACAGAATTTTATAGAAACTGTATGAATTCACTTTTGAATGCTTAAATTCTTCAATACATTTCAAACCAAAATGTTGATTTTTCTTTCATCATCCCATTTAAAAAAGTACAATTTAAGTTTCAAAGAAAATTGAAACATTCTAATTTTTTAATTTAAAACAATTCCACTTTACAAACGCTTCCTTTTCAACTTGTCTATTGATCAAGTTTGCAATTTTCTCACAATTCGTCCTTTCAATCACTTCAAAATTCCAAGGATAGCCATCAAATTAAACAGCCTTTCATTGTAGACAGCCGTGCGCTCAACATACTTCTTTAAGTATCGATTTTAGTTTAATGTAGATAAATTTTCCATTAAAGACAAATATTCATTAGATTCTACGAAATATAAAGGACAACCAACATAATTTCTTCTCTCAATATCCTCAAGGGTTTAATATAAAACAAAAGCAAATATCCATTGAATGGAGCAACACCAAAGCAAATCAAGTGTCCTAATTGGAGTTGCAGACAAAGCTGGCAGGATTATTCGTAATTTGATCACATGGCAGATAAAAGTCGAAAAGACGACGACGACAAACGACGACGACGACGACATCGGCTGACGGAAGTCTTCCTCTTAAGCCTCCTGGCCACGCACAAAAGCACCACCGATAAGTCGCATGGTCAACTTGTGTGCTATTGACACAGTATGTCAATGGTGAATACAAGCCAAACTCTTCTCATCCTTGAGATTTGAAAGGCTCATGTTATGCAAACAGCATATATAGCAAAGCAAACACCTGATTCTCATTTAAGATTAATGTGTTCGACTTATTATAGCGACAAGAGCGCTCGCTTGCCTTGAAGATTTTTGCACAAACGGCTCCAGCTCCATGGGATATAGTAGTATAGTATTCACAAAATAATTTTCACTTTTCACCTTTTAACCGAACAAAGATACACCACAAATGGGATTAAACAAATGCGGTACGTCGTAGCTCCCGTTTTCAGATTTGCAGTATTTACTTTTTTTCGTTTTAGCATGTTTTTGTGAAGGGCACTATCCTTATCCCTTTATTGCTTTCATTTGGGTATCCTTTTGGCATGATATTCAAATAATGTGCACTTTATTTCGGTAGGACAATTTTCCAAACAACAAGTCACAATCTGTCCCGACATCAGAGTCCTTAATCGAATCACAAAAGAGAACTACTTTGAAATTCAAATTTCCAAAAGAGGACAACAACTATTTTTAAAAACATACAGCTGCATATTGAAGCCCGTTTTGCTGAATTCGCCGAGAATCGAATCAAATAAAAAGTTCGCGTTTCCCGCCAGAATGTTTCGAAGGGAGACTGTTCCGACAGCAGAACCCACACCTCGTGTATGCTATGCGTTTCGATATGAACTGAAAACGCAAGATTTCTGAAAAATCCTTTAAAACGAAAGCAAGGAATTTTCGAATTGTTTACTGCGCGATGAATTCTGCGCAGAAGTCCGGATAAACTCGGTGGTTTAAGAATCAGGTTGGCCCGCAAAATAACCGATTCGGATACCTTCAAAATTGAATGGCTTGTTTGCAGTTGAAACTGATTGAATCGTTTCAACAATTTATAAGACACTGTATCTTTTTATCTTTTACACAAACCATGGAGTATGGAAAGGAAAATGTAAATACACTCAGTAAAGCTCATCAAAACACAAGTGCAAAGTTGCAAACTCGTGCATAAAAGCTCAAAAAATATATTGCTAATTTAAAATCGAACTTTCAGTGAATACTTTTTGAACATTGTGCCTGGATTTAGTTCCAGCTTTAACTGGAATAAAGCTTCACAAAAGCTTTCCAACATTTGTTTAGGGAAAATATGAATAGGGTTATTATTTGCCTAATCCTGTCGAGTTTTAAAAAGCTGAAAGCTCTAAAGCTTGTGTCAAAACTTTTCACATCAACAAACTTTAAGCTAAGGAACAAACTTTCCAAAGCATCAAAAGTCAAATCTTAGTTTCTGCAACTGGAGAGCTTTAAAATTTTGTTTAAGTAAACTTTTGAGTTATCCTATCCTCAAACCATTGCGTTATTATGTCTTTGAAAAACTTACTTGCATATTATGATACGATGGGTAAGCTTCGTCACATACCTGAAATAAAAAAGAAACGAATTATATTAGAGTATTTTTTTAATATTTTAGGTTTTTTATTTTAATAAATTTGGAACTTTATGCATTAAGCACCAGATGGCAATATTGGTTCAGAGAAAAGAGATAAAAGCGAAGTGTTTTTGATTTTTAAATTTGTTATTGAATTGAGGTATATTTAATTTTTCCAGAACAAAATATTATAAGAAAATAGTACATATAGGATATTAGAAACGTATTTTTTTAAATGCTGAGACCCAAATAAAGCTTCCTTTTCGAATGTGGGCTTTTTTGGAACCACAAATGAAAAAAAAGAATGGTCGAATGACGAAGCCTTGATTTTACCAAAATTGATTATAAAAAAATGTATTTATTTTATTGCGTGACTACAAAAAAAAAAGGAGTTGAAATCTTTTTATTCTGCGTATCACTGCGTATCAGACCAGCGAAGGCACTGTTATTGCGTGCAAGCCCCAAGCATTCTTTGAAAAGTAAATGATATAAGATTTTGGCTTTCGAGATTTTTGTCCCCAAATTAAGCATATTTTCTGTACTTTATTTTCGAGGTTTTTGTACTTTTTCAAAATGGATATATACATAAATGGCAAAAGTAATTTTTAAAAAACAGCTTCTTGGAGACCTAAAGAATTTTGACACATGTTGTTTCAAAGTCTGGAGGAGTATCTGTGTCTGTGTATGAAATATAAGGCACTTAGGAAATCTTTTTTACTGGGTTGATAATTGTCCTGATAAAAACAAAGATCCGAGTTCATTTTTTTTTTTTTGAGAAAATTGTTTGGATTATGATCGTGATCTTTTTGCTGGAGGTTAATTAATTAAGTTTTATGATGAACTTACCAGGTTACTAAAAAAAAATATTTGAATTATGATTTTTTGAAGACGAATAATTAGATTTGGTTAAATTTTTCTTTGTTTCATTAAAACAATTAATCAGATAATACACTGAGAGAAAAAACACAACGTTACATTTAATAGATCGTTTTTGATTTTACGTTGTATAATAGTACATAAACATCTTTAATTTTAACGTAGAAAATTTTTAATTTTTTGTTGAAAATGCTTTGAATTAACAACGCAACGGTAATATAAGGATTCATTCTTGTTTTAAAGTAAACCGTAGTCTATTTAACATTGAATTATAAAAGGACATAAGTTGAATCTAAATGTTCGTCTTCAACCCGAATCAGTCCGAAATCTGCTTAAATCAAAGTGGTTTTCTTTGATTTTACAGGAGAAAGAAAAGATCCACTTTCAACCATGGAATGATAATCGAATTGACTTTGTTATATTATCTCATTCAAATATCATTTTACGAAACCTGTTTTAACCACTTTTATATCTTTAAATGTGGAAAGCTTCAACGATCATTCCTTTCCTCAAGAATATCGTTCGATCTCTATTTGACCTTTTTTACAAGGCTTTTGAAACTATGTATCAATAGACACCTAACAACCTGATTTTGCGGATTGAAGCTGGTTCTAGAGACACAAACAATTACTTGACAGCGGTTTTACAAATTTGAGGATATTCGTCAAAAAATTGACAAAGAAAAGACTGGACTGGTAAAGTTTGGTTTAATTCAGTGTTAAATATCTACGAAAGTCTGGACGATTCGAAGACAGTATTCGAAGCCAGTAGAAATCATTTCAACCCGGACAAGGTATGGAAAACGATCAATTCAATGAGTGATTTTGAAATTCCTATAAAATACTTGGTGGATTTAAAAATCAAACCAAAAATTACAAAGTCTCGATTAAAAGTAAAAGTCTAAGTCAATGAAAAATTAAAATTTGCTGAAGATGGCATATAAATGCCGAAATGCACACAAATTAAAGTAATATTTTTTAATTTATCTATCTTAGTACATTCCAAAATTGTTGAACGTTATTTTGGTGTTAACTCTTATTAGTTTTTGGAGTTATTATGGATAAGTTCCACAAATTATCTATTCCGAGACCGAAAGTTCTAAGCGCAATTTAAGCGCTTGTTTTTACTTTATCTTCATTAAGAGTTGTGCTCGATTTTTTCACATTCCACGACTTTCATCCAATAAAAACATCTATATTGGGTAAATAATTATATGTGTTCACAAAGTAATAGTCTGTTCAAGTTTGATTTTTTTAGTTTTGTTCTTTTTTAAAAAAGTAGTAGTTTCAACTGAGTCAACTATTGTTTCTATTTGACGATTTAAGTAAAGTAAGCTAACATTTTCAGATTGAAATTCCTTTTTCAAAAATTGATACAAATTGGATCTAAACTCCCGTTTCAGGATTATGCAATTGCGTTTTTGCATAGTTGTATGATATTAATCAGCTGATCTTCTCCAAATTGAAAGAATTGAAATATAACATTGAAGTGTGACCCTCTGTTTCACGACTCGATTAATAACGTTTTCTAACGCAGGCTACCTTGTCAATGATTTTTCTTATATTTTGTGCTGTGGGACTGCACAATATTCTTGAAATTTAAGTTATCAATACGTTATTAGCACAAATTTTAGAGATTTTGCAAAAAAATGTAAACCTTTTACATTAGACGACAAATAAAGGCCTTTTAATTTTTGAGAGTAAAAAAAAATAAAGTACATTTTTTTTCATTTCGTTAAAAAATTACCAAATGAAATGCAAAAAGACCAATAGACCAACTGAAAAAATAATGACCAGATTTGGTCACAAATGACCAAAGTGGCAACCGTGACTACGGATTTCTCTTTGTGAGGTTATTCGAAACGCAAGACTCATACCATGTCGGAATAGTCGCTATACCGCTCTTACGTTCGAAAAAATGATGGAAACTCAGCATAAACGACACACCCTGTATATGTATTACTTAAAACAGTTGATTCTAAAATTCAATTACGTTTTTAATTTTTTTCTTATTTTGAGTATCTTTGTTGAAAACTTGAATTTTTTTTTTAAATTAATCTTTTATTTATTTCTGCAATATTTAATTTGTTAAAATGAACTTCACAGTGTGTACCCAACAAAGTCATCATCTGTGTTTTCTTTATATTTTGTAGCATAGAAGGTAGATGAAATTATGTTAGATTTTTCTTTATAAACTATTATATTTTATATCATTTATATTTTTGTAAAGTACAGTGATATACCCTTACATTTTTCATTTTTGCTGGTTTTATTTTCGATGCGTTTTTATTTCAATATTTTGTTACAATTTAAGTGCTTTTAATTTTTAAGTTTAATATTTAAGTAAATAAAAGTAAACATTTAATAGAAAAATAAATTTAGAATTTTTTGACATTTCTATAGAAACAAAAATCTTGGTCAAATATGAAAAATATAAGGGTATGAACATTTTTGCTGCTCACTGTATGTTATTTCAAGAGTAATTAATTGAAAACCAGAAGAATAACTACTTTTCAAGCCATTTATGTTAATTAATGTGAAAAAAAAGAGTTAAAGAAACCCGAATATGGACACATTCTTATCTTAGCATTAGCATTCATTGAAATCTTTTTGAAATATTTGTGAATAAATTTTTGTTTAATATGTCTACGTGATGCTGTAGCCAAGAGGAAAGATTTAATTTGCATTCCAAACTTCTATTTCCGTCTTTTTCAATTCGGACCCTTTGGCACGTGCGAATTCAGTCAAGTTTGCTTGTTCATTTTAAATTTTATGTCCCCAACACCATTTTGAACAATAAGTCCTTTTTTAAGTGCCAACAGTTAAATAAGGAAAATTCAACTTTTTCATACTTCAATTCACTCAATAAAATCTTTGGCCATTAAGACTACTCGAAGTCATAAACTTTGTCCATTTAAGGACATTAGCAGTTCTTTAACATTGATATTTTTTTGGAAGATAAGACTTCGGGCTAAGATGTAACTTTTAGGAATCATCCCTACGAACCCTCAAAAAAAAAAAATGATACGACAGAAATGTCTTTCTCACTTTAATTCGATGTGCATAAATACTTATGGATTCCAAATCCAGACAAAAAAAAAAAAAAAAAAAACAGGACTCATCTTCCCCAAGGGCAAATACAAGATATACATAATAAACATCCCTTTGTACCTATTTTCTTAACGAAAACAAAGATAAGCCTAACTTTTTCCTCGCAAAAGGACAAAAAATAAGAAAAGTTTACCCAATAACTTCGCAATCATTTATGTCATAATTCCGATGAATATCTCCCATTGATTTGCAATAAGCAATCGGATAAACGAAGTAGACTGGGAAAAGAAAATAATAAGTATCATCGATTCTAGATATAAATTGAGACAGGAGAATTGAATGGAATGCTCTAAAGGCTTTTCTGGAGTTGTTTCGATATATAATAATACGTATACTCGTTTTTATATTTGTAATAAGGCCACGGAAATAAATTGCAAGTCCTTTAACTCAGCCTGCAAGTTAAGTTGTGAAGTTATTTTGGGGACAGTATTCGCTTAAGGATAACCCACAAACAGCAATAATATTTATTGGAATGAGTTGCCGGAACTTGGTTGGTTGGTTAAGATTCTACTTGGTTTTGCTATAGGAGGGTATTGTGCGGGTTGAATGCAAGTCGAAGTGTTATTATTGAAGGGGATAGGGATTTTGTAAGGAATAACTACAGTCATTATGATTAGGTGATGAACTGATAATTTGGTTTGACCTTTTTCTTACAATGCTGTTTCAGATGATGAGGGATACACAAATCCTGGGTTCACATCTCGAGAAGAATGAATTTCTTAATAAAATTCGCCACAAACATTTGAAATTATTAAGGAAGAAAGTGCTGAACTATAAATACTTTATTTTCACGTAGACATTCAACGATCAATAAATTGTGTCTCGCACATCCTCAGGGACAATTTTTTCGTTACGCTATCGTTTTTGCGATCTACCATAGAAAAAGAGGAGGGAGGAACATCGGTTTTTAAGAAAGAAAAAAGCGAGATCTGGAAAAGCGAGCGGTTGAATTGAGATGCTTTTTTTATACTTAGGCTGAGGTAGGCTCGTCGAAGTCCAGGGTTGTTCCCAAAGAAAGCGAAAACTCAGGGTTGAAGAGTGTTGAACTCCGAAATAACAATGTTTTTTATTTATCAAAATATCCTTAACAAGTTACTTCATATACGGACTTAATAATAAAACTAAATTAATGATTCGATGTACAATATAGTATTAAATAGCTTAAATAATTTGGCCTCTAGGGTTTATCCTACGACAAGAAGCGATTCCAACTATATTTGGTCTATAGAGTTGCCTCTATGACAATAATTGGTTTAAGGTCTGTAGAGATTCTTAAAAAGAAAAGCTCCACGACAAGAAACGAATTAGGTCTGCAGAGATTCCTGAACGGAAGCGCTCCACGACAAGAAACTGATTAGGTCTGTAGAGATTCTTTGAAAAGAAGAGCTCCACGACAAGTTACTGATTAGGTCTGCAGAGATTCCTGAAAGGAAGCGCTCCACGACAAGAAACTGATTAGGTCTGTTGTGAAGCTTACGACTGCAGCAACCCCACGACAATAAACGGATTAGGTCTGTAGAGTTTCTTACAAAGAAGAGCTTTACGACAAGAAACAAATTAGGTCTGTGTTGTAGCTTACAATGGCAGCTACCCCACGACAAGAAACTGATGGCCTAATGCCTTTACTTCAAAATATATTAAGGTTTCCGCTGGTATTCCCCGCAGCGTACCTTCGAGATCTCGTATTTTCGGTATTCTATTAAAAAGAATCGTATACCAATGGCTGGGAGCTCGAGTCTGCTTTTCCATACGAATTTTACTTATACTTATGGAATATTACAGTAATAAGGAAGTGTGAATTATAAAATTAAAGATAAAAAAAATTAGTACTAAAATAATTCCTTCTGTTTGTTGGATGTTTCTGCTGGTTATTATCATGTGTGTGTTCAGAGTTGGTTGGTAGTCCAAATCAGCGGTACGGGGCGGAGGGGTGGTCGGTTTTGCTCCCATAGAGGACAATGGTTGATTTGCGTCACTGGCTGGTCTCTGATATGCACAAAATCGTCGTGGTGATTGGGACTACGGTTGGTGGCGGTTTGGGACTACGGTCGGTGGCGGTCGGTGACGGTGAAGGAAACGTGTAACTTCGTTACAGAATATATTGCGGGTGCTACGGCAGAAGCAATGTTCCAAAGTTCTATACCAGAGGGTAAATAATTCGTCAAAGGAGTACAAAGCCCGAGTGAGGAAAAGATGCAAAGACGTTTCTGAAAATTGGGAAAGAACACTTCTGCAGACTGTTAAAATCAACTAGTCGATGTCAGGCAGAATGATCCAAAAGACCAACAAAACTTCCGTGCAATCTAACAGGAAGAACTTCGTGTAGCTACATATATCTAAACTTAAGGCCAACAAGGCTGATAGATGACATTCCGGCAAAAGTTTTCAAAGCAGCAGTTACAGAGGTATTAGTCTCCTAAATATCACGTATAAAATCTTGTCGGCTATACTGTGTGAACTCATTAGCCCCTTTTAGTTTGTTTTCAAGCCTCATAAGACAACCATCGACCAAATTTTCACACTTCGACAGATTTTAGAAGAGACCCGAGGATTCCGACCAATATTCACGGCCGCTTTGTTAATAAAGTAGACTATGACCGTCAATAGGGACGAACTACACAGAGCCATGTCACTAATCGTCATTTCTGCCAAACTTGTTCGATTGTGCAGAAAGACTGTGGATAACTCGCGCTGCTCCATCAAGGTTTATAAGAATACCACCGACTCTTTTGATGACAGGAAAAGCTTCTCTTCATCATCCTTCTTGAGGCAATCGTAAGCAACTGGTAGGTGAATACTAGAGGCACGATTTTTTATAGATCGGTTCAAATACGTGCCTATGAAAATTTATTGAATCACCTCAAATGACCTATATGAAACATTATAAAAGACCCTAATCATCCGAGTCCTGCTGTGTGAGAAGCTCGGACCCGGACAAAATCGGATGAAAAGAGGTTGGGGTGCTTTGAGAGAAAGATTTTTGGGATGATATTCGGTCGTGGTATGTATTAATAGAGTATGGAGGAGAAGTACGGACTAAACAGCGACACTGACCGGATCAAAAAGCATAAATTACAGTGTCTTAGATGGCTGGGGCATTAAGACGAATACGCACCCAAACGCCATGTGTTCAATTCCAAATGTGAGGGTAAGCGCAGCGCTGGATGAACCTATCTAAACTTAGCCGATCAAGTGGTGGTCGACCTCAACCAACTTGTGTAAACAAAATGGCGTTTGCCTAGTAAACAAATGTATTGTTTACGAATCGTGACTTCTTGTTTCTAACAGACCAAATGAAAAACAAGCCGAGATTAGAAGTTCCCAATGCATACTGAAATTATTATTGCGTCCTGTCATCTAAGCGTTACCGCGAGGTAATCAAAATTAAAGTCGCATCGAAATGAATAAGATCCCAATGTAGGGCTACTTCGCACTTCACGTGGAATGTAAATCTGCTTCGTATATGCGACTTCATATTCAGGACTATCTTTGAGCCGAATCCGAATAGAGATAGAAAATACAACCGCTTTTGCGCCTTTTAGCAGAAGCAGGCCTACAGTTTTCAATTTAATTCAAACAAAACCTCCTACTCTAAAAAGAATCCCTTAAACATTTTTTTTGCATAATTTCTAAGGCTTAACAAAACAAAGATATATTCTATTTGTGAGGGAAAAGAAATTGAATAGGGAACAATACTAAAACCACCACAGAGCCACATATAAATTTTTATCATTGAATCTTGAACCCACGTCAAATAAATTTTTCTTTGCCCAAAAGATAGCTGGATGGCAGCTCTGACACTTTAATCAAGAAAATCAATAATTTATTTGTTTGAAATTGAACTTCCCCCTTGTCATGTCATTATCTATCATGTTATGAAAAATAAAATAAAAGGGAGTAAAAAAAAAAAAAAAAAAAAAGTGGAGTGCTATGGTTAACAATTCATGGTAGATATTTTTGTTCATAAATCTTTTACTGACGACCCACGACCCACATAAGTATATTTCTAAATAAAGTGCACAAATGGGTCGCACGCACTTGATAACAGTATAGTATTGGCTTGAGATTTTGGAAATAAAATAAAGAACCTTTAAAATCCCTGGCCAAAATATTTTTTTTTTGAAACAATTAAGTAGACCAAGAAAACTAAAAATCAAAATCGGTCGTGTGATTCAAATTCACTTCCGCCAAGCGATAGACTACACAAAACAAGACGGAGGTTTTTATCAAAATCGTTGGAGTGGTTTTCTCAAAAACTAATATTTTCGTTTAGGCTGTGGGAATCGATTACGGATAGGCAGGCAGAAATGTATGACCCACTTTTCTCGACTTCTGTATCACCGTCACCTCTTTGGGTTACCTAACTTTTTTTACGAATGCTTAACTTGCTTCATAGTACAGTAGGACCCGGTAGTTCGAACACTCGTTATTTCGTTATTTCAAAGGCTCCACTTATTCGAACACGAATTTTTTTACTCATTTTCGAATTTGTACGTTGTTTCTCTGATCGACAGGATGCTAATAAATTGATAGTTACCGTTATATTAGAAAAAATCAATCAAGGAAATAAATTTATTGGCAATGAAGATATTCGTGACTGGGTGTAGAATACATCTTTTGAAAATGTTCCAACTGACTCTGATAGCGAAAAAGAAGAATTTCCTGAACACCAGAAAACTTTCATTAAGGGTGACGCTCTTCGAAATGTGAATAAAGTTTTGGAATATCTTGTGCAACATGAATTTTTCTTGTTTCGAAAGAAAAACCGAAAAAAAACATCCAGTAAATCAAACACCTCCGTGGTTAGAATCAATTATTAGAGTCAGTATCTAATAGTTCGAATAATCGAGGTCCTACTGTACTATACATGCAAGAAATAAATGGAAATCATTTTTTTTTAAAGAGATATGTTTTTATATTTTCGTTAAATAAAGTTAGCACCTGATGAACAAAATGTATATCTAAGAAATTTTTTGGTTGTCTAAATCTAATAGAAAACATTACGAAAGTAAGTTTAAAACAAAAGGATATTAAATTAAGATTCTTTAAAGGACAACACAAAAAAACATCATCATACTTTGTCGAGGGAAAAAGAACTTAAATATTTAACAAATTCGCTTGAAGACTCTTCTTCCAGAAAATAAATTAACATTTCGCCAAAGTACTCATCGCTTTGTAGACAACAACTAAGGACCCTAATTAAATCAGCATTACACTCCCTTTCTACAAGGATATCACCAATAAGTCTTATTTCTATCTATTATATATACCAAGAAACGAGGCCAAAGTTTTCTAGTTTAAGTTCGTTTGCCAGGCTTTTTGACATTGCAAGTGACAGTTATTCGAGTTGTGCATAGTTAATATTAAATTTTATTAGATTAGTCTCTTTTTCGCAGAGAATGTCCTGTAAAAGTTTGTTTTTACTTTTCGCGGCTGCTTGATTGTTTGCTTAAGTCATCCTTTATCAAACGATGATGATAATAATGATGATGATGATGATGATGAAGGTGTGGGTTGGTTGGATGTTGACAGTGTTTGTCAAAGCCCTACAAAATACATAAATCCTGAACGATGATTTACAAACATAATTTTCTTCTTCGTGGTAGGTAGGATAAGATAAATAAAATTGGGATTATTATTGGATAAATAAAGTAAACAGGAAGTATAATGAAATATATTGAGAAACTTAGACAAAAGAGCACACACTTTGCGTCGGTTTTTTTATTTTTCAAAATAATTTAATTTTTAAAAAGGAAGTGAATATAAATATAAAAGTTATATAAACAAAAATTACATATCAATCGGTTTTTAGCAAATATTCAAGACGCATTGTATCAGAGAGCTCGCTGTGAGTGAAATTTGGGCGGCTCCAAAAATCATTTTTAAACTTAAAAAAAAAGTGAAGAGACTATGTTTATAAAATACAATATAAGTACTTACTTTTTTCTCTCTATTGTATTTTAGAAAAAAAAAAAAAAAAAACGTGTGGCATTCTTATATTGTGTCGTGCAAATGTACACAGCCATTGTATAAATAAATTATAGAACTCTTAATAAGCGCAACGTTAGGTCAGCCATCTATTGGACGAAGTTCACAACACTTGATTGGAGAGTTAGGAGTGGTTTTTGTGCATCAAATTTAGCCTCTTACTACTCTTTTCCAAAAATCTCTTTCTCTAGTGATTTTTTCATCAATGTGGAAGGATTCTTACATCGTAACAATTCACAAAAAAGGTTCTAAAGGGGATATTTCAATTATAGGCCGATCGCCAAGTTATCTTGCATTCCAAAACTTTTCGAAAATATTGTCTTCGATAATGTTTACTTTCATTGCAAGCCCCTGTTTTCAACTAAACAACACTTAGTTCCTTAAAGGTAGATCTACCACAACCAACTTAACGGAATTTGTTTCGTATACTCTTAATTCAATGAAAAACAAAAACGAAGTCGACGTCATTGCTACTGACTTTAGCAAAGCCTTTGACAAAATCTCACACAAGATTATATCGTTCAAACTAAATGCTTTTGGTTTCCCTCCTATTTTTATTCAGTGGATGGAATCATACTTTTTAGACCGTAGATATTGTGTTTTATTCAGATCTTCAATATCTGATCCGTTTATTGCTAAATCGGGTTTTCCTCAAGGGAGTCATTTGGGTCCTATCATTTTTATTCTATCTTTTAATGATGCAGAATTTGTAATAGAGCACTCCGAACTTTCTTCGTACGCGGATGACATGCAAATATTTAGAACGATTTCCACGCCCCATGATGCTTTACTTCTGCAGAAGGATCTGAACAACTTTGGTAACTGGTGTCAAAAGAACAATTTAGAACTTAATGTCGGCAAATGTCAATCGATCACTTATTCCCGCAAACGTTTCCAATTACAACCGCGAGACTACTTTATCAACGACGCTCTTGTTTCCAGAGTAACAACCATTCGAGATTTAGGTGTTATTTGTGATACTGAACTCAACTTTAGATCCCATAATGATAACATAATCGGAAGAGCCAACTCAACTCTTGGTTTTGTTAAACGGTGGTCCAAAGAGTTTTCGGATCCCTACGTTATGAAATCTCTTTATACTACCTTTGTCCGTCCTTTGCTCGAATATGCTAGCCAAGTACGATCCCCTTATCACATGACACATATTAAAAGAATTGAAGGAGTACAACGTAGATTCCTCCGTTTTGTTCTAAGGGGACTTTCCTGGGTTGACACCTACAACTTACCACCATATTATGATCGGTTGCGGCTGATTTATTTACAATCGCTTGAAAAACGTCGTGAAGTAGCTGACGTTATTTTCGTACATCAAATTTTATCTTGCGAAACAGATTCTTCCGTCCTCCTTGAGTTAATGAATATTAACATCAACTCCCGTTCTCTACAATCAGTGTCCCAATTCCATCTAGAATCACACAGAACTGATTATGGCAGGAACCTGTGACAAAATGTTGCGGGAGGTAAATTCTAGTTCTATTATTATTGATCTTCACCATAGCAAGATTACACAAAGGAAGCGAAGCAAAAGTAACAATAGAAGACATTTGATGTAAAGTAGATAAGTCAACTAGCGCCGCCATTGGAAAAGTTTACAAACAGAAAAACATGTTCCATGAAATTACTATACCTACAAATATATACATATACAATGACACCGCCAAAAGCTTTAAAGCTGTTCAAATGCAAGAAACTCGGTAAGACATTTTCTGCCTCCCTAAAATTAATATATAAATGTGAAAAGTAAGTAAGAATCTAAAAAAACTTTAATTTTTTAATCTATAAGTTTAAATAAAATACCGTACTACACTTCTAGTCGGCATAAGTATTTTGATGAAATTAAAGTCGTGCATTTTTTAGTTTAACCATTGTATATGAAATCTATAGTTAGTCTGGAGGACGAGTAAGAGATAACGCGGTTGTTGGGCATATAGACGTCGCTGATAATTATCACATATTTAAACCTTTCCACCTAAATTTTTTCTACAAAAACGAGAAATTCGGCAATTTGGTTTGGAGAGTCTTAGTGTCGCCACAGTCGATTTTGTCCTTCACACTACTATAGATTTCATAAACAATGGTTTAACTTTTAAATGGCTTTATAAAAAATTCTTGGACTTTGAGGTGCTTTTTTGTCGCGTTATACTCAAAGGAGAGTTCATCTGTCCATGCAATTCTTCTCCAGAACTCCTTTGGCTTGTGCAGATCTTTTGCAAATACCAGTATTTTAAGCTTGTTTGTCTTTGATATGTACGGCTCGTCTTTAGCTTAAAATGTCTTGGAATCTCCTTCCTTTAAACGTCGTCGGACAGTGCACACACTTATGGGATTCTTGGCCGTCAAAATCCATTGTTCTGCAGCAGATTGAGGCTTCACAAAAATATATTTTTGAATTCCCGTAGAAGGAACAACTCTTCAGTGGGCATTGTCTTGCGCCTAGCACCTACTCTCGTGAGGTTTCTTATGTCATTATGCGTTTTTAACTTATTATTTTGCACAGTTTTACGGCGAGAAATTGAACTCATATCAATTGTCTTTTACTGCATTTATAGCCTTAAACTTTACTACCTTTACGTTCTAGTAACTAAACTCAACCCAGCCGTTTTACTTTTGGTTTTTAACGACGTTTATTCAATTTTAATCTACATTAAATACCAATTTTAGTTAAACACTAAATTTGTTTCGTGTTCACGTGCTTAAAACTGTAAAAACATTTAGACAAAGATTCTGTCGAAATACTTGTGCCATGCAAAAATTCGTTGTCTGCATGCATTTTTGAAAGTATAAATAGTAGAATGCGAACGGTAAACAATAAAAAATTTAGCATGCATAAAGTTTAAACTAGAGGCTTTGTTGTGCGCATCATTTTCGCACCGTTATTTAACGGTTAAAAAAAAGCTAGGTTCAATAGTCACAAAACGGTTTCATCAAAATTACATAGCAAAGCAGAATTTTCAATGGAATCCTCAAGGTGCACGGCAGGTTGGAAAACCAAA
This sequence comes from Platycheirus albimanus, assembly GCA_916050605.2. Taxonomy (NCBI): domain Eukaryota; kingdom Metazoa; phylum Arthropoda; class Insecta; order Diptera; family Syrphidae; genus Platycheirus; species Platycheirus albimanus. The sequence continues at coordinate 1,173,682 of OU696696.1, read as the reverse complement.
AGAAATATGGAGACCAGCTGTCGTGAAGGAAGCTCAGTCCCAGAACTTGCAAAAGTGGTCACAGTTGAAGTATCGTGCAAGGAACAGAAAGAAATGGAAGGATCTGGCTGCCTATCTTTGCTCCAGGAGGAGTTAAAAAGCTGCTGTCAACAGCACACCTTCCGGAAAATAAAAAGAAGAAAAACTTTTATCAATCACTTCGACCAAGTGGGAATCAATACCTATAATGCTGGAATTGCACTCTAAAGAATATATTTTAAAACAGTACTGAGTGACACACAACTTAAACCAGACAGTTGAAATGTGAGAGAATGAATTTAATTCCTATAGTCATTTTCCTTTTCCTTTAGATTGAATATGGAAACGCACATTTTTGCAAGGAAATAAAATATTTGTATCAACACACCTCCTGGTGGGACTTCAAAAAACGAAAATGACGTTGTTCTTGTCTCCTATTCCAAGTGGTCTTCGCAGATGCGAATGCTTTCCTTTTAAAAAATCGAACATCAATATGGAAAGCGGTTATTAGAACTAAGACAATTATTGGAGGGTATTTCGAAAGGCTTTTTGGACTTACACTTCCCAAAAAGAGTGATTGCCACAAATTTCGCTAGCACTGAATACTTCCGGCTATCGAAGACATATTATCTTTTCATTATCTGAGACCGTTTCAACGCTACCAAATTTTGTTTAAGATTAAAAAAAAAAAAAAAAAAAAACTATAGACATTATTCACTTTGAAAATGCAATTCATCGATATCAGACCGAATAGCGAGAAGTCCAGTTTCACCATGGCACACATAATATGTCTTATCAAAATGCTCAGAGTCGTTTTCGAGAAGTATAAGATTTTTGCTTTTATTTGTATGACAAGTACCGTGATTTAGAGCGAAAATGTAAAATAGCTTGTGGTAGACTGACTACCAAATACCAAATACATAAAAACAGAGATACCAAGTTTAAAGCAAACCGGGCGACCCCCTTCTGTGCGTACAGACGGACGGACAATAATTTTCGGATTAAATTTTTTTGGACATATATTATACTTGTTTTTAATTAATTTCAACCTTGTTTTTACGTTATTTGATTTTTGGAAAATTTTAATTGGTTTGTTTGCGTTCTATGAATTATTGTCAATATTTTATCAAACCGCCTCTTCAAAAGTTACTTGAGTCCATTTAATTAATAATAACATTTAACTCAAAAGACAAACATGAGTACGAGTAGGTATAATAAATTTGCGATACTACCGCCCACAACAATAAAAAAAAAGTAAGATCAAAAGAATTATATGGTTTTTGGAAATAACTTCAAATCCTCTTAAGGAGGGGCAGGACACAAACAAATTAGGGTCTTCTGGGTATACCTACTAAATGTTATATTATACGAAGTATTGTGAAACCGTAACAACCATCATCCTCCAAACGCCAAGTAAAGAAAGCCCAAAGATACTTTGAACAAAGCAATTTCCTCCGAAGATGTTCATAAAAATAATGATTAAATCAAATGTCAGCCTCTTGCATCCAAGAAAGAAAGATTAAACTCTCATTAAAAATAAATCCTCACATAATAATAATACAATATCCCCCCCACCTCATCAACATTTCCTTTGAACAAAAAACACACTAAGAACAACAATCCAAACCAGCTTTTATAATTCAATCAAGAGAAATGCGTATACCAAATCTCACTTACTCTTCTCATTTAATGCACAACAAAGTGATTTTAAAGTTACATTTTAAGGTTTTCATTTTGCAATTTTGTAAAAAGAAAACATGAAATTAAAAAAAAAAAAAAAATCAGAGAGAAAAAAATTTCATTAAAAAAGCATCTCTGACGCAATAGGGGCCAAGGAATAAACGAAATCTGATAACGTTGTTGAATCAGAGGATAACCCAAGAGGCTGGAAATAAAACTGCTTCAAATAGAAATTAAAAGGACTCGGAAGTGTAACGAAAAAAAAGAACTCTGTAAACCCAACAAGATACGCTCAACGCACAAGAAAATTAAATACATCCATTAAAGTAAAGTTAAAGTGAAAATAAAAGAAATAATAATAAATAAGTAAACATAAATAAAAGGACGAAGGCAGATTTTCCTCTTTTTTTTTTCATCCTTGAATCTTTTCGTGCACCCACGTTCCCACGTATATTGTTAATTTATTACAAAGCTTCGCTAAGAATGTCACCTGCCCTCTTTATTCATTCACATTCCAATTAAAAATGAAGGAAGAGCCACCCACTACACTACTATCTTTTCTCCAGTCTCCACCCACCGCCCCAACCCTCGAGATATGGAAAATTAATTTTATCTGTTCTGCTGATCTCGTTTCTATCGTTTTCTGGTTCAAGAACGATGATTTCTTGGTCAAGTGTCCCTTAACTTTTATGTTGTTTTTGTTTTCTCTTCCGTGTACGAATAAATCTAGGTAAATAAAATAAAATGAGTCCAATTTGACTTTTCGTTTCGGGATATCCTTAAGCTTGAGGTTGGATTTTATCGACGACCGATATTAAAAATACTTTTGCATTAAGGAAACAGGATGAAATATACGGGGTTTCATTTAATAAATCTCAAAGCCGAATAAGGAGTCAGCAAATATGGGACAAATAAAGGAAATGCTCCCGCGCCCCCGCCGCCGGCCGGCTTTGTCTCGTCGATGTCGTACAAATGAGTCCCAAAATGTAAAAACAATTACTTAGGATGACGGTTTTCTTTTCGGGTCATTTTTCATTGCCAAAACGTGTATCGAAGAAACTTCAGAACTAGAAGTTAGAAGGGAGATATACATTAAAGTTGAATTTGTGGTTGAAAAAATTCGGTTTTATTTTAAAGTACCTGTTCAATTTACATTCTTACTATGTGAGAGCGTATTCAAATATTATATTTGAGAAAAGGCATACTTAAAATAAAAGAACTCCAAGCCGAACTGGGGTGGAGCGCTGATGAGAGACAGCTTAATACGATTAGTGAAACCATTCTCTGTTGTTTGAATTAAAAAAGTTTTCGAACTAGAAATAAAAACTGAATCCACTTTTAGATCGATCGGAACAGGCGTCGAAAAACAAAAGTTAATGGAAGGGATTTAATTGATAGCAGTTAATTATGAATAGGTAGCTCTCGACAAGCGGCGATTGATGGGCCGCCAATTTCGGACATTGATATCTTGCAGGAAAAGTTGAAGTGATTTTGGAGTTCCAAATAAAAATTGATAGACAGCTTCTGAAGCAAACATTCCCGAAAATATTTTTCAATTTCTTAAGTAAAAGTAATGAATTTTCAGATGTTACATGGACGAGGAGGAAGAAGAGACAATTCCACACCTCTGTTTGTTCATGGCTTGCTTTAAAAAAAAGAAAAAAATAACATTTGGGAGAATTATTAGTCTTCAACAAAACCAGCGATCCAACATACACAGACATACACCACCGTCTCCATCGCTAAAGTTGAAAGCTGATGAGGTAGTGTCTTGTTTTTCTATGTGGTAAACAATGGAGCTAGTATTTGGTCTAAGTGTGTCAGACGTTTTCCTACTGCCACTTAAACCTATTCTAACCTCACCTAAAGTTAAAATGCTGAACGATATTTTACAAAATAGTTCTGTGTAAATTCTATATATCTAGAGGTCTTTACAGCTGCAGTGGTTGTTGTGTCGAACTAGCAGGTGAAAGTTCAGGTCTCAAACCCTGATTTCACTGAGTTTTCTTCCCGGGTAATGATTCTTGAGGAAGTGACAAATCATTCAATAGTGAAAATTGTCAAGAAAGAATTATATCTCTAACCCTTACATTTTTGCAAAGTATTAACATGCACACAGGACTGTTTCAGAGAATAAATTGCTAGGTCTTGGCAACCTGGAGCTATTCGTGACCCATGCTGATTGATTGCGAAATGTGTGTGTTCTGTTGACAAAGAGCTGCTTTTTAAAAACTTGGAATTCAGCATTTGTTGCAGAGACTGCATCAAATTGACCGTATACAATACCACCATTTTGTATTAGGGGAACAATAAGTACTTTGACAACATGTAAACGGGTGATTTGGGGGCTATACGCTCTTATATTGTACAGTTTTCTAAGAGTTCCATAGACATTGTCAGTGATGCGGTTTAGGTGGGAACCCCCCGTTTTGGCAAATTCTATAGTTCCATTCCCGAGCGTTATCAAGAAAAACGAAAACGTGCATTCAATGGATTTGGTTGTAGATTACATTCCAAACACCAATTTAAAATTGTAATGAAACGCCCCTACCGGCACAATATAAAATTGCAAATAAGTAATTCCGTCCTACCACCGCACATTAATTGAGGATTTCACTCTTCCCCGACCGTATCAGATTATATTGCACAAATAAATACTCAATTGCATGCAAACAATCATCCGACAACAGAGCATTTCGCTCCTCACTGACCGACCATAGCATATTGTATTGCTTTTGCTATACAAACAATACTAGCCAAACCAACTTTGCCACCATAATCGTTTAATACAAACAGGAACAACAACCAATGGCAACTATAATTTAATTGCAATTAGCAGTGGATAAAATTTGTCATGCATTTTTATCGTTTGTTTCATGATTAACACTGCCTTGCATCTAAAATATGCATAAGGCAGCCAATTTGATTCAGTGCGAATCGAGTCGGTTGTCGTTGTCGCCCGTGACCGTGTACCAACCTAGTGCAGAGTGCGGAATTCCAAAGCTTAGAACTAGAACCCATGGGCGGTGGGCTTCCAGGTTTAAAATGTGTCAGCTGCTATATCGGTCCAGAGTCCAGACCAGTGCTACCACTTCAGGAAAAAAAATCGAAGCAGATTTGAAGAAAAAAGTGAAGTAGATTGAAAAAAATCCAAGTAGATTTCAAAATTAACCTTTTTTATAAAAATCTACATCTACGGTGGGCTATTTAGTGGTTTATTTTTAAATCGTAGGGTATTTTGACAAGATGTTTCCCGCTTGAAATCTTGAAAGATAGTCAGTATCATACCTCCGCGGAACGAAATGAGTGGCTTTATGCTTGAACAGCGTTGGAAAATATTGAAAACTTAATTCCAAAGTGAATGCTGTGAAAAGTCCGTTGGGGCTAAAAGCAGCTTGAATTGGACAACGATTTTCTACGAAAAATCAACTTTTCTGAGAAGGCGCATATTCATCTCGGCGGCTACGTTAACAAACAAAATGTCTCGGGAAAACTCGTCCGTTGTTGTCGAGAAGCCAATGCATCCACAAAGTGTGTGTCAGTTTGGTGCGGATTATGAAGTGATGGGTTCATCGTTCATTAGACCACTTTTCTTCGAAAATGTGGCTGGGAACAACGTTTCGGTCAACGGTGGGTGTTACAGAGCAATGTGAAGACATGGATTTGGACGACCTCTGCTTCATGCACGTTAACGCGTTATGAAACACAGCCCATTCTACAATCGATCTTATGCTCACCAAATTCCAAAATCGTGTTATCGATTGGCTGCTTCGGAGCTGCGATTTGACTACTTTGGACTTTTTTGTGGGAAACCGTGAAGGACCGACGTTATGCCAACAGTCCGGAAGCGATAATATCATTTATGGCCAATATTTCCCAAGAAATCCGTGAGCTGCAGCCCGAAAAAAACTTGGGTTTGGCCACCCTCTAAATTATAATTTTTTTTTAAATAGTAAGGCTATTCAATCAAACGAAAACCAAACTAAAAGTCTTTCCAACTTCTTATACATATTGTTTCATAACACTTTTTAATTTAATTTAACAAAAAACAAATTATTTTCATCTTCATTTCTACATGTTTAGGTAGTATGTAAACAAAAATTAGAGTGAAATGGAAAAAAGGGACTAGATTTCGCCTTTTTCTGTAAAATTGAAGTAGGTTGAAACAGATATTTTTAAAATGAAGCAGATTTCAGTATTTTGGTGATGGTGCGAAGTAGGAAGTAGATTTTAAATTTTTTTGATAAAAAGAAGCAGATCTACTTCAATTGAAGTAAAGTGGTAGCGCTGGTCCAGACCCCAGAGTTTAGTGGCCGCTGCTATCTCAGTCAAGAGTTTAGTGTCCACTGCTGCTACCTTAGTGAAGAATTTAGCATCCACTGCTACCTCAGTATCAATCAGAGAGAATATATGAAGAGAGTTCAATGTAGGCCGAAAATGGAATTTTGCCTACAAGCTGATTTGACAGAAAATTCAGATTAGCTGCGAAAGTGTGCGTAAAAACTCGCATACACTCTCAGCTATTATGATATGATTTTGTGTTGTTGTTTTTGCATTTATTCACAGACACGATGTCATAATAAAAAAAAAACCGGAAATGGGTGTCGGAGGGTGGATACTGATACGTACGAAAAATTTCACTCTCCTTTAGGTCCTCTGTGGTATAAATAGACAATTTAGTGTCCACTGCTCTCTCAGTAGAGAATTTAGTAGGACTTGTTTACTCAGGGTCAAAATAGATTAAGCTATATGTTTGAATATTGAAAATTGTTATAATATTAACCAGAAAATATAAATTGTAGCTTTGTACTTATAATAAAGTAAAATAACTACATTAAAGAAATGTATTAGAAATAGTATTAAGAATCAGTGAAATAAACAACCTTAGGAATCTAAAGAAGCAAACTTCTTCAGTAAGCCCGCTGAGCTTAGCCTAAAACAAAAAGCATTTCACAAAATATTTTCAAGACCCATATTCATTTCTGCAGAATATCATAGCACACACAAGAGTTGAGAAGGACAATTCTTTATCATCTAGGTCTTCAGAAATCTGAATCGAAAATGTATCTTGAGCTTTTGACTTTCAAGACGTTTCAAAAGTTGGTCGCTCATTATATGCCCCTAAAGAATTTTCGAGAGACAGGGTAGGATGTTAATGGGGCGAAAACCGACGTCTGTTTTAAGCGTAAAGGGAATTCAGAATGGGCTAAACAACAGTTAATTATAACAGAAAGAGACTTCCGATTTTGCTTCCTGGAAATAGCCGTGAAAAATCCACACAGCCACCTAGGCTATGAAAATTGTATGATTAAAGAAAACACTCATTTTATAAGTCTATTTTTCTGCAAAAGTAAAAGTAAGAACCCGATCTAATTTTAGCTCTTATATATAGTTGTTTTGAGCTACAAAGCTAAAACTGTAATGAAAGGATAACTTTTGCTTGGCGAATCCTTGTTTTTTAGTAAGAAATTTAAATTTTTGGTATACAATAACAGAAGTCTTGTACAGTCCAAAAAAAAAAAAAACAAACAAAAAAGAAACAATTTTTATTTCGTGTTTTCAGAAGAAATTTAATTTCTCGTCGAAAGCCTGTTTTAATTGCTACTTGAAATTCACCCGCTGGCGCTGGCGTTCGCTGGTACTGGCAGTATATGCAAATGAAATAATCTTCTCAATATGCAGACTTTTTAATCTCAGCACAAAAACCTTGAGGATTCCACAGAAATACACAAACAAAAAAATATTAAAATTAATTTAAGCAATAACAGCTCAAGTTTAAAGTTATATTTCCCTATCAGGGTTACAGGAAATTGTTTAAAGACAACCCTTTCGGGAAGAAAAACACATACAAAAATAAAATTTATAAAAAAATGGACAAAGTTTTTCCCTTATCGGACTGGAAATTATACTTCAAAATGGAAATACCTCTTCAGTCGCGTTGTTCATGCTGAAATTGGAAAAATAATACCACCAAAGCGTGAAATGTTTTTTGTATTGAATAATTTGTTTGGTTTTTGTTTTACAACATTAAGATGCCTTTATTGATGGATGCAAACATGAGTCCAAAATTCGCGTCATGAATTAAAAAAAAGCGGCGTTTCCACATAGAACCCATTAATGGTTTTTTTTTCGAAGGTTTGAAAAGGACATGAAAGGTGTCCTTGTTTTTTTGTTTTTTTTTTTTTGTTTGTTTTTGACTGGCTGAGTAGAATAGCAAAGTAGTCAGAGAATAGAATTGCAAAACAAAACAAACAAAAATATAAATCGACGCCTTAATGGGCTTTCAGGGCCTGTTTCAAGTGAAAAGTATTTTTTTATTCATTTTTATTTGCAACAGGGACAATGAAAATATTGAATTCGTGATAAATTCAAATGGTTCTGTGGAACCAATTAAAAAATAAACAGACCATGTATCTTTTTTCTTAACTTAAAATTGTACAATGATTATGTATGTTTGTATGTATTTATGTATATTTTATAGGAATGTTTCGTATTTTAAATCAACATTTTTAGAATCATATTTTTATATTTTAAATGTGCAAAACAAATACTGTAGAGTCTGACCAGTTACTGTTACAAACCATTTTAAAGAAATCAATTAAAAAAAAAATCAAAACCATTGCATGCGACGCATGATAAGCTGATACCCTAACCGGAGCCGTAGTTTCAGTTCAGAAGCTGTTGACATTTATATGTTAGAACATATCGATTTTTTATTTTCAGAAATCGCTTAAATAAACACAGTGCATGACCTACATATAGAGGGTTTTTCAATTGGCGCGGGTAGATTATGGCACTCACGTTATTTTGGTGAAATTTGCCAAATCTGTTTTTATTATAGTCAGCTACGTCGAAATGATAAAACTTTTGTTTTTTAATTAAGAAAGTTTTATTTATTTAATTACTGACCCGGCAAACTTTGTTCCGCCTTAGAGGAAATAAATAAACATATTTTTGATTTTATTAAGTTCAATTTTTGTATTTACAAATACAAAAAAAAAATCAAGTATATTTTAATGATTCTTTATTGTTCATGTATTTTGTTGCATAGGTTGCACTCTTCAGTCAAACACCTTGTGATACACGACATTTTTTGTTTTATCAGGCACACAAACAAACAACGCAGATGGTCTTCCGACCCGCGAACATGCCACATATAATTAACCATGGGAAAAACATGGATTTTCCAGATTCAGACCACAAACTTTCAAGGATTGGCCTTGAAATTGCAGCATCATTTAAGGTTTGATCCCAATGGGAATCATTTTCTAACAGTTGCAAACGCTGACAGGCTTCTATGTAAGAGCCACATATTTCTCCATTTTCAGTTCGTAAATGTTTTATGATGTTGGGCCCCGAACATCGACTAACAGTACTCGCAAATAACAACACTCATTATTGCTTGGATTAACTGAGTAAATTCGACCAATGGCATTAGTGGAATATACATTGCGGTAGCTTGAAACTTGATTTCCTTGCTTCCGTCGTTGAAATGTTTTTGAAGATTGATTCCAAGTGAATATTTTAGCATTTCTGAATATAGCAGTGTTCGGGCAAAATCATCATTCTGACACATATCAAAAAAACTGTTCAAGGTTGTAAATGGTAGTTCAATAACTCGTTGAAGTACATTCTGTGCAGTAAAATAAACTCTTTGGCCATTTTCTAAGTGGAGTGCTAAATGAACTACAGTGGGGTATATTCCATGAATGGGAAAAGAAAAAATGCGCCAAATTGCTTCACTGCTAACGTAATGGCACATTTGGTATTGGTTAACTTCATCAATAGAATTTTCAGCACTAACTCCAATCACAGCCATATCACTTCCTTTTGTTACATATTTGCTAATGTATTTTATAGATTTTACAGAATGGCAAGATTCAACATTGATGTACGACTTGAAAGTCTTTGTTAGGAATGGTGAATAAGGAACAATCCAAGGATTATCAATTTCGATATTTTGTGATTTACTTTTATAGCTGTTGATCTTCAGATCTTCTACCAACTACCATCTTCTACCATCTTTCACCATCTACCATCTTCTACCATCTACCGTCTTCTACCATCTACCATCTTCTACCATTTACCAACTTTTTCCATCAACCATCATCTTCCACTTACCATCTTCTACCGTCTACCATCTTCTACCATTTACCATATGCCATCGACTGTCATCTTCCATCTACCATCTTCTACCGTCTAAAATCTACCATGTTTCATCTTCCATCATCTACCATCTTCTCCTATCAAAAATTGTTTTGAAAAGCTTTTCGAAGTAAATATTTTTGGGATACCTATATATGTATATGTATACGTATGTACGTATGTAGTACATGAATGAAATCTATAGCGTTCACAAATTTAAAGTACTTAACGATAAACGATGAATCAAATTCGATTGCATTGGCATAACGGTTAATAAAAACCAAAGTAATGGGTTCATTCTTATCATGATTTTTTAAATGAAGAGGATTATGGAAAAAAACATCAATTCTTGGTCTAAGGTTTCTTGTAGAGGCATAAATACCAAACAAAGCTAAAAGAGGAGCTACAATCGATATATTCCGTAATAACATCTCTGACAATTCAATTCATCTAATTGAAATTCTCATTTTTTCAATAAATGTTTGAACTTTTTTTTTGGTTTTTCGATATTTTTTTGAAACGGATTGATTGAATTTAAAAAAAAATTTCCTGATGAAAACTCAGATGGTCGTCCTGCATTTATCAACAAGGAGTTTGAACTATGCATTTGCATAAGACTGATAGTGAGTTCACCTCATCGTCAAGAAGGACATGGAAATTATGAGTAAGCTGTTATTATTTATTATTTTTATTATTTTTTTGGGCAATTGAGGCTTTTTTTACTCTAATTTAATGGACATTTTGTAATTGAAACACACTTTTTTATCTTTATAAAAAATGTATGTTTATTTTAAAAGGCCGTTAAAAAACGCTTCATTATTAGAGAGCTAAAATGACACAAGGACAGCTAAGCACAAAAAAACTTTTTTGGAATTATAACGACGCAAAACTCCTTTGTGCACTTAAACAAAAAAAAAAACTCAGCAAAAACGACGCAAAGTTTACTGACCTTTCGTACGTTACGGCGTTCTAATGATTTTTCCACATCTACCATTTACAAAGTATCGCGCGCAACTGGCAATTACGACTTTGTTGCTGTGAAAAATTTTATAGTTTTAGCTTTTGTGTCAAACAAAAAAGTGGCCTCTTTTAGGCACTAGCAAAGATACAATCACGTCGATTTTACCACATATAAAACTTGACATTTTGGAAATTATGGCGTTTTTAACTCAATTTCAGAAAAAACTGCAATTGTGTCGATATTACACCGGAAGTGCGATTTATTAAAACACGAAAAGTTGACGAAAATGTTTTTCTTAAATTCTGCAAGTACCGTATTTATGTACTAAGAAAATATAATATATAATAGAAAATAAATTAGGTTGAAGCTCGAAACTGAGTCTAAGCGAACAAGAAGTTCCATACAGGTTACAAAAGGGAATCTTAATACTCATACAAAAATAACCAAAAAGTATCATGATAAGTCCAGGAAGCATTTACTACCACTGGAGTGTGGGCAACATGTGGTGGTTTAGCTTAAAAGAAAGTAAGAATATAACACATGAACCAAAGGAAGTATTACTGATATAAAACGTTTCTAATAGGCCTTCAAAAACATTTATGACAGATCATCACAACTATGGAGCCCTTCCGGTCACCCAGGGTAGTAGGTGGTATCTGCAAATCTAAACGGAAATGCTATCAGTTATCAATCACATTCTGAGAGCAGTTCTTATCATCATTGTATATAGTCCAGTAAATAGAGCAATTTTACTAGTGATCAAATGGAAAAAAATAGAGGCAAGCTGAAATTTCGCAGGTCGTTTCTGGTATATGTAGTGAACTTAAATCCAAAATGGCGACCACCTACCTCTTGCAGCAGCGTAGATATAGGGGTGGATTCGCACTGTCACGCCCACATTTTATCTATTTTTGTTTCTTGGAAACGGCTTTAACGATTTGAATGAAATTTTCTGCATTCATTCTTATAAGCAAGGAAAATAAAAAAAAAATTATTTTGTAAAATCCGCCCACCGACACGCCCACTTTTCTTAAATCTTTGTTTCTCAAAAACTCCTCCAACGATTTGAATGAAATTCTCAGGGTTTGTTCTTTTAAGCAAACAAAATATTTTTAAAATGCATTTTGTAAAATCCGCCTACTGCCACACCAACTTTTTTTAAATCTTAGTTTCGATTTAACGATTAATGAAACGATTTGGATGAAATGTTCAGAGTCTGTTCCTTTAAGCGAGAAATATATGAAAAAAGTGGTTTTAGTTGTTTCCTCCCGCTGCCACGCCCTTTTTTCTTAAATCTTTGCTTCTCAGAAACGGCTACAACGATTTGAATGAAATTCTCAGGGTTTGTTTTTACGAGCGAGAAAAGATTTTAGACTTTTTATATAATACATCAGAGTACAAAAGGAAGCGGGAAACCCGAGCGTGTTGATTAAGCACATCACCCGTTTCCAAACCACCCTGGAGGTAGAGTTCCCGGCGCGTTTTTTTTTTAAGTGGTCTCCCCTATAGGCCTAATCCACGTTATCTTATTCGTGTTTTTATTTTTTTTTCGTTTTTGAGAAGGACCTGGTAGTTCTGTCTTAATCACAGGCGCAGCAGCGTCACTATTTATGTTATTATAAATTTCATCGCCATAATACCTATTCGTCGTTTTCGTTTGGGATAAAAATCTGACGACTGTTGTCGCAGATTTCCCCACTGCCATCTTTTCGGCAACCACAAGCGGGTTCGCAATTTTTTGAACATTTGCATGCTATAAGCTTCAGAAGTGAGTCTGGAGCAGGGTTTTTGATGGTTCTGCAAGGTGTCCATCCTCCATCCTTTCGTTTTATTGAGGACGGGGTTTCTTATTATAAGCAACTCCTATTTAATAAACCTTCGGATATCAAAAGCAACAAAAAAAAATTCGCCTAAATAGTAAGAGCCGTTCTTGAGAAGCAAATATATAGCAAAAGTGGGCGTGGCAGAAGGCGGATTTTACTAAAAGAAGTTTTTTTACATTTGTCTCGCTGGTGAAAACAAACCCTGAGAATTTCATTCAAATCGTTGTAGCCGTTTCTGAGGAAAAAAGATTTTTTAAAAAAGGGCGTGGCAGTGGGAAGATATAACTAAAAGCACTTTTTTCATATTTTTCTCGCTTAAAGGAACAGACTCTGAACATTTCATCCAAATCGTTTCATTAATCGTTAAATCGTAGCTAAGATTAAAAAAAAGTGGGCGTGGCAGTAGGCGGATTTTACAAAGCGCTTTTTTAAAACATTTTTTTTGCTTAAAAGAACAAACCCTGAGAATTTCATTCAAATCGTTAGAGCAGTTTTTGAGAAACAAAGATTTAAGAAAAGTGGGCGTGTCAGTGGGCGGATTTTACAAATTAATTTTTTAATATTTTCCTTGCTCATAAAAATGAATACAGAAAATTTCATACAAATCGTTAAAGCCATTTCCAAGAAACGAAAATAGAGAAAATGTGGGCGTGACAGTGTGAATCCTCCCCTATATCTACGCTGCTGCAAGGGGTAGGTGGTCGCCATTTTGGATTTAAGTTCACTACATCTACCAGAAACGACCTACAAAATTTCAGCTTGCCTCTATTTTTTTCCATTTACATTTCTAATTTTACTGTACTAATATTGAAATGCGGTACATTGGCAAACGATCGGAAATAAATTATGATTTTCCTACACGTAGCTTCCACCTTATTATAAATCTAAAATTCAAAAGTTGCCCTATTCCAAATGATGGATTATATTGTAAATATTTTAAATTGAAAGAAAAAAACTGTGCGTAACAAAGTCAAACGTGAAAAGTAATGAAATTTAAAAGGACACCTCGTTCTAAGGGCTGGACAGTGGGCACTAACTAAAAACATTTTAAATTGAACAATATTGGAATCAACTTTTCGTTATGTTCCTTAAAAAAATCAATTTGACCTGTCAATAATTGACGGTGCCTCCAAATTTGTAAGCGCTAACGTCGTTTCATAGCGAATCATTTAAAAAAAGTTTTAATCACACTTCATAGATCAAAGAAGTTAAAAAACAAAGATATAAAAGTTTGATTTTCACAAAGACACGCATTTCATTACTGAATTCAATCTTTTTTAATCAAGTCTACCTGAACTATCCGGAAATCTTTTTTTTCATCATGAGCACATTACATTAATGTGTAACTTTATTATCTTCCTAATCCACAAAACTATTTTCGAGATTCTTCTCTAACAAACAATTCAATTAGTGCTTACTCGCTTCATTGCTCTAAATGAACTGATCTTTTGTGTGTTCCTTAAATTCTATAATAAGCTCCAAAGAAAGGATATCTTCTTCCTAAAGAATCCAATTTTTAGCATTTATTTCTTGAAGGTCTTTGTGAGCGGATGCTCTGTCAATACGTCAATGACTTTGTCGATATACGAATATAAATATATAGCTTTTGCCACCATTCGAATGAATTCGAATTTGAACGTACATATAACAGAGACATGGCATGTTCAAATCCTTTTGACATCCTTATTCGTGTTCTTGGTTCTTTTGCGCCTTTATCCATGCGGGTTTACAAAGCCCTTACAATTACGAAAATAATGCGAGCAAACAAACTGTCAAACATTTCCTAAAGGAATACGAATATGTATATGTATATAGCATAGTATTCAAATGGGAGCACAAAAGAAAATCCATTAAATGGCAGCGCAAGGATCCCTCTTAATAAAATTCACTCACTGCCTCCTGTTTGTGCTCTTCTGGTTCCTTAGGGATAAATAAAAGAAGCTCTGGCGGTGCGGCGTAAAAGTCTACAAGTCCTTGAGTAAAAAAAAAAATCAATGTCGATTCGCGATGCGCATCACAGCAAGGAAATTCCTTGAGATCATTAACCAAACACACGAAACTAGAAGAATGTGGCTCTCAAGGATATCGCATTTAATTGCTTTATAAAGCATCGCATCACCATCTCCATACTCTGTAGCGTAAATAAATGCTAAGCATAAGAATAGTAAAGAATTAAATGAGTAAACAAAAATGGATATTATAATGTACGAGTACGAGTAGGTTCAAGGTTCATAGGCGCTTCACCTATACATCTACAACACTGTACTGTTGAATATAACAAAACACAAAATGCCTTATTAGAATGTAAGTCCCCTGGGTAGGGGTCTTTTCCTTGGGTGGGTGTGGGTATAGGTGTGGGTGCCACAATGATGTCTCTCTTTTAGTTACTTAGATTTACCATGTAAATGGGTTTTCAGGTAATTTTGATTTTATTTCTTTTGCAGTGGATTTTGTATAGTTAATTACACATAAAATATGAGAACACATTATTTAGATTTATTATCGTCTATACTCCTACAGACTTCGTATACTCTTTGTTGGGTCTATAAAATGTAACGAAGATCCACTTGAATTAAGGCCAACAACAACTGTTGTGGAGGAGTAAGGTGTTTATATCATGCGCAACTGGCAGTTAAAAGTTTTATTATTTCGTTTTATGATCAGTTAATAATGTAGTTTTAGTATTAAGGAAGCTGTGTTTCAATTTTACAAAGCTTAAAAGAATTCCTTTTTGTTAGCCATTTGAGACATTGGGTGTTTGATTTAATGATTTTGAGATTAATGTCTTGTTTTTAATGCACAAAAATAAAATTACTTTCTTGATGGGTCATTGATTTTAATGACGTTATTTGTTTGTATCGGTATGTGTTCTATGCAAGCTTCAAGAGATTTAAACACGTTTTTCGAAGGTTTCCAAAACTTAAAAATTTAAGCTTTTAGCAAATCTTGACTAAGAGTTAAAAATCTCTTAATATTTGGATTGCTAAGGTTGCTGTTTCCAAAAAAATTAGAAAATATAAAAACAAAATTGCGTTCGGGGTTCGAAATTTCAATGAGAATCGTATCTTTAATTTTGGGATTTATTACACTAAAAATTATACCAGCATAAAACAGACCCTTAACAGCTCTTGCATTTAGTTAGTGCCTTACATTTTATCGTAAGTATCTACTTTCCAGCCTGATTTTAATGTTCACTTTCTGAAAACTTGTATCATGCGCATCATGACGAATCAAACCAAGTAAACGATTGGGTCGCACGATTTTGCTATAATATGTGACATTGGTTTTGGGTCTAAGGATTTGAAATAAAATTGAAAGGTTTTCTTTTGAATCGTTTGAATTTATAGTTTCTAGTTATGTATAACGTTCTTTGGAAAAATTAATTTCATTTCATTTACGGTGTTGTGTTTTAAGAAAAGATGTAAAATTCGCTCGACTCATTTTTTCGAAAAACGGTTTCTTTAAAAACATTTCGAAAACATGTTTTAAATTTGTTTAAGAACGGAATTTTTAGACCTTTGAGTCAAATTTTTGTTTGTAGTTCCTAGACATTTTTTTAGAAATAGCATTTTGTATACAAACAAAATCTACATTAAAAATTTTATCGAAATCTGTTGGGTAGTTTATGAGAAGCCTAATTTGAAAAAAAAAAAAAAACATTCTTTGGAAGCTACATTCGAACTAAAAGATGAATTTTAACAACAAAGAATACAAAAAGTTTTTGCAAAAATGTGTTTTTCATTTAAAATTATATAGCTAGTACCGTTAATCTTAGAGCTAGCATGACAAAGGAGCAAAGGAGACGCTGTGCAGAACACTTGTCGTTCCGGTCCAATATGATGCAGAAGCATGGACTCCCTCCTAATCAGATGAAAAGTTACTTGGAGTATCCGAAAAAAGTTTTGCGTTCAATTTGTGGCGATGCATTGATGAACTATAGCGACATCCAGGCTAGAAAAATTGGAATTAAACGACTAAGTAAGGGGCCAGTTATAACTATCATTGAAATGCATCCGTGAAAATTTTTCTTTGTGATTTTAAGACGATTTAACGAACAGAACTGAGTTTTATTGGTACCAAACTAAAGATAATGAATTTTAGAAGTTTTTGAATGCAAAAAAATATTCTATATTTATTAACATTTCTCTTAAAATCCAATTTTATTATTTATCTGACAGAAATCGATTTCAATGTACAGCTGAGTTTTGTATCTGGCATATGGAACACAATCGTTCCACTGAATGTGTTCAATTCTCATTGTGTTTTCATACATCAGTTTTACTTTCAATGATCAACTCTAACTTCAGTATGTTGCTTTTTGTGTGAACTAAATTGCTTTCAATGATGACTATTTTAATGATTGCTATAATCGACCTGTCAGTGAAAATATAAAACGTATCATTGATTTGTGTTTCAATGATGCGTTTAATTGATAGCTATAACTGGCCCCTAAGCTGAACGATGAAGAGCGATTGGATATCAATGCCAAGTCAGAGGGAATTAAGAGCCAATGTAGACCTTATTTTTAATGGAGCGACCCGGTAGAGGGAGACCTCCGACTATACTTAAAATACGAAATTGGAGCCGGTAGGATAGAGATTGAGTCAGTTGTCAGTTGTAGATGCATAAGCATATTGAACAAGGCCTAGGAGCACCACCCTCTAGTTGACTAATCATGAGGAAGTAAGTAAGGTAACACGTAACACTCTTTCATATTCACGTTGAGTGAAAACACAAGAACCAAAACTCCAGCTTTTGACCTTTTACATTTCCTGGAAGCACATTTCTTTTTTTTTTGAAAATATGCTATTTGATTGCGAAAAGTTTGGGTCTCCAAAGGCAAAGCCCAAGTTAGAAGACCTGTCGAAATATGTTAGCTGCACTGCTATACAAGAAGCTACCGGGTCTAGAATCTGAGTAGTTTGAATACACTAAAAATATAGCGATATTATATAATCGAACAAAAAATAATACGGGCAAGTGCGAGTCGGACTCACGCACAATTTTTAGTATTTGTTGTTATTGCGGCAATAGAAATACATCAGACAGACGGACAGGGTTCCTTTGGGTATGGAACCCTAACAAGCCTGCTGTTATATGTACCAATAATTCCTAGTTTTTTTTCCATTCCGACACAAAAATATTGACCAATACCCTCTTTAATTGCTAATACCCTCTTATTTGCTTCTACTTGATGGCTTGAACTTATCTCAAATTAAATGTGCTAAAATATCATCTGTCAGATTTGTTTGTTTTTTGCTACAACAAATGGCATTGATACAACGTAAGGGCGTAAACTTCAAAAACAATTCCAAAAAAAAGAAAAAAGTGCAAAGATGGCCGACTGCTTAAACACAATATGAGATAAAGTACTTTTCTCCCTGGCTATTTTATTCGCCCCCACAAAAATAATGTTAATTAAACCTGTGGCCACCTTGGCGGTGCTAATCATTTCGCATCCACATCTAAATATTACTATTTAATTATAATTAATGATGTGAAGTGTTTGGAGGGTCGACATTCATTAAAACCAAATCAATATGAAACAAACGAGGCGTCATGTGTGAAGTATTCCGTGTAAAAGGTTAAACATTAATCAAATTACAGATAAGACTAATTTAAAGGTTAAAGATATCTAGCCAACACACATTTTGTGTATCTTTAACAACCTTAAGATCAATATAATTCCATAAATTGAGATTAAATTAATGTATTTTTACAAGAAAAAAAAAACAGGATTCTCGCGGGAATACGAGGCCAAAGCAGGACGTCCAAGACAGCATCGCAAGTGGAGTGATGTTGACCCGGACTCAATTGCAAACTACTTTTAAAAAAGACATGCAAAAAAGAAGGCGTTTAAACCAAGTCTGAAATAAAAAAAACCAACACATTTTGCATATATCAAAATTAAAATAATTTTTAACACTAACTCTTAAATATATATTCACAAAATGAAAATAGCTTTACACTGTGGTTTTTATTTTAATATTCACTGCTGAAAAAGATGGGTTGATTTGGACTCATCACCAAGACACAGTCTTACAGTTAACATTGATACAAAACACAACATTTTCTGTACGACTATGTCTCAGTAATGAGCTGTTTTCTTTATTTTTTTTTTTAATTTTACTTATTCAGCTTTTTGTTTCTTAGTCTTTAACACAATTTGAATAAACAATAAATAATTTATAAATTTACATGCAAAATTATTCCTCCCGCATTAACCATTTCCTGTGTTTAGCCTAACGAAGCTCCTAACTTTTCCCATTATAGAAATATTACCAATTACAATATATCTGGCACAATTGATTAGTAAAACATCCTTCAATTCTCTCCAATCTGACATTCTCCTTCTCCCCTTTTACACTCACACACACGCAGAAATAAATCAATAAGTGGAAATAATTTGTTTCCAACGTGTATACTTCTACCTTCACTTCAAATTCAAAAGAGCCAATAATAATATAGATAAACGATAAGAAGAGCAGGACCATCAGAAAGGAGTTCTAGGAAAAAAAAAAAGAAGCTCTTCAATCATTACGTGTTCAGGAATGTGGAAGATACCGAAAAATAAATATTTCAGTCGAGATGAGGGATCCCAAGTAAACAATGATAAATACATTATTAAGGTCCTTCTCACAGAGTATGGAGTCCTGTGCCACACTCATGACAAGCAAAGCCCAATGGCCCGATGTCGGTCGGTTCGACATACAACAAATAGGGTGCTTCTCATTTGTATGCGATCGGCAGGCACCGGCATGGCACCGGAGCAAACAAACCCCTTGCAAAATATCAACTTCCTGGTAGACCTTCAGGTTCAGGAGTGTCGATGCAAATATAGTTTGGTCTTTGGGGAGTTTTGAAAAGCAAGCGCTTTCTTTGCCTACGAGAGTATTGTATACCCCCCCCCCCCCACACACATGTTTGTTTGTCTTCAGGTCGTATCCCTATCCCTATCCTTATCCAACTCCATGTGTCTCTTGTCGGGGCTTCACATCTCGAATGCATATCTTTTCTATAAAGGTAAGCGATTGTGTCGTTTCTAATGGTATAAGGTAGCGGTAGTGGGGGCTGACATAGCATGGTGGACGGACAAAGATGATTAAGGATTCAGGCGAATCAAAGAAGCAATTATCCTAATTAGAAATCACATATACAGACAGACAAACACATTCGAGTATAATTTGTTTTCGTTTTAACCTCAGATTAGGGAGCAGATTTTGTTTTTCATTTTGTTGGCAGATTCCAGTTTTGTATGGGACATTGCAAGAGAGCAACAACAATAATACTAAAACTACATTTGAATACTTATTGTGTTAATAATATAAATAGAAGTCCTCCGGATAAGGATGACTGCTCTGTGGACGCTGGACGCCTTAGGAAGTCCTCAAGTCTGGATTAAATAGTGGTAATTAGCTTAATTGAAGATGTTTTGGTACTCAAGATAACAAGTATGAGTGTTTGAAGTTAATCTCTTAGTCTTATCAAAAGAAAATGCTAATTTTATTGAACATTTTTTTTCCTAAAACAAAAAGTATTTTCTAAAAAAAAAGTGATGAGATTGTTCAAAATCGGCAATATCTTCAATAAACAAAGTTTAATTAAAGCAAAAATAATGTTTGGATATTTTAATTAACTAAAGATTTGTACACACGCTGTTGTTTTACTTAATTTTAAGAAAATATACTTTTTTGGCATGAAAACTGCTAGAAGGGCGAAAGCCTTTGTAATTGTAGTAGAATAGTGATTCTTCAGCTCCAGAATTCCAACTGGTTCTTAGATTAGTTAATTTTATTTTCAAAAATAATACAATAATAATAATATTTTAAACATTACCACCATTACCTTACCTAAGGTTAATGCAAATCTACTTAAATTAAAATCTATCATATCGCAAACAGTATTTAGTTGATCTTAAGCAATTCATTGGAAGCGTAGTTTGTTCTGTGGTATGGAGTCTTAAATAATAATCGGTTTTTGAGCATCGCAGGAATATTGAAGTTAATTAAGGCCAAAATATCGGGGCAAACAATATGATAAGTCAATACGTCACAAATGAATATAACCTCAGAGAACTTTCTTTGAACGTTAAGAGGCAAGATCCTGAATAACTTGCACCTTTTTCCATAGGAAAGCATATCTATTCCCCATCCCCAGTGAAGCTTTCTTACCAATACTCTTGTAAGACGTTTTTGGATTTTCTCGACTCTTAAAGAGTGATCCAATTTGTATTGCAATATTCAAGAGTAGATCTGACAAACCAAGATCTTTTTAAAGTTTACTATTGAGAGAAATATATTACTTATTTTAAAAGAGAAGTTAATTGATGAACGTTTTTTATAAAATGATAAACTTTGACATTCAGCAATATTCAAGTGTAAGGAGTTAATCACACCAATTAGATAGTCTCTCGAGATCTTTTTGTAACAAAATGCAATCATGATCGGATTTGAAACACCAAAAGACTTTTAAATCATCAGAATACATGAGGCACTTGGAATTTAGAAATACGTTGGGAATATCAGTGATAAATAACAAGAAAAAAAAGCGGGCCAAGATGGCTTCCCTGCGGCACGCCCGAGGTGACATTGATAGATGAAGAGAGCATGGAATTTATACGAACAAACTAAGTACGATTCTTTAAGTAAGTATTTATTTATTTTAGTAAGTTAGAATCCTATTTTATTTAACTCCATGAGTAAAATGTCATGATTGACGCGTTGGAGAAGTCTGTATACACAACCTCAAATTGGTAACCTTTCTCAAATCCGTGTAATATATAATTTGGAAAAATTCTAAGGTTTGTGCTAGAAGTTGACAAGGAGAAAGAATACTTTTGTTTTAGGAATTGGAGTTAATCTATCATAAATCAGTTTTTCAAACATTTTTGGAATTGTACTTATTTTACAAATAGGGAGGTAGTTTGAAACTTCTTAGAAATTTGTGTAATTAAAGAGTACTTCCACCTATTTACATTTTCGCCACTTTCAAGGAAACGATTAAAAACTATTTTAAAAGGCACGGCAAATAATTTTGCACACTTCTGTAAGAAAAATTGGGAGCGGTTCCATCTATATCCAGCCGTGTGTCACCATTAATCTGAGATAAGGCAAAAGTTTTAAACTACCTATATTTTAATGACTATCTGAAAAATTATATTGATCACTAAGAGGTATATTCTGGGAACTATCCAAATAAAGTGATTGAAAATGTTTAGCAAAAAAGGTGCATACAACTAGGAGATCAGAAGATGATATTCCATCGTGACGCATCACATTAGAAAAGCCATTGGATTGTTTTTTTCCATTAATAAACTTCCAAAACTCTTACTATTGCATCTTAAATCATATCCCAAAGATAATAAATACTAATTATTAGGAATTTATTCAAAGTATCGAAATTCCTTTGTATCATTTGATATTTTTTGTAAAGATCATGATTGTTATTAGATTTATTAATCTTATTAAACCACGCTGATTTTGAACCACCCTTATATTTTTAATTTGGGTGTGTATAATTCAATTGCATTATGCACGATTCTTAAAAACGAATCATAGCACTCTTTTAAATTTGCATTAACAAATAACGCTTGCCAATCCGTACCATTGAGGAAATTACTAAATGAGTTGAAATTTGTCTTTGCAAAATTATATTTAAGATTAGAATCACGAACAGCAGGTGAAAAATACTCTGAAAATAATTAAATTGTCTAAGATCAAATTGTGCAAGGGTATCAACAACTTCACAATCATGATAAAAAATAACGTTAAATGGAACAAATATTTTCTCGTCAGGATCATAAATCCATTTGATATTTGGTAAATTAAAGTCACCTACAATAATTAGTTGCTGGTAACATAAATTTTCTCAAAAAAAGGACATGCTGTTGATCAACTAGTGCAACGCAACTAAAACTGCTACTGGAGTTAGTGGAACGAAGCCCCAAACTCACCTTGATATAATATGAAAATGAGAGTCAGTCGCTCTCACTCAGTATACACGAGAGGTCGTTCCGGCCATTGTTTTAGAATAAGAAATAAATGTAGGTTTTTTTACTATACAATTTTTCCCACAGAAAAATTTATCGTCTTTCATTTCGATCGGAATAGTAATGGTGCGGAACAGCTTTTATGTTTTTTGGAAAAAACACTTCTGCCGACTATTAAACTATGAAGATAACCAACGAATTGCTGTCAGGCAGAATGATCCATTCAATTTGGACGATGACTAACAAAATTTCCGTCTACTCGACCACGACCAGGAAAAAGTTCGGGTAGCGATATCTAAACTAAAGTCCAACAAGGCTGCTGGATCGGATGACTTTCCCGCCGAGCTCTTTAAATCAGCGAGAAATGATTTGGTAGAGAAAATACACCAATTCATCTGGTCCGATGAAAGTATGCCTGTACAAATTTGTCGGCTATTCTGTGTAAACTTCTGGACCCTTTCGCGAGTGAACTAATTGACCCCTTTGAGTGTAGTTATAACGATTTCAAAAAAGATCCAAGAATACCAGATTGATTTACATCACCTACTTATCGATTCTAGAGTCGCCTATGACAGCGTGAATAGGGACGAGCTTTACAGAACCATGTCACTACTCGACATCGCTGCTACACTCATTCGATTGGGCAGGATGACTATGTAGAACTCGCGCTGCTTCTTCAAGATTGGCAAGAAACGACTCCTTTGATGTGGAAGAAGGCTTAAGGCAAGGCAAACGTACGCAACTCGAATATTAAAGTCAGTGGTACGATTTTTTATAGATCCGTTCAATATCCTGCCTTTGGTGATGAACTTGACATCTTTGGAAGAACTATGCGAGTTGTCAGTTTTCAGTGGAGCATTCGCCAGTATTGAAGTGTAGGCGGCAAGAATGGGTGTGGTTTTTAATGAAGATAAAACAAAATATATGATGTCCTCGGGAGCAGATCATCATCGACGTATGCTTGAACAAAAGGTCAATATGGACAGATATAGTTTTGAAGTAGTCAAAGACTTTTGTTTACTTGGATCCTGCTGTATGGAGCGGGAGATTGGACTCTGTCAAAATCTGATGAAAAGCGGCTGAAGTGCGCTTTCAGAGAAAGAAGAAGAAGAGTATGAAGAAGTAGATTCAATGACGAACTGTACGATCTATATAGTGAAATTGACCTGGTCAAACAGCAGAAAATACAGCAGTTTTGATGGCTGTGGCATGTGTATAGCATGATTACAGAAACTGTAGTTTTATGCAATATTTTATGTATCTCTCTATAACATTTGTGCTATCTCTTCCAAGTGTTCCAATTCCTTCTAGAATGTTTTTAATAATCTCTTCCTAAACTCTTACTACATCAAATTGTGGAGTAAATTCGTTATGAGTTTTTTTAAGACAAAAAAAAAAAAAGAACAAAGTACAAATACAGACGTCTTTTTTAACAAAAATTATCATTTAAAGTGGGAATATTTAATCAAAGTCTTAACCTTATATTGATCCCTATTGTACACCAGCTGTAAACGTACTTCCCCTTTTTAAGGATGATTATAAAATTCAATCTCAAAGTTGATTAACTGTTGACCAACTGTGGTTTATAGTACACCATCTTCGACGTTAAGTGGATAGTACACTATACTTTCTTTTGTTATTGCAAGGGTCAAAAAGTTCAATCCTTTTAAAGTTTCTTTCAAGGAGACGTTTAATGTCGCACTAGAAGCTCTTTCGTGGGTGTCGACCCTTTTGAAAGAACCCCAAAATTATACTATCGCAGTCGCAGTACACTATCCCTTTTACCTTTGTGTTTATTTTAGTCAGGATATCTGCATACAACAGTTGTTGTTGTTATCGTATAATTTAATTAAAATCCACCATGAAATCTCATTGTTAAGTACAGTAATTTACAAGTTGAATTGTAAGAAGAACACAAAATACAAACAAGCAAACATAACTTCTCAACGTAAATCTCACAAAAAGTTGAATGAATAAGATAAACTTGCTGGAAATAAGGCGAATTCGTTTCGTTAAAAGCAACAACTAGTTGTTCCACCAAATAAAAAGTCAACTCGAGATTTACACGCCGCGCCGCTCCCGCCCGCCGTCGGTCGCATTCATTTTTTCATTCATCTCTTCGACCTAAGCTATGCCACAGGACAAACAACAATACTGTTACTTTATGTGTATACAGGAAACTTTAATTAAGAATCCTTCGGGTAATGAGATAAAAACGAGTTAAACTCGAGCAATCAGTGTGACTCTACACTCTACGTTCTACGATATGTATCTCAATCTCTACCAAGGGCGACGTATATTCAAGAGAAAAGACTAATCCCACTGTTTTGCAACTGTACAGGAGTAAGAAATGGTATACATATTTCTTTAACACCATTACAAGACAACACAGGTTGAGTTGTTTAGGGATTATGGAGGGAAATGGTGCATATGCCTTTGATTGTGTTAAAATAAAATCTACAAATCTACTGGATACTTGTAAAAGTGGGGAAAAAACCGAGATAAAAGATAGATTGAAACAAAAATGTATTTATTTTTATTTTTTGTGCAAAAGAAAAATAATGAAGAAAAAAAAAAAATAAATAACAGTAATATACCTGTTTCTGTGCAATAAAATTTTTCATCACAGAATTCGCATTTTACATCAAAGAAATTGTTAAAACTGATTTGGTTTTGATTACGGTTCAATCTTTTGGAAGCTAATATTGCAAAATTAAAACCATTTTATTTTTCTAACTGATTCAAAAATTCGAGGGGAAGCATTCTGATCAATTGGGATACTTCCTGCCCTCTGCATCAGGCTTTCAGATGGATGTCTAAAGCAATTTTAAAAGAACATGCCCATTCCAACATATCCTTTTTCCTTTTTACCTTTTTCAGTATAAAGGTTAACAAGAGTACATGGCAGCAGCTTGGACAAAGTAACGAAATGATTTTTTGAACGCTTGGACAAAAAAAAAAAAAAGAAGAAGCAAAATCCCAGTTGAGCTGGTTACATCTGTCTGGTTCTTTCACCTTCAGCTAATATTGTTCCTATCGCTAAAAATAGGTCGAGTAGACCGATTCAATATCGATTTTCCATTACCAAAGAATTTCTCTCGTGCTCGTGGTTATCCTGTGCCGTGTGCGTTGCTCAGTGCTCTTTCCAATATACATAGGCTGTTGCAGCTTTTTTTTTTTTTGTATTCTATAGTGCTTGTCCATGTCCAAAGGTACACGAGCGGAAAAAATTCCGAAAAATAACACACACAAACAAAAAAAGTCAAAGCGGAGGAAAATTACTCCACACGGATCAACTTCTGCTTTTACAATTATATTGCTACCGTGAGTCCTTTCAGATCCAAATCTGACGAATACTCTTGCTGAAAAAAAAAACCTCAACAACTTCACAAATTGCATTAAGGCAGTAGGAAAATAGCGAAAAGGTACCAACAGATGAAGCATTAACTCAGAGAACGCAGACCATCACAAAAATACATCAAAGTCCGTGCGGGTACTTAGCTAAGCGAATAGCAATTTTAAAAAGAATCCCGGGAAAACAAAAAAAACTTTGTCGAGGTATTGGGGATTTTGAACAAACACATTGGTTTCTATAAAAAAAATGATTCAAAGTGATATCAATTATGATTTACACGGCAACTTCATACAATGTTTTATTAACTTTAGCTTCTGGTGGAGCATTTCTGGCGATGATATATTTCCTTGATCAATTCTAGCAGCATGGGTTTTTAATAGATGTGCTCAACATATTGGGTTTTGGTCCTGAGTTTCTGTCAATAATGTTGAGTGCCATTTCCTGTACGGCAATTTATGTGTTGACAAGAAGCATTAGTAAAAGTGGAATTTTGTCGATTTTTCATCCAAATTTTAGGTTCAAAGTAATTAGAAATTATTTTATGGATTTGATATGCGGTCTATATTTTTTTGTTTGTATTCATGTTTAATTTTAAAATTTTGAAAACCAAACAACTTTAAGAAAATATTATTTGAGATATCAAACGCATTCCAATGGGTTATGCGCAAGTCAAATATGACAAATATTTTTTTTTCTCGCTTTGTTTTTGAGTGGATAGAATAACATTTCGTCAATATGTATTTATAATACAATAGGGGCTCGAAATTGTGAACGTTTGTATAGTGAACTATTCAATATAGTGAATTATACTAATATTTAAATCTCAATACATTTAAATGCAGCAGGTAAAAAAGGGTTTTTCTGATTTTTCTCCTAAGTTTCTAACACAGTTGACAGACAAGAAGAGTGGTTTTCGGTGGATTATTTGAACATTTTCCAAAACTTACCTTAAAAAAATGGTATAAAAGATTTGAAAACGAAATTAATTCATAAATTTAATCTGTTACAGTTGATATGAAAAGTTTTTTTGAAATGTCTTCATTTACAAACCAAAAATACGCAGATATTATAAACTGCACACTAACAATTTCAACTAGTGCTCGACAAAGATACCATGAACTTTGTTTAAATCGACGACTTCCAAGTAAATTAATGAAAACCAATCTTATTGTCATCAACTAAGCTAAAAAAAATAGGGTGCACAATCAGAAAACCCTTTTTAGCTGCTGAAGGTTTTTCCAAGTATCATAAAATCTGTGCGTTTTTCTACATACTTATTTTTCTTTTCTTTTAGCAATTGTTGCGTTTTTTAAAAAAATATATTAAAACGCTATGTTTATTAGATTACGCATTTTCTGGAGAAAATCCACCCGAGAGTCAAAAAATTCGAATGGACAGGAAAAGTGGAACAGTCAAGAAACTGGATATCTTAAAACTGAGACACGATATCAAATCTATTTTAACGCATCTACAAAGGCTATTATTTCTCCCAAAAATAAAGATTCCAATGAAGTTTTTATCCTTAGAACTAACAGCACAATTACCCGTAACGTGAGTCAGGGTACAACAAAGTAAGCCTTTTTTTAAATCCCCAAAAAATGATATCAAAATTGGAGATAGGCCTTTACTGTGGAACAATTTTTTAAAAATGCAGCTGCCCTATAAAAAGACAAGTTTCTGGAAAGTTTGGAACTGCGTTAAATCATTAGTTTATGGAAAGAAAAATACTCAGAACGTCTAAACTTCCGGATGTGGAAATCAAGCTATACAAATGGTTCTTGGCACCTTTGTACTTCCAAACAAACAAATCTGCCGGTTAATGGATTGATTTTAAAAAAGAAGGCAATTTCCATTTTGGAAAAAAAATTATGGAAACGGATAGATATGGCGGCTACTTTGATATGTTTTTTGTTTTCTGTCAGATTAATAAAAAAAAGAATTTTATTTATAATGAAATTAGGTTTTGGTAAAAGTTTAAAAATTCCCTCTCTATCTCTGAATGGGCATTCCTAGCAATGTAATAAGTAAGGGGAAAAATGCTTGTGGCTATTAAGGTTGAGATGGAGCATTGTTTATAAAGTAAGCGACAAAAAAAGGTGAGACAACATATAACCCCTCAGTTTGTGTAACAAGAGGAACTATACAGATATCAGAAATGTCAAACTTTGGGCACATGCAAGCCTTCTAGATCTTTGAAAGAATATTTTAATTTGGGACGGTATAGAAATGCTGTAGCAAAGCTTAACAAAACGCTAACATCTAAAACCACTATGTTTTTTTATGTATATAAGACATGCAGTCGACGAAGCATAAAACATCGAGAAATTTATGTTTCAATCATATTGCTCTTACATTAACTTAGTATATCAGAGCAAAAGCTTACAGTAAATACAGTGCAAGATTCTGTCGTTTATATCAGAACACGAGGTTGGCCATTAATACCAATACGAGAGCTTTCTGCAACCCGCCTTAAACAACTCATGCAACAGCCTGGCGTGAATCGTGAAAACAATAAATATCAAACTTCCAGGAGTATGAAGCGAACTTGGAAAGTAGAGTTAATGTCAAAAAAGAAAGATTTAGATTGTATTTAAATGTAAGAGTTCTCAAATAAAGAGTTTTTACGGTTATTTGTGGCCTTTTTCTAATCAAAGTAAACAGTGTTTCCTCGATTATCACCTTTGCAAAGCCGACGAGCAAAGCAACAGCTGGCAAAAAGCACATCACAAGGCTTACTAGCGTGTCGCGCTATGTATTGGTTCTTAAATCGTACATGACGTATTTTATTTTTCATTTCTTAGTACTATTTATGCAACTGAAATCTATGACAAAATTACTTTGGATATCCCCACTCAGCAATAACTTTTATAACATAAATCGAAACAAGGCAACTGTATTATATTATTTACAATTACGTTATTAAATTGCAGAAGATATACACTGTTGCTTTGTCAGCCATCTTGACTTGAATTCAACAAATCAAGTATTCTTTAAGAAAAAACATTTATTTTATATTGAAAGCGTTCTTTGAGTTTTTAAAGTTTCTACTTTTGCACGCTTTTTCCCCAATGATATTTATCGTATGTCAATGATCCCGCAACACGAATTTTTAACAAAAAAAAAAAAAAAAAAACGTCAAAAGAAGCTAAACTTTTAAAACTAAAAGAACTTAATTAGTTGTTTTAGGTACCTATTTTGAAAAATTCAAAGTGGTCCATTTTTTCCTACTTTATACGCTAAACGAAATTGAATATCTAAAGAAACTACCTACTACTACCAAAAGTTGTATCCTAAAAACGTTCATTACCGCCACTGGTGGCATCACTTACAACCGATAAAAGCAACGCCCCATAACTTTACTCGGAAAGGGAAGCGGCTAAGTAATCCCTCTCAACAAAAGCCATCCTACTCTGAGTGTGTTAACTTGATTTAAGATTGATTTTAGTAATTATCCTGTTTGGGCTTAGAACTATTCTAAATAAAGCCTCATTGTCAGGGCTACTACTCGTTTTATTAAGTTTGCGGTCGTATGGTGTTATTTTGAAACCAAACCTCAAAATGCACTTCCGTCATCAAAATATAAATTAAAGACAAACAGTGATTTGCATTTTCGTCGACCAAGGTCCTTGGTGACTGCCAAGTCGAAATAATGTAAACAAAAATCTGTACACATACATATAGTACCATTTTCTCTGATGTACTATTATAAGAGGTATACAAAACGCTTGAGTTGTGTGAGTGATCACTATCAGTTTCGTGCAGGCCTGCTTTTGCCTTCATCTATTTTGTGTGGCACGCTCATTTTGGACTTGGCGAATTGCGAGGCACAAATTAAAAGATATGAGTTGCTTCATCATCTATGTTGATGTCGGGCTTAAAATGATTAAGAAAAGCTGAGGCAGTATACGTTGAATTGTGATTTCATGATGACAACGCAACGTAGGAAAATAATTCGAAATAATAGCTCTTGCTTGAAATGGGGGTAGGAACTAGGAAGCTTCTGGGAAGGAAGGGAGGATTAAATTGTGGACTGGTTGATTTGATTTAAGTGTGGTATGACACACATTTTGGTGGCAAGTTGTGAATGAGGATGTCAGAGGGTGTTTTTCAAGCTGAATGTGCTATTTTTGAGAAATCTTGATTTGAACTGAGTGCGAACATTTTTGAGGAGTCAGTGGGAACAGACGGAAAGGACAACAGAAGACTTGCAAGTTATTCGAGGTTGTTTAGTAAAAAGTTCATTTTATGATAAATCATTTTTACGACGAAACCCAACGCTAGACATCAGGTAAACAGCTTGTTTTTGGTAAATTGATGATCACCCAAATGTTTTCATGATATATTTTTTCTGCAATTTATAAACACTTTAAGGATTTTTACTCGATAGAAATAAAGATATGATTTTGTTATTCTGGAAGTAGACTTACAAATGGGCGGAGATCTTGACGAATAGGTGGTATTTTTACAACTTAGCAGCTCAACAAAAATATCTGCTTACGTATTGTAGCATATTTCGAACAATCACTTTGATTATTTTGCCAATATTTCAAGAAAGGAAGGACAAAAAAAAAATCTATCCCGTATCCAACCGTTCATAAACCTAACAATACCTAGTTCAGACCACGTATCATAACGCAACTTTATCCAAACGTTTGGGTCCACTTCTTTTCAAATTATTTATAAATGATATTCCTTTAGTTTGAAAGTAGGGGCAAGAAGGACCACGGGGCAACAAGAACCAAACCGATTTTCACCATGGTTCTAATCTCCATTTTATTTTCAATAGTTAGAATTAATAAGAAACCTACTTTCCCAACACATCCCTTAGTTTCATTGAAAAATTGAAGTTAGTTGCGGTTTAAATGATGAAAGTTTGAAAACGGGCTATTTTAAAAAAAAAACTTCCAATTTGTAAAACCCACCCAAGACGACAGATTAATAATCCCGAAAGTTTTGTTCATTGTGTTTTGTTTTTGATCGTTAGTGTTTACTTTAACTGCTGGAAATAAAGGTAAATAAATAATATTAAGAAAAAAAAATTTTTGTAAATAAACTCCTTATGGGGCAAATGGAACCAGCACGTAGTGGGGCAAAATGAACTACCAGTCCTTACTATCATCACACGGAGATCATTTAGCTAATTTGTTCGTGTTCTTACGAAAAAGTAGGTTCGGTTATTTTTAAATAGGTTGGCAACAAAAAGTCCTAGAGCCATACGGTTTTTAGTGTTGTACTAAAAACTAATAAGTGCATTGAATTTTGACAACAAAAAAAGTACTTAATTACGTAAAATTTTGCAAAAAATTAGTTTAAAATTAATTTTAAATTTAAAAAAAAAAATTTTTTTTAGTTTGAAAGTTAATTTTAGAAAAACAGTTCACTAAAATAACTTTATTTTAAATAACAATAAAAAGGTATGATTTGGCATTGTTAGAGCTACCGATATTATTTAATGTGTTTTTTTCAATTTAAATCATGTTTTTAGAAGATTGCGCCTCCTGACTAAACGGAGGGGAGTAGACCCCCTCCCATGCGACTTTTTTCTTGTCTCAACCCAACTTACTCACCTTGGCTTTTTTATGCACCTTATACCAAACACCTGTATAGCATTGTTAAATGAAATCAGTCGTTCGTTTTGCCCCATTCAAATGTCCTTTTTGCATCGCTAGTGGGGTAAAACGGACTTTTGAGATAAGGTTGTAAAATCGTGTATATCGCTAAATACAATTATTCAACTATTTTGATTGTATACTTTGATGAAGTTCAGAGGTTGAAGTATTTTTTGAAAAAAAATTTGCTCCACTTTTAGGAATAGAAACAAATTTAGGTGTGTCTAAAGCTTAAGTGGTCCGTCTTGCCCTTAATTATGCTGATGATGTCAATATTTTAGAAATCATATCTGACTGTTATCTCATAAGCTTCAAACTGATTTCAATGCTTTTGGGGTGGAAAAAATAATTTTTTGTTAAATATTGACAAGTGTAAGATTATAAATTTTAAAAGAAAATTATCTATTTTGTCTTTGAATATAGTTTCAATTGGCGTTAATCTGTTGAATCTAAGTAAGGTATATATCTTTGGAGTCTCGTTTGATAAAAAAAAAACTCAAATTCAAGGAACATTTGAATGTTACTTGTAAAAGGCTCTTAAAACTTGCCCTCAGAGAACTAGGCTGACAGAACCCTTAAAAACTTCCTTCGTGTTCAAGCCAAATAAGATTCATAAATTTAATTAGTCTGGAGAGCAGAATTTTTTATTTAAGTTTTTTTTGTTTTTTTATTCATCTTTGCTTTAAACTTTTTTACCAGAAAACTAGGAAAGGTCACTTTTAAGAAATATTTTCAATTTGTACAACCATACAAGATACAAAGTAAGTCATTATTAATTAATTATAGCTTTTCAAATGTAACAAAAACTGATTTTAAACAAATATTTCAAAACCTTATATATTTTAAAGCTTCTTTCAAACAAAAAACATTTCATTAGGCAACGAATCTCATTCCTAACACTTCACTAAGAGACTCTAACAAGGTTGTCTACCAGATTTATTTTTAGAATATTTTTAAAAGTGAAAATTGAAGAAAACAAGTCCTTTTTATTCAGTAAACTCTGCTTTTCTAAATAAAAATGTACACATTCACGCTTTAACAAACTCAGAAATATAAAGTGAGAATCACCGTACTGCATTGCAGTGAGCTTACCTCACATACTTTTTCAAACTTTTTATCTGAAAGCTGAAACACCCCAACATTTTACTTCAATATCCTGCGGCGCGGCGGCGGAGACGGGTGACGCCGCGCCGCTGTTGCTTTTGGGCGCTGGCTGGCTGGCTAACCACGAAGTACGAGTAGGTACATCTAAGACAATAAGCCAATAATGGACACTTTAATTTAAATTTAAATATAAATTTAAATTTTTATCTGAAAACTCCTACCTGACTATATACTAAGCCTTATTATCACACGAAAAGTCTAGAGAATCTGCAATTGACTGAGAAGCCATTTTGTTCTTTCATTTAGATTTTAGAGAACAAGGGTTTTTGTGGCTGGCATACGCACACAGCACATCAGGAAAAGTTATTTTCTGTAATTTACTGCTCCGCTTTGATTTACCCGCAAAATCCCTCTTAAGAATGCCAGGTAAAATTTTAAGTATTCCAGAGAAGTTCACTTTAAGGCTTAAGGGGGTACACGTCGTCTCCGTCTCCGTCTCCATCTCCGTCGGTCTTCGTAGGCAAATGGCAAAATGGCAAAAGGCAAAAGGAGATTACAATTCAGAAAACGGATGATGAGTGAGAATGTGTTGGCGTTAGAGAGCTGTTTCTATGGATATGGGGTTATATTGTTGTGGCATCGTTAGTACTAACTTAATGGAATGTCGAATATTCGATTTCCCCAGGACTGTTGTTCTTAATAAACTGACGAGCAATGTTATTGGGAAGGAGGTTAGATAACGTATGTGTTTTCTCAACCTAAAGTGTATACACGTTTGAAGAAGCAGAATTAATGACTTTACACATTTCGTGCCATGAAAACTAGATGTGATTTTAAGGGGGTGGGGGTTTGGGTTTTGAAAATTACAGAAACAAACTGAATAAATGTTGTTGTTTTTTTTTTTTTTATTTTTGTATTGTTTTTATTTATTTTAACCCTTTAGGTTGGATTTCTGATGATGAATTTGGTTTTGAGTGACTGGCTCTTTAAATGCATTTATCGTTTCATTTTTGATTTTTAAGTGAGTTTTGATGGAAGGGATTGTGTTTTGCATAAGCTTGTTCAATTTTAAAAGGAATTCCAAATTCTGAGTACCTACTCCTCACAAAGTATTGGGTATATACAAATACATTTATACCTACATGGTTGGTTTCGACTTTCGAGTTGTCTGAAACAGGCTCTTAAGATTGATGTGGAAGAACAGCAAATTTATTGAATGCTGATTCTGTTTCTGAATGTATTATGTGCCCAAGGACTATGGACTTTTAATGTCTGTATTTTTAAAACAAAAATAACTGGAAGAGCGAATAAAGAATAACGTTATATGATTTTTTTCTAGGATTCAAATATGATTCCATTATATTTCTTAAGTTTTGTCTTTATACGTTCGAATATATGAGCGAAAATAAAATCTCGTTCGTTTCAGTTTTCAAAACACTGAGTTTAGTTAGAAAGAGTGGCTTGTTACCTAAATGTCAATAAATACCGGGTTGTTTTGACATATAAGGCGGAATTCGTGACATCGTGTGTTACAGCAGGCCAATCTTATAAGACACCAAAAAATTAAATTTAAAAAAAAAAACAACTATATTGAACGCAGCACGTTAACGTCAGCGACTTGATTTAGCAATAAGTTACACTACGGATGAAAACAGTTTAATTTTGACGAACCTGATGGATACAATATAATTATTTTCACGATTTGAGAAAGGATGAAATAAAACTTCTAATGCAACACAACAAACGAAGGGATACCGACGTGCAGAGCTTGTTTTTCAAAGTTCGAAAATGACCGCAATCACCTACTAATCAATACTGGAAAGGGTTTTCCTACGGTTTTTTTGAAGTATTTGGTTAGCATGGAGAGCGACAGTTATTCGAAAAGCACAGTGCACCGATACAC
Source organism: Platycheirus albimanus (assembly GCA_916050605.2). Lineage (NCBI taxonomy): Eukaryota > Metazoa > Arthropoda > Insecta > Diptera > Syrphidae > Platycheirus > Platycheirus albimanus. The sequence goes on along the minus strand of OU696696.1, from coordinate 1,139,096 downwards.
ACCGCAAGGATAACAAAAACTTGAATTCAGAGCCAAAATTGTAGACCTACTGGCATGTTTGATGGTTGCCATATTCACCGGACCTTAACATCATAGAAAGTGTGTGGGGATGGCTAGGTATTTTAACAACTTCAAAATATGTTTAATGAAACTCAATCCACAAATTTAGTTGAATTTTCAGAGAACTTCAGGGGGCTATTTCAAACGTCCTTTACACAGACAGCGATTGAAGTATAGAAAAGGCTTTAAAGCAAAGGACAGACAATTAAAGTAAAGTAATTAAAACATTACAATGGAATTCTTGTCAAAAACTTTCGATTTCTACACACTATCGACATATTTGTTGAATTTCGAAAGTATTTAAGAATAAAAAATGGCTTAAATGCCTTAAAGTGATCGCAACTTTCTTTCAAAACATTCTTTTTAACAATTATTTCTTCCAATATCTATATTTCTTTTATTCAATCATTTATTTTCAGGTTGGAATTTCTGTAACATGGCGATTAAAGGAAAATTTGACTTTGCCTATATTTAGTCACTTCTGATATCTGATGTTTTAGAGACTTCAAAAAAGAATTAATGTTCTATTGGAAGTGTATATTCAGAGAGCTAAATAAATCTGTAAAATGAGTATTACAAATTCTTCTATAATTGCAAACTTTTATGGGACTCTTGTGGCTTAAAATTGATCTGATATGCAATATCAATAACTTAATCCATATTTTAAATTTAAATGGAAGATTGAATGGTAAACAGCTTAATGTGTTTTGTTAGAGCAAAACTTTCGCAGGCTATAAAAACTCCTAATGGAAGAGCACGAGCACTGATTCAAATCTTAAATGTAGATATTGTCTCTAGCTCATGTTTTGGAATACCGAAGTATTTTAAATTCTTGACCACATACTTCAATTTGAAAACAATTCAAGCTGCATTTTAATTGAAAGCTTATAGGAACAAAAAACAGAATAGGACCCAACACATACCCTTGAGGAACACCAACGTTCAGAACTTGGGGGTTAATAAGAAAATCCTTAATTTGTACTCTTTTTACACGATCCTTTAAATACAAAGAACACAAATTGTGGGTAAGCCTAGGAAATCCTGCATCATTAAGTTTATCAACGGTTTGAATAGTTTTTGTAAAATCCACAAAGAGGCCAGCGCGAAACTAGTCATTATCCAAACTTTTGTTAATAAAAGAGCAGTGGAGCACCCTTTTCTGAAACTAATCTGCATTGGACTAAAAAAAATTATTTTTACCAAACAAATGGTTACATTTCTTAGAAAAGACAAAATATGGAATTTTCGCGTATTATATTAACATAAACGATTCAGGATCAAGAAAATCTTTTTTAATAACAATTTGTAGGAGTCATTATTACACAAATTAATACAAATTATACCAACAAAATCGAATTGATTTCCGATCATTATTTATTTACATATCTTTCATTTTGGCAGCTCATTGCATGAACGTGCCCACAAGCCGATATGTAGACGTTGGATTGGGGATGAGATTCCTTTCAAGCGACACCTTTTATTGAAGCAATACACACAACATATTCCACCATTCAATTCGCAGAGAGAATTGCTTGTGGAATTCGAAACGAAAAATTCCACATGCAGCATAAGAATACACGGATATCCTGGGTGAACATATAATTTAAGCATTCTTGTCAGCATATAAGTATGCGAGTTTATGCTATATACATATAAACGAAACGGTTATATATATAATATTTTATTTCTGAGTGAATATTCAATGAAATTCTACGGCAACTGGAATTTGTTTTTATTTTCGTTTCATTTCCACTTAAGTTTGTGCTGTTCTTTCGTTCTGTCTTTCCTTTTTTTTTTCTACCCTAGGGAGGACTTTGAAATATTAAAGCGATCTGTTGGGGTATGGTGCATACAAATCCTGTGCTTGTTCGCGTAATTAAATCGCTTTTCTTCCTAGCGTATTCGAAAAACAATGATAAAAGTTAAACAATTCACGAGTATGAACATTAAATATGAATGAATTCTCCTGTACATAATACGATATACACAACACAATACACACACACTCAACAACCCACAACCTACAACCTTGAGGACGACCTCACATAACGGCATTTGGGCAAAGTGAATGCTATTAGAAGTGACACACATTACGATCCTGTTAGCCAAAACAGATAAATATAAGCCAACTGAAATGACAGCAGGAATTGCAATAAAAACTGTTATCTTCCTAGCCGTGGTTTCAAGGCTTCTTTGGTTGGCATATGCCCAAAAAAAAAAAACATCTAATCCATTCATAGATGAAGCAGGATGAGAGGATTGGGTGGTGGTGAAGTTGAGAAGTGGAGAAGGGATGTTGCGGTTGCTTTGTTATAACAGAATTAGGGTAGCAGTTTGTGTTTAGACAGATTTGCGAAATGTAATGTGATGGTGATGGGGGGGCTCGTATACTCGATACTCGTATATCCAGCCCTTTTTCTCTTCTCCTCTCCCCTTCTTAACAGACCATAAAGAAATAACTTGACTAATGGCGTAGATGTGGATACTAATTGGCAAAACAATTTTACTGCGTTCAAGAGATTGGTTAGCCCACAAACAAAAACCTAATGCTTCCAGTTCCCAGTTCCCATGCACAACATACCACCGAAATTCTTTCGGTCTTTTGGTAGAGAAAAGTTTTCTTTACGCAATAAGATGCTGCTCGTCGGCGTCGGTCGGTAGCGGTGCTGTGTGGCGCGGCGTGGAGTGTGGCGTCTCCTGAAGGGAATAGGCATCATTGCTGTATATTTTTTGTTGTTGTAAAGCATGTACGGTAATTAGGCAAAAGCTTATAAAATATTCAGGCAAATTAATTTGGCATTGTTTGAATGAAGACGCAATTAATTAGTTGAATTTACTTTGACTCAAAAGGACCTTCGGGTGAAATAGATTCGATATGAATAGACTGTATTTTTCAGGAATTTAAGTGATAAAAAAATTTTATTTTCAAGACATATAAGGCGGAGACTGAGACTTCAACTTTTTTATGAAGGTCGGTGATTTTTTTTTTTTCAATTTAATTGTAATTTTAAATGCTTCTCTTGAACTTCAAAGAAGGCGGTTATTTTTGTGTCATAAAAAATGTTTGAAGTTCATGTTCCAAGGTCGATGAAATTCTATAATAGAATGAGTGAGAGTATCTGTGCTCACAAGCAAATAATAATTTGAGGTTTAAATTAGTTTTTTTATGGACAGAACTTGTGGCCATTTTGAACTTAAAATACGGCTAACTACCTATTGCCCGAAAGATACTTTCAATTTTTTAGCTGAGGGATGTACAAATTTAGTTATAAAATAGTATTTTGTGCTGTAAAAAGTCAATCAAAAGAAGAAAGGGTGGATTCAGCTGAGAGTTGAGGAATACAGGGAAGAATGTTTTCTAACTCGGAGATGAATGCAGAATCCACCTGCACGCACCATCATTGCTAACGCCGCCTTTGATGGTGTGATAAATTGTATTCTTTAGTTGGTTAAGGTTTAGCGATATCAATTTGCAAGGTTAGGTAAGGTAAAAGTGTCTGTCAGGAAACGTCTGAAGAACGAGGTCCATTTTGATACCACATGAAAAAATCGAGGAACTTCCTAACTAATTAAACCATTGGAAACATTCAATAAAGCGATGGACACGGTTAATGTCTGTTAACTGTGTGTTGTAGATCGCTGGTATCGAAGAGTAATTTTCCTGAATGTAAGTTGTATCTTTTTGAGAGAGATGGACATGGACATGAATAGTCTCTCTTCTTCCTAGTTCATGCAACTTTTGTAGAGGTCGTCTAAGAAAAAGCCCAGTTTAGAAGCATAGCATGTCTAACATTCAGGCTGTGTCCAGTTATGACTTCGATTACGGAGCTAAAATGACAGCTGTTTAGAGATAACAAGCATTCAGTGCTTTTTAAAAAAGTTCCGGCCAGATCGGTTTCTCCATCTTAAATTTGTTATGCTCTTGGCATTTTGTTGTGGTTTAATTTCTGGCTAGTTTATCGGCTTTTCGTGTGTTTGTGACCAGCACACAAAAAACGCGAATGTTAATAAACTGTTCTTCTACATATCTCCATGATAGATGAGACAGTATCGGGCAGTTGCTGAGTTTGAGGAATCCGCACTGAGCGAAGTAAATTGAATCCTTCAAAAAGTTATTTAATTCAATGCATTGAGACAATACATTTAATTTGTATGCCGTAGTTGAAATAGTATTTAAATCTTTCTGCGAAAGTTTGCATAATGCATGCTAGAGGAGCATTTTATGTGTTTCGTGGTAAAAATATTAAAAACAAAAAATGTTTTCTTTGAAGAGGGCACACAAGCCACCTTGTTTTAAATGTCAAAACATACGCAATGTACAAGTTATATACAAATAATGTACGAATGAGTTTGCAATAACATTTTTAAAAAATCTGGGTCAGTAAGCATTTGTGTAAAATTCCATGAAATAATTACGAAATTCTATCAAGGAGGTTATTGAATTACATTTCATTGAAGTACTACCATTTTGTTTTTCTTAAATTATTTAACTATTTAATCCTGACTTATAATATACATACTTACATGAGAATCTGAGTTTGTTTGTTTCATTGTTAGGCTTTCACGCCTTAACTTCTCAACCGATCAGCATAAAATTCTGTACATACATATTCATTAGGAACAAAAAAGGACACACACTTTTATCCAGAAAAAATGTTCACGAGGGACAGGAAAGTCGCAGCAACATACTGAAGGTATTCTACGATTAACTCGGTTAGAAGGTATACGTCAAAAAATATTAATTGGGTGCGGGTTGGTTGATTTCTAACATCAGGAAAAAGCCTTTACACTCTCAACCAATAATAATGACATTTGGTGCACATATGTCCAGTATGTCCAGCAGGACACATAAGAACAAAGGGTACTCGGTATCCCAAAAAAAATGAACTGATCCTTGGTTTTATATAAACGGTCGTCCTACATATAAACTAGGCTTAACAAGTAAGTTTATAATTATTTCAAACTATTATGAACTAAAAACAACAAATAAAACCAAGGTAATAAAAATATAATATATTAAAAAATAACTATGTCAGTATATGTGTTTGTAGGGTTACTGACGATTGGTCAAATGCCATAATCCTAAAAAACCCCAAGAGAAACCGGAGCAAAGACAAAAACCCCCAAGAGAAAATCTCTAAAAAAAAAAAACCAGAGGAAATCCCAAAACAATGATGTGCAAGTAGTGAATAAAGCAACAAAATCGTGCATGCGAATTTATTGTTTAATTAACTACTTTGTGATCATCGTTTTGGCCAAGTTAAAAGACATTTGTTTTTTGTATAAAAGATTTGGTAGATTCTTATTTTATGAAATACATATATTTTGTTTGTATGCGTTTTAAATTAATTTTAAGTTATGTGGCAAAGTCACATTTTCTTCTCTTCCACCGCAGCCAATAAAATAGGCATATTCATATGTGCAATGGCATTTACTAACCGCCCGCCCTGTAGTGGCTCACTCACTACACACTAATATAGTGAAATCACATGACAAGGTATACACAAACCAGTTGCGTTTCAAGGGTGATTTTGTACTTTGTGCTTACAAGTCACATTTAGTTCTGTGGAAATATTTCATATAGGAACCTGGAATTCACACTCAAATTCGGAGAAAATCTCAATGGTGATATTTAGTTATACCATTTAAAACCAAAGACTCTCTCCACTACCGGAAAACCCAGGGGTACGCAGTGTACCGAGAGATTCTTAATATTTTCAAGCTGTAAACTCGCAAGAGCTCAGCAGAATATTCCTGTCCTGTCCGTTGTCCTACCGTTTCCCTAACGTTTCTTTTACCGTTTCCTTAACCAAGACAATACCTTGTTATTTATACTTAAGCCGTACATTTGTGCGTTGACATTGGTTCCGTTGACATTGCCGTACATAATTGTGCGTTGACATTGCCGGAGTTTGGTTCCGTTGACATTGCCGTACATAATTGTGCGTTAACATTGCCGGAGTTTGGTTCCGTTAACATTGCCGTACATTTGTGCTTTGATATTGCCGGAGTTTGGACCCGTTGACATTAGTTTAAGTTAAATTCTAAGCTTAAGAAAACATTTTGTTCTCCTTATATTATTTGGATTATATAACGTAGATTTGAATATAAAAACCGATGTTATACATGAAATAAACGAATGACGTATGTTACCCGTTTTTGTATCATATTATGCTTAAATGGGATGAGATGTCAAACTTTTAGCTAATTTTCAATTGTCTTGATACAATTTTTTGCATTTCACTGAAAATCTTTTCACATTGTCAAACCATTCTAAACCGAAATTCTTGCTCATTGTGTTCCCCTAACCTGAAAACTTCTTTCCACATAAATCAAGTACAAAAAAAAATCAAAATACAGAGGCGGGTTTAAAAAGGGCAACATTTAAATTCAGCACTTTGTTTCGTCTTTTGATTTATTTTCAATAGAAGCCATTCAGATAAAATTACAATCAAAGTCGAAACTCGAAAAGAAAAATTCTTGTATTGTATTTGATTTTTATTCAAATTCTTTACCTTTATCTTATTCTTTAACAATAAAAAAAAAAAAACCCAACAAAGTTAAAAATTAATTACTTCCCCACGAACATCTTTTTATGTCAACTTTTTCCTCCAACAATTTCTTTTTTTTTACGGCTCCTTGCAAAAAAAAATGAGGGCAAAAAAAAAAGTTTTTCTGCTAAAATATATTTGTTTTGAAAGTCAATTCAATAGGTACTCTCACCAGAACAAAGTTCGAACAAAGTTCAATGATTGATACATGTATTTTCAACTATCTATCACTAAGCCCTGCAGATGAATGTGTGCCCACACTTCCTTTTAGAAATTTCATTGACCATTCACTTCACATTTAAACATATCCTATTCGAACGACCATTGGAATGCACAAGTTTTCCTTTTGTTGTTGAAGTAAAATATTTCTTCTTAGGTACATTTTTGTTGTATTTTTTGTTTGTCGAACTTTTCCCATTCTTTCGATTTCTGTCCCAGGAGGCCAAAAGTTCGTATTGAAAATGTGTGCTCATGACAATGAATGATTGAAAAAAAAAAAACAAAAGAAAATTATCCTTTTTCGAGTGCGTAAGTCCAACAGAAATACAGAAATTGACTTTTGTTTTCACTAAGAGAAAAAATCAAAAAATTATATCTTGTAGTATAAACTGATTTATTAAATTAAATGCCAAAACGGATTTTAATAAATTGAATTCATGGAATTTCTGATAAAAGAAAAAAAGAGTATTTCAAAGATACTGTATAAGGATACAAAAACGTCGGAAGTTAAACTAAATCTACAGCGAAAGAAATTCTGCCACAGGCAGGAAGTCCGACTCGATGAATCTTAATTTACAAAATACAGGTGTAATGGCAATCATAAAATTTTAGATGGATTCAAATTTTGTTTTTAATAATCTCATATAATTTATGGACATTTTTTACGGACTTAACTAAAGTCCTTAAACAAATGGATATAAATTTGAATCTACATTTATTTCTATATCTTATAAGTTTCAAGCAATTACACATTTATTTTACTTCAAAACCTGCTTTTCATTATTGTTTTTCTAATGTTTTTCGAAAATGTTTTTAATAGCTAATTAATATTGACCGACTAAGATTTAGTTTTTCTTTGCGGATATTCCGCACAACGCTCAAGAAAGCGATATACAGAACAGTGTGAATTGTTTTCCGTCCGAAAAAGATTATTTCTAGTCCATTGAAGGAGCTGTTCGTCGATACCAAATGTAAGCATTGTCGGCAAGAGAGCTTGATACTAAACATTATCAATACTTTTGAAATATCAAGCAAAATAATTTTACAGGAAAACCGTACGCAGTGGTTTTTCCAAATGGAAGCAAAATTTTTAGAATGGGTAAGATACTATCCCGGTTTTAAAATTATTTGAAATATATTTGTATCAAACCAAATAGATTTTGGTTATGGGCAATTTTATTAATAGCAGAATAAAGCAAAAAACTACTATTTTTCCATTTCTTAATGTTTTTTTTATAATTTATTTTAGAAAATATCACAACACAACAAAATTCAAATTGAGTCAACTGGTTAGTTTTAAGATTGTAATCCTTCAACATATTTTTTAGCGCATACATTTTGTAATTTAAACATTTTTGAATGAGTTTAATAACGCGTTGGTTCTCCCACGAAGCCGGCTAATTCAATGTGCACAATTCACTGTGGGGACAATTCACGGTGCACAATTCACTGTGGTACACAATTCACTGTGGCGGGCAATTAACAGTTGTGGACAATTTACAGTGGTGAACAACTGTGGTGGAGTTATACGCTGTGGCGAAAGTTGATTAAATTTTATCTCTACAGTGATGACCAAACATTGAAATAACTCAAATGGAAGATTGAAGGTGATTTTCCTTAGGTTGTTTTCTTTCGGAACCAAGATCCGTTAGATTTTTGTTCCCTGTTTACTGATTTATAGAAAAAAATTCATAAAAAATAATACTAAACCGTTTTAAAATTTAGACATTGGGCACAGTTCACTGTGGTGGACAATTTACAGTGTGCATTTCACTGTGGTGTACTATTTGCGCGCGCGAATAGTACACCACAGTGAAATGCACACTGTTAATTGTCCACCACAGTGAATTGTCCGCCACAGTGAATTGTGTCAACAGTGAATTGTGCACAGTGAATTGTGCACAGTTAATTGTGCGCAGTGAATTGTGCACAGTGAATTAGCCTAGACCCGTTCTCCCTTGTTGGGAATGACCTCATAAATTCAATCGGGAAGCGACTCGTACAATATTCCAATAAAGTCTAATTCTTCAATTAGTTCCGCTTTGTTGAAATATTGTTTACCATGCACATGCTCGTAAACTTTGCGAACATGACTTAAAAACCCGGGCAGTGTGGATCAGAGCATTGTCGTGTTGAAAATGGCATGGCAAGTTACAAAACAAATTCTTAAAATGGGGAAAAGCAGTTTCAAGTACGTTTTTGTAGTTGTTTGCGTTGATATTTGATGTCAAAAAGTGTGTTACTCGCACGTACCGTAGTAGGAAATTGCTTCCAACACCATCTAGACGATCCAGTTGATGTTTTTGTTTGGCGAAAATCATGGAAGTAGTAGTTATGTCGGGTGGACCTTCAAATCAAATTACTTTTCATCCGAAAAGCCAACGTAGAGCCATTCGGAGATTTATGTCATGTGAGCTCATGCAAAATTCAATCGCTTTTCTTTTTGAAATACGTTAAGTGGCTTTTTGTTTAAATTTAATTCTTTTAAAATGCGGAGCATTCCTTACCACTTTTTGAATTGTTAATATATTCGCTTTAACTCCAACATTTGCCCTTATATTTGCTGCCGAGCTTTAATTCTGGATTTTTCTTCTACGGATAGAGATTTTCCTTTATTCATATTAATTTAAATACACAACTTCAAACGCGTTTAACTCTTGAAGATAATCTTAAAAGAGTTTGCCTTGTGCAGGTAGCACAATAAAGCCCAATTTTTCATCCAAAATTTAAAAAAATAGAAAAAACTCTGCAACCAGGTCTTTTGGCAGCATGTTATCGGTGCCAATGAGAGTCTATACAAAGGTCATAAAAATGACATATAAGACAGTAGCTGCATTTTAACAACAACAACATCATTATCAATAATATTAAGCTTACGAGGGGTGTGCTAACCTGATGACGCGCAGTGTATTTACAAAACCTAATTTATTTATGAAAGTCGACTTGCCCTTTACTTAAAAACTGGGAATACATCTTAATTTAGACAGCAAATGTATAAAAGATGTTTTATGCTTTGTCTTATATATATAACTATGTTTTTTGTATAAGAAATGATTATAATATCTCTGTCCTGAAGTTAATGTACATTTGATATTTATAAAATAATAAAATACCTTAAAAAAGCCATTCCCTTTAAAAAAAATGTGCTGAGGACAACATTTTTAAATTTAATAAAATATAGTAATAATAATGAAAACAAATCAAATAACAAAGCTTTCTACGTCTGCATCCCTCCAAAAAAAAGCCTAATTTTATAAATTTTAATATTCAATTTAAATTCATGAACCAAACGACTTTAGATAAAAAAAAGGTGAAAACAATTCCCATTGCTGTGCCATTCTTCGACAAGGGCCGTCATAGGGACATAAAATATATATTTCAAGTCCCATTTTGTTAGAGGGTATCTGATGTTTAACGATGGCATTATAACGCACCCAGCCGTAAATTTTCCTTTGTGTTCCGCACGCAAAAAAAAAAAAAAAAAAAAAAAAAAAAAAACAGAATGGGAAATAAAAATATAAAAAAAATTATTTCAGGAGTCACCACCTATATAATAGGAGCAGGGAACAGGCTGCCTCTAAGAGTGTGTTTGCTAACCAACTTACACACCCGTAGAAAACGCTCACAACCGGAAAGGACATGTTGAGGAGCAATTTATTTGATGCTTCCAACCCTCCATTTAGTGGAGCACTGGAGCAAGCAGGTTTAGCAGAAATAACCGAATTGTAAGCGTATTCCATCTCACTAAGAACGAACTCCCCTGTGGAGACATTGTCCAACACGTAAATATATACGTTTGAAGCCAGCGTTGTTATACTTCAAGGATTTATCGATTGAAAATAGAATTGGATGCCTGATTCTTTTTATGAGTGTTCCTTTTGTTGGAAAACTCAATTTATTGAAAATATAAGAAAAAATAAACTTGTCCACTCTTATAATGGGAGTTTGGAGATTTCCTCAAAAATTTTATTCCTAATTTATAATGTAAATTCCAAAGGAAAGTTTTTTTTTTAAGAAAGACAATTGACAACGCACAAGAAATATGACAATTTATTTTTACCCAACACCCCCTTAAATTTTGTAAACACAAAATCGATTCGATGTCTAATATGCAGATCAAATATTGTTAAAATTTGTTTAAGCTTAATAATGAAATTCTTTCAGAAAAAGTATGTTCTATCCTGTGGACAAGACCCTCTTTTTCAATGAGTGAGTTCAAAGTTATACATAGCAACATAACGAACTGTAAGATTGGAGCAAGAAGAAATACTTTTGAAATACAAATTTACGTTCATATGTGTATGTGTATAATGCGTCTCGCATATAACCAAAATACACTGCATGACCAATTCTTGACTGAAAATCCTCCTATTCGCCTCTAATGCTAGATACGCTGATATTTAAAACCGTTTGGAAATCGTGGGAGAGTTCAATTTTGCGAAGTTAACATTTTTATTTTTTTTATGAACCTTTGTAATTATTGTAGAGCTCACTTTTACTTAAAAACCGGTCTGAGAAGTGCAGCCTTTTGCTTCGGACAGCGGTTTTATTCCTTAGAATTTAAATAAATAATATTGTATTGGGTTTCAGCCAAGAAATAAATAAATCAATTTCAACCGTAAGGAAACGAACTAAGCTCTGTGCACATAAAGTTTGGTAGAACTGCTATCCAAGCAAGAACTGTTGGAAGCGAAATGCGCATGAAAACCATCATTTTGAAATGGAATCTTGTGTTCCAAATTGAAAGATTTCAAACTCAATGACAGATAAAAGTGGGTGCCCGCTAAGTGATAGAGAGAGCATGCTTTTATGAATCTTATGCCTTTTCTTGTCGTACAGCTTTAGGGCACTGGTTGACAGATTGAATGCACATAAGTTATGCCTCCAAAGCGAAGTCCATCCTAAATTCATAAGTCGAGTCGCCGAAATTTAGAACTCTTGGATCAATTGTTTTCAGTCTTCTTTCCGTCAAGAATTGTTTAACTTTTGTTCACTTTTAAAATACAAAAGTCTTTAGACGAATAATTCTCCGAAATTGCATGATATGTGAAACTTTATTGTCAAATAATTATCGAACTGAAAGCTATTACCATTAAAACTTTGCTTCCTTATGTGACAGTTTTATAGCTCGACTGTTTACTGTTTAAATGTATGGTTAGAAGAATAAGACACATTTTCCCACATACTCGTGAAATACCTTCGAAAGTTAACCAAACAAGTTGAATAGGTATATTCCCGGAATCAGTAAGCCATAGCTTGATTTATATTTGTTTCAGAAACTTACACGTTTCCAACGCTAAGACACATGGAATTTCGATAATTGATTGTGACAGGTTTTTCGTGTCCTAATTGACTCTCGAATGAAACACTCAAATTCGCCTCTGGCATAGCACTCTATAGAAAAGTCTTGCAAAAAAAAAAAAAAAAAAAACTAAAACTGCGCTGCCAGGAGCAAAAATATGTCGAAACTTTATCCGATTTGTTGCTTTGCGCTGAACTAAAATTTAACTTTTCCACCGTGAAGCGAGAGAGGGAAATGTTTTTAACCCATCAACCAATATAATTTATATTCGCAGTGGATGCACCTGACCTATATGTCTAAAGTAACATTAAAAAAGAAACTTTTTCAAATAGCCAGTCCCATCAGAGATGATGGGTACGGCATTGTTTGGTTTTCATTGCAATGTCAAAAGAATAACAAATATTTAGCCATGAGCTGGGCATGATGTCATTAAAAGTTCAAATGAACATCACAGGCATCCAAACATATACACATTGGTATGTCCTGTCCAAGTCCATATATGGAATTGAGATTATGACCAGTCCATCATAACATGAAGTTGTGAAAGTCCACTTAATGGTTTCGAAATCCATTTTTGGCAACTTTCAAATGCATAAATTTATATTTGATTACGATTTAAATGGAATTTGTATGTGTTTTCATGATTTTAATCTCGGGTGACAAAAGTCCTTTTAGCGGAAGGAGCAATTAAAAATAACAATATGTATTATTTTCTCGGCAAACAGCAAACTGGGCGAGTTTTGAACTTAAAAAGGCAAATGAAAATTGCATTTATTAAAAACAATACAAATTGAAGCATACTTTAAGGCGAATAGTAGCACTATCGTATTAAATTGCAAGTATATGGTAAAAGCATCAGAATCCTATCATCATTTATTCTAAATACTTCAGAACGTTTGATTGATATCCATCTACGCAATAACATTGTTCCAAACTTTTGTCGACGTCTTTAAATGCTTACTGTAAGGGAAAATCGGGCATTTACTTGACCGCACTATCGAAAATACTCTCTGCACCACAAGGAATACACAAAAGGTTGCTTTTCTTGATATAAGAAGGCTATTAACAACGTTAACAGGTCTAAGGGTAGATGGCTCATTTGGCGAGTTGATCAACCAAATTCTGATATTAAGGGTAATAAACTCAAAACTGATTGGTCTAACATCTGCAAGACGATCTGCCAGTAGAGGCACGCCACAAGGAGGTGTCCTACCTCAACTCCTTTGGAACTTAGTGCTTAATGAACTGCTAACACACTCTCTGCAATCTCCTTCAATTCGCACTAAGTAAGCTAACTTATTCAGCAAGTGTAAGCCCCTATAAAACTGAACTTGCTATCTTTACAAGGAAAAAAAAACGCATGTTAATCCTTCCTCTATAAATGGTATAAATCTTACAATCTCTAATGAAGTTAAATACTTTGGTTTTGTTTTGGATGGGAAATTAAGCTCGAAAAAGTAAGGAAAACCATTGGCAGCAAATGATTCCCACTTAAAGGGTAATCGTTTGCCCTTGCGCTGCGCACTTCTTCCTTTGCATCACTCGACCGCATTTTGTTTAATCTATCTCCCTAGATGTATTCAGCAAGCAAACTGCTGCTTGGTCTGTAACTCGCCTAAAGGTTCACAGTGAAAGACTAATGACAACATCAACATAATCAAATCCAGTTTTTCACTGATGGTTGAAAAACAAATGATGGGGTTAGTTGTATCGCTTACTCTATAACAACTTAAATCTAAGTCCCTCCATCTGTCATCCAAAACATTGTTCAATGCTTCAGGCGGAATTGATGGCATTAAAAGAGGTTTTATCCTGGCTTAAAGAAAACGTTAGAATATCGTTTTCTTTAAGCCAAGGGCATCATAATTTCTTCAGCCAGTCTTGGATTCCATATCCACTCCAAAACAGCTGTCGATCATCAATCAGATAGATGGCGGAACAGTTTAACACTCAAATCTGTTGGGTGCCAGGAGCCAAAGCTGGATCTGAAACGCTCAATCTCTCTAAGCAGATGGCACATTAGCTTTATTATTGTTATTATTACAGGACACTGTTTTATAGGTTGGTACCGGCGAGACTTGGCATAATCGCAAACGACTTCTGCAGCAGCTGGCTGACAAAGAAGAGGAGGATGCAATATTCCAAATCTCTAAAAGTACAATGTACAGGGTGGGCCAAAAGAAGTCATCCATCCGATGTTGTTTGGATCTCTTTTTTTCTATATTAAAAACTTCGATTCTATTTTTTGATTATGTTTATTTGAACCTTTAGAATTGTATTGGTCGAGAAGATGATATCGGCTAAATGGGCGCTGTCACAATTGATTGCTTGGTTTATGGCATTTTTCATCACTTCAGCGAGAACTTCGGGCTTTCAGAGTCTCGGGCTTGTTCACGTAAACACGGGACTTCAAAAAAGTCTGAAACGGTTAAATCGGGCGATCTTGCGGGCCAGTGCGAATCGCTAAAACGACAGATGAGGCGACCCGAGAACGCCACCGCCGCCTTCAGAATATCGGTTCATTTATCGCTCCATGGCTTGTTCACTTTTATTCTGCTTCTGTCTAGTCCACAAATGTCGAAAACAGATTTGACATTGGCACCCATTTGCAAAAATAAGAGCATCTTCCAATAAGGTAACTTCTTTTGGCCCACCTTGTACATGCCGTGCTCTTGCTTATAGACGGAAACTCTTTTTAGGAGAATCCTTTTTTTATGACGTTGATGAACTGATGGGAATGGGCATAAATTCTCGTGTGCGCTTCGTTTAATCACTAAAACCCTCTTTTAGATTAAGTGAGTCAGCTAATACCTTTCTAGCAGTAATTCTGGAAATGAGCAAAATCATGAAAACACGTCCATTTATTGAAAAGAAAAATATAGTCATCCATTAAAACAAGTACACTTGCGGGATTTTGTTAACCACAATTATGGTGTTCATGTTTGAATAACCTCAGCATTAACCCTTTTCCATAAAAAAAGGTCCTCTGTGTCTTCTCTTTTATTCCAAGCACCCCGCGGAAAACAGTTTGAGTAAAGACAGCTCATTAATCAAATACAGAAACAGGTCTTTAAGATATCACACTTTTAGCAAGACTGCAGAAACGGGAAACTGAAAAAAATGACTTTCTAACTTTTGGGAAGCCTATATTTAAGAAAATTTTCATGGTCGATGACGAACTTCCGTGCCAATACTAATGACTTTATTGATTTCCATCAGAATCGTAAGGACTGCTTTTAACCTACAGTAAGAACATAAAATAAACATTGTATACATTACTCGTACATACAAACTCTTTGTGAATACAGAATTTTATTAGGTAGTCCTTAAGCTTGTGCAATATCGAAACAACAAAGTTCTAAAGATACAAATTTTAAATAAGACCCATCACTTAGAACTAAGATACGAAAAATGCCCATTCAAAATGTAATGGGGAAGTTTTGTCATATTTTATTAAAAATGGTGGAAATGTCGTTTGAAGAACTCAGTGGAAGCCTTAACTTTTTTTAAGAAATTTTGGGACGGACACAATTTTTCATTTAAAAACGTATCTTTTCCTCTTTTTGTAAGATGTTTGGAAAGAGAAATAATATTAAAAATAATTTATTTTTCAAGAACACGGAAACATTCACCCACAAAAAAAAATTAAATAACAGAATGAATTATCACTTCGTTAACAATCTTGTAATGTTCTTTTTTAATATTTTGAACTCAATGTGTTTTTTTTTAACATAACGCATTAATCTAAGCTTGTTAATAAATTCAAATGTACAAAAACACAAATTAAATGAAATTTAAACAATTGCAACTGCGGACAGTTTTTTTTTTCGTATCTCATCAAACGAAAATCTGGAAACAGAACAATTAATTTTATATTTTTTTGGTTTTTGAATTTCTTTTCGTCCACATTAATTCACATCCCTTATAGCGTGTAAGGACTGAAGACCCCAGCACCTAGGCAATATTTCACGTCGCATATTCTTACAAGGAACTTGAGCTCCAACATAAGCTCGAATTAATGAAAAAATATGTACTCCGGTGATTTATGACAATTTTAATGTAACGAAATTAATGATATTTTAAGGGAGAAATGTCGTCCCTTGGAAAATGATCTATCTTCGAATTTACTTTTGAAACAACCAACACCATAAAAGCTTTAATTCGCTTACCTTTTTTTGTTTTTGTGTAGGGTTTGAGGAGGGCATAGAAGTTTAGCGTGGCATCCCCAAAAATGCTTCCTGTGGAGTTATAAGTAACTTCTTCTTCATTGTATTGGTGATAATTAATCTCGCTTTTCAACTCAGCATCACACAAACACAAACAAAGACATTGGTATTGTGGCTTCACAAGATGACTAAATGTGGTTGTTTTCATTAATTTGCTCGCCTCATTGGCATGACGACTTTTCTTTAATAGGGAAAAAGAATTCAGGAAGGACTACTTTCATTTGATTTATTTTGGAAGCAAGTAAGAGCAGAGCAGAACCACTAACAAAAGGACGAGGAGACCAGGAAAAAACACAAAAGAAAGATGATTATAAAAATTGCAAGAAATATTTGTGTTGAGTTCTCTATTCTCTGTTCTCGTTTTGGTGCGGAAGAAGAAAATCAGAATTAATTTACGCTGGAAAAATGTTCTCTAGATAAATTCGTTAACTTGAAGTTTATCTAAGAGTTTTTGTTTGTTTGTTGGTGGAACATAAGGGAATTATTGTAGTTTTTTTTTTTTTTATTGTAGCGTATGCTTATAATGAAAATAACGTATAAATTGGGACCAACTTTTATAGGCCCAATTAGAAAAAAAAAAAAAAAAATTAATATGTTTATATGTATGTATAGTAAGAAAATAACGCTTACGTGCTGTTGATAGTTATGGTGATCTGTTGATTGGTTTACCTGAAATATAAAGAAAAGTTTTGTTAATATAAACTTAATGAAGGTTTGAATTATGTAAAGAACATGTTTTTAAATTAATTTTTAATGTGAATTTTTCGTTTCAGATTTCTGTCTCTGGAGTTGGATTAAGCCAAAGTTAAAGGTTAAAACAATAACTTAAAGTATCATAATATCGACATTAAGTTTGTCTTGATATAGCTCTTAAAGAATATTTTAGCCACTCTTTCATTTGCCTTCAAGTGAACCAAATAAATTAAATTTAATATGTTTCTCACTAAGCGGCTTCTTTAGTGGAATTTTGGAAATCAATCCTTGTCTGGAAAAAATATAGCACTTATCTTAACATTATCAGAAATACACCACAGTCAGCTCCCAGTACAGGAATAATATAATAAAACTAACCCTATTTATTTATTTATAGCTATACAACTTTAGAATTTAGTATTCTTAGCTTTTGCATTAAAAATATTGGACAATTTTGTTCCATACTTGTTTCTAGTTGAAATCAACTACACAATAACCGTAACTTATTACATCACATGTTCCAGAAATCGTAGAATCTAAATGATCTTGGATAGATAGTTGTATTGATTTTTGATATTTATCATATCGACGATTAAACTTCATAACCTCGTAAGTCGAAAAATTCGAAAAAAATGTAATTAATGCAAAATAATCAGAAAATTCAGAGCCATCTTTTGGTATTTTCAGCTCAACCACATATTCCGAAAATGTTTCAGGAATGACAACATTCAAAAACTAGTACATTTAAAAACTAAGCAGTACCTCGTAAGTCTCTTACTACACAAGTTAATAAAATTGAATTCTTATATACTTACGAGCTATTGCATAAATACACAATCAGGTTTTTATTTGTTTTGATTTCTGAAAAACTTGCAAAAACGACTTACGATGTTATGAAGTTTAACCGTCGATATATAAAAGTGATTTTCGCAATAGTTCTCAGTTAACGCCAAGAGATTAGTCAGCTAAAGTCGGTCTTCTCTTAATAAGATGTACGCTGCCACTCCATGGGAGTATAACAGAAACGACACAGGTCGTTTACAAACAACAAAAATATAAATGGGCCGATATGGCTGCATTGTTGAGTACCAGAATACAAGAAATTTGTTTTTTAAGCAAACATATTGAAATCTTTTACAAATCTTACAAATCTTTTTAAGACTCAAGCCAAACAGTTAATCTATCAGTCTTGATTCTTTAACATCTGAGCGGAATTCTATTAAGTTGGTAGCTGTTGATTTCGCTTTCATGAAACCATGTTGATTATAGGAGGAATTGAAATTGTAAATCTGTGTTCAACTATATTACAAACTAGCTGTCCCTGCAGACATTGTTCTGCCCTTTCGAGCAGATATCGCGGTGATATAAACGATGATAGATAGTTTATTTTAAATACGCCCGAGTGTATTATACTAAAAAAAAATTCAATAGAATACCTGTTTATAACAGTATGTTAAAAAAAGCATCACTCAAGCACTGAAGTACGTTAAACATATTAAAAACAATAAGATGTTTTAAAAACGGATACAACTTTTTTTCTTTTAGCCCATTTCATCAAACATTGTGGGTGTTTGGTTGGGTCGTTGCGGTGGTGGTTGGGAGGTTTAAGTTTGGTTATCATGCAAAATTATCGTCTTCTACCATCTTCTACAATTAACCATCTTCTACCATCTACCGTCTTCTACCATCTTCTACCATCTAACATCTTCTAACACCTTAAATCTTCTACCATCTAGAATCTTCTACCATTTACAATCTTCTATCATATACCATCTCCTGTCATCTTCCATCTACCATCTTCTACCGTCTACCATCTTCTACCATCTTCTCCTATCAAAAAGTGTTTCTTTGGAAAAGCTTTTCGAAGTAAATGTTTTTGGAATACCTACATATACATACGTATGTAGTATGTACGTATGTAGTACTTCATATAAATGAAATCTATAGCGTTCACAAATTTTAAATACTAAACGATAAAACAAAATCGACGTATACACACACCACAGTATATCTACTAATGAGTAGGGACACTCTTCTCACACTTAGAACTTCAACCAATACAAGAAAACCCTATTAAAAAAAAACTATTATAAGTGAAAACAGGCAAGAAGTATTGATTCCTAGCCTTTCGTAAAATAGCTTATGAAAAAAAGAGTACACATCAGGTTTTGTAGGTACACCCACATACACTCATCTTGTATAATATACATAAATGTGATTTTCCAATAATAATTTTCTTAAAGCGGGCCTACGTTATTTTAAGTGTGGTAGTATTTCTCTTAGCAACAATATTGATTAGTGTGACCATTTTTTGCTTTTATATGAACATAGTTTTATTTGCACCAATTTTCTAGAAGCTGGTCACACTAGTGAAAAGTAACTAAGGCGACGATTTTGTGTATAATTTTGTTTTTTGTTTTTAAAGGCGTGCCTATGTTGAATCTATATCTCTTTCACTAATACACTTCTTATTGTCGTCTATATCTTATTATAAATTGTAAACAAATAATAAACACGTGGAGAGTGTCCCCACTGATCCACTGATTAGTAGATATACTCTGGTATAAACATACTTCGTTTTTGCATTTAACGTTTATTTGACTTCAAATCAAAAATCAAAAAATTAAAATATATAAAATTTCAGATTTACTAAGTGAGCTTTTAGTGTATTTTTTTCGCACGCTTAACACACTCATAGGTTTTCCGAAAACTGGATAAAAAGTATCCTATGTCCATCACCTGGTTCTAAGCTACCTCCATACCAATTTTCAGCCAAGTCGGTTCAGCCGTTCTTGAGTGATGAATGGTGTAACTAACACGACTTTCTTTTATATATATAGAATTATATTTTCAAATAACTTAGCTATTTGAAAGTTTTAAGCCTCTACAATTAGAAACCTCACATTTGTTTCAATTTATTAGGAAGTGTTATAATGTATTAAGATTTCCAAATTTCTGGGATTTATTTCAAACACAAGTTGAGCGAGTGACATAGAGAAAAGGCCAACACAAATATGTAACTCATTAAACTGGGAAAAAGTGGAAAACTTATTAACATTATTTTTATACAGCTTTAGCCAATCGGCATGTAAAATATTAGAACTTTTCGAAAGGGCAATCTGTATTGGATTCTTTCCAATACAGATTGCCCCATAAGAACAAGCTATCAACAACGTTTATGAAAAGGGAGACTGCAAAATTGTGAAAGAGAGCCTTCTGTGTTTGAGATAGTAATAGTTCAGTGGAACAAATGGCTCTGTAAGTATCTTATCATTGTTTGAAAAAGGTTTTTATCCGAACCGCTGGCCATTATAATGCATTACAAATCCGTTTTTCCTATTCCTATTCTTCAGAATGGACGGAAAATAGCATTTGTTACCAAAACCTAATCATAATCAACATTAACTAACTACCGGAATGTCGGGTGATATCCAGTTATTCAAAACTGGTATCTTTTATATCTTTATTTGCCATTGAACCAAATAAAAGAAGCATTAACGACACCGTGATGTTGTCATTTTAAACGAAAGATCTTAGCACAAGAACGAACTAATCCATTCATTTATATACCCAAATAATTCACTTGAATCAAGCTTATTAACAAAATTAAAAAAATACTTTTTGTTTGTATAAAAAATTAAGACACAAATCTTAATCAAAGTTTTTGTAGTAGGAATTTTTCAAAGTTATTTCGGAAGAATGACAGCAAATTATGGTCGGTTTTTTTTTTTTTTGAGAAATTGTCGTATTGTATCTCTAAAGCATGTGGTGAATTCTTAATTGTATATGATCGTCGGTTTTAACATTTTCAAATTATACATATATAAATCGCTTTGCTACATATTTACAAAAGCAATTATCCATGGATAAAGTATTCTTAACCAATGAATTTAACCAAAAGATTTGTTTAACATTTTTTTTTTTTAAGGAAAATAGTTTTAAGGATTCATTTTGTGACATTCGACCTCTTTCCAGGGAATTCGTTACATGTCAGAGAAATGTTCAAATGAGTTTGCATAGAATTTCAAATCAATAGAATTGGATAGTTGTTTGTTTATTTGTTTTAAGGAAAGGGATTTAATTGAGTTTTCCTGTTTGTCTTTTCTTTATACTTTACCTTTGCTGAGTTTTGTCATTCAGTTTTATTGGTTTTATGAGATGTTGATTTTAATTGAAATAAGATTAGAAACTCGATTTATTTTTCTTTCTGATTATTTGCTAAGTGCAATAAGTCGAAATCAAAGATGCTGAAGATGACCAGAAAAGACAGTCAAATCAATCAACTACAATCAAACAAAAATCAACATTTTGAATGAAAAAAAAATTGGTTATCTTAAAAATTGAAATCTCTTATATTAATTCATAAAGTTATTACTCATGAGTCAGGAACTATTTCGCATTTTCATTGAAATTGAGTATTGTTCATTTGATGTTTTCAATTATGCAATTACCTTTTTAAATTTTAAATAACTAGCCAATGTTTAAAAATGGGGGACTGCTTAATAAAATTTGCAAATGCTCATATAAATATCCTACCATCTGATATTTCAGAGTTGATTTGAAAAGATTCAAAAGATTTTTTAGTACAATAAACAATAATGGAAGTGAAAAATAAACAATTAAATCGAAAAATACTTCCAGGAAACAACTTAAATTCAATTACAACTTTTCTGTATACATCGTGTTTTTTCTTTGTTTTTTTTCAAGTGAATCTTATGGATCTATTAATGTTCGTAATTGAAAAGAAAATAATAAAATAAAGTGAACTAAATTCCTAGCAATTAATTGCAACTCAACAGAGTGCAAAGAAATTAATCACAACATTCCTTAGATCAAGGATATGCTCGATTCTCTAAAGAAGATAAAAATAAATACAAGTAAAATAATACTTAAGACAATAATAGATAGATACTACCTAAATGAAAAGCACAGAGTTCAAAAATGTTAAGGGTATACTAATGAAAACGTCAAAAGTTCGCAGTGTTTCATTTCTCATTTTTTCTTCATCATCAAGTCAAAGAATTTCTTGATGTTGAGTCGTCATTCCTTTGTGTAAAGGCAGAGGGCGTGGCGTATCGTGCATGTGCTTTAAGTTTTTATCCTTTGGGCTTAAGATATGCCGCCATTGCTATCGTCGTAGTCGTTGTCGTTGTCGTGTCGTCATCGTCCCTTCACAAAGGTATTAATGCCTCTTTAAAATGTCAGAGATTCCAAGTTGACTTTTGCTGCCAGCTTTTCATGGGTTTTTGTTGCCTTACGACAGAATAAATATTTTGTTAACATAATGAAGGATGAACAGGACACCCATGTTTCCTTTTTTCTTTTTTTTTTTTTTTTGATTTCATAATCCACACATATGAATCTTGCCTTTGGGGGGATTATAATTTTTTTTTTTTTTGAAAAGGGGTTTAAGCTGATAAACATGGCTCCATTGATTTTATAGCCTATGTACGTGTGTTGCATATTAATAGAATTTGGTGAGATCCTGCTGAGGGAGTAATTAATGTTTCTTTTGGTATATAACGTTGAAAAATCGTTTATTTTCACTTGATGAATGTGGTTTCTTTTGAACGAAGATCGAAGAGCTTGGAATAATTATAATAAAAATATAATTGAAAATAAGAATAAAAAAAAAACATTAAAAAAATTAGGAAAAGGAGACAACAGGGTTTATATTAGCAGCTACACTCAAATTGAGTTTAAACACTAATTAACTATAATAAAAGTAAGTCGTGTTTGACTATGGTTATGAATGATCTGGTCGAAGATTTAAATGACGCATTCAAAGTGAGTCTCAGTTAAAATCATTTAATTCTTTTTTGAACAAAAATTCTAGTGTCAATTAAATTATCGATTATCATTTGACGAACTCAGAAGAATTTAGAATATGATTTTTATATATTTTGTTTAAAAAAATATTATAATTGAATATTTGATTTTCGATTCATTCTTGTTTTCTGATAAATAATAAGTTTCGAGAAAAAGTATAAGAAATTTCCATTTAAAATAGTACCTACTTTGTTAAATTAATTTTTATAAATTAATTTTTATAAAACCTTTCTTAAGGAGTATTCACATAAGAGCGATCAGAGAACTGACAAATGAGACTTAAAGCATTTATGTAATATGTTTCTTGGCATTGAATTTTAAAATGTGTTAGTGTAATAAAAGAGGGAGTTTTTATTGTTCAAATAATTTTAGTTATATAAAATTGATATACTGTTTTCCGCGAACTGCGAAGATTACTAAGAACTGTCAAAGTCTATATGAGTTCCACATACCATCCACATTGCACCGAATAAATTATTCGGGCGCTACTAACCTAAAAATTTCAATATTCAATTGTGGTATACGGACACTGGTCGTTGTTCGCAAAAATAAAGGGTTTTTCAACAGGGACGCTACAAAAGTAGAGCGACAGGAACAGCAAACGACGCCATATTTCTTGCCGCTCTTTTGACATTTCTCTTCAGTAAGGTTTGCCATTTCATGATGGAAAGATATACGAGCCAACGAGTCGAAATTATTTAAATTTACAACCGAAATTCGGAGTCAGTGGCCTCAACGTCCAATTTATGGTCGTCATAATCGTCCTAGTCGATCAACAATTGAGCGTCTAGTGGAAAAATTTGAATCCACAGGCACAGTACAAAATGTTCCCGGTGCAGTGAGACAAAGAAGTGTCCGTAGTGTCGAGAATATTACTGCCGCTGAGGCGTCAGTTGCAGAAAGCCCAAATGTGTCTCTCACACGTCGTTCTCAAGCGTTGGGCATCTCTGTGAAGTCGTTGTGGCGAATTTTGCGACAAGATCTTGGCCAACATCCATACAAGATTAAATTGCCGAAAAAACTGAAGCCGCTTGACCACCAGAAGCGTCGTATGTTCGTGAATTGGGCTGAACAACAACTTGAAAATGATTCGGATTTTCATCGAAAAATCATCTTCAGCGATGAGGCTCATTTCTGGCTGAATGGCTTCGTCAATAAATAAAATATGCGGTATTGGTCAGGCAGCAATCCACACGTACTCCATGATTCATCATTGCATCCCGAAAAAATTACGGTATGGTGTGGTTTATGGGCCGGCGGCGTCATTGGACCGTACTTCTTCCACGATGATCAAGACCGGCACGTTACTGTGAATGGGGATCGCTACCGTTCAATGATAACCGAATATTTTTGGCCCCAATTGGATGATATGGACTTGGAGGACACGTGGTTCCAACAGGCCACAAGACACACAGCGAATGTCACAATCAATTTATTGGAAACCAAGTGTGGAGAACGTGTTATCTCACGAAATGGTCCAGTCGCTTGGCTGCATCGGTCGTGCGATTTGACGCCGTTAGACTATTTCCTGTTGGGCTACGTCAAGTCTATGGTCTATGCCAACAAGCCAGCGAGGATTGATGAACTGAATATCGAACGTGAAATTGCAGCAGTATCGGCTGATTTATACTTGAAAACCGTCGAAAATTGAGTTCAGCGTCTGACCTTCTGCAAGCGTGCCCGTGGTGGCCATGCAAAAGAAATCGAGTTCCATACATAATGGCATCGAACGTTCTTTCACAGAAATAAAGAATTTCATTAATATCTAAAACCGTGTTTGTTTTATTTAAAAAAACTTTTGTAGCGCTCTTATTGAAAAACCCTTTAGAACACATTAAATGTGAACGAAATGTCAAAATAAGCGAATTTTCGTTCATTGGCCGGTTTCGTGTGTACTCAACACCAACATTGAACAAAATTGTTTTATTTTAAATTTAAGATATATCGGTTGAGATGAAATTTGAAAACAACGTGCAGCGATGATGAAAATTTGTACAACTATAGAAATGTTAAATAAACTTATTAATTTGTTGGTATCTTAAATCGCCTGTATCCACCAGTTGCAGTAGGACATACAAACAATCAATGACATCATCGATAATTACTTTTATTTTCAAGCTATACTATCTGTTATATTTCCTTAAACAACTTCATTGTAATGTAATTAAAAGATGATTTCAACATTTGCACAAAACCTAATTAAGCAATTTAACTTGGAAAGCATAAAGTGAACAAAAGTAAATAAAAACTTTTCCCAAAAAAATGATTCAAAAAAGGCACACCAAAGATTACATAGGAGATTGAAAATACTCAAGCATTCGTCTTGGCTAACAACGACATGACAATATACAATTCTTAATATGGCAAATCGATAGTTTCATATTGATGGGCTAACAAGGATTGATTAATGAGTTTTGTATCTTTCACTTAATAGGCCAAACCAAGAAGCATTATTCAAAATCGATACAAAACTGCCGTATGAAATTGCTGAAGTCTGGTTATCTTTTCTTTTTTTGTATTATTAAATAGATAAATCAAGATGAAATGTTTTTTTTTTTTACATAAATACATGTGTTTCACATTATAAATGTATAAAAATATCAAAAAAAGAAAAAAAACTTTCAAACCTCACCAGTCACATAAGCCAGATTAAGCATGTTGGCTTTACGGTTTATGAAAATAGGATTTTCTTATAGTCAATATAAATGGGAAGCCTTAAGGGATATTTATAAGTTAAAAACAGATGCTCATGATGGTCGGTTAATTTCTCAGAAAGATTTGGACATTCTTGGGTAAACCTTTATTTTCTTGTCATTTTATGTAACATCAAAAAATGTTTATAATATATATTCATGCCCTTTTTTGTGATTTGATGTTGACGGAGGTTTGTTAACAAATGTGTTTTACAAAGATGAACAAATGAGTCCTATTATTTAATTAAATCGAATCCTTTCCAAATTATTCTAAAATCTGGAGTGGATATGTTGTGCCCACATCGAATTTGATTTCTAAAAAAATCATTTACTATTTGGAAAACATCAGTTGTCAGTATAAAAGGATATTAAATAAAAACAAACTTGGCAGATTAGGAACCCTCAGTGAAAATACATTATAAAACATCTGATAACATATTGTTTTAAATACGTCACTTCGCTTTATCTTTTGCTATTAGATTTTAACTATGAAAACATATTATTAATAGTTTAGTGTTATTTTATTGCTTTTGAATAAAATCTTTATCAAATAGTGGTGAAAAGTCAGTATCAGTAGGTATTTGAGTGCCTGGGAATTATAGCTGGCTTAAATTTACTCAAGTTTTTTTGTCTATACAATTTATATTACTAAAATTTAGGGACATACAAGATATTATTAAACTTTAACTTAATTCAAATAAGGAGAAAAACTTTAACAGAAATCAAATTTAAGGTTAAATTTATCTACCTTAATTTGGTCTCTAAGATATCGCTAACCCGTTTAAATTAAATCATACGAAATAAAATTTTAAACCAAAAATAAAAGAATTTTTTAAACCCGATGAATCTTCACAATTCCATACGAAATAAAATATATATTGCATAGTCATTGGTGATCATGTGTTCCAGTCAGCTACACCAGGGTTCGAATTCTCACATGATTTTTTTTTTATGTCACCAAAACTTCATAACCAGATAGTAGCATTGTAATTTCAAATTGAAAAAGGTTTTAAAATGCATGTTTTGCATTTTCATAACTTCCGGAACATACAATTATAAAATAAAAAATAAAATAACGATTTTGAGTTTGAGTTATGGTTGATATAGATGGGAACGCAATAGATATTCGTTCTTTGCAAACTTATCATTTTAAAAGGTATAATGCTTTTGAATAAGTTCCATTTTTCATATAGACGAAAGAAGGAATTACGGGATCTCTCAGCTAGGATTACATGAAAACACACAGAACAAACAAGATGACTTATTGATTGTGTCTTTTTTTGACATACCTATTAAATACTGATTCAACAGACACGTAAAATTTGAGATTTGACTTTTATTTTTCACCGCATTTTTTATAATAAATTTGTTTCATAAGCAATGAATGATGAATAAACTAGTAAAGAAATAGTTTTATATAGAAATAGTTATATTATAGATATTTCATAATCGGTTTTCCCTAAGGGTTCCTAAATGTCCTAATCTGTCAATTACCAATGAAAACCTTCTAAGTTTGTCATTCAATAATTATTACAAACTCACAATCCGCATCATGTCAAACAAGTCTTAGAAAAGCTAATCCCTAAAAAAATGGAAGTGCCTTTTTCTCGGCTCTGATTAAATGTGAAGTATTTAGTTGAAGTAATTGGACCAAAATCTATAAAATAGACTTGCAAACAATTAGCTTGTGGAGCTTTCCTCACAGAAAATACTATGCTCTGGCGATAGCAGTTCTCCCTATAGGACAGTTTATGATAGTAAACAATAGCTTCGTAGAAAAAAGAAGTACACATACGCCGCCGGCCTTGATCAAAAAGCGTGTGTTGCTTACACATCAGTAGTTACCGGGAGTCAGAGCACACTCACATTGTTTTCTTCTAGGTACATACATATATCTACAACCTTCAACAATAATAGGGTATAAATAAGCCTTTTTACAAAAATTATGTTATAATATCCCCAATAAAACCGATCTTTTACAGAGTGATATTTCCTAGAAGAAAAATTCCATCGACAAAGGAATGTGAAACTGACCACATGAAGGATCATTTATTGAACAAATAAAACCAAGTGGCAATTAAGACCAATTAAGGAATTTTTCAAGATTTCAATATTTTATTGGATTATGCAGAATTTAATGCATGGAATATTCATTGGAAATATCGACTTGTTTGTGTTTTGCGAATATCTTAAGGGTTAAACTAAACTGTATGCCATTTGTGAGCAATCAAAAAAAAAAAAAATTTTGTAGAAATTCGTTGTTTTATACATTTGATTAACGTATTTTGAGATTGAAAAGAAGTAGCCATGTAACCAAGAGTGCGGCCAAGTTAATCTACTGATTTATCTATTTATATATCTTGAATTTTCATCACCGATAGCCTTTATAATAATGACCTGCAAAGGCCCAAATATTATGTTTAAGAGCCTTGCAGCCTATCTACTCGTTTATTGTCAATTCGAATCTATCAATTTAGTTAAAAACAAACCATAAAAATGTACTTATAATACAGTATTGCGGGTGGCAATAGTACAATGGATGAAGTGCTTGGTTGCTAACCTAAGAGTTATGGGTTCGAGCCTAAGCCTGGGCAGCAATTTTTCAATATTCCCCCAGCTTCAACATGACACCACCCATTGAATTTTCGTGAGATAAATATCACCTATTTCTAAATACATTGTGCCAACAAAAAATCTTTCCTATCTTCCTATTCCTTCTAACTAATGCCGTGCAGTTTGCATTCAAAAAGGCCTTGGGTCTTATAGTTAAAATTATTATTTTTAATGCTTATCAGCTTATCACTATGTGACGTATTAATTATTATAAGACTTCTGCTACAATCGTTGTTTTGATTCATTCAATCTAATTAATAAAATTATTTAGAAAGTGAAAGGACTTTATTAAAAGTTCGACCAAAACATATATTAGGAACAAAACTATAACAAAGCACTGTCAAAAGTTACATTTATTTTCCAAATAAAAAAAACCATCTGCATTAAATGTTTCTCTAAGGAAGTGGTTAACCCATTTAAATTAAGTCATACAAAATAACAAGTTCACCCGAAATTTCAAACCAAAAACCCAAAAAACTTTTAAAACCCGATGACTCGTCACATTTTTCAGCCACCAGCCACATAAAATAAATATATGTATAAATGCCACTGATGATCCTGTGTGTCACAAGCTTAGGTTTATGTCATGATTTTCTCTCTACTCTTAAGAAGCACAAAAAAACTTCACAACCAAAAATTAACATTGTAATTTTAAATTGACAAAGGTTTTCCAATGCATGTTTTGCATTTTTATTACTTCCGGAACACACAATTTTCCAAAACATGTCAGTTTCATTTTATTTGTTTCCTTTTTCATCTTATATAAGTGGGTATGGGTATGGGCATGGGAAAGTGTATGGATACATAAATATATAACTAACAGCTAGCAGCAGCTAACAACCACAAAATGCTCAACCCTCAACAATTGAACACATCTGGTGGCAGGCGTGGGTGGGTGGGTGGTTGGTGGAAGAGCAGAAACACACATTGCCTCCTAAGCTTATAGCTTTCCTTTTTTGGATTTTGAACGGAAAGGAGTCCTTCCGCCACCGCCTTCGCACCGCGCCGCCGGCCGCCCTTCTTAACAAAATACTAAGAGTAAAGTGTGGCAAGAGGTGGGTGTTGAGGACCAACCCAGACGACTCGATTTAATTAGAAAGCATTTTCCCGCCTTCACACTATAAGACCATGTTCAGTGTACGCATCGAATTATACGACATGAACACGCGCTACGTTCTGTTCTGTGGCCCATTAATCCGGAAGTTTGACGATGAACTTTTTAAGAATTCCTGCAAAGGAGAAAAACAATAATTGATCTAAAATATCGTTTCCGCAACATTTTTCAAAAACCGTGACTGTATTGGGGGGAACGGGCCGGGACCAGGACCGGACAAAGAGTGTTTCTATGTTGTTTTCTTTTATTGGATTTTTTTTTTCTGTGTACTCGGCAGAGAATGTAATATGATGTGTGGAATTGGTTTGTTTTATATCCGAGAAAAGCAATAATTGAATCAATAAAGTTTTGCGATATTCTTTTTTTAAGAACTTGCCCAACAATTACTACCAGTTTATGACTGCCAATTTGGATTCATTCAACTAGCCACATTGACTTTTATTGGGGCCAGCCGTAGATATAAATACATGGTTTCAATTTGTATTCTGCGAGGGGTGTGTTTTTATTTTTTGGTTCTTTGACACTAGTAATTTTTTTTTCATTCATATTATACACGGATCGAATTAATACATCAAAGTTAATTGCAATTTTTTTTTTTTTTGTCATTTGCATCTGAGTCAAAAATACAATTCAAATTAGTAAAAACAATTCAGTTCTTAGTTGAGTAGTTTTATATTCGAAGATATTAAAATTGGAAATTCCATTCAGATGAAATTTTTGAATAAAAATAATTGTTTTATTAAAAACAAAACAATAAAGATTAACTTATGAGCAATTGAGAACTTGTACAAAAGATCACAATAGTAAATAGGAGCGTTACCAGATAAGAAAGGTAAATGAAATAAAATGAATAACAGCTTCAACTAATAATGCGATTCTTACACTCGTTTTATTTTGTAGTCATATTTATATTACCTATCTTGCTTTTTATACAAATCTTTGCTAAATTTAGAAGTTTGTTAAAGGATTTCTGTAATGGCCACGCGATGAATATATGGTTTCTGTAACACAAACTGAGGATGTATGAATGTTGAAGGTTTTGAATGAAACAACAAAACATTTGCGTTATGCTACTACAAAGCTTTTGGAATACATTTGAAATCCTTTCTCCTCCCTTGTATTGGCACGTCAAAGTCTAGAGATCCGATGACCGGAAAACATATCGAACGTAGGGCAGGACCTGGCAGACAAAATTGGATGCAGACATCATGCAACCAAAAATTTTTGAATAGGCCACTGAGGAAACCTGAGGACAATATAGCGAAACAATCTTTCAAATAGATACTTCAGGGCAATAGACCCTTCGGAAGACCAAAAACAACTTGGAGTTCATCTGTAGGTAAAGAAGCTCAGTCTCAAGGAATTCAAACATGGCCACACCTATGGCCAGTTGCGGCGAATTGCGATAGAAGGAAAGATCGTGCTGCTGCTCTATATTCCAGAAGGAGTTGAAGCGCTCCAGTACTTGCAGCCCTACAATTATTATATAAACTCCTAACCTCATAGACGATAAGACTCCTTTAGCTTTGACTCAAGCACCAAAGTTATTTTCTAATCATTTAAGCTACAGCTTATGGTCAAGTAATAGCCTGATCTGGACACCTTAAAAATCGACATAACACATTTTGAAGGCATTCAGCACATTTGACATTCCAATACAAAGTTGGTGACTATTTTTTAGCTAGAAATAATTTAACGTGCAGAGCCTATTAATACATATATCAACCACCAGAGTGTGCTCAGTTCTCCTGAAAAAAAAAATTATTCAGACATTATAAAGGGTGGCATTTTTCGACGTGTAGTTTTCAAAAAGAAATAAAATGCATGTAATTTAATGTTATGGCCAAGAATTTAGCTTCATTATAAAGATATGGGTTTGCCATTATGTTTTAAAAATGATTTCGGGCAAGTGGCCGCCGCGGCTGGCTCGAATAAAATCCAGCCGAGAGGCCAAATTTCCGACCACTTTTTGCAGCAATTGGGACCGTATGTCAGCAATAACGCACCGAATATTCTCTTCCAAGGCGTCAATCGTCTCGTTCTTATCTGCGTAGACAAGCGATTTCACATAACCCCAAAAAAAAAAAGTCCAGCGGTGTTAAATCGCACGATTTTGGAGGCCACGCCACAGGCCCAAACCCAGCTAATTTTCTTCAATAAATTGATTGCTTCGTTGGCTGCATGGCATCTAGTGCGGCCGCCGTCTTGTTGGAACCAAAGGTCGTCCACATCAACATCCTTCATTTCAAGCACGAAAAAGTCATTAATCATGGCTCTATAGCGTTCCCCATTGACTGTAACATTATGGCCGGCTTCATTTTTGAAGAAATATGGACCAATGATTCCCTTTGCCCATATAGAGCACACCAAACAATGACTTTTTGAGGATGTAACGGCGGCTTAACAATGGCCTGTGGAGTATGATCACTCCAAATACGACAGTTATGCTTACTAACGTACCCATTCAACCAAAAGTGAGCTTCTTCGCTGAACAAAATTTCTCTTGATGCCTCGCGCGAACCTACCCATGATTTTCAAAATAAATTTGCACGATTTGCAAACGTTGTTCAGGAGTAAATCTATTCTTATAAAATGGCAAACTAAACTGAGCATAAATCAAGTGACGGCTGTCCAAAAGACCAACTCCGAAAAAAGTATTGCCAGATTGAAAACCACACGCCAAAAAAAAACACATTTTATTAAATCATGCTAATGATGAAAAATAGTACGTATACGCCACAGTAAACCAGAAACTTTTTTAAGCTCCTCTATCACCAAAACCTTTTTCGTACTGATACATATCTAATGTAACACACAAAATAATTACAGGGTGATTCGAGACTGCTGTCATTTAATTTTCTTCGTTCTCGAACATCGATTGTGCATTATTAAGGTATTCAAACCTAAAAACATGCAGAAAACTCAGTGAACGTGTAAAATAAATAATATTCCAGACGTGTGTGTAATTTCCAGATAAAAATTCAATTTTGACATCGTTTTATCGAACTTATCGTAAGCATTGAAACACAATATTCCTCCGACATAGAAACGAAAACAGGTGGGAAATTGCAATTTTCTTTCATGTCTGTCACATACCGTGTCACAAACACACCTTACTGCATTTCGACAGCCCCCGGCGGCGCGGCGGTGTAGCCCACTTTCGTGGGGGCTAAATGTTTATTTATTTCATTTGTACTCGAAGCTCTTTCCTTAGTTACATCCATTAAAAGCTTCTTTTTTTTCTCGTATTCCATATTCCCAATAGGGTGTGTTCAGTTTGCTTGAGGAGTTTGTAGCATTGAGAAATAATTGAAATTGCGAGGTTGTTCCCTGCATAGTCTGTTAAGACAGATATAACTGTAGAAGAAGTATACAAGATAAACTTTAAGTTGACAGACAGTTTTGACTTTAGTTCCCAAAAATGATTCTTTTTACTGGCATCCCCTCCTCTGGGGAACTTAAAGGTAAAAAATTGTATGTATTGAAATAATTCTTTTGAAAAACTTCAATGTGGTAATTCTCTTGATGATACCCGCCTAAAATGTTTTTTTTTTTTTTGATATACCACAAAAGGGTATTCACAAATTGAATCGAGTTAAATGGCATTGTTTCAACTTGATTTTCTTATTATTGTTGAACATAGGGTGCGCTACAATCAATTGAAAACAAAATGCATCTTGCCATTTATATTTTTCTATGAGTGTGTTCCCGATTCACCATCACATTGTATACTTCCCCTTGCGCAGTCTGTTTGTTTAAACTGATTTCATGGAGAAAAGTAAATGTATGGAGTTATCCTTGTACATGTACATAGGCAATTAAGGGGGATATAGGGATACATATATTTGTACATATACACAAAGTATACTCTCGGTGTACGGTTATACCTGCAAAAGGTAAAGATAATGTGTCATATACTTGAACGCCATACTCTGAAGTGATTTTGAGCTGGCAACTAGGGTTGTGACATAAATTCAAGAGAAACGTTTTGAATCAATGGTTACGCGCCATGGCAACCTTTAACGATTTTTGTTTTCCATAGCATCGTGGTTATGTTGGGATATGAGGTTTCTATATCGTCTCTCTACTCTATCCATGTTTTCTTTGTACAAAAAAAATTTGTTTTCTATATGTAGTAAAGGTACCCAGTACCAGTACCCATGTCACAAGATTCAATATCGCAATGAGTGCTATTGCTCTGCGAGATAATATTCCATTTCAACATATTTTGTTTTAAAAAACTTTTCCCATTAAAAGAGACATTATTTGTTGAGGGAATAATTGTTACTTGTTTCAGCAATAAGCTGTTTTATTGCTCGCAAAGAACATATTTTTTTTTTTATAAATCAATTAAAAAGTTATATCTGAAACATGTTTTCATTTTCATAGAAAGATATGGAATTGAATTCGAAATTCTGAAATTGCGACCATGACGTGGTTAATTAAGACAGTTTTAAAGCTTAAATTGACAAGGAAAACGATTTTAAATGACAATTTGAAAACGTATTAAGATTCGACGAAAGCATTTTAAATTATAAAGCAACAGAGTGTATAGTGATAGCTTTTTTTCATATTGCAAGAGCAAATGACAGAGCCTCTGCAATCAATCTCATCTGGAGAATACAAAACGGTGAGCCAGAATAGACTTAAACTCGCCAGGAACCAGGATCCATCGAAATAATTTAAAAATATTTGATTTTGTTGTTTTTCTAGAGCTACTTCTATCATTTTAATAATTTAAAATAATTCCAATTAAATATGAGATGTTATTTAAAAAAAGTTTTAATACCGAATTTCAACAATTGATGCTTGTCAAACAAATATGTATCTTTAAGAAATCAGTTAATTCGCTAAGTAGGTTAAAATTACCCTATATTGTTAGAGTTCTTACGGATTACAATTAGAACTCAGCTGATTTATGAAGATGTTTGACAGTTTCAATAGGCGGAAGAGGGCACTATATCCTTAAGTCGTTGCAAGAAACATTTCTTCCTTTTAAATCTGGCTACAATCTCAAGGCATCCGTCAAAAGTTGAGTATAGTTCTCATATCTGGGCAGAGGTGATCCTATAGCACATTTTCGTATCTTCTATAGAATCCAGGAAGGGATTTTATTTATAGGTGAGAGAACCATTACAGCAACATTTGATTAGCTTGAACACCGCCATAATGTTTTTTTCTCACATATTTGTATCGTTACTTTTATAAGCAGTGCTGTAGTTAGGAAGCGAGTTGTATTCCCCCCTTAAAATAATTTCCCAGTGATACTCGCTCCGCTTGGAATGTTCATTAGTATTAACCCTCGATCCCAGCTTCGGACAACTATAGATACTCCTTCTTCAGCCGAACCTATCACCTTTTAACTCATACCCAACTTCCTAAAGGCTCGTACTGCGTTTATTCATAATAATAAATTAATTAATAAGTAAATGAGTCTTAGTTTTATTTTCTTCAATTGATTTGTGTGATATAAACACAGCGGTATAGTTTTTTTTTAAGTTGGCAACACTATTTTAAGTGGCGGCCATTTTATCAGCTGTCAAGTGATATTTTAAGTTTGGTTTGACATTTCAACATGCATAGACTGACGTCTTAGGAACGGTTCCAAATCGTTCACATTTATTTTGAAAAAATAATTTTGCACCTCTGAAACGATTTTCGATTTTCACAAGAAAATTTTGTTCAGCGATGAAGCTCACTTTTGATTGAATGGATACGTTAATGAATAAAACTGTTGTATTTGGAGAGTAGTTTACTATCAAGCCATTGTTGAGATGGCGTTACATCTAGAAAAACTGTGAGTTTAGTGGGGATTATGGGCTGGTGGAATAATTGGTCCGTACTTCCTTAAAAACGATGCTGGCCAGAACATTACAGTCAATTTTGACCGCTATAGAGCCACGATTATTGACTTTTTGCAAAGCTGTGGTTTCAACAAAACGGCACAACATGTCACACAGCTCGTGCCACAATTGATTTGTTGAAGGAAACGTTCGGTGAGCATAATTTGGAAGACAACATTCGCCGCGTTATTGCCGATATACGTCCCGAATGCTAAATAAAGTCATCGAAAATTGGACCTCCAGATTAGACTTCGTCCGACCCAGCCGTGGCGGTCATATACCAGTAATCATATTCAAAGCCAGAAGATTATCTTTCGAATAAAGTAAATTTCATGTCAATTTAAAAAAATCATCTTTATTTTCTTTCATTTCAAAAAGAAGACACCCTTTACAACCAAATTATCGAAGCGGATACGGTCGTTTAGTGCTTAAACTTTGTCTTTTATACATTTTCCGAAGAACCAAACTTTAGCTGGCTCACAAGCCGCTTAGGGACAACCGAAGTGAACAAATGTATCTATCTTGCTTTGAAATCACGGTTAAATTACAATCAATTACATGTTCTCTAGTAGGAGTATGTACAATGTTTGTCATACAAAATCTTTATCCGTTCACAAAAGACTGCTTTTCAATTTTTTTTTTTAAGAAAATATTGCCACGGAATGCATTAAACTGCCATTTGTAAGTAATGGATAACTGTCGAAAGTTAACGAGTGATTGATGAGTCCTCTAAGTCATCTTGAAAGTAGAAGACTGATAGGATTCAAGATTAATGCATGTTCATACATAAAATACATTTTTGTCAGTTGTAGAATCTTATGATAGTATTTTCAATAGTGAACAGTAAGAAAAATCAAAAAACAAAATATTTAATCCATTAATCACTAAGCCAATCGCTTTAGCTTTTTTTTCGATTTAATACCAAATAATATGCAAAAATATTGCACTTTTAAAGGATTACCGTATTTACACAAATACTAGAAAAACTCTTAAGCTAATTACTATGTAAGTGTTTTTTTTTTTTTTTTTTTATTTCCGTTCTGAAAAACTCGAAACAAAAAGTTTTTTTTCTCTGGTTTGCTGTCCATTTTCATTAACTTTTGTTTCATATCTACCATCTGCCGCAGTATCTATCTACAGGTTCGTATAAAAAAATCTGTTGGAACCCGCAAGCACTTTTAAAACAAACTATTAACAACAGTTTCATAGAACCCACTCGTTTTATCATCAAGGGCTTCTCGCTGCTCACCGGTGAATTTTGTGGTTTTGAAAATATTTTAAATATTTTATAATTTTTAAGTGATAAAATAACTGAAAGGTTACGTTCTCACAAAAAAAAAATTGTTTTCAATATTCAAGCCCCTTTTTTGTTGAATTTTTTAAATAGGTAGCTATTTTCATATTTTAAGGTTTGGTTTTTTTAATGTTCGTAGGATAAAAGGAACACAATGCATAATGTAGCTGAATTGAGAATCAAACACCTTTACTTGTTTATAATTCAAAACCGCGTTGTAAAATATAAATGTATCTTTTATGCACTCATACTTTGGAAATTCTAATTTTGGAAGATATACAATTAATATTCATTACATCTGCGATTTCTCACGAGCACAAGTAAAACAAAAAAACATTTTCCAAACACAGATTTAATGCTCTTACCAAATAAATGATTTATGAACAAAAAATATGTTATCGAACAAGCTTAAGTAAGTATCTTTTCAACATAAAATATGACTTTTATTACAAAAGATGGAAATTGACTTCAGATAAAAATTAAGTAGAGATTTTATTATGCAAGCTTGAAATTGTTAATTAAAGATTCAATTCCAACTTTAAATAAATAATAAGTGTGATCAAAGGGAAAACTTTTCATTTCGTTCTCTTTGACTTAACTTGGTGGGCTGAGTTTCATTGTGAAATTGTTAAGAATATATAATATATATCATTGGCTATCTGTTTTGTATAGGGAGACAATTGAGACAAACTTCTTGTGTTATATTACCAAGTATTTCAATAATTTAATTGAAAAATCAAAAGCAATTTGTTTCCCTGGGGGATTAGATGATTTTGTGAGATTGCTTCCTGCCTGCTGTTATCTGAGGAATATTTATTTATATTTGTGCTTTGTGAAGCATTGAATTATAAATATCTAACTTGGAATAGGTACTATAAGGATTTCAAATGAACAAAAGAATTTTTAGTTTACTGAGTGATTTTATGAGTTTACCATTGATGTTTTGAGTTTTTAGACTAAATTGGAGAAGTGTTATTCATGACAACTCAAATGGTAGCAACAAACATATTTAAATTACCAATTTAAAATTAGGGAATACTTTCAATAAAAAAAAAATTTATTGATAAAAGGGAAAGAAAATATGGTTTCATACAAATTGCTTTAAAAGCAAAACAAAATTGAAATAGTGAAAAACAGAAAATTGGATTTAATGACATTTTAAGTTTCATTTTTGATTAGGAAAAGGAAATCATTGGTGTTATTTGAGTCAAGACAAAATGGTTTATTTTATAGGCATCAAGGATCTTATTTTATTGTTTTGCTTAAAACTTTCCACTCTCGATATTTGTCTTACTCTTCCAAATGATAATTTGCTCCCACATTTTCTATAAATTGTAGATTTAACTAAGCTTTTACACTAGAATTTTTTTTTTAATTTATCACTCTTTCAACGTTTATTTCTAAATTCTTGAAACTACTCTTCTGTTATTCTAATTTATAAATCGGAATCTTAAGTTCATATTGAAAATTATAGGCTGATTTGCTGAATTACAGTTGATTAAACAAATATTTAAACTTAATTCAGCCTAACGTTCTTGGTTCTTGTAAGTAGGTCCACTTCAACTAATGTAGCCATTTCCCAATTTTTTCCTATGCAATATGGAACAAAAATGAGGCTCATTTTATCTGAAGCCATAATAAATCATTCGGGTATCCCGCAAGGAAGCCTCTTAGGCCCCTTATTTTTTTTTTTTCATTTATTTATGATTTTATTACAAATGATTTACTCTTTGTGGGTGATTGCAAGTTATATAAAAAAAATCGCCCTCTGGTTGTTTCATACTTCAACTGGAAGCTTACAAACTGGTGTAGGTTCAATAGCTTTCACTTGAATATTTGACAATATTTTGAAATTTGAATAACTTGATCTAAGAACCCAATTTTATTCGATTTTACACGAGGTACGAAGCATGATGCAAATGGATTTGAGTTCATTTTTTTAATTCTTAAAAAAGTTTTGACTTGCATATATAAACTTACTGGTTTTTCTTTTCGCTTCGAATTAAGTGATCTTTCCACTGTAAAGTGCCTGTTCACCTCATTGATCAGTGCAAAACTTGAGTATGGTTGCGTTATCTACTAAAATTGCTTCGCGTTAAAATTTTTAAACTCGGATAAACCTGATTATGAGCTTAAAAACTGAACTACAAAAACCACCAAGCATGATATCAATATGGTCTTCTCTTTTATTTTTTTATAACAAGTTTGATGATTTTGATAAAAAGAAAAACGCCCAATTTTCGTTTTTTAATAATGTTTAACAAAAAGGCAACAATGTTTTTTTCAGCTGCACTTTGTGTCTAGATACAATTTCAAAAAAATCTATAGTCAAAATGAAACGTCAAACAATTTATAAGATTGCCAATCTTTATTAAACTGTTTACTTTAAAATTTTCTCGAAACAATAATTCTTTAAAATTAATTTTATGAGATAGTTTAACAAAAAATTAACAAAAGTAAAAAAAAGAAAAACATTTTCAACAAGTCCATTTACACCTGCTTTGAAATAGGAGACGGAAAAATGCCTCAGGTGTTCGCACTTTTTGAATAACACTCCCCAAAGGAAACCCTTTAAATATATAAATGTGGCCTTTGAGATAAGAAGAAAGCCGGATTCTAAAAAGAGAAAACAGAAAGTTGTTTTCGTAAATATTTTAGAAATGCTTCGTATTTGGAACATTATTTATTTTTCTTAAATTTATAAAGTTTGATTTACACAAATCTCCTGCGTTGGCAAACAACATCAATTTTATTTCGTTGAAGGTATGGATCACGGTAGATAAAATATTTATATTCCATTCATCCCTGCCAAAGCTACCTTTATACTAATTCAAAATAATCCTTCCAGGTAAAAAAAAAAGATATACATAGGTACTTACTCGTACATATATAAAACGTAAGTCACACGCAACAAAGGAGAATTTCGAGCGCCTTGCTCTTGGTCGGATAAAAAATCAATTTTCTGGAATAGTCATGGATTTGAGTGATACTGTTCATAGTATTACGATGAATTACGAACTCGAGTGTAAACCTTGAAATAAGCATCTTTACTTCATACGTGTTTTTTGGTATAAAGTAGATGTAAGTATCTCTATATGCAATACCAATAATCCCATTACATGTTGTATACTTTACTCCTTTTTTTTTTCTTTGAACAAAAAAAAAAAAAAAATAAGAAAAACTTGTGTCCCTTGGGGAATTGACTCAGGCAATTTATTTTCCTTTCATGACTGCTTAGCTGTCCTCATAAGTAGGAAAAGATTTTTTCGACGATTTCATGATATGTTTGCAAATAAACTTTCGAAGAGAATGAATAATAGTCCTGTTTGTAAGTATATGTATATGTATATGTTCATAAAAAAAAAATAATAGTTCCAACCAGCGAAAATGGATTTCATCTCATTTTACGATCAACTTTGAGTAACGATGAAGGAGATGATTCAAAAATATATAGTTGATCCCTTTTCCCTGCGGAGCATTACATGCTCTAAAAACGAAAAAAAAGGAAGTGTCTTACAATAATTTATGAGTTTAAAGGAAAATGACAGTTTTTTTTTCAAATTTCCTCTATTTCACTGGACTGGACGTGAATGTGAACAAAAGTTCTGATGCTGATGCTGATGCTGATGCCCATCATTCTGTTCTAAATGTGTATTCGCATGTCCGAATGTAGGACACAATTCGAAGCCAACTGGGTTGGCAAAATCCACCAGGCATTCAATGTCAACCTGAAACTTTGGTCTTGGTTAACTGAAGCTTGTTCTTTTTTATGTATGTATATTGTATATGAAAAAAAATATCTTTTCTTTTTTTTATATATTTTCTTCATCTGTTTGTTTCTTCAGTAAATAAATACAATATAACAATGTGAGAAAAAACAGCCACTATATTCTTCTATTTTTTTGTGTTCGTTTCGTTTCGTGGAAGAAAGTAAACCTGTGTCACATTTGATGTAAAATCCCACAATATACATAAATAAAAGAAATATAAATCAACAAGGACTTCAATACAACAATAACAATAACAAGAAAGAACACACACACAAACACAAACACAAAAAAAAAGGATCTCCTTCAAAGACGACATAGAGAAACCATTAAGACCGGGAAGTGTGGCAGAGTAAGTGCGGGCGGACAGATTTATTTTGCCTCATATGTTACTCCGTGCCATTGGAGTTGACAGAGTCGTTACATGGCCCGGACAAGATGCGATAATTGTGTGGTTATTTGATACAGTATTGCTGTAGTAAGAGTTACTTGAAGCAACATTTATAGTATAATAATGTGGAAAGATGCTTTTTTAAGTGTATGGTGCGCGGCTATACACACTCTTTATTTTTTTTTCGATACGAGGTAATATTTTCATGAAAATGTTTCTATTAATGGTCATATTTTATGTATATATTCAGATACAATGGAATAAAAGTGCGTGTATCACAAAAAAAAGGATATACAAAAGATAAAGTCGAATCACGCACGCAATGGCTTTTAAGACAGTGCGATTAAATGTATGTTCAATGTTCATGCTGGTAAGATTTTTTTTTTTTTAATGTATGAAAGGGTATAGAAATGGATGATACCCACAATTTTAATAGAAGGTAATCCATTAAGGACTCCAGACTTAATTTTTTTCTCATTCCACATAGCTGAAAGATAGACGATTTTTTTTCTCTTTTAACAAAGAGTACCTTGGTACAGAATGAAGCTATATGCGTGTACGTTAGGGTGCGGGTGGTTTGCAATTTACTTCTTCCTTAATTGAAATGTCAAATCCAGCATATTTTTTTTTTGTAGTTGTTGTGAACTGAGAACTAGAATATTAACTTTGGTAATTAAAAAAAAGAAAAATGAAGAAGATACTAGTTTGAAGCTTTGTGATGTTTGTTATCGTGCTCAAGAAACTTATCTTATAATGCCAGAGTATAAATGATGTTTTTTTTTATAGTAATTAATAGCTGGTTTTTTGGTGGAGTAAATAATCCAAAAACTATTTTTCTTATTGAAAAACAAAAAATACAAGCGTTTATTTGAAGTTTTCTATCTAGTTTTAATTAAGAAATTTGTCATACAGTAATTAAAATAAAAGCCATTGACCATTCCTTTTATCGCTGTTGTTGAATTTCAGATATATGTATATTGAAATACAGATTCTATTGAATAATAATAATTCTATTAATCTCGCGAAAAAAAATGTTATTTATCAACCAAGGTTTTAAATTACATTTGAGATTTGACCAATTTTAATAGTTTTGATTCATTGAATGTGTACAATAGTTTACTTTACTTCTAATTCAAATGTCACAAACATTTACGTCAAAACAATTGAAAATTGGTAAGATTGAATATGGATCTACTCAGAATTAGTAAAGTATTAAGGAACTCCATACATTGTTATAAGAGTAATGCTACACTTCTATTAAAAAGAAAAATGGTTTAAAAAATATCGGAGCGATGTTCGAAAACGCTTTTCCAAAAATCATAAATTTCAATTCACCTAATAGACTTGGTGCATTATTCATTTTAACTATTCAAAGAGACTATCTTTACATATAGATACTTTGATAGATGAAATCCAATTTGCCTGACTACGAGTAGATTTAACTTTACTGCTACTGTTTATATAATGAATTGCATTCATTGACTTCTAAAATTGTTCCGTACTTATTCGAGCAAAACAATTTCGAAATGCAATTTCAAATTTATTACAGTCTTACCTTCTCCAATACATAAATTTTGTAATAAAACTTGATACAGACAAGAAGGGAAGGGCTTAGCCAATATTGTATTAACTGACAAGATTATAGGCAGTACGTTTTCTTGGAAACGTACCCGAGCTTAGTAGAAGAACCATGCAACATAAACCTTGTTAAAATACATATTTTCCCAAATCATCACGAATGACAGATTTTTCTCGCTTGACTGAATCACAATATGGATTGATTTCCCATTATGTGTTCTTTTCTATGTTTCGTATAAGAAATACATATATATATAGATGGACAGCACCAGAAGGACATCTCATCTGCCCAACAACCAAAACCTTTAAGTAGTTTCGTTGGTTATGTTCAGCAAATATAAGGATGTGAATATATGTAGGTACGAGTATACTTGGTTGTATAAACCTCTAAACCTCTGTGGGAGTTGAAGCAGGGAAAAGGAATATTTGGCCTTACAACGTAGAAATTTAATCAACTAACAAAATCCTTCGTTTATGCGATATCATCTCTTTTTTTTTTTTTTTTTTTTTTTAAGATACATCCATCTATTTTTCCATCTATCCTTCGAGTAGGGACAAGATATTTGTGTATAAAGAGGTTCCTAGAGCTAAAAGCACACGCATGACACTTAATATCGTAGACTTTGGATAAGGGAAATAATAATGTATTTGGTTTCCTTTTTTTTTATGTTTAGTTGAGTTCTTCAAACGATTCAATATCCTTTCAGACATATTTAGAAATCAACAAACATTATGAGACAAGGAGAGTAATATGGATGGAGGAAGCTCTTTAATTTTGCAAAGTCTACGCACTAATAAATTCTTTAGTTTTTTTTTTTTTTTTGTATTATTTTGGTCCTGGACTAACATACTCGTAGGTATGCCATTTTGTTTTTATGTGCATTTAAAAAGGAACAAAAAACCATTTCCAACAAAGGACTGTTTGTTTTTTTTTTTTTTTTGGCAAGGAACCACTTTCGTTAAAGTGTATTTGACCTGATAAGCACTTTTGTGTGAAAAAAGGAAAATAACATGGTCTCGGTTTTAGTTTTAGCTTGGTTCGTTGTGTGTTACCAGCCAGTCACCTTGATCCTCCGCTCCAAATACCTTATTTAACATAGAAACAAAAAGCAAAGGATGTGTGCCTTGTAATAAGTGTGAGACTACTCACATCACGATTCACGAAATTCTTTTGTTTAAATTGTGTATTTAAGATAAGTGGCATAGATACACATTAAACTACGAGTAACGTAGGTGTTTCGTTATTAAGGAAGAAGCTATAACAAGTTATAAAATGTAATTTTATGTTAACTGAGAACTTAATTGCAAATTACGCAAATAACGAGCTCTTTTTACACACAGACATACGTATGTGGTAAATGTTCTTTTGTTTCTGCCCTGGGAAAAGATACAAGTAGTATTGCAACCGTAAATTCTCTTGTTACATAATGTAAGGTACTCTTAAGAAAAAAGGGGTGGAAAAATAGCATTTAATTTGACTTTGCAAGAAGTCTAATATTTATATGTAAAGGTGAGTTATATCCGGGAAGGAAGAAGATTTTTAGAACACCGGATTTTAATCATTTTAACTTTATTTTATTATTTTGTACTAAGGGGTCCTTTTGACCAAGATTTTTGTTTTGGAAGCTCGGAGCAGTGCTACCACTTCAGGAAAAAAAATCGAAGCAGATTTGAAGAAAAAAGTGAAGTAGATTGAAAAAAATCGAAGTAGATTTCAAAATTAACCTTATTTTATAAAATCTACACCTAGGGGGGGCTATTTAGTGGTTTATTTTTAAATCTTAGGTTATTTTGACATTGACAGATGTTTCCCGCTCGAAATCTTGAAAGATAGTCAGTATCATACCACCGCGGTAGGAAATGAGTGTCTTTATGCTTGAACAGCGTTGGGAAATATTGAAAACTTATTTGCAAAGTGAATGCTGTGTAAGTTCGTTGGGGCTAAGAGCAGCTTGAATTGGACAACGACTTTCGGCGAAAAATCAACTTTTCTGACGAGGCGCATATTCATCTCGGCTGCTACGTTAACAAACAAAATGTCTCGGGAAAACTCGTCCGTTGTTGTCGAGAAACCAATGCATCCACAAAAAGTGTGACGGATTGTGAAGTGGGTTCATCGTTCATTAGACCATTTTTGTTCGAAAATGAGGCAGGGAACAACGTTTCGGTCAACGGTGTGTGTTACAGAGCAATATCAAAACATGGATTTGGACGACCTCTGCTTCATGCAGGTTAACGCGCTATGAAACACAGCCCATTCTACAATCGATCTTTTGCTCACTAAATTCCAAAATCGTGTTATCGATTAGCCGCCTCGGAGCTGCGATTTGACTACTTTGGACTTTTTTTGTGGGAACCGTGAAGGACCGACGTTATGCCAACAATCCGGAAACGATTATATCACTTAAGGCCAATATTTCCCAAGAAATCCCTGAGCTACAGCCCGAAAAAAAACTTGGGTTTGGGCACCCTCTAAATTATTAATTTTTAAATAGCCTTAATTCAATCAAACGAAAACCAAACTAAAAGTCTTTCCGACTTCTAATATAAATATATATTGTTTCATAACACTTTTTAATTTAATTTAACAAACAAAATTTTTTTCATCTTCATTTCTACATGTGTAGTATGTAAAAC
The DNA here is from genome assembly GCA_916050605.2 of Platycheirus albimanus. Classification (NCBI taxonomy): domain Eukaryota; kingdom Metazoa; phylum Arthropoda; class Insecta; order Diptera; family Syrphidae; genus Platycheirus; species Platycheirus albimanus. Next base: position 1,094,286 of record OU696696.1, on the reverse strand, counting down.
AAAAATTATAGTGAAATGGAAAAAAGGGAGTAGATTTCGCCTTTTCCTGTAAAATAGAAGTAGGTTGAAACAGATATTTTTAAAATGAAGCAGATTTCAGTATTTTGGTGATGGTGCGAAGTAGGAAGTAGATTTTAAATTTTTTTGATAAAAAGAAGCAGATCTACTTCAATTGAAGTAAAGTGGTAGCGCTGGCTCGGAGTATTGGCGGTTTTCAGATAGATATAGAGATTACAGGCATTGCCCTAAGTATGTTTTCCATCGAGTTAGTCCCGAGGTTTGCGTTCATAAACCATATCGAATTTATTCGGTATCATTATTTAAAATGGATAAAGTTAGCGAAAATGAATACAATGAAATGAATGTGGACTATGTAATACCCTCGAAAGATAAAATATTGCATATACTTTCTAGGATTATGTAGAGTACTTTTGGAAATTCGACGTGACGTGATCGATAAGAACCAACTCGATTCTGAAGATGTTATAAGCAATGGCAGGAAAAGATGGGGAAAGCTTTATAGATTTATCCGAACCGCGATGGCATATAAAAATAGAATAGTAACAAAATGCTTTGGATTTAACTTAATAAAAAATGGTTGTCTGTAAAGTCGGTTTACGGACGATAATTTTACGTGATAACCAGTTCACAAAACAGTTCATGTGTACGTATCTCTCCAACCACCAACCACCCAACCCACTTACAACCACCCACCATTTTGACAATTGTTTCTCTTCCCGACACTACCCCCCCCCCCCACCTGCCCACACACACTCCCACCAGCACTAATCAACCACTCAACACCCTCCCCTCCCACTTTAACGACTTTATAGGCTATCAAAGCAGATAGGTAACGTGACTGTGACTGTGACATTTATTTGTGCGTATGCTGCCCATATATTCCAAACCGATTTATTAGACGCAGAGGTCTGAAATAAATCTCAACCTTTTGAAAGGTTCTTAAATATCTCTCACTTGTTGATATTTTCAACAGCGATCACTTAAAAACCGGTTTTCTATCATAGTACTTTTTTCGGTTTCGGTCAGAGATAAACTTTTATTTTTGTGGCTTTTAGGTTATGGTCAACCAGTGACCATTTATTGCTGAGAGAAAAAAATAAAACTCATCTTGTATTTGCAATTAGTACCTACAGTCAGTTATTAATAGTTTTTTCGTTAGAAAGTTGGTAAGTATAATACTTGTGGAATTACATTTTAATATGTTTGATTAGTTGTTGGCCAATTTTGAACTCAACACTATTTTTCAAATAGAACAACAATTCGTCAATTCCTCGAGAAGAAAATGCAACGCTAAGCCACGACATTTCAACAGGTTCAAGACGTCCATCTTACGATGCCGATGACTCGCTTCTATGTATGTATTTAAATAATATTGAACAACGAGAACAGAATACACAACAAAGGTGTGATGCCAGAAATAATGCATCAATAATATACGCAGATATTGAAAATTTTGAATTTATATACACTCGTTTGCCGTTGGATTCCAATATTCTTTCAAACTTAAACTTGAATCTCCTGATATTTTTGAACTGCAATGGTTGTGCTTGGCGTGCCAGCGACACAAGTAACAGTGGAAAGAGCTAAATAAATATATAAATGTATATTTTTAAATTTATTTTATTAATGTTACTAAATAAATATCAAAACTTTGAATTCCAAACATTAACCATTTATTATTTATTTTTGAAGAAACTGGTTTTAGGTCGATCATCTGCAGTAATGAAATATGAAAAAAGTCAACCATTGAGAGATATATTAACTCTTAGTGATAAACCAACTGAAAATAAAGGTTGAGAGTTATTTCTGATCTCTGATTAGACGTTATCACGTCAAAAAATATTCACTTTGTCTTTATTTACATAAACTTGCTTATGCGAAATCTCAATGTGTAAATCAATAACTAAATTATTTAATTTTCTGTCAATCTGGCCGACGCGACGGACGGTTCTAAAACCAGGTCGTAAAAGACTCTCTAACATTGTAATATTGTAAGCCTGAATCATCATATCAATTCTAATCTTATCTTATCTAGTTACAGCAAATTGACAAAGTTTAAGACACGTCGGTTTTTATGATTTGATGATTTCCATATTCTAGTCCAAAATTATTCAAACTCTCGTAGACATATAGCAAGATCGTTTATTATGCACCTTTTCGGACCGCAATTCAAAAATGGGTGGACAAATTTGAGCTGTTTTTATAAATTAGCAATGTGAAGAAGAAAATGTAGCCCAAAGTGTTAAAGAAAACCAAGGTTTGTACGTCAACAAGCTAAATTGTCGCATCTGGACCTCGGAAAACCCAATATTTATTGTCGAAAAGCCTCTCTATCTTCAACGAGTATAACTGTTTTGGTGCGGTTTTTGGTCCGGCGGGCGGGGTCATTGGACCTTACTTTTTTCGAAAATGAGACTGGAGCAACAGCTATACGGTGAATGGATTGCGCTATCGAGAGATGATTAATAATTTTGTATGGCCCGAATTGGATGGTAATGATCTGGACAACGTTTACTTTCAACAAGACGGCCGGCGCTACGTGCCACACAAGCAACGAAACCAAACGAAACGGGAAAAGCTTCCGCACCGTGTTATCTCTCGTGACTTACACTCTCAACCAATACTGTGTGTGCATTGATATTCTGCAGGAATGGAAGCGACCTACAATTTACCCCGAATCCGAACGGCTAACAAAGAAGCACTTTCCATGACATTAATTACTCTTTAAGGATTTGTCACTGTACCCCGTAAAACAATTTTTATTTGGAGTCGTCAGGGATCGAACCCAGAACCTTCGGCGTGGCAATCCGACACACTAACCACTGCGCCACGGGGTACTACTATTTTATTCCTCTGCAATTAATTTTGGAGTGACTTTTGTTGGATGACAAAAAAAAAACGTTTGTATTAATTTTTTCTAATAAAACAAATAATCTTAAGTATCAATTTACTCAAAATTATGCGAAGCCTACAATTCATATTAATTGATCGAAATGTCCTATAAAGAGTATAAGTTATTTGAACCAAAAGCAAAAGATTTTAGTTCAGGGAAAAACCCACAAACGAGCTAGGTAAGGCCTTTACTTTTTAAACTTTTCATATAAATCATAAGCATTCAACTTTCGTATTTGTTAACAATCTATTGAAGAATGCAACATTTATAATAATTATAAATTAGATTATTAAGTCTTACATGTAAATATTAATTTGCTCAAAAGTTGATGTTTAATTCTAATTTATTCTAGATTTGTGTTTAAACAAAATTATCATTTCTAAATTCTCGTTGTATTTTATTTATCTATCAGGTTTTTATTTTGCTTCAGTATTTTATTTCCAGTATCGTTTTTCATGAAGCAAACATACACATTTTATGTTATAAATTTTGTTTGCAAACTTTGTTTTATGTTAACAGATGAACAGTTTTTTTCTTTTTAATGCCATCTCAGAGATCAGAGATATTAAATAATTCGCACAACATCAATGAAATAAAACCTGAGATAAAAATCATTTATTGAAATGGAATAATCATGTAAATAGAAAAAAAGCCACGCCTCAAGCACTAAAATCCAACTAATCTCGGAAAAACATCACTTTGATTTTAGTTTTATCAACCGAAAATAATTTTTGAACGAAAAAGAATATACAGGTGCAAATTTTCCCAGCTATAGTTGGTTTGTTACAAATAAATTATTTTGTGCAATTTTAAAATTGTCCCTTCAAGTAGAGTAATGGATTTTGTTTTTTAAAGAATTTTGTTTTTGCGGAGAACAAAAAATTTTAAATCGGAATGCGTTTGAAGTTCTGTTTGATACTTTAGAAAAACAAATATTTTATTTCTTAATTTTAAATAAGAAAAACTTATCTTTTTTACTTACGATTCATGATTTTTTAAAATTTTGTGGCTTACCTGAAAGAAAAAGAGAAATTAAAATTAATAAAGAGGAATAGAAAGGCTTAGCTAAAAAATATTTTGTTCCGTGTTTAGCAAGCTGTTTTAGAATAAAGGATAATTCATTCTATAAAGGGTCACATTGATACAAAAACAAATATCATTGTGCAATTCACACGCCGGAAAAGGGAAATATTCAGAGAATTGATATTTGGAAAAGTAGGGTCGAACACGGTTTTTATTTTGTATACCCTATTCCATAGAATGGGTATATTGTATTTGGTGTGGAGTTTGTAACATAGAGAAATAATACCGTTAGGTATAGAAAGTATATATATTCTGACTCAGAATCAAAAGCCTAGTCGATTTAGCCATGTTCGGTCCGTCCGTCCGTCCGTCCGTCCGTATGTATAATCTCTAGAGGTCGCAATTTTTGAGCTAGAAAGCTGAAATTTGGTATACATAATCTTTGGTTCAAGAGTAAGGCTAAGTTCTTGAACCGGCAAAATCCGCCCATAAACACGCCCACAACCGCCATTTTTGTTGAACAATTTCAATTTGGTAGAATTAAATTATGTTTTTAGTACAGTTAAGATAAAAGCATAACACTAAAATTTTGCACACGTAAACTTTGGGTAAACTTCCTTCCAATTAAATAAAAAAAAATTCAGTTTGGGCGTGACTGACGCCCATTTTTCATACAAAACCATCAATATTGTTTTTATAAAATAACAATTGTTATATTAAAGCGAAAAACATTAAATTTTGTGGGTATTACTTGCACATAAACATCTTGTGTATGAAATCAAAAAAAATTATTTTGGGCGTGGCTGACGCGCACTTTTCACTAGAATTTATAAAAAAATTGTTTTTCTAGATAGACGGTATTTATAATGAATCTGTAAGCCAAAATTTTGCATCTCTTAGTAGAAACTAAAAAATTTGTGTATGAAAAGAAATTTTTGAATTTTGGGCGTGACTTACGCAGGCTTTTTATGAAAGAACGAAAAACGTAGTTTTAAAAATTTAAGGTACTATCAATATTCAATTTAAACCTTTTTCCTTCCGTTTGTTATTTGAAAATATATCTCTACATTTTCTTGTGTAAATTTTTTCAATACGCCCACTTTTAAAGGCGTGATTTTGATAAAATACGTTTGTTCAGGTAAGATTGTTTAAAAACTACTCGATTCAGCTGTAGTTTTACACATATGCCTAAAAACTGATTAAAGCGCAGTTAGTGCTTTAAATTTTTAAGACACGCCCACTTGTAAGGGGCGTTTCCGTCAAAAGTTCTATAATGCATTAATTTTTTAATGTTTTTTAACTATCGGTCGCAGTTTTGAAGTAAAAAGATAAACACTTTGATTTATATTCCTTGGTTACGTAGCAGAGTGGGTCCAAGAATTGTTAAGAATACCTATAATCGCTATTTCCATTCAAAATCTAATTTTTAAAAATTTAAGTTTTGTCTTGTTTTGTTCAAATCGATCTGCAAGAATAAAATTGAATGTCACTGAGCTCATACCAATTGCCTTGGCAATAAAAAGTTTTAACTTTGGGCGTGGCGCACGCCTTTTTTTATTGGGCCAGCACAGCACTGATTAAACATCACACCACAAAAAAATTTATGTTATTGAATTTTTGTCGGGAGCCGAACGCATACACATACAAAAATATAGGGAATAGGGTATCCAACAGTTCGTTGCAAACGTACTGTAGCTCTCGCTTATGTTTTTTTTTTTAATTTTAAGATCTATATGTGTTTGTCTTTTTTAAGTGTCGCTTTTTCGTTTCATTGAATTTCGAATCACAATAGTGCTTATAAAGTTTTCACTTCAAAAATATTAAAATTTGTAAAGCATCACTACCTATATAATCATACATCAGATAAACAAAAGTATTATAGATTTGAAAATTTAGAATGAAACAACAACAACTTGTGTGTGTTACCACCAAGTTCATAGGCTGGAGTTATAGCTATTTCACGGGGACCAACCCGATCATCAGACTCCTTTAGTGGTGCTTAATCGCTTTATGTTCAATTTAATTTTTGAAGAACTTTTGCCCGAGCTGGGCTTGAACAAGCGACCTAGCGTGTGAGGAGCTAGTACACTACTCCACCGCACCCACATAAAAGTTGTAAGCCAATTACAGGTTTTTTCGTTCTATCGAGCTATACTGAACCGATTTGCATTTTTAAAAGCACACACAAAGTATTAGATCCATCTGTACAGAACTTGTAAAATTTAACATTAATTTGATCTGTTTTCAAAGACTACCTACTGTTGAACTTTCATGGGGTCTTAACCAAAAATTATGGATAAGTTTTTCGGGCAAGTTAAAGAAAAGTGGACGATTGGGACAATAACGGTTTTGGGTGTCAAGTTTAGATGGAAAAACTTATGGTTTAAGCGAATTATGGAGTTCAACCCACAACATTACTGCCACTGTGATCTTAAGAACTTTATGAGAACAACAAATCTCAGAATATAAAGTTGCCATTTAGACTGAAATGTTGCATAGAGTACTTTAGATGGCTCAGGTATATAAGCTAAGGTAAGTCTCACGACTTCATAGCCTACATTGAAATCATCCTGGTTCTGTTCTAACTGCTGAACGACTTTAAGTGAACTTTAGTGTCAGAATACCATGTTTTTAAATGTATCCGATATTGTATGAGGTTTTTAGTTAAAAACTGGCGGTACTGAAAAGTCAAAGATCATAAAGTTAAAAAAAAAACTCTTCACATTTCAACAGTTCGAAATTTGAATAATGGTTCAAATATTGAACATTGAATTGGGATGTGTTAAGTAATTTTCATTTTGATCTAATAGAAACAGTATAAATCAACAAGAGAAATTTATTAAAGCGTGAACTGGAAGTCAAATTAATTTCATTGATTTTTATTCAATCGGATATCTGTATACTTTATATAGTACATTCCATCAAACTTGGTAAGAAAATTGTACATAACAAAACATATGAAACAAAAAAAATCTTCATCCCTATCGTTGTATACCTGTAATACAAAAAAAAAAAAAAAATCATGTCCATCAAGAACTTAATGAATTTGGCATTAATTTCGTTTTTCGATCCCAATGTAATTAATTTATATTTTACCTTATTTACCCACCCCTCGAAAGTCGCTGACACGAAAGATATTTAAGTAATCACCACTGCGCAATCAAAGATGATGATTATTCAAGGGAAAAGACTAATCGTTCGTAGCAGGACCTCACACTTCACCTTGAAGCTTGAACCACCTGCCGGGCCACCCGATGTCCTGTCTAACATCAATCCAATCAACAGCCTCAGGTGTTTCTTATCGAAAGTGGTCATTATAATTAAACATAGTGAAGGTGATGTACAACAAAGCCTTAATCGATTCTAAAGCTTTATTAATTACTTCTTAAAATCCTCACAAGCGCCAGCGAGGGTGGGTGTTATTTAAATTAAACTTAATGAATTTTCCTACGAAAGGACGAAGGACGACTACTAGAATGAGTTTTGAGAATTTAAGTCTTTTTCACCGAAACAACAACAACAACAAAGTCAACTCTTTGCTTATTTCAAATAGAAGAAGAACCCATTTTGCGTGTGATAACATATTTAAGATTGAATGTCTTGAGGTATATTTATACTTCTATCTGCGGGGGTGCTGTCCCACCCTTATTTCATTTGATAAATGACTGTCAATCTCAAGGAGGGTATGTATACTAAAGTGGAGTGGAGTAGAGTAGAGTGGATCACAATTCACAAGAAGAAGGTGTCTGTAAGAGGTTAGCTTGTCGAATAAAATTCTTTCAAGCTCAGAGAAGGGATGAAAAGTGTTGTAATGACCATGTTTACTTGTTATATGTGTATCCTCAAGGATACATAATAATGATCATCGTGCGCAACCAGTTGATAGGAACCAAAAAAAAAAGGTCTGTCGAGTTTGATTGATGAGGGAAATGTCTGTCAGGAGACAAACTTAACATTATATGGAATATTTTAGACAAAATTTTATGATTAAAATTTGAATAGAATTTAAATAATTAATACTGACGTTAAATCACCCACTCCATATTGAGGAAATACATTCATCGTGATCAGGGAAGGGAAAGAAACCTTTTGAAAACCATATCTATATCTCACCTATACCCTATACATGCCACACCTACCTTCCCACATGACGACACACATATATTTGAACTGATGGAAAATACAAAAAATGAAACCTTATCTGCCTAATGGCAAAGTTTGTCTTCATGGTTGTTTCATTGAGTTAAGTGTGTGCGTCTATATGAGGGAGACGAATATTTTTAAACACACTTGCTTTTGTTGATGTTGCGACATTGTTTGACAAAGGTTATTCGCATATATTCAGAATCAAAAGACAATATTTCACAGAATAACTCAGATAAACGAAAAAGTTTCGAACAATACAATAAAAGACTGAAAATAAACAACAATACAGAGTTGATTTTAATTTAAGCCATTCATCACTTAACCTTGAGCTTGAAGGAATTTTATTGAGAGGACTGGGTGCTCAAACCGACGACCGTCTTTGTATTTCAAATTCTGTTTAAATATGTATAGAGGAGAATTTGGTCGGGCGGAATTGATCTTTTGGTTCAACATAGCCGGAGTTGCTTGGTATTTTGGGAAGGTTAAACTAAATTCTTCAACTATTTATGTTTTTTTTGTATACCCAACAACAGACAAATGCACCACAATTATTCGAAGAAGTTTAGGTTTTTGAAAACATTACACGCAGCATACAGAAATATTTTATTTGTAAGAGCTAGGGTTTATATCGGTTGCAAAAATAGGTTATAGGTATTTGACTTTTCAATTTTTTGTTTGTTTTTCAAAGTCAGACTTTTTTTTACAATTACCAAAACGAAAAAAAAATTCCAACTTTGAGTAAGTGCATGTCATCAACATCAAAAGGAATTTTGTATAGCAAATTTTATATCTCAACCTTTGAAGGTCAGAAATCGTAGATTAACACATGAAAAACCTTTGACGTTACAGTAGCCAGCCATGCGAAATTTCATTTACTTATTTTCTATAAAAATCGTACGTCGAGATGGATTTTAATGAAGGAAATTATTTTATCCTTAATTTTTTGTGCTGACAACGATATTCGCTCACACAAAATAGGCTATTTTTAGTGTTGTTTGTACTTCATTCGAAAACATTTGTTAAAGAAAGAAGGCGTTAAATGCACCACTCTTTTTCATTCAGGGTCAGTCGATCATCACACGTTAAACGCTGTGGTCATAGGTACCTTATTTCAATTAAGGAAATATAAATATAAAAATATAACTAGTGTTTGTTTAAAATGTGTAACAAATTCAGAAGTGGCATTTACCCGCAATAGATAAGTAAGTTAAAAAAAAATATTTAAATTATAAAATTGCTTGCGATAGCGACCATTAAAATAATTATAAAAATCAAACGGGAATGAAATGTAAAAATAAAAAGCAACACATCATCGAAACTGTTGAGTCGCATTTATTTGTAATTTTGTTTGTTATATTTTATTTTATATTGGTTGTTAAAAAAAAAAATTAATTTAACGAAACGAAATTTAACGAAATCAGAAAAAAAAAACGAAACGAAAAATAAACATATTATGTAAAAAGAATAACGAAACGGTTCCTCTGTATGTTACCGATGTCAGTTGGAAAACGATAATGATTTGCGTCCTTGTCTCACTTTATTAGGAAGCGATGGCAAGCAGATGTTTCTGCTTTTTGGGTTTATCTATGTTAGTGTGCGACAGAACAAACGATAAAGACAATGCAAATCAAAGTTTTGAGACAACATCTAAAAGCGAGAAGATTTACGGTGCAAGTGGGTGAGCTAAGAGAGAAACAGTTGGTTTATGGGAGTAGGAAAAATGTTGCGAGTGCTAGCTAACTGCTAAGCTTATGTACTGAACAACAACAATGTAGTTGATGTAAACAATGAAAACGGAGCAACATTATGCACTCAATTTGAAGAGCAAAAGAGAAAATGCAAGCAATGGTACGAGTAAGATCGTCGATTTAGGAAACTTAAAGGCCAGATAGACCCTGAATCGGACCAATTTAACGGCCGAATGTTAAAAAAGAAAGAGTTAAATGCACCACTCTCTTTTTCATTCAGGGTCAGTCGGTCATCACACGTTAAACGCTGTGGTCATACCTTATTTCAATTAAGGAAGTATAAATGTAAAAATATAACTAGTGTTTGTTTAAAATGTGTAACACATTATAGGTCTTTTAATTTGGATTATGTATATCACATATCCATTATTCATGATTTTTTAAGCTAATTGTAAAATACCAAATTTTGTTCGGGGTATTTCTCTGCAAATAGACTGTGAGAGCAGCTCTTATGATTGATCAAACTTTTCATAAAATCATGAAAAAAATATATAATTGAAGCAACGCCGATTCATTTACAACATCTTCAGCCACAGCTGGGATATTTTCAGATGAGCGGCAGCTTCAGGGTCGGACATTCCTGACAGTATCGTGTGGTCCTATAAACTTCTAGACGGGTGGCTTAACGTCTAGTCTAGTCCAGTCAACAGTTCGGAAAAAGTGGAAAAAGGTCAGAAGTTAATGAAACTTGGGAACTTTTTTCAGGGACAGTTAACAACTATTTTGCTAAGTTTTTGACCTCGAAAGCCCTGTGCTTTAAGAGAAGGGGGAGAAAAACTGCAAATATTCGTACTTTGCTCTGGTTTTTCTTCAATAACTTGTTTCGCTTACGTCCTTTCGCAAAATCATATTTTACTTTCAAACTTTTGTTTGCATTTTATCTTGGTAAAAAATTAACATACATCAACTTTCAAAACTGTAAGAAATTTACCGCTCTACAAAAAAGTCTGAAATGCTTTTTCCGTAGAACGTAAAGATAAAAAGTTATAAAGGGAAAACCTGAGCAAGGTCGACAAATTTGCAGTCCCCCACCTCTTCTTTTAGCAAAGGGACTTTGAGGTCAAAAACTTAGCAAAATATTAGTTTACCCCAGAACGAAATCCTCAAGTTTCATTGACCTTTTTCCAACTAAAAGTACCTGTTGACTGGAGTTGTAGTAGTGTTTACCAATTTGGTTTGGGACCTCGGAAGACCGATAAATCAGCCCCAACATCATTTAAGAATAAGAATAATACCTCCAGAAAGAGAAAAAATTGGTTCGCTATCTTTTAGAGTATATCGAAGTTTTGATGACGTGTTCTTGACAAACTAGAATTTCTATTTGCCACCATTTGCAAAACCTATAGCATTTTCTGTTAGGGTGAGGAGTTTCAAGCCATGGTTTTCTGAATAATATAAATATATTGAAAGTGCTAGGGTGCTTTATCATATCAATATCTATTTATAAGAACACTTAATAAAGTTTAATGTCACACAAAGTAATAGATTAGGACACAGCAACTTTTGACATGTTGTTAACCGAGTTCAGCCTGTTAAACGCATTATGCCAGCGAGATTACCCAAGTAACTATTTAGCTTTCATAAGGGTCAAGCAAAGGTCTTTTTTTTATTTCTGTAGAAACAGTAACAGGTCTTAAAGAAATTATTTGTCAAACTTTATACAAGTAATTTTTATTTTTCAAAGACTTTTTCTTACAGATTTTATGCAAACAACATTTGATCATGGGCCTTTGTTTCAAACACATAAGAGACATACAGACGAAATACGCTTAGTAAAACGATACTTCATTAAGAAACTGTGGCAAAGGATGGACCATATTTAAGGAACTTAGATCCCGTTAATTGAGCATAGCTATAAGAGTAGTTTGATTGTTTTCAAAAATGTTTCAAAAACCTTTCAACACGTTTTATATTTGTTTAAGTTTAGGGTGTAATGTAAAATTTAATTGATAAAATTTACTGATGTAGGATAAATGTATCTTCAATGTTGGGATCTTATAAACTTTTTCAACTCATTTAGGCAGAATTCAAATGAAATAATTAATATACCTATTCCAAGAACGCCCCACAAATTCACAGGAATTTATATCTTGTCGCTCCCAAAAGAAGGCGAAATATTCTCTGTCTGATGAGCAAAACCCGAAATCCACAGACTGACAAATTCGATTTGATGAGGACTGTTCTGTGGCTAAATTCAGTCGTCCGTTCGTTCCTCTATATTTGCTCACAACCTTTCCGGTGGCTAGTTTAATGCGGCTATAATTTAAAGTCGAGCAACTCCTTATTTCCTTTTCCTGGGTGACGATTATAATTTGTGTTACCTTTACCTGTTTAATTAACTTATAACCGAGCCAAAAGTCCATACTTTGTCCAAATCACTGTTGCTGAAGTTTAATTTCCTACATTACTTCCCCTAATCATAACTGTCTACCCTGGTCCACCCTTATTGCTTGTTTTTCATATACCAACCTGTTATGAAATAACTACAAAATTTTGCGTTAAATATTCATGTCGTCTCCATTATGTAATTAAAAAGCGGAATTAATTTCCTTGCCAGTTTACTGTACGTAGTACGTACCCGTCCATACAACCTTTACTTTAGAATACCCATATACCTATCCCACCCCAACCTCCTGTCTCTGATATGTCATAAATGACTGCGAATCCTTGCGTAAGTGTGGGTAATGCACTATACGTGTAACGTTTACGTGTAGTTATGTATCAACTATTGCTATGACAGCGCGGCGGGCGGCGACGGGCGTTACGATTGTTTTCAAGAGGATGGAAATTATTAAATGATTCTTTTAACGACACTATCCGCTTTGTAATTAAAATGGCAAGGCTTTTTACTTTCGTACCTTAATGACACATTAACGGTGCATTACGCTTTGCGAAAATGGCTTAACGTAAAATACTCTTTTGAGGGACATTTTTCGTTTTTCGAAATAAGTTTTCATTCAAAAATTTTGCTGTTAACGTTGATAAGATTATCTTCTGCTGTCGTATTGCTTTCGAAAAGCTGTTAATATCAATGTAGGGCATCCTTTGCGAATAACGATATGTGTTCATCAACTTTAAACTGATGAGTTTTGTTTAAGTCGAGCAATGGCAAAGGATATTGACCAGATTATTTTCAAAATACCAAGTACTTTACCTGAATCAGTTTTGTCGTGGGTTTGTTGATGCGATAATTTATTCAGGTCATATTTAATTTAATCAACAAAAAAAAACGGAAGAAATTCAAAATACGAAAATCTAAATTCCAAAAATTTAAATCGCTAACAACAAAATTCCTGAAATTTACATAAAGGGCTGTGTGAAACCATTTTTATTTAAAATAAGACTGTTCCAGATTTATAATTTTGAGCTTCCAATTTTATTGGGCTTTTAGGTTTTGCTGGTTTAAATTTTTGAGTTTTTTTGAATTTTTATTGTTCGGAAATACGACTTTTGACATTAAAAAAACAGCCCCCTTTTAAGACTAGTGGATATCTAATATCTATCAACAAATGGAACAAACTGTTTCATTCAAAATTTCTGTACAACCCTGCTCACAAAAATTCTGCTAAGTCGAACTCCGTTCCTATTTACATCCACTAATCTCCAAGAAAATGGTATTCTTTAAATTTTAAAACCACTTTCTATCGGTTTGTATACGGGGTGGGTCATCTAGTAAATCCATTTTAAATCATAGGTTATTTTGGCACTGACAGCTTTTTCCCACTTAAAACCTTAACAGAAAATCAATATCATACCTAAGCGGAACGAAATGTCGCTTTACGCTTGCTTTACTGGCGCTACTGTACGCAAGTTTTATTAAAAAGTTCGTGAATCTGGTAGGCAAGTGAACAACACTCATGGACCCCGCCGTCATACGGTGCGCACAGACGAGAATGTGGCTGCTGTAGCCGTGAGTGTGAGACCCAATTCACGAACATCAACTCGCCACCGATCTCAACACCTCAACATTTCACGCACTAGCCTGGAGGAGAATTCTGTACAAAGATCTCGGATTATGCGCTTGCAAGGTCCAACTGATTCAGCAAGGCTCCGCTTCGTCATCGCTTCGCAGTTTAAGCCTCAGAACAGCTTGAATCGGACAACGATTTCGGACGAAAATTTATATTTTCTGACCATTCGCTCCGTTAAAAAACAAAATTGCACATTTGTGGCTCGGCAAACCCGCACGTTATTGTAGAGAAGCCAATGCATTCTCAAAGAGTGATAGTTTTTAGTGGATTGTGGACTGATGGCTTTATTAGATCAGTTTTCTTCGAAAATGAGGTCGGGAACAATCGGGTTCATGAAGGATGGCGCGCCGTGCCACACAGCCCATGCCACAATGGATCTTTTGGGCACCAAATTCTTAAATCGTGTTATTGGCCGTCTTGGCAATGTCAATTGACAGCCTCGGAGCTGCGTTTTGACCCCTTTGGACTTTTATTATTTGTGTGGGGAACCGTGAAGGACCGATGTAAAGCCAACAATTCAGAAACGAATCAAGCACTTACAAGTCCAATATCAAGCAAGCAACGTGAGCTACAGCAGGACCCCAACCATCAATAAGGTCTTGGAAAATAGGAGTGACACAATTCGCTACTGTGAAGCCAGCTGATGCAGCAACTTGAACGACTTTGTGTTCCACAAATAATTGGAATATTTGCTCTTGCTTATGCCGTAATATACATACATACATACAAAAAAATTAATGTGTTCATTGCATTTTTAAAAAGAATCGAGAATTTGGCTCACCCTGTACAATAAGTTTTAGTCAAAATAAAGCCCATTCAAAGAACGTTCGGTTATAATTTTATATCAGTTTTCGGTTTTTACCAAATAACCACCGGTTTTGTACACGAAAGTTGGTTCTAAGCCTTGCCTTAAAGGGCGTTAGACAGAATGTGAAAATTCTTTCTTCTCCCCTGAGGAAAATCAGCCCCAGATCGCTTACTTCTAGTGGTACAAAATGAAAAACATTTTTTTACAGGGTGTTTCACTTATTGGTCCAAATGGGCCGGTGAAAAGACTTCACCTGTCCAAAAAAAAAATAGGTCTCGTCTGAAAACATGGCTGCGCGCCTCAATATCCGCGGACAAAATATCCGGGTCAAAATATCCGCGACAAAATATCCGCGGACAAAATATCCTCGGACAAAATATCCTCGGACAAAATATCCGCGTCAAAATATCCGCGACGCATAATATTACGGTGTATAAGCAATGACCTATGTAAGGGGGGGCATGCTGCCCCCTGCTGCCCCCTGCTTGGACACACTATAGGACTTGGGATAGGTGCGAGGTTGGGTGTATGCGGATATTTTGCCCGCGGATATTTTGTCCGCGGATATTTTGTCGCGGATATTTTGACCCGGATATTTTGTCCGCGGATATTGAGGCGTGTCACCGAAAACATAACCCATAGCAACCGTTTTTTCGTCATTACAGAAGTCAAAAGTTGACTTTTAATAGGTTTCCTTGCTTTTCAAGTGGGTGAAGACACCCGCTTCGTCAAACTACCCGTCACATGGAAAATCACATCAAACTTCCTTAAATTCAGTTAATATGTCACATATAACAATGCTTAAATGAAGTTGTATGACAGAAAGCCAACTTAGAACAAAACAAAATTCAATTAAATCTGGATGCGGTACCATTTTCGAAAAATATCGAAAAATTTTACGTTGTTCCAATTAATATGTACGGCACTGCATATACAAACATTACGAGTAATTGCACTTTGTTCGACTTACTTTTATTATGATATCATTATTTTATCTTACAGAATAAAATGTTTATGAGATAAAAAGAAACTATACAATCAATTATTTTTCAAGCAACCTTACCAAAAGCAAAAACTTATATGCAACCAGTTTAAGTGAAACAGAACAATAGACTCAATATCAATATCATTCAATTATTTTTCTTTTTATTTCATAATTTACAAAACCGTAGGTACCTATACACTAAAAACATAATGCCGAAAATTAAAACCCGAAGACAATGAAATATGAGAACCCCTGATGATATCAATTTAATAAGCTATAATTTCTTGAAAGCCAAAAGATTATGTTTCTCTATATAAAAGCATTTTTCCTTCGAAGTTTCCCTGGCATTTTAAGCTGCCTAATTAAGAAATACCTTTTCCAGGGCTAGCTAGATACATCAAGAAACATCTCATGAAAGTGACTTTTCCTTTAACAACGTACGTCGAACACGTACCTACCTACCAAAAATACGTTCGTATAGGTATACTCTAGGGAAACTTTTCAGGTTATTAAAAATGAAAATAGAAAAGCATTCTTCTTTACTTTTTGGAAAAGCCACAGCTGCTGCAATTCATGCATGCACCAGAGTGGAACACATCTCGGTATCGCCCAAAACAACAATACACAGCCGTTACTTATAGCAGCAGGCAAGGCAAGGCGGTCCAATTCTTGCTGCTGCTTTTGATGCAGGAGCAGAAGCAGGAGCAGCAGCTCTTCTATATTATTTTCTTGCTTGTATAATTTACCCTTCGACGAAATGAAGCAACAATCACATTTTGCTTGCCTAAGCTATTTTCCATTTCCCGTTCTGCCAAAATGGTTTCCATATATGGATTCTTGTTCTCGTTTATGCCATGGATCCCCAACACAATGGAAGAAAGTGAAGCATTCAAAGTTTTGCCACAGAATAGAAAATAGCAGCCAGCAGCATAACATAATGGCGGCAATGGAAACTTAATGCATCTCGAAATGGAAATCTTGTGGGTGTATCCTGTACCACGTACGTACAGCGAGTACATGAGACGAGAGTGGTTGTGTTTGTGTGTGGGAGCGAGTTTTGGCTATAATAATACGCCATTATGAAATATGAACACAGCAGGCGTGGGAATAACTTACAAACCACGCACATCACACATATGCGGAGCGATAGGCAATCTCATGTGTGCATTTTCGTAAAAATATATAATATTATTTGTCTGCTCGATGGTGGTGCGGGGAAACGGGGATATAAGGGCGTGCTGTTCTTTTAAATGTTAAATATGAGTGTCGGCTGAAAAGTATATTGACCTGTGGCATGCTGTGCAAAATATTATTTTATTCATAAGCTGAGGCTATGGTATATCTGCTTGTTTCGCAGGACTCATCCCCGCTGTCACCAAGTTTATGTGCATAAAAAATATATAGATCCCTACAACGAAAAATGGTGGATTTATTTTGCATCCATAATTATTGATTTTGCTGTCATTATTTGTACGAAATACAAGGACATATACAATACTTACAGGTAGCAGATGGCGTGTGGTGATGTTGCACGGTATTCTATTAATTATAATTTCAGGAATAAGTTCTCGGGTAACTCATTGGATTGACAGCATACATATTGATATATTAAATATTATACTTTCATATAAAAGCACTACAGACGAAGTTAATAGCCTTTTATATATCATATTTACTATACATATTGCTTCTAAATAAATTAAATAATAAAAAGAAGTTTGGATTTATTGAATTTCAGACATTACAAGTTTTTCCACGAAGTCATTTTGCCTAAAGAATGAACTGTAAGGTAATTCGTGATTCGATGAATCTGATGGCTTCGTTAATGCATACCAATGCCATTCCTGATACTCTGTTAATAATGTTAATTTATTATATTTCAATTGAATTCTTTTCAACTACGTATTATTATCGGATAATTCAAAAGAATATCCGGAAGCTGCCTTTAGGAGTATGCAAAATTACTGATTGTTGAATATTCAGAGTTGGAATTTTTAATTCTTCCTAATTGATATAATTAAAGAAATATAAAAAGAAAAAGAAATTGCAATACGTGGGAACGAAAATAGAACAAAATTCTATCAAGATCAAGGTGATCCCTGATATTCTAAAGTGTTGCGGTATCTGAAAGACATGCACTTTCTGATTAATTTGAATAAAATGCACGACTGGGTCGCACGAACTTGCTCTAATGAGTGACAGTGGTTTAGGGGCTTGAGATTTTGATAAAAATAAAATTTTCAAAATTCTTAAATAAATACTTAAACTAATTTGAGCTGAAAAAAAAGTAACCCATTTTATTTCTTGGATAAATTTGAATTTATGAGAATAAATTTATAAAAATTTGTGGAGCGGTTTTTGAGAAAAAAAGTTTTTTTTGAAAAACTTTTTTTTCAGCCATATGATTGGTCGTACCTAAAAAGCAACACTGATTTTCTTAAATCGAAATCGTTAGAGCCGTTTTTGAGAAAAATAAGCTTTAACGTAACGGTTGTATGGCAGGTACCGTTATTTTTTGAGCTAAAAAAAAAATTCAATTTCCCCTCTGTACAATACTTAAAAAAGTCTATATACCAAGTTTGAAGCAATTCGGCCCACCCGTTTGGGCTGTAGGTCTCTATACATACAGACAGACAGACAGACAGATAGACAGACAGACAGACATACAGACGGACAGAATTTTAAGACCATCTTTTTTCGTCTTCGCTATCATCGTAATGTCATGTTTGATTGTTATCTCAAAACTTTTTTTTTCGACGAATGCATAACTTGCCTTATAGTACCTATAATCGCAAGTAAAATTGAAAATCGTTGGGCCAGCCGAAGAAAATGTTTCTTTGCTTGAAGAAATTTTCGAAAAAAATGTGTGTGTATGTAATTTACACTCGGTCGACTTCAGAGAAGTAACCAACGAGAGAATAAGATGAAAAACTCCTTCCAACACCAGTTTTGGGCTTACTTTGAAACTTTATTTGTGACTTAATGCTTGCAACACGTATACAAAGGTTTTTAAAAAACATTTATTTTTACTCTCGAAAAAAGCAAATTTCTACGAATTGTTGCCAAATCCTGTTTAATAACACAAAAACTCGGTAGTTTTCAGCATAAGACAAAGCTCACGAGAGAATAAAACATTTCCCCTACCTGCCGATTTTAGTCCAAGAAATTTCTTTGGGCAGTAATTGTAAGTTATGTTAAAAGTCAAATTTCAAATTTTTCTATCCATGTGCGTTTTTAAGTTATCGTCGATGTCGATATTGAAGTGGAGCTTAGTCCACTCAGGAACAAGAACGTAAGTTTTGTTGAAAGGGAAACTAAACCAATCAACGATCAACCACAAAAATATTGCACTTATTCTTTTTAATGGCTAAGTTCTTGGAAGATTGATGTCAGGAATCTATATTTTTCAGAGATATCCTCAATCAATGACCTTTTAGTTCTAAAATGAGTAACGAACACTTTTTTTGAAAAGGAAAGGAACTAAGCGCCAGTTTGCACAATAGTGGTTAATCCTCGGATCAAAATTACTTCGGTTCGTGTTTGCATAACCAAAGCTTAGACTGTAGTTTAAGAGTTAACCCACGGACCGATTTCAACAGATTAAATGAAGTTGATCCACGGATCAAGAATATTAATACGGATTGAGTGCTGAACCACTATAGTACAACTGATACTAGTCTTCGAAGTAGACCTTTAAGCAGTTCCTTTTTCCTTTAAAAGTTTAAACTACGCCACTATTTAAAAATCATTGAAAAAGACGACTTTCAAAAATTCAGGACTCCTTTTGGGATTAAAAAAATATTTTTAACGTCAATTTCTGTAAAATACTTTCTTATGCACTTCTTTGAATTTGGAATTCTTCTTGAACTAAGCTCATTCAAATCTTTTTCTAAAGCTTCTCCTGTAAGATAGCATGCAAATCACGTTTAATATCAACGCGCCTGCTCACTCGCTTAAGCTTGACAT
Source organism: Platycheirus albimanus (assembly GCA_916050605.2). NCBI lineage: Eukaryota > Metazoa > Arthropoda > Insecta > Diptera > Syrphidae > Platycheirus > Platycheirus albimanus. Next base: position 1,074,725 of record OU696696.1, on the reverse strand, counting down.
AATGTACAATGCTTATAGAAGCCCAGAGCGAGAGGCTACGTAGCATGCGAGAATCTGAGAGCTATAATATAAAATACTGTGTCATTCCTTTTGAAGTGAAACTTCTTTAGAATCGTTGTGATTTCAAACCGGATGAAACGGAAAAAACGACAGGTAAGAGACACAAATACAAAAATGTGTAGGATGAAGCCAGGAAAGAATGAGACAGAAATATACATACTATTTTTCTGACGGAAGTAACGCTCAGTATTCCAATATGGCGGCACCGATGACTCGCATTAGCTCATCGTGTGCACGAACGAGTGAGAATATAAATACTATAATCTTACTCATTCATGCACGTATTGCACGTGCTCCATGGCATTTGTTTGTTTTGATCAATGTAGGGATGGGCAAGTAAAAAATATATCGATATTTATCGTATCGATATTCTTTAACAGTATCGATAATTATCGGGTGAAAAAAATCAATATATCGATATATCGTCAGTTTTCTCATGATTATTCATACAATATTACGAAAGCATTCAAAATTCGTAAAAAAGAATAGACATGAAGAAAACAGTATGTTTTTTTTTAAATGTTGTTTTGGCTAAAAATACAAATAACGGACATCTCTGTTTATAAACGACTGAATTTAATAAATAAAAATGCGGAGCATAAGCACAAGAGTTTGAACTTCTTTGCTCGGAAACTGTGTTATGTTTCATCGTATGCATTTTATTTTAAGTTGCATGAATGAATTAAATTGGGGAAAAGCGCACTGCGACCTTAAGGATCTATTGTGCCCCTTTTAGAGCTGGATGAGGATACTCGTCCTACAGCACTTCCTCCAAATTGGTTTCTTTTAGGAAGGTTAGTATTTGAGGTATTTTTAAAGAATTTAATCTGCCCTTATTTATCTGGTAACTACCCAGGTTTTTTAGTCTTTTGTGCATTAGTGCACCACATCCACCAAATATGTGGTCCGATGTTTCTTCTTCTTCATCGCAAAATCTGCATGCTGCCCTGCTTGATAGCCCTAAGATATTTAGGTGTCTTTTTAGCTTGCAGTGCCCTGTGAGGAAGCCCGTTATGATTCTTAGGCTGTTTCTGTTAAGTTAATGCAGGCTGTAAATCGTTCTTGTTTGTAGTTTCCCAGTAACATTTTTGCCTTTATTAGCTCGGAGAGTTCTTTCCAGTGGTTGGATCTCTTAGTCTCTTCGTTTGTTTAAGTTAAAATTTAATCATTTCAGTGATATTATGTCCATAATCGTCAAAGAAGTTTTACTTCAATCGCGCGTAAAGGTTACACGCACACATTTTTTTTCATTCGTTCTCTTTCATGCTTGTTGCGATATATTTAATTGTTTGATTTATTTGCTTCAAAATGTCATGGCGCGTTTCCGTTTCTTCGAGTTTCAAATCATCCCAATATTTAAGAAGTTTAACTTACAAAAACAAAACAAAAATTAAATTCATTACTTTCCAAAATATTTAGAAATTAAAAAAACGTTTTTTTTTTATTTTGATATTTTTAAAAACCAATTCCGGAAATTCCACAGAAGATAATATTGTCAAAGTCGTCAATTGCCATAAAATTGTTGGCAGCTGCAAAGGCCTAAAGACAGACAACTATAAATTACGTTTGCCATAAAAGAAGCTAGCAAGTTAAGTCTAAAAATTATTTCTTATTAAATTTTCTGTATTCAGTGAGTTTTTCTATGTAATAAATCGAACCTCAGAACCACCCTTAATAATGAAGAGAATAAAATGCGTGTCGACCTATATGTCGACCCCAATAACATGTGTGGTGTAATTACACATTTTGACATATCAGGTTTTAAAATTGTCCACTTCGACCCTGTCTAAAATAAATACTCCACTTAACTTCCCAATGCGAAATTAGAAAAAAAAAATATATTAATAATAAGAATTTTTTATGAAGGCAACTTTACCCTCGAGTTAACATAAAAACTGCCACAAACACATCCGTTATGCTACTCCAAATTTGTAATTTATCTTAAGACTTTTATGTTCCTGCCACATATCTTTTACTTTTTTTATAACGAAGCCACATTTATGATCAAAAAAAAAAAAAAAAAAAACGAATTTAATATGAAATAGAATTTTTTAAAGGCCTTCTTCTATATGAGTTGGCCTCCTTCATAATAATTCAGTTTCCTAGTATTATCTTCCACTCGAGACATGTATTACCATCCAACTGCTATTTGTTCATGGCCAAGTGCCTATTCGTCTTTTACCTTTTTTTTTAAGAGTTTTATTTTGAGCATCGTAAAGGACACAGGTATGTGACGAAAACACTCATACTCTCACACACACCACAATCCACAACATAAAAAGTGAGTGTAGGGTGGAGGTAATATATTGGTAAATTTTTAACTAAAGCTTGTAAAATGCGATCCATTAATCTTTAATGCTGGCGTATGCGCACGTCAGAGAACTTTCATTTATCATTCAACTAACCGCAAAGGAAATGTGCTATATCTACTTGCCTACTTATTTTTTAAGGATACGGGATACGGGTGCGTGTAAGTGTTTTGGTTCCGTATTCCGTTTCTTATTTCCTCCCTAACATAGACAGGGTGGCTAAAAAGTAACAACATATTCACAGCCACCTTCGCTTCCGGTTTTTTTTTTTTTTTTTTGTTCGTCCTTCTTAGGTTGATTTTTTTTTTCTCGGACGCAATGGTTATTTAGATTGAATAACGTCGATTATCCTTTATAATGGGTATCTTTTGTATGGCCTCTGTACCGTCTTAGAAAAAGATTTATACAAATGTTTGTGCTGAGACACCCATTGTGGTGCGGCGGTTGGTATGTTGACGTGATGGTGATGGGTTCTTCATATATTATACTGATTGCTTTGTTGTGTAGCTTGATGTGGTTAGGAAGCATTTTGGGACAAGTTGATGGACTTTTTTTTTTTTTTTTTTTTTTTTCTTGGTATGGATGGCATTAACGAGACAAAAAAGATTTATGAAAGTATTGCCAAGTTGTTATTAAAATGTATGAGTATGATTAAATTTGAAGGTTCTGAAATGGAAATAGGTTCTAATAAAATATGAGAATCGAACTCGTTGTCGTTGATACCAGCAACACACTCCTCATAACAAATGAGTAAAAGATCCTTTGATCGCAAGACAAATTGTGGTATAAAATGAAGTAAGTACTAGAACTTAGAGCATTGTAAATTTATGCACATTTACAAATATAGATTGATATGATGGTTGTGTTTGATAAATGAAACCATCAATTTTGAAAAATGTCAATGTCTCAACTGTTCTTTTAACCTATAAGAGTATTACCGTTGACATCACTAGAGTTAAGGTCAATTGATAGACAAAAATAGGTTGGCGGAGTTGATTTAGAGACTGTATTGTTTTTTCGAAAGCAGTGGTTCTCCGTTAAGTCTTTTCTTTTGAAAATTTGTAATTCTGAAAATTTAAGATTTATGGGGTAGCAAGAGAAGAATTGTGTTACCTATGTCCTTATGTTCATTCTTCTTACTACAATTTTTGCACCTTCTTCAGTTAAACTTTGTCCTTTGGGTTGGTATAATGGAAGCTCAAGCATGAGCTCGTGACAAACGCTCCAAAACATTTTTGTGTGCAGGACCAACAATACGAGCGGCTAGATCTTTTTCTTCGGAAAAGAGATTTATTGCAGTCTGATATACTAGCAACTGACATCATCTTATTTCAGCCATACTGCGAAATTTCGTTCATTTTGTTTCGTTCGTCAATATGGTACCTATCACAATAAACTTTTTTTTTTAAGTGAGACTTTAGGCGCATGAGGGTAAAATTTGTACTAATGCAGCGGAAATAAGCGCGACTTTCGTCCCAGAAAATGGAGAGAGTGATTGAGACCGATTGAAAGAGAGTTAGAAAGGGCGAACGTAGCATGAAGCACATATAAATGGAGCGTGAGTAGGGAGCAAGCGAGTGAGAACGATCGAGAGAGAGAGAGTGAGGTAGACCGAACGTCGCATCACGCACAGTGCCATGGGGAGAGAGAGCTGTAGGCACAGAGGACTTGAAGGAGAGTGAAATCTTTCGTACGTATCACCCTCCGACACCCATTTCCGGCTTTTTTTTTTTTATTATTTGACATCGTGTCTGTGAATAAATGCAAAAAGAACAACACAAAATCATATCATAATAGCTGAGAGTGTATGCGAGTTTTTACGCACACTTTCACAGCTAATCTCAATTTTCTGTCAAATCAGCTTGTAGGCAAAATTCCATTTTCGGCCTACATAAAACTCTCTTCATATATTCTCTCTGCTAAGCATCTTGCAGCGTTCTTGGCAATCTCAAGTATGTGGTCATTCCAACGAAGGTTGTCACTGATACTTAGTCAAAAGATATGTTCGTTAACAAGTAGCTATCGTTTTTTTAGGCATTGACTATTCGATAACTCTTCTGTTGTGATGGGCTTATTTTGAACATGATTTTTGAGGGGATGTAGTGTTTTGAGGGTCGAGTCGAAAAAACTATTTTGGGCTCTAGTTTCAGATAAAATTGGCTTATTTGGGCAATCAGTTAGGACTTTTTTTTTTTGTCTTTTTTAAATTTTTAGGTTTGCTAATTCGAATATTTAGTAAGCTAAAAATCCTAACATCATCTGATTTTCAGTTGTTGGCTTGAAATTTACAGGAGCATTGATTTAAAAAATAAAAAAGCAACACTCAAGCTCGTACAATATTGACCAATCTGTTTTTCCGAAATTTTAAGCAAAAAAGAATTGTTCAAAACCAATTCATTAGCTTGATTCAAAAACCAAAAAAGATTTCTGATTTAAAAAAGGTGTTGGTAGGTACATAATAGTTTTTTAATACATATTTTTCAGGGTAAGCGATCTTTGGACAATTGATCCGACCTTAACGGGGAGAAAAATGCCCCGTCCAATCGTTTTATTTTCTTGTTTTGACTTCAATTTTAAACTTTCTAGCTTTTTCTTGGATTAAATGCAAAACACTCTATTTAAGTAAAATTTCAAACTCGGTTTTGACAAAATAAATGTCGGAAATCTTCACTAGAGTAACCGTTTACTTAATTACATGGTAGTAAGTTTTTCAATTAATTTTTGTACGCTTTTTAACTCAACTTTCTTGTGAAAGATACAAAAAAAAAATATACGAATCACATTGCTCCCAAATAAGCCATAGCACTTCATCGAATTTCCTAACTGAATGTTAATTAGAGAAAAAACAGATTGTTTAAATTTCAAATCAAATAAAACTTACGCCCGTTGATCATGTTTCGTGCTCAAATGTCCAATTTTCTAGCTGAACTATTTATGAACGTTGATTTGTATATTTTCATTTAAAATTCAGAAAAATATTTCTTCTGTTTTTGTGTTTGAAAGTTTTTCCAACGAATTTAATTTAAATCAAATCAATCTGAAGGTTTTGTTAATTAGAATGCGTTCGAAAAGTTCTGTTCTCATTTTGTATTTTCTTCTAAGAACATTATTTGCAGGACCAAGTTTTTCCAAGAAAAACAAAAACAAAAACAAAACAACATTTTAACGTTCGTTGTCATTGTTTATAAAACTTTGGCAGCAAACGCCCACCATCACCGAGATCAACATACCACCACCGCACAGTAGCGCCTCAGTCGGTGTAGTATAATATACACGCGGGCATGATTTGTGCATGTGATGGTGTCGACCAGCACTGGTTTCAAGTCCCATTTATAGTGCCATCCTTTTAACGACATCAGGATTTTGTTTTCTCGCATAACGCCCCACACTTGCACCCAAATCGAATCTATCACATTCATTCTTAAGCCTCATGGCAAACGAAGCAACGAAATTAAATTTTATTACTCCTGTCAAAGTCCATTTGGAATACTGGCTGTGTGTTTATTGTATTGAGCTTGATAGTCTTTCAACTTAATCCTCTTTCACTAATGTCTGCCAAAAGGACACTAAAATATGCCAACATCTAACATAGCATACAACACACAACGAAACGAAATCAACAGTATTAAGTTGATATTTCATCCGGATAAAAGTCGTGACTGGAAAGCAAAACAACGTTCTTGCGTTGGATATGTGGGCAGTTAACCTTTTTTTTTGCAATCTATATATGTATATGTACCGAATACTAACATAGACATTTTTTTTCGAATATTGGGGCCTGATGAGAATTGTTTTCTTTTTTTTTTTTTAGGTGACCTAAGTTTTGGTCTTCTATTTTTTTTAACACTCCAGGCCCATAGTTTAAAGACGCTTGATTTGTTTTGTGTATCTGAACAAATCCTCTTGTCGAAGGTAAGAAAGATGTACCCAAATATTCGATTTATAAGGCACATATACGCCGAAGATTACTTTACTCTCAATAAAAATAATTCTTTTGCATCAATCTTTAAATAAAATTTAATTTTTGCTTTGCAATCTTATAGTTCGTCCAAAATACTTTTATAAAAAATATCTAAAAATAATTTTTTTCGACGTACATCTGCCATGTGATTAATCTTTGGTTTGGTTTGCCATTTCATCATGAATCGACTGACGCCTGAACAACGCATGCAAACTGTGGAGATTCATTTCGAAAATTCGTGCACAAGCACTGGGCATGGCTGGCCTGGAAACGAAGTTGCTGTTGATCCGGATTTTCACAAGAATATTTTTCTCAGAAATGAATCTCATTTTGGTTGAATGGCTACGTCAATAAGCAAAGCTGCAGCACTTGGAGTGTAATCATCAAATTATTCTTCAGAATAAATTACATCCAGAAAAAAATGAAAAATTGGTGTGATTTATGGGCTGGTGGGGAATCATTTGTTTTTACTTCTTTAACACGATGTCTGGCAGAGGGGGAGAAACTATATTGATGAGCGCGTTTTTGGGATTTGTGATTTAATCCACCAGACTATTTAATGTGGGGTATGTGAAGTCGCTGGTCTACATCGATAATCCAATGACGACTGACATCTTTGAAAACAACACAGTAGAGTTTAAAAAAAAAAAAATAATACTTAGAGAAGTGGTGCGGAGTGTAGTTTTTAAATATTTTTTTTGGTCAACAGGCGTAGTGTTTCAGACAATCGTTTGTTTATTTTTTCTGTACAAAGATAAGTTTTATGAGTTTAAAAAATATAAATATAACCGATTTTTGGCATGTTGATTCCATATGGAGCCAAGGACTGGTGAGTTACACTTTTCTGCGTTCTGCAGGAATGGAACGGATCTTCAATTTCACGCAAAGCTAGAATTTGATCTTGAAAAGATGAATTTCTTCCTCAGAGAAAATTTCTTACAAATGTAACAACATAATAACATAAGATGACCGGGAGCTCGTTTTTTGTGCAGTGTCACAAATGTTGCACGAATAATTAAAAGTATACTAATGCTTAAAACATTAATGCGGCTCTATTTAAAGTGTATTCAAAAATGTAAAGGAAAATACTTTTTATCCAAGTCGGTCGATATCAACAAGGACCATATTTTGAGAATCCTGGAAGGAATATTATATCATGTTTTAACATCTTGTTTTTAATTCTTTAGTTTTTCATTTTGCGGTGGATTCATTTCCTCTTCGCCAGCCGTCAAAGTCTAATTATATTAGACAGTTCCGGGAATTGGCGAAAACTTAAAATAACATACACAGCAGATTTTGTGCTTATAGACAAAAAAAAAACCACGATATCTAAAAAATGTCTAGAGGAAAAAAAATTTTGAAAGGAAAAATCTAGAATACTTAATCTCGAAAACCGAAAATCTAGAAAAAGAAATCTCAAATGGACAAAATCTAGAATTAATATTAATTCAAGATTAAGAATTTTTTGAAAGTAGAATCAAATAAAGTAAGACAATATTAGCCTAATGCCTAAAATGTTAAGAGATGATGCAGATAGGTAAATACATAATTTAGGTCATTTCGATTTTGTCCTTTCTAGATACTGTGATCCTGTTTTTAATGTATGATGAAACCAAATTATTAAAATGAATCAAGCTCATAAGACGTCGATTCCAAGGATAAAAGATAATTTGAGTCGACTACTTAAGAGTGAAGAAAACTTTTCTCCTATTTTAAAAAGTCCAACTTATCTATTATTTAGACACGAAAATGTGTATTCTACTTTCTACGTCTCAGACACAGACACTTAATTATCATTTCATTTTTATGTTCAAAGGTGCTCTCAAGTTCAAAGTAACTAAAAATTTCACTTCCAGAAGATATCACATAATTTCATTATTGTAATTTTCAATCATCTCAATCTACTCTGAACTGTCAGTAACCATAGTTTCCGTAAAGTCTTCATAAAAATTCTAAAAGAAATGTTTGCCAAAGCTTTTTTATATAAAAAAAAAAACGTTGCATCAGTCATTCCATTAAAGTTATTAAAAAAAATTCAAAAGGAAAAAATGGAAAACATAAAGACTCCAGCGCAAGAGATTCTTCCACAGAATGATTCAAGGTAGCTTAATACTCCTCAATCCTCAGAGATAAGTATCTGAGTCTATGTATCTGCATGGATGTCTCCTCACAGTGTTTTCACTTGTCATTAATTTTCCGTATCTTCTGAGAAGGAGCAATAATCACGCACTCTGCACTCTATGACAGTCTTAACAATGACACATCGTCTGCTTCGTATAATAATGACTTGAGGCGCTTTTGGCAGAGGATGAGTTTTTGAATGAAATTGACAAATTAAAAGGTTTTCTTTTTTTTTCCTTTTTCCTTTTTTTTTTCTTTTTTCTTGCGCCAGCTTCAACCTCAAGGTTTTCATTAAAATGTGAAAAAGAATATTCATGGCAAGAGCTATATGAAACATAGGTATGCAGGTATGCATATTTATATATAAATTAGCGCCATATTCATCGACTGGTTGCCATCACTTGGGATTGGGGAAGATGTCAGTTTAAGCAGGCTTTCTTTATTTAATTTACCAGGTCACAAAACAGAGATAACAACCACCATCTTTAATTTTTTTCTATTCCATTAAACTTTCACATCCATTAACCTAATCACATATAAATGTTATAATATACTTACAAAATTTAAAATGAATATTGTTTATATACTTTTTTTTTTTCTAAAAAATGCTATTAAATGCAAAAAGGACTTATGTTGACATTTAAAATACAAAAACAATTTATTTTACACTAAACGCTTTTCCTACACCTAGAAAAAAAAAACTTTTAATGTTTGTACATGGAACACATGTTTTTAATTCCCTAACGTCATAGCATAACCATCAAAGCGTTTTAAAGATTCACCTAGTGAATAAAAAATTTCAAAGTTTCAACTTTCAAGCAGATAATTAGTAAGGCACGAAAGAATGACAAAACTTTCTCATAAGAACAACGTGCCGAGCATTCTAATGAGGTAATGTTCTTCACAGTTGTTCTCGAAACAGCGAATATCCTTGAAAAGTGCACATAATTATAAGCAGGCAACGCCCGCCATCAACAGCAATAAAATCACATTTCAAGACGGCAAACTGGATTAAAAATAAATTAGACCTAGTTGGGTCTTGGGTGTGCTCATGACGTTTGTTAGGCTTTTGAAACGAGAAGGTCAAAAGATGTTAAAGTGCTGAAGAGGGGGGATGTGGGTGGTAGTCGTCTTACCCAGGGAATCTGGTGCGTACTGATAGAGCTGTTTTTTTTTTTGTCTTGTCTTCATACGCACTCGAAGGAATAAAAATAAAAAAAATTGCTGGTACGTGTTGTCCTAGAGAAGAAGAAGAACAGAGACAATTTCAAGTGTAATCTTGAAAAAATATGGCTACGTATAAGGAATCTACGGTAAGGGATGATATGAAGAAAGGTTGCCACACCTTAATGTATGAAAACGATAAACCGATTTTCCCAAATCGTTTTTTGGGGTCTTGGCAAAAAAAAAGAAGACATTTTCAAAGGGATTCAGCATCAAAAAAGATAAAATTTTATTGTTAGGGACCTCGGGTTAATATTGTTATTTAAAATTCGTTGGAGGGATCTTTTAAAATCGAATTTATAACATAGTGAATCCAAATGTTCTGATTTGTAGTGGATCTACAAAAGGAACTGTGTTTCTTATTTTATAAAAAAGAACAATACACAATGCAGCTTCTTGGAAAATGGAAATTTTAAGAATTAATCACAATTTTAATGATTGCTTTCCTTTGAATGAGATGGATTAAATTTGTGAATGCATTGAATTAGTTCCATGTGTTCACTTTGAAGCCAATGAATTTAAATCAATAAATTCGAAAGGACTTCGAACTCTTGGGTTTCCATTCACTTCGAATTCAGTGTATTAAAATTAATTACTTCGGATAAGATTCTGATGTTAAAGGGTTACATTCCTTTCCAGTTTGGAATCATCACAATGAAAATGAAACAAATTGAAAAAAAAAAGTTCATTGATTACAAAAAAATAGTTTTTGGTCTTTGTGATTTTGATTGAAATATATCGGTCAAAGTTTTGAAGATATTTTAAAACTTGAAGACAATCTCAAATGTTCGACAATTCATTGATTTCAATAACTAAATATGGAATTCAGTGAAATGAATAGATACTGAAATTTTTGAAGATCTAAAATTATTTCCAACTTCTTAAACTCAAATTGGAAAACATTGAATTCAATCTTAATTTGATTTGAAACTTTTAATAATTCTAAAAAATGTTTAATACTTATTTAGTTGAACGTTAGGTTATTCTGCGTTCCATGAAGCTAATACTTTTCGAATTGGTATACTCCATAGGAAAGAACTGTATGATGTCTGTTTAATCTTTTTACTTCTACCCTTTTAAATAACACTATAACAAATCAAGCACAAGAAACTTATTACTTTTAATATTATGGGTGGCAACCACGCAAAATGTATATTTTTGGTTTAAAAAAAAATGTATGTAAGTACGATTAAAAGCCCAAACTAACTTAGAGCGAAAACAAATTGCCGAAAATGTTTTTTGTCATTTGTCATGCTCTATCCTATATCCTAGCAAGAATGAGAAGTAAATGCTTAACATAAAGTTAAATAACATTACAGAAAGAGCTCTATGAAGAATAGTTTTGTTAGATAATCCTGAGATTTATATTTGTCCGTTGTAATATAGTACGTACTACATGCGTAACCTTCATAAACCTAATCTCATAAAGACTCCTTCCTTATATTGAGTCATCATTCAATGTATATATGTATAATAAATAAGGTGTTTTATATGAGAATTACAGTATTTTTATATTATATTTGGAGAATTTGTAAGTATAAGACCAAAATGATGATTCATAAGATTCATTATTTTGACAATGATTGGATATTTTTGTGGCAGGTATGGATTTTTTTGTGGGCGCTTTGATGGGCTTAGAACTAACAAAAATGTATTAGTCATCGAATTTTTTTCTTGTCATGGAAACTGATGGAAATCATTGAAATTGAATACAAAAGTTAACCAAGATATGTTTATCCGAGCCCTAGTAAGCATACACCACCTAGTATGATGGCTTAAATTATATTCCAGTTGAACCCTTGGCAGAAAAGCACCCAGGAAAATGGTACTTCCCATTTATCAAAATTATAAGGTATTTGTTTCTTAATATTTAAGATATTAAAAATGGCAAATTAATAAACTTGGTTATTTTAATTATAAAACAAACAAAAATTGATAATTTTAGCGTCATACACAAGCTGTCAAATTTAATCTGTTTGTATTTGCCAATGGCGGTGGAACACTTAACGGATTTAATACTGTCACGGTTTTATAGCAGGATCGGGCAAAATGAGGAGTTGAAACAAAAACCGATTGTTTTGCTTCTGTAAACCCGGTTGTTTCAGTCAACAGACGCTTATATTTTATTTAAAATTGCAATTGCAAATGATGAACGACTTCAAATACATACATACGAGTACATACTAGAATTTGGTGAATGCATTAAGTTTATTAAAACTACAGTTTTGAAAAGCGGATTGGACTGTTTCTATAATTGTTTAGGTAATAGAGTGCCTTTTCATAGATCACTAATCTGTACATATAATAAAATTGTAACGGGTCGATGTCTGTACATTGAAGATATAGATGCAAAACTAATATGGGGAGTCTCTATTAGACCCACAGAAGCCAAAACAACCGTTTTTAGAATTTTTGTCTGTCTGTCTGTCTGTCTGTCTGTATGTTTGTACGCGCATCACGCAAAAACTAATGCATGGAATTGAATGCGGTTTTCGCAGATTTATTGGTAGTACGCCAACTTAAAATATAGGCTACATTTTATCGCAGGAAAATATTATAATTCTGGTTGTTTTTTTAATATTGCTGCAATCGAACGTTATACAATGAACTTAACGCAAAATTAAAAGATTTTAAGGAATTTAGCGTCTCACTTACATAATGGCACTGGAAATCATAAAAAAAACCCATACTTACCTACATATACATGAATAGAAATAAGTTAGTCGTTCTGAATAGAAGTTACATCAAAAACATTATAGATGTCGCTATTTGCCACCATATAGACAATGTCTCATTCAGCGAAAGCAGACATTGAAAAATAATGTAACCATAAAGAACGTTGAACGAGCAATACTAACGCCCAAAACTGATGAAGCGGAGCTGCCATAAATAGCGGTATCGGCGCGTAGCATCGTTTTGAAAGTGGGCATTCCAATCAGGTATATTGCTTCAGAACTTAAATCTCCAACTTTGCAATTAAAACCGTTATGATACTTCGAAATAATATTATACAGAAGCCAAAAATCTTACGGCTGTAGAACTGTTAAAGTATGTAGCTTTCATACCACACATAGCCCCCATTTTGAACCGGTTGTGCAAAAACAAAAATATACTGAGATACCTACTTTATTCTAAAATCCACGCGTACGAAGTAGCGGGCAAAAGCTAGTTGACAATAAAAAAAAGAGACGTACGAATGGTCCACAAAAAAATATGTCGACTGGATAAATACAAATTTTATCGCCTGTCAAAATGTCGAAATGTCGACTGGAAATTGATCTGCAAAAAAAAGTAAAGTTTAAAATCCAGACTTTGAAAATGTCGATTGAAAAAGTGTCGGTAAAAATGTCGACTTTTAGATTTAGATTTAGATTTAGATTTATTTTGAAGAATACAAAAGAAATAGTACAGAAGATTAAAAACCTTATAGAGTACTTAATACATAATTTCATTTTTATAAATCAAACATCAAAAGAATATCCAGAAAGTAATTAAGGTATTTCAAACCAAAAAATACGTAAAGTAGGTAAAAGAAAAAATGATAAAAGAAAAAATGATAGAGGAAAGATACAAATAGAAAGTTCTTTTAGAATATATACGTTACATAAAATTGCTGCTGTTACTACTCGTCAAAAATTTAAATAACTTGTTTTTGAAACTAGAAGGGCTACTATTTAGCCTAAGACAAACTGGAAGTGAATTCCAGAAACTAATCTATTGAATGAAAAATAATCTTTTGCTTTCAAGGAAGTTGAACGAATGGGAATTAATGTTTTGAGTTCTATTAGAATGGGAAAATGTAATGTAAATGAAATAGAATTTTATTTTTATAGGCAGACACGTGATCAAAACGCCGTAGACCAAAAACATATCTTACTATTGCATTAAAAGCCAATTCAAGTTTCCTAAATGAAAAAGCATCCAAATGACAGCACTATTACTGATAAAAGGTATTAAAAGCGATTTAACCAATCGAAGCCTAGTACAAGTGGGTGTGAACATAGCTGAGACTCTTAACATTCGCAGACCATAGTGTATACGTTTAACTACACCGTTTATATGAGAGGAACAGTTTAAATTGCGGTTAATTTGAATACCAGGACTACAAACAGAGTTAGAGGTCGGAATAATGCTACCCATCATCATTAATGGAGGAACCCAAGTTACGTCCGGAAGCGATTTGGAGATGAAAATTTGCTTGGTTTTATCTGGATTGAGTTTCAAGTCGTTACTATAAGCCCAGTCACAAATTGCATTAAGATCTTCATTAATTCTATAAATACAATCTTCCATCAAACCAATAGGCCTCGAAATCGACATTCTGATCTAGCGGTATTTATATTAATCGACTTTTCGATAGTCGACATTATGACGACAAATCGACATTTTAAAAATCGGCAAATCGGACCCAACCCCATTTTAAAGTCGGCGTGAAACACAGCGTGAATAGAGATGAGCTATACAGAGCCATGTCACTACTCGGCATCCCTGCTAAGCTCGTTCGATTGAGCAAGATGACTATGTAGAACTCGCGCTGATCCGTCAAGGTTAACAAGAACAGCACCGACTCTTTTAAGCAAGTAGTGTTGCGCTATCATGCCACTTCTTCAACATCCTTTTGGGTCTGGCCGTAAATGAAAACAAAACAACGTTTATTCTATCCTCGCGTGAAGAACATCATCCGTCATCACCCTATACTTGGGCAAAACTTCGAGATGGGCAGATATAATTTCAAAGTAATCAAGGACTTTGTCTTTTTGGGTTCCAATATAACCTTTCAATATAATATTAGTGAAGAGATCTGCCGAAGAATCACTCTTGCTAATCGCTGTTTCTCCGGGATTAGAAGACATATTTGCAGCAAAGCCCTTTCTAAAAGGACCAAGGAGAGACTATACAAGATCACAAGTGGCGGGATGAAAGGGAGGACGACCTCAACCAACTTGGCTAGATATCGGACTGTCTGGTGGCGTAAATTGGTTGAGGCCGTGGTCCACAATGGACTGTAGTGTGAGTGAGTTTATTTTAATAATTCCAATACCCAAAACCAAAATCTCGCAAAGGTTTCTGAACACACTTTTGCGGTTAGTAACCATTCACTGAAAAACTATGCTACGAGTAATTATGTGCCAACTCATGGAAGTGGTCCGCTCCTATAGAAGCCGCCGCTCTTTTGTGAAACCAAACTAATAAAACAAGTTGCTAGGTACAAATATTCGTGCATGACAAGGTAGCCTAATTAAATTCAAAGCTCTCCATCATGTAAAAGATTATAAAGATATACAGCACATTAGTTTGAAATATTATTTCGTCCTAACACAGCATGGGTTCCGAACCACGCAGGGTTAAATCTAAAAACCCGCGTTGCTAATATATAGCTTTGATTTGGCGCAGGAAGCCATCTGAAAGAGTTTACCACATCCGAGGCACAGCTAATTTTACACAAAGCCCTTCATTCTTCAATACATGACTCTAAACGAAAGTTTGTTTTATTGTTAAAAAAGCCTCGATACGTAATTTCAATTATTTCGACCCCCCTGGCTAATGATTGCTATAGAGATCCTGTTTCAAATAACAGTCATTTGGGGTTATATCCCATACTCTACTTAAGCTGTACACATTTTTAAATATCGCCATAAAAAGGATACAACAAGTTTGCCGAGATAAAAAGTCCCCCTTTCCCAGCTCTATCTAAGATATTGTGATAAATATTTGCAGCTAACAGAAAGATAACATCAACCCAGATATGGCAAACGAAGAATTCTTTTTTTTTTTTCAAGAAGACGAAGAGGCTCTTTGATGGGTATTGTGGGGAGTCCTAATGCTTTATGCCTTACGACAGGACTGGGACTTGGAGTAGGGGGTATTGGGTATATGGTATATGGATGTGGAATGAAAAGGTTCTTCTCTCGTACAGCAGCGGTTGGCAATTGATTTGAAATATGAAGCTGCTCAGTGATGTTGTCTTGGTGATGTCGATTTTTTTTTTTGTAATATCCATTAAATCCGTCTCTTTAAGAATCCATTTGGTGTCAGTCTCTTAGATTGAGAGAACTTGCAACATTATAACGATGAAAACTCGGAATGAAGGAAAGAATGTTCCCGAGAAATTAATTGTGTGTACAAAAAATCCCATTTATAGCAGACACAACCATAATAAGTGTATCAGAAAGTGTTAATTTGGAAGTAATAAAAATTGCTGTAGTTGATTTTTTTTAACTTAACATTTATAGATGAAAAGATTCAGACATATTCCAAACACACATCCGCTTTGTTATATTTCGTTTATTAAATTTAATTATGCACCCTATTTAAACTGCCCTACGACCAAAAAGCAATAATTGCTCTTTAGTATAATTGGTACGTGACGTGCAGGGTGCAGTAGTGTTTTCCTGAATAAAAGAAAAGGGGAAAGAAACAAAAATTAATATGCAACAAACAAACAAACATTTTGATTTCAATCACTGACCCGCATTGCTGTCGCCTTACTTTTAATATAATTATTTGTTTCTACTAGTTTCTAAACTCCAAACGTCACATTAGTATTAGAAAAATATATTCACGAACTGACTTAGTATAAGAATAAATGAAATAAAATGCACGACTGGGTCGAACGAACTTGCTCTATTATAAGCAATTGATTAGTGGGTGCATAAAAAAAAATTTCGAAAATTCTTTTATTTTTTTAATTAGTTGAACAGTTTTCTCGGAAAAACTAAGTATTGTAGTGGGGTGCTTTACCCACTTAGGAATATCTTCGTTTGTTAACAAAAGGTTATGATGATTCGGTCCACTAGAGACTGCGAGCGCGTCTGCTTATGTCCTCGAAACTGGTTATATGATGGCAATATTCCAATACCTGCCACCAGAGCTTCGAAAGTCTGCAGATGTCTAGATATTTTCCTGATTGCTTTAAGAAAGGAAAGCTTGAATTAAAAAAAACTTGATTTTAATTTTAGGAGCGAACGTATTTATTCGTTCGTAGTTAAATGAGATCTGAACATTGAACATTATAGACATATTATATGAATATGAATGCTTGCAAATATATTTTATACACAAGAGAACGAAGAATGTAACATGATAAAGAATGAAAACTTAACTAACTTGCTTTTCGTTAAACAACAGTGACTCAAAAGTTTCTTTTAATGAATTTATTTTATTTAGAACAAATATACCTAAAGAGTGAAAGTTAATGAATATAATGTGTGTGTATATACATAACGTCCGTTACAATATGCTATAAAATTTAAAAACAAAATGTCTATCTAGGAAAATTAAATATTGAAAATCGTTCGAAGGTGATTTTTGAAAAACTTTTCCAAAAAATACATATTTTGAAACTTTTTTGAGTATGTAAATATATGGCAATCTGTAGTTTATACCTGACAAAATAATGTTAAAAATATCAATATACCCGCTTCCAACATATTTCGAAACCCACATTTTTTTTTTTTTTTTTGAGAAAATTATTAAAAATAAATTTTGAGAATTTGGAAATGCCATATTAAAAAAGTTATAATTGACTTCCTGTGTCCAAACTTTTATGGAAATCGGATGTACAGTTTACGAGAAACTTTGATTTGAAAATACTGGTTCTGTGAGAGGTACCGTTATAAGACAAATTTTGAAAAATCTTTCTTAACCGAAAGATCGGCTGTTTTAAATAAAGTGCACAACTGGGTCGGACGAAATTACTCTAATATGTGACAGTGGACTTATGGTTTAAGATTTTGGAAAAAAAGCAAGGACAAATTGATATGAAATTGTATTGATCTCTTAAAAGTCACGAGTTAAAACGTTTTTTGGAAAAAATGAAGTAAGCCATCTGATTTCGTTTATTGTTTAGGATTATAGAAAATTTCTTTTTCAAAATCGTTTGACCAGTTTTATCAAAAAACAGTTTTTTTATATAATATTTAAAATTTTTTTGAGTATGCCTACTTCAAGCAATTCGTAGTTTTCATCAGAAAAATTAAATTTTTGTTTTGCAAAAAACTTTTTTTTTTTAAATTTAAGGACCTATATTATTTCGTTTATAAAAGGGCTTCTTCATTTAAAAATTTCATCGAAATTCGTCATGTGGATTACGAGAAAATCTGATTTCAAAAAACCGGTCCTATGGGAGGTGCCGTAATAAGACTTTTCCTGAAAAATCTATTCCAACCAAAACAAAGATTGCACAGAAAACATTATTCAAAAAGTTTTATCAAAATAGTAGGAGCCGTTTTTGAGAAAAATTAATGTTTCACTAAAAATCGTATGGCAGGTATACCGTTAGTTTTAGAGCTAGAATCCTAATTCTAAAAACCCCTTCTGTAGGACGTCATAATAATACTATGATCCAAGTTTGAAGCGAATCGGTCCAGACAGACAAACGGTCAGACTGACAGACATACAGACAGAATTGTCGGACCCACTTTTTTAGACTTCTCTATCATCGTAATGTTATGTTTGATTGTCAAAAAAAAAAATATTTTTTTTACGATTGCATAACTTGCCTTATAGTACGTATAATCGCAAATAAAAATGTCGCTTTTCAAAATCGGATTCGCCGATTTCGGTGCAAGATTTAACGAATTAAGAATAATTTTTGAGAAAAGTTGTATAACAATATTACCAAAAAAAAAAACCCAAAGAAAACTATCATTTGAAGATCTGGATTCTCGTGAACGTCTTAAATGATTTCCAAACATTTTCCTTTTCAATTTAAAAACGCTTTAAATCACTTAATCAAACAAGTACATATCTCAAACTGAACTTCAAATTTAATACTTAGAATTTATGTTTAAGTCTCCCGAAGGGGTTTTTAAAAGTGAAACTTATTTTCATCGCCTAAAATTTGTTTGTTCATCTGCCGCGTGTCGCAATATGGCGGCGCCAATGGCTAGCATCAGCTGACCGTTAAATGATTTATATTCTCACTTGTTTGTGCACGTGCTCCGCATTATTTGTGTGTTTTGGTCAGTGTATTGATGTTAATAATATTCGTTTTCTTTTTTTTCATCCAGAAAAGCGATCTGAACAGAGTTCGAGTATATCGAGCTCGCTCTGAACGTCTTTTGAAACAATTTATAGTGTTCAGTGCGCTCTGAACTATTAATGAAACGAATTAAATATCCCATTAACTTCCTTTTCTCATGCCATTTGAAAAACCTGAACCCCATCTATTTATTTTGAGCTAGTAGAGCGCACCCTGAACACACTCTGAAGGAGAATATAAATATGTACGAATTCTATGTTCTGAAGTCTCTGCCGCAAAAAATACGGCAGGTATTTCCCGCCGTAAAACCGTTACGAAAAGTTAAATATTGCATTTCCAAATTTTAAAGAACTAGTTTTCTGATTGTGAATAGTGTTTTAACATTATTTTTGCTTTGAATTTAAATAAGAAACGGATGGAATGATTTTGTTTCAATTCTTTTCCCATATTAAAACTTAAATTTTCTATGTACACACACACTCAACAAAAAATCATAATAATTTTACGAAATTTTCTTGTCAAACGATTTCCAATATTCTTTTTTCCTAGATAGACATTAGGTAATGAAATATTATTGCATGTTGAATTTTCCAAGAAAACTCAAAAAAAAGATTTTGCTGAATAATTCAGAATATTTTTTTTTACATAGCCCCAAAAGCAGTTATGCAGCGTAATAGCAAGTTCGTGCGACCTATTTGTGCATTTTATTTAAATACTTAGTCACACAATATTCTAAGCGTTTATTTTTGGAATAAAACTAATTTTGAAAAATCTATTATTTTTTTGATTATTTTTGCGAAACGTTGAATTGAAAGAAAATTTTAACACGGGGTAGTGAAAAAAAAAGAAATATTTGCATTGAAAGCACTTAAATTGACTGGTTGTGACACTATACATTTTGTACAAGTTTCTTTAAAAGGTGTTAAAATATTTACGAAGACTTTGATTTTATAATATCTGAACTCTGAAGTACAGTCTAGTCTGGGAGAACCAACGATGAAGTGACCAGAGCGATATTCTAGCATAATTCAACGAAAATAAACAATGAGTTCTGAACTTCTTCTGCAGGGTTAGAAAGTCAAACACTATCACGGCCAAAGAAAACGGATTAGTTTGAATATCTGAAGATTCAAGCATCAAATTTTTTTAGTCGCATAAGAGTTCAATAGCTAGTATTTTTGGTTCAAAAAAATTGCTAGGACTTTTTTTTGAGAAAATTTTAAACTAAGAAAGTCATTTCATCACATAAAATAAAAATATTAAGATTTTGGATAAATTGAATAAATTAACAGAAACTCTTATTTTTACAGCTGTTTAATATTAATATTATTTATATACGAACAGTTTTGTATCTGTCATTGACAAATTAACCAACTGCATTTTTTAGGAGTTCAGGTACCTAAACTCCTCTTAAAAACGAAGTCTTCGCTGGAATTTTCTGGACTGTCATAAAGTCAACTAAAATCAAGCAATAAACACAAATTTATGTGCTGAAATATTTTCTTAAGCAGTACTTTTTAGACATATAAAGTAAAACAGTATCAAACTCATTTACAGCCTTTGTAGGAAGCAACTAGTTGAAAGTAGCAATACATAAAGGTTTTGCAATCCAACAAGAGTATAATCATGGAATAAACTAAGCAATATAATCATTAAATTTTGGCCATATTACAACTATGTTACAATTTGGTGAGAGCTTTTTTCACCCAAATGTATGGGTTTACTATATTGCAAAATCCATTAAACACCTAAAACATAGTGTCCTTATTTTACTAAGTCGTAAGTTGATGACAACTAAGCACAACATTTATATATAGTTTATGTCGTAGAACTAGATAATATAAAATTTGCACATCTACAAATCCATTTAAAGGACCATTGTGCGGGGCCTGAGCCGGAGCCGGATACTATGCCACATCATTTTACTTATCATAAAAAACTTTCATTTTCAGAATATGTCAACTTCAGTTGAACCAAAAATACACAATTCATCCTTTCAAAAACTCCAAACATGTGCTGTGCGGGGACTATGAAATTTTACTGCAGAATTACAGATTAAGGCCTAATGCAGTTAATGCTGCTAGATCATAATATTAACCACTTTTTACGACAAGGAGGGTGATAAATACCTAAAAGCACACAAAAGTTTGTTCGAATCGTTAATCTTAGAGCTTAGACATAGACACAAGACGAAGAAACACATTGTTAAGATATATACGAGTACGAGCACTGATGGTACTGGCTGTGTAAGTGTGGAATCCACATTTGCAATTCATTTCTTATCACTATTATCCTCGTAAGTCCCCCATTCTTGAATTGAGTCGTAAACAGGATACTGAGTCGTCATATCATATTTTTATTTTATTTTGTTTCCTAATATTTATGAGATACAGTACACATACCTAAGGGGACTGACTGCTCTTATATAGTAAAGTACATATTTTTGTTTTTATGATATAAAAAGAAAAAATATTACTTTTTGAGTATAGGTAGGTACCTATCTTAAAAAAAAAAAATATATATTTATATTATATACATGTTTGATTATTTACCTGATGTCCTGGACAAAGCGAACCATTAGGCACTCGAACTCGAAAAGGGCTATGAACAGGGCACGATGTCCTTGGGCCCCATCGCGACGACGACGGGCCCGGCATTGGCACTGAATTAAAACTATTTGAACTACAAGGATTACAGAGGGGTGGCGGCGGCGGCGGCACCGACGACTGCTGCCCGGCGCCGCCTATGCCACAATGTCCAATACCACCGCCACCAATGCCAATTTGTGAACCTAAGTGACCGCCACCACCACCCATCATAGATTGTGGCGGGGGTGGTGGCGGCACTGCTGGTGGCCCGCCCGGCCCTGGCCCATGATGGCACATGGGTCCTCCGCAGTTCGGTATGCCTGACCATTGACCTCCGCTGCCACCAATGCTGTTGAACTGTCCTCCACCGCAGTAATGGTCTGCGGCAAAACTGTCTTGGCTACCAGAGCATTGCAATCTGTGAGGTGGTGGCGGAGATGATTGTCTTGAATAAATGTTTCAGCTAATTAGTTATCTCTGCAGTGGAACTATGGTGGAGGTGTTGATGATATGGAGTCGCTGATTCGAGTTCGCCTAATTCAGCTGCGGGCTTGCGTCGCGTCGGTGTTTATTGTTTAAACAACTTTAGGATTCGCCTTGATGCGTGCGGTACGTGATGTGGATGCGGATGTGGATGCCTTTTATCTTTGAAGTGCGGTTTATTATTTTCAAGCTTTTTTATTTAAACTGCAACACCACGTGAATTGATCGTTGTTAACTTCGAGTATACACATTGTTTTTGATATTTCTTTCCTTTTTTTTATCAAAATAATTTTATTTTATTTTGTCCTTGTAGTTGCTGAGTATAATGATGATGGTTTGTGCTAGCAACACACGTTTTTTTTTTAAACGTTATTGTATTATTTATTTATTTTTTATTTTACTTTGAATGGGAGTTTTTTGATCACAGAATTTAACACCAAAATTTTAACTTAAAAAATTACTATTTATCTAAGTATCTAAGTGTTATTGCATTTGCAGATATTTTGTTTGTTAAATTGTTTTATTTACATATAATATAAATATACCTCTGATTTGATTATAAAAAATAACAGTTATATTACAACAACAATAACGACGAATTTTCTAGCAATAACAGCAAACAAAAAATTTATTTTAATATATATATATATTGTGTTTTTAATTTATTTTATTTTTGAGAGTTCTTGTATTCATATGTTAAATATTATATTTTGTTGTTGTTATTTAATTGTTGTTTCGTTTCGAATTTGCTTTTTTTTTATTGATTTATTTAAAAATATTTTTCTATATCAATTTTGTTTTTTTTTTTTTTTTTTAATTTTAGGTTAACATTTTTTTTTACTTGTTTATATTTATTGTTTTAAATTTGTTCTATATGTTTACAGTTATTTTGTGTTGTGTTTCCAAAGAAGGAAATAAACGTGGAGAAGAATAGGGCATCTGAAATATTATGAAAAAAGAGAAAAATTGCAAATTGTTAGTATTTTAAATGACCATACTTCAATTGGCCAACAATAAGTATCTCTGCATAAGTTTTTTAGATTGTGTTGATAAAACTAATGTCGATTATTTTTTAATTTTTATATCAAATCAAATTGTATTCCAAAAATTAATAAAATCACTTTTCATTGACTTGGAGCAACCCTTGAACAAACAATAAATAAGAGGTAAATTAAAAAAAGAAAATTGTTTAATTTATAGTTATCGGTTGTACAGTCATGTTCAAAATTAACGTACCCTTAGGTTTTCTGCATATATTAACCTAAGACGCTTTAAGTTCCTGAATTCTATTTTGGTTTAACCAATTTGTTCAAGTTTAAGCTTACATTTTAACTCCTCTTTTCGGGGACATACCTGCTCAAGCAAATTTGTTGCTTCGCTTACTCCCTTTTTCAGGGAACACCTTTTAACTCAACTTCGTTGCTCTGTTGAAAGTATATCTAGTTATCTGGAAGGTGCCCTGCCTTACGCCATACCTATGGGAAAATTTGCCGTGTAGGTCTTTTGTTTTAGTGATGCATTGACGACTGAAGGGGATTAAACTGGCGGGATTTTTTGTATGGGGATTACATTAGCGGGGATGAATTGTTTCGGCACTAGAAAATGTCTTTTTTTTTAGGAAAATTAACAAAGCAATTTGTATGTATTTGATTGCTTTAAATAAAGATATAAAGTTAAAAAAAAAAAATGTGTGCGTGTAACCTTTATGCGCGATTGAAGTAAAACTTCTTTGACGATTATGGACATAATATCACTGAAATTAAATTTTAACTTAAACAAACGAAGAGACTAAGTGATCCAACCACTGGAAAGAACTCCCCAAGCTAATAAAGGCAAAAATGTTACTGGGAAACTACAAACAAGAACGATTTACAGCCTGCATTAACTTATACAGAGACAGCCTAAGAATCATAACGGGCTTCCTCACAGGGCACTGCAAGCTAAAACGACACCTAAATATCTTAGGGCTATCAAGCAGGGCAGCATGCAGATTTTGCGATGAAGAAGAAGAAACATCGGACTACATATTAGGTGGATGTGGTGCACTAATGCACAAAAGACTAAAAACCTGGGTAGTTACCAGATAAATAAGGGCAGATTACCTTCTTTAAAAATACCTCAAATACTAACCTTCCTAAAAGAAACCAATTTGGAGGAAGTGCTGTAGGACGAGTATCCTCATCCAGCTCTAAAAGGGGCACAATAGATCTTTAAGGTCGCAGTGCGCTTTTCCCCAATTTAATTCATTCATGCAACTTAACATAAAATGCATAAGCAAAAAAGTTCAAACTCTTGTGTTTATGTTCCGCATTTTAATTTATTAAATTCAGTCGTTTATAAACAGAGATGTCCGTTATTTGTATTTTTAGCCAAAACAACATTTTAAAAAAAAACATACTGTTATCTTCATGTCTATTCTTTTTTACGAATTTTGAATTCTTTCGTAATATGTATGAATAATCATGAGAAAACTGACGATATATCGATATATTGATTTTTTTCACCCGATAATTATCGATACTGTTAAAGAATATCGATACGATAAATATCGATATATTTTTTACTTGCCCATCCCTACATTGATCAAAACAAACAAATGCCATGGAGCACGTGCATGAATGAGTAAGATTATAGTATTTATATTCTCACTCGTTCGTGTACACGGTGAGCTAATGCGAGTCATCGGTGCCGCCATATTGGAATACTGAGCGTTATTTCCGTCAGAAAAATAGTATGTATATTTCTGTCTCATTCTTTCCTGGCTTCATCCTACACATTTTTGTATTTGTGTCTCTTACCTGTCGTTTTTTCGTTGCATCCGGTTTGAAATCACAACGATTCTAAAGAAGTTTCACTTCAAAAAAGTTTGGACATTGGACAATGCAAGAGATAGAATAGTCTCAAAAGAAATTAATTTCAATTGTAATATGCATAAATGTAAGACGTTGGAACAACAATACCTACTTTTTCCTAATTTTATGAAACAAAAACATTTTGATATATTTTCAGCTAGACGAATGGTAAAGCCACAGACACACAATACAGACCGCAAACTCTTTAAAGTGTCTCTCTTTGCCTACAAGCTTGATGTGCATTTAATTATGAGTATGCTTAAGCTCTCAAATAAACTCTCCCGTGCATTTTAAAGGGGAAACAGTTACATGAAAAAAATAAAATACACAGGCAGAGATATACGTACATACACATGTTGAGGGCAACACTTGGATGGGACGCCAATGACTGCAGATGAAGATTATAATATCCAGTTAATCACTCACATAATCCACATCGATCGTATGATTTATCATTGATTCTAGCATTGCTTTGAATAAACTGAAATATAAATGGGCAGTCTCTATCGCCACTTTCTCAACGCAACATCATTTTCAAATTACCTTCTTAAAATAAACCTACATAACTTTGCTATTATATTGTTAAAAATACTTGAATTAAAGATAATATTACAAATATTATACAAGTTGTATATGAATATTAAGAGTTTTATTTTCCATATATTTTTAGGGTGTTTCAGGCAAGAGGGGTACGAGTTGGCGCTCTGTATTGTATGTCTGTGGGCTATCGCATTGCCAGCTCCAATTTTTGATTTAATATTGCTCATAGCAATCTTTAGTTTCAAAATCAGTTTCTGCTTTTATTTATTTAATAAAAGACTTGACCGCTATGAAACCAAACTTAATTTTGTTCGTTCTGGTTTTTAAAAACTTTTAAGAGAAGAAAAAAAAAAAGAAAAGTTGCCAGTAAGATTTTTAAATATTTGTACTTTTTGAAAAGAAATTAATTGGAATACAGTCAAAAGAATAACCATCAAGGGGTCCACTCAAGCCTACATAAAAATGTTTTCCCAAATTCATACAACCTTCGGCAAGGACAACACAAAGAGTGTAAAAATTTCATTACAAAAAGAAACAAATTAAAATTTTTACTCGGCTCGCAGTAACAAGTAATAAAATAACTGACACTTAAGTCGCGCGTGTTGGCTTTAATTTTGTTTCGCTGTTTGAAATTTGAGGACACAATTATAAGTGTACACACACACCCTCCCAAATTGCCTGAATATTATATCATGTTATGCTCAGACTCCAACACTTGGCAAAAATTATGTTTTCTTCGTAAAAGGCGTTTCCATATTAACTTGTTTTGAGTACCTTGATATACGTATTAGTGCCTACTCTTTATTTGTGTGTATGCAATCTCAAGGAAATTTCTCGTTAAGAAACAATTTCAGGAAATTTTAAAGAAGTCCTTCATTTAGTTTTTGTATACTTGTTTATATTTTTATTTTTGGTCTTCCAAGAGTTAGAAAGTAGGACTGTCAACTGTGGAAAAAAACACACACACATATTTGAATCGACCTTGGCATTGTAGTTTAAAAAAGGCTTGCATTTTCTTATTTTCTGGTTTCGTTTTTGTAAAAAATGTGACATGAAAAGTGCATTTTTATTATTTTCATCCAAGGGCTTTCCTTAATTGCGAGTTGCGACTGATGACATTTACTCAATGACGAAATTCTTTGGTGCAATGTCAATTTCTAAGGAGTAGTATAATATCGTCATCGTTCGTCAGCGTATAGTTGAGTTGAAGCAACGGCAACGCTTGGATAACACTTCAATTGATTAATGCATCATTACCCCCAAAAGGCCTTCAAACAGGATTCGTCGTCTGTATATGTATGGGGATCTTCTCACTTGTGTCTGAGGAAGGTTTTCTCCGGGTTGGGTCGGTCGGGTCGGTCTGCGTATGTATCTAAGGACCCGCATAATTCAAGCAGTACAATGTTCGAATAAGTGTCTTTTTTTTTTGCTGCTTGGCTGCCATGGCTGCCATTGAACATGCAAATACGTATATATGCATAATGAAATTACGTTACCACTGACGACAACCGGGATGTACTGTCAAAGAATCTACTACCTTTGCGAGCCTTTGTGTATGTGTATTTGTATTTGCATTTGCGCAAACATGGTCATACGGTGTGCCAAATATATGTCGTTTGAATATGTGTGGATGGATATTATGATACACAGAGATAGGGTGACTGGATGAGGAGGCGCAGTGTACGAAATCTTATGCAAATCATTCATATATATGTATTTATATGCCTACTCGTATGATAGACAAGCTCTTGAAGGTAGGTATACGAAGGAATGAAGGTAGATATAGTTTTTTTTTTTTTTTACTAGGATGGAGGCTTTAGACAGCTTTCAAGGCATCCCCGCATCATAAACTACATTTAGTTTGAAAATTATTTCGCAAACATCATGGAAGAAGTTTAAATTAAAATCATCGAGTAAGGTTCTCAGAATTCATGTTATCATTTCATGAGAAGCATCATTAATGTTTAAGAAGTAAATATTGTTAGTTCTTTGAAACATAAACACTGAAGTATAGATATTACCTCAAACTTAGATGATGTCAAATCACTCGATTGTATGAATTAAATTTATGTAAGAGAGAAGGCACTCCTAAACACAAGTTTTGAAAGTATTTCTTACTTAAACTATTTCATTCCATGATATTGGAATGGTTCGAATTGCATTTAAAGGGCTTTGTTATCAATATAACCTCTGATGCCATAAATGTTACTTCAGGTGTACCGCAAGGAAGTCTTTTGGGTCCTCTTCTTTTTTAGCTTCTTATCAATGATATTGCTGATTGTATTAATTCTTTTTTGTGTCATGTTCTCGGATGGTAACAAATATTCCGATGCTTAAAATAGTTAGCCTTCCATTCTAGAATATTCAACATAATTAACATAATGTGGTTTCCCCTCTTTTTGTAGTAATTTGTTGCGTATGAACAACATATTTCACTGTATGTCAACAGATGATTGCGAAGAGAAATTTAGATTTCTAGATGAATCGCTAAAATAAAGGCCTTAAAAACTTATTTCAACGAATGATTCAAAAGTTTATAATTAGTGCTAAGTCTTCTACTTGGTTGAATTTATTATTTTATTTTATTGTCAATGCTGTACAAGGAGTTTGATCGTACTTCATTGGAAGTACGCTTACACTTTGCTGTAATATTGATATCATCGTAGCTAAAGCAAATCCTATACTTGGTCTTTGAATATTGCTGTGAAATATGGAACCAAATATATTAGGTAGAATTGTCAGCATTTCAAATGAAGCATCAGCTGACTTTCAAGAATTTCGAAATGTGCTAACTGACTATTTTTATACAAACATCGAATTTCTTTTCGATATTAATGCGGTAAAAGATAAGCTCAATTAATCGGATTATTTAAAAAGTTGAAAAAAAAAAATTATTGTCTGTTACTATTTGGTTCGTATATCTTTGAAACTTTAAAAAGTATCACTGTTTCATTGACTTACATCGAAACAGTTCCATTATCTTAAAATTTTATTAACTGGAACCGAACGCATTATAAATAGGAGAGTGGAGGCATACTTTCTTTTTGAAATGAATTTTTCCTGAACTTTCTCAAACTTTGTTAAATTTCTTAGAAAATCCAAATTCAAATTTTAAAAGTGGAACTTTTCCATTTTCTGTTTTTAATTTATTCAATATAGATTAGAACATTGCATTTGTGGAAAACGTTAAAAGTTTTTACGTTAAACAAAAGTTAAACGCAAATATATCGAACAAATAAGTCAAAAAGAAAATCACCTGATAATAACGGGTGTTTTTTTTTTCTAGAGGTATAGATATTTAAGTTGGCAATACTATTTTAAGTGTCAGCTGTCAAGTGATTTATTTTTAGTTTGGCAATTCAACATGAATAGACTGACGTCTGAACAACGCTTCTAAATTTACCAAATTTATTTACTACGTCCGTAATTTTGTTTAACGATGAAGCTTACTTTTGGTCGAATGGATACGTCAATAAACGAAACTGCTGTATTTGGAGTGATGATAATCTTCAAGTCTATGTTGAGACACCGTTACAAACACAAAAACTGACTGCTTTATTTGTTCGTGGAATATTTTGTCCGTACTTTAAAAACGATGCTGGCCAGAACGTAACAGTCAACTTTTTCGTTCAATCAATTGAACAACCATGAGCTGTGGTTTCAACAAGACGGCAGGCGCAGCATGTCACACAGCTCCTACCATAATTAATTTGTTGAAGGAAACGTTCGGTGGGCGCATAATTTCGCATTGTGGTCTTGTGAATTCGGCTCCAAGATCGTGCGATATAACGCCGATTGATTTTTTTCTGTGGGTATTGTGAAGTCGCTAGTCTACGCCATAAGCCCAAAACGATTGACTGCTTCGAGAACAACATTCGCCGATATACGGCCACAAAGGTTGGAAAAGGTCATCGGAAATTGGTTCTCAAGATTAGACTACGCCCAAGCCGGCCGAGGCGGTCATATGCCAGAAATCATATTTAAATTATAATGCCACAATATTATCTTTCAAATAAAGTAAATTTCATGTCAATTTAAAAAAATCATCTTTGTTTTATTCCATTTCAAAGATCCTTACCTCTAAAAAAAACACGCTTTTTTACTAGGGCAAGTATTGGTTTCGTGCAGAAAAAAAAATCGAGGTTTTAATCAAACATGACATTACGATGATAGAGAAGCCCAAAAAAGTGGTTTTCGCCATACCGTCCGTCGGTCTGTCTGTGCGTCTGTGCGTCTGTGCGTCTGTGCGGATGTGCGCTTTTTCACGTCATGCTACAGCCTAAACCGCTTGACGGATTTTCTTCAAACTTGGTATATAGCAGTTTGAAGAAAAACGGTTGTCGAGGTTTTTTTTGTTTCGTTTTAGCCCGGCTCAAACTGGTATCTTTCAAGTAACGGTTTTTTTCAATTTGGATTTTCTCGAAAACGGCTCTAACGATTTTGATTAAATTTATAATTTGGCTTACTTTAAGCATTTCTTACAAAACTGCGTTTTTTGT
The DNA here is from genome assembly GCA_916050605.2 of Platycheirus albimanus. NCBI lineage: Eukaryota > Metazoa > Arthropoda > Insecta > Diptera > Syrphidae > Platycheirus > Platycheirus albimanus. The sequence goes on along the minus strand of OU696696.1, from coordinate 1,045,105 downwards.
TTTTGGCTCAAATGGTCGTAACGAAAATCAGGTTTTAACGGCTTTTTTTCAAATAGCCATAAGTTCACAACGGCTTGATTGAATCAACTAAAACTTTGTTTGACACAGTTTTTAATAGTGTTCTATAGGATGGTTTAGTAAATTTTTCACTGAAGCCTTTCTAAACGGTGGCTTCCATACAACGAACCGTTGAGTTTTAGCCAACTTTTTTTGGTTTTTTCTAATTTTCTCGAAAATGGCTCTAACGATTTTGATTAAACTTTGTGTGTTATATTCTTTTAGTGTTTTTAAGAGAACTCCGTTTTTAGTTTTTGGCTAAAAATGTAAATAACGGAGATCTGCTCTTAACGGCTTTTTTTCAAATGGCCATAAGTTGTCAACGGTTGCATCGAATTCACTCAAACTTTGTTTCGTATAGTTCCTTACAGCTTCCTATCAGATGGCATTGATTTTTTTTTCATTTTCTCTTTTTTAAATGGTGGCTCCAATACAAAGAGCCACTAGATTTTGGCCATTTTTTTCATTTTTTCTAATTTACTCAAAAAAGGCTACCCTGATTTTTATGAAACTTTTTATGTAACATACATAGAATACTTCAAACAAAACTGCATTTTTAGTTTTTTGCTATACATGATAATAGCGGAAATTGCTTTTAACAGTATTATTAATTTGGCCATAAGTGGGCATTTGTATCATTTGTAACACCCAAAAGATAACGTCTTATTTTAAATATTAAAGGTTTCTTAACGTTAGCTCCCATATATCGAGTTTTCCAGTTTTAGCGAAATTTGTTTGGTTTTTACCAAATTTTTCAAAAATGAATTGTTCTTATTGATCGAAAAGTTTGTTTTCATCGTACTATTGCACCAACAGAGCAAGTACGTGCGACCCAGTCGTGCATTTTATTTTATTAATTCTAAGGGCTTAACCAAATGCAATTTTGTAATGACAAAAAATAAGTAAAAAATTTCCAAAATTTCACTCATTGGGACTTGAAATCAGTTCTTAATTTATATTCAATGAGAATGCAAATGGACTCAAAGATGAAGGTTTCAAATAACCACATTATTTATGATATTCTGATTTTATGATTAATAATACTGATAGAGTTATGCAGACATGTACTGTACATCATTGTACAGTTATATCTAAAAGACCTCATACGTTGGAAGGAATTTTCAAATTAATGCATTAAATCAGTATACTTCATGCTAGTGATTATAGTTATATGTATGTCACGCAGACTGAGTCAAATCATAGAATGACCCACCCTTAACCAGCATTTTGATGGAGTATTCAAATGGTATGCGACAGAAAAACAACTTGATACGAAAAGGATGAATAATTATTAATACAAAACATAACTTTTTATTTTAATTTAAAATTGGAATAAAATCAGATAAAGATAAATGAGATTGCATGGCAAAACTATCTGCAGGATCTCAAAGCAAGCATAAACTCTTTGTTCCTACTTGTAACTACATGTTATACGTTTCCATCACTAAAAAGGACGTTTTCGGTGATGCGTATAATAATTATATCAACGTTCATCATATCTTCAAATTAAGTTACACTTTACTTTAATGCGACCATTCAACCATTAAATATCAATATAAGTAAAATAATTTTGAATGGCTTAACATAAAGTTTCATTTAGTAATCTGATTAATAAGTATCCTTTTTTCGTCTGTTGGCTTTTAAAAGACCCTTTTATATTTTATTAGATAGTTCTTCATTCAAAAATAGGGTATCGTATACACTATACATAGATGTCTATGCTCATCATAAAAGTCATGGCATTATTAAATTCAGGCTTATATTACCATGGGATAATTATGGCGTAATGTGTATCCTTATTGTTGATAATCTAAAACGCACCCTTGCATGATGGAAACAAAAACCCTTGAAGGCAGCAAAGCAAAGTTATAGGACCGCCCACTAGCTTGTGTCAATCTAAAGTAGTAGAAGCAGCAGCAGCAGCAGCAGACAACTCTTTTAGATAGTTTTTTGTTTTGCTTTGTTCTTTTAGCCTTTTTTTATCACTGTTACACTGGGAATTATTTGCATATATAGATGACATCAGCTTAAACCCTGGCATCCTTTAAATGTAAACTTTAGTCATATTTGTGTCCCTTCCATGTTCCATATACGACACATATTTTGCGTTGACATTCTTCAGGGAAATAGGAGTATTTATTTAAATTAGTCCTTGAAACGTTGTCTGATGAAAATAAATAGCACATTGATGGAAGAAAAGAGAAAGTCATATATCACTATACTATTCTAATAGTTTAAAGTGTGTTGATTCTGTAAACAATGGTAGGAATGAATATGACAGTAAGGCTGAGGCTGTAGCTGATTCTGAAGCTGGAGGATACGTTTCAAAGCTCTTGCTACTGAATTGTATATGAAATTGAATTCAGAAAGTGTGTCGACCGGGGACAATAACAATAATGGCAACGCGATATGTAAATAGGGAAACAAGTATAATCCTTCAAGTGATGAAAGTGGGTTTGTGAAATTGTTTATAATATTATTTGAGTTCTATCTGGGTGTTGATGGGAGAGGCATAGTATTATGGGATAAAGGTATTAGATGGATAAGGCATCAGGATTGAATATGGTCCTTTGTTTTCTAAAGACTAATAAAAGGATCACTGTGTAGGCGCATGAAAGTTGTGAAAAAAAAAATATGTATATGTGTGCTTGTTGACGGATTGTTTTTAAAGCAAAAAGTTTTAAGTATATTGGAGGCTTAAATCCAATATGAAGAATAAAAGTTGAATTTCATCAAATTTGGGTACTTTTTTCAGCGATATTGGATTGAATGTGGACAAATTTTCTTAAGACATTATTACATGAGGTTGATCAAAATATTGATAAGTTGTGCTGCTAAAAAAAAATGTTTTAGCAAAAAATATGACTCAAGTATCTATCAATTTCTGCTACCAAACTGCTTTTTGAATGATGGCTCTGCGTTCTGCGTTTAGGCCACTGAGTGAGTACGATAACTATTTTCTCTTCCTTCATATAGCAAATAGACAACCTATAATGCATTGTTTCTTCGTGGAATTGTATTAAAAATTCCAAAGAACCTTGATGGATAAATGTTCAGCATCTGATTAAGCAACACCATCAAACTGGAGCTATTAAAAGAGTTGAACATTTGAACATAACTGTGAAAACGAAACGCATTATGTATAGACAACTCTTTAATGTGTTCAAACAGCTAGGTTATGGTTTAAGTGAAGCATATTTCCTAAAATATAAACCCTTTAATACATTTGGTGCCTTTTATTTATTTAAAACAAACTTGAAAAATCTGGATATGATTTCCTTTAAATTAAAATCAAATTAACTTTTTATTTCATCCCCAATTCAATCATAAAACTGGGCTTCAAAATCAATATCTCTGATTTTTGTTTCAAATCTGGCGATCCTTTACCAAGTTTTTTTTTTCTCAACAAATCCGTTCTAAAAAAACAACAAAAACAACACTAGGACTTGGCATGTGTTGCTGTTCATCTAGTCCTTTTAAATGAAATTACCAAAGAACCTTACCTCGATCTTCTATTTTAAGAAGCTCAAAGTTACTTGGAAAAGGAAAAAAACAAATAAAAAGAAAAAAATCAAATGATGTGTGATGTGTAGGATGGTGGTGGTTACTTTTACCTTTTCCCATGCAAAAAACGACCACAGAAGAGCTGTGCTGGAATATTCTTTACCTTCGAGCAATACACATCCAAAAAGTTCAAATCACTCGTATCTTCTGCCCACTGTGAAACCATTTCTTATATGTTTATCCTTTTTTATGTATTACCGCCCGCATCCTTTATGCTAACGACAAAGTGCTTTACTGTTTTTGGATGAAGGTAGTTTAAGTATATTTTTTTTTTGTACGAGTATTTGAATTTGCTTTAGTTTATAACGCTGCAAGTGTGTGTGGTTTTTTTGAGGATATGCTCATAAAGGCAGAATAGGGTAAAGCAGCAACATTTATGGTCTTTTTGTGAAGAGGCTTATGTCAAAATATGGGTATCGTTACGTAGTTTGTGTGGTCACACCATCTGCTCCAGTTTGGAAGAAAGATAAAATAGAGGTGCAAGGATGCACTCGGCTTAAAGTTTACTGTCAAATTTGAACGAATGAATAGTATGGCTGTGTATCTACTTTCATTTGCTTACTCAACTTGTAAAGACTCTTTCTTAAAGTGATAAGTTTTCGGTTTTGGGGTTTTAAACCTGTTGAATTCCAACTCAAAGACATTGAGCCAAAAACAAAATTTAAGAACATTCTACCCAAGTCTGTCATCAGCCAAAATAAAGAAAAATTTTAATTTTCAGAAATAAATGTATATCACATTGGTTATTTGTGTATAATGACTTTAAGGTTATTATTTAAGTTAAGAGTAGAATAAAAACTAGTTCAATAAAAAACCAATAGACATAAGCCACTCGTATGATCGAAAATGGAAGAAATTAATGTTTTAAATTATAAATTTATAAACCGCAACAGCTCCAAGCGGGACCAGGTCTAGTGACTAACAATCTCAACCATTCCTGTCCGTGCGTTGATATTCTGCAGGAATGGAAGAGACCATTCAGTTTAGTCGTGAAATTGCAGATTTGCGTTTTTTCATGACAAGATTATTGGAGGCTTTGTAAAAAAATCAGATGGAATCAGGGATCGAACCCAAAATCATCAGCCAAAATAAAGAAAAATTTTAATTTTCAGAAATAAATGTATATCAAATTGGTTATTTGTGTATAATCACTTTAAGGTTATTATTTAAGTTAAGAGTAGAATAAAAACTAGTTCAATAAAAAACCAATAGAACGTAGGCAACTCGTAAGATCGAAAATGGAAGAAATTAATGTTTTAAATTATAAATTTATAAACCGCAACAGCTCCAAGCGGGACCAGGTCTAGTGACTAACAATCTCAACCATTCCTGTCCGTGCGTTGATATTCTGCAGGAATGGAAGAGACCGTTCAGTTTAGTCGTGAAATTGCAGATTTGCGTTTTTTCATGACAAGATTATTGGAGGCTTTGTAAAAAAATCAGATGGAATCAGGGATCGAACCCAAAATCTTCTTCATGAACTTATAAATTAAAGTCTATCTCTAATTATCTTCCATACTTAACTGTGGAATCATTTTTATAAGAAATCACAACTTCGAAGTGGCTATCCGATATACGAACCGCTACGCCACGCATTAAGAAATTAATTAAAAATAAGGATTTAAGGTCGGTTCCTCAGGCATTTTTTGTAAGGTGTTTTAAAATAAATCAATATTTTTTATTTTGATTTTAACAGATATAACTTTTTAAAAGTTATACTAAAAAAAAATTGAACTCCTTCCTAAACAAAATCACCTCCTTTCACTTATTAACAATTTTTATTTTTAACGTGAATACCAAACATTATTCTTAGATATATAATGTTGTGCACACATGTTAATAAATGCCTTAATCCACATACTGAAGTCGCACGTTTACATCCTGCTTATTCTAACGACTATCAAAGGAGCATTTAAGAAAATGATTAATGGATCCGAAGATAATGTTCACGCATTATGTTGTTTACTTATCCATACACGTACAACAACGCTTACACCGTATACACACACAGTTCGTGCAGGTCGTTTAGGAAATTAATGTAAAATGTTGTAACATTATAAACGTAATACTTGTACAAGGACCTGACGACGCGACGCACGGCGCTGCGCGGCGCGGTGGGCTCACGGCATCAGCGGCGACGGACGACGAAGCGCTTAAATGCTCGGAATAAATTCAAATTTAAATTAATTAATTAATTAATTTAAATTAATAATGCTCTTTATCACTATTTGTGCTCGTTAAAATTACCCCACACGAATAAAATATCCATTTATATAACGCCGAATAAATCATGTGAAAATAATGTTTGTAACCAAGGAAAAACAAAAATATAAAACATGCTTAAAATATAAAACATAAAACGTTTTCGTCCGATAGCCATAAACGTACCTATTATATAGCAAAATAGATTTTTACAACTAAAAATAATCCTTAAAATCCTTGCATCGTTTTAAAATACGGAGCAATAGGTAGCGTTCTCCACTCCGGTGCAGTAATCAATGCGGCAAGGATATATTTATTATTTTATTAAATCCAATTTTTTTTTTTATTAAGTATTTCAAACGAAATTTAGTCTTTTATTATTAAAAAACTCGCACATAACGGATACCAATTACTCTTTGTCCAGTCCAGTACAGGGTAGGGATTTTACAGCTGAGGACATTTCAAGGATTACCTTGGACAAAGCTATGGATTTTTTTTATATGAGAGTTCATGTTTGTGTTCACGAATATGCATACGAGTTGTAGGTGGTTGAGGTTATGCATATTTGTGGGCGACATTTGCCTTTGGGTATTTAAATATAAAATCGATTTTAAAATAGATTTTTTTTTTTTCGTTTCAAAATGTGATGGATTATTTTATATTTAAGTGTTGCGCCTAAGGGCTATCTTGCATATTGTAGAAAATTCTTTTCAAAAATTTCAATTATAAATAAAGGGATGCGAGAGGAGATATCCTATTCAAAATATTTAAACATTTAATTGCATACTTCCTTCGTAAACCCTCAAAAATAGAAATTAATTAATTTGTCTAAAAAAGGTTTTCGATGAAAGCTGTAAAATTTTGCTAAAAAAAAAAGAATTTGCTTTAATAAACCTTGGGGCTTCTGACAATTCTGGTAAAATGGAGTGAGAAAATGGTTTAATGAGGAATGTATCAATATTGGCCCTTAAAGCGATATTTATGTTAATGCTTTAAATTCTACGATTATTTCACAAGAGGAAATCAATAATGCACACACCCTATTTCAGATAAATTTAAACGATAGAGTGCAATTCATGGAAGAAAAAAAAAAACACTGGGTTTACGTTCTGCTTCACTTCAGTTTTGAAGCACTCAATTTCACACGGTTGTTGATTCTCCATTGAACGATGATACCTTAAGAACTAGAATTTGATGGGTTGGTTCATCCCAATATACTGCCGTTGTAGTTCCATATTCGATGAAATAGAGCTGTGAATGAATTTGTGTTGGATTGTTCTCAGGATAAGAATAGAATTGAGTAGAAGTCCTTAACAGAGAGTAATAATATATGAATTTAAGGAAGAGAAAAGAATTGGCGGTGCTACAAATATTTGTTTTTCATCATAAATTTTAGACTAAAGCACTCGAAAATGATTCGAATAAAATCATTTAAGAGGCAAATTTTCAGTTTTGGAAGGATCGCTCGATTGGGTTAACTTTCTAACTTGGGTTTTCTGTTTTCTCTTATTCTACTCCAATTGCATTTTTTTTGTAACACCCTGTGACTATACACCTACATTACCTTTCTTTTTAGTTTCTTGCACAGCAAAAATGAATTTTTAATAGATCTTTTCAGTAAATGTATTTAATTGAGTAAAATGATGCACCTAAAAATTAATTAAGAATGTTAACTTAATTGGAAAGATGACAACGCAATTTACATTGATACAAAACTTGCACTAAACTTTACATTCTGATTAAAAGAACGTTTTTATCTTCTAACTTTTTGTCGATTTATTTCTATTCTAAGTTATTTAACAAATAGTACAAAGTTGTCCATGCAAAAAATCATGCCCTCTGAGTTGGTCATTCATAAATACCTAAAAAACTTTTATAGTTTTTTCATGAAAAATAAAGGTTAACGGAAAAAGTTGACGGTAATATAAATAAGATTCGATGCATTATAAACAAATTTTTGTTAAATAAAATTAATTTTAAGTATCCGTTGATCAATTATACTGATATCGCATTAAAAAGAAGCGTGTGATACGCCCGAAATCAAAATTTCTAATTATTAAGACAAGACCATTACTTTGAGCTTATTGACATTAAATTTAAAGGTCGCAGATGAAAAATTTTAATTTTATAGAACAGAATTCCTGAAAAACACCCTAATACGTAACCAAGGATTACATCTATAAAAATGTTTCTTTATTTCACTTTAAAACTGCGACCATAAATAAAGTAATCATTGGTTTAGACTGCTTACGAAAATGCCCAAAGCAGTGGGCGTGTCCTACAAAACTATTTCAGAAACTATCATATAGAGCTTTGTCCTAAAATACAGGTGAATCGAGTAGTTTTTTAACAATTTAAACAAAATAAAGGTATTTTATTAAAATCACGCCACTTTAAGAGGGCGTATAACGAAACTGTACACATAAATTTTGTCAAGAAATATTTTTCTTTTACGTGCTAAACAAATTTGTTAAAACTGATTATGGGTACTTTTAATTTCTAAAACTAAGCTTTTGAATTCATTTATGCACAAGAAATTAAGTTTTCTCCAATAGTCTTTTGGCTTGTGCCTTTAAAGAACAGTTAGTTTTTAAGAATAAGGCTCTATAGCTTCTTATAAAAATAAATATTTACTTTAGGCTTAAGGTACCTAAAGCCTGTGTGTGCAGGATATAAGCATTGATCGCAAAAAAAAGGCGGTTGTGTGAGTGCTTTGGACCTTACATTTGAACCAAAAAAAAAATTTGAGAAGTTAAGGATTCTATGTCGAATTATGACTTAAGAATTTAACCTATACATAAATAAACATTCCGAACCGTTAGTTATCGAAAGTATCAAATATCACCTCTTTAAAGTGCTTAAAGTAAAAACCCTGCAAAATTCAGAACATGGAATTTCTCTATGAATCCCTTTTCCCGTTCTATTTGAGCTATGAAACAAATAGTCCGGGAGCCCGCGACACTAAAAAAATGTCAATATGTTCGTCGTTCAAATTGTAATAGATCGTTCAATTTAGTTATGGGAGTCATCAAAATGGAGTGCTTACAGCGCACCTCGAGACCTTTTGGTGTAGGGGGCGTTTGAAACATGCAAAAAAAAAGTGAAAGAAAAAGTTAATTGTTCGTCGTTGATTTTTTGTAGGGTTGTTAATTAGCATCAGGGGATTTCAAAAAAGTAGTGCTTACATTTGGGTAGCGGGACAAAATACCGCTTACAAGCGCCGAAAGGTGCAAACTTTTTTCCAAAATTTGATCAATACGTTCGTAATTGAAATTAAACATGGTTACAAAACACCAAATTCTTGATGTAAAAAACTTGTGCTTACAATTCATTAGCGGGACAAGACACTTTAAGCGCTCTTCAAAGTCACTGCTGCACCTGAAGGAGTGCCTTAATACTTCTAATAGAAAAAACACTATTATTGTTAGATATATCTATATCTCCTTTTCTTACATTATAAATTATAAATTTTTAGTTGCTTTATTTAATTAATAAACTAGAAAGAATTATCATAAATAATATTAATCATCTCATCTCACTCTTACATGGACCCCTTACATGGGGCATTAATTGAATGTATTATTGTATTGATGACTTCAAAAAAAAACAAGTAAAGTAAATGACGCTTATAAGACTCACGTTTATAAGAAACACACTGATATAAAGGACTTTTAAACAACACCGATTCTTAATTTGCCTATAAAGTTGGATGTTTATAAGAAACTTTTTATGACACACGAAAATGTCCATCTATGGGGCCAGTTATAGCGATACGGAAAACCATACCGAACAAATTTTCAAATGGAAAATTTAGTATGTTATGGTTCGGTTTTAAACACAAATGCTACACTGATCGATGGCAACCAACTCAGAGAATTTATTTTGCAAATACAAATTTGAATTGAATTTGTACTTTTAGTTAAAAAAGTATTTTTTTAATTTTCTGTTATACGTATAAAAGAAAAATAAAAAATTACATTTTTAACAAAAAGTATTAGATCAATTAAAAATTTTAATAGCAAAATAAATTCTCTGAATTAGTTACCATCGATCAGTTTAGCATTTGTGTTTTGAAACGAACCATAACATACTACATTTTCCATTTGAACATTTTTTCGGTTTGGTTTTCGTATCGCTGTAACTGGCCCCTATATGTTCCATAAATGTGAATATGGTACACCCTTAGGAAAAACTTGTACATGCATTTCCATAATATCTAATAGTTTTTTTTCTGGAAGAATATTTTTATTAGAAACTTCTGTTTCTTATATCCGTTTTTTTTTTTTTAAGAAATTTGTTTCTTATATCCGTGGTTCCGATTTAAGAAACACACGCTTATAAGAAACAAAACTTGTGGCATTTTGAAGTTTCTTATAAGCGCATATTTCAAAGCCGTGGGAAAGTTTGTTGACAATTCTGGTCTTACAAATATCTTGATCGATTCTAAGATACTAGCAGGAGGATCTGCAAGCTTCTTGACTGGAAATATTTCAATCGGTGCAAAAACTGCATCCACTGATTTGTTTACCACTTGAAATATTACATTTCAGGAGTTTCATAAAGAAAATATTGAAATATCTGAAGAAACGAGAATTTATTTAAAAGCGTTTAAATGTAACCGATCAGAGAATATAAAAATCGGAAACGAATCAGTGATGCAATTATTTGATAAATACGATGACTTCGAGCAAAAAACACTTCACGGTAATCATGGTGCTACAGCTCATGGTGTATTCGAATCTTATTCATTATTATCTCATTTGGAACCGAAGCGCGAGAACTTCTGATTTTGAATTGTTGAAATTTGTACTCCCTAAAATTGCAAACATGTTTCTCATTTTCAACCAACACAATTATTCTCAGTATTTGGTACTGTTACCACAACAATTTACTTTAAGTTGATGAACCCCATCAAGGATTGAAATAAGAATTTCGGAAATAATCTTTTGGTGTTAAACGAACTGTTAAATCTGTCTTTCGGCAACCCATCGATTTAACTCTATAACAAACGATCTACGCAGATGCAGGAAATAAATTAACCTGGATTGTTCATTCAACGAAATCCCTCTCAGCGCGACAACGATGGCGTAAAAGCCATAGCATGAGAGCCAAAATAATAAGTCATGTTATAAAAGACTTTAATAAATTATCTTTATTTCTCTAATTGTTATGAACAATTATTAAATAATACTTTCGGGGTTAGTTTCAACATCCTTTTCTGCTGCTAAACGGAAGTTTTAGTCATTCTTAAAAAATTAAATTAACAACTTCTAAACACGCAAAATTTAAACCTGACTTACTCACATTGCAGTATCTAAACCTTTTCTTACTATATTTATAAATTTCACAGATATAAGGCTTACAAAAATCTATTTAACTTTAAAATTATATTTATCTCTGGTTACTTTTTTTTAACAGGACTTTGAACCTTTAGTATATAAGGAAAACTGTTAGCACACCATCTCCATAAACTCCATCAACAAACAAAAACACCTTGTCAGCATTTCTTGCAAATTGCTATGTTGTCTACAAGGAAGTTTTAATTAAATCAGTTTTATCTCAAGGATGAATCTTGGATCTTGGGAGAAATATAATAATTTAAATTCAAAGAAATAATCGCAAAGATTCCGGATACGTCACACTTTTTGGAATCTTTAAGAACTGATGCGATCGATGGGGCGATTGAACAAAGTGAACAAAACTTTCAAACTTACAGCACAGGAAGGACTCAATATCCTTTAAGCTTCTAGTCATGTTATCGGTACAAATAATGAAAGTATTTCTACAATGTCTTTTCCGTTCTGCAAGAAGTAGCACATGGCATGACTATGTGATGTGTCCTTATATCTATATCTATAGTGGCACGTCATATCTACAAAAACATGTTTTTTGTTTGCTGTAGGTAGAGAGGTATTCACTTAATTTCTATGCAAATAAATATCCAAATAAATTGCAATCTAGTGCAGAGAGACTAGAGATAGAAACGACGACACCATCAGCACCGTATGCCCTATGCAGTATGGATATATGGTATATCCTACTGAGACTCCTTCAAGTGAAGTTGTTTCTGGATGTAAAAACATGCTTTTGTCCTGATGCATTGTTATTTGTTGCATTGGAGAGGCTCTTTCGCTTGACAGAAAGAGTTATAATGTGGAAGTAGGGTGTCAATAGAATCAAATGTACCATATATATATACATGACATGTATGTGCATGTTCACATAAACCCTCCATTTTGAGTAGCTATGGTAGGTACAAAGTAAGAAAAGAGGCATCAGCTAGTGGGTATCCTTGAAACATATTGTCTACGCTCGTCATATATTCTCCAGATGTATACAGACATTGATAACGGAAATAACATAGAGTGCACAGTGAATTCAAAGGCGGAAATAAAAGAAGGAATATGTAGAAGAACGAAAGCAACCAAATCATGTTTCTAGTTCGATATACATAATTTTTGTTCTCTGTTTTGAAAACTGTTGGTAGGTATCAGCATCAAAAATATTTAAATATTTTTTTTGTAAATAACAAACAAAAAATTCAGAGTGGTCTTAAAGGAATTATGTCGCAAGAACATTTAAATAAAAGCATTTTGTGAATGTCCTTTAAGGTAAGGATGCAAATTTTTTATATTAACCGAACATAAGGTCCAATCAAGGAATTATAGCCTCAAATATAAATGTTGTCTTCATAAAGTATTGCAGAAGGTGATTTGTCGGTGTTAACGTTAACCCTCTTATCCGTCTTAATTGATATAAAGTTTTAAATGTAATTTTACTTTTAAAGTATACAAAATATTTTATTACTTTTGAATCTGAAGACTTTTAATCAACCGTAATTTAAATAAACTCCAACACCAAAATAACTTTTGGATACGAACGAAGATGACCACCAACACACACAACACTAAATAAATTGAAAAAAAAAAATACTTTAAACGTGGAGAATCCGGTTGTTAAGCAGAAAAGGATCAAAAAGGATAACGAGTTTAATATGCAAGAAGCGAAAAATAGGTCCCAAAAAGAATGAAACAAGCAGTCTACTTATAATGCGAGCTTGCAAAAATTTAATAGCTTTAAAGTTAAGAACTTAAATAGACGAAGTTAAACATTTTGCAAACGAAATTTCAAGACTTTGGCCAGATTTTATCCTATCATTACTTTTGGAATATTGAACAGGGTTTTAATATTTGTGGTTTGGAAGGGAAAGGTAGATGTATGTAATGTATATTATACAAGCTATAAACATTATAAAGATAAGTCAGTAAACATTATCATACATAACATCTTTTGTTTTCTACAAATAAGAAATTTGAATCCGTTTTAAGTCGTTGAAGTTAAATCGATTAAACATAAACATGTCATTGTTTAAGATTCTTAAGTCAGTTATCGAAGAATTCAGAGCCGACATATTTGAGCGATAAGATGGATCATTACTTCGATTGAAAATAAACACAACTTAATGTAATGCAAAAAACTACGGTTATGCTTCATAAGTCATTTATCACAGTAGAAAGGAACATAGATCTCAAATAAATCTCAAAGTTGGCCAAAATTCATCGAAAGCGGACTATCCTTTAGAAACCATATGGAAGAAATGAATCTACAATCAACTTTTATTGACAGTAGTAACGTATGTTATAAACGGAAATAACGTTCCGCTAACTTAATGCTTCTCGATGTAGGTGATAATATTATTAGATGCTCAATATTTCTAAGATTACAATTAGTTAATGTTTAATGCTACTTAAAAATTTTCATGTACTCGAATGAACATACGAATTCTCTACTGATATAAGGGGATTCTTATGGAACAGACGCACAGATAAAAAAAACTTAATTGTACCAATAATCGTCAATTCGTATCTTTTACCGAACTTTTTTTTTTACGGAATGGTTGTTTAAACACACTTCCGGATCATGAAGTTGAAAACTAGAATTAATAACCGAAGCATATGCATGAAAATTGTAAGACCGTTAAAAATGGATCACGACGTTATCTATAGAGCGCCAGAATCTAGAAAGGACAAAATCTATACAAAAACAAATATAGAAAGATAAAATCTAGAATATGAACAAATCTAGAAAGAAGGGAATCTAGAAAAATAAATTCTAGATTTTCTATAATCTTTATAAGAGTTTAGTTGGATTTTCCACTTATATGTTTGTTGTTGATTGTAACTGTAGTTAGGGTAACTAACAAAAATTATTTCATTTTATTAATCTCTTTTATGATAAATTAATATAATAATAATAATATCTTTATGCCTGTAAGACCCAAGGACTTTTAGTTAGAAGGAGTAGAACGATAGGAAACATTTTTTGTTCTTACAATGGATTGAGAAATAGGTTATATTTATTTCATGAAAATCCCAATTTTGTAATACCCTAATATTCTACTTTAGAAAAATTCTTAATCTTGAATTAATATTAATTCTAGATTTTGTCCATTCTAGTTTTTTATTACTCTACACTTTTTTGATTCTAGATCTTCCCTTTTTTAGATTTTTTTCTAGATATCGTGGTAAACGTCGTTGAAAAAACACTTAGCCATGGTTTAATATATTAAGTAGTTTCAGGATGCATAATCAGCAAAATGTATGTTCAACGTAAAGCATGACGAACTGATTCGGCGATTCAAAGCCGCAAAAGTTTAAGACTTCGAAGGAAATTGCGAATCTAAGAGATGCCTCACGAAAAAAAGGAATGGATTCAAAAAGTTTAATTTCGATAGATATTGGATCTCAATTAGAAATTCTACAACTGAACTGATTACTTTATTCAAATGGATTTATTCAATCAGCAAATTTTATTCTCTAGCTCTTTTTTTTAGAAAATATGTTTTACGAGATTACTGCGTGAAAACAATCGGAGTAACAACTTTTTTACTATTTTCAATAGTCAATTCAAATGAACGAATTTTCAATCAATGAATAACTTATCGATATTTATTTTATCAATATAGTTTGCATATTTTTATGGTATAAGTATTAAGAAAAGAAAATCCGGAAAACCAATATATGTAAGCCGTACAAAATTCCTTCAATTTGCTGTTAAGCCAAGCATTCACACAGTCATTTCTCACTTAAATCTGTTCGAAATAAGTCACTTTCAATCAGCTCTCTGAAAGATCATCAATTATTTTTAATTGGTACATCCAGCAAATATATGTATTCATTTCCCTATCCTTGACTCCAATACTCACATACATGAATGCTGTACGTTTACAAGAAACTCAAGGCTATGTGACATTGTCATAAGCTTTATTTGCTTTTGATTCATGAAATACGCTGTGAATTCTAATGAGCATTTACAAACACTTCCTGCGAAGGAAATTTTTATGTTTACCTACCTACGACCAAATGAGGTATAATATTATATACACAAGGATGGCAATGATACGTAACAAATTGCCAATAAAATGTTTTATCGTTTTTATTGCCTTTGCCAAAGTACGAAAAACGTCAAGCAAATTGCCATTATAAAAAAAAGCACAAGGGACTTTATGAAACGAACATAAGGTCCTGCAATCGTTTTGTTAGTTTAATATCCTTATGCAGCCGAAGTCTGTGTGTATTCTCTACCCTATACTTTGCGCATTTCTATTATTTTTTTAGTTTTCTTTTCATGCTAGTCGTTAGAGAAACTTGCAATTTATTTAAAATCGCTGCCATGAATTCAGCAAAAACTATTTGCACTTTGATGGAAAACTTGCTATTTTTTTTTTTTTTGTAATAAAAACTACTTTTAAGTTATTTAGAGGCATCGATATTGATCAGAAAAGCAATTGAAATTTGAGAATTTTTTAAAAGGTAATAAACTACGAGGAGTTATTCTTATAAGAAAAAAAAAAATAGAATACATATGATAAAGTCACATATTATGTCGATTGAGAAGTCTTAATTAACATAAGAAAGAAACATTATAATATTTGTCAGTTCCTGGTAAGGGGAAAGAACTTAGATGGAACCTAGAAGCCACAATCTTCTCCATCGCAGTCCGACACATTAACCACTTCGCGACGGGGTTCCATAAAAAAACCATAATAAAGTGGTTGGAAACGATTTTGAGAATAATGGAAAGAAAAACTTTTCAGTCAAGTATGTTTTAGAAGAAATTTTTCTTAACCATGACCAGTCGATATGATATTTTTGTAAAATTCAATTTTTTCTTTGTTCGCACTTTCAAATTATTTATAATAGCTCACTAGATTTTTCATTGCGGCACAAAATTTTAAAATAATTTCAAGTCAAGCTTCGATAGCAAAAAATAAAGTTATTTTCTGTTCAGCCTTTATATTCCTACTTTATTTTATTCGTTAATGAATTTCCTGAATCTCAAACTAAATGACAAGATTACATCTCGACAAAATCTCTCGTAGTCATTAAAAAAAAATCAAATTTGTCCAACTCACACATGTGTATCACAATATAATATTGTGAGTTGTGACTTGTGACCTTATGAGCCGTAAATGAAGAACAAGTAACTTATCGTAGTATTCCCAGGCACTTTGGTTTTGTTTGTCCTCCTCCGGCCATATAGTTTTCCACCATGTCATTTGTATTCTTCTTTTCCTAACAATGAGTATATAATACAGCTCCAGTGGCCAAATTGACCTAAGTGGTAAGATACATTAAAAAATGTAGCATATTTCTTGGGTGGATATAACACATACCAATATACCAACAATATTATATGGCATACATACAAATCTCCTGAAGCTGCCATGAGGCCTTGGGGTATCATAAATAACATCCTCAATGTTTTCCCATTTATCACGTTACTTGATAACATTTGGCGTTTTTGGTTTGTGTGGTATGTCGAGTCGAGTGTGAGAGCTTAACTGCCAAATAATACTCAAAAATTCAGCAAGGACATTATGTGACATGTGTTCACATTGTGTGTCTTGGATTTTTAAGGATGATTTTTTTTTTTTTTTTTTTTTTTGGAAGGTACTATCAAGGCGATGGAAGATTTTCTTCCCGAATTAAATAATGCTTCATCAAGCTGGAGGTAGCACGAGGCAAGAAGTACTAAAGGCATTTTGAAGACAGCTTTTCAATTTAATTTTTGATAAGAAACTTACATGTGATTTTTGTGTTAATGAAATATTAACCGAAACAGAACTTAATGGTTTGTTTTTCAATAAAAATTCGGTTGTTTTTTGTTTTCTTATTTTTGAGT
The DNA here is from genome assembly GCA_916050605.2 of Platycheirus albimanus. Classification (NCBI taxonomy): domain Eukaryota; kingdom Metazoa; phylum Arthropoda; class Insecta; order Diptera; family Syrphidae; genus Platycheirus; species Platycheirus albimanus. The sequence goes on along the minus strand of OU696696.1, from coordinate 1,028,098 downwards.
AGGTATTTTCTTTAACTTAAGAAACTCTAATTCCAATATTTTTTATAATACATAATATCAACTTAATTGGTCACTAGAATTGATGGAGATTAAGGTGGTATTAATCTGAACAAAATCCTTTCATTTTGTTGAAAAAAAAAAATCATCGAACAATTTTCTGTGTTAAGAAGTCATTCATTAAGCTACTCGGAAGAAAAAAATCACATGCACTTAAAAATTTGGTGTTGCCAAGAAGCATGAAGAAAATTAACGACTATTCTGCAGACAAATTCGGTGCCAAAAAATTTATCCAAGGTCGTTCAGCAATGAAAATATTAACGACAGGCTATCCATCATTGAGATATGAATCGCTTATGTTTCTAAAGCCGGTAACAAAGAGTTTTTTTAAGAGCATTTTGCAGGAAATAAATATATGTCACCGATAACGTTTCTATTGGAGTTGCCGTGTTAGTTAAGTAGCTTCTTTGTTCAATGAAAACATCCGGATTGAGACTTTGCCACAGGACTATATGTGTGAATATGGATATATCAAATGACAGGAAGGAACTGAGAGCAGATAAAACACGCAAACAATGAACTGTCAGTTTATGAGGTTGACTGAAAAGCACCGCCGGAAAAGGCAGAGGACAACCCGAAGGATAATTGGTAAACAAAACGTAAACGATAAGACATGTGGCTCAATAGAATGAGCCAAATATAAGTACCTAGCCACCACCACTAAGATGTGGTTGGAATTAACAACGCTATTTTCATTGTTTCAGTTTTTTTCTTTGCAACGAAGAACCAATATCTTCATGGTCACGTGTAAATAAATTCATCCTTTTATTCGAAACAAAACGAACTTTTCCCGTAACGCTGAGTTATAAAGAAAAAATATTTTTAAAGTAAGAGATGGTGGCATAATCCGGGGCATATATAGATATACTTTTAGTATATATATCTCATCTATAGTACCCAAATATCTTCCTAAACGAGGACAGATTACAAGTTAAAGTATAAAATATTACAAAACCGGAAGCAACCAATACTTAAGAAGCTTCTTATAAAAATAAAAAAAATAATACTTTCATCTTTTCCTTTGGAAAGGAAGTAACAAGGTCAAAGTACACACAAGAATCACCCAAGCAGTTAGTCGAAGAAAATATAAAATTTGTATTCGTATCTCTTGGAATTAAACTTTTCTTCATCATCAAACAAATATATTCCAATCTTCTGAGTTTTGGCTTAGCTTGCAAAAACTTTTTACTCACCGGAGTTCAGTAAGATTTCCCATTTGACGTCATTTCATATTTCTATTACTATCTTCTGCACAGAAGGTATAGCTAGCAAAAACAACCCATACTATCTCGAAACGGTTCTTCGTTTTGAGTAAAGACTAATAAAACATTCTTGTCTATCCAACCAAAAGTTCAAAGTTTTCCCTTTATAACGACATCATTTGATTCTCCCTAAGGATGCCGTTTAGCAAAGTAAACAATTTTTAATAAGTACACAAGCTTAGGTATTGGGCGCTTTTTGTATGCGGGAGGGTAGGAATGAGGTGTGAAGAGAAAAACCAGCACACCATTGCCCACCAATAAAGTTATCCCAAAATTATTACACAAATGCAAATTGAAAATATGATGGGAAAATTATCTCAGTTAAATTTGTTTCCCTCTATATCTCCTTTAGATACTAACTACTTTCACATCCCATATACTCAGGACTTTGGTATCTTTCATGTCATGGCAGAAAGATGGAAGAGCTTCTGTTGTATGCCCTTTCGTTGAGCTAGTCGATCGCCTTAGTGATAATAATTGACCTGGTCGTTAAAAAAGATTAAATTAATACCCAAAAATTCATTCAAAATTGGAATTTGCATAATAAATACGTTGGGGACATATTTCAAATTAAAAACAGCAAATTGAGGAAAGGGACAACACAATCTCTTTAAAATTTAATTTTGTTTTCTTCTTCATCTTTTTTTCATTTCTTTTTTTTTTAACTCATTACAAATCGGAAAGAAAAAAAAAATTAATGGTCTCTTACCCACTCGAGGCAGGGAATCCTTTTCGTTTTTCAAATTAACAGCAAGCGTTTTGTAATTTTTATACTAACTCGATTGTTATGCCTTTTCTAGACTTAAGTTTAAAATTATGACTTTTATCCGCACACAGATCCTCCAAAGGTTTATTGTGAGAAAAAAAAAAAAACTTTAACAAAGTGTACATTAATCCATAATTTTGTTCTTGCCACTGAACGAACGGGATTTTCAAAGGATACATATATAATGTCCTTCTTCTTTTATCCTGCCAAGATGTAATAAACAACCTCATAAAGTGTGTCATTAGACGGGCGGGAACTACTCCCCCGTCTTCCTTATTTGTGTTCATGAACCCTTAGAAAACGGAAAACAAAAACAAAAAGAAGCAAATCTGCCACAAGTTCTTAGTGGTTGGTTGTATCTTTTCTGCCATAAATGATGCAGCAACGTCATGAATTTTTTCGTTTACTTAAGGATGTAGGTACTGTGAAGATGTTTTATTTTTAAGACATTGTTTTTTTTTTTTAGTTTTTTATAGGTCAAAAACGCTCGTAGTGAAAAAGAAGGTGTTGAACAAAACCGCTAACAAATCCATAAAAACCGTCTCGATCTCATAAAATATAATGGGATATTTTTTTTTGATTGACTATGTGCTATTTGCATGTTTGTTTTGTTTATTTTATATTTTTCGATCGCGATATCGAAGAGAAAATTACAAAACTTCACACTCAGAGGCTATAACTTGTCTTGTTTTTCTTAACTTTATAGCACACCGCTGTTCAATGAAGAAATCTTGGGTTTCTTTGGATAGGTTTCAAATAACATAAAACAAGAACTTCATTATTAAACTACATTTTTATGCGAGATAGACAATTTTCAAGACCTTGTTGTGATATGATTGGGCAATCATAAGAAAGTTGAATTAAGAGCTTAAAGGCTGTTAAAATACTGCTTGTTTCAAAACAAGAGAATTAGAGCTTTCAACACTGTAAGAATTACATAGTTTGCCAAACCACTTTCCAAGATCATTGGTAAATCCTTGACAAATATTTGTTTCCTTGACAAATATTTGTTAAGCTTTAAAGAAAAAAATCGTTTTATTATTCTTTGATTCTATGATTCCATGATTCTATAATTATATGATTCTATGATTCTATGATTCTTTGATTTTATGATTCTATAATTCTATGATTCTATGATTCTGATTCTATGATTCTATGATTCTATGATTCTATGATTCTATGATTCTATGATTCTATGATTCTATGATTCTATGACTCTGATTCTATGATTTTATGATTCTATGATTCTATGATTCTTTTATTCTTTGATTATATGATTCTTTGATTATATGATTCTTTGATTATATGTTATTTTGATTCTATGATTTTACGATTTAATGATTTTATGATTCTACGATTCTATGATTCTATGATTCTATGATTCTATGATTCTATGATTCTATGATTCTATGATTCTATGATTCTATGATTCTATGATTCAATGATTCTATGATTCTATGATTCTATGATTCTTTGATTCTATGATTCTATGATTTAATGATTCTATGATTCCATGATTCTATGATTCTATGATTCTATGATTCTATGATTATATGATTCTATGATTCTATGATTCTATGATTATATGATTATATGATTCTATGATTCTATGATTCTTTGATTATATGATTCGTTGATTCTTTGATTTATGATTATATGATTATATGATTCTTTGATTTAATGATTCTATGATTCTATGATTATATGATTCTATGATTCTATGATTCTTTGATTATATGATTCGTTGATTCTTTGATTCTTTGATTTATGATTCTATGACTCTATGATTCTATGATTCTATGATTCTATGATTCTATGATTCTATGATTCTATGATTCTATGATTCTATGATTCTATGATTCTATGATTCTATGATTCTATGATTCTATGATTCTATGATTCTATGATTCTATGATTCTATGATTCTATGATTCTATGATTCTATGGTTCTATGATTCTATGATTCTATGATTCTATGATTCTATGATTCTATGATTCTATGATTCTATGATTCTATGATTCTATGGTTCAATGATTATATGATTCTATGATTCTATGATTCTTTGATTCTATGATCCTATGATTTTATGATTCTAGGATTCTATGATTCTATGATTCTATGATTCTATGATTCTATGTTTCTATGATTCTATGATTTTATGATTCCATGATTCTATGATTCTATGATTCTATTATTCTGATTCTGTGAATGTATGACTGTATGATTGTATGATTTTATGATTCTATGGGCGTCAAGGCAAATAACAGGGAGTGATTTAATACAAGGAATAATGAATAATCCAAGTGATACATTAAACGCAGAAGCGAATTCTATTCTACGAATTTAATTGAAATATATTTCTGATATTTTATTATTAAAAATAGTATTGTTTCATAAATTGAAAGATTAAACATAAACTCAACTATGTATTACTCTGTTCATAATGTATCGATGCAGTTTTTTTTGTTATTAATAAAATATAATTTCAACTTATTTACTCTTTAAACACATGATAAATATATGTCAATTCGATTGTGTAGGTAATTTTAATTTTCGTAAAATAAAGTTGTATTCGTCACACTTAAAAAAAAAATGACAATCCATTGAAGTGTCATCAATAAATTTGCTGTACATTGGAATTTGCGCTCTCGAATTTAAAATGAATGTACAAAAATTAATAGCTGCATAATGGAATTTCAATAAAAAATCAATTTCAAAATTCCATTTCATTAAACACAACAACCATTTTCAATGAATACCATTCCAAATAAGCTATAAATTTACTAATTAATGCCACATTTTTACAAGGCACAAGAAGAGAGCACAAAAAATGGTCCTTGAATTTTGTATATATTTTATATTTGGTTAACTGATTGAAAGCAATTTATGCATGCAAATTAAAACAGTGTTTTAATAAGAGTGGCCACTTCTTTTCGGTTATAGTGATATCCGAAGTAGTTATCCAAAATGTTAATGAATAATTGAGAATCCAATGATCCAATCATGTAAAATAAAAATTCAAATAAAGATCTCATTTTGAAATTTTTTTCATTGATCTAAAAAATCTAGCAAGAAATTTAACTTCAACAATAAAAAAAAAAGAATATCAGTGTTGAAAGGCACTGTGAAAATAAAGAAATATGGTATATTGTTTAATGACGGTTAACGGGTATGACGTAGGTTCAATTCAGCGGGAAGTATTCTAGGAATTAAAATTATTTATTAAACTTACGAAGGATTTTTATAATAAATTAGCTGCTAGCATTTTTCCATTTATTTTAATTCAGAGTCGTGCACAATAGTCTAAGCAAATCATAACAAAAGATAATGCTACGGGTAAAGATTCAGCTAATGAAACATTAACATCCAAAATTACTTTACTCCGGATTTCCTCGAACACATTATGTTCCGTTTTATTTTTATTATAACATTTTCATTTTTAGTGGAATAAGTTTTTTTTTTGTTCAGAGTCTGAATTGAGATTTTTTTTAAAGTAAATTTTGAATCAGGTTCCGAAATGTGATATATTTTATATTTATGAATGTTTTTTTGCATTGTGTATCTTTTTATATGTAATAAAAATAAAATGCACGACTGGGTCGCACGTACTTGCTCTGTTGGTGCAATAGTAAGATGAAAACAAACTTTTCGATCAATAAGAACAATTCATTTTTGAAAAATTTGGTAAAAACCAAAAAAATTTGGCTAAAACTGGAAAACTCGATATACGGAAGGTAACGTTAAGAAACCTTTAATATTTAAAATTAAGACGTTATCTTTTGGGTGTTATAAATGATACAAATGTCCACTTATGGGTTATGGCCTAATAAATTATACTGTTAAAAGCAATTTCCGCTATTATCATGTATAGCCAAAAACTAAAAATGCAGTTTTGTTTGAAGTATTTTATGTATGTTACATACAAAGTTTCATAAAAATCGAGGAAGCCGTTTTTGAGTAAATTTGAAAAAATGAAAAAATTGGCCAAAATCTAGTGGCTCTTTGTATAGGAGCCACCATTTAAAAAAGAGAAACTGAAAAAAAAATCAATGCCATCTGATAGGAAGCTGTAAGGAACTATACCAAACAAAGTTTGAGTGAATTCGATGCAACCGTTGACAACTTATGGCCATCTGAAAAAAAGCCGTTAAGAGCAGATCTCCGTTATTTGCATTTTTAGCCAAAAACTAAAAACGCAGTTCTCTTAAAAACACTAAAAGAATATAACACACAAAGTTTAATCAAAATCGTTAGAGCCATTTTCGAGAAAATTAGAAAAAACCAAAAAAAGTTGGCTAAAACTCAACGGCTCGTTGTATGGAAGCCACCGTTTAGAAAGGCTTCAGTGAAAAATTTACTAAACCATCCTATAGAACACTATTAAAAACTATGTCAAACAAAGTTTTAGTTGATTCAATCAAGCCGTTGTGAACTTATGGCTATTTGAAAAAAAGCCGTTAAAACCTGATTTTCGTTACGACCATTTGAGGCAAAAACAAAAAACGCAGTTTTGTGAGAAATGCTTAAAGTAAGCTAAATTTTAAATTTAATCAAAATCGTTAGAGCCGTTTTCGAGAAAATCCAAATTGAAAAAAACCGTTACTTGAAAGGTACCAGTTTAAGCCGGGTTAAAATAAAATAAAAAAAACCTCGACAATGGTTTTTCTTCAAACTGCTATATACCAAGTTTGAAGAAAATCCGTCAAGCCGTTTAGGCTGTAGCATGACGTGAAAAAGCGCACATCCGCACATCCGCACATCCGCACATCCGCACATCCGCACAGACGCACAGACGCACAGACAGACCGACGGACGGTATGGCGAAAACCACTTTTTTGGGCTTCTCTATCATCGTAATGTCATGTTTGATTAAAACCTCGATTTTTTTTTTCTGCACGAAACCAATACTTGCCCTATAGAGCAAGTAAAAAATACTTTCGTACAAAGACAAATAAAATGCACGACTGGGTCGCACGTACTTGCTCTGTTGGTGCAATAGTAAGATGAAAACAAACTTTTCGATCAATAAGAACAATTCATTTTTGAAAAATTTGGTAAAAACCAAAAAAATTTGGCTAAAACTGGAAAACTCGATATACGGAAGGTAACGTTAAGAAACCTTTAATATTTAAAATAAAGACGTTATCTTTTGGGTGTTATAAATGATACAAATGTCCACTTATGGGTTATGGCCTAATAAATTATACTGTTAAAAGCAATTTCCGCTATTATCATGTATAGCCAAAAACTAAAAATGCAGTTTTGTTTGAAGTATTTTATGTATGTTACATACAAAGTTTCATAAAAATCGAGGAAGCCGTTTTTGAGTAAATTTGAAAAAATGAAAAAATTGGCCAAAATCTAGTGGCTCTTTGTATAGGAGCCACCATTTAAAAAAGAGAAACTGAAAAAAAAATCAATGCCATCTGATAGGAAGCTGTAAGGAACTATACCAAACAAAGTTTGAGTGAATTCGATGCAACCGTTGACAACTTATGGCCATCTGAAAAAAAGCCGTTAAGAGCAGATCTCCGTTATTTGCATTTTTAGCCAAAAACTAAAAACGCAGTTCTCTTAAAAACACTAAAAGAATATAACACACAAAGTTTAATCAAAATCGTTAGAGCCATTTTCGAGAAAATTAGAAAAAACCAAAAAAAGTTGGCTAAAACTCAACGGCTCGTTGTATGGAAGCCACCGTTTAGAAAGGCTTCAGTGAAAAATTTACTAAACCATCCTATAGAACACTATTAAAAACTATGTCAAACAAAGTTTTAGTTGATTCAATCAAGCCGTTGTGAACTTATGGCTATTTGAAAAAAAGCCGTTAAAACCTGATTTTCGTTACGACCATTTGAGGCAAAAACAAAAAACGCAGTTTTGTGAGAAATGCTTAAAGTAAGCTAAATTTTAAATTTAATCAAAATCGTTAGAGCCGTTTTCGAGAAAATCCAAATTGAAAAAAACCGTTACTTGAAAGGTACCAGTTTAAGCCGGGTTAAAATAAAATAAAAAAAACCTCGACAATGGTTTTTCTTCAAACTGCTATATACCAAGTTTGAAGAAAATCCGTCAAGCCGTTTAGGCTGTAGCATGACGTGAAAAAGCGCACATCCGCACATCCGCACATCCGCACATCCGCACAGACGCACAGACGCACAGACAGACCGACGGACGGTATGGCGAAAACCACTTTTTTGGGCTTCTCTATCATCGTAATGTCATGTTTGATTAAAACCTCGATTTTTTTTTTCTGCACGAAACCAATACTTGCCCTATAGAGCAAGTAAAAATGCAAATACATAAACGAAATCCTATTTGATAAAAGATAGAATTTAATAAATAAATTAAAACCCACAAAAGAAAGAAAACGCTTCGATACTTTTGTACTGATACAATTTTCTAAACTCTTAAAGGTGTGATTGTATTTTAAATAAAATGTGAGGCGTAAAAAATGTAATCAATGTGATAAATGAGGCATAAAGACTCATGTGATGGTGTGACAAGTTAGGAGAATACATACATCTTTCCAATGCTCTACTTATGCTCCCATTTAAAAGATATTCTAATATCAAAACATATATGTTTATATTTCTTTTCGCAAAGTTTATAACAAAAAATTTTGTATACAAATTAGGATCAACATGTCAAAAGGTGTAACAGCTTGTGGTGGATAAATAGAAACTCGCACAGCCCTCGAAACAAAATAATGGCCTTCCATCTTTCAAGTCGCAATATATAGGATGTGAGTGCAGATGAGGGGGGTAGAGCAACCTTGCCCCTAGCTTACTGGGAATACAATGCCGAAACTTTTTCTTTTGCCTTTTGCAACATGTACTTTAAAAGTACGTTGTTGGGATGTCTTGGGGTCAAAATGGCAAAAAGTTAGCTGAAACCAGTTTTTCGCTCCATTAGAGATACATTTTATATGAAAGGAGGTTAAACGCTAGGATCATGGATATTGCAAAGGACATAAATATTTTTTTCACAAAATATGACTTTATTTTCTGTCGCAGATTACACACTGTACTCTTATTGCATTTGCATAACAGTGTTTTGTGGACAAAAATATGGCTGTGCTTTATCCTTATGTGAAGTACAAATTGAAAACTGGATTTTGTTCTTTTCAGCTTTTGGTAAAGTATAGAAAAACACACTCTACACATCAAGCTATTTGGTTTCGTTGATATTTTTATGTTTGGGAGTTATTTATTTACATAACAAAAAATCAGATTTTTCGGATGCAATTCCAGCAAGATAACGCTTTTGGACAGATTTAGAAAGATTCCGATTAAAAACAACATTTATCAGATTTGAAAACCTAGGAATCTAATCTATTCAAGAAAACTCGAATGATTAAATTGGAAATAATGTATTGACTAACCTTTAAGATACACTCCTGTTCAACATGTTTTCTGTGCATTTGACTTTGGTGCTTCAAAGCCACGAGCATGAAATTATTACATATTTAGAACATCCGTTTACCAAACTTAGAACAATAAATATATGTATTTTGTTGTCCTAACGGGAAAGGAGAGACTAAAAACATGTTCTGATTACATTTGTGGCATCCTTTACCTTATGTTTCAAGTTTTGAAGCCTGGAGAGGAATCAAAGGTATTCATGTTGTTTTTGCAATTTGTTTTTTGCGTATAGAACGAAACAACGATAAGCATATCTACTATTTATCTTTATTTAATAATTTAAAATAAGTCAAGAAAAACTAATCTTCAACTTATTTGCCTAGCGAAGTAACCCTTAGAAGGATAAAGCATATTGGTAGTATTAATTAATTATTATCTTTGAATTCCGGAATACTAAAATCTTGATGATATTATGAAGTACTTTTGGTTATGTGTAGATATTGTCGTCGGTAATTTTAATATTTGGCTACCTTATTTTAATGCCGCATTTGTGGAATAAGGCATATCATAAACTATGGCTCTTAGTTGTCCCAGGTGACTTTAATAAAATAACACTATCGCGGTGCAGTTTTTCTCAATAGATTTCTCAGTTTTCAAAAGCGAGTAGGAATACCTAGAACAACCAAAATATTCAATCTTATAGGGTTTTCACACCGATCTGAAAACACGGTTTTCGTTGAAAACCCCCAAAACCTGAACGAAAACACAAGTTTTACCATACATTTTTTCTAAACACAAGTTTTCGAAAACAACTAGTTTTATATAAAACCTGTCGAAAACTTGTTGGAATACAAAGTAAACACACCTAAAATTGTCATGATTCTTTCAGAACACACCTAAGTTTCTTGTGATTCTTTCCAAACACACCTAAAAAGCGCATAAACGTCAAAAAAAAAAATCAATCATAGCAGCCGAAAATATTTTCATTTCGAAATTTGATAGTCAGTTGTTGTAAAAATGAAGTGAAATGTCAAACGAAAACTTGAAAAGTCCGGTGTGAATGATTTTCAGGTTTTCGTAAACTTTTAGCCGAAAACTGGGTTTTCGGCTCGGTGTGAAACCCCTTAGTCGATTCACAGTTCCAGGCAAATTTTTGTCCACAGTTCAGAAATGAAATGGATGTAAAAGTTTAATTTTTGCTCTTGAATCACAACTTGAATTCAAGGAACTCAAGAAGAGGGATTTAAAGACAGTCAAATGTTTAAAAAATACATTGTTTTTTTTTATAGATTTCAGCCGTGTTGGTCTGGGAAAACAGAGATTTATTATCTTTACAACACAGAACAAAAAATCAATCAAACATTGAAGATATCAAAGGCTTTCCTTACCAAATATTTATATTTATATTTTTGGAAGTTAAGAATACTGAAATATCTTGAAGTCAACTTGTCAACATAAGGCGTTCGAATTATCCGTAGGCGGTTCTAAATAAATCATCATTAGTTCATATATTTTTAGAATTAGCTAATTAGTTTTGATGAATCCAAAAAAAAAACCAATTTTTCAAGGAACATTGAAAACAGAAAAATAGTTAAAGAACGTTTTCTTTTTTTTTCTAAATGTTTTAAATTACTGAAAATACATACCTAATTAAAAAAAAGTGTATCAATTTCATTTTCAAAGGAGTCGCAATTTGTGTAAATTGTTGCTTTTTATATTTTTTTCAAATGCAACATTGATGTGGACCACACCTTAACTTTCTAAAAGATTAAAAAAAATTGCTTAGTAAACTAAACAGAAAAATCATTTAATTGATAAACGTCTAAAAATACATACATTATTATCAAAATTTTTTTGTAAAGACGTTCTCTAGCTGCCTTTAATCCCATTTTTCACAATTAAAAACTAATTTCTTAAATACTTTTACGACGAGTCTAACGTTTATTGTTACAAAATACATGGTCAGTAAATAAAATTATGAATTAAAAAATTTTGTTCTAGGTAAATAATTTCCGCCACAAATATTAAAAACCAATGACATTACAACACTAAAAACATTAAATACAGAAATTATAGCTAAAAAAAAGTATGTATGTGTCAAAGGATTATTTTGAAGCCTTGTTCATAAATCCTGCCTACAATACACTCTCTCAATGAAAATAAACAATTTGATTATAATAAAATCCAACTAAAAAAAAATTCATTCCAATATTCATCAATAAATAACCAAAATAAAATTCTACTTTATTTGCAACGCATAAATTTGATCTTTGTCACAATAACTTTTTGGCAACCAACGCGCTTCAATTTACTTTGGTAATGTGTGTAGGATATATTTTTGGCACGTTTATTTAGGTCACTAACGTGTTGTTTTTGTTTTTAGAATTCAAAGGAAGGAAAAAAGGACATAAATCTCAAAGGTCAATACCGAAATAATGTCTTCTCTAATGGAAAAGTTAATGCTATTTTTATAACTTTTGATGATTTTATGTATGGACATTAATACGTTCTCAGTTTGAATAACAAAACAATAAAAGAATGAAATTTTTGAAAACAAAATCAAAACCAAGCAATAAAAAATGCTTATAATTTTTTTGTAATTGGGTTATTATGCAAGCGCAAGTCTATAGGTTTGCACAATAACACACCCAACCCATCTCTAGAACAACTGTATACCAAACCAAATGTCCTTCCATCAGTTAAAAGCCTGTAATCTATTTTTATGAAATGTTCATCACTCGAATACACAAAGGACGTGTCATTGGAAACAAGCAATTGAATGGCAACATATCGTATAAAAAAAAAAACATACTTTTTCTATTAAAAGTCAAATTCAACCCTCGCTCACCTCCCAAGGGTATGCACGCGAATATCCCCGAAAGTATGCCATTAAAATTGTACCTTTTTTCATACCCAAGGCGCCCATTGCTGCCAAGACTTAAGACTATATTATTTTTTTTTTTTTACTAATTTCGATCAAAAGCATCACCTAACCGACCGTAAAAATGGAATGGGAAAATAAAAATTCTCCTCGAACCTCGATACACCCCCACAGTACAGTTCCATCACACCACTTAATTCAACAGAATAAATGAAGAAAGAAGGACTAAAAAAAAATAGCAAGTAATCCCCAGGACCACCACAACTACCAGGGAGAACGGTATCCGTACAAAATAAATATGTGATAAAGAAGTGAAAATTATCTTAATGCAGATACTTATGCAGAGATAAAATTGTTGGCTTTTAGATATCCACGAGTGGAACAAACAAGGATATGAGAAAAAATGCACAATACACTTACAGCAGGAAAAACTTCTCCGAAATTTCACGATATTTTTTATTTTTTTATTTTTTGGTTCTTCTTTAAATGTGTTGAACTCGTCGTGTAAACATAACTCTCTTCAGCAGCAACAACGATAAGGATATTTTTCTTTTAAACTTTTCCAAAGACAAACACAAAGTTCCACTTTCTTTTTTTTTTTTTTGTTGTATTATTATTTTGTTGAGAAAAATAAAAAATGTCCACGATGACGAAGATGTGTTCTTTTGTTTTGTTTTAACGGAAAAATAAAGTTTTATCGTATCCCACTTCTGATAAATTGAGATATTTAAAATGTTTGCGATGTTGACAGGTGAAAATAAGAAAACTCATAAAATACAATAAAATATAATGTTTCGTTACTGCGGATTGAGAATTAGGCTGCGAGTATATTGTAGGTAGATACGTCGTCTTCGGTCGTGTGGATCGCGTATGTATAACCAGAGCGTTTCGTTTGTGTTTCGAACGAAAAAAGAAAAATCTCAGCTAAAGTACTCTTTGGCGTCTAGGAATTTATTGCTAACACTTAACACAGTAGTTTTCATTTTATTTTTGATAATTTCAATTTATTTAGTCACATATACATAGGTTTAAGTCGAAAATTAAGATTTGACCGGAAGAGAAAAATCCGAATGCTAATTGAAGCTGATGCTGAATTGAAGTGCGGCATTGATTAAATTGAAAAACAGAAAATTCCGTATGTTTAACGTGGTCTTGTGTTTAAAGGAGGACAAGGATTTGTTGCTTTCCACTACATATTAATATATGGTGGCCCGATTTCTTTTTTAGATTTGTGTATTGTAAGTTGGAACTTGGAAGTAGTACTCTCTCTTTTTTTTTGTATTTTTTTTTTTTTTTTTTGTTGTGTGTGTATAATCCTTGTGATGATGTTCTGGGGTGTGTACCCTTTCGAGTCAAGGGCTCGCGATGTACTGGCAGGATTTGGTCCATATATTTGTTGAATTATGGAAGAGCCATCGCAGTGAGATCTGAGATGTACACACAGGGAGGCAAGTGCGGGCTGGTGTAGCTGCTGGTTATTGTCGTCCACACTGAGATTGTGCAAGGACAGATGGCATATGAAACGGAACGGAAGCTGGAGAAGTTATAATGGTAGCTATGGCTGCATTGAAGGATACATCTAGGTTGCTATGGATTGTGGTGGTGTTGGTAATGCTAGTGGTGGGTGGCAAAGCTCAATTTTCTATACCGCACCGCACCATCACGAGATAAAATGCTGTTTTATCTAGAGAAATCGAGAAGAAAATACATTTTTTTTTTAGGAATCTGCGAGAACTAGGATGCTCAATGTCCGTGGTTTGGAATTGGCCTGCACATTTTAAAGGTATGTCATGCGCACTTAATCTGAATGTGGTTTATTGTGTAGCTGATGAATTTTGGAATAAAGATGATATTTTACTACACACTATGGATACCTAAAGCTTGCTATTGGAGGAAGCTCTGTTGTGTGTGGAATGAAAGTTGTACTGTATGACAGTTTGTTTATTTGCCCCTTTTTCAAACGCGCATGTATAAATTTGTTTTAAGAAGTTTTTTTGTTCTTCTAAATCTTTTGGCATTACTGCGTAGGTTGGGTTGGTAAATCAACAAATAATGCATCATTTTGTAAAAAAAAAAAAAATGTATTTCATCGAAAAGGTATAGTATTTTTAGGATACTAACGGATGTTATTGTGCCAAGGAATGCGACCTTATTTTCCAAGAAACACCAAAGAAATCTAAAAATGGCGCATTCTCGATCTTAAAAACATCAATGCTAGTATCATACAAATATTTATTCCAGGCAATTGAATTTATCAAGCTTTGTTTTCTTATAGCATTTAAGATCAATAACTCTTCCATTGAAAAACTGGAGTACACGAACAGAAGTGTATTTAAAGAGCTACATAAACTTCATTAACTCCCTGAAGAAGAGTAGATAAGCCTAAGAACTTCTGCCAAAAAAAAAATGCAACAAAAACAACAGCTTCAGATAGGAGACATGGACTTTAATACAATTTAAAACCGGGAAAGTTATTGTACACCAAACCCCATAGGAACATTACTATAGGATAAGCGTGTGAGGTAGGACAGTGATGGACCCATTTGGGGACTCTAGATCATGATAATGTGAAAAAAGTAAGGACATCAAACTCCATCGACACTTTTTGTTGCAAATTATTAGTTACCATTTGCTTAATGCATTAATGATACCGTACTCGATATATTGCATTCTTTGTATGTTATGAATCGGTGTTAAACAAATATTTTAATGTTTATGTGTGTACATATATTTTCAAGTTTTCTAGAGGGTTTTTCGATATACCATAGGATTGACTGACTTTGGCAGAAAATTTAAAACATTTCAGTGTGTCAGAAACAAAGATTTCGAATTATTTGCGCAAAAGAATATTATATATTTTTCCTCTGCAAAACACGGACATCCAAGCCCTGTTCTCAATTTAGTGACATTAATAATTTTAAATTGGAATTTAATTGAAATTATGTATGTCAGAAACATAATATCAGACGATAAAATTAATAATTCGTTATTGACTAGAGTTTGCAATTAAAAGCTTTTGAAATGAAATACGAATATGAAAATATATAAAATTACAATTTCAAGTTTTAGCAGACAAGTGAAACATTAAATTAACAAAAGTTTGGTTATAGAAGTTCAATAATATTGTATCTTTTGTACTAGTGAAGGTATACTTACTTAATTTGTATTACTTTATTAAATTATTTATTATATTATAATTTCTTTTTTTGGCTTTTCGTTTGCTTTTATCATGCATCTTTAACTAGTTTAATTTTGTATACAAATGAAATTTTGTATGTTAAACAACGTCTATAAATTTGTTTCCAAGTGAAAATAAAAGTGCTCATACTTAAAAATCAACTAATGCTATCTAGCTGTTCTTATGTGTTTTATTGTTTCAAAAACGCCACTTGTGGACGAAATACTTCGGCGTGAAAAAATACAATGACAAAACTTACTAAACAAATTTTAATTAAGACATAAGTCAGTCATTGTTTCTATTGCGTATTTGAATTTGTTTTTTTTTTGTTTTTTTTTTTTTTTTTTTGTCAAAAAGTGACTATGGATTCTTTGACTCGAAGTTGATAAACTATTACGCACTGATTTGCACATGTGATTTTTGCGATTTTGTAATATCAACACCAACACGAATAAAATGATCTTCTCTGTAAGCCACATGTTCACAGATTGCTGATTTTGTGAAGGCTTTTGTTTTGGATGCCTTATAGTTTTGACACCTCTTTGCTTTCCAATAAAATATGACCCACAAGTGCAAGGGGCCAATCACACTCCCAGATTTTGAAGTGGAATCTAGTCTCTAGGTGATCTTAGTAGTTGACGAACTTTGGTTGGTGGATTAAGGAGAGCTAATACACCAAACTTTCCTTAAATCCGTCCAATTTCATAAGGCAGAAGAGCTCTTTTTTCGACTTGTGGGAGTGAGGAACTTTGCAGTACATTTTGTTTGGGCTGTCAGAATCTTTGTTAAGAGCTATAACCATTCTTTTTTAGTGGCATATTTAATTTATGTATGCTTCAACTGCTCCTGACGATGTGCAGGATATAAAATTATTTGAGTACGGTTTATAAGACCTCGCAAAAATTGCTCGATGTTTATGGGAAGTAATGTGAAGATATCTATACGTGTAAGTGTCCTTTCTAAAGACTACAAGACCTATTTCAATCAGTCCTAGCAATTAAGAATTCTTTTCAGAACCAGATAGCTTTAATTTAATAACATTTAGGCATTCTTCGATTGGCACATAAGTAAATAATCAAGTTTCAACAAAACTAACTATTATTTCATCTGTTTTAATGCGGAGATTTTAAATCATGGGCACACAGTGTCGCCAGTTTCTTACCATAGAACTTTTTAAGTGGTTTAACTTTAGAAAATAATTCAAAGATTTTCTCGTTAGACACTTGACGGATTTCGATGAAATTTGTAATGCTTTTATAGACGAACAAATATTAATTCTTAAATTTAAAAAAAAAATGTTAAATTTGTTCTTTATATAAAGGTTTTTTTTCAAAAGCGGTTGGATCAATTTTTTTATATTCCTTTTTTATGATACAAACTACAAAGTGCTAGAAATCGGCTTACAAAAAAAATTGGAATATATTTTTGAAAAGATTTAAAAAAAAAAACGTTTTTCTAAAAAACTGGTCTAAAAAACGTTCATATGATTTTTTTTTTAGTTTTTTTCAAAGCTGTCACACATAAGAGCAAGTTCGTGCTATCCAGTCGTGCACATTATTTTTTCTGGACTCTTTAACATTTTTAATCTCCGATGTAAAAATAAGCACAACTTTGTCTTTTTTGCCATTTGAAATGCCACTTTGTAGAGTCGTTATATAAGTAAAGAGCATTGATATACCTCTTAACAATCGGTCCTCGCAAAATGTTTTTTTTTGTTTTAATACTTGGAGCTTAAAATTTTAAGACCAACCACTATCATACAAAGTTGAAAATTTATTTGAGATAAAAATGAACAGGAATACTACGAGTTTAGTCGTAAGAGTAATGTATTACTAGAAAAAATTTAATGTCAACTCATACTTAGGTAGCTACTTAAAACTATTCCCTTCATTTTCTCTAGTCCCTACGCGTTAAGGCAGCTTTAAGAAACTGTATAACTTTTTGAAACTGAATAAATAGGAAAAAGAGTAAACTAGAATACATATCCTGCAATCCCAAAACCCAATTTTCTATTTGAACAAACGAAACTGTGAAAACAAATAAAATAAAAAAGAAAACACTAAAATGTTCTTTTGTGTTATTTGATTTTGTGGGAAAGTGTTTCGTTCCACGGGGAAAGCATCGAGGAGCTCAGGTGGAGAGATGAGTATGTTCCATGTAAATGACTTTGCCTCCAAGTTAATACACTGAGGCGGAATATCAGTGAAAATCATATTTAATTCAAAAGTTATGTTTTCCGGACGTACATGTGGTTAATATTTCAGTACCTTTTCTCTTTTGCCATACATTCATACATTTGTACAAGTATATGGTTGTCTCCATCTTCTAGTAATGCTTTTATGAAATAATGCCAGCTAAGGGAAAAGTTTTGCTCAACATTATTATTGAAACAACGACGAAAACCAAAAAAAGTTAAACTTCTTTAATTTTCTGGTTTATCAATTTGCCGAATTATAAATCAGTGTGAGTGAGAAGTTCAAACACAGTTTTGAAAACTTTTGTATGTTCGCGTTTTGATTAATCCTTTATCAGAGTGGAGTCGGATATTGATTGTTTTTAAAGTTAATTATAAATGTAGAACAAAACATTGAGTTCAAATAGATGCAAACACTTTTAACAGCCAATGACAATAAACGGAATATTGAATTGATTTTGAGCGTTAACAAAATTAAAAACAAAGATTTTCGGAAGTTGTATTAATAAATGTTGTAGTACCCCGTGGCGTAGTGGTTAGTGTGTCGGACTGCCACGCCGAAGGTTCTGGGTTGGATCCCTGACGGCTCCACCTTGAAAGTTCTTTTCCGGGGTACTGCCTCTTGCGAGGAAGTGACAAATCCTCCAAGAGTAATTAATGTCATGGAAAGTGCTTCTCTGTTAGCCGTTCGGATTCGGCGGTAAATTGTAGGTCCCTTCCATTCCTGCAGAATATCAACGCACACACAGGAATGGTTGAGAGTGTAAGTCACAGGCCCCGGCCCCGCTTGGAGCTGTTGTGCCAACAATTTATTTATTTATATTTATTAATAAGACCTGAACTTAGATTTGGATTGACATGCACACCAGATTCATACGTTGAAAACGTTTTGCCATAATTATAAGAAAATCCATCTTGTTTTACTTGCGATTATAGGTACTAAGGCAAGTTTTGCATTCGTGAAAAAAAAATAAAATGCACGACTGGGTCGCACGTACTTGCTCTGTGGGTGCAATAGTACGATGAAAACAAACTTTTCGAGCAATATGAAGAACTCATGTTTGAAAAAATTGGGAAAAACTAAAACATGTTGGTTAAAACTGGAAAACTCGATATACGGCAGCTTTCGTTTAGAAACCTTTAATATTTGAAATTAAGATGTCTCTTTTGGATGCTGTAAATGAAATTAATTACCGATTATATCAAGCCGCTTATATCAACCGTTATTATCAAGCATGCTGTGTATGTATATTACATAACAAGTTTAATCAAAATCTTTGGAGCCATTTTCGAGCAAATTAGAAAATAACCAAAAAAAATTTGCTATAACTGAACGGCTCGTTGTATGGGAGCCACTGTTTAGAAATGCTTTACTGAAAAAATTGCAAAAAAAAACCGTTACATGAAAGGTACCAGTTGGAGCCGGGGTAAAACGAAATAAAAAGAACCTCCACAATCGTTTTTCTTCAAACTGCTATAGGTATATCAAGTTTGAAGAAAATCCGTCAAGCTGTAGTACGACGTGAAAAAGCGCACATCCGCACAGACGCACAGACAGACCGACGGACGGTATGGCGAAAACCACTTTTTTTTGTTTCTCTATCATCGTAATGTCATGTTTAATTAAAACCTTTTTTTTTTTTTCTGCATGAAACCAATACTTGCCCTATACAGCAAGTAAAAATCTAACAATCAAACATAGCATTACGATGATAAGGAAGTTGAAAAAAGTCTGTATAGTTACCTACAGCCTAGACGGCTGCACCGATTTGCTTCTATACTATTTTTATGACGACCTACAAGGGGTTTTTGGAATTAGCATTATAGCTCTAAAACTAACGGTACCTGCCATATGATTTTAAATGAAAAACTCAATTTTCTCAAAAACGGCCTATACGATTTTGATAAAACTTTCTGAATGGTGTTTTTGTGCAAACTTTATTTTTTGGTTGGAATAGATCTTTCAGAAAAATTCTAATAACGGTACCATCCATAAGACCGGTTTTTTTTAATAAGATGTTCTCGTTATCAACTCGACGGATTGCGATGAAATGCAACGGCTAGATTAATTTTTTTTTTATTTTATTTTTATGATAAAAACTACAAAGTGCTAGAAGTTGGCTTGCTCCGAAAAAACTGGAGTATGCTTTCAGAAAGTTTTTCAAGAAAAAACTCCCCGTTTTAAAAAAAAAACTGGTGGAACGATTTTGAAATTTGTTTTCCTAAAATTTAAAACAGTAAAAGAAATTAGATGGCTTACTTTATTTTTCCAAAAAACGTTTTAACTAGTTTGGAGCAAGACCACTGATACACATCTTTTTTTACAGCGCTTAAAAGTTAAAACAATTTGTCTATAATTGTCGCACGAACTTGCTCTTATGCAAGATAATTGCATAAAGGCATATGCATACTTAAAAACACTTTTTGTTATTAATTCGAAAAATCTTTAATTTTTTAATTAGTTCAAGAGTTTTCAAAACCAAATGTCTATCTGAAAAAAAAAAATATTGAAAATCTTTGGACCCGTTTTTCTTAAAAAAGAAAATTAAATAAAGTTTTAGGCAGCGGTTTGAGATAAACCGTCATAAGACAAGTTCCGGAAACCAAAAGATAGATTTTCATAACAAAAAAAGTGCACCGCTGGGTCGGACGAACTTGCTATAATGTGTGACGGTGGTCTTGGGGTTTGAGATTTTGGAGAAAAATCAGGGAAAAAATCATATGAAATTTTACTGATAACTTTAAAATCACTAGTTAAAACGTTTTTTGGAAAAAATGAAATAACCTATCTGATTTCGTTTACTGTTTATAATTTTAAGAATTTTTTTTCAAAATCGTTTGACCAGTTTTTTCAAAAAAAATTTTTTTTTAGAAAAACTTTTCAAAAATATATTCCAAATTTTTTAAGTATGCCAACTTTTGGCACTTTGTAGTTTTTATCAGAAAAATAAAATTAAATAAAAATAGATTAAACCATTTTTGGAAAAAAAAACAAAAAATTAAAAAATTTAAAATTTCTTTTTTTTTTTAACTCAAAAAATTTTTTTTTTTTTAATTTCAGAATTTATATGATTTTGTTTATAAAAGGGGTTCTACATTAAAAATTTTATAGAAATTCGTCAAGTGGCTTACGAGAAAATATAATTTCAAAAAACCGGTCCTATGGGAGCTACCGTTATAAGACTTTTCCTGAAAAATCTATTCGAACCAAAACATACATTTTGCACGAAAAACACTATTCAGAAAGTTTCATCAAAATCGCACGAGCCGTTTTTGAGATAAATGCATTTTTCTTGAAAAATCGTATGGCAGGTACCGTTAGTTTTGGAGCTAGAACGCTAATTCAAAAAACCCCTCTGTAGGACGTCATAATAATACTATGTACCAAGTTTGAAGCAAATCGGTTTAGCCGTTTAGGCTGTAGGTAACTTACAGACAGACAGACAGACTGACAGAACTGTCGGACTCACTTTTTTAGGCTTCTCCATCATCGTAATGGCATGTTTGATATTCCAAAAAAAAAATGTTGGACCCGTTTTCGAGAAAATAAACTTCTACTTTTTTTAATTATTATTATTTTTTTAAAAATTAAAAACACTTTCTGAGTGACGATCATATTTGTACTAAATGTCAAATTTGAAGCAAATCAGATTATCCGTTCAGGCTTTTTTGACATTCCCATCATCGTAATGTCTTATCTGTGATTGTTATTTTACCAAAGAAAAATTTGCACGAATCCGTAGCTTGCCTTATGGTAGGTACCCTATATCCGAAACTAAAAATAAAGGTAAGTAATTATGTGTTTTAATTAATCGTCTCCGCGAGCGCCAGAAACACTGCAAAAGGAAAGAATTTTTAAAAACTATTTAATTAATCTATAGTGCTCAAAAGTAAGCACACTTAAAGCATTTCAAACTATATATACTAATATCTATTTGCTTTTGTAGTAAGACAACAACTTTCTCGTCGTGATATTATGAACATACTTAAACAAAGAACACCCATTTTCTTAAGAAGCTCCTTCGGGTAGATTGTTCATTACGTTAAGTATGCAGTAGCGCAGTTTTACAGTTACAGTTTTACACTCTTCTGCTGAGGATGAAAACTTAGTTTTTTATTTTTTTATTTTCGTGTAACGTTAACCACTCTTCGCTTCAATGTTATTTAACGAATCTTTAACACTTAAATGTAGTTATAAATGATAGTATTAAACGCATTCTCATAGTGTTGAATATAAAACCACCCTTTCACTTATTTTGCTTATTAGAAGACTAAAAAACTCGTACCTTAAAGAGAAGTGCAGATTCGCAAGTCAGAGACCCTCTATCCAAGAAAATGTTAAAAAAATATAATATAAAAGAACAGAATTTCCAACTCTTTGTCAAAATGCGAATAACACGAACACCTGCTGCTGTAAAAATGAAATTTCTTTGAAGTCGAAGTCATACCTGTAAGTAGAAGAAATGTGGAAAAAAAATTAATAAAGTTATTCACAAGCATAAGAAAATAGTTCATAAAAAGGAGGAAAGGACGAATTTAGAGGGTTGTGTGTGTACGTGTCGAGGTAGCGAGAAGAAATCCTTCTTGTATAGTGATCGAAAAAAATACCTGATACCTGGGGGAAAATGACTTTGTGCAGAAAGGGATTTCTTCCCTTAAATCCTTATATATGTATATGAGAGAAATAAAGAATAAACATTTGGATGAAATGAATTTAAATTTTTGCCAACAGAAAAAAAAACTGAGAGAGCATTGTTCTTTAAATGAGATTTGCGAGAAATTTGGAAGGAAGTTGCTGCATCAGCTACACATAATAATAATGCTCCATCCACTTGACTGTTTATGGCTCAAAACAATCAACAGCAATGAAATATTTCATTGTCAAGGAATGCCTTTGGCTGCTGCTGGGTTCGTCTGACAAGAACAAAATGCCTTCAAGCTTATGGTGACAACATATTTTATAAAAATATAATCAACTTTTTGACGCGATGTTGAATGCTATCAATCTGCGTTTTTCAAAAGATGTCTGGACGCGAGACATATCTACAGAGCCGAAAGTGAACTCTAATATGAGTGTTGCGAAACTTGGCAGCACCTCTACAAACGTAAAATATTATATTGATACACGCTCTGACTGGTAGCTGGCGTTGATATATCATATGGTATCAAATTTAGTTCCGATCAGACATTTTTATTTTTTTTTATATGTCTTTTTTCTTTGTCTGGCGACTTTAAGGTTTGCAGCCGCAATCCCAACCTAAAAATAAAATCATAAAATAGAAGATTGAACAAAGAATTTAATTGTGCTTAAAAACTGAAAAAACTGAACTAAAACGTAAGAAATATTGAAAATATTCTGTAATATATGTATAAATACTAATGAAATGTTAATTTAGGAAAATTTAGCTCACATAAATTGTACGAAACAATAAAGTGCTCACGTTTTCGAAAAAAGTTCTTTTTTAAAATTGATTTAATCAATAGTTGGTCGAGCCAACATACTAAATTTTCGTTTTATACGAAAAAAAAGCGACAATAGTCAACGAGAATTTTAAGATTCTGACAAAATAACCACCCGTCACACCTCTTCACCACGTGAGTTACCATCGCTACAAGATCTCATCAGAATTTTGCCAGAGCATCAAGAAAGCCGGATTTATTTGCCAGAAACATCAAGAACGTTTGCAATAACCAACTCTAAAACAGTTTGTAACAACGCACAACAAGGGCGAAGTACGTATTCATCTTTATTTATAGCCCGGGGCATAAGGTAAGTGATATTAAGTGATAATGTCTAGTAGATCTAAAACTGACAAAACAGTACCTCTGCCAAGTGCTCAACAAAACTGCAAAAAGTGCAAAGAAAACGACGATTATGACGACATGGTACAATGCGAGGCCGAGGGTTGTGAAAAATGGTTTCACTATGGATGCGTGGGTTTTAACGATAGCCAAAAAGATCATCCATGGTATTGCGAGCAATGTAAGGGTGCTAGTTCTTTTCTGAGTAGGTCGGGTGCGCAAACACATCAACAGCAATTAGGTTCCCAAAAACAAAGTTCTGCTCTACAAGTAACAATGCCAGCACGTAAAGAATTAGATTTAGGTATCCTCCAGCAATTAAAAGCAACCACCTCCTTGCATGTTCAACTTCAGAAAACACAAGATCAACGTTCTGAATTCAATGTTCTACGCAAATTATCTTCTCAGCTACAAGCACCACCTATTCCCCTTTCTGGAGAGAACAAAGATATCTCTAAAGCCAAATCTTTGCAGTCCAAATCGTCGTCTTCACAGTCCAGGTCCAATGTGAGCAAGTCACGAGCGTCAACGAAAATGGGAAAATTGGAGTTGCAGCTACAAAGACTGGAGGAAGAAACAGAGCTACGAGAGCAGCGAGAAAAGGATTATATCCAGAAGAAGTACGAGTTGTATAATCAAAATAAATCGGACAGCGAATCAGAATCCGATGGCGAGTCAGCTTATCAGGAACGAGTCAAACAACAGCCAATTGATCAGGAACGAGTCAAAAAATGGGTACATGAAAATATGAAGAAGGATGATAGAGCCAACAGCACGTGGGTGGGTGGGATACCATCAGCGTTACCGAATACTTTACACCCAGAGCAGCAACTACACGTCAACACAACAAAGGTACATCAACAACACCAAGATGAAAGGACATTACTTAACAAACATCAAATAGCGGCTCGGCAAATAATGTCAAAAGAACAAGTTAACTTCTATGGAAATCCTGAGGAATGGCCGTTGTTCATTAGTTGGTGGGAAAACTCTACACGGACTTGCGGGTATACCAGTCAGGAGAATCTGCTTCGGTTGCAACGATGCATCAAAGGAGATGCAATGAAAAAACTTAAATACAAGTTAGTTATGCCAGAACAAGTAGGTCGTGCAATAGAAACCCTTCGGATGCTTTATGGGCGTCCTGAAATTATTATTGAAACTCTTTTAGACAAAATTAGAAGTGAGCCTCCTTTTA
The DNA here is from genome assembly GCA_916050605.2 of Platycheirus albimanus. Lineage (NCBI taxonomy): Eukaryota > Metazoa > Arthropoda > Insecta > Diptera > Syrphidae > Platycheirus > Platycheirus albimanus. The sequence goes on along the minus strand of OU696696.1, from coordinate 1,003,395 downwards.
AGCCAGATAATCTGGAAGCTATTATTGACTTTTCATTATCGGTAGAAAATATTTGTGTCACTATGCAGGCCAGTGGGTTGCACTCCCATTTAAATAATTCTTATTTACTAAAGGAACTTATTGATAGATTACCAACACAAATAAAGCTTAGCTGGGGCGTTTATAAACAAGCTTTAACAGTAATTGATTTACAGGTTTTTAGCAACTGGCTTGCACAAGTGGCTCAGGCTGCATCTGAAGTCACTTCAACCACATTCGGTGCCAAGGATCACAAGGGCGGTAGGAAATCCAAAGCCTTTGTCAACGTTCATCAGAGCCGTGAGGTACAACAAGAGGACTCAAAGCAAGGTCGGAAGTGCTGCGTCTGTGATGAAAAATGCAAAGCAGTCAGTTCGTGTCAGCGTTTCATCAACATGAGCTTAGCTGATAAGTGGTCAACGCTAAAGCGTAATTTTATATGCCGTACTTGCTTGAGGCAACACGGAAGGCGAAGGTGTTCATCGTCAGATGTTTGTGGGACTAACGGTTGTACATTCCGGCACCATCGTCTTTTGCATGACTTCAACAAGCAGGTAAAGAATATGAATGACAGTGGTTACAAGCCTAATGACCACGGAAAGAAAATTGACGAAGAAGCAGCAAAGTTTAGCGGCATAACGCATCGCAAAGGTCAAAGCTCAACTTTGTTTAAAATCATTCCAGTTACGTTGTATTATGATGGCAACCAGATTGATACATACGCGTTCCTTGATGATGGATCCTCTGTCACATTAATTGAAGAACAGCTTGCTCAAGCTTTAGATGCGGATGGGAGAAACGAGCCTTTATGCCTTAGATGGACGGCAAATGCACGCCGAATGGAGGAGGAATCAAAGAAAATTAATTTTGAGGTTTCAGCATTGGGAGCTCCACAACGATTCTCACTTCCAGAGGTGCATACAGTAAAGTCCCTGGAATTACCAAAGCAGTCAATAAATGCAAGAAGGCTTTTAACGGAGTACCGACATCTGCGAACTGTGCCTTTGAAGTCATATGAAGATGTGAAGCCCCGCTTGCTTATCGGCTTACAACATTGTAACCTGGGAGTACCAATTAAAACCGTTGAAGGAAATATTAATGAACCAGTGGCGATGAAGACTAGGCTTGGCTGGACTGTCTTTGGTACCGATCCGAATGGCATGTCTTCAAACTCAACTGAGGCTAGCTTTAACTTTCATGTATGCGAGTGCCAAAATATGATAGATGATGATATGCACCGGATGATGAAGGAATATTTCACAATCGAGACCTTTGCTGCAAAAAAGGGAATAAAGCTACTGTCTAATGACGATGCGAAGGCTGTTCAGCTTTTAGAACAAAAAACAACATTTGACGGTTTAAGGTACTCAGTTCCACTTCTATGGAAACATGACAGCTCCAAACTACCTTGCAGCAGAAAGATGGCGGAAAGACGATTGAATTGTCTTGAAAATAAGATCTCAAGAGAACCAGAGTTGTTTTCTAAACTCGATAAACAGATCAAAGAGTATGTTGATAAAGGTTACGCAAGGAAACTTAGCCCATCGGAGATCGATAAGTACCCAGCCTGGTATCTTCCGATTTTTCCGGTTTTTAACCCAAACAAGCCGAACAAAGTTCGAATGGTATGGGACGCTGCGGCGAAGGTGAATGGTGTATCCCTAAATACATTCCTTTTGACAGGGCCAGATGAATTACCTTCACTAACAGGTGTTCTGTATCGTTTTAGAGAAGGAAAATATGCAGTGTTTGGGGATATACGTGAGATGTTTCACCAGATCAAGGTGCTGGAGGAGGATCAAAATTTTTTAAGGTTTCTCTGGCGAAACACAGTCACAAAGGAAATAGAAGTTTTTAAAATGCTAGTGCTGATATTTGGTGCAACATCATCACCCTTTTGTGCACAGTACATCAAAAACAAAAATGCACATAGATTCGCAGATAGATTTCCAAGAGCATACAGGGCCATAACAGAAAATCATTTTGTTGATGACTTTCTTGATAGTGTGGACAGTGAAGATGAAGCGATAGTGTTGGCCAAAGAAGTTATATTTGTACATCAACAAGGCGGGTTCGAAATTCGAAACTTCATGTCTAATTCTAAAAAAGTACTTGAGGCATTAGATGGTAAGGCAACAACGATAAACAAATCAAGTACCGATCTGAGTATCGCTGATAGTGCGGAAAAGCTTCTCGGAATGTGGTGGTCACCGGTAGCGGACAATTTTGTATTCACTTTTAAGACAAAAAAGATGAATCAAGAAGTCATGCTTGGAAAAGTTATTCCAACTAAAAGACAGGTACTTAGTGCTCTCATGTGTGTTTTCGACCCGTTAGGCTTGATTGCTAATTTCATAATTATATTGAAAATCCTGCTACAAGACGTATGGAGATCAGCGGTTGGATGGGATGAACAAATAAAACAAGGCCACTTTGAAAGATGGGAGATATGGTTAGGTTTAATACCGGCTATAAAAAATATAACCATTCCTAGATATTATCTCATGGATTTCGTGAAAAGCAGAGTCCAATTGCACGTGTTCGTAGACGCAAGTGAAACGGCGTATGCAGCAGTGGCTTATTTTCGGATTTCTTCTAGTTCATCAGCAAATTGTACATTGGTAAGTGCGAGAACTAGAGTAGGACCAATAAAACCTATGTCTATACCTCGCATGGAATTAGAAGCAGCAGTACTGGGTGCCAGGCTAGCAAAATCAATCATCGAAGATCACACCGTTAATATAAAAGATACTTTTTTCTGGACCGATTCTAAAATTGTGCTTTGTTGGATTAAATCACATCAGCGCAAATATAAGAGCTTCGTAGCATACAGGATTGGTGAAATTCTAGAAAAAACAGAAGAACAAGATTGGAGGTGGGTTCCTACCAAGGAAAATGTAGCCGATGACGCCACGAAATACAAAAGTAGCTACGAATTCCATTCGCAGAGTAGGTGGTACAAAGGACCAAGTTTCCTCAATTGCCCAGAAGATGCCTGGCCAAAAGAAAATCTTGAGCCTTGCGATTTGTCCCAAGAAGAACACGAAGTAAAGGAATGCTACATTCATATGGAAGTTCAATCAACATGCGTTGTTGAATATCTCCGTTTTTCAAATTGGAATCGGCTCTTAAGGACTACAATGTTCCTTTTTCGCTTTCTGGACATACTTGCTAGGCTGAGGGAAGAAAAAGAAGATCATGCATTTACAATAAACGAAAAGCGAAGGGCTGAGAACTATTTATATAAACAATGTCAGATAGAAAGCTTTAAAACTGAATACGACGCTCTTACACATAAAGATAGACAATTGGACAGGTCAAGTCCACTGTATACATTATCACCATATATCGATCAGCACGGAGTCATGCGAATCAAAGGGCGCATCGATGCAACTCCTAATATTCCCCATCATGTAAAGAGACCAATCATTCTACCAAAAGATCACTATATAACTAATTTGATCCTGTTAGATTTTCATAAACAATTCCATCATATATATAATGAAAGTGTTGTAAATGAAGTAAGGCAATATTTTTACATACAAGGCTTGAGAACAACTTTAAAGAGCATGCAAAAGAAGGAATGCCAACAATGCAAAAATCAACGGGCAAATCCTATACCACCTATAATGGCGGAACTACCAGCAGCGCGCTTACAGCCATTTACCAGACCGTTTTCGTATATAGGCGTCGATTATTTTGGACCGATGTACGTAAAAGTTGGGAGACGTGCAGAGAAAAGGTGGGGTATGCTTATAACTTGTCTTACTGTTCGAGCTATACATATTGAGATCGTTCATAGCCTTTCGAGTGACTCCTGTATTCTGGGATTAAAGCGTTTTATAGCTAGGAGGGGGATGCCTTTAGAAATATACTCAGATAATGGAACTAATTTTCGCGGAGCAAGCACAGAATTAAAAGAGGCCATGAGTCATATGAACGAGAAAGTTTTAGCAAAAGCATTTGATATGAAGCTTAAGTGGAACTTTATTCCACCACTCTCACCTCATATGGGTGGAAGCTGGGAGAGATTGGTTAGAACAGTTAAACAAACCCTTATCGCAATGAAACCAACCCGAAATCCAAACGATGAGCTACTTTTAAGCATGATGGCAGAGGTAGAGTTTGTAGTTAATTCTAGACCACTTACTTATGTCCCAATAAGCAATGAAAATGAGGAGGCGCTTACTCCAAATAATTTTCTAATGGGTTCGTCTAGTGGGAGAAAGTTAAATGGTGAGTTTGACGATTCTGCCCAAGTACTAAGAAGAAACTGGCTCACAAGTGAGAGATATGCGGATCACTTTTGGAGGCGATGGGTCCGCGAATATTTACCTGACCTTACCAGGCGAACAAAATGGTTTCGCTATTCTGAATCCATAAAAGTGGGCGATGTTGTGGTATTATGCGATGCAAATAATCCAAGGTGTGAGTGGCCTAAAGGAATAGTAATCAAGGTGCTACCTGGCGTAGATGGTGAGATTCGAAGTGCGGTCATAAAAACGGCAACTGGAGTTTACACAAGACCAGTAGTGAAACTGGCAGTCCTTGAGGTGCAAAAGTTTCCAGAAGATGGTAACCAGGACCTTGGGACCAGCTTACCGGGGGGAGTGTTGCGAAACTTGGCAGCACCTCTACAAACGTAAAATATTATATTGATACACGCTCTGACTGGTAGCTGGCGTTGATATATCATATGGTATCAAATTTAGTTCCGATCAGACATTTTTATTTTTTTTTATATGTCTTTTTTCTTTGTCTGGCGACTTTAAGGTTTGCAGCCGCAATCCCAACCTAAAAATAAAATCATAAAATAGAAGATTGAACAAAGAATTTAATTGTGCTTAAAAACTGAAAAAACTGAACTAAAACGTAAGAAATATTGAAAATATTCTGTAATATATGTATAAATACTAATGAAATGTTAATTTAGGAAAATTTAGCTCACATAAATTGTACGAAACAATAAAGTGCTCACGTTTTCGAAAAAAGTTCTTTTTTAAAATTGATTTAATCAATAGTTGGTCGAGCCAACAATGAGAGGATAACTTTTAAGATTATGTGCAGTAGAGAGTAGAGGTTTACAAAGGACGAGTTGCGAATTAAAAAAATAATAATTTTGACTCTTTTGACAGTTACATGATGTGCAAATATTTAAATGGTTAAAAAAATTAAAGAAAGATTAGGGCTGTGAACAAATGCAATCTTTCCCTCTCTTTTGGTTTCCGAAAACTGCTTTCGGCAGCATCACCTTATCATTTTCGGAGCATAGGACGTTAACCAGATCCTTCTGTCTCTCTATGATCGCATCACGATATCTCAACTGTGCCGACGACTCCAAATTCTGGGACACCCAAGTTTAGTTTGATCTTACAACGCGCCTTTCACCGTGAGGATTGCATTGAAAAGACTGCTTGATGTTTACTCTATGTTCACTCTTGTTCATCCTGTTTTAAGCCAAAGTTTGTTGTTGAATATAGTTTGTGGTCTAAGGAATCTTTAAGATTAAAGTAACGCAGGCAATGGTTCACAAAAGTATCTAGCTAACTCAAGATGTTTGCAGAGCATACAGCACAGATTTCACATTGGATTCAAACAATATGAACTATTTTTGTCTTTTTAACGTTAATCTTTTAAGTTTTAACAAACCGATTCTTCATTTAATTGAAGCCAATTACACATTTGGTTAAGGACACCAGTGTCGATTGCCATGAAACGAATATCATCAGCAAATTACATCGCGTTTACGGCAATCGAAGTATTATTCGTAAGGCGTTTGTTTCACGTTTTATTTAGGGAATGTCAGACTGAAAGCCGCTCAAAACAACGCAAATAGACCCGTTCCAAATCTAGTTTTGAATGTTTCAAATGACGGTCCGATAAAGTTCAGAATCTGGGCCCTTTGTGTGGGGCTGTCATATCACATACATCGAGGTTCTTAGGAGAACATGTGTCGCAGCGTACACCTTACCGTGGTATCCGACATCAACAAGTACCACGGGGTTACAGAGACCTGGATATCATAATATCCATGCACTAGAAAAGAGACCTGTAGTGTATAGGACGTATGTAAAAGTTGGTATGATTCTCCGTCGTGGAAGAACACCTCTTCAGAACTGTGAGAAGGATAATATCCAGGCCAGCGGTTTTTCGTATATCGGGATCTTTAATTATTATTACTCTTGCTTCTTGCAGCAGTATGAACGCGAAGGAAAATTTGTCCCTCAAAACTGTTTACGCCATCAAATCCTATATTCATACGAATTATTAGACTCTTAAGCATACAAAACTACCGCTTAAACTGTTGAGAATATCAAGGGAATTAAAAAAAAAACATAATTTCAAAATTAATTGTAGGTATCCAGTCAAATTGAAGTGATTGCATTTATTTTACAATCTTAATGAACAAAGTATTTCTGTTTTTAATATTGAATGCTCTCAATAATTTCAAGTCACACACTATTTTAGGACTTATCTTCCAAGATTTTAAAAATAGATAAGATATACTATATTTCTGAAAACACGAAGAAATAAGCTAAATTATTTACCTAATCTGTGCGACGATAAATAATAAGGTGTACGATTCATTCGTAAATTTCAGTTCTTCTTTAGAATTGATCGCATTTTTTTTACATTAAATCAAAGACAAATTTCATCAAACCAATAAACTAAAACTTTACCAAGTAGTGGCTGTATATTGCTGAAAAGTGAAAAGCTGAGTGCGCAATAGCCTTAGTAATGAATATGACAATAATTCATTGTATTACGGGATGTAGAATGTGCATATAACATATACATGTACCTCACTCTACTGGGTATCGCATATTAATGTGTTTTCAATAGTTTTTCAAAACAACCAGCATTCATGTTACTATAAAGTTTGCCGAACTGATCTGACTGACAGTCCCTATAGAATAATTACTTTGACACCGCCCTCCAGGAACAAAACTTTATTATTTGAATCAACGTCATGCAATTCGAGAAATGTATCAAATGAAAATCATGTCCAGCTTCCAGTTCCTAGATTATATATATATTTTTTTTTTTTTAATTCCACCATCAAGCTTCGTGTGACATTCGAGTTGTCAATTACAAATAATGGTTTCACATGTTATTTTATCTAAGCCTCGAATACAAATTTTCACAATTAGACCACGAGCTCTCATGTAAAGAGGCGACATCTTCTTTTGTGTTAACAACAATGACCAACCGCAAAAATTGTTCGTTCATGGGAAAGGTTTCAAAATCTATTCTCTAAACTAATTTAGCATTCGTCAAATACATAGAAAGTAATTTCCGCGAGTTCAGAATGTACCTTTGATGTAAAACTATGTCTGTAATTTAATTGACACGTGAATTATTTTCAATCACCAGGCTCTACACAATTATAAAATTTGCGTTGGAATTCACACCAAACCCAACATCCCCCAACCACCCAGTCACCAGTACACATCGTCACATCAACTTTCAATATACATAAACATTAAAACATATATTTTATGTATTATAAAAGAATAAATTTAAATTTTAAAACTTTTATATTTATGTTTGTTCACAAAAATATATTTTTGGTATTTTATTCAACAAAAAGAATCCTCTGCAGCTGACTGAATCAGTGCCAGTGCAGAGAAGAATATCCCTTTGGGCTAGGGTAGAACTGGATGAAAGTGATTTGGAAATGTTACTGCAAATATTAAATTTTAATTAACCCGAGATGCGAACCTCGTAATGTGTTTGCAGACCCATCGGAAGCCAAAATAATGTTGGCCAGGCAGCGCGTTAATTAATTCCACTATGAATAATATCTGGTATAACCTCAGGGGCCCGAATAATACATAATATAGCTACATCCCATTTCCATCATTTCATCTCATACTCAACGTGATAGATTCTATTTTTTATTTAGATAGATTTAATTTTGCACTTTCGCATAGTGTGAGTGTGAGTGCGAGGTGGTGGATGCGTTAAATTCGAGAGAGAAATACCTAATAAACAAAAATCCATCAGAGGATAGTTAAATGAATAGAAATGGTTGTGAGGACAGGAGGGTGGGGAATGGGTAAGAACTCGGCTTTGAGGGTTATGATGGGGCTGGTTGGTAGGCTAATTACACTTTACAAAACCACTCATTAATCAGAATAAGAGATGGCTAAGCCTCTCTCATGGCCAAAGCCCTTTCATTTGTGAGCGGCGGGGCGGGCGGCGCGGCATCATGCATATAATGGAATAAAAACCATTTCAGGGTCGCATGTATTTGCTTAAAAAAAGGACCTGCTTAAGTATTTTTTTTTATTTATTTATTTATTATTACTCAAATATTGTAATAAACGCCCACCCATGCTACCAAGCTTTGATGATGAACATAAACAATGTTTTTTAATTCACAATTTGGTAAATTTGGTCTTTCACACCCGTTTATTTAGGCTTTTTTTAAACGAAATAAGACTGCTCTCCCGCAGTTTCCGATAGATTAAAATAATGTGAAATAGTCGGTACAAACAATTTCTATCCCCGAGTTCTTTCCAATCGATCGAAATTCAATTTTGAACAGAAGCTTAAGTCTGTGTCAAAATGTTAATAACATTGAATCTAATTAATTACAAAAACTAGATAAGCTATTATAATTCCGTGTGTTGTTATTATATTTTAATGAATCTTTACATGTGAAATTATTGTTTTCAATTTGCTTTACTTCCGTTGTTTATGATCTAATCAATCAAACGTGTGGATATTGCATTTGTGGATTTCAATGCATTTCGTTTAGAATAACACCGACTTAACCATTATTCGATAGAATTTGGTTAGCAAATAAGGTAAATTCAGATGGACAGGTTCATTTAAGGAGCCATTACATATGCGTATTTAGTTGGGCGTTGAAATAGTTGAACACCATCCGTTTATTTGGAACGAATAGATAAATAATTGATGAATATTTTAGAAATTCTTGATAATCCCGGGTAGTGGAACAGGGAATGAATCTTTCAATCAAGCACATAGATATGCTATGATCTGGGTATTCAAATCGCTACATGTAAGCTTTTGTCAAAGCAAGGTGCTACTGAGAGTCATTGGTGGATAGGTGGTATTAAAAAAAAAAACACATTCGGTGAAAGCAGGATCCAAAATGCTCATAGTCTTTTATCTCTTTAAGCAGACGACAAATAAACTCTAAACAGGACACTGTCTTATAGGTCGACACGCGCTCCTCTTTTCGATTAAGTATAGTGTCAGCTTTTATCCGATCTACGCTACACTACTGTTGTAAAAGAGTGTTAAAAATTTGGTATTAAAAACGAAGCTTGAGGCACTAGAGTCATACAGTACGATCAAAGTTTTATAGATTTTGTATGCAATGACGACTCGCTTTATCGCATATCTTTAAAAATAGCTTTAGAATAAAATAAGGTGTTTCTGTTATGGTTCAACCTCTTTACCAACGACAAAAATGAATCACCATCCGCGATTTAATTGTTTGATTCACTTCCTGTACACATTTTCGATGATCAATCATTTATGCTGTTAAAAAACAATTTTTATTTTTACTTGCTCAATAGGGCAAGTATTGGTTTCGTGCAGAAAAAAAATCGAGGTTTTAATCAAACATGACATTACGATGATAGATAAGCCCAAAAAAGTGGTTTTCGAGATACCGTCCGTCGGTCTGTCTGTGTGTCTGTGCGGATGTGCGCTTTTTCACGTCATGCTACAGCCTAAACCGCTTGACAGATTTTCTTCAAACTTAATATAAGGTAGTTTGAAGAAAAACGGTTGTCGAGGTTTTTTTAAATTTCGTTTTACCCCGGCTCAAACTGGTACCTTTCAAGTAACGGTTTTTTTCAATTTGGATTTTCTCGAAAACGGCTCTAACGATTTTGATTAAACTTAAAATTTAGCTAACTTTAAGCATTTCTAACAAAACTGCGTTTTTTGTTTTCGACTCAAATGGTCGTAACGAAAATCAGGTTTTAACGGCTTTTTTTCAAATAGCCATAAGTTCACAACGGCTTGCTTGAATCAACTCAAATTTCGTTTGACATAGTTTTTCATAGTGTTCTATAGAATGGTTTAGTAAATTTTTCACTGAAGCCTTTCTAAACGGTGGCTTCCATACAACGAGCCGATAAGTTTTAGCCAAAATTTTTTGGTTTTTTCTAATTTGCTCAAAAACAGCTCTAACTATTTTGATTAAACTTTGTGTGTTATATTCTTTTAGTGTTTTTAAGAGAACTGCGTTTTCAGTTTTTAAGAGAACTGCATTTTTAGTTATTTCCTACAATTGACAATAGCGGAAATTGGTAATATCAGTTTTATTAATTTGGCCATAAGCGGAAATGTATACCATTTATATCACCCAAAAGACGACATCTAAATTTGATATACTAGAGGTTACTTAGCTCCCGTATATCGAGTCTTCCAGTTTTAGCCAAATTTTTTTTAGCTTTTACCAAATTTTTCAAAAATGAGTTGTTCTTATTGATCGAAAAGTTTGTTTTTGTCGTACTATTGCACCCACAGAGCAAGTACGTACGACCCAGTCGTGCATTTTATTTATCATTGCACTGTCAACAAATTTTCAACACGGTTTTTGATATGAAATGATAGCTGATCTAAGAAACAATTTTTAATAAATATGATTAGATTCTAGCGAATTAGTCGTAAAATCTGAAATCCTAACACAAATTATTGCGATGAACGATGAGTAGAACAAATATTTATTGGGGATTTTGTCGTTTGTTTTAGCCACCTTTTCACATTTGTCTGTGTTTTTTACAATATATTTGGTCCTAATCGGTTCAGCAGTGATAATTAAGGACAAAGTCGTTGAACCAGATACAAATAAACACGATGCAGCATGGCTTTGAACTAGCCTTTGCATTGACATGACCTGATGGTAGATGTGTTCAAATTCGCTTTCGAATCTTTAATGTGCAAAATCAACGAAGACCAAAGGTCAACTTCTTGAAATTTGATTTAAAATTTCGTGCATACCAAAACTTTCAATTCAGTTGATTTGCATGCAATTTCAAGCACGGAAAGCGTTTTGCATTCGCAATCATCAACACGAGCTAGGCAATGCAAGCGTTTTTTACGAATGAGTAATGTCCTCAGTTAAGGGGGCCAGTTATAGCGATACGAAAAACCAAACCGAAAAAAATTTCAAATGGAAAATTTAGTATGTTATGGTTCGATTTAGAACACAAATATTACACTGATCGATTTCAACCAACTCAGAGAATTTATTTTGCAAATAAAAATTTGAATTAAACTTGTACTTTTTGTTAAAAACGAAATTTGTTAGTTTTCTTTTATACGTATAACAGAAAAATAAATAAGAACATTTTTAACAAAAAGCATTTGTTCAATTAAAATTAATATGAACAAAAAACATTCTCTGAATTGATTGCCATCGATCAGTGTAGCATTTGTCTTAAGAATCGAATCAGAACATACAAAATGTTCCATCTGAAAATGATTTCGGTTTGGTTTTCCGTGTCGCTATAACTGGCCCCAAAAACAAAAAACATTCAGCCGAAACACATAAAATCAAAAAATTTAAAATATTTTGTATACTCTTATAACAAAACGTACCCGCTCGATCCTTATAAAAATAATAAAAATTAAATATACCAAACCAATATTATTCTAAACTTAAAATCTAATACTAAAAATAAAGAGCACCGCGCAACACTTAAGCCATGTACAATACTTTTGAAAAAAAAAAGAACTCAATAGAACCATGCGAAATAATTCAAAGTGAATTTCTTTTTAGCAAGAAAACGATGAAACTAAACAAAGGACCGTATTCAACAAAAAAAAATACATATATACCTATTACCCAAGATTTAAATGAAAGACTAAGTGTCCTTCGGCAGGAAAGTTTACCTTTCAATAATATCACATCCATTGAAGAAGGACCAAATTAAAAGGTACGGCCTAAAAAGACCTTACTCTTTTTTGTATCTGAATAAAAAAAACTGACCCTTATCAAATCAGATGACAAAGTTCAAAATATTATTCGTCCTTTAACCAGCTAAGCCTTAAACTAACTAAAAAAAAAATTCTTTTATGATTCGATAACAATTTTAAACTCATCTTCCTCAACCGTAAAATGACAAACAATTTGTAATAGCATTACAAATACATACCATCAACCCCAACCCCAACCCCAACCACCGTCTTCAAATAAATTTTGTTCCATCCAACCAACCACACACATATTGCATCTCAATTTCAAAGAAATCAGAATTCCAATTTTATTCGCCCAATCTTTAAGCACAATATCACCCCCACACACAGGGTGGTCCTGGTCAACCACAAACCCTATTTTTGCTGGCCTTGTTTGCAAAAATGCTATCTTCTGCACAATGCACCAAACATCCATTAGTTTGATTGTCAACACACTTGGTTTTAATTTCTGAACAAAATGAATAGATGAACAGAACAAGGGAGAATGTGAAAATATGTGGAAAAGGATATCAAGACTCCTTTTCTCGCTCATAGTCGTTGGAAAATATATTATATAAAATATAAGTCAGTTCGGTACTTTGCCGATTCGTGAATTAAAGCCAACCAGGTCACCACTCAACAGTCACCACAAAAAAAAAAAAAAATAAGAATTCAATGGAAACTTATTATAGAAATATCTACTTTCTGAATGCACAGCCTCTTCCTTCCTCGTTCCTACTGCTACTTGCTATATACAGCTAGCTAAGTCAAAATGCCATTCGAGGAACGAAAAGGAGCCATCAACAATGCAATCAGCTGCTGGCATAGGTCAAGGACAGGCATAGGAAATGAATGTTCTGAACGGCAGCATAGCATATGAATGGGATGACGATGAATTGTATATAACGTGATTATTATTCCTTTTCTATTTATTATACGTGCGAGCAAGGATGTCAACATCAGCAGTAGCAACAGCAGCAGGACAACCTGCAACAGCCGAAGGCAAGCCCGTGGGCAAGGCCATTTGCTGTTAAAAAGCATCTTTTAAGTCTTTCGTACCTTTTGATGGAGATTGTTGTAATAGCGTATGATGTATGGAGGAATAAATTGCGCCGTTTCTGAACCAATCCACTGTTCTATCGGTGGGGTTGATTCCGATGACACCTCCTCCATAACAGAATATGGGTACCCGATCGACATTCCTTCCCATCGACACCGCCACTGTGAGGGCTTAGGTCAGCAACCATGCAACAAATCGCGCGTTTTTGTCTTTCTTTTTTTTTACGTTCAAAATGGCGCGCACTACTTCTCTTTGTTATTGTCAAACATCGACGACTTTCGTCCCGTTTTGCGTTTCGGACAAAAAAATAACTTGTGAACACACTTCAAAATGATGATGAAGACTCTCCCTTTTTATCACGATTTACGACCAACGACGACGACCTATAACTAGAACCACTCTGAAAACGACGACGGACGATGAGGACAACATCAGGATTCAGGAGAGTAGACTAAAAAATAAATGGAGCGCTCAAATCTAAACAAACACGAACTAGGTCAACGTTTTAATCCGAACAAAGAGGCAGGCTTCTTCTCGAGAAAATTTTTCTTTTACTCAACTATGTAGCTACGAGGTAGGTATGTCCTTTAATCCTCATGAATTTACTTATCAAAACTGCACCACTGGGACAACTGCAGGTATAGTTTGCAACTCGGAGAACTTTTGAGATTTGTATTTAAAGCAACAAAAAAATATATAGCTAGTTCCAATAACCAAGCGAATGACTTTCCTTGTCAACTCTTCATTAAAATTGGGCACGTGATGCCTTTAACTTTTCAACGCTTTCTCTTTCTTCCGAACGCGAACACGAACACGAACGGCAACGACAACAACGCCAACGATGCTCGATGTAGACGTGGGGTTTTAAACAAACAGCTGTTCAGCTGGAACTATGTTTGGTGTTCTTCCACAACCCTGTTCAAGCGCAAAAGCCAAGTTTTTCGCTTTTCGTTTTTCGATTTTCACTGGAATAGGCCCCGGGTGGATGGCCAAGAAATCAAAGTATTTATTTTTGAAAGCAACTGCATGGAACCCAACTAGGCACATTGGCACATTCTAAGCACACTATCTACCGCTACCGTTCGACCGAAAAACTGTCATCTTTTGATGAGAGGAGAGAGAGGAGGGCTTATGACAACACAAGTGTTGCATCATCATAATGTTCATCAATAGGTATAGTATCACAGCACATGGACTTCGTTTGCATAAGATCTGTATGTATGTATTGTATATGTGTACAATATTGTACAATCCGCGAGAAGTCAAGGGGGCCATCGAAGCAAAGCAAAGGTGTGAATAGGAAACTAGTGATTTCAGCGCTGATTCTTGGTGTGGTGGAAAATAGATGAACTATCTTATCATGGGAAATTAAACTTTTTTGCACAAAGAGAGAGAGAGAGATGAAGCTTATTCGAAGTTCGAAAGTGTCGTATGTGGTGTCGGTGTGTGTTAACTATTGCATATTGTGAACGAGCCTTATTTATATCTAATGTGAGGGTTGTTTCTAGCACTTTAATATTAACGGGGAGTACTCTAATTAAGACAAGTCCAAGTTAATTATTAACGGAGGCTGGGATCATAGTGTAACATCTCATTAGAGAAACATTGATGGTGATGGATGCCTTGGCAGACAACTACTTTGGCACTTGGGGGATACATGGAGGATGGAGGTGGAGGTCAGGCCTTATGATGAATTGGGGAATAAATTAAGGAAGTAAAATTAAGTTATCGGTATAACATTAGGGAAACATGATTTCATCAAGTCACGTTTAATTTCTTTTCTTCTTTTCGTTTCAACGGACTTTTTGATAGATGTAAGTTGTTATGAACTTCTAGAATCTAGAAAGATGATGTTGTGTTGCAGTTAGCTCAATAATATGATATTTTGTCAGCTTGCAATGAATTTTTGGGAAAACAGATGTTATTAGGTTATCGGTCAAGACGTGATTCTTTTTTAAGTATATACGGTTGTTAATCTCAAGAGTTATAAGTACTCGATAACTTGATAATGAATTTTAGTAATGTGAATATTTGTGTTGTAAGTCTTTGACTATAAGTTAAAGGCTTAAGGAAGAGATTGAATGCTTTGAGCGATTCGCTTTAACTTGTCTTCAAGGATGTAGGTATCTGTTTCTGAAAATGTGTATATTATTTTGTCTGTTGTGCTACAGTCTGATCGAAATAAGTTTGTATTTAATTACGCTTTTTATTTCAGCCCGGGGTTAAAATACTCGAATATCGTCTTAATTTCCCGCCGCGCCGGAGCGATTTGTATTTTAATTAAATTCGGTTTGAAAAGAACACACGAATGAGCCAACATTTGTTGTAATATAATATTTTACTTTATTGCCTTAGGTCTTTGAACTTGTTGCTCTAATATTTTCAGCCAATATTAAAACATGCAAAAATAGATATATGTGCAAATTTGTACCGGTCTGTTGATTCAAAATGTAAGTTTACAAAGAATGTCAGCAGGGCAAAAACAATATGGGTGAAATAATATTAATCACATGTGAAGCAAATATAGTGGCCTAAGCTATTTTTTAAAAATGCCAAAAAAGAACCAGAATCCAAAATTTAATAATTTTTAATGTTATTTAAAAAATCAATGTGCTGGAAAAAGTAGGCGTTTAGATGGGAGCGGGTCATAAAACAGGTTGTCAAAATTCTGTATGACCAAAATTCTGTTTTTTTTTTTTTTTTTGAAAATACTCTATGACTAAAATTCTGTATTTCAGAATTCTGTATTTCAAAATTCTGTATGCCGAATATCTGTTTATCCAAAATGCTGTTAGTATACAATTCTGTTTTTCAAATTCTGCTCATGCCCAAATTCTGCATTTTTAAAAAGTTGTTGTTTTTGTTGTTGATGATGTTTTTAATGTTGTTCATATATATCGTTTTGATGTTCTGTTTTCAAAATCCTGTATTTAAACAAAATTTGTTTTGATAAAAGTGCGCACTTTTGTACATTATCAAAACAAATTTTGTTTAAATACAGGATTTTGTAAACAGAATTTTGAAATACAGAATTTTGCTAATACAGAATGTTAAAATGCAGAATTTTGAAGTACAGAATTTTGTGTAACCAGAATTTTGAATTGCAGTATTTTTAAATACAGTATTTTGTATACAGAATTTGGACCATACACTATTTCAACCCCTACCCGTTGTAAACAGCTATTGGAAAGAACTTATCTTTTCAATTTCAAATGACAAGAAGTAGGGTTGGGACGATTGGTGATCAAATGAATTGATTTCACGCACTTTGACTTGCGCAATTACAGTAAAAATCGGTTATTACGATATCGCATATAATGATATATCGGTTATTGCGAACTAATCTCTTAGACCCTGCAGAGTTTTATGCAAATTGAACTAACCAAATATCGCTTTTAACGATATCGCCTGACTATTGATAATTTGAATACTGGTCATCTGCTATAATAATTTGATTTTTCTGTAACTTTTTGGGTTGGTAAAGTCTGAACCAAAAAGTAGCTTTTAGTTTTGGAAATCAAACTCAGAAGTTCAGTATACTTTTTAAAAGGCATACCCAGCAAGACAAAACATGCAAATCTATCATATCTGCTCAGGCCAAAGACATAGCGTACGGCACTATTAAACTTTAAAGACAACATTGAGTTCTCTCTTGCTTAAATTGCAATTGCAGTCAATTTCGCAGCCGTATATCAAAATAGGAATCATCAGAGGAGTACCTAAGCAAGTCTTAAATGGTGTAAAAGTCTGAGTTACCTATAGAGAACGTAGTACGCCATAAACAGTGGACAGGTAGGTATTGTTTTTGAGGTATTTCTTGACACAACAGAGAGCATTCTCTGAGACCAAGGGGGCACTTAAAGTACAATTGGACATCATCTGCATACATATAAGAAGAGCCAAAATCAAAATAAAGTTCGTTAAAGTACCTAGAAAATAGTAATGGGTCTAGTAAAGAATCCTGGGGAACAGCGGCAACATTCGGAAGGAAATTCCACGGGTTGTCGCTGACTATTTTTTATCAGTCAAATAAGAATTTATAAGTTTCTTTGCACTCTAGAAGATAAATTGAAACTTCGGCAGCCGTGAAACCGTTGCAGAGCTTAAAATGTGATCACGGGGTTGCAACAAAGCCCACTCTTGTCTTCAAATTTTGTTCTTTTGGCTCATATCATATCTGCAGATTATACGATACTTAAGCTCGATCAAGCATTCATGACCCCAGTACAAGACATAAGTCTTGAATGAAGGGTGCTCACCTAAAGCTTATTTTCATGGTATACCGACATAATACCCAAGTTCAAAATCCCCAAAAACAAGATCCTCACACTTTAAAAAATCCACAAATTCATTCATTCATTATCCCCAAGGACAAAATCTCCAATAAAAAAATCTATAGGAATTGAATCCCCGTGCACAAAATCCCCAAATTTGACGATGTCTTGTTTAATTTTGTTCTGAATTATTTCTAAAACCCAAATTCTTAAGCACAGATTATGTTGCAAGGCAAGAGGAGAGGAGCGTCGGTAAGGTGGAGAGGAAGGAATTAGGATGAGGTAGGAAATTCGGGAAAGGAATGTTGAGGAAGGGAAGGTATGGGAATGCTAAGTTCCAGAGACGTGGCCTGCTTGCGGTGCTCAACATTAGCTCGTCGGACGGGGGGGAACTTGTCCCCAAAACTTAACCTCGCCTGCGAACAAAAAACACGGATCAGGCCGAGAGAATTAATTTCGAAAAAAAATCTAACCAATTTAATGACGGACGGACAAAATTACCACTTCAAGGGCACTGCGGATGTTGTTGCAGTGAGGCCATTACCCACCGAACCATGAGAATCCTTGGCCATTTTCTGGATTCCCTCAAGATGGTGGATGATCGGGTTTAGATCATACCATCTTTACCGAAATGCTTTAGCTGCCGTCAGCACCCCTGAAAAAAAAGATCTTCAAAATATTTTGCTTTGATGTTTATTCCCGAAACAAACGAAAAAATCAACAAGACTGTTCTTTAACACAGACTCAAAACATTTATTTAACAAAAGAAAAATAATAAAGAAAATCTAAATGGTCCATATCCGTTGACAAAAAACTGTTATAATCGTATAACAGAAACAAAATTTACAACTAAAAATATTATTTGACGCAAAGCAAACACAAGACGAGAAGGAGACATTTTGGGGCGTGGCTGAAACAACCACAATAACGGAAAAAGGCAATTCTAATTTCCCTACCTCGGCGGAGCTGCGGTGGGGTGGATCAAGGACGAAGAACAAAAAAACTAATAGCACAGTTTCCCCACGCAAACAAACTGTCCTTCTTCGCTTACAAAAATAAAATGCACGACTGGGTCGCACGAACTTGCTCTAATGAGTGACAGTGGTTTAGGGGCTTGAGATTTTGATAAAAATAAAATTTTCAAAATTCTTAAAAAAATACCTAAACTAATTTGAGCTGAAAAAAAAGTACGCCATTTTTTTTCTTGGATAAATTTGAATTTATGAGAATAAATTTAGAAAAATCTGTGGAGCGGTTTTTGAGAAAAAAAGTTATTTTTGAAAAACTTTTTGAAAAAAATTTTCAAAAAAAATTCAAAAACGTTAGTTCATAGGTATTCAGCAAATACATTTATTTAAATTTTTTAAAAAAAAATTTAATAAGCAGTTTTCAAAATATTAATTTTTTAATTTTTTTTTTTTAAAAATGCTTTTAAAAATACAAAAAAATATTTTTCAAAAATATTGGTATGCAGTACAAATTGAGCTACCTACAGCTATATGTGTGTGAAATTTCGAAAGAATCGGTTGAGTCGTTTTCGAGATAGTCGAAAGCAAAAAAAACGGTCCTATGGAAAGTACCGTTCTTAGCCATTTTTTAAAACTTTTTTTTCAGCCATATGATTGGTCGTACCTAAAATGCAACACTGATTTTTTTAATTAAAAATCGTTAGAGCCGTTTTTGAGAAAAATAAGCTTTAACGTAACGGTTGTATGGCAGGTACCGTTATTTTTTGAGCTAAAAAAAAATTTCAATTTCCTTTCTGTACAATACCTAAAAAAGTCTATATACCAAGTTTGAAGCAATTCGGCCCACCCGTTTGGGCTGTAGGTCTACATACAGACAGACAGACAGACAGACAGACAGACAGACAGACAGACAGACAGACAGACATACAGACGGACAGAATTTTTAGACCATCTTTTTTCGTCTTCGCTATCATCGTAATGTCATGTTTGATTGTTATCTCAAAACTTTTTTTTTCGACGAATGCATAACTTGCCTTATAGTACCTATAATCGCAAGTAAAAATCTTAAAATTAAGGATAATAAAAAAAACTAAATCATAATTTAACTTTTACCTAAACAAATTTAACGAAAACTAAACATAAACACGTAAATGAACCAAAAAGAAACAAAACTTGTCCAAATTGCATGGTTTTTCAACGTTTAAAAGTGCTCCAAGAATCAAAAGGCTCAAATAAACCAATAAAATGAGGAAAAAATATCATCTATCCAATATTATTCCTGGCAGCTCGAACCTAAATTTCTTAAAATTTTATAATTCAGCAAGGTTCACATCTTAAAGCATAGCATTATCTTAAAATTACATTGACCTACTTTGAATTAGATATTTTGTTGTCGCAGGAATTTAAAGCTTACTTCCTTTTTAGAAAAAAAAAAAAATATCTAGAAAATTCATAGTTTAAAAAATGTCATCTAATCTAAAAATTCAACACAATTATAATGAGATATACGTTTACTAACCTAAAAAAAAAAAAAGCTAGGGACCAATGGAAAGAAAATCTAAATATTTCTTCGACCCAAAACAGACGTTTATTTTGGGATAAGTGAATTTTTACAACAAGCTGTGTATGTGTACCTTGTACCTTGTTGCTTAACAAGACTGGGGGAAGGATATAAAATATGACCCTTTCGGGGGATGTTAATGACATAGGCAAATGTTGCAAGGCACAGGACAACAGGTATAAAAATAAGGATTCCTCCACTCGAGAGAAACAACATAATTCAACTTGAAAACACATAAATCATACACTTTAGCACTTTATAAAACAATTTTATGCTAACAAATTGCTCAAATTATGTTTTGGCCGCTGTCCTAAGAAATTGAATAAATGTCATGAAGAACGTTAGGGTGGGTTTGCGAGAAATAGGATATTTGTCATTTTTACATCATTTTTTAAGTTCACTTACCTGTAAATGTGGTGATACCAGCAGCTGCATCAGCTCTGCTTTTTCCCGGGCATATTTGTGGCTAGATGATGATGAAATCGCATCGATAGCATCCCGGCTTCGTGAAACAGCATCTCCAGGTGGTGCTCTAGATGGTGACATAACGTTGCAACTAATTCGATCGTAAAGCTGGAATGAATATTTGAAAAGGTAAATTATTAAGGACAGTTCATCAAAAGTAATTTGGGAGACTTTATTTTGTGAGAATGGCGGATTTGTGAGCTTACCTGAAGTAGTTGGTGAAGTTTGTTGTCCCGCAACATTTCCCTCAATACCTCTGGGTCCACAAAGGTGTCTTGTAGGGCATAGATATCATCTAAGGAATCGATGACTCTTTGAACAGCTTCGAGGCCTGCCTCTTCATCAGCCCATTCATTTAATGTTTCGGACGCTGTTCCCATAGGCACTTTTTCAATTAAAAAATATATCAAAATCAATAAATTATTGACATGACAATTTTATTTGACTTAAGTAGAAAAAAACTCAAAGTAGTATTAAGGAGTCGCTTGTGGGAGAAACTTTTAAATGATGAACTATTTCCCTATATAGCTTCAGTTAAAATATCTGCATTTTACATCGAAGGAACACCTGAATTCAAATGGAATAAGTCTATGAATCTATTCAAAGCTTAAAAACGGAAATACAACTCTGAGCTTAGATACATTGTTAGCACTTAGCTTCTAAGAAAGAAAAATAATATCATCCCTCAAACTACAAAGAGAAGGGTGATGCGCGAAGTTGTAAATTCTACGGGATATTATTTGAGCGGCTCCAAAGCAAGAGCTTACAGTGTTACTTATAGGATACTCCCTTTAGATTTGGCGTCGCTGAAAGAAATTAAGAAACATTTACGACCATGGTAGGAAATATGTTTTTCCAATAAAGTTAATGATGTTCACTTAGTTATCAAAGCCTCATTATACCATTACATTATTATCAGTCACTCATATTGTTAAGAATTGAAAACAGTTTTTTGTGTTGAAGAACAATATATTCAGTAAAGGATCTATCTATAATTTTGATATTACTTTCGTTGTAATATAGGCCAGTAAATATAGACGATTTTTATGGTCAACCTCGCACTAAATTTCCGATTCAATTTTTTATTTTTATAAGATTAAGGATCACTTACTGAGTATAAAAACACAAAATGCTAACAAATCCAGGTTTAGCTTCAGCTCCACTGATGAAATGATGGTATGGCTTACTAAACAGTGGAACCGATCGTTTTGAAGAAATTAAAATTATTGCGCTTGATATTTCAAAGGAATTTGATAGAGTTTTCAGTTTTGCGTCAAACTCGAATATAGAAAATGTGTGAACTTGGTGTCGACGAACCGCTTCTTCTACGGATTATAAGCCACCATTGAATTCGCGTTGCCTTGGACGGTTTTAAGTCTGCTATTGACAAAATAAATGCTGGTGTGCCACAAGGCTCCGTTCTGTCCTCCTTTATTTATTTTCTATTTTAGGAATTTATAAATGTCTAAGACTTCTAATTTACTAAATTGTTTTGCTCAAGACAGTACTCTCAGCTTTTTATATTTGTTATCAGATTCACATTTATGTTCTTCGGATGGGGAACAGCAACGCAGCGTATGACAAACTCATTAAATTCCTATCTAGACAGCATTGTCTGTTGGGAAATTATCAACTGAGTGAAATTCAATGCTTGCAAAAACCCAATGCTGTCTTCTGTCATTAAAGCATAACATATCCTCTATGCTTCTTCCCATGATTGGAAACTGATCATCTTTGCATTATAGGTATGTGCATTACAAACCATACCTTTTGCGGAACGGTCAGATATTTGAGGCCGCCAAATATGGGACCAAATGCTAAGGTTTCCTTAATCGATGTAAGAAATATGTTTCCCCTTTTGATGTGGCTACAATTTACAAGACGTAGATTTGATGGGCTACTCCTGTCACACATTTGTATATATAGGGTTCAAAAAAGAGCCTTAAAATTGATCAGCGGAAGAACCATTCATTTCACTCGAACATCGCCGTAATAAGAGACATTACGGCGATGTTCGAGTGAAACAAATGGTTCTTCCTTCTCACCTTATTTTATCGCTACTTCTAAGGGGTGTTTTTTTTGGAGGTTGGTTTTTCGAAAAAAAAAAAAAAAACTGACATTTTGTGGTCAAATCGGGCAACTTTAATGTTATTTATGTTCAGTTTGGTTTGCCATTTCATCATGAACAGGTTGACAAAAGAACAACGCTTGCAAGTTCAAATTTATTTCGAAAATAATGGTCCAGTTCGCGAAGTTTAACGCAAGCTATTTTGTTCAGTGATGAGGCTCATTTGTGGTTGAATGGCTTGGCTACGTTAACAAGCAAAATTGCTGCATTTGGAGTGAAGAGAATCCACATGAGGCCCTTGAGACACCATTACATCCACAAAAAATTACTGTTTAGTGTGCTCCACGAGCCCATGGTGGAGTCAATGGGCCATACTTCTTCCGAAATGATGCTGGCGAGCCAGTTACCGTTAATGGAGACCGGTATAGAGCCATGATAACCGACTATTTTGTTCCCGAATTGGATGACATGAATGTGGATTCGATGAGCGCATAATTTCGCGGAATACACCTGTCAATTGGCCACCAAGATCGTGTGATTTGACACCATTGGATTATTTTCTTTGAGGATATTTGACGTAGACGAGTCAACAAACCAGAAAAGTTGGAAGTTGGAAGCCAATATTTGTGGCGTTATTGCCGACATACTGCCCCAAATGTTCGAAAAAGTGGTTGAAAAAAAAATAGACTTGGCTTCATTCGAGCCAGCCGCGGCGGCCACATGCTCGAAATCATATTTAAACATTAAAGGCATAAAATTATCTTTCCAATAAAGCCAAATTGATAGACATTAAAATGATTTTCTTATGTTTTATTTCAATTCGAAGTTACCTCTAAAAAAAACACCCGATATTAAAAGGGTTTCAGCGAAATAACCAAACGCATTTCCCCGTAACACTCACATCACTAGGAATGCTCATCAATGAAGCCTTACTTTGAACGTGCTGTTAACTATAGAGACTGTTTTTTAGCCGCACTTCAAGAATGTAGAATGATAAACCCGGCTCCATTTTTCCATTCCATTGCAAAATACAGACATTCAAAACCAATGTGCATCGGTATCTCCTATAAAAACTTTCTAAACGCTGCGTGCTGTGTTCAGGGTATTACTAACCTCTTGTGTGGGTTAATTATTAAAAAAAAAAAGGTAATCAAAACAACGGAAAGACTTGAAAAAAGTGCCAAACATTTTTAATGACAACCGAAAGAATGGCAATGATTCCGAATATCATACGCATTAACTATTCACCGTTTCATAATTGCTTCCTAAAGGAACAACCCAGATAGAGGGTAGATGTTTGAGCAGAGAAGGATTGAGCATTCATAGGTCTTAAACCCACAAAATAAAAACCCAAACATAATGTATCTTATTATAAAAACAAAGACACACCTTATAACTTTATTTTTTTTTTACCCACTTAACCCACTTTCTTCCATTTTTTTTATTTAAAAAGATGACAAACACCTCCGCACATTTCGTTTAACTAGCAGTCTTTCTTATTAAAAAAAAAATACAAAAAAATAAGGTCAAGACCAACTTAAATAATGCAAATAATTCAATATCCAATTAAAAATACAACACATTCCGCCGGAACCACCAACTTCCCCGTACGGAAGTAAACATTCAAGCCTGAAAAGGACTTCATTTTCCATTTCTTCTTTGTCGGGTGCTTCCGTTCGTTCGCTTGTGTATTCAGGGTGCTCTATCTCTCTCCGTGTTTCCTAAGCAAACCAAAATTGGAAATTGCCTCTTTTGCCCTTAAACCTCACCTCCACTCCCCTCCCCTGCTCATACTCTTCAGCAAACATAAACATAGAAAAGAGAAGGGCAATAAACATGAGACTATAGCTCAAAAAAAAAAAGAGGAAATTAATTTTCAATACTTTCCTGTCAAATGACAACAACGTTTCAAGATTCGGTAAAAAAAAAAAAAAAAAAAAAAAAAAATTAAGATAAAAACTATTAAAGCGATGGAAGAGGTATGAAAACGAAAACTTGTCATTCCCTCTTTTACTTACTTGAGTCGGTGTCGGTACCAAACAGCGGATCCATTGCAATACCACCAGCAATAGCTTGCACAGCTCCTTTCAATTTTCTCCGGGAATTGTACCGTTTTAGCTCCTCGACAGTATCAGCCAAATGCTGTCTCTGTAACTTATCTCGATCCTGAAGCAAGTTACAAGGAAAACAAGCAAACACAAAAGGCATCATATATAAAGGAGGACGCTTTTCAATATAAAAGCAAGCAGATACTTACTCGCATCCAGGGATGATCGAGGACTTCTGTTATCGATGGTCTATGATGTGAATTGGCGGCAAGCATTTTCATAACCAAGTCCTTGGCTGTTGAAGAAATCGATTTCCATTCAGGCGCATCAAACTGTAACAATATAGACGAAGACAAATTTATAGTGAAAAAGGAGCAATTCATTGCAACAACCTCCCCCCCTTCGCACTCATACCCGCTGGGGGTGTTGGGGAGAATGCAAACGCATTTGTGTTTGAGTTTGAGTTTGCGTTCGTCTGCCCCTTTTCATCATCAACTTACCGAAATCATCCCACGTGCAATAGAATCCTGCAATCGCTTTCCCGATCCCAGGAATGGCAGTCGTCCTGACAGTAGCACATGCAGCATTACTCCAGCACCCCAGACATCGCATCCTTTACCATAGATTCGCCTTGAAACAACTTCCGGCGACATGTAATGTGGGCAACCGACACGACCTGCACATGTGGACACACACACAAAAAAGTTATTCAGATTACTGCCCAAGAAACATGGCAAGAAAAAGGATTAAGTTTAAATAAAGAAAGCACAACTAAAGGAAGACAAAGCATCCCGATTTTTTTTTATCTTCTTCATTTTTTTTTTCAAACTGGGATAGGGTAAAGTAGGAAGGAAGGACACTGGGGATGAGAGATGATTTTCAATTCTTCTGCTTTTGGTGCAATTTTCATTTTGTGGCTAGCCACAGCTATAGGAAAGGTAGATATAGGTAGTTACGAGTATATATGTATACATTGTTGCATTTGCATATAGCCGGAATGGATAATCGGCTTTTGTTAGGACGACTACGACGACGACGACGACGACGACGACAACGACAAATAAGAGGGTTATTGTGTCTTTTGTATCCATCCTCTCTATCTTCTTTTTGTTTATAGTTTATATGATGAAGAAGGAGATGAGATGAAAATAGTTTTTTTTTTACGGGAGGTGCCTGAAGTAGAAGCGGATGCACTTATTCTATATATGTATGTTGGGACTACGTTACTGGATAAAGAAGCGCTCGTTCTTGGGTTAAAATAAAAGTTAAAAAAACTTTATGGATTGGGTGCTTCAACTTCAACACTATAATCAGAATAATTGAAGGGTATACACAAAAACAAACAGAAACAAAAACAGAAACAAATGGGGGATGCGGTGGTATTGTGAAAAACGGATGCCAGATATATTGTGGCTTTGCTAATTAAAATGTCGCTGCAGCAATGGCGAAGGCCACATGCCGTGTGAATAGCTGATAAGTCTACATTGGCACAAGCACAGTATAATATGGATCTCTCATACAAATATGAGTTTCACTTTAGACGTTTGATTTAAGTAAATACGAACAAATTAAAATATAAATTTAAATTAAAAGCGATGGCTTAGAGGTATTAATACTGAAAGCAGTGTGACAATGTGATTGTGATGAAAGATATCTGTCGGAGTAGTGAAATTTTCTTAATTTTAAATAATACAGTCAGTTTTTCAAATGTTTGATTTATGGTTTTTATGTCGGTATATTGAATGATGTGTGCTATTTTTGAACACTCATCATAAGCAATCTTTTTAAACAACTTAAGCATACGTTAAAAAGACGTGTAAAAGTTACAGACAGAGAAAAATTGGGGCAAAAGCTAAGAATTCTAAACAAAAATATAGGTCTATTAAAGAACTTATGATAGGCGTTTAAATAATATACCAGCCCATCTTATTGAATTTCCAATAACCTCGATGAGAACTCATAAAGAATAGTTCGAATTATACATTTTTGATGTCAATAGTGCAAAATCAAAGAAAAACACATCCGCAGTATCAAAATCCAATTAGTAGATTTATTAATTTATTATGCTGCTTCATAGCGAGAAAATCAAAACTACGCCTTCCAAAATAAAAAATACAAAACAAATATATTTCTTTTTGTCAAAATATACACTCGCAAGTCTAATTAATTCAAAAACATTGTAGTTGTGATGTATTTTTATCTCATACGAAAGATACGCAAACCAAACCTATTATTTTCATGCCTTACTACATTCTAGAATTTTAAAAGGTATTTTTTTTTAATAGAGATATGGAACTTTTATTTGGCAGAACTGCAAGCATTGGCAGCTTTTTTTGTCATCTGCCCTGTGATATATCTTTATATTGGTTTGTCGTTTCATCATGCACCAACTGACGCCTGAACAATGCATGAAAATTGAGTATGTTACTGAAACGCATGACGCATTATCTGTGTTTTATTTCATTTCATAGTTCTATTCCTCTAAGAAAAACACCATTGAGAAAACTTAAAACTTATTTTCCCAAAATTTATATCAAAGCAAGTTTCAAATCAGTACCTATACAAAAGTATACTCGAATTGCATGAAAAACGTCAAGAACGTTGGGCGGTAAAAATAATGTGTTTACACGAAGTTTTAAGAAACAAAATGTTTGGAAAAGAATTTTTTTTTCAAATTGCAATAATTCAATAAATCATTTAAACAGCAGCGACATATGTATTTATCGGGACTTCACATTATTAACTTTTTTTTTTGTAAATCAGTTATGAAATGAAATATATAGTATATTGGATAACTTTTAGTTGCGTACTATGCATTCCTAAATATTTTTGTACGAACTGTAACACTTTAAAAAGTTTATCAGAGCATGACATTATTTTGTACGGAATATTTCTAGAGCAGTATGAATTCCTGTGAACTGGGAACAAAATCTTTATTAAATCTGCTGTGTCTTTTTACAATGTGTTTGGTGGGTACTCACGGCGGACTGAAAAATAAATCAACAAATATATCAGCAAAGTATAGAATTTGGATCCCAAGACCAAGAACTTTTATTTTCAGCACACACAAGGAAAGGTACAACCATACAAACTTCAAGTGGTGGCACCTAGCGAGAAGATTAGAAAATACAAGTCTAAAAATTAAAAAAAAAAAAACGGCCCAATCGAAAATTTACATAAGAGGTTTATTTTTTCAAATAAGCTTTTTTAAGAAGACAAGTAATACTTGCTAAAAAATTTAAATATTTAATACGAGTTTAAAGAATAACAAATTATGGTTTTTGAAATTTCAGATTGATTGACATTTGGATCAATTGAATTCGTTTTGTTTTTCAATCTCACTATACAAATTGAGAATGTTTTTTTCAAGGAAGATTCAGTGACAAACTGTACGATCTATTCAGCCAAATTAACCTGGTCAAATAGCATATAATACAGCGCCTAAGATGGCTGGATCTGTGGACGAATACGCACCAGCCCGCAGAGTCTTCCATTCCAACCCTGAGAGCCAACGCAGATTTGGAACACCCCATCTAAGGTGGTCAAAAGAAGGACGACAGCAATCAACTTGGCGTGCGTAACTGGAGGCAACTGGTTAAGAACCGAACAAGCTAGCTGGTTTTGTTAGTTGAGGCAGTGGTCTACAATCAAGGACTCTCTGCTACACCTTATTACGTACCCAATAACTGAACCAGACATTTTGTGGAATTAAATCAAAATACCAAACTGGGCTCAACAGATTACCTGACTCATAACTTTATTTTTTTTTTTTTATTTTTTAGCTTGTACTGAAATGTACACTGCCCGACAACCGATTAGCGCCCCCTATGATTCTTGTTTTTGGAGCTTAATATCAGCTTATCTAATAAACCTTTTGAAACGAATTTTCAACCAATGAAAGTTTATAAAATTATACGTGAAAAGAAATGAAAGTTATGGTGGTAACTCATTGAATAACATTTTAATGAATTAAATATGAAAAATCCACTTTTTTTTCGACATTTGATTAGCCACAGCATACGATACGGGATATTTTTGGACCCTTGGAATGGAAGTTCCAGCAAGCTAATGCCCCTACCCACATCTCTAGGCTAGTACGGTCGAGAAATCAATCGATGCGTTGCATCTTTCGAGGTTGGTTAAGAAGTGGTTTTTGTTTAATTTTCAGGCGTTTTAAATATTCAGCATTAGAAATCATTCTTCGCACAGTCCACACGCATGCTTTTATAACAGTTTTTTCCTTAATTTTGCCAGTAGAGTCGTGCGAATTAGACGCGAGCCTTAAATTAATTCCCTTATCCGCTGCTGTAATCACAGAAGATGGTTAGCATGCAATACCCAACTGAATTCAAGGAATAAAAAGTTCATACTTTTGTTAACAAATTATGTATTAAAAAAAAAAAAAATTTTAAGAAATATTTTAATTTTACTAGTTTTATATCTTTTCTCGTCTCCAACTCCAATGTATGGAATAAAAATAAAAAAATGATCGGAGGGTAGTTTCTACTAATTTTCTTATGTTATTCGGCATTTTCATGGGGGAGCGCTAGTCAAATGTCGAAAAAATGTCAATTTTTCATATTCAATACTTTAAAATTCTGTTGAAATGTTATTTATCGACTTACCACCATAAATTTTATTTCATTTCACGTATAATATTATAAACTTTCATTGGTAAAAATATCGTTTCAAAAGGTTTAGTAGATAAGCTGATATTAAGCTCCAAAACAAGAACCATAGGGGCGCTAATAGGTTGTCGGGCAGTGTATATATTAATGGATTTTTTTTTTTTTTTAAATGAAAATGACGAAAATTTGAATCGACTGAAATGTTTTTTAAGCTTGATGGCTGTTTTCTATTCGAAGTGCAACTATTTTATGAGTTGGGAGTTCTAAAAATGCTTCTTACAAAAATGTGTGCGTTTTGTAATTCTACAGCTTCAAGTTTTGTTTTGCAATAAAATAAATTGATATTTGATTTAAGATACTGTTTTCATCACAAAATCAAACTAAAAATAAAGTGTTTACAATAACTTCACAAAATATATATAAAAATAAAAAAAAACGTAGCTAAAACATTTTCGTGGGGCAAAAATACTTCGCTTACCCTCCTCGTCAGTTTTTAAATAAAGCTTTCCTCGAGGTGTCATTATCATGCATCTGACATCCTCATCCATATCTATTTCTGTGTGTGTGTGTTGATTTAAAATATAAACGACGACAAGGGTGAACGGAAAAAAAGAAAAGAAAAATATATTTAAATCATTTTTTATGTAGGTACATTTTTTATGTAGGTACATTTTAGTATAGTTTTTATTTATTAAATTTACTTTAATACTTATATTTAGTTCATTTTCAATCGTTGGACGTTAGCTCAATAAGACGATTTTCTTTGTTTGTTGCAAAAAATTAAGATTCAATAGAGCATCCATCAAGTTTAACAATTTGATATCAAAACTGACTTCACTGTTTGAATTTCAGAATCACCTATTTCCCTATTTCTTGAGAGCATTAGTTTACAAAAATAAAATAGGTATTAATTTACTTTGCTAAAAAAAATTCACTTCAAGAATTTTGAATATTTGTATTATGATCAAGTGCAATACGAATACGAATACGCAAAAGTTGGACTCAAAATAATGTTGCCACTAGTTTCAATCATTACAGACGCATTTTAAGGTGCAGGGAAATAAGTCCCCGGGTACTTAGTCCACTGAGGGACTTTATTCTAACTTAGTGGGAACTTAGTCCACTTAAGAGAAGTGGACTTATTTCCCATGAATGGTGAGAATTTAATCCCAAGAAAATTGTGGGGATTTAAATCCCCTTTAATGTGAAATACGTTTCCACTTCCTTTTCCAAAACAAAAGAATTAAAAAATATGCAAAAACAGGCATATGAAGCTTACATCGAAAAAAAGTGAAAGTGAGCCCTGCTTGGGCTCACTGATAGATTTGGAGTAGGTGCGATGTTGGGTGTATGCAAAACTGCTTATAGATAACAAAAAACTTTACACATAGTTCAATTTGTAAGATTCTTAACTATTATTGTGGGAAGTTAGTTCCCTCTTCATGATTCGAAGTTTTTACTAAGTTCCCACAAGAAAGAGGAGCACGTTCCCACCTTCCATGGGAAATAAGTCCACTTTTCTTAAGTAGACTAAAATCCTACTAAGTGGGAATAAAGTCCCTCCGTGGACTTATCTCCCCGCATTTTAATTGACGGTATATACTTTCAACAAGCCAATTTTCTCAGACAAATAAAGCCAAAACCAGAAAGATACTAGAGCAACCAGAAATCTCTACAACGAGAGAAGGAAGGATGAGAGTGATAACATAGATAGCAGAAATGCGTTTTTTTTTTATTTACTACATTTGTAACGTTTGCATAAAGCTACATAAAGCTAGTAACGCTAGACGTAAAAAATGTAGTTTGAAATATCAATTCTGATCAGGCAACCTCCAATTTGAAAAAAATTCGTAATTTTTTTTTTTTTAATTTTTTTGAAATTCAACGTTTTGTGTGTATGTAGCGCATGTAACAAATGAAGGTAGTATGATGAAACAAATCAGACGTGTAGTTTACCCCATTTACTACGCGTAATTAATCGAGTAGGTTTGCAGAGTACCTGAAGTTATCTACCCTGCTATCTTAGGATGTAAAATCGATTACTCAAGAGAATGAAGTAAAGTGCACGACTCTGTCGCGCGAACTTGCTCTTATGTGTGACACTGGCCTTGGGGCTTTAGATTTTAAGAAAAAATCAAATATTTTATGAAACACTTAAAAATCACTATAGTTAAAACATTTTTTTTTTGGAAAAAATGAAGTAAGACTTCTCATTGATTTTACTATTTTTAATTTTTGGTAATTTTTTTTTCAAAATCGTCCAATTTCTTCAAAACGGTTTTTTTTAAAGCTTTTCGAAAACATATTCAAAATTTTCTTTGAGTATGCCAAAGATGATCAACAAAGTAAAGTCGGGGAGAGAGCAGAAATGCTTTAGCAGAAAAAAAGTAAGAAACTTCTATAGAAGAGTAAAACAATCAATATAAGGACTTAAAATCCGTCCAGGGACCTGCAAAGATGGGGATGGAAACACTACATATAGTAGAAACGCAGACGATGTCAGCCAACTGGAGAGACTACTTTAACTAAGTAGTTGTTGAATGGCGATGACAGCCAAAATCCCGCCAATGATCAACCTGTACCAGTTAATCTAGATGACAACTATGAGCTACATCTGCTCGACTAACATGAAATCAAAGAAGCCATCGCTAGAAAAAAAAAATTAACAAAGCAGCTGAGTCCGATGGTGCGAACATTTTTAAATACGCTGGAGATGACCTGGTGAGGAGCTACACCAACTTATCTGCATGGTTAGAGGAATGTTTGCCTGATGATTGGAATTGAAGAACCAAGGAGACGCTTTACAGGACACTCATCGTCCCAGTCCTGCTTTATGGTGCAGAAACATGAACCTTCTCCACATCGCATCGGATGAAAAGTCACTTGGAGCAAAGTTCTGAGTACGATTTATATTCCTGTCAGACGTAAACAGAGAAATAAACATTTATCTATATGTAAATTCAACGACTAAGATAGCTTCGCCATAGAAAGCGAATGGACATCAACGCTCCAGCTCGCAGTCTTCAACGCTAAACCAGTGGGAGTCAGATGGCGAAGAAGACCTTAATTTCGATGGAGCTATACCAGGTAGAGGGAGATCTCCAACTACACTTGGATTTCGAGATTGGAGACGGCAGGCTAGATATCGAGCCGGCTGTAGAGACATAGGAGCACCACGCTTTAGTTGTCCGATTATAAGTAAGTAAAGTAAAATTTTTAGCTGCAAATGTAATTTTTAATTTATTTTTGTGCAAATATCCTATAGGGAAATATGCCCTCAAGACCATAACCAGGTGCAAAGTAGCAAAGTTTTTACAATAAACTTATGGAAACCTTGGAATATTCTTAATACTACATTTGATAGTTCTTATTTTATGTGGTATGTTGAAGGGTTTATTCAGATCTCATTATTAATAAATATAACTAGCACTAGGCAGGTCCTCTTAGGCAGGACATTTGTACTATAGCAACAAATTTATATAAAAAAAGGACAATACAATCTTACATAATGACAGTGCATAACGAATTTACCCTCTACCCCTCGTAACATAACTAACACAACTACCAACGAACAAGAGTGATAAAATATTTAGTAAATTCACAAGAAAAACTTAATTAATGTAAGGATATACTTAGGAGAGAACTTTTATCCAAAGAAATTTTCTTTCACTATAGTTTATGCCGTCTTTGTAAGGAACATCTCATTGTGTGTTCAGCCAACATCATCCTCGTCACCATTTGCCAGCGGGAAAACCATTCTTTTTCCGGTTATCACTTTTTTCAGTTTAGTCGTGTCACATAAAGTATGAGAAAGGCAACAGTGTTATACCCCGTTCTTTAATGACATTTTCGCAATTCAAGAACATATTATGCAGACGCAGAACGCAGAACGCAGGACGGGCGATGAAGGAGCTTAAGGCTTTTACATTTCAGTGAAGAACAAAAAATAAGAAAGTTGCTTCGCTCATAACGTGTAGAATGAAGTCACCCAGAATGGGAGGTGGAGCTGTGCCTTGCGTTCAAATAACATTTCGTGAAGGATAATAAAGTAAATGCTTTGGTTACGCTTCGTTCCCTTTTTTTTTTAACTTTTCATTGTACTTCATTCGTTTAAAGCTGCTTCCATGTTCCAACTCCTAGTCAGGTAACCAAACGCAGTTGGCATAGGGAATTTTTTTTTTTTAAAGAAAGACAAACCTTTCTTCGAATCAATTTTCCCTCTTGACTTTTGTATCTAGGATATTTTTTTTTTTCATATGGGATTATTGTTTGTGCTTCAATTTAATTTAAGATAAATAGGTTCAGAACAAATTGCAGTAATTTTATTGTATTTTTCTTCTTTTTTTGTGAAGAACATCAGCAAATCAAGTGAAACAGTTCTTCTTGATAGAAAAAGGAGTAGATTTTAATTTTCAATTTTCAAATTTACTTTTCGTTTTACTTGAGACGCCTTGTGACATTGTGAAGTTGAGTAAATAAATATCTGCAATAATTGGAATCATTACATAATGTTGACTCATATTATTCTTGATACGATTTGAAATTTATTATAATTGATTATGGACCAAGTTATACAGATGTTAAGAAAAACAAACATTTTCTTTTAAAACAGAATGTTCCGGTATGTTTTACAGAGTAGAGGCTTTCCATCGTCCTGATTTTGTAACTCTATCGTTCGATGACTTCACCATGTAAGCTGACAAACATTTTCACATGAAGATCTAAAGGCTGAACTTTAATTAACAGAGCAGTGCGTGATCAAATAAGGCAAGTTCTTATCTTGTGCTTTTAGCAACAGATCAATGTATTTCGTCAAGTTTTCAATAAGTTGCTATAGTTTCAGAATAGCGATCTGCAAATTTTCTTAGCAACAAATATTTGTTAAGTTATTTGTCAGCGAAGTGTGCCGCGTTTGCAGTTTTTATTACAAATCAAATGAAGCAGATGACAGTTCTGGATCACTAAAAATGTATTATAATGTAAGCGTACAGAATAGAGGCATAGAACTTTAAGTTGGGAGCACTGTTTTCATTTGCAGCCATTGTGGCATCTGCCATATGATTTATCTTAAGTTTGGTTTGCTTTTTCATCTTGAATCAACTGACGCCGGAACAACGCATGCAAATTGTGCAGTTTTTTGTCTCGAAATACGCATCGTGCACTGCGTTCATTTTATGTTCGTCGTTTTTGGTCAAAGCCATTGTGCGGTGCGCACACCCTTACATCCAGAAAAACTGAAAGTTTGGTGTGCTTTATGGGCTGGTGGAATTATTGGTCCTTACTTCTTTAAAAAGGATGCCGTAAAAGAGCCATGATCAATGAATTTTTCGTTCCTATTTGCATCGCCTTGATGTGGGGGAGGAGCTGTCGTTTCAACAATCCGGCGCAACATGTCGAAGGCGTGTGCCATAATTGATTTGTCCAAGGAAACGTTTGGTGTGCGCATAATTTAGAGTCTTAGACCTGTGAGTTGGCTTCTAAGAACAGCCGATTTAGCACCGCTTAACTATTTTCTGTGGGAGTATGTGAAGCCGCACCGATAAGATAGAGACAATTGACTACCTAGAAAACATCATTCACCAAGTAATAGCTGATAAATGACCCAAAATTCTGCAAAAAGTGATCGAAAATTGGACTTCAAAATTGGACTACATCCGAAGTCCAGCCAGAAATCATATTCAAATAAAAATGGCAAAGACCTTTCAAATAAAGTCAACTTTGATACATGATTTTGAAAATTCAAAATTACTGCAGGATAGTTTAGTTTTTCATAAACGTAAATATTTATAAGCTTGTTCTTATGTGTAACGTTTGGCTATATGTTATGTTTTATAATTATAAAATTCTGAGACAAGAACGACGGAAAATGGTCATTCTTTCACTCTATAACTACTCAACTGAATTTTTTAGGATAGACAAATTGGTTTACGAGCGAGGGAACATCGAAATTAGATATTTTGATGTCTTTTTAAAGAGCGTTTCTCGCCTTAACGGAGTAAGTTTATTTTCTTTCAAAAAACACACACACTAACTTTAACTTAAATCTGTTAAACCCTTTAAAAAAAAGAAGTAAAAGAAAAATAGTATTTGGGAAGATTCACTAGATTAGATAGGGGATTAAAAATCCCACGAAAAATCGGTGTAACTTAAAACAATTCACATAACACACAAATAAAGGTTTTATAGGAACAAGAACATATTAATACCGTAATAAGGTCTGAAAAAAAAAGAACAACATTAAAGCTAGTGCAGGCATCACAAAACAACTAACACTTCAAAAATAAGAAAAACATATTATATCTTAAAAATATTGTTAAGACATCACGAAAGCAACACTTAAATATGTATGTTAATTAAGACCGGCGTTGGTCTTGTTTGTGGTAACTCACCATGAGTTTCTATGGTATCTCTGCCTCCGGGCAATTGTATGGCCGAACCAAATCCACCCAATTTGACTGGAGCTGAATTGTCGGCGGTAGCTAGAAGGGCACAAGCCGGCCGTACATCGCGATGCAATATATCGTTTTCATGACAATATCTCAGCGCCTCAAGTATCTGACGCATATAATGACAAGCAACAGCTTCGCTATACACAAATCCTGCCACTGCTCTGCGGACAACTTCAAAGCACAAATCTGATCCTTCCATACTGAAAAAAGTAAAGAAATGAAAAATTGAAATATTAATTTGTTTGTTCGACAGAATGCTGAATATAAGATATTTTTTTTGAGGAAAACTATTATGCAGAGCAAAAAAATAAACTATCAGAAAAGTAAAAAAAAAAAAAAAAACTTCCCAATGAAGTATCCCTTCGCGAAGTTTTACTACAACTTTGATGAATATAAATGTTAGAAAACAATTTTGTATGGGAAGCAGAGCTGTTAATTGGAGGACATTTTTCCAATACTCGTTCATACAATGTTTGATATTTTATATTTTTTTATATTCCATCCGTAAGTCAGTGTCAACTTTTTAGTTTGTTGGCGTTTAATTTAAACTTTTGTGAGAATTTTTTAATGAATAAAAGAGTTGTTGAATAGAGATGGTAGCAGTTTTTTTTTTAACTTTATAAGGACAGGAACATACAAATCTTTGTACTTTATAATACGTAGTTGGAAGTTTTCTATAGCTTCTCCAGTAACACACACAAGAAACACACACAACAAACAATTTGGTAGAGTTTTACGTTTTCTAGAATAACTAGCTCTTTAATCGTATTATCAGTCGTGATGACAAAACAGCGTACAAAAAGCTGTATCAAAATTATTGAATTGGAGCCTTTTTGGAGAAAATTTATTGTATACAAATTTTCAAACAATAACATCATTTTGGTAAAAACTATAAAAAATATTGGCTAACATTGATAGGCTCGATATATTTGAGCTATCATAAAATAACTTTCCAATAAATATGATTGAGAAATGTGTAATGCCATCCTATATAGAAAACTATGAAGAGGGAATTCGATCAAGCCGTTATATCAATTTATAGTCATTTGACAAAAAGCCTTAAATATTACATTGACACACTTACAAGCACTTGGCTATGGGCTCAAGACAAGACAATACAATAACACGAGAGAGAGAGAGAGAGAGAGAGAGAGAGAGAGAGAGAGAGAGAGAGAGAGACAGAACAGGAGAACACACAACACATGCCAACAGGACGCAGTGGTTAGTTTTGACAGATAGGAAGCCTTTTAAATTTGATATTCGTTATGATTAATTAAGTCAAAAACAAAATACGCATTTTTTTAATTAAATTATGAATCAAATTTGTTAGAGCAGTTTTCGAGCAAATCCAAAACGAAAAAAAAACGTTACTTCAAAGGTACTAGCAGTTTTAGCTGGACTTAAACAGAATACAAAATCCGTCAAGTCGCTCAGGCTGCAATCATTTTTAAAACATAATGGCAAACCCTTATCTTTATAAAAAAAAGCTTAATTCTTGGCCACAACATTAAATTATATGCATTTTATTTCTTGTTGAAAACCAAGCACCTAAAAAAACACCCTTTATATAATGGCACTTTTTTTTGGGAAATTCACTTTTGGAAAGCCATCTTGGATTTTGTTTTTTATAATAAAATGTGGTATCTTCTATTTAGATAGCCAATCTTCAGATAAAAAT
Organism: Platycheirus albimanus; assembly: GCA_916050605.2. Taxonomy (NCBI): domain Eukaryota; kingdom Metazoa; phylum Arthropoda; class Insecta; order Diptera; family Syrphidae; genus Platycheirus; species Platycheirus albimanus. Next base: position 966,232 of record OU696696.1, on the reverse strand, counting down.
AAAATGCACGACTGGGGCGCACGAACTTGCTCTTATGCTAAGCAATTTCTTTGTATGTATATTAAAAAAAAAATTAAAAACAATTTCGAAAATTCGTTTATTTATTTATACCCTATTCCATAGAATGGGTATATTGTATTTGGTGTGGAGTTTGTAACATAGAGAAATAATACCGTTAGGTATAGAAAAGTATATATATTCTGACTCAGAATCAAAAGCCTAGTCGATTTAGCCATGTCCGTCCGTCCGTCCGCCCGTATATATACTCTCTAGAGGTCGCAATTTTTGAGCTAGAAAGCTGAAATTTGGTATATATAATTTTTGGTTCAAGAGTAAGGCTAAGTTCTTGAACCGGTAAAATCCGCCCACAAACACGCCCACAATCGCCATTTTTGTTGACCTCAATTTGGTAAAATTAAATTATGTTTTTTGTACAGTTACGAAAAAAGCATAACGCTAAAATTTTGCACACGCAAGCTTTAGGTAAACCTTCTTCCAATCAAATAAAAATATTTCAGTTTGGGTGTGGCTGACGCCCATTTTTCATACAAAACCATCAATATTGTTTTTATAAAATAACAAATGTTATATTAAAGAGAAAAACATTAAATTTTGTGGGCATTACTTGCACATTAACATCTTGTGTATGAAATCAATAAATTTGATTTTGGGCGTGGCTGACGCCCACTTTTCAATAGAAACTATTAAAAAATTGTTTTTGTAAATAAACGGTATTTATAATGAATCCGCAAGCCAAAATTTTGCGTCTCTTAGTAGAAACTAAATCGTTTGTGTATGAAAAGAAATTTTTGAATTTTGGGCGTGGCTTTCGCAAACTTTTCATGAAAGAACGAAAAACGTAGTCTCAAAAATTTAAGGCACTTCCAATATTTAATTTAAACCTTTCCTTCCGTTCGTTATTTGAGAAATATATCTCTACATTTTCTTGTGTAAATTTTTAAAATACGCCCACTTTTAAAGGCGTGATTTTGATAAACTACCTTTGTTCAGGTAAGATTGTTTAAAAACTACTCGATTCAGCTGTAGTTTAACACATATGCCTAAATACTGATCAAAGCGAAGTTAGTGCTTCAATTTTTAAGACACGCCCACTTTTAAGGGGCGTTTCCGTCAAAAGTTGTATAATGCATTAATTTTTTAACGTTTTTTAACTATCGGTCGCAGCTTTGAAGTAAACAGATGAACACTTGGTTTTATATTCCCTGGTTACGTAGCAGAGTGTGGTCCAAGAATTGTTAAAAATATCCATAATCGCTATTTCGATTCCATTTCCAAATCTAATTTTAAAAAATTTAAGTTTTGTTCAAATCGATCTGCAAGAATAAAATTGAGTGGCGCACGCCTTTTTTTATTGCACCAGCACTAATTGAACATCACACCGCACAAAATTAATGTTATTGAATTTTTTTCTGTCTGCTAAAGAAGAATTTTGTTTCTGAAACATCGGCTGTTTGCGGGAGGCAGACGCATACACATACAAAAATATAGGGTATCCAACAGTTCGTTGCAAACGTACTGTAGCTCTCGCTTATGTTTTTAATTAGTTTAAGAGTTTCTATCTAGGAAAAAAAACATAGAAAATCGTTCGACCAGTTTTTTTTAAAAAGGTTATTTTTGAAACTTTTTTCCAAAAACTATTTTGAAATTTATTTGAGTATGTAAATATTATGGCAATCCGTAGTTTACATCTGAAACAATAATGTTAAAAAAAATCAATATTACCGTTTCCAACATATATTTCGAAAAACTAATTTTTTTTTGAAAAAATTATTAAAAATCAAAAAAAAAGTTTTTGAAAATTTTGAAATGCCATATTAATAAAATTGTGAATGACTTTCTGTGCCCAAAATTTCATTGAAATCGGATGTATAGTTTACGATAACATTTGATTTGAAAATACTGGTTCTATGTGCGGTACCGTTAATAACACAAATTTTGAAAAATCTTTTCCAACCAAAAGATATACTGTCTTAAAAAAATAGCATTCTGAAAGTTTTATCAAAATCGTTAGAGCTGTTTTTGAGAAAATCAATTTTTTTCTTCACGATTGTATGGCAGGTGCCGTTATTTTCGGGCCTAGAGCAAAAATCAAAAAATATGTTCCGCGGGACGGCCAAATAAATCCTAAATACCAAATTTGAAGCAAATCGGCTAACCCGTTCAGCCTCCAGAGGCGCAAACAGACAGACAGACAGACAGACAGACAGACAGACAGACAGACAGACAGACAGACAGACGGACGGAATTTCCAGACCCACTTTTTTCGACTTCTCCATCATCGTAATGTCATGTGTGATTATTATCTCAAAATTTTTTTTTGCACGAATCCATATTTTGCCTTATACTAGGTAATATCTATAATCGCAAGTAAAAAAGTTCTACGTATGACAAACGAGCAACGTAGACTCCAACTCTTACAGCATCAGGGCTTGACCTTGTCGCTTATAGAAACGTAAATACGAAACCACAGAGTCTTAAGACAAAAATCAGCAAATCCCTTACGTCATTATATTATTTAGTCTTTTTTCTTATTGTTTATTTTAGCAACGACTATTTGCATAATTTTTCAACCTTCCCTAGACGCTCAAAAAATGTAAAGATACCTTATCTATTAATTAAATTGACATTATTAAAGGAAAATCAAATATTTATTAAGCCCATCATCTATCGTGAATATTTAATGAAATAGGGTATCCTTAACAATTTAAAATTTTAAACTCTTTTTAATTTGATTGACGATTAACTATGTACCTCCCACAGGAGATTGTGTAGATCGATATCCATATTAAACATTAATGTTATTGTTTTTATAAAAAAGTCTCACATCGATGCACTTAATTTGAATTTAAAGGGGATACATTGGTGTGTGTTTAAAAGGAGTTTTATCGGTGTAAAGCATTGTTTGCAATTTTATTCAAAATCCCCATACACTTTATTTTTCAGTTTTTTTTTTTTTTTTTTTTTTTTTTTTTTTTTTTTTTTTTTTTTTTTTTGAAAAAAAAGACCTGGTTCAAGTAATTGAATAAAATTATAAAATGAACAAAAATTTAACCCGTAAATGTTGTAAGTCGGAAGAAATAATCAATTAATACGAGCGAGATTTCAATGGCAGGCTCGATTTAATATCATACATATAAAACAATACTCTTTTTGTTAGGTTCATTCTTTTTGACAAATATTGAAAGCGCAAAAAATACGTTGCAATGTCACTGACAAGCCTCGAGTTGGAGTTGTGACATTAACCGATTGGTGAGCGAAATTAACACATTAAGAATAAAGTTTGTAGTTTTTGGCGGCCTGTGGCAGTCATTTTGTTTTGATGACATCTGTCAAATATGTTGTTTATTATTCATTTTACAGAGGTAGATATTGAATACACATAAATAAAATTAGGCTTTCTCCATGCTGTTCACGGTGTGTCTGTGCTTTTGTGCTCTTTTTCGCGTCAAGCTACAGCCTTAACGGCTTAACTCGAAACTTGTAACTTCATATATAGCAGTTTATAAAAAATGTTTTTTAATCCCGGCTCAAACTGGCACTTTTCAAGTAACAGTTGGTATTCGTTTTAAATTTTTGCAACTCACAATTAAACAAACTAATGGCATTTTCGCATACTGAATTATTGAATTTTGGATTGAATGCTCAAAATTGATTTTGATTAAAACTCCTTTTTTTTTGAAGAAAACTTTTTTTTTTAGTTTTTGGCCAAAAATGCAAATAACGTAAATCTGTTTTTAGGGGTTTTATTAAACTGGGCTTTTAGTTGACAACGACCTTAACTTAATTCAAGTAATTTAACATATTATTATCAGAATGTAGGAGGCATTAGAACTAAATTAGATTATTTATACCTTAATTTTTCTTCTTCGATATATGATATAATTTTATTAACTGAAACTTGGTTAACTGAAAACTAATTAACATCTGAAATTTTTAATTCAAACTATACAGTCTTTAGAAAAGATAGATGTAAATTGTTGACTAGTATGGATAGAGGTGGGGGGGGTTTTGATTGCGATTAAATCTTCCCTGTCTTGTAAAGAGACAGCATTGAAATCAAATACTCCCACTCCAACATCTACTTTTGATATTGATCAGCTGATTGTTTCATTAACTTTAAATGATAAAACTGAAATTTGTATTATGCTTAGCTATATTCCTCCAAGAAGTTCTCTAGAACTATATTACATTTATCTTGAAAATTTTAGAAATATTTTAGAAAATCTTAATGATTCACAACATGTTTTATGTGCTGGTGATTTTAATCTAGGTAATATCAAGTGGTTATTAGACTTAGATGATAAATTTTTGACTCCTTATGATGTAACATCAGATACTGAAGAACATTTAATTGAATTTTTTAGTCTGTTCGACTTGATACAAATTAACTCTCAACCTAATTGTCTTAACCGTATTCTTGATCTTATTTTTGTTGATAAAGATTTTAATATTAATGTTGAAAAGTCTAATATCCCCTTGATCAATAACTCTTTGCATCACATTGCACTCGAAGGATCTATTAGTTTTTATGGTTACATGAAAAATGAAAATCTAATAAATATTTCTGTACCAAACTTTAAAAAAGCAAACTTTGATGCAATGAATGAATTTTGATCCTCTATTTCGTGGGATACTTATAGTCCTAGTAATGACTTAGATATCTTAATCTTAATCTTTTTATCAATTATCAATGAAGCTGTACGTAGGTTTGTGCCATGCAAAAAACTAAAGTCAAATTCAAATCCTCTCTGGTTTAATAAGAGATTGGTTAATCTTAAAAATAAAAAAATAAATCTTCTAAATTGTATAAAAAAAATCGGGAAAACGTTGAACTTCGTTCTATTTATTTAAACTGCCCAACATGATTTTGATACTCTCAATAAGTTTTTGTACCAATCCTACATGTTTTCTATTGAATCTAACATAAAAGTTAACAGTAAATGTTTTTGGAACTTCATTAACTCGAAACGTAAATCAAACGGGTTTCCAAGCTGTATGAAGTATTTAGGTACTTCAACAAGTGATGTCAATGAGATCTGCAATCTTTTCGCTCTTTACTTTCAGTCTGTCTATTCTTCAAATTCAACCTTCAGTCATAATTTACCAGAAATTTCATAGTGCATTAATATTGGATCGATGGTGTTACAGGTATCGGAGGTCAAAGCAGCTTTGCTTGATTTAGACCCAACTTAAAATTCTGGCCCTGATGGGATTCCTCCACTATTATTGCTTAAGTGCGCCATCTCTTTAGCAAAACCTTTGACAGCTATTTTTAACCTGTCACTGTCAAAAGGGCAGTTTTTAGATAGCTGGAAACTGTCTTTTTTAACACCAGTCTTCAAATCCGGATCGAAACAGGAAATAACTAACTATAGACCTATCTGTAAAATTTCGGCTTTACCAAAATTATTTGAAAAGATTGTCTACGCAAAGCTTTCTTTTCAGATCAATGACTATGTATCAGTCTACCAACACGGTTTTATATCTGGAAGATCTACTACCACCAATCTTTCTTTGTTGGTTAATCAAGTAATCAATAATTTCGAAAATTGTTTACAAACTGATATCATTTTTACTGATTTCGCTAAAGCATTTGACCGCGTCAACCACAAAGTTCTTTTGCACAAATTATTGACATTTGGTTTTCATTCAAATTTATTACAATGGCTGGAATCTTACTTGACTGGAAGGGTTCAAATCGTTAAAATTGATAGACTTTTTTCGGAAAGGATCCTTGTTCCATCCGGTGTCCCACAGGGCAGCCATTTAGGTCCGTTATTGTTCTTATTGTTCATTAATGATATTCCTCAAATATTCGTGAATTCAATGTGTCTTCTTTATGCAGATGACCTTAAACTGTATCGCATGATAAGGTGTATTGATGATTGCGTTATGTTAAATGAAGACTTAAGGAATTTGGCTGAGTGGTGCGACTTAAATGATCTTCATTTAAATGTCTCTAAGTGTCAGGTTTTGTCTTGTGCTCGTCATACTTCCCCTATTCAATTTCAATATGATATTTATGGTTCTAACCTAGAACGTGTGGTACAGAAAAAGGATTTAGGAGTAATCCTCGATACCAAACTTTCTTTTCTGCCACATATTGATTATATCATAAACAAATCCAATCAAATGTTAGGGTTTATCAAGAGAAATACCAAAGAATTTATGGATCCATACTCACTTAAATCTCTTTTTAACTCACTTGTTCGATCTATGCTTGAGTATTGCAGTACAGTTTGGAACCCATACTACAAAAACTCGCGTGAGAGAATTGAAAAGATTCAAAGAAAATTTACAAGATATGTATTCCTCAAATTAAATTGGAGAATTGATATTCCACCTTATGAAACCAGATGTTTGTTATTTGGCATGAAAATTCTTGAAATTCGTCGTACTTATTTTTCGATAATGTTAATCAGAGATATAATTAGCTTTCATATTAAATGTCCTAAATTACTTAATTTGATTCATTTCCGAGTGCCAAGAATCAATTCTCGTGAAACTGTTTTGTTTCATGAGCCATTCCATCGAACAAATTACGGCCGTAATGAACCGATTTCTCGTTGCATCCGGGAAGCTAACTTAGTTTGTAGTAGATTAGACTTTTTTGTAAACTGTAATGAATGTAATGTAATGTAATGAATGAACCGATTTCTCGTTGCATCCGGGAAGCTAACTTAGTTTGTAGTAGATTAGACTTTTTTGTAAACTGTACTAGAGATACATTTAAAACTTATGTTTTGTATGCTTTGAATCCGCGAGCAATGTAATATCAAAAATTTACTTAATTATGTTTTCTTGTTGTTTATACATTAGTTAAATTGCTTTAGTTCTTTCTTGTTTGTTTTAAGATTATATACATGTATTAGTCTATAAGAGAGATATGGTCTCTGATTGATGAAATGAATAAATAAAATACAAAATTAATTTTCTAGGCTTGGTAAGATATGTTTATTAAAAGACACACCTAAGATGGCTTCAAGTTTTAAAGATTAGAATTTCTTATTTCCCAAAAAAAATTTATTAAATTTTACCAATTTTTTAAAAAAACGTATAAAACAATTTTGATTAAAATTTATTCGTATTATTATGAGAATATTTAAAAGCTTATTGTGCCAAGTATTGGCTTATTATTTAAATATTTTTGTAAATGGTTTTTTTTTGTTTTGTTTTTTTTTTTTTTTTTTTCAAACCAAGTTTGGAAATCAAGTATGTTTTGGGTAAAATTTCTTATGGCGTAATTTCAGGGAGCCGTGCTTGTCTTCTCAGATAAGTTCGTTAAAATCAATTGTTTTGTCCAAGTATTGTTAAAAATTTAAGGATCATATTGGATCAGAGAGTTTTACCAAGTATTATTGGCTTCGTATATTAGAGTAATTTTTTCGGGTAAAAATAATTGTTCGCCTGCAAGTAGCAATATTTTTTAAGTGTTTTTTATTTTATTTTTAAGGATTTCCATGAACAGAAAGAATAATTTTCCATCTGCATACAGTCAACGAATATCTTTTAGGAAACAAGCTTTTGCTATATGTCAAGTCAACCTCTTGGCGGCGAACTTTTTCTTTTTTGTTGAAAAACTTTTGCAAAACTTCCATTATCTAGCTTTTAAATTTGATGAAAGAACTTTCTTAATGCTTATTTTTTTACAAAGAAGTTGTAGACAACTTTCCACATGAAGAAATTTAGCGAATGAAAACATATGCATTCGTGAGTACTTCAGAGTCCAGATGCATTTCTATCGTTAATGGCAACAGCATATCTTCTCTATCAAATATACTAGGTACTGCAATGGATGCTGAGATCATGGGAGGATACCCCATTTTCCCTTTTTTAACATTTTGTTCATTCTTTTTGGTTTGTACAACTTCCAACTTTCTAAATTTTTTTCTGGATAACAGATAACAGAAAAAAAGACGAAACACTCAGAAAAACATCAAAATTAAAATACATCTATACCTCATACAATTTAAATACTGACTGCACTATGAGTTGCTGTAATAACTTTGAAACTTATAATCCAATTTATTTTTCGGAAGGATGTCTCTGTGAACAGAGAACACAAAAAAACGGAAGAAACGAAATTTTATAACTGATACTAAGCTCCTCCAAGCTCGTAGTAACTTTGTTGCTGCTACTATGTCGCGGAAAGTCAAGGAGCACTTATGAAAATGTAACTCGTCTGCATAAAATTGAAAAGAGAATTAAAAAAAAAAAAAAAGGAAAACTCAACGCGTCCACGGAAATCGAATGAAACGGTTAAGGGTTTGTTAGACACTTAATCTGGAAATTCAATTAAATTATTATATTGGCCAAAATATTAATACTTACAACTCAAAGACCATGTAAAGCATCCCCTCCGAGCTATAGGTCTCTAGGAGTTCGACGATGTGTGGGTGTTTCAGCATGTGGCAGATGGTGGCTTCACGTTTGAGATCTAAAAAACAAAACGAAACGAAAATGAAAAACAAGAATTTAAATTTTATGCACGAACTTCAAAAATTGGTTATCTGGAATATTAAATTTTATGACAAATAATGTACTTTACGATGAAATACATTTATAAGTTTGGCCAATGGAAAAGAGAATTAACAAACAATTTCAAAAGGAATCACTCTAATTTACAAAGAGGCTAGGTTGGCCCTGGCCCTGGCTCTGGCTCTGGCTCTGGCTCCTCCTGAGGGTTTCTTTATCCATCCCGTTAATTGAAATGTGCTCGGAGGAAAACTTGCAACAATAAGGTATGTTGTACATAGATATGGGTATTGGGTAGGTACATGGTAGGACCATTGGGATTATATTGATTTCGGATTAAAATGATAAGTAGGTACCAATAGATTCGACAAACAGATGTTAATGCCGACAACAACCTATGCCATTGCATCTGTTAGATACATCTATACTATACACAACTACATAAATATAATAGGTATATGAAGGTGTAGGTTTATATTATATTAGCAATCATTTTTTTAAGAAAGGTTCAAAAGAAATATACATCGAGATGAAGGCTATATAACATCGTATATGAGAGCTTGAATTTAATTTGTGTGTGGGTATGAAAATTTCATTCAGTCATATACGAACGTGCTTATGGGGGTACAAGGTTGTTAAAGTGGAAATCCCTATGAGCCTTGCTTTTATGTAATATGAGGTGAAATTGGCCAGCACTTGTATGTAGTATAATAATGAAGGGATTATAGAGAAGTATATGTGGAATTACTAAATCCTTAGCGCATAGACATGTATCAGGAAACCTTTTAAGGAAATTACTTCACTCTTGGCATTGTTTGATGTGCGAAGGATAGAAGGATATTTTTTAAATTGTATTCGTCAAGAAGGTGGGTGAATACGCCGGCGACTTTAATACTGAAATAGTTTACAGCAAGTTGTGGTTAGCCGAAGAACGTATTGTTACAATAACTTAGACATACCAACATTATTTACGAATGATTGGTTTTAGAAAATAATGAGTTTTGGATAAGATATGCTTTGGTCATACGATGGGAACTGAATCCCTTATATTGAAGACCAAATTATTCTTTGAAGGGCTCTCTGGTTACCTAGCTTATTTCACAAAATGTTCGGACGTGTTAGTGAAAGTGATAGTTCATTAACGTCTTCCGCGCAAATGAGGTAATGCTCTGACATAATATGTTTCTTCTTATAGGATTCTGAGTTGCGATTCAAAAGGATTCCACTCGAGGTAGTTACATAAGTCCTGCTTGGCTAGAGTAAGTTATTTGGTCCGTTGGAAATATCCATTCGTTTTAAATTGGACCATCTTTCATTTGATATTTTAGGAAATTTTATTTGGACTCCGCTTCCAGACCTGCTAAAATATTCAAAACTGAAAAACCTTTGTCCAGGATTAAACAGTTTTAACGTCATTTGACTTCAATTTTTTTAGCTGGATATCAATTGGTTTGTTTTTACTAACTGCAATTGAACAACATGAGCAGGTCCTCTAGAGGTGCCAATACCTCCCCACAACAAATACAGAGATAAGTAACGCGATGACGGTCTACCTGATGAAACCCTCACAGTAGGCCCTGAAGCAGCTCTCGGTACTTCGTTCAACCTAGTACAGGCTGTTCCGGAGACACAAACTTATCCAATGTAAAGCTAACAAGACAAATAAATATTAAAACCTGCAATAACTGGCGTGATAATACCGTTCCGTGCGTTTTTCCGTAGTTAATGGCAACCATTATTCTAGATATGGTAAAGTCCAGGATCAAATCTAGGCTCAGCAATTATCAAGCGGGTTGTCTCATTGCCCGATCGTGAGTCAACTCCTCGCAAATTATCCTTGAACATTTATCGGAGTATCAGTCGCCAGTGTACCTCATGTTTGTAGATTTGGAGAATGCGTACGACGACTGTCAATCGTGAGATCGCTTATCAAGAATAATTGTCGCTGTTATTAAAGATAAATACAACAACGCAAGGTATTTCGTTCCGCACAATGGAACACTTTCCGACTGTCAATAATCCTGTTCCTGCTGGCAATTGACGATGTAATGACTGTCAAGGTTGGTACAAATGAAAGACATGGTATCCAATGAAAATAGAGATCATTTGACACATTAAGTCACATAGGTTATGCTGGATGAAATATATCAGTCGCTACAACTGAATATAGACGTGGCTGTCTTAAGAAGGGTCAAGGCTTACAAGACCAAAATAATGACCACGGGCCAAATCACACTAGATGCTAATCTAAGGCAGGGAAACATAGAGGAGGTTACGCAATTGAAATATATGGGCAGGTTTAGTGGCGTAGATAGGGGGGGGGGGGATCAGGGGGGTATATCCCCCCATTGGGATCGATAATTGTTCAACATAACCAGTCATGCCAAGTAAGTTAAAGAAACGCACTCTGAAATTTAGTATCTACTTCCTACGTGAATTAAGTCTTATTAGTCCTTACAGGATTCCTAAGAGGCATTGTCAATTGTACATTCTATACCTACATTCTACGGGGAAAATACAAAGTCAACTTCATCTGAAAGAAATTGTTATTTCAGCAAATCACCTAATCTTCTGAATTTCTTTTTTTATGTCGATTTTTAAAAAGTATTTTTTTTAAGTCTCTCACCAATTGATAATAGGTAAACGTGCAAGAAAAAGAGCTTCAATCCAGCTTTCCATCTTTTTATTAAAATTTTAAAAATAAAGTGCACGACTGGGTCGGACAAACTTGCTCTAATGTGAGACAGTGGTCTTGGGGTTTGAGATTTTGGAAAAAAAGCAGGGAAAAAACTAAGCAATATGAAGTTCAATTGATCACTTAAAAGTCATAGTTTAAACGTTTTTTGGAAAAAATGAAGTAAACCATATGATTTTGTTTATTGTGGAGAATTTTAAGAAATTTTTTTTTTAAATCGTTCGCCCAGTTTTTTCAAAAAACAGTTTTTTTGAAAAACTATTTTAAAATAAACTCCAATTTTTGTATGCCAATTTTTAGCACTTTGTAGTTTTATCAGAAAAATAAAATTAAAAAAAAATAGCTTGGACCGTTTTGGGAAAAAAAATTAAAAAAATTATTTAAATTTTTTTTTTTAATTTGGAATGCTAATTCCAAAAACCCCTCTGTAGGACTTCATAATAACACTATGTACCAAGTTTGAAGCAAATCGGTCTAGCCGTTTAGGCTTTAGGTAACTATACAGACAGACCGAGACACGGACAGACAGACAGACAGACAGAATTGTCGGACCCACTTTTTTCGAATTCTCTATCACCTTAATGTCATGTTTGATTGTTAGAATTTTTTTTTTAACGAATGCATAACTTGCCTTGATGAGCGAACTAGATCCATCCCCCCCCCCCCCCCCCCCCCATTGCGAAAAGCTATCAACGCCACTGGGCAGGTATATTACACTTGATGGCGGAACGGACCTGGATGTTAACAAGAAAATAAACAAAGCCCGTGGTGAAATATGAAAATGATCTGCCAACATCTCGAGCCAGCTGCAGGCCTTCAGTAACCGTTGTCTGCGGTCCATTCTGAAGATCCAGCGGTCGCAAACCATTTCGAACGTGGAACAGGACCCGGCATACAAAAATGGATGCAAACATCAACGGAAGTGGTGTTGTAAGGGCCATACACTGAGGAAACCTGAACACAATATAGCGAAACAATCTTTCGAAAGGAATCTTCAGGGTAATAAATGTGTCAGAAGACCAAAAACAACTTCTTGAAGTAAAAGAAAATTGAGCTTTTTTAGGTAAGGCCATTTGCGGCGAATGGGGAAATATGGAAAAATCTTGTTGCTGCCCTATGAAGTGCTGCAGTATTTGCAGTCGGGAAATTAAAAACTTTTCTATATTTCTGTTGCATCTCTCCTCGCTAAATAAAAACAAAATCAAAACAAAAAAGTTCAAACTTAGCTCAGTTGATTGTATCCGGATTGAAGCTATTCCACCAAGAAATACAATCCAGAAAGCCTAGCAACACAACACTTGCAATGGAAGAGCTGGAAAGATAATTCAGGAACCTGACACAATCACGGATATCGATTTAATGTCTGGAAAATTTAACCCAGACATGTTGAAGATGCCGAACCAATCATTTCATCTATGTCGGACCTTTTGTCCGAATCATCAAAATACTCCTTAAAAAGAATAAATTTATAATAGAGTGTAAAAGCCGCTATATATTGACTCCTAATCAATGGATTTGCTTAAACTCATTCTTAAAACAAAATGTAAGATGCACCATTTATTGAAAATTTATTTAGATAATATATGCATGAAAAATGTTATATTTTTTAAGTCAGAAATGTATTGGCTGATCCCGATACTGTGCAAAAATTGAATAGGGTTGCAACTGATTGGTCCTGTTTTTCGAAAACACTAACATTACTCTTCAAGCAACGGAATAGAATCTCTTGTTTTTTTTTTCATCGATGAAAAGGATATTGGTTGAAGTGGAAATTCCCTTCGTAAGGACCAAAAGTATATTAAGCCCCAATTTCTCAATGGCAGCTGTTTTATTAATTTAAAATGTATAATGACAGTAATACTTAAAACACAGGAGCCATAAGCGAATTCTTATATACTTTATTATTAAAAGAAGAATTTTCGAGTCATTTGGCTTTTATTTTACCCAGCTGGCGTTCCTTGTTTTAATAAAGACAAGCCTAGCAGCTATCCTTTAACTTATCAACCCATTTCCAAGAACATAAATATTGTGTTTAACGAAGAGAAAAGCAGCTTATCGCCAAATCCATTACTCAAATTATAAACATTCCGGTCAGTACACTTTTCGTGGAAATTGTTCTTCGAATGAACCGTATTTTTCATCCTTTTTCATTCCATTTTTATTTTTTATAAGTAAGAAGCCTTTCTCTTAGATTTCCTATCCTTTTCCAAAATACGTTTCTCTTTTTGAGCCTTAAAAAAACAATTTACTTTTCGCACTGTTTTTGAAATTCCAAACATAAGCAACAATTCATTTCCAAATGGATTACACAAATTGATGGAAGGCTTACTAATTAGACAGGGATAACTCAAACTCAAGGATGGAAGGGCCAGCAGCGAAAGACGTAACGCAACAATAGCCATTCGACTTCTATTGTCGAAAGCTAAATTCTCTAATGCCATGACATCTATCATATAATACGACGGAAGGTATATCTTGGCGGGAAAGGGTCCAAATGCTTCTACTCTGTCCTTTGTAAGAAGACACCATCAGTGCTGTCGACCGAAAAATAACAAAAAATATTTTTTTTTTTTTTTCATATAATTAAGAGAAATAACCCTTCAAAATTTTGTATTAATATCCCAAAATTTTTCAAAGTATTTTAACGAAACAGACAGTCCCCTCGGCCTCCTGGAAAAAAGGTTCAAAAGAAAAAAAAAGTTTGCTTATTATTGATCGACTGGCTGGGCAGCGCTAAGTTTTCTCACTTTGCTTTGATTCTGCTTCAATGAGTGCAGATTTCTTTGGCGTAAACTTAGGACTTTTATTTCAAAGAATAAAAATACATAAAAAAAATGAAACTAAATTCGAAGGCGAAGACGAAGACGAAAGCAAAACTTTCTTCGGGTTTTGTAACTTTGGTTGAGGGTGCAGCATAGTTAGCGTTGTCTTCTTTTGAACAACCAACGTAGCGTGGTATTGGCGCAGTGCGAAAAGTCGTAGTTTAATGAAACCCCTAGCTTAGAGAAAGAAGAAGTTCGTAATCAAACACCCCTGTAATGGGATTCAATTTCCTGTTGATTATGTTTACAGGTAATTAAAGTAATGGAAGAATTGGTTTTGTACGTACCCGCTGTGCTCAAACCGGGGCTGGCGGTAAACTTTGCAACGTCTACTATTTTCACCGCAAATTGTTGTCCGGATTCCCGATGAATGCATCTTCTCACTATGGAGAATGGTCCCCTGAAAAGTAAGAAGGAAACAAAAATTTTTAAGTAATTTATTTCAAGCAGTTTTAAAATTAAAAAAAAAAATGTTAATAAATTAAAAGTTTTATCAAAAGCAAGGTCATATCAAATGACCCACAGTGTATACTGTATCCATCGAAGCACGTTTAACCTGTAAACTGTATCTTTTCTCTCTATAAGCATTAGGCATGTAGTAAATAAACTTGATATACCCATGAAATAGGATCTTATAAATAGAAACACTTTAAAAGGTAGGTACATCTTTTGTCTGAAAACTATTGTTTCAACATGAGCCAAGTTTAAAGTAAATAATTAAAAGATAAATAGAACGGTAAAACTATACTTATCATGTATAATCTTGGGTTGTTAAATGAGGTTTTTAATTTAGATTTTCTTCCAAGATTACGATAAACTATTCAATACAGAGAGAAGAAAGCAGGCAAGACAAAAGCTTTATGGCATACCTACCAATGCGTATGCATACACTAAACTACACAAACACATGCATATTGTATATGGTAGTTTTTTAGGTTATCTATCTTAATCCAAGGAATACAATAGGAAGTGTTTAAAAATTTGTGTGATGGTTGGTGGAAAAGATTCTTAGCGAAATTTATTAAAATGAATTTGAAGCTCTTGTTAGGCATCCTTTTTTTAAAAAAGGATTGAGGATAGTTGACTTAATTAATCATTGTTATGCCGCATCTAATCTCAAAGATATTAATTTCTATTCATTTCCTTAATACCACCTAAGATTCTTTGGTGGAGGGATGGGGAAGGTTTAAATTATATTTACGAGAAGATAAGCTGTTTTAAGTTATTGAAACAGATGCTAATTAATCCTTTCGCGTGCGTATCAATTCTCCATTTTAAATTTGAAAAATTCAAACTAATAATAATTAATACCATCTACCGGTCGTTGGGGTATGTGATATTTTTAAAAGGCTTCGCTTGTTGGTGGAAAGTGTTCAACAGATTTTCACGTAGTTTTGGGTGGTTGTGGGGCAGCTTGTAATTGCAGGATCGTATTACTTTGAAAATGCTTGTTTTAAATGTATAGCAAACATTATTTACAATTTATGATTACATAATCTATCTTAAAAAATGTATCTATATATATAAAAATAAACCGCAAAAATTTATGTTTCCGCATAACTCTCGAACGACTCCGCCAATTTTTTTTTTTGAGTGTTTGTTTTATAGGAGAAAGTTTGTTTTAAGAAATCGGTTTGCAACAAATGCATTTCTAGTGCATTTTGTCAAATTAATAATAAATCTTTTGGTAGGATCTTTTGAGGATGTCTATGAAGGTTTCTGTGAAATTTAATGAAGTGATTTGTCTCGAAATGCATTTCCGTGTTTGAAAAAGCACTTCAATAAACAGAATATACATACAAAGAAACACTCTTTTTACTTGCGATTATAAGTTACTATAAGGCAAGTTATGCATTCGTAAAAAAAATTTTTTTTTGGATAATCAAACATAACAATACGATGATAGAGAAGCCTAAAAAACTGGGTCCGACAATTCTGTCTGTCTGTCTGTCCGTCCGTCTGTATCGGCACCTTCAGCCTAAACGGCTGAACCGATTTGCTTCAAACTTGGTACATAGTATATTATTATGACGTCCTACAGAGGGGTTTTTGGAATTAGCATTCTAGCTTCAAAACTAACGGTACCTGCCATACGAATTTTAGGGGAAAATTGATTTTTGTCAAAAACGGCTCCTACGATTTTGATAAAACTTTCTGAATAGTATTTTCTGTGCAAACTTTATGTTTTGGTTGCAATAGATTTTTCAGGGAAAGTCTTATAACGGTACCTTCCATAGGACCGGTTTTTAATAAATCAGATTTTCTAATAAACCCCTTGACGGATCTCGATGAAATTTTTAGTATAGGAGCCTTTTTATAGACGAAATAATACAAATTCTTAAATTTTTAAAAACAAAATTTTTTTTTTTTTTTTTTTAAGTTTCAAATTTATTTTTTATTTTTCGTTTTTTCCAAAAACGCTTTAGTCTATTTTTTTAATTTAATTTTCCTGATAAAAACTACAAAGTGCTAGAAGTTGGCATACTCAGAAAAAATTTAGAATATATTTTCGAAAAGTTTTTCAAAAAAGAACTGTTTTTTTTTTTTGAGAAAAAAAAAAACTGGTCGAACGATTTTGAAAAAAAAATTTCGTTGACATTCAAAACAGTTGACGAAACCTGATGGCGTACTTCATTTTCTCCAAAAAAAAAAAAACGTTCTAAGTATTGATTTTTAAGTGATTAATAAAATTTCATATGATTTTTTCAATGTTTTTTTCCATAATTTCAAGCCCCGAGACCATTTTAACACATTAGAGCAAGTTCGTACGACCCAGTCGTGAACTTTGTTTGTATGTATATGGCATTGAAACGCATGCCGGGTACAGCATAAATTGGCTGAATATTATTTGATTTGCATGGTAATTTTTTTAACAAGTTTTGAACGGATATTCAATTTTAAGCGGGAGGTGGGACGAAATTATCCGGGTTAGTTAGAAATATATAGAAGTGTAGAAAAAAATCTTGGATTGCCATGTCTTTCGCGTGGACGGATTTACGTTGCGTGCTTGAAAGTCGGCAAACTGCCTATAATTTCGTAAAGGCCCTGACTGCAATTTTCAAACTTCCCAGTTATAGAGGAAAATGCTAAATCACTAACCGCAACCTGAATTTAGAACATAAAAATTTTCAAATAATATTTTTAGTAAATCTCGATGTTTTCTTTATTTTTGCCAATAACTTCAAGTTAAATTTTTTTAAGTTTTTAAGGAATAAGTGTGATAGGGCTTTCTTGCGTTTTAAAAATTTAATTTAAAAATCTCTATGTGCACCAATTTGCTACTTTCAATTAATTTTTTTGTTTTGTTCTAAATGCAAAAGAAGTACAGCTTGCCATGACTTAGTTTTTAAGAATTCTTTATTGTTACCTTAGGGGAATGAGACTTTAAAAAAATTTATAAAAACACTACAGCAGCTTATAAAATGCCCTTTTGCTCTTTGAATTTTTAAATGTCATGAAATAAAAAATACAAATAAATCCGGGTACGTTTTTATTTGACTGGGTAGTTACTTTCAGTGGGTAGGTCTAGGTACCTACATCAAACGCGTCAAATGGTAAAAATTATAATTCACAGAATAGGTCTTGCCAATTTGGGCCAAGCAATGAATTTCAGTTTGCTCATTTTCTGAAGCAAAACTGTATGTGAAAGCTTGTCGAATGTCTTGCTTAAATCTGTAGGAACACAATCCATTTGCTTCTTATTTTTGAAAGAATCAATGCAGAACTCCGCTAACTCCATGAGAACAGTAACAGTCGAACGGCCCTTCGAAAAACCATTTTGGTTAGGAACAATGGCAGATTTTGTGGAAAAACTTAATGTTTTGCAGACCATTGCTTCAAAAAGTTTCAGAATTTCCGAAAGTTTAGCTTTTGGTCTATAATTTCCAATTTGATCCTTTTTCCCTTTTTAGACGAATAATATAAGATTGTTTCCATGCATGAGGAAACTTACACGCAGACAGTGAACAGTTAAAGAGAACAGAAAGTGGAAAGGACAAATGACTAACACATTTTTTTAGAACTGAAGCTGGCACTCCATCAGGGCCAGATGTGTGATTATCTTCTAAATTAGATATACATTTCGAAATATCATCCCCAGTTTTATGAAATATATATATATGACCAAATAATTGACCATTTCCGTTAAGATTATCAGAATATAAGTTATCACAGTTCAACAAGTTATCACAGATGTATGCAACGTGGAACATGGACTGCTCCAAAAAGGTGATCGGATGTCTAAGCAATGGAGGGGGGAGGAGGTAGCTTCTCCCAATGTATACAGATAAGGTATCCCCCGAAGCTGTTTTAGTTATCGTTCAATTAAGCCGATGTCACACACCATGCAGATCGTTGAACGAGTTTTGGATAAGCTGGAAATCATACAGCTGCTGTGTGATTCTGATGAGCTTATTATATTAGAGAAATAGATCTGGATTTTGTGGGGAAGCCATGGACATGACGAAAGAAGCAGCTGGAGTCACCAAATAATTCCAAATCACCAAGAAGCGTATTGAGTTACCTTTACTACAGCATAAGTCCAAGCCTGGGGTGAATTAAGTGGCAGGAATATTCAAAACATATGAGAAATAATTATTGGCAGATCAGATGAAGGTGCTTCTTATGACTATAATATAAGAAGTATGAAAATCCGAGGAAGCCTGCACCTCAAAAATACCATAATGCAAACAATAGAGCACGACCTGAGGACGTAAAAAGGGAATATCATACAACTTCCGATAGTATCGCGAGGGAGGAAGAAGAGAAGCAGGCCTAAGAACTCATAGCACAAACAAATGCAGCGACAGCAGTCCCCCCTCAAAGTGAGATCAGTCGAAGAATCGCTCTTGGCAATTGCTGTTTCGTTGGTCTTAAGTTAGTGAGTAAGTAATATTTTATTTTTTTGCTCTATTTGGTTGTTTAGAAAAAAATAGTTTTGACTCATGTCGACTTTACCCGGCAGTGGTGACCCACCTGTCTGTGAGACCTGGTTTCAATGTTGTTCATAAGGACCCGTTATTCACGTCAATACTGGCGGGTTAAGGAAATAAACAAATTGTATCTCCCTTTTAAATTGAATGCCATTTGAAGTTGAAAAGTAAATCTTTTATTAAAAGACCTTTAGTCCCATTCAAATTTAAAGCATTTGCGCTTTCTCTTTAAAAACAACCTTAAAGTGCCTATTAGTCTTGACGCTCCCCGTACATTTTTCTTTCCAATTCTTGAGTCAAGTGGACATTTTAATGATGGTGCAAATGTGTTTCCACTATAAAGTTAACATGATACCAAAGTATGAAGAACTAACTGAATCGAAAACTAAACTACAACACACATGTCTATAATGGCCACTCGAGTTGTAAAAAAAAATCTTAAGCTCTGAAAGCTGACATATTAAATTATAAATTTCATTTCTTTTTTTTTTTCATTTTTGGCAAAAGTTAAGTATGGCTGTGTTGTTGCACAAGTAATTTGTACATCGACAGATCTTTTCTTCAAATCTTAATCTTATCGTTATCGCCCCCTAATGTTCAATACTACAAACTCTTACTTTCCAGGCAATTACACATAAACGACCGTTGATAGTTTGGACCACTTCAATAAACCCACCAATTTATATTTATGACCTAGAATTTCCTTTGGTTATTCTCATGGAAAACCAGAGCCAGAGCCAAATATAGATATATATTCAAGGAGAGGCTGCAATGCAATCGTCCCCGGATATCTTGTGTACATTAAAATTTCAAAGGCAGAGGCAGCATACGCAGAGAAAGCGCCCACTGCCGACAACACTGTGTGTGGTATTTAATTATTTACCTTTGCACCGAAACAAAATTAACTTTTGAATAATAAATAATCATTGTATCCATCACGAGAGTGCAAAATTTCAGCCGAAGAGAATAATAAGGCGGTCTTTAAGCTTAATGTATATCAAAATAAGTCGATATGGTGTAGGCTTATGGCTAACAGTAATAAGGAAGGATAAAAAAATTATCCGAGAACAAAAAAAAAAAATTAAATATTAATCTGATAAAAAGGAAGAGGATTTACAATCTGAACTTTTTATTTTTTAAAAGTTTTTGTTTGTTTTAAAAATGTTCTTTTCATCTACCTACATTATGGTCAAAGAGAAACAACACAAAATTATAAAACTAGAAACAAGTTTGTAACAAAGTTACTTTCGTTCTCCCACCCACGACGCGACGCGTCGTCGCCCTTTGCAACGACGGACGATTTGCTTAATTATTCAAAACGAAATCGTAATTACATGAGTCAATAGAAGGAAAACCGCAATCCTCACTACCCCGGTACTCCAATCAGTGATTTGGACTGCCATCTTTTTTTACGAACCTACGCCAGCAAAACATCCAATTGCCTACACATACAAGGCACAAAGGACACAATATTTATAGGTAATTTTTACTTTTGTCCTTTAAATTCACACTCTGTCTTTGTAGGAATATTTTATGAGCAATAGTTTGATTTTCACCAGAAACCGGCCCCTTTTTGTGTCAACAAATTTAAAATCAATCATTATTATTGTAATGTTTTTAGTCTTGGGTTCGAAAATAAAACTTATTTTCTGTTACTCTTAAATCACCACTACTAACTCTATAAATGAAACTCACTTTTATCAAATCCTTTATTTATTTCTTTATTTTAGCACCACTAATTATTCACCATTTATTCGTTACCACGTTTAAAATCAAACAGTGTCCATTTCCGTTTAAAATGTCCTATTTATACTGGGATCAAAGTTCTCGATTAATCTAAGTCTCGAACCATTCAGAATTTTCAAGATGCTTTTAAAGCTTTCAGAGCTTTCAAATTTCCTAATGCTAAAGTACAGTTTGGGCGGCACTCTTATTTCAACAGAATTATTCAGCAAGTTTTCTGTAGTAGAGACAAAACCATTCATTTAACATTAAAGAACATAGTGCTAAGTGCATTGTAAATGTATGAACTGTTCAATAAAAAACTGTAATTTTTACCCATCATTTTAATCCGTGTTAGAACATTACTCTATTTCACTCCTTGTCCCACATCCAATGCATCTATCATCACCAACACCAACTGATGGGCGTACTGTTAAGTATACGAAAAGAGACTCTATACATACTGTAGTAAAAGCTAAGTCCGATTTAAAATCATATGAAATACTGCAAATGTTCTGTTCAACGAGCACGTTTGCTTGTCTACAAAATACAAAATCTTTGATTCGGTCGTTAAATCAACCATGTGTTATGCGGCACAAGTATAAGGAACTGAAGAATTTGAGGATATGGAAAAACTGCAGAAAAATTTCATTAAAAAATTGTTCAACCTTCCAATTAAACCACCAAATTATGCTGTTTATTTGGAAACAGGTTTGCCTAAACTTTATATTAGTACGCTTAAATACAAGCCAACTATATTATTTAAGTGCTCGATTTGCCCGAAACGCGACTCGCAAACAAAATACTCCAGTATGAAATAAGAAATAAGGATTGGTGGATGGAGAAATGGCGAAATATTGGCGAAGTCTATGGAGAACATACGAACACAATTCCAGGTGATTGAAATACGTTGAAAGATCGGTTGCATCGCACAATTCAAAAGTTTGAAGATACCCAACGAGAGATGCTGGTAGTGGAAGCCCAGTAGTCGGAGAGCGATTTTTTTATTCAAAGCTTAACTTTAATCTAGAGGCTGATAAATATTTTTGCTACTTGCTAGGTCCTTGGACTTAATGGAGCAACATACAATGTAAGTTTTGATCAGATTTGCACTTTGTGTAACCTTAAATCAAAGGAAGACTGCTTTGACCTAGTTGGAGTGTGTCCAACTTATGCAACACAAAGACAACAATATTTAAGACAAAAATTCTAACGGTGCAGGAAACTGTGGATCTTCTTAAGTAAGTAAGTAATTTTTTGTTTATTCATAAAATCATATTTTAAAATACTGGAAAAGTATCTGATACTAGGCATTTCACTATAGTATCACTAAAAACATATTGTATATATGCATCTATGACTTGATTAAGCCGTCTGTTGCGATTGAATATCCATTTTTTATAATAATTCTAGATCAGTGTTTGATTAGTTGTTGCTTTTGTTGTTGTTGTTGTTGTAGTTGTTGTTGTTTATGTTGTTGAAGTTGCTGTTGTTGATGTTGTTGATATTTTGCTTGTTGTTGTTGGCGTTTCTTATGTGGATTCATCCATTGTATTCTCTTATAAGTTCGGATCGGTATCTAATGGCCATTGTTAAATATTTTATCAGTGCAATCCAATTCCCTTCTCCATTTAATATTTTCACCATTCTCTCAGAGTTTATTGACCTTAACCCAAAGCATTGTAGACGCAGTTCCTTGAGAACAGGGCAGACCCCTAAGAAATGGACAAAAGTTTCATCTTCCCTTAGATTACACAATGCAGTGTGGGTTTCTTTTCGATGAAAATGAAAATGTGCCGTTCAAAAATATTAGCCCCCCTCTTGCTTTAAAAATCCATTCTATTTTAGATATGTTTCTTTCCTCCTGCATGTATCTGTTACCCTGGACGTAGTTTAGAATGTTGTACAAACCATGAGATGTAGAAGCGTGTGCTCTCTGTAGTGCCATTTGCCATTCCTTATCCATGATTTGTGTACACACAAGATCGGTTGCAAGTCGAAAAGAAGTATTTTGTCCAACGATGTCTGGTAACTGCCTATCTTCTAAACCCGAGAAATTCATCCAATGTCTGTGCCAGTATATGTTTTTTTGAAATTATTTTTTGGGCCAATATATGTCCGTCATACAAGTTTAATGCTTTTTTGATGTAACATATAACCCATGTGACATTTCATTGTGTAAAGAAAGAGTGGCTGCATTTTACACTCCAAAGTCAGCATATAATTTGGGGATGTTTGTGACTTTTAGAATTTTTTTGAAAAAATAACGCTGCACTTTTTCTATTTCATCATATTGCACATGCCCCAAGACTTGTGCACAATATCCGAGAATTGATCTTGCCACCGCGTTAAACAGTTCCTTTTTTGTAGAAATATCTATATCATTTTTTGCTACAAAAGAATGCCAAGTGAGGTTCAAGCTCATTTTTGCCTGATGAGCTCTGTGCTTGAAGTGTTCTGTCATGCACAATCCTGGTGTTACCCATATGCCCAAGTATTTGTATCTTTTTACTACTTCAATTTCTTCAGTTCCCAACGTCCACTTTTCTAAACTGCTCCTTCTGTCACCATTTTTCCGAAATATAATAATTTTTGACTTTTCGAGGTTTATTAACAGGTTCCACATGCTACAGTACTGCTCCATTTTGTCTATCATGAGTTGCAAGTCTCCCGGTGTGTCTGCGAAGATTACTATATCGTCCGCGTATAGCAACAATCGAATATTAAGTTCATCTATTACTATACCACCTTCAATAAAGGTGGTATAATAATAGATGAATGTATGGATCTTCTTAATGGCCCAAAGTGGAAAAAATCTTTATTTCTTCGGAAAAAGTGCTTTATAAATATAAAATGTTATTGATAACTGAATTTGATTAGGAAAATTTCATGTTATATTAGTTTCTTAGACCAACATTTTAAATTGCTAAATTATTTTTTTCCAACTGGGCTGATGTCAATGCCATAGCTTAAAATTATTTTTTTCATCATGTAAGTACATGTAAATTTAGTTCCTTTATGAGATCAATAAACTTGAATATTACTTACTCACTTACTAGGTACAGCAGATTACAAAAAAAAAATTCGTAACTAAATTTCATTTTTAGAGTAATAAATTAGGCAGCAACGTTAAGAAATAACACACAAATATCCACTTTCCCGCCATTTTCATTTGGCCACCAATAAATTAAAATAATCATAACTTTGTTGCGAAAACCAACTCGTCATGTAAATGTCATTTATTAACTTAAGGTACAAAATCCAACAACAAAAACGAAAAAGTTTTCCATTTACGTAATTGCTTTTTGTGGAAACTTCAAAGGAAACAATTAAACCACCACACAACAGGTAATGCAATGACTTGTATGATCGATTTTATTTCTAATTTTTTCTTTATATAAAATTTCTTGATCTGCTTCTGACAGCTAGAGCAATTAAAACGTCTCTTTGAAGATAGATTTTAGCACCTAATTCTTGGAGTTTAATCAAATTTGACATGCCAAACACAGCTATGAGTGTGGTCTAGGAGACCACAGAATTTCCCATTCACAGCTCTGATTTTGAAATCAGTTTTGTGTGAAAATGGAGGTTCTCAATAGCACATGCCCTATGTCGAGGAACTATTACAGCACCCCACCCCGGCTCCATGCTTCTTGCCCTTATAGCAACTAGAACAAACCAAAAGTAAAAAGATGTGTCGCAACGAGTGTGGGATGAATTATATGTGTGGTGAGCGCTATACTTTGAATGGTTTCAATGGAGAACTATGTATCTACAGCCCGCCCGCCGGCCGCACAGCGCTCTTTTCCGTTGCCATTGCCATTGCCGCCAGTGCTGTGTGGATATAAGAAAAGTCTTTGCAAAACCTCTTCTTTAGAATAATTTTACAAAGTTTTCTAATCCGCAAGTCTCTACAGATTTATGGTTATACACTTCGACTCGACTCGCTTATGGAACGTGAGTCAGGATAGGATGTTTCTTCCTTCGAAAGCGGAATAACAAATTATTTCAAGAGGATTGCACTTGCACTCTACACACACACACACACACACAACTTCAGATACATATTTGAAAGACTCATTGTCGACGTCAGTAATTCCAACGAATTCAAGGTTTTGTCTCTTCCAGCACTGTAAATTGTATTGTTCAGATCTCAAATCTTTTGTGAGGACTGAGGATGTATATCTAAATTAGGATTTTAAACCTGGTAACAGCTGCATTGCTGCATACCTAACAAAAAATAAAAAATAAATGGTTCCTAAAAATAATTATTTGTTCTTTTACCATGGGTCAATCTAGAAGTTACATTCCTACTCGTACTTGTGTATAAGGTAAAAAGTTCTTTGATTATTTAAAGCATTTGCGAAAAGACTTCATTGAAGAGTTTTCAAAGAAAAGTTTTGAAATAAAACCCCCCGCTCCCCCAACTGGAGAAGGAGGAACTACACCACAAAAAGCAACTTGAAGTTAGAATACAAAATTATTTTGTGTTTATTGAGTAATAGTTGAAGTTTGCTTGAACTTTAATTTGTAAACTGAAAACATTATGCACCACTGACTGAATTCCATCAAATTGTTAAAAGAATTTTTTGAAATTATAAAACTTTTGGTTTGAATTTGAAGTTAAACCAGGTCAATGCGGGATACGCTTTCCAAGGAGAAACTAACTCATCTGCGGTTTCCATACAAGCCAATATTTTTTCAACGTTATCCCGTTTACTTTATTTTTGATATTTTTCTCATTATGTCCAAGCTGTTGTTGCTTGATAATAAAAAAATATAACACATTTTAATATTAAAAATTCAATTTATAACATGATTTTTATTGCTTAGGTTAGCTTGTCAGTGTCCAGGGTCGGAAGCAAATAAAATTTGGTTAAACGAGTTCACAATCTCGATTGTAGTCCCGCGACTTCGAAAATGGGCCATCCTGCACTTAAAACCGGAACCACAATTTATTATCACAATCACAAGTGGTGTGGTGTGGAATGTGTCATGTCGCGTCGCTTCGGTGAATGTGTTCACTTAATCTTGTATGCAACACGTATTCACTTATTTTCGTGCATTTTATCGGTCTCGGCTTTTCGTGAATGTGTTTCTAATCTCTCTCAATAACAATTGATTGTTTGTTCAGCATTTAATTTGCGGGTTTTTACTAAACTGTTTATATAGGATTTCAAAGCATCAGGCTGCACTATGATGGGACAACTGTTGTTTCGGCTCAAGAAGTAGTCACAGTTAAGGCCATTGCGATTCATTTCTACTGCCTATAGTAAACCAGACATATAAACCGAAGCGTCGAGTCACCTTCAAAGTAAATTTTAGTACGAAAAATTTAATGAACCTTTCAATTTTGATTTGCTCTTTGGACTATAGGGCAAGTATTGGTTTTTTAAAACAAAAATCGAGGTTTTAATGAAACTTATGACATTAAGGTGATAGATGACCCCGAAAATTGGTTTCCGTTATTTTCGTCCGTTGCATCTGTCTGCCTTCTTTTCAAGGTAAGCAACCACTGCTTTTCGGATTTTCCTTAAACTTCATATAAAGCTGTTTAAAGAAAGGTTGTCGAGGGTCCTTTATTCGGTTTAACCCGCCACGAAGTGGAACTTTCCCATTAACGGTTTTTCCCTTTTGGATTTGCTCGAAAACGGTTTTGACGATTTTGACGAAACTTATAATTAATCAAACATAGGGCATTTTTGACAAATTGGCTTTATTGTCTTTGGCAAAAATTATCTTAGCGAAAATCAGGTTAAAACGGCTTTTGATGGTTACAGCTTAAACTTTACACGTCGTACGCACGTTGAGCAAAATTTCAAAAAATTGAAAAGAAGCCAGTGAAAATATCTCATATCACAATCACAATGGAAAAAATTAACCGGGTAACTGTGGGGTCCCCAAGCGCTTGCACTGTCAAAAGAGAACCTACTTATTAAATTTGAAGAGCGAATAGTGCAGTCTTATTGACAATAAATTGTCTTCATGGTAGCACCCGTGGCGTAGAGGTTAGTGTGTCAGACTCAGACTGCCACGCCGAAGATCATATAATCCGTGTCATTCGCTACATTGACAATAATCATACTTCATATCATATACTAATATTATAAATGTGAAAGTATGGGTGTTTGTTTGTAATTCAATCACGCCTAAACCACTGAACCGATTTTTAAGATTCTTTCACTAATATAAAGCTACATTATCTGCGAGTCTTATACGCTATACATTTTTTAGTCTCAACTAGAGATCCTTAAGAAAATTAAAATAATGTTTCCCCAGGTATCAAAACTATTCTTTTAAAAGTTAATAATTTTTTAACAGTACAATGATAGCCAAGACCTTAAAAGTTGGTCAAAAAAATCTGTCCGTCTGTCTGTCTTATCTGTTTGCCTATCTTTCTGACTATATGTATGTACAGACACCTACAACATCCCAAACGCGTGTGCTTCAAACTAGGTGTATCGAGTTTTTTTAGGTATTGTTCAGAAGGGAAATAGATTTTTTTTTGCAGCTCAAAAACTAACGGTACCTGCCTTATTAAAGTTATGCTGAAGCTCATTTTTCTCGAAAAATACTTAAACGATTTTGATTAGTTTAGCTTTTTAGGTATGACCGTATGACCTATCAAATGACAATTGCTAAGAACGGAACCTTTCATAGGACCGTTTTTTTTTGCTGTCGAAAATTTACACGTATATTGGTAAAGATAGCTCAATTAATACCTACTGCATACCAATATTTTTTAATAAATATTTTTTTGTTTT
The DNA here is from genome assembly GCA_916050605.2 of Platycheirus albimanus. NCBI lineage: Eukaryota > Metazoa > Arthropoda > Insecta > Diptera > Syrphidae > Platycheirus > Platycheirus albimanus. The sequence continues at coordinate 938,802 of OU696696.1, read as the reverse complement.
TTCAAAAACATTTCTCTTAGATAATTTAGTATTTTGAAAACAGCTGATTAACTTTTTTCAAAAATGTTAAGTACTGGGTGGGCCAAAAGAAGTCATCCATCCGATGTTCTTTTTTTGTCTAAAAGAAAAACTTCGATTCTGTTTTCTGATTATGTTTATTTGAGCCTTTAGAATTGTATTGGTCGAGAAGATGATATCGGCCAAATGGGCGCCGTCACAATTGATTGCTCGTTTTATGGCATTTTTCATCACTTCAGCGAGAACTTCGGGCGACAGAATCTCGCACTCGTGTCGAATAATGTCCTGGGCTTGCAGCTTGTTTACGTGAACACGGGACTTCAAAAAAACCCACAAACAAAGTCTGAAACAGTTAAATCGGGCGATCTTGCGAGCCAGTGCAAATTGCCAAAACGAGAGATGAGGCGACCCGGGAACGCCGCCTTCAGAATATCGGTTCATGTTTGGCTAGTTCACTTGTATTCTGCATCTGTAGTCCACAAGTGTCAAAACAGATTTGACATTGGAGGCCATTTGCAAAAATGGGGTGATTTCTCAACCTGTAGTTTTATGATACATACTACATAATGTATTGGGGTATGTAATTTTTGTTTGAAAAATGTTCTCCAAAAATACTTTTTATCTAAGAAATACTACACAGATTTTGATAATTGTACTACCATAGATTAGATTTTAGATTTTTAAAAATTTAGATTTTTATGGCAATCCTTTAGACACAGCGAAGCCGCGGATAAGAGCTAGTAATAGAATTTGACTACATGGGTCATTGCCATCTTCCGTGTTTTATCCTTATATCATGAACATCAAAACCAACTCGGCGGACACTGCTTCGGGTTTTGATCGCTGATCCGTATCATTGTATTCGCAACATTGAATTTGTGCGTATTCAATATTTTGATAGGAGATCCGTCAGCGTTTCCGATCGCGGATAGGGCTAGATGGGGCACATTATTTACCGTTTCTCCTTCTTCGAGGACAAACTTTGTATTTTTAAATTTTAATTTAGTGTATTTTTGAGAAACTGTTCTGCTTACTTCTTATGAAGTTAGAAGAACATACATTTTTTTGAACACCGTTAGAGGATAAAATTTTTTTTCTTTGGCATTTAATTAGCATTTAATAAGCATCACATTTTGCAATCTAAAATTGTTGGTTCTGCTGTCTTTGTTCTGCTTACTTTAAGGACATTAGGAGAAACCTACATCAGACAAAGGCTTTCCTCTAACTAGCTGATGAACTACATACTCGATATGGTCGTCTTACCATGCAAAATGAAGTTTTCTTATGAAATTTTTTTTTTAGATAGATAGATAGCGTGTAATTTTGTGTCCCTACAAACGAATATTCAGGCATTTTCTTTTTGACGTTTTCACACCTTATTGCGAATCTTTTTCATTTTCGTTTTGTTGTTGTGATTTTAAGACAGGTAACTCCTACTTAAGTCCTTATGAAAAAAAAGTAGCAGTGTTAAATAATTTCCATGGTATCATTAACAGTAAAATCAAGTTCAAGAATATGTTAGATTGGGTATAGTTTTTAGTTTACGATATAATTACTTCTTCTAAGCATTTGAGACGAAATAAAATAAGACAAATACATATTCCCTCCGGAACCGGAACGAAGAAGCTGTTGCACAATATAATCTTCGGGTGGAATAGATTTTTTTAGTTTGTTCCTTGTTCTCACCCTTGGTATCACCTTTCCGAAGATATCGGGTATAAATTTTCTCGTTATATAAACAGGATTACTATTAAATGTATCCAGGAAATATATGGTATCGTCCTACTTTCTTCGTTCACTCATGTGTGGTGTCTGGCTAAATTGAATTTTATGTGTGCACACAGCAATCGTATAGGAAGCACAATAAGAGATTTACATTTTGGTTAGTTAATGGTTCTTTATTTCAATTTATTGATGTCAAGAGTGACAAGTCAAATTGGAACAGAAGCGAATCTTTGATTTATCAATTCGTAAAAGCAAACACAAACAAAGTTGATTTTGGGTTGTAATATTATCCTTTCAGAATAAAGCCTCAAAAATCACACAATCGGAGAAAAAAAAAGTGATTGAGAAAACTCTATCGGTCCATATATCTAAACGGATATCTCAATTTGCTTCAAAGCAAGTATTTTCTTGGTTATTTTTTGGCATTATTGATCTGAAAATGACGGTTCCTATGCCACATAATACCATCATCAAAAAGAGTGTCCAAATCGATAATTTTAAAGGTTTCTACCTTTTGTAGAAATAAATAGTAAATCCTGTATTTCGGCTAGAATGAATTTTTGAAGAAAAACTTGAATAACTCATATAAAATCATTATTTTGAATCCTTATTTCTCGGTAACGGTTTAACAGTTTTTCGCTTAATTTCAAACTCAAATGGTAATTTAAACCTGTTTAATTTTGTACAAGTTTTATTTTGTATCTTTTTGTTTATTATACATAATTTTAACTTAGATAGGTTCTATTTTAACTTTGATCTATTTAAAACTTACAAACACCTGAAAAAGGGCATGATTTAATTTTTGAAAAATATATTGTAAGAAAGTTTATTCACCTTAGAGTGATAATTTGCTTCAATTTGAGTATCCTTTGTTATATCATTAGTATATAACTTAAATAAAATTATAATAATCATATTTCCATCAAACGGTTTCCAAAAGTTTATCGTTCACAGTTTGTTTAAGGAAAACTAAAACACGACATTAAATATTGAAAGGTATTTACTTATACTTTTTTATTTGTTTGTGTGTGATTTCTTTACATACTACCTAATCAATAATTTTACATGCAAACAAGGTTATATGGCCCAGCTGTGCATTTTATTTCAAATAATCAAAAATTACCGTCAAATCGCTTTCCAGAACCAAAACATACCTATACCCTTCGGACTAAGGCGTTGAGATAGAAAGGTAAGAATAAATATTCAAAGTCAAAAAAGGTTTTGAAAATATTTTATGATGGTCAATACACTTTTGCATTCGTTTGATCCAATTTTGGAAGCACTTCTTCCACTCTTATTGAGGTAACTCCAAAACAGGCATTTTGAACGTTGACTTAGCATTTTATTTTTGATTTTCGGGAATAGGAGAAATCATTGTGTGCCGAATCAGAACTGTACTGTAACGGCAGATGACCCATCAGCACGATGTTTTGAGTACTCATTTATCAGAATCAAAAACCCTATAGTCGGTTTAGCGATGTCCGTCCGTCCGTATGTATATATACTCAGAAATCTCAAATTTGGTATTTGGTATCTTTGTAAGGCTAAGTTCTTGAACCTGTGAAATCCGCCCACAATCGCCATGTTTGTTCAACAACCTCTATTTGGCAAAATTAAATTGTGTTTTTGTACAGTTACGATCAAAGCACAAGGATTTAATTTTGCAAAAACAAATATATGAAAATGTTTCGGTTAGGGAGTCGTTGACAACCACTTTTCATACAAAACCATCAATATTGCTAATAAAGGGTGTTTTTTAGACGTGTATTTTTCAATAAGAAATAAAAGGCATATATGTAATTTAATGTTATAGCCAAGAATTTTAGCTTTATTATAAAGATAAGGGTTTTCCATTATGTTTTAAAAATGATTTCGGGCAAGTGGCCGCCGTAGCTGGCTCGAATAAATTCCTAGGCGATTATGTCGACCGAATATTGGACACAGCGCGCGATGCCGAACCATTATTTTGGTAATGCAAACCAAACTGAGCATAAATCAAGTTATAGCTGTCAAAAAGACCAACTCCGAAAACAGTATTGCCAGATTGAAACCACACGTCCAAATAAAAACCCTTTATTTGAGCGAAAAACCTTAATTTTCTTGGGAATTAGTTGTACGTAAACATCTTGTGTTATGAAGAAAAAAATTGATTTTGGGTTTGGCTAAGACCCACTTTTCATTAGAAACTATAAAAACTTACTTGACTTGTAGTAAAATAGTATTAAAAATTGACTTACAATCAAACATCAATTAGTGCTTGATATTTGTATAAAAATTTTTTGAACACCCATTTTTAAGGAGCGTTTCCCTTAAGTCTTAATACATACATCAGAAAACTTTCGTGTCTGGAGCAGGGTTGCGAGTTTAAGAATTAAAAAATCATTAAGTCAGAAGCTTGTAGTTGACTTATGAATTAAAAAGAATTTAATTCATAAGCTAGTAAGTGACTTATGAATTAGAAAATATTTAATTCACAAGGTAGTTAGTGACTTATGAATTAAAAAACATCAAAATCATTAGCTTGTTAGTGAGTTATGAATTAAAAAACACTTAATTCCTAAGCTTATTAGTGACTTATGAATTAAAAAACATTTAATTCCTAAGCTTATTAGTGACTTATGAATTAAAAAACATGAAAATCATTAGCTTGTTAGTGACTTATGAATTAAAAATCATTTAATTCACAAGGTAGTTAGTGACTTATGAATTAAAAAACATTTAATTCCTAAGCTAATTAGTGACTTATGAATTAAAAAACATGAAAATCATTAGCTTTTTAGTGACTTATGAATTAAAAAACATTTAATTCACAAGGTAGTTAGTGACTTATGAATTAAAAAACATTTAATTCCTAAGCTTATTAGTGACTTATGAATTAAAAAACATGAAAATCATTAGCTTGTTAGTGACTTATGAATTAAAGATCATTTAATTCACAAGGTAGTTAGTGACTTATGAATTAAAAAACATTTATTTTTAAGTTAGTAGGTGACTTATGAATTAAAAAACATTAAATTCAAAAGGCAAAGTGACTTATGACTTTAAAAAAAATAATTCAGAATCTAGTTGGTGACTTATGCTAGTTATACACTGATCAAAATCTCATCAAGCATGTGAGAGTGTGTGCAATACGTATACGTTGAATGCTTGAAGAAAAATCAAACATTTTTGATTTTTTATCAATCATGACGCACACACTCTCACATGCTTGATGAGATTTTGATCAGAGTATACGCCGCTTTATGAATTGAAAAAAATTAAGTTCATCGTCATCAACGATAACTGATTGTTTATGCATATAATCGGATTAAATGAAAAGCCTTATTTATAAAATAATATATAATATGTACATAGATCATCATCATTCCCAAACCATTTGTTCAGTGACTAGTGAGTGACAAGTGTGCATTTAGAACAAAAAGTAAAAAAGTGAATATTTAAAAACTGAATATTATAAAAAAGTGAATATTTAAAAAGTGAATATTATAAAAAAGTTAATATTTAAAAAGTGAATATTATAAAAAAGTGAATATTTAAAAAGTGAATATTATAAAAAACGTAACAAAAAAAACATAAAAACATAAACTCGTAAGTTTCTTATAATTTTTTTTAAGGTATGTATATAATATTAAATTTTTGATATAATTAAGATCATGGCAACAAATGAAGATTCCGTGGGTAGTGAATTCTTTCGCGCAATAAGCATTGGGGAAGAAAGATCTCATTCTCAAGCCTCAAGCCAACAGGAATTTTTTAATGGGGCTAGTGCTAGTGGCAGTAGCAATATAACAGAGATTTTAAGTCCAGAGGAAAGAAATCTTCTAAAAGATTGCCAAAAAACCAGCTATTTAGATGGACGTTTTTTTACGGTTGACACCAAGGAGTCTCTCTCAAAAAATAAAATAGTTGCAAAATGCAATAATTGCTCAATGGCTTTATGTGGCAATGTCAATGTGTCGTCTAATTTGTTGCGTCACTTAAAGGTTGGTTTCAAGGCTTTCGGGTCATATTTGCAAAAAATGCGTTGCGTAACTAGGTTTTTTTATTAAGTTTGCTTTATTTTTCCTGTTTAAGGGTAGTGCCTTCATTGTATGAAAAAGCATGTATTCGTTTCACGTACTTTGATACTTTTTTATTTTATGTTTTATTTAGCTAAAAATCATAAGAGGTCTGCAGCAAAATGACTACAGACTTATATGCTGTGCATAAATATAGTTTATATGTTTGTTGTCTTCTGCCATTGCTTATTGAACCTAAAAACTAGAGCGAGCAATATTTTTTGTTATTTTGACATAAAATTTAGCTCACACAATTAAAAGCTCAGAGATGCAAATGCAACGAAATAAAAACGCGGCTAGATATTTGATAAAAAAAAAAAAATAGATTGAAAGTACAATTGGGAACACTAATGTCAGCCAAAACTACTCAAGGCTTGTCTCACTATCAGTGCAACAATATTGCCAAAAGTGTTAGAGTGCTTATTACTCAATTATCAAATCATTATATATTTTGTAAAATGGCACAAACATTGGTAAAATTGTTTTCAAAGATTGACAGTTTAAAATATACGTTTGAGTCTTATTTTCCATATGTAGTACAAGCAGGATATGCTTTTCAATATGAAATGTTCTACACCTCATTGCGGTGTGAGTTTCTAGAAGTAAAAAACTCGATTTTGAAAGTTCAAAACAATATTGCTTTTCCATTTGATGAAATGCAAATGATAAAAAAACAACTTTTAATTTGCGACAGTGAAATGACAAAATGTGACCGAATGATTTCAATATTTCAATTTTACAACGATGAAAATGTAATAGATAATGAATATGATCTGATAAGTGTTGAAGTGTAAGTAATAATAAAGCTTGTTGTATGTTTTGTATTTTATATTTTTTCGTATCTTTAATAGAGAATTCCGTTTAAATTTGGTCTTTTGTTTTGATTCTGATAGTGATGATTAATCATAATTTCGATGTTCACACTTGGACCTGTTCTATGGATTCTTTTTTCTTCCTTTTTTTCAATAGTAATGTATATTATTTTTTGGTTTTTTGTTTTTGTTTTTTCTAATAAATAATGAAAAAATAGAAAAAATTGTAAACTACTTACATTTTTATGTTTATTGTTGATGTGTACGTTTTGTCTTATTATTTTTGTGAAGTCTGTTGATGCAAGCAGGTTTAAAGTGTGGGTAGCACATTTAATATGCTTGGGCAGGGAGGCATCAAAAATGTCATTACAACACAAAATACACTAAAGACATCCAACTTACTACGACTATAACGTAGAAAATAAAGGTAAAGTATGTTTAACAAGAATGACATCACTTCCAATAGCGTTTCAGAAATTAAATCCAAATAACATATTGCTTTAAATTAGAAATAATGTGTTAAAAAAAATTTCCGTTTTCAACCAACTTATATCCCAAATCATAACATGGAGCGATATTTTCTTCTCAACCAGACTGCTTAATAGAGTAGGAATAACATTGCATACTGTTGAATCCGCTCTTTTTAAGTTTTTTACTCATTCTTAAAATAACAACTACAAAATTGTTTTTATACTTCTGCAGAAGAAAACATACATATATGTACAATTGAGCATACGTGTTAAACTCAAACTCATAATCTCGTTGATATGCGTCTTCGTAAAATTAAGGGAATGCAGTGCTGACATTTCTATTGATATTAAGCCACTTGATCTTTTTAACATTCAAGTGTTATAGTAAACTTGGCCTTTTTTCGATTTTATTTTTTACTTGCGATTATAGGTAAGGTACTATAAGGCAAGTTATGCATTCGTAAAAAAAAAATTATTTTTGGACAATCAAACATAACATAACGATGATAGAGAAGCCTAAAAAAGTGGATCCCACAATTATGTCTGTCTGTCTGTCTGTATCGGCACCTACAGCCTAAACGGCTGGACCGATTTGCTTCAAACTTGGTACATAGTATTATTATGATGTCCTACAGAGGGGTTTTCGGAATTAGCATTCTAGCTCCAAAATTAACGGTACCTGCCATATGATTTTGAGTGAAAAACTCATTTATCCCAAAAACTGCTCCTACGATTTTGATAAAACTTTCTGAATGGTATTTTTTGAGTTAACTTTATGTTTTGGCTGGAACAGATTTTTCAGGAAAAGTCTTATAACGGTACCTCCCATAGGGTCGGTTTTTTAAATCAGATTTTCTCGAAAATAACCTCACGGATTTTGATGAAAATTTTAATATAAAAGCTCTGTTATAAACTAAATAATATAAATTCTTTAATTTTTCAAAAAAAGTTTTTTTTTGAGTTTTAAAAAAAAAAAAAATTTTTTTGACTTTTGGTTTTTTCAAAAGCGGTTTGTTCAATTTTTTTTAACATTTTTGTTTTCTGATAAAAGCTACAAAGTTCCAGAAGTTGGCATACTCAAAAAAAAATTTGAAATATGTTTTCGAAAAGTTTTTTAAAAAAACGGCTCCAACGATTTAAAAAAAAAAACCTTAAAATTCAAAAAAGTAAAAGAAATCTAATGGCTTACTTCATTTTATCCAAAAAACGATTTAACGTTGATTTTTAAATGATTAATAAAATTTCATATGATTTTTTCATTGTTTTTTTTTCAAAATCTTAAGCCCCAAGACCACTGTAACACATTAGAGCAAGTTCGTACGACCCAGTCGTGCACATCATATTAAGACATATAAGGTGAAAGTAATTAGGTGATTCGGAAAGAGTAATACCAAATATTCGCATTCGCCAAATGTTTCTGGCGAATTGCGAGGCATAAAAGGCCCCTGAGTCAATTAGCTGTGATTTTACTGATTGTGTAATATATAGTCATCACTTAAATACACTTCTAACATCTCTGAATATTATATATGTATGCAAATTTAGATAAAAAATTTAAGTACGTGAAACTGAGAATTTAAATTATTATTTTTCTATTCCACCGAACATATTATGTAGAATGTATATTATGTACCTAGTTACACCACTAAAATGATTTCACATTCTATATTTTGAAACCATTAAATTTTACTCTGCGAATTTTACAGAAAAAACATCATGATAAATATGATGAGTATCAATTACACAAGGCACAGAAAATTTCGAGATTGGACGAATCAAGCCGCATCATTCGACGAGTGACATGTAAATTTTCACAAAGTCTGTTTGAAAATAACGTTTTAGGTTTTGTTTTGAAAAATCAACTACCGATGCGCGTCGTAGAGGATTCAGCGTTTCGAAAAATTATTGATGGTAACCATACATTTCTTATAATTTTTTTTAAATAATCTTCAAATAGATCTGCCATATAAAGCTCTTTGAAGTTTTATAACTTCATTGAATGGGAACCAACCTCCCTTTCATTATGAAATATGTTAAAGATTTCATTACTGTCAAACGTTTATACAAAATTAATAATTTAAACTTTTATGCAATATTTAAAAAGTCATTAGGCTGGTTTCTAAGCTATACATTATTCAGACTAAACAAAACTCTAGGCACCTCTCGATTTTTTTTTAAAGATTTGGATATAAAACATGGAGACCAACCACTTCAACACTTAAGTAGGTACACCGCTGGAAAAAAACTAACCGAGTTATATGACAATTTAGTGACCGATATCAAGAAAGCTTTAACAAAAGCTAAATATGTCTGCACGACAGTTGACGTATGGACAAGTGCAAGAAAAAGATTTATAGGAATGACAGCACATTGGGTAATACTAAAAGGATACAACAATTGTATACACGGTCACACAGTCACCTGGCCAGACGAAAACCTAAGTACATTAGTTGTTTTATGTTGAAAAACTTAAGATATTATTTCCTTGGTATAGCTTCCTTTTGAACTTATAACGGTTTTTATGGGTTTTCGATCTCGTTTTGCTAATATAATATCTCATTATAAGTTCATCTGCAAAGGTATCTAATTATTTTGCTTCGTATGCAGTAGAGGGTTAGAAACCCATCCTTTTCGTCTGGCCTGGTGACTGTGATACACCCTGTATAAAATATACGTATATTAAAAATGATAATTTTCAGCTTAGCGAAGAAGACTTAAGTAGAAAGTCCGCTGCTCTAGCCTGCAAGCGCCTTTGTGGAACCCATCATTACATTAACCTTGCTAATAAAATTAATGAAATTCATCAATCTTTTGGATTGAATAATGAAAAAATAACAGCAACAATAACAGATAATGGTTCCAATTTTATCAAGGCTTTTCGAGAGTTTGGAATAAATAGTTTTGAAGCTTTTATGGAAGGTAATATTTTTTTCTTTTGAATACAACTTTCGATTTTTGTGTACAAAAAAACCAAACTATGTAGTACTTGCTCTAGCAGTTGAAGTTTTTACCTTTTTAATATAATAGTTTACAAAGTTGTTGCTAGAGTAATTATTGCTCCTTGATAGCTTAGCTGATGATTTATAAAATAGGCTTTTATTGAGAAAGATTAAAATTTTGAAAGGAATGTAAATTTAAAAAAATAAATGTTTCCAGATGATATATTATATCCATTTCAAACTGATGAGGATGAGGAACATGATAATGGGCAGAGTAGTGATAGTGACAACGTCGAAAATGCAGAGAACGATGTGCCTGTAGAAAATGAATCTGTTGACTTACACCTATCTTATCATTTGCGATGTGCCAGCCACACTCTTAATTTAATCGCAAGTAGCGATGCACTCAAGGCCACAAACGAAAATCCAACTTTAAAATCCATACACTCCAATGTAATGAAAAAATGCGAGAGCTTGTGGAAATGTTTGGGCTCGCCGAAAATACGAGAGCAACTACAGATATTTTTGGGGTGTTGTTTAAAAAAACCAGTAGTTACGCGCTGGAACAGTCTATTTGATTGCTTGGAACAGGTGTTCCAGCTGAAAGAAAAATTGCTAGACTGCGAGCTGATAACGGTTTCAAATAAAATTTCCGTTTTCTATGAAAGCGATTTTGAATACATTTTCGATTATTTAAGTTGGTCAAACCCTTTAGCTAAGGCAATAGACATTTTGCAAGGGGAAGAAAATTGCCACTATGGGTATGTTTTGCCAACTTTGCTGTCAATAAGGCGGAAATGGGATTCCCTTATAAACAGTAACCGGCTTCAGTTTTGTGCTCCCATTGTTGACAAATTAAAAATATCACTATTGACACGGTTCCACGACTATTTTGAAATAATTGATAAGGGTGAATTGGCAGCAATAGCTGCAATTACTCACCCTCGCTTCAAAATTCGGTGGATAAATCTGCTGGACGAAGAAAAACAATTAAAAGTAAAAACACTGATACAAAGCCTTACAAGAACACCTACGCCAGAAACTCAAGAAACAAATGAAGAACCTGACGATTTTTTTGATTTTGGTGATGGGAGCAACAACAGCGTTATAACTTCGCTTATCCCACAAGAATCTGAGGAGACCGAGCTTATGAAGTTTATAGTCAGCAAATGCTCTAGTTTAGAAGACTTGATGGATTATCCTTTGGTAAGATCCTTGTTTTTAAAATACAATACAGCCTTGCCGTCTTCTGCCCCAGTGGAAAGGCTGTTTTCGTATGTAACGATGCTCGATTTGCCAAGGAACAATAAGATTAAAGACAAAAATTTTGAAATGAGGGTGATTTGTAAGGCAAATTCTCAGAATAAATACAAATAAATGATTATTTGTTTTGTTTTTTTCTTTTTTTTTATTTTTTTTGAGTAATTTTTCTTTTTGAATTTTTTTTTTTTTTAAATATTTTAAGTTTGTTATCACATTTTTACATGTATTGCTTTTTATTTTTATATTTGCTTATAAGATTATTGTATCTACATAATTTACTTTTATTGTATTAATAAACATTGAAAAATCTTATTTAAAATGTTTCTTACCTTTTGAATCTGTTTTTAACTTTCAAACGCTGCTAATAAATTACAAAATTGACATGCTATCTTTAGTTATTCCAATTCATAAGCTCACTATCAATTGAATATTTTCTTGCTGATAATTCACGCATTAGCTTATGAATTAAAATTTTTAAATCATAAATCATTAACTCTAGGTTAAGAATTAATTTTTTTAGTTCATAAGTCCCCAAACAGCATCTCAATAATTTTTTTTTAATTCATAAATCACCAACTAACTTATAAGTTAAATGTTTTTTAATTCATAAATCACTAACTACCTGAAGAATTAAATGCTTTTAATTCATAAGTCACTAACAAGCTAATGATTTTCATTTTTTTTAATTCACAAGTCACTAATTAGCTTAGGAATTAAATGTTTTTTAATTCATAACTCACTAACTACCTGAAGAATTAAATGTTTGTTAATTCATAAGTCACTAACAAGCTTATGATTTTCATGTTTTTAATTCATAAGTCACTAACTACCTTGTGAATTAAATATTTTTTAATTCATAAATCACTAACTAGCTTAAGAATTAAATGTTTTTTAATTCATAAGTCACTAACAAGCTAATGATTTTGATGTTTTTTAATTCATAAGTCACTAACTACCTTGTGAATTAAATGTTTTTTAATTCATAAGTCACTTACTAGCTTATGAATTAAATGTTTTTTAATTCATAAATCACTAAATAGCTTATGAATTTTTTTTTTATTTAATTCATAAGTCACTGACTAGCTTGTGAATTAATGTCAAGAGTTAAGATAAGAAATGACTTAAGCTTTTGCAACTCTGGTCTGGAGCTGGCAGCGACTGTTTTTGGTTGGCGAAAGCCAACCTTTTATAGACAACATAGAAAAAATCTAATAGTCAAATCGCATGATCTTGGTGGCCAACAGAAAACTTCTCACCCAATAAAGCAATAATTGGTCGTGTTGTGTGGCTTGTTACGCTGTCTTGTTGGAGCTACATATCGTCCAAGCCAGGTTCATCAATCGCCGCCGGCCAAACAAAAATCGGTTATCATTCGACTATATCGCTCCGAATTGACTGTAACCGTCTGCCCATTGGCATTGTATATATACACCTAGTACTATCACGTGATCAAGAGCTTAGTTTTCCATCGATAGATGGCGCACCTCACGTGGTAGTACTATAGTTTGTTTATACAATGCTATTGTCACTTCGAAGAAATACGGATAGTCACCTTTCAAAAATATAGCACATCAAACAGTCGCTTTGTCTGGATGCAACGGCGGCATTTTTTCGTTCACTTGTGGGTTTCCTGAGTCCCATATTTGGTAATTTTGTTTGTTTACATACCTACCCACAGAGTGAAAAATACTCTCATCGCTGAAGAAAAAGTTGTTCGAAATATTGGTGTTTATTGTCTGTTATTCCAACACCCACTTTTGCAGTAAGTTTTAATAATTTGTACACATTGTTTGATTGCATAGCGATCCATAATCATAAATGGCAATTATTCAATATTATGACACTTCAAATGACAGCTGAGTTTGACAGGAGTTGATTTAACAATTATTATAAGAATTTAAATAAAGTGTTATTAACTAACTAACTAACTATACAAGAATTATACACATTTTAGATGTGTCAAAAATGAGGAACTTTTGTTCATTCTTCGGTTCTTTTCTTTTTATTGTCTTTTTAAAAAACCCAAAAACAAAACATTTTTTGTAGGTAATTGAAATGTATTCAAAATGTTGTTCCAAAGATTTCTGGAAAAAAAAAATACACCCTACCTCTTTTTAAATTTAAGCTAAATAACTTCCCTTAAGGACAAAAAGCAAGAGGTGTATATATACATACATACAATATGTTAACTATGAATGTATTATAATTTCCACATCAGCACGGTGTGGCGCGTGTGTGGTATTTTGTTGACACTCTCAAGCCTTCAAAGTGTGTTTCAAGTATTAAAAATTAAATGCTCGAGAACATGTGTCACTTAAGCATCTTCGTGTAATGGAGTAATGCTTTGCTTTTAAACATCAGTCCTTTGATGAATGTCAATGTTTAACAGCCAATCACAGAACGTTCAGTCATTTCCTATTTCACAGGAGTGATGACAATCGACTAGAAACAAACGTTAGGTACTTGTCATAATTGTATAATATTTAATCAAATGAATTTGATAGAAGCAAGTAATGAAAGCTCTACCACTTCAAAAGGACTCATTCACAGGTCAAATTGTATCGTCCTGCTGCATTGGTTGACATTGCGTTTTCTTTGAACGTTTCGCTATCAAGGACCAAATTTTACTCTTAATATTAGGTAATTAAATTGCAATCATCTTTTTTATATAAATATTTGGCTTTGTCTATTGATTCAAGGAATCGATTTGATATAAATCATCTTGTCCAAAGGGTTTTTTGGAAACTGAGTAATTACTTTTTTTTTTTGCTTAACCACTTTTTACCCAGGGAAGAATAATTTTTTTGGTGGGTGGAAATATTAAAGTAGACAAATTAATTTGTCAAAAGACACGGTTTCAATGAAAAATAGGACACGACTGGGTCGCATAGTCAAGAGATTTGGGCATGCAATTAGTGATCATTAAATAAAACAATTTTCGTCAACTTTCAACTGAAGTCCTGTTTAATTATATTTTTCATTCGGCAATATTTTTACTGCCGATATTATTTGGGTAGTTGCATAAGCTTGTCAAACTCTAGAATTCGAAATTTCAGTATCATTCAATATTGGTTTCCAAAGATGGCAAGACCACGCTTAATGGTCATTTCAACCCCGTCAAGAGCAACATTCTGAAATAAGACATCAATTCAATGCCAGAGTTGTTTCAGACAAAATAAGGCTTGAGAGCCTTATGGGTGGACATAGATTGGGCCACCGAAAAAACAATGGTGATGGATATGGATGTCGGTTTTTGCAACGCTCGTCAGCTGGTGGTAGAGGGAACACTGTTCCTATACAAAACCTGCAATAAAGTAACCTACTCATTTCACGATAAAAATAGCAATAAACTAAACTAGAGAAAATTTGCTATAACTTTTGTAAAAACCTTATTTTACCGTAAGATAACGATAAGTAGTATAAAAATATAATATTTCTGCAAGTCGATTCAACAAGTGTTTTGGTAAAAAAAAATTATTTTCACACCACCTATAGGTCCTAGAGCGACCAACGAACAATCGATGAACAAAAATTCACCTATTTTAACGATTCATTCACATGAAATTTTATATATTTCTTTTTATAACTACCTATTCGTTGCGATGTGGATGGTATGTGGAACGCGAATAGCCTTTCACTTTGCGGTTAGCGACGAACAGTTTACACACACAGTTTTACACAATTTAACATTAATAAAAACTGCATATTTTATAGTAACAACATATCGTAAAATTCAATCTCTATCGATTGGTCTGGTTTCAACCAAGAAATAAGCTATGCATGCTTTTTATCATCGGATTTCATCAGCTTCGTTGCAATCTTTTTTTTTTCTTCGGTTTCATCATGTGTTTGCTGGAATACCATCTTCGTTTCTTCCTCTTTATCTTGTTATAGATGCGAATTATCACAGGTGCCTATGCAATTCGTGAATAAAATGGAGCTCTTTGATCCAGCTTTTCTGCATCTAGAGGCTCTTAAGCATCCCTTTTTGCATTTGCAAGAAATAAGTTTGAACAAACTTTCTGGAGCTTGCGACTCAAGTGTGGTGACAGGAATTAGCCCATTCTTGTGTGATTTCCATTCCAGACGCCCGCAGCATTTTATTCGCCTTAAGACGACTGCTGAATCTGGTAATAGGTTTGGAACGAAAGTTGTCATGCGGCTGCTTCTTGTCGGTGGTAGCGATGCAATATTAAATTTATTTTTATATGCAGATTTTATGAAGCATGATGTTTAACGACATGCTTTTCACGCCACTGTAACCGTGCGACGCAAGAAGGAAGCGTTCTCCATCTTGTTTTTATAATATTTGAGCACATGAAAAATGGGTTATTAATACGCTTGACATGAATTATCACAGTGCAAACGTTTAGGAAACTTGGGTAGGAGATAAAGGGAGATACCGATGCACATTGGTTTTGAACTTCCGTTAATCATAATGGGACGGAAAAGTAGAGCTGGGTAAAGCATTCCACATTCTTGTACTGCGGCTAAAAATTGAGCCATATATACTAAAAAGTACGCCCGAAGTTAGGCTCGAGGGTAAATTGATGAACATTCCTAGCGACGCTAATTTTACTGGGAAACTAATTAAGGGAGGAAGTTTTCTTTTTAATGGTTTGAGCAAATATTTGAACGCCTAATAGAGCCGTCAAAAGAACAAGATGTAGATCTGCACCGACAACTATTACGGAATCGAATGTGGATGAAACGTTGATTGCGGTATTGATTGTAAGCGTATTCCGTGGCTTGTTTGACTATGAAGTTCGCAGTTTTGAATTTTGCCTTCATCATTCCAATGTGATTAACCTTTAGTTTGGTTTTCCATTTTATCATGAATCGACTGACGCCTGAACAACGCATGCAAAAAGCTTTAAGTTGCCGATAAACGACCGCAAATGCTAAAAAGATTGATCGAACAATTGACCTCAAGATTGCAATACATCCGAGCCAGCCCCGATATTCATTTATGCCAGAAATCGTATTCAAATAAAAATGTCAAAGGACTATCTTTCAAATAAAGTACATTTTATAGCAAATAATAATGGGCGTATTTTTTTAGACGTGTGGTTTTCAATCTGGCAATAATTTTTCGGAGTTGGTCTTTTTGACAGCTGTCACTTGACTTATTATCAGTTTTGTTTGCCATTTCATAATAAATAGACTTACTCCTGAACAACGTTTGCAAATCGTGCAAAATTTACAACAAAAATAATGGTTCCTGTTGTCGCGCCTGGCAATACTGTAAATTTATAACTTCGAAAATAAAAGAGTGCATACGTCAAATGATAGAGACAGCTACTTATACCACCTACTTAAGAAAAATGTATATATACCTTGCTAGTTAGTTAGTAATTCTCCTTTTCTTATCTTAAGTTGCGCAAATACAAAGAAGCTGTAGAAAACGTATGTAATTATAATCCTAGATTTTAAGTTAATAATGAATTAAAAATATTATTTTTAGATTTTTAAAGCCGTTTATAACTTTACACAAAATAAAGTATTTGGACTCATAAAATGGAAAAGTTTCTTTCAATGTGCAACATTCTTTAAAAATGTTTTACTGACCGCCATTTTGGAAAAAAAAACTGCGACACGAGGAGGAAGCCAAGAAAATTAGCAACGAAAAGCAGATTAATTGAACATCGAGCTAATTTGACAGGCGCATTTCTGCTTCTGAACGTATAAACGCCAGGATCCTTAAATAAAATTGCATCACCGCGGATAAATATTGATTATTTCCTGGTGGAGAATAATATCGCTACTGCGGAGTACCAATTTTACATATATATATTGGGTATATTTATGTATAAGTTGCATCAAATCCATATCGTCCATGAACTTGCACATTGCTGACCCATTGACGGACCAACTTCTACATATATATTAAGTATATTTATATATAAGTTGCATCAATTCCGTATCGTCAATGAACTTGCGCATTGCTGAACCATTGACGGACCAACTTTTACATATATATTAGGTATATTTATATATAAGTTGCATAAAATCCAGACGTGTCGTCAATGAACTTGCGCACTGCTGACCCATTGACGGATCATTGGAAGTTAAGTTGCTTCCGTGCCTAAGGCTAACTTCAAGTACATACATATATATTACGTATATATTGTAAGGTGCTGTATCTTGCAGATACGAGGCATTTGTTGAGGATTGTGGTGTCGATAATTACAAAAGATTACCACTACTGATTGCTGCCTGCTGTTCCAGAGATCAACTATATACATTATATTGCGATTATATAAACTGATTGCGCTACTGTTTCCAGAATACTGATTGGCGATTAATACAACAACATAAATAAACATTGATCGCTGCTACTGTTGAACGTTGTACGCTGTTGATTCCGGAGGCTCTGCTGCTCTTGCTGGTCGTCGACTGCTGTCCCAGCGTTTTAACTATAAATACATATATTCAATATATATATATATTAGTGCTAAGAAACGCCAAGGGTCTAAAACTGGGGATTGTGCTGCTGAAAATTCCAGAGGTCTGCTCTTGCTGGTTGTCGACTGCTGTCCCTCCAGGTCAACTACATATAGGTATCACATTACAATCAACTACCTATACATTCCGAGTATATACGACAGCAAAGCCAACGTTTTGACCACTGCTGTCTCTGAGGGACTGTGTTACTGCTATCTTGAGGATTTCATTGCTGAGTGCGACTGCCTTCCAGTGAGGACGTTCGAGTTGGAGTTTAATTCACCATCAAGTTGTTGCTGTAGCTGAGGATTGACTGCTGTTGTTGGAGGAGGACTGTACTGTTGCTGTTTTAGATTGCTGCTATTGCCAAATAAACGAGTAACGAGAAGGTTTGAGGACACAACAATTAAGGTAAGGTTTTTCTGAAAACTATATTTTGTTTTTTGCTGTAGTCACTGTATCATTCCACCACATATTTAATAAGCCTAAATAAAATAAATAAGAACTTCATTACACCTACTTTGACCACAATTAAATTAAAAGGTTTAAAGTAAATTCAAATATGACAGGTAGAAAACACCCTTCTTCTGCACCTCAAAGAGTCAATGCAGTTGAGTCAGGTAAACAGTCACACCACCCGGCGTCATCACAGGGTATTCCCATCGGCGGTGACATAGGTCAGTTTAATTGTAGGTCATGTAACTCAATCGACAATTCGTATATGGTGCAGTGCGATGCATGCAATGATTGGCATCATTTCACTTGCGTTAATGTTACATCCGGAATTGCCAACGAAGACTGGTTATGTCCAGCGTGTCTCCATTCATCAGTCAACCAAGACGATCAGACCAGTCATGAAGGAGAACAAGGGGTTGGAAATGGCAGGACGGCCAGTGAGGAGAATATTCAACAGGGTATGCTTGGTTTGCAAGCACAGGTAGCTGCAGATGACCACACAACAACACCACCAGACGAACCTTCCTCCAAGTCGTTAAAAAAGACGTCTTCACCACATAAGCCCAGGTCTATGGATTCAGTGATGTCGATTAAGCAGAGTCTAAGAAGACTTGAAGAAGAAAGAAGGCTGAAAGAGCAGAGGGACAAAGAGTATCTCGATGCAAAATACGCTTTACTCCAACAAGCGTCGGATACTGAGAGCGATGACACGGGCCCACGGTCGACAGCTGCTAATGGACGTCTTAAACACTGGGTACGTGATCAAGCACTAAATAAGAGGTGCGATACACAGAAGCCTGGTACTTTGGCAACCGTCACGCAGCAAGTACTTACATCTACTCACAATGGGTACTCTGAAAGAGCAACAGCCTTTGTAAACGAAAGGAATCAAAGTGAGAACTTATTCGCAGCAAGGATTCCAGTTGCAAACGACCAACCGTTGCAGAGCAGTTCACACGTACATGGTTATGATATTAATGCGACTCGAAATAACAATCTTAGAAGTTCTGTAGAACGAGCAGTTGTCTTCAGCCAAAACAATGATCACATTGAGACTGAAAATATTTCAACCCATCATGGCCAAAACATGGCAGCTAGAAACATTACGCCCAAAGAGCTACCGAATTTTACAGGCCGACCTGAAGAATGGCCATTGTTTATAAGTTGCTACGAGAATACAACGCGAATGTGTGGACTTTCAAATGATGAAAATCTGATTCGTTTGCAAAAGAGTTTGAAAGGTAAAGCCTTAGAAGCAGTTAGAGCCCAATTGTTGTATCCCCATCAGGTCCCTAATATTATTTCGACATTGCGTATGATATACGGGCGTCCAGAAACTATTATAAATTCATTAATAGCAAGCATCAGAACTGAACCTTCACCAAAAGCCGAGCATCTAGAATCGTTGATAACTTTCGCATTATCTGTGCAAAATATTGTGGCTACAATGGAAACAACGGGACTTGCTTCGCATCTTAACAACCCATGCCTGTTACAGGAGCTCACTGAGAAGCTGCCTTATCAAACCAGACTGAACTGGGGAATGTTCAAAATGGGGGAAAAGGAACCAACAAACCTCTCTACGTTCAGCCGTTGGTTGTACAAAGTTGCTCAAGGCGCATGTGAGGTGACAGATATGGCCTTTTTGAAGTCAAATGTAGTGAGAACCGAGAGAAAAAGGACAGCCAATATTCCCGTTCTGAACGTTCATCAACAACCCGTGGTAGCCAGTCCACACAATAAAACAAGCTGTGTAATATGTGACGGAAAGTGTCTCGTTGTAGAACAGTGCAGCAAATTTAAAGGCCTTAGTTTAAGACTAAAGTGGGACATGGTGAATCGGAACTTGCTTTGCCGAACATGCCTGATTAACCACAATAGGCGCCGATGTACCTCCGATGTAAAATGTGGTATAAATGGTTGCCCGTACAAGCACCATAAGCTGCTGCACAAATATATAGAGTCGGTTAACTCGATGGTAGAAGGAACAAATTGTAATGCACATGTGGCAACTCGGAACACAGTTCTGTTCAAGATTGTCCCAGTCACTCTATACGGTGATAAAACCCAGATAGATACTTACGCCTTTTTAGATGACGGCTCGTCAGTCTCACTCATAGAATCCAATTTAGCAAAACAACTTGAACTAGAAGGTGAAAGCCACCCCTTGTGCCTCAAATGGACCTCTGGAATACAACAAGAAGATGAAAATTCAAAAAGTGTGAATCTTCACATTTCTGCATACCAATCCGAAAAAACCTATCCGCTTCTACAAATAAGGACCGTAGAATCGCTGGACTTACCACTCCAGACAATGAACTTCAACAAAATCAAGGAACGCTTTACGTATTTGAAAGGAATTCCAGCTAGATCGTACCATGATGTCCAACCACGTATCTTGATTGGCTTAGATCATTGCAATCTAGTTAATTATCAAAAAATCCGAGAAGCTAATGTTGACGAACCGGTGGCTGTAAAAACACGTCTGGGCTGGACGGTATTCGGACCATTTGCAGACAATAAGTATAATGAAGGTAATCACGTTAGGCACATAAGTTGTCTCATGTGTGATTGTCAAACTAGAATGGATGCGAGACTAGACGAACTAGTTAAGGGATATTTCCAAATTGAAAACATTGGTGTAAAAGAAGTTAAAAGGTTAATGAACGCCGCTGATCGTAAGGCTCAAGCGATTCTTGACGGATGTACGATACAAGTTGGAAAGCGATACGTCGTCGGCTTGCTTTGGAAGGATAATTGTTTCAGTTTACCGGATAGTAGACCGTCGGCAGAACGTAGGTTACAATGCCTGGAAAAACGATTGCAAAGAGAACCATTACTCAATGAAAAGCTGAATAGCCAAATCCTATACTATCTTGAGATGGGATATGCTCGAAAACTCACCAGGAACGAGTTAAGACGTCAAAATTCGAATCGAGTCTGGTATCTACCTATATTCCCCGTCGTGAATCCCAACAAGCCAACGAAAGTACGAATAGTGTGGGACGCAGCAGCAAGTGTCTCTGGAATTTCACTTAACTCGCTACTTCTTACTGGTCCTGACACACTACCTCCACTCTCAGAAGTTCTATTTCGATTTCGTCAACGAAAGTTCGCCATTTGTGGCGATATTAAAGAAATGTTTCACCAGATTAGAATTTTGGAATCGGACCAGGATGCCCAACGCTTCCTCTGGAGGAACAAGGACACGGGTGACATCGAAGACTACGTGATGGAAGTAATGACTTTTGGTTCCACTTGCTCGCCATACTGCGCGCAGTATGTAAAAAATAAAAATGCCCAGAGGTATGCGTCAGAATACCCAAGGGCTGTCGAAGCCATAGTAAAAAATCACTATGTAGACGACTTCCTCGACAGCCTAGACGCGGAAGAAGAAGCGTTACGTCTGGCATTAGAAGTAGTCCACATACACGAAAGCGGTGGATTTCAAATTCGGAACTTTATGAGTAATTCAAAAAAGGTCCTTGAAGGGCTTGGAGACAGATCAGCGAGTTACGAGAAAATTTTTGAAAATCGAAAAGGGTTAAATGAGTCTGAAAAAATTCTAGGGATGTGGTGGTCCCCGGCAGAAGATCTATTTTCGTTTATCTGCAATCCACGTAGGCTAAAAGATCAAGTGTGGAAGGGTCAAATCGCTCCTACAAAAAGAGAAGTCCTAAGGTCACTCATGAGTATTTTCGACCCTTTAGGCCTAATCGCTAATGTCTTAATCCTTTTGAAGATCCTCCTTCAAGAAATTTGGCGAAATAATACGCAATGGGATGAGCAGATAAATAATGAACACTTTCAAGGCTGGTGCCTGTGGCTTAAACTCTTACCTAGAGTAGAAATGTTAAAAATCAAAAGACCATATTTAAGTGGAATTTGCTCATACGAAGGTTGCCATGTAGAGCTTCACACCTTTGTTGATGCAAGTATGTCGGCCTTCGCATCAGTGGCCTATCTGCGAGTGGTAAAAGGGAATCACGTCGAATGCGTCTTAGTGTGCTCCAGGACAAAAGTGGCTCCTTTAAAATTGATATCTGTTCCACGATTAGAACTAGAAGCTGCAGTGCTTGGTATAAGGATGACCAAAGCCATCATAAAGGGTCACTCCGTGCAAATAAATAGGCGATATTTTTGGTCGGATTCACAGACGGTTTTATGCTGGATAAGAAACGACAGTAGGAGATTCAAGCAGTTCGTAGCATTCAGAGTTGGTGAAATCTTGGAGGAATCAAACCCAAATGAGTGGCGATGGGTGCCCACGGACGAAAATGTCGCTGATGAGGCCACAAAATGGAACACCGAGTTGGATATAACCTCAAATAGTCGCTGGTATCAGGGGCCCTCATTTTTACGCCAGTCCGAAAGCAGTTGGCCACTTAACATCGTCAAGTATTCAACCGATGAAGAGGCTAGAGTGCTCATCCATCAAATTTGCTACTCACGACCTATTATTGATTGTGAGAGATTCTCTAAATGGAAGAGAATGAAAAGATCAATGGCCTACGCGCTTCGTTTTATAAATTACACGAGATGGAAAGAAACCATTAGGGAAACGAATACATTGACCAAATCAGAAATCGATGCAGCCGAAAACTACTTGTATGGACTTTGCCAATCGGAAGCCTTTTCAAAAGAATGGTCTATTTTAAAACAGAATAAATGTGGTAATTCAAAAAACATAATTCTTGACAAAACCAGTCCTCTATATCAAACAAGTCCTTATATGGACCAAAACAACGTGATTCGTATCAAAGGTCGGATAGATGCAGCAGAGAACGTTAATTTTGATTGTAAGAGGCCTATTATCCTGCCAAATGAACATCGTATTACTCTTCTTATTATCCAAGACTTTCACGAAAAATATCAACATCGCTTCTCAGAAACAGTTGTCAACGAACTCCGACAAGTCTACTTCATACCAGCACTAAGGAGTACACTGAGAAAGGTCGAACTTTCCTGCCAGTTATGTAAGATACGTAAGGCTAAACCGACACCGCCACTGATGGCTGAGTTACCACCAGCAAGATTAAAATCATTCACACGACCGTTTTCTTACGTTGGGGTTGACTATTTCGGGCCTATGTTTGTCGTGGTGGGGAGACGCTTAGAGAAACGTTGGGGGGTGTTGTTTACCTGTCTAACTATAAGAGCAATCCATATCGAGGTGGCATACAGTTTGTCAAGTGATTCATGCATCTTAGCTATAAAGCGTTTTTGTTCAAGACGAGGCAAACCTGTCCAGCTATGGAGCGACAACGGCACTAACTTCAAAGGAGCCAGCAAAGAACTTATGAACGCGGTCGCTGCTCTTCGCGCAGATAATAAATTATCGAAAGAGGTTTTAGATGAAGGAATAGATTGGAATTTTATTCCTCCAGCTGCACCGCACATGGGTGGGAGTTGGGAACGCCTTGTCCGCTCCGTCAAAGAAACTCTAGCACAAATAACAATTTGCCGAAATCCAAGAGATGAACTGCTCCTAAGCATGATGGCTGAAGTTGAAAACATTATCAACACAAGACCACTCACATATGTTCCAATTGATGAAGAAACAGAAGAGGCCCTGACACCAAACCATTTTCTCCTCGGCTCGTCAAACGGCATAAAACTTATAACCGATTCGAGTGATAACAATAATGCTGCGGCGATAAGAAAAAATTGGATCGCTTGCGAGCTATTTGGAAACATGTTTTGGAAACGATGGATAAAAGAATACCTTCCTACACTTACAAGGAGGGCAAAGTGGTTTCTCGAGGCAAAACCAATAGTGGTGGGTGATATAGTGATTATAGTTGACGAAAATAGTTCCAGGAATACCTGGCCGAAGGGAATAGTAATACAAACCTTCCCAAGCAAAGACGGGCAGGTAAGGTCTGCTTCAATTAAGACAAAAGATGGTATATATACACGCCCCGCCAGTAAAATAGCAGTTCTCGATGTAAAACTAAATAAAGGTAAACCGAACGGTGAGTTCAGCTTACCAGGGGGGAGTGTTGTCGCGCCTGGCAATACTGTAAATTTATAACTTCGAAAATAAAAGAGTGCATACGTCAAATGATAGAGACAGCTACTTATACCACCTACCAAAGAAAAATGTATATATACCTTGCTAGTTAGTTAGTAATTCTCCTTTTCTTATCTTAAGTTGCGCAAATACAAAGAAGCTGTAGAAAACGTATGTAATTATAATCCTAGATTTTAAGTTAATAATGAATTAAAAATATTATTTTTAGATTTTTAAAGCCGTTTATAACTTTACACAAAATAAAGTATTTGGACTCATAAAATGGAAAAGTTTCTTTCAATGTGCAACAGGTTCCATTTTTTAGTTTAGCGATGAGGCTCACCTTTGGTTGAATGGATACTTCAATATGCAAAACTGCCGCATTTGGAGTGATGATAATCCTCAATAGTGTATGTTGAGACACCGTTACATCCACAAAAACTGACGGTTTGGTGTGCTTTATGGGTTGGTGTAATCATTGGTCTATATTTCTTCCAAAATGAAGTCGGCCATAATGTAACATTCAATGGGGAACGCTATAGAGCCATGATTAATGATTTCGTGCCTGAATTGGAGGATGTTGATGTGGACGACCTTTGGTTCTAACAAGACGGCGCTACATGCCATAACGCCAACGAAAAAATCAATTTATTGAAGGAAACTTTTGGTGATCGCATTATCTCGCGTCGTGGGCCCGTGGCGTGGCCTCCAAGATCGTGCAATTTAACACCGCTGGACTATTTTTTGTGGGGTTTGTGAAGTCGCTTGTATACGCAGATAAGCCCGAGACGATTGACGCCTTGGAAGAGAATATTGCTGACAAACGGCCATAATCGCTGCAAGAAGTGGTGGAAAATTGGGAATTTATTCGATCCAGCCGCGGCGACCACTTACCCGAAATCATTTTTAAAACATAATGGCAAGCCCTCATCTTTATAGTAAAGCTAAATTTTTGGGCATAACATTATATTGTATGCGTTTTATTTCTTCTGGAAAACCACACGTCTAAAAAAACACCCTTTACAATTTATCTGTGTTTTATTTAAATTTATAAAAAAAAACACTCTTTACTTGTGTAGGTATTGCATGTGGATTAGGAGTACTACTACAATGAAAACAAAATAGCCACTGCGTGCAAATGAGATTTTCTTTTGCTTCGCGTGTTGAGTCGATTTTGCAGCACTCCTACGGTAACACAATTCATCATTTTACGAAAAAAGGTTATAATATAAATTATATTACATAAATATTTTCATCGTTAAAAAAGTGGGAAAGAGGATAACTTATAAATGGCGCCACTAGTGTGAAACATA
Source organism: Platycheirus albimanus (assembly GCA_916050605.2). NCBI lineage: Eukaryota > Metazoa > Arthropoda > Insecta > Diptera > Syrphidae > Platycheirus > Platycheirus albimanus. The sequence goes on along the minus strand of OU696696.1, from coordinate 913,291 downwards.
CGAGGTGGCAAAGTCAAAATTTGAAAAAAGCATGTCGAAATCTATAAAATCACAAATTTTTTTAAACTCCCGGAAAACTTTCCAGGCACCAAATTACTGACATTTATAAGAGAAGGAATCTATTAATAGCTAAGATTCAAGATGATAATATACCCAGGCCTACTTCACTCAAACGAAAAGTGTACATTTGTTAGAGAAACTTATTTTCGTGAAGCATTTTATCAAAACTTTCACATATAACGTCTTCATCAAAGTGCGTGCACTGTTTTAGTTCATAACTTTTATCATCAAAATATGAATCTCAAGGAATGGGTGCCACAGAAACAGCAGGATAAGGATGAACGCTTTTCTTTTGAAAAGGATTTCGTCGCATGTAGATAAACCCGGTTGTCGAATTTCGATTATGTTTCCCATGATTTAGATTGTTATCTTTGAACCGGCTGCTGTCACTTGCCATCGGAGCGTGTAATTGGTGGCAATTTAATGCGTGTTGCGTGCTTTGCTGAATGAAGCAATAAATAACTTTTTTTCAAATCGGAAGTTGGTTGTGGATACAAGCTACTCCTACTACCTACCAAATTGCTGGAGCAAGCTATAATATTGATTACATTTTGTGTTTCCCGTCGACAAAATTAATTTAAACCCAAACCAGGACAAAGGAGATGATTCAATTTTTCATCGCATAGACATGGCAAAGTGAAATTTTCAATTGGAACGAGAATTTCAATACAGTCGTAATTTCAAAGACAAGGGGAGGAACTAAAATTGTTCCGGTTTCATAAAAAAAATTATTTTGTAGAAATATTGTCAATTTTTGAAGCAACGAAAAAAAAACTTTAATATATTTATTTGTGTCTGTCTGATACCTCATGTAAGTATGAAGTATCTTAAGCTATTTTTTTTTTTTTGACACCCCCCATAGATGGCGTTGGGGTCGCTTTTCGAAAATTCTAATTTGCTTAAACTCAAATCATATAATAAACAAAATAAAAATCTTTGGCAAATATCCATGTAGTTTTCACTGCATATTATTTACATATCAATATTTTATTTATTTTAATATAGTAATATAGTCTGTTATAATTACTAAAACTTCCGGCAGGTGGCGTTGGTTGGAGTTCAAGTTGAGCAATTTTTTCTGGCGTAGCTAATGATTCATTATTGATTCAGTCGACGTTTTGAGCACGCTTTTTCATTCGGTGGTTGATTTGGACCGTATCGTTTGGGGATTGGTCCTTTGTAACCTATCAAAATAGGATATTCGCTAGACGAAATATCAAAATAAAATTCCGTTTAATTAAGTTGATGATCGTTGAGCGAGTTTTGGATAACAGACTGGTGGACTTTTCGGGTGGAAATGGGTACCGTATAAGTCCTAAAACAGATACAAGCAAATGCAGTGACACCAGCTTTTGGAAAGCTTCAAAAATGGAACAATCCAATACCGGGAGCCTTGTCGATGCTTTCTGTGGTCAACCCGACGAACCCTACAGGCGGAACATTAATGTGAAGCAGACAATCGGGGAAAAAAAACTTTATAAAGATTTCGAAGAATCTTCAACACTATTGTGAAATAATTTCAATTTTTTTTTTAGTGAAGTGATTTCTGAACTATTTATTTCATTAACAAAATTAATAATCAATTAGTGTTCTTTTCCTTCTCTTCCGAGGATTGAGGAACTGGCAAATCCTCCAAATATTAAACTTGTCACGAGAAAGTGCATATCTGCAAGCCGTTCGGATCAGGCGGGAGACTTACAATTTTTTCTATTCCTGCAAATCTATAACGCACACACACATACCTATATCTGGAAGTGAAAATCACTGGGACGTGGCTCCCTGCTGAGTTGATTGTGCCATAATATTAATTTATTACTTTATAACGCGGGTATCATTTTGCATTTTAAGAACTAGTTGACTTAAGAACTAGTTGACTTTTTATTCCATAGAATGGGTATATTGTATTGTGGAGTTTGTAACATAGAGAAATAATACCGTTAGGTATAAAAAAGTATATATATTCTGACTCAGAATCAAAAGCCTTGTCGATTTAGCCATGTCCGTCCGTCCGTCCATCCGTCCGTATATATATACTCTCTAGAGGTCGCAATTTTTGAGCTAGAAAGCTGAAATTTGGTATATATAATTTTTGGTTCAAGAGTAAGGCTGAGTTTTTGAACCAGTAAAATCCGCCCACAAACACGCCCACAATCGCCATTTTTGTTGAACAACCTCAATTTGGTAAAATTAAATTATGTTTTTTGAACAGTTACGAAAAAAGCATAACGCTAAAATTTTGCACACGCAAGCTTTAGGTAAACCTTCTTCCAATCAAATAAAAATATTTGAGTTTGGGCGTGGCTGACGCCCATTTTTTATACAAAACCATCAATATTGTTTTTATAAAATAACAAATGTTATATTAAAGAGAAAAACATTAAATTTTGTGGGCATTACTTGCACATAAACATCTTGTGTATGAAATCAATAAATTTGATTTTGGGCGTGGCTGACGCCCACTTTTCAATAGCAACTATTACAAAATTGTTTTTGTAAATAAACGGTATTTATAATGAATCCGCAAGCCAAAATTTTGCGTCTCTTAGTAGAAACTAAATCGTTTGTGTATGAAAAGAAATTTTTGAATTTTGGGCGTGGATTTCGCCCACTTTTTATGAAAGAACGAAAAACGTAGTTTTAAAAATTTAAAGTACTAACAATATTCAATTTTAACCTTTTTTCCCTTCCGTTCGTTTTATGAAAAATATCTCTACATTTTCTTGTGCAAATTTTTTCAATACGCCCATTTTTGAAGGCGTGATTTTGATAAAATACCTTTGTTCAGGTAAGATTAGTTAAAAACTACTCGATTTAGCTGTAGTTTTACACATATGCCTAAATACTGATCAAAGCTCGGTTAGTGCTTCAAATTTTTAAGACACGCCCACTTTTAAGGGGCGTTTCCGTCAAAAGTTGTATAAGGCATTAATTTTTTAACGTTTCTTAACTATCGGTCACAGTTTTGAAGTAAAAAGATGAACACTTAGATCTATATATTCCCTGGTTACGTAGCAGAGTGTGGTCCAAGAATTGTTAAAAACACCCATAATCGCTATTTCCATTCAAAACCTAATTTTTAAAAATTTAAGTTTTGTCTTGTTTTGTTCAAATCGATCTGCAAGAATAAAATTGAATGTCCCTGAGCTCATACCAATTGCCTTGGCAATAAAAAGTTTTAACTTTAGGCGTGGCGCACGCCTTTTTTTATTTTTCCAGCACTAATTGAACATCACACCACACAAAATTAATGTTATTGAATTTGTTTCTGTCTGCTAAAGAAGAATTTTGTTTCTGAAACTGAAACATCGGCTGGCTACGGGAGGCAGACGCATACACATACAAAAATATAGGAAATAGGGTATCCAACAGTTCGCTGCAAACGTACTGTAGCTCTCGTTTATGTTTTTCTAAATATAATCGCTTGTGAAAGTAAGCAATCCATTACTTTACGGGGTAAAAGATGATTGCATTGTATTTATATTTTATAGTAATTTCATGGAACATTTTTTCCAAAACGTCCACTTTAAGGAGGTTGATTTTTTTTTTAATTACCTACCTTTACGCTTTACGCAGTTAAAGTTAAAAAAAAAAACTCGATCCGATTCAGCTGTATAATTCACGCATTTGCTTAAAAAATAACAAATAACGATTAAAGCTCTGTTCATGTTTGATATTTTTAAACAAAGTTCAAACACACGCTTACTTTTATGGAGCGTTTTCGCATTAATGTTCAAATATTTACTAACTATCAGTCACAGTTTTGATGTAAGATGATTATCCTGCATGTGCGTTGTGACTTTGAAGCCTACCTTGAAAGTCAGAACTCGGCAAGGAATGGCTGGGAGTATAAGTTTCTACGCTCGGCTCCGATTGAAATTGTCAAACCAACATTTTATGTGTTGCTTTTATGGTAAGTTTGTTGGTTTTGTTAATAAATTTGCATCAAACAAGTATTTAGGTTTTTTATCAATCTCGATATATCAGTTCAATAAACTTACTTAAATTCTCTGGTTTGAGCTCTGATTTGTAATCATGAGAAGTATCGAAAAACAAACAATTAAAACAAGCTGATTCTAAGTTATAAAACTGTGATACTCCATCCCTGAATAAGATTAGAATCAACATGTTAGTTCATTCATAACTGGGCACACTCACCTCTCAGAGCATGCCCTATCTCAATCTCAATTTAATGTTGTCGTTAACTAGGTATTGCTACTTATTTATTAATAAATATTTATTTATAACTTATTGTTAAATGTAAATAAACTCGTATGTACTTACTTTCCAATAATTTCACAAAGTTCGTAAACGTCATCAAAGAGCACTTCATCCTCAGCCATTTTTGTAACGAATTTATTTCAATAAATATTCCCAAAGAAGTCACGTCGTCGTCGTTGATGTCGAAAATCAAAACACACACAATCCGAGGGCGTAAAATACCTTCGTCCTTCGCGAAACACTTTGACCTTACGTCTATAAACTCTCTCTTTTCAGAGTATTTTTACACTATAAATTCCTCTTAAAAAAAAAAGAACTATATACACACTCACATGTGATAAATCACACGGTTTGACACCCAAACAAGCACTTTTACACAGTACAGTCGTCACGAGTTAAAACTTTTATACAATGTTAAAATATCGAGTCACAAGGAATGTTCGTCGTCGCAAATCCTTACAGCATTAGTTGTTAGAGATTTAAAAAGGATACCCCTTCAATATATAGGAAACGAAAAATAAATACAACAAAACAAACAAATAGTCGCGCAACTTAATCCATTGAAAAATTCTTCGAACACACAAAAAAGGATTCTGTCTCCTTTTTCTATTTGCGTCGTTTTTTTTTCTTCTTCTTTGTAATCCTGTTTCATAGAAGGAAAGCTAGTAAAGGGGCTTTTTACTATTGGCTTCACGCCAACTGTTGCAACGCGTTCACACTGCTGCAAGTGTAGTAGTGTGATGGTGGTGATAAAATGGCCGTTGCACTCTGCTCAATACATACGAGTATTATGATATCCTTTGGTTGTTTTTGTTTTTGTTTCAGTTTGTGTTTCGATGGAAGCCTTTTGTCCTCTTTAAGACAAAAAGTTTACCTTGTTTACATAAAAAGCGCCAAAAAAGAAAGAGATTTCAAATGCTACTCGCATAGTTTAGAGGCTCTTTTACGAAGATTTTCTTATCAGATTTTTTTTACAGTAAATTGAATCTTTTTCGATGATTTTCATTTTCATTTCCCGGAACAGTTTGTGTAGCGCACCGCTCTCAATTAGAAAGTCCTGAAAAAAAGAATAGAGAAAATTATAAATTAATTTTAACAGTAATGGCATGTGAAAGCAGACAATTTGTTGTTACGATGAGAAATTTTAAGGATTCGAATGGGAGCCTTCTCCCTAAACGCAATACATTCAAATTGGAGCAATTTCCTTTCAGACACATATACACAGACACACACACAAACATACACACATTGCCTTACCTTCCTGATTAATTTCAGCCTCAAAACGTTTACCAAAACGCACTTAACTAATATAATATAAAATTTCCATTGAACCCACACCCAAGAATGCACATTTCACGAGTGTATCCATTGAAAAGACAAATGGTTCTGCTTTTGCTCTGACATCCTCATATCTGGGAAATCCTTTTTTTTTATTTTAACAATTTTTTTTACATTATTTTGAGTTCTTTTTGTACAGCAGGCAGAATATTTTTTGTTTTTGCTTTATAAACGTCGCTCGTTGAAGACTAATTTACGCTGGAGTACCACTTTCAGTATTGTAGATCTACATCATACAACCTTGGACTGTTAGAATATTATTTGCCGGTCTAAAGAATTATCCTTGCAAGTGGAAATGGAAAGAGGAAAAACTTCCATTTTTACATTGAAAGAGAAATACAAAAAAAAAAATACAAAATACGGGCCTTAGCTTCAGCTTCAGGTAAGAGAAAATAAAATAAGGTGAAAAGAGAATGTGGTGAATAATTTATATTCACCCTGCCGCTTCCACCCAAGGACCCAAGCCCAACTGCAGAAATATTGAGTAGAACACTCTGGCGTATACGTAACCTTAGAAGTATATGAAATTTGTTTGTGATTTGAATATTAAACTGATGCGAAAGAATAGTTAATGGATTTTCAAATGGAGATTATCATAGCATTATATTTAATATATCCATTTTTTTTCTATGACTATAGGTTTGTATTATATAAAGCAAATTAATATTGTTTGTGTATTATATTTGCATTTGTATGGTTTAAGCCTTCAAAACAAGGACACACTGGTTGCCCTCGAGAAAAAAAAAATTGTTTTATTCAGTGTTGACATTAATCGATTAATTGATCAATTACTAATCAATAGGTACGTTCTTGGCCAGAATTAATCAAATTGAAAGCGGTAATCAGGAACTGTTGTTCGTGAGTTTTGACTGTGTATGGATGAACGTTGTAAAGTAATTTAAAATTATATGAACATAGGTAACGATTTGTGTGTTCAGGTGAGAATTTTTTTTTTCTGTTAGAAACTTGCAGATATTGCATTATGTCAAGTTTATGCTGTTTATAAATTAATAGCAAAGATGGTAAAGTTTGTGGCAAGTAGGTAGGTATACAACAAACAAAAACAAGCAATAACTTTGGAATACGAAAACATATCTATATGTATGCGAAATAAAAAAATCACTATTTAACTTTTACCAGATAATTACCTAGTCAAAAACACAAAAAAGATCAAGACGAATTCTTAATATGAATAATTTTATACAGTTGCTAGATAATTTTCCCTATTATAAAGGGTGTTTCTTAGAGGTATAGAACCTTAATTTGTGATACATCTTGAGTTTGTTTGCCACTTGATTTCATCATGATCCGACCGATGCCTGAACAACGCACACAACGTCCATTTTTGGTTGAATTTGAATGGCTACGTCGATTAGCAAAAATGTAGCATTTTGAGAGTTGATTATAAACAAGCCATTGTTGAGATGCCGTTACATCTAGAAAAACTGTCAGTTTAGTGTGCCTTATGGGCTGGTCGAATTATTAGTCGATACTTCTTTAAAAACGATGCCGCCGAGAGGGTTACATAAAATGGATAACGTTAATATCTAATTTTATAGCTATATATGTACCTATAAGAAAACACCCTTTAGTAATTAAAAGCCATGTCCTAATCGCAGAGACTGAATCCCATTATGTACTTTAATATCATAGTTAACTCTGCTTGTAGGAAAAGTAAAAACAATTCAAGATTTTGGGGTTCCATTTGAGAAAATTTTTACAATGCCTAATATTGTGTTTTTATGAGTTATTATTTTTTTTTTTTATTTTTTTTTTTTTTTGAAAATTTCCAAGTTCGATTCCCAATCATACAAACTTATATTTATCAATCATCTCATATCTACTAAATCTATTCGAAATAATGTTCAATAAAGCTTAACCGTTCAACATCTAGCTATATTCTACTACAGTGTCAAGTGAAAGAAGGGAAGCAAAAAGGATTCGTAAAGCTCTGAGATCACTCTGAAGTCACCACGATCGTCAATGCTACAAAGTCTTATTTAATTCTTCTCTTTTTTTTAAATTTTTACGGCCTATTGTGATCCCATATTTTTACAGAAAATTTAATTTAAAAATTCATTTTGTGAGTAGATATACCTAATATACCATAATCCGATCAACGAAAATAGCACCGATTCACACACGATCTCGTTGATGTCAGGATCTAAATTTTAGTTGTAATGCCGTCTGCCCGTTAAATAGTTACAAAAGAAAAGAAAATAAAAATGTTATTAATGTTAAGGAAAATGTTAAGATTATAAAAATTTTGTCATATAATATAGCAGGACTTAGTAATAAGTGTATTTTTAACGACTTTTTTAGTTTTGTAAACAAATTTGAAATAATTTTTTTATATGAAACTTATTTAACTGATTATACTCTTGAGAAGTACGAGAACAGGTTTATTAACTACGAACTGAGAATATTGCCTGCAATTAGAACCCATGCGAAAGGAAGAGCGAGTGGAGGTTGTATTTTCGGATATAAGAAAGATATGGATAGCATCAAGTGTGAATTCAACCTTCATAGTGAAATAATGTGTTTGGACTTAAAAATTTGCCAAAAGAGGTTTCGTATATTACCAACTTATATTAATTGTAACCACTGGGATACGGATTTTGAGAAAATTAAAGAATTTTTATCGTTTGAAGACATCGGAAATTTGTTGATGGTTGGCGATCTCAATGCAAGAATAGGCAACGAAGGAGGAACGGAGAATGATCGGCTTGGGAAAAATAGAAAGTCTAAGGATTCAACTAAAAATCAAAGAGGCGTGAGGGTGTTAGAACTCTGCAATTCATACGGGCTTCGAGTTCAAAATGGTACGAGTGAAGGAGATAAAAATGGTGAATTCACATTTGTGGGAAAACAAGGTAGTTCGGTCATTGACTATAGTCTGGAAGGAGGGGAATGGAGCTCTTATATAACAGGCTTTGAAGTTGAAAAGAAACCTTATTCAGATCATATGCCTATAACTGTATCATTCAAATGTGGACAAGAACAAAACGTAGAATGTTTAGACTTAAAACTTCTGCCTAAACTGCTCTGGAAAGAAACAGCCGCTTCCGAATATAGGAGACAGTTGGATACTCTTCTGCTGGCCGACGGAAATCAAAGTAGTATAACCAAAATAGAAAACTGTATAAAAGGAACACATCATGGTCATGGTTCGGACAATTTGCGACAGAGAAAAGATACTTTCAGAGAACCATGGTTTGATATAGAGTGTATGCAGGCGAGAAATCTATCATATGCTTGGCTTAATGAGTATAGACGGTCTAATGAGAACTTTGCCAAAAACTTGTACATTGAACGCAATCAAAGTTATAAAACGCTTTGTAAGAAAAAAAAACAGAGATATTATGAAGCTATGGCTCACGAAATAGCTGTGTGTAAAAGTGCAACAGAATATTGGAAACTGGTCCGTAAACTAAATGCAACAAAATACACCATCAGTCATAGACTAGATTCCAATAGATTGCAAATTCACTTTAATCAGTTGTTGAATCCAACCAATACAAGCCCATTCATGGTTCAATACGCGCAACCTGGTTTTCAAAACGACATTTTGGACATGGTAATATCGCAGGAAGAGGTGCTTGTAGCGGTTAACGCGCTGTCGGATAGAAAAGCAGCAGGCTCGGACAGAATACCTGCAGAGTTCTATAGATATGGAACAGGCGAACTTAATAAAAATTTAACTAGCTTTTTCAACCAAATTTTTGGTCAAGGAACCATCCCTCAACAGTTCAAAGATGCCATGATATTTCCAATTTACAAAAAAGGCAGTATTGATGAACCTTCTAATTATAGAGGAATCTCCTTTTTGAATGCATCCTATAAAATTTTTACATCGATATTACTAAAGCGACTGAATATGTGGATAGATTCAAAAGATTTGTTAAGTGAGTACCAAGCTGGGTTCAGAAGAGGTTACTCTACTATAGATCACATATTTGTGCTCAATAGCATTGCTGACTCGTTTTTGTCGAGGAATAAAAAATTGTTTGCTTGTTTTGTTGATCTAAAAGCAGCCTTTGACACAGTGGACAGGAATGCATTGATGTACAAGTTATTCAGATCAGGAATGTCACGTAAATTTGGAAGAGTACTCCAAAACTTATATATGGACACCAGAGCAGCGGTCTGGAATGGCACAAATGTATCTGATTGGTTTCAGACGAAGTCAGGAGTAAGACAGGGCTGTGCGCTCAGTCCAAGTTTGTTCGCACTATACATCGACGATATAATTGATGCATTATCAGGTTGTATAGATTACGGAGTTACCATTAAAGCGCTACTTTTTGCAGACGACATTGTGTTGCTTGCCAACACACCGGAAGCTCTTCAGCGTATGATTAATAGATTATCCGAATATTGTATGCAATGGAATCTGGTGGTTAACATAAATAAGACAAAAGTCCTAGTATTTAAAAAAGATGGAGGCAGATCCAGCGCAAATGAGAATTGGTGTTACAACAACGAAAGAATAGAAGTTGTCAAAGAGTATAAATATCTAGGAGTCTACTTCACAAAGAACCTTAACATGGAAAGGCATCTCACTGAAAAGCTGTCTAAGGCAAAAACCGCTATAAATGTAGCATGGAGAGAATGTTTTAACAACAAAGATATTTTACACAGCAGTAAATATAAAGTGTTTGAGGCAGTTTCCGAATCAATTGTATTTTATGCAGCTCAAGTGTGGGGAGGTAAAAAATATGAACCAGTAGAAAAACTTCTCAGATATTACTTAAAAAGAGTTTTTCGCCTTCCCCCAAGCACTCCGAACTACATGTTAATGTTAGAAACGGGTATGTCCCCACTGTTCATCAAAACATTCAAACTACATGTCGACTACATAGTTAAAGTGCTGAACATGCCTAATGATCGCCTTCCGAAGAAAGCAGCTCTCCTAACTATACAAAGAAAGACAGGATGGTTTAAGAACTGGGTGGAGTTATCTCAGGAGGCTGGTGTAGAACTAGACGTCAATGATCAGAGTTCATGGAAGACTACGCTCTATAATATGATAATGCGTTTAGATGAAAACTGTAGAGATATATTCAAGGAAGAGGCAAAAAATTCATTGCATCGAATGATATATAGTAAATTGAATTATAACCTCAACCAACGAAACTATTTTCGAGATGATAATACCATCGAACAAATATCTTGCATGTTTCGGCTAAGAGGTGAACTGCTGAACCTAAACTTTATACCACACCGTGACGACTTAAGGGTGGGTCTACCTCAGAACAGAACTTAAACGCCATGTAAATTGTGTTCTATGTGGTAGTGCGATATTCTTTTCTCTTCGTTATATTGTTTTTGGTATACTCATTTACTCTTGTTCTCTTTTCAAAATAATTTTGTGATCTTCCGCAGTCGCAGTGAACAATAATTATTATTCTCAAAGCGGTGCGGTGCGGTGGTGGCGCGCACCGCCGGCTGCAGCCACAGTAGTAGAGGAGGTACAGGCAGTGGAAAGGAAAGCAGAGGGAAAAGATTATTGGCATTGGACGTTTTAGTAGGGGATACTTTTTGTGTGTGTCTTTCTGTGGGTTTCGTTGTTGTCCTTTCGCTTTGATTTAGTAATGCGATATGCGATGACAAGTTTTATTCTCTCTGTATGGAAGGGTGAAGGGATTTTTTTTCAATTTTTTTTCAAAACACAGTAGCTAATAGCTAAATGTGGGTAATTTTTTTCTATTTTCGTTTTGTTGTTGTTTTTTTTTTTCATATTTTACTTGCTGTTGCTGCCATAACAGTGACAAAAAAAATGTGAACTCGTTTGGGACTCGATCGAAATCTTGATGAAGGTCAGGACTCAGGAGTCAGGACACATAAAATGAACATGCATAGGTAGATAGGTAAACGTTACATTATATTTAATGTAGGTATATGTAGGTAGGTATGTACATTGATATCGTTGTTTTTTTTTTTTTAAGTTGCATGTAACAAAAGTGTGAGGTAGGTCAATATAACTATTTGACCTGTTTTAAAATTGCTTATGGGTTTATTGCAAAGGGAAAAGAATAATTTGAGTACCTAGCTATATATCGATTATTATTGAAACATTGTTACTTTTTACTTGCGATTATAGGTACTATAAGGCAAGTTATGCATTCGTCGAAAAACAAAGTTTTGAGATAACAATCAAACATGACATTACGATGATAGAGAAGACGAAAAAAGATGGTCTAAAAATTCTGTCCGTCTGTATGTCTGTCTGTCTGTCTGTCTGTATGTATAGAGACCTACAGCCCAAACGGGTGGGCCGAATAGCTTCAAACTTGGTATACAGACTTTTTTAGGTATTGTACAGAGGGGAAATTGAAATTTTTTTTTTTAGCTCAAAAATTAACGGTACCTGCCATACAACCGTTACGTTAAAGCTTATTTTTCTCAAAAACAGCTCTAACGATTTCTATTTAAAAAAATCAGTGTTGCTTTTTAGGTACGACCAATCATATGGCTGAAAAAAAAGTTTTAAAAAATGGCTAAGAACGGTACTTTCCATAGGACCGTTTTTTTTGCTTTCGACTAACTCGAAAACGACTCAACCGATTCTTTCGAAATCTTACACACATAAAGGTGTAGGTAGCTCAATTTGTATTGCATACCAATATTTTTGAAAAATATTTTTTTGTATTTTTAAAAGCATTTTAAAAAAAAATTAAAAAAATTAATATTTTGAAAACTGCTTATTAAATTTTTTTCTAAAAATTTTAAATAAATGTATTTGTTGAATACCTATAAACTGGCGTTTTTTAATTTTTTGCAAATATTCATACAATCTGCAATAGAATGCTTATTCCAAAAACCCTTCTGTAGGACAATAATAATACTATGTACCAAATTTGAAGCGAATCGGTCTAGCCGTTTAGGCTGTAGGTGCCGATACAGACATTATTTTAAAAATAATTTTAAAACTAGTTTTTTTCAAAATTTTACGTCATTAAGTATTATTTTTGTTCTCAGAATTCAATGCTCCCATTAATTTTAATTCCAACACTGAAAACCGTATGGCTCTATGACTTTTTGTTGCCAAGCTATTCAAAAATAACCGAACCTACTTCTTCTACATACGATAAGAAAACACACAATGTGTATTGATATCTATGTATATGTATGTACCACCGCAACGACCAATGCTTCTCCGACCTTAGTACATATCTATTTATCGATATGACAAAGGACCTCTCCTCGCACACGATATTTAGAAAATCACTCGAATACCTATTTATGCGGACGACAATATTTTTTTATAACCACAAATTAAAAATCATCTATCGATTTGTCACCAAAATTGTCCGAATCATTCAAAAATGCATGGAACAATGATCTTATAGGAACAGGTACAGCTGATTTTTGTGTTGGTATTCAAATTTCAAAGAAAAGGAAAAACCAAAATCAAACCAACAAAAAATCAAATAAGAAAAAATGAGAAATACTCTCTTACAAAGAGGTTGCAATAAAAGAGAATCTATGTTAACGCCATTAATTGTGGTGACAATTTCGTGAACTACATTTTCATAAGTGTGAAATTTTTGTTCAAAAAAGGTAAAAAAGATACTTTTTTAAAATAAGATAGTAAAGTGACTTCAAATGATATAATTTTTCTTTAAATTGATACAAAAAGAAAAAATTCCAAAAAAAAATAGAAAAATAATAACAAAACGATAAAAGTTTTCCCTACTTACAAAAACGAGTGAGTATGTTAACATATTAAATTGCTATTTTAAGCACATAAAAAAAAAAAAAAAAATTAAATGTTTCTATAGCTTGCTTCCAAATTAAACAAATATTTTTATAATTTTTTTTTTTTACCTAAATTGAAATAAATAAGCGGTTTACAAAGCGTCCCATATGAAAAATATGCTATTTTTTGTTTTGGGTCTTCCTAGACCGGTAAAATAAAAAAAAGTAAATATTTATCGATGTTCATGATAACATCTAGTTTCAATGATATTAAAAAAAATTATCTTGGTCGATTTGGTTGAACATTTTACAAACTGCGCTTGTCTAAAGAAAAAAAAGACCCCTTGGTTGACCTCAATTTTATTATATATATATAAAAAAAAAAAAACTTTGGTTTCTATAACAAATAGAACTTATTTATTCTGATTAAGAAACTGAAGCAAAAGAAAATAAAAAGTTACTTAACAGAGGAAAATTAAGAGGACATAATAATTTGTGTCTAAATTTTACGAAAAATTTAAAGTTTTTATCTTTTGAAAGTATAAATATCATGATAAATAATTATTTGATGATAAGCATATCTGCTCACATTTGTTGACTTATTAATACATTTTATTTCATTAAAATATCTTTTCAAATGTAGGAGATATATTAAGTTTTATGCACGCACTACCCTACATTTACATGGGAGACCCACCCTTAAGAATACTTTGCAGTTTGTGTAATATGTCAGAGCGTGAGGATATTTTGCATTTTGTGGGAAGGTGTCCTATTCTGAGGGAAACGAGAAGATATATATTGGGCAGTGCCAAAGCCATGCTTTATTGATTGTATTATTTAAATTGTATAAATTATTAATTTAAAAAAAAAAAATCAATCTAATCTATACCTAATAAAATAAACATTTGTCACTTAAGATTATGTAAACTCAATTTCTTAATCCTTATATCAAATATATTCCCAAAAAAATAAAATAAGCATTCATATTTCCCAAAAACCCTGTGGGGGCCCTATTTTGTTTTGAGTATATAAATATAAAACAGCATTTCGAGATCAAATCTTGTGTGTCTGGTAATGGTAGGTAGTTATCATTTCAAATCCTAATGAATCATTTATAAGTTTCACCATTTCCCTTCTTTCAGTTTAACCTGTAGTAGAACAAAGTTTGGTGTTAAACTGACGGATGGCATTACGATCATTTAAAGTATTGTTGTATGTAGTAGATTTTTTGACTAACTACAACTACCTACCTTCATGGGATGATATTCGTCACCGTGATGAACATAATTTATAAGAATTCATTTATAATTAATACTTTTTTTAATAATGTTTTTATGAAACATTATTTTGCAAATACAGAACGCCCTCGTAAAAGCAACCAAAGGACATTTGAGTAGGTATAGATGCATTAATTTAGGTTGTTGTAATAACCGAGTCACAAAAAAGTTTCGCCTTGAATTAGAATAATAATAATTTAACGTGAAAAGCAGAATATGCAAAATAAAAGAATATTGTCGGTCGTTGAAGGAAAGAAATAGGACATACTCGTATATGTACATGCACATGTACAATGTACATATAAAACAATTCTTGGTTAAATTGATTTACAAAATTGAAAAATGTTGGCTTGCTTTTTCTTACATTAATGTTAACTATCAGATCTCTCAGTTTTTAAAGAGTAATGGTATCTTTTAGTGAAACCGAGTTTTCTTCCGCCCATTGAAGGCAAATGCTTAATGCTTGAATAGCATGCTCTGTTTTGATTCCTGGCCAAACACGAGTTTTGGCTTTTGGAAGAATTACGTGTACGAAACAATTTCCTCTTCCTTTCTTCTTATTCCTTGTGTAGCAAACGCAATGAACCTACGATCTACGAGTTTAAATTTTTTTTAGACCTACATATGTACCTGCAAATAAACTGCCCAGTAACAGTCAAGCCAAAAAAACTTGGTTGTCTGTATAAAGTCGGTTTACGGACGATTTGACGTGATAACCAGTTCACAAAACAGTTCACAAAACAGTTCATGTGTAAGTTGTATCTCTCCAACCACCATTTTCCCCCCAAACATCAACACCCACCCCACATACAGCCACCAGCCAACCAACAATAAACCACCCACTATTTTTAACAATTGCCTCCCAAACACCATCCTCCCCCCAAATCCAACCACCCACTAGACCAACAACCACCTGCTGCTTACCCGCCATTTTTGACAATTTTTTGTTTTACTGGCACTACACCCCCCCCCCCCCCCCCCCTAAACACATCCCCACCAACACCACCAACATTTACAATTACCAACCACCCAACACCCTCCATTCCCACTCTATCGACTTTCTATGATATTAAAGCAGATATACAGGGTGATTCACCAGCGTTGTGCCAAAAAGCTAGAGCGTGTAGGTTAAGTTGAGACAAGAAAAAAATCGTATGGGAGGGGGGGTCTATTCCCCTCCGTTTAGCCGGGAGGGGCAATTTTCTGAAAAATTGACTTATTTTGTAAAAAAAAATATTTAAAATCAACGGGTTCGTTTACAACACCGTGTTATACCTTTTTGGAAAGCCAAAAACTTTTCCTTTTATTTTGTTTTTAAATTAAATTGTTTTAACGAATAGTTTAAAAAATATAAATTTTCAAACTCAAAATTTTGAAAAAAAAATTTGAAAAAATAATTTTAAAACTAATTTTTTGCAAAATTTTACGTAATTAAGTATATTTTTTGTTCTCAGAATTCAACGCTTCCATTAATCTTTAATCCAACACTGAAAACCGTATGGCTCTACGACTTTTTGTTGCCAAGGTATTCAAAAATAACCGAACCTACTTCTTCACAAAAACACGAAAAAATTGGCTAATGGTCACTTGTGTCATCCCGTAAGGCTAGGTTTTCTTGTTTTTGTGAAGAAGTAGGTTCGGTTATAATGAACGAAGAACTTAATATGTACTTTAATTATCCAATTAATTATCAATTAGCAATTATTTAATGTTAGCAATTCCAATGACAAAAGACAAAAACCAAATGACAAAAAAACTGCCAAACTGCCATGGATACCCAAAACAAGATTCATTGAAAAGAACAATTCTTGATTTTGAGAACAAATTTTCCAACTTTGAATGAAACCTGCTATAAGTCTGTTTTGCCAAATTGATAGCTTTTTTTGTTGAGCTCTGAAGTCGCGTTGGGGTCGCCACAATTTGTTTTTTGAAAAACCTTTACTGGCCTCAACGATAAAATTATCTATTCTTTTAAACTCGTGGTCAGCCTGAAGTCGATCTTGGTGTTTTACTGGGGCGAGTTGAGGTAACGAAACGAATCAGCTGTTGAAGTGACGTTTGCTGACAAGCATTTGTTGTGTAGGTATTTTTTATACCCTATTCCATATAAGAATGGGTATATTGCATTTTGGTGTGGAGTTTGTAACATAGAGAAATAATACCGTTAGGTATAGAAAAGTATATAAACATATATTCTGACTCAGAATCAAAAGCCTAGTAGATTTGGCCATGTCCGTCCGTCCGTCCGTCCGTTAGTCCGTATGTATACTCTCTAGAGGTCGCAATTTTTGAGCTATAATTTGGTATATATAATCTTTGGTTCAAGAGTAAGGCTAAGTTCTTGAACTGATACAATCCGCCTACAAACACGCCCACAATCGCCATTTTTGTTGAACAACCTCAATTCGGTAAAATTAAATTGTGTTTTTGGTCAGTTACGATACATTTTTACACACGTAGGCTTTAGGTAAACCTTCTTCCAACAAAACAATATAAAATAACAATTTATTGTTATATTAAAGCGAGAAACACTTAATTTTATGGGTATTACTTACACATAAACATCTTGTGTATGAAATCAAAAAATTTGATTTTGGGCGTGGTTGACGCTCACTTTTCACTTTCATGAATCTGCAAGCCGAAATTTTGTGTCTCTTAATAGAAACTAAAAAGTTTGTGTACGAAAAGAAATTTTTGAATTTTGGGGGTGGCTAACACCCACTTTTCATGAAAGAACGAAAAACATACATAGTTTTAAAAATTTAAGGTACTACCAATATCCAATTTCAACCTTTTTCCCTTCCGTTCGTTATATGAAAAATATATCTCTACATTTTCTTATGTAATTTTTTTTCAAAACGCCCACTTTAAAAGGCGTGATTTTGATAAAATACCTTTGTTTAGGTAAGATCGTTTAAAAACTACTCGATTCAGCTGTAATTTTACACATATGCCTAAATACTGACTAATAATCAAAGCTCAGTTGGTGCTTCAAATTTTTAAGGCACACCCACTTTTAAGGGGCGTTTTCGTCAAAAGTCGTATAATGCATTAATTTTTTAACGTTTTTTAACTATCGGTCGCAGATGAACACTTAGATTTATATTCCTTCGTTACCTACGTAGCAGAGTGTGGTTCAAGAATTTTTAAAAACTCCCAAATTCGCTATTTCCATTCAAAATCTAATTTTTAAAAATTTAAGTTTTGTCTTGTTTTGTTCAAATCGATCTGCAAGAATAAAATTGAATCTCACTGAGCTCATTCTAGTATGTATATATGTATATATAGGGAATAGGGTATCCAACAGTTCGTTGCAAACGTAGGTACAGTAGGTAGGTACTTAGTTCTCGCTTATGATTTTTTTTCTGTGTTCGATTTTTCATTAAAAATTTTTAGCAAGAAACTAAAAGAATACAAGTGAGTGCATTAATTTTTATAAAAGCAAATCAAAATGAGACAAGTAAAACAAAATAGAATTTTTGATTTTGTGTTGTGACAAATATACAATCAGCAGCCCTAATGTGTTTTTGGATAACCAAAAAAGCCAGGTTTTTGTAACAACTCTTGTAGTTGTCAACAAAAATCACGGGCGACCCTGGTTAAAGTTCAATAAACAAAGCTAACATAAACTTAACAGTTCAGGCGTTCGAAAATGTGCAAATGATTACCTTAATTATTGTTTTAATGAAAATAAAATGTTGCACGAGCAACAAACAGTAGGTAATAAATTCAATATCAAAAAAAAAAAATTGACCGAGGACTGTGATTCGAACTAGTTTTTGTGTGGTTGTCCAAAATGTTTGTCAAATAATCGCGCGGAAATGTAAAAAGATTTTATTGGTAGCATATATGTATGTACATAGGTAGGTAGTTAAACTAGAGGACGGTGCTCAAAATTTGTGGACAAACTTTAGCTCAGTCTTATACAAATAATAACCAATATTATGTCCGAGGAATTAAGTTTGTAAATACAGTAGACGCTCGATATAGGTAGTGAACTATTAAAAACCAAGCCTGTTCACTATAGCTTCCATTAATTTTCCCCCAAATTGAAATTGACTTATTTTAAAATCAATCCATTATCTTGCAGAGTTTCTCTTCGTAGTTCCATAAACCATTTGTAGAGCTTAGTTTCCACCTCCGGTAGTCCAGATATTATAAATACCTAATATGTCTTATCATAAACATAATACTTAAAAGACTTTGACTTTTTCCTGGAGTTTACTTAAACGACTACAATCTGTATCAGAAGCGAAGCCATATTTAAACTTGTTTTTGTTTGTTCGTGCCAAAGTGAAAAAAACATAAATGAATGGTGAATTGTTCAGAAAAATAGTTGACATTCACAGGCATTGCAACAGAAAATTTTTCGTTGAATATCGCCACAAAAAAAAATTAAGTTCCCTATATTGAGGTTCTCATAGTTCACTATTTAGAGTACCTAGTCTGTGTTAAATTCTGACGGTTCACTATATTGGATAGTTTACTATACAGAGATTCACTATATCGAGCGTCTACTGTACATCAACTTCAAATGTATTAAAAAATATTACTTAACAATTTACTTAGAATTACTTGCATTTAAAATAATTTATTGAAACATGTTTTTTGAATTGGTGACCAAACAAGGGACTTTTTTTTGGTACTTAGAAAATCAATAAAAATTGACGAGAAAAACATTTTCTTAAATTTTATATAACATGCACAGCACATTCCTTATTTATTAATATTTAAAATCAAAATTACAATGTTTTTAAAAAAGGAGTATGGGCAGTTTTGGCCGATCGCGGCCATTGACAAAATTAGTCTCAAATTAAAGTTTAGTTATTCAGGAACAAGTTTTTCTGTGGACATAACAATGTATATGTATTTCATTTAGAAAAAAAGATATTTAAATGGTCAAATTTTATTGTATGGAATCAAAAGGCGCGCGCAAGTTTCTTCCACGCTACAATAAACATATTAACCTCGTCTTTGTTTATACTATAATACAAATTATGCAAATGCAGAATACTAAGTGAAATTGTATGAAGCATTCAAAAACAAAAAATGCATTTTATAAGTTTTAGAAGTACCTACACTACAGTCATAAAACTTCTAGAAAGTAATAGTTGAACTAATTCAAACCAATAAATTACAACATCATTCTTGGCCGCCCATGATCCATACAAAATTGCCCTTTCTCCTTTCGTTTAAAAAATCACACTAGACACTGAGTTTCCCAGTTAGTGGAGAAACACCCATATATGTACACAGCTGGTCAAAAAAATAGGTGCAATTATTTTTTTTTATATAACCTTAATTTTTTAATATATTTTGTTTATTTAAATATTATTTTAACATTAGTTTTCATAGGATTATCAATACTTAATGAAATATTAATATTTAAGGCTTTTAAATTAAGTAATTATAAATTTTATAAAATAAAACGGACGGTGTAGACATTTGCGCCAGGACAAAAAAATAGGTGTATCTTCCTTAATTAAGAATAATGATAGTTTGAATGCAAAATTTGTTGTATTTGATAATAATTTTCGTTTACCATTCTCTTATAACCCGAGTATACGACATTATTATCCAAAACTTTTTGAAGTCGGCGTGGCATTGACTCAATAAGCTTTTGGCATGTTTCTTGGGGTATAGAATACCATTCCCTCTGGACAGCAGCCCACAATTGGTTCCCATTGGGAAAATATTGACCTCCTAGTTTCCGCTTAAGCTGATTCCACAAGTTCTCAATCGGGTTGAGATCAGGGGATTGACTTGGCCACGAAACGATTGAGACACCCTATTCCATAGAATGGTGTGGAGTTTGTAACATAGAGAAATAATACCGTTAGGTATAGAAAAGTATATATATATGCTGACTCAGAATCAAAAGCCTAGTCGATTTGGCCATGTCTGTCCGTCCGTCCGTCCGTCCGTTCGCCCGTATGTATACTCTCTAGAGGTCCCAATTTTTGAGCTATAATTTGGTATATATAATCTTTGGTTTAAGAGCAAGGCTAAGTTCTTGAACCGATAAAATCCGCCCACAAACACGCCCACAATGGCCATTTTTGTTGAACAACCTCAATTCGGTAAAATTAAATTGTGTTTTTGGTCAGTTACGATAAAAGCATAACGATAAATTTTTACACACGTAGGCTTTAGGAAAACCTTCTTCCAACAAAACATTATAAAATAAAAATTTATTTTTATATTAAAGCGAGAAACACTAAATTTGATGGGTATTACTTGCGCATAAACATCTTGTGTATGAAATCAAAAAAATTGATTTTGGGCGTGGTTGACGCCCACTTTTCACTAGAAACTATAAAAAAATTGTTTTTGCGAATAAACGGTAGGTAGGTATTGATAATGAATCTGCAAGCCAAAATTTTTTGTCTTTTAATAGAAACTAAAAAGTTTGTGTACGACAAGAAATTTTTGAATTTTGGGGGTGGTTAACACCCACTTTTCATGAAAGAACGAAAAACGTAGTTTTAAAAATTTAAGGTACTACCAATATCCAAGTTCAACCTTTTTCCCTTCTGTTCTTTATATGAAAAATATATCTCTACATTTTCTTGTGTACATTTTTTTGAAAACGCCCACTTTAAAAGGCGTGATTTTGATAAAATACCTTTGTTTAGGTAAGATCGTTTAAAAACTACTCGATTCAGCTGTAATTTTACACATATGCCTAAATACTGACTAATGATCAAAGCTCAGTTAGTGCTTCAAATTTTTAAGACACACCCACTTTTAAGGGGCGTTTTCGTCAAAAGTCGAATAATGAATTCATTTTTTAACGTTTTTTAACTATCGGTTGCAGTTTTAAAGTAAAGAGATGAACACTGAGATTTATATTCCTTCGTTATGTAGCAGAGTGTGGTTCAAGAATTTTAAAAAACTCCCAAATTCGCTATTTCCATTCAAAATCTAATTTTTAAAAATTTAAGTTTTGTCTTGTTTTGTTCAAATCGATCTGCAAGAATAAAATTGAATCTCACTGAGCTCATTCTAGTATATATATATAGGGAATAGGGTATCCAACAGTTCGTTGCAAACGTAGGTACAGTAGGTAGGTACCTAGTTCTCGCTTATGTTTTTTTTTCTGTGTTCGATTTTTCATTAAAAAATTTTCGCAAGAAACTAAAGAATACAAGTGAGTGCATTAATTTTTATAAAAGCAAATCAAAATGAGACAAGTAAAACAAAATAGAATTTTTGATTTTGTGTTGTGACAAATATACAATCAGCAGCCCTAATGTGTTTTTGGATAACCAAAAAAGCCAGGTTTTTGTAACAACTCTTGTAGTTGTCAACAAAAATCACGGGCGACCCTGGTTAAAGTTCAATAAACAAAGCTAACATAAACTTAACAGTTCAGGCGTTCGAAAATGTGCAAATGATTACCTTAATTATTGTTTTAATGAAAATAAAATGTTGCTCGAGCAACAAACAGTAATAAATTCAATATCAAAAAAAAAAAAAATGACCGAGGACTGTGATTCGAACTAGTTTTTGCGTGGTTGTCCATTATTTTTGTCAAATAATAGCGCGGAAATGTAAAAAGATTTTATTGGTAGCATATACCTAGGTAGTTAAACTAGAGGACTCACTATATACAATTAATAACCAATATTATGTCTGAGGAATTAAGTTTGTAAATACATCAACTTCAAATGTATTAAAAAATATTACTTAACAATTTACTTACAATTACTTGCATTTAAAATAATTTATTGAAACATGTTTTTTGAATTGGTGACCAACCAAGGGACTTTTTTTTTTGGTACTTAGAAAATCAATAAAAATTGACGAGAAAAACATTTTCTTAAATTTTATATAACATGCACAGCACATTCCTTATTTATTAATATTTAAGATCAAAATTACAATATTTTTGAAAAAAGAGTATATGGGCAGTTTGGCCGCTCGCGGTCATTGACAAAATTAGTCTCAAATTAAAGTTTAGTTATTCAGGAACAAGTTTTTCTATGGACATAACAATGTTCACACAAAGCTTAGCCATCTCTGACTGAGTTTTGCTACCTTGTTCATTTGCAAATTCGGCAAATTATTTCATTTAGAAAAAGAGATATGTATTTAAATGGTCAAATTTTATTGTATGGAATCAAAAGGCGCGCTCAAGTTTCTTCCACGCTACAATAAACATATTAACCTTGACTTTGTTTATACTACGATACAAATTATGCAAATGCAGAATATACTAAGTGAAATATTGTATGAAGCATTCAAAAACAAAAAATGCATTTTATAAGTTTTAGAAGTACCTACACTACAGTCATAAAACTTCTAGAAATTAGAAAGTAATAGTTGAACTAATTCAAACCAATAAATAACAATATCATTCTTGGACGCCCACGCCCACGATCTATACAAAATTGCTCATTCTCCTTTCGTTTAAAAAATCACACGAGACACTAGCTTTGTTTGTTGAACTTTACCCAGGGTCGCCCTGGGTTTTCTTGACAACTCCAAGAGTTGTCAAAAAAACCTGGGTTTTTCGGTTCTCAAAAAACGCATGACGGCTGCTGATTGTATATTTTTCACAACACACAAAATCAAAAGTTTCCATTTTGCTTTATTTGTTCGATTTGTATTTACTTTTATCAAAATAAATGCATTCACTTGCATTTCAATTAGTTTTATCGAAAAAAAATACATGAAAAATCAAATACAGAAGAAAAATACACAAGAAATGCTTGACAGCAAACGTCACTTCAACAGCTGATTCGTTACCTCAACTCGCCCCAGCTAAATAGCAAGATCGACTTCAGGGTGACTTCAGGGCGACCCCAGGTTTCAAAAAACAGAGAATTTTGTATTGAGGGCGAGTTGAGGTAATTCAAAAAACGCGCTGTGGCGACCCCAGGGCGACACCAGGGTGACTTCAGGGCTCAACAAACAAAGCTACTGAGTTGCCCAGTTAGTGGAGAAACACCCATATATGTATATACATTATGTGAATTTTCGAAAGAATCGGTTGAGCCGTTTTCGAGATACCTAGTTGAAAGCAAGAAAAACGGTCGTATGGAAAGTACCGTTTTTAGACTGTTTTCGTCTTGGCTATCATCGTAATGCCATGTTTGATTGTTATCTCAAACTTTTTTTCGTGGAATAACTTGCCTTATATGTAGTAGGTACATAGTACATACCTATGATTGCAAGTAAAAAAGGAAGACACTGTGAAAATACCAGCGGCTTCAAGTATGCAGTCGAAGTTAAACAAGGACACTAGGTATAGGTACCTACCTATTATTTTTTTCGATTTTATTATTTTTGTAATAAGAATCAAATCAAACAACAAACGATCATTATCAGACTGCAAATAATCTTACTTACAGATTTTGTAATTGTAATTGCTTATCAAAGATAAGCCTAACAAATTAAAATTTAAGCCGTTGAATTGAATCGTCAAATCTGTGCAACTTATAACTTTACATCAATCAAATGAAAACAATCAAATTCATCGCACTTGCTTCCAAATAGTTGGTCTGGTATATGGTGTGGTGCACCGCACCGGCCCGGCCGTTCAAAGAGCAGGTGGGTTGTGCTCCCATCTCTCAATCTCAAGAATACTGAAACTGAAGATGAAGAGTGAAGAGGAAGACTGAAACTGAACTTATGCTGCTAATACTAATAAGAGAAAACTACTACTCTTGTATATTTTGACTCAAATCAATTCAAAAATCCTTAAAAATATACATAAATCATGGTACGAAACTTGCAATTCAAACAAACAGTTTCTTGCAATCAATTTAATATCACTTTAATTGATGCAATATTGAAATAATTTAAATAAAATCAAATTAGACTTACCTCTGCGTTTAGTTGGTGTTTTATAGAAATGAAATTCCACTGCAGGAATTGGGAAAATCCTTTTCGGTCGCACAAAACTGCAAAATTCAATAAACAAGAGCAAACACACCCCAAAAACACAACTCGACAACAACAACAATTACACAATAAACTTGTCTCACTTCAGCACCAGACGAAGAATTTTCTTGCTCTTTGGAAAAATCCAATCAAGAGACGAGCAAAAGAGAGTAAAACAGAGCAGACACCCGAAAATTTTCAATGTTGCACAGAAGATAATGGGGAATATTCAATGGCTTTTGAAAATTGTTAAAACACAAATTAAACACTATTTTACCGGATTCAAACAGATGGTCACGACAGAAGAAAGTTCTGGTTAATAATTTGATGAAACTTTTATTTAGATAAAAACGATTTTTATAGACGAAAAACCTAAAAACATACACTAGAACGATTCACTATTTTGTTGACAGTCTACCACTGTTCACTTTTGCAAGAAATTCCAATTGTCACTGTCACTCGCCTTAAATCGAATTTTTTGCTGACATCTAGCGCAGAGTGGGAATCCAATTGGAAAGTGTCGGAGAGTATTTTCTTGTTGGAATGTTGGCACTTTTAGTAAGATTTTAGTATGAGCACTATCAAACGACAGATGGCGCCAATTATTTAAGCCCGCCACTCTGCTATCTTCAGAATTTTGTATAAAATGAGAAACGAAGTTTTGAACTACTAGAAACAAGAGAGTGACACAGTCAAAATCCTTCTCCAATGAAGCCATTTCATTCCAAGGAACGAACTAATCAAAGAAGAATTACTGACATCACTAGGGAAAAAAAAGCCAATTTGAATGGGATACGAAATAATTTGAATTCTATGGAAATTTTCGATGAAATTATAGCTCCTTCTTTTAAACGAAAATGCTTGCATCCATTGTATATAAAATCTATAGTAGTCTGGAGTAAAGGATCGATATTCGTTTTTGAGAGAAAATATAGGTAAAAATGTTAAAATATTTATGTGATAATTAAGAAAGACATCCATAGCCCAACAACCGCATTATTTTTTAGTCGCTCTCCAGACTACTTTAGATTTTATATACATTGTTGCATCGTAATATTCGGAATATTTGTAGAAAATAGCTTATACTAAGCTTTCATTTTGTCCGAGATTAGCTCAATGACGAAATAAGAAGAACAAGTAATTTGGAGTTTGGTTTTTTTTTTTTATTTGACAACTCAATTTATACCTCTTTCTACTTCTATTCTATATTATTAGTTCTTTCTTTCCTTTTTTCTTCATTCAATTAAAATTTTACTAAAATAAAGTTTTGTGTGGAACGATTTCACCTAATTTCAACGAAATGGGTTGAAATGATATAATTTGGAAATGGGAATTTTTATTTAAAATGAGGTAATTTGGAATGAATTTGGAAATTCGCTACGGAATTACCTCTTTTCACGTAGGTCGCTAAGAGCACATCAATCAAAAGCCATGGATTCTATAGTGTCATCATTTATTATAAACACTGACAAGCGCCAAGTATGTTGGTCCCCAACAATTTTCTGTTTCTTTCCAACTAACGCAACCAACAAAATAACACATAAGACAGTGACCTACAATCTGTAAGGCTTATTATGTGTTATTATTTTCTTTTAAGTAGGCAAGCCTACTGACTTGCAACAATGATTTAGCTGCAGCTGTAGTACTTGGCGCTGTTATAGTTAACATTTTGTAATTCTTATAGGTTATCGCTGTAGAACAAAAATATTTGAAGTTCAAACAAACTCAACTAGCTGCAGCTACCGCTACATCATTGTAACAACGCTGTCAGCCACTGTACATTTCAATGGGACGGAACTGTCATGTTACCGACGACACACATGCCAGCTACTGGGAAAGCAAGTTACTATAAATGTATTAATTGTCAGATACCAATCTGTGTCCCAGTTGTCTGGAAGTTTGTCTGTGTGAGTGTACTGCAAGAAAAATGTACTTGTGCAAAAGTTAGCCGTGCCCAAGAAACCGTGCATTTTGTAGGCCTTCACCTCTACCTTACACGTCCAAAAAGAACATTTGAAATGAATTATGTTAATGTAAATCGAGTCACTAATCTTTAAATCAAATCTTTCAAACTTTCAACAAATCGTTAAACAAAAAAAAAGGTAAATCTGGTAGGTAATTTTTCATTAACGCGTCTAAGGAATTCGTTTTCGCTTTGAACACACTCAGTTAGAAATACAACTTTGAATGCGATAAGATGCTTGTCAAAGTGACAGTTGACGTTAGTTTCTGTTTACGTTTTGATTTGAGCATTGAGCTACTTAAAAGATTTATTTTAAAAATAAAACATAGTTTTAATTTGTTAAGAAATTGTATTTACTGATTTCCGTAAAACACGAAAATGGAAGAAGAAATCTCCCTCGATGAAATCAAACATGTTCCACTAAGTGGCAAAAAGTTATCGCTCAACTTTGCCGACAAGGACGAAAAAGAGAATGCAAAATTTAATGATGCACGCCTTGTTGATATTCTGAGGAACTATCCACTTCTTTACAACAAATCACTGGAAAGCTATGGTGATCCAGACTATACGCAATGGATGTGGGGGGAAATTGCCAACGAAATGAATGAACCCCACCGCAAAACAACACTTAATTTGCCATTCAATTGGACTACATGCCGGGATCAGTGGGAAGTTGTTAAGAAAGCTTTGCGATATTTAAGTAATCCTGCCGCAAAATCCTTCCGCTATCCCAAACAATTCCGAGAGAGCTTGGAGTTTTTCCAGAACTACATTCGAGAAGTCAAAGAACCTCCGCACGCGGATCGTTCTCAGCATCTATTTTCACAATTCTGCACTCCAATGGAGCAATTACCATTCGAGAAGCAATTGCTTTTAGAAAAAGAAGTTCTAGATACTATTCTGTCCAACGAACTAGAGTTCTGTGCCCCGGTTATTGACCAAGAAGCTGTGGAATACCAAGCTCGCGAAGAATTTGGCAAAGTTATTGGTTTGCTTATGCCCGAAGTGGACTTTCAAACCGTCCACAACGAACTCTCAACTGAACCCGATTCGTTTCAGGTCGAAGAACTCATGCCAAAGCCAGACATGTCTATTATTTCAGAGCCGGTGACATTGACATCGCAAGCACCTTTAGTTTCCAAAATGAAACCAGGTGTCACATTAAACGGAGATGGGCAAGATTATGACTTTAAGAATATTATTCGCATGCAATCAGAACCTGCACCCATGGAAGAAGAACCTGAAATGATTTATACTATGCAAGATTGTACTGGAGTTGAAGATATCATCGAAGAAGATGAAATGCAAGAAGTCCATATTAACGTCGACGAGGAAGAGGTTGTTTTACAGGAATGTATCTACGAAGAGGATGATGTCATGCAGGAAGAGGATCTTATCGAAGAAGTTATTTCTGAAGGTGGGAACAAAGATACATCTGCCTTAGAAATCAATATCAGCGGCAGTTTCGAAGTTCCGGCTAATCGATTGGACTTCGATGGTGTTTTGAATGAAATGTTAGAATAAGACTTTAAATAATAAACTGCTCAATCTTGTGTAGCGGCATTCTTAATTTTAATTTTTTTGTTTATTTTATGATTTAATAAAAGACGAAGTATATAAAGACTAAATATTGAAGTATCTTTTATGTTCATTTCAGATACTTATCGATCAATGTATTTGAGAAATCTTATTCACAGAATCATTTGGTTTAAGGAACGTATTTATCGAGTTGTAAAACATTCAACAAAATGTATCTTACTTATCGCTTTAAAATTGTAAGTTTTATTTGTATCTCTTCTTTTGTGTTTAAAAACTTTGCAGTTAGAACAAATAATTTGTTTAGTAATTTGAGAAGGATAATCCTCCTAGTAATCGGGTAATAAATTGGCCGTGTGAGCACACACGTCTTTTGCTTTTGATTATGGTGACGAATCGGCAGACTCAAGCTCTGATTCGGTTGAGCTTTTTATTCATTAAGTTTTGATTTGGTTTTGTGACTTTTTGTATTTCGTTTTGATTTTGGTTGTGATTCCGTGCTTTGGGATTTATTCATTATATGCACAAAGCCGACGAGTATTGTAACCGTGGGATGCGCTACCACGCGAGGTGCCTAGAACACTTGAGTACTAGAAAACGCTGCCGAACGCACTATATTGATATTGTTCATGTTGATCTTAATGAACCTACCTTTCCTTTTCTTAAAAAGGGTGACACTAAGCCATTACAGACAGACTAAGGGGCCAGTTATAGCGATACGGAAAACCAAACCGAAAAAATTTTCAAATGGAAAATTTGGTATAGTATAATCAGATTTAAAACACAAATGCTACACTGATCGATGGCAACCAACTCAGAGAATTTATTTTGCAAATAAAAATTTGAATTGAACTTGTACTTTTTGTTAAAAATTTATTTAATCATTTTTTTCTGTAATACGTATAAAAGAAAAATAAAAAATACATTTTTGACAAAAAGTATTTGTTCAATTAAAATTATTATGAACAAAAAAAATTCTCTGCATTGATTGCCATCGATCAGTGTAGCATTTGCCTTAAAAATCGAATCAGAACATACAACATTTTCCATCTGAAAATGTTTTCGGTTTGGTTTTCCGTATCGCTATAACTGGCCCCTAAGAGTACAGTTAGTATTTTTTTCGTAATCCCTGATGCGCAAGACATAGAGAAGGATAAATTCGCTGACTTCGGGGAATGATCCAGCTAGTGAATATGTGGGAAAACAATTCTCGTGATTGTAATTCAACTCTCAATTTAAAATTCTACACCTTTGTTGATTATAAACAGTGTTGCCGCAGGATGAAATTTGTATGAGTCCCAGAAAAAAAATTAGTCTTTTTAGAAAAAAATGAGTTGTTTTGAAATTATTTTATAAACTACATAATTATATTAAACTGTTTATTTTAATTAATTAAAAAAATGAGCCAAATCTTAAAAAAATGAATCGCTGAGTCAACATAAAGTGCACGATTGGGTCGGACAAACTTGCTCTAATGTGAGACAGTGGTCTTGGGGTTTGAGATTTTGGAAAAAAAAAGCGTTGAAAAAATCATATGAAATTTTATAAATCACTTAAAAACCAATACCTAAAACGTTTTTTGGAGAAAATGAAGTAAACCATCAGGTTTCTTTTACTTTTTTGAATTTTAACGAAAATTGTTTTCAAAATCGTTCGACAGTTTTTTTAAAAAACTTTTCGAAAATATATTCCAAATTTTGTTTGAGTATGCAAACTTGACTTTGTAGTTCTTATCAGAAAAATAAAGTTAAAAAAAAAGATTAAACCGTTTTTGGAAAAAACAAAAATTAAAAACTTTTTTGAAAAATTTCAGAATTAATATTATTTCTTTTATAAAAAAGCTTCTACATTAAAAATTTCATCGAAATCGTAAAGTGGCTTACGAGAAAATCGGATTTAAAAAAACCGGTCCTATGGGAGGTACCGTTATAAGACATTTCCTGAAAAATCTATTCCAAACCAAAACATAAAGTTTGCACAGAAAACACTATTCAGAAAGTTTTATCAAAATCGTAGGAACCGTTTTTGAGAAAAATTAATTTTTCACTAAAAATCGTATGCCAGCTGCCAGGTACTGTTAGTCTTAGAGCTAGAATGCTAATTCCAAAAACCTCTCTGTAGGACGTCATAATAATACTATGTATCTACCAAGTTTGAAGCAAATCAGTCCAGCCGTTTAGGCTGTAGCGTAGTTGCCGATACAGATGGACGGACAGACAGACAGAGAGAGACACAGACAGACAGACAGACAGACAGACAGAATTGTCGGGCCCACTTTTTCGCCTTCTCTATCATCGTAATGTCATGTTTGATTGTTAGATTTTTTTTTTTTAATGCAAAATGTTTGTTAACTATCCCTGAACAAAATCCCCAAGTTTCATTAACTTTTGCTCTTTTTTCACCTAAACCCCCATTTTCCGACCAGTCGACTACATGGTTCACATAAAATACAAAACACATTGTTCTTAAATTTATCCTCTGTGGCCTTTATTTTTTTACAATTTTTTTATACATATGTAGATAGATATAAAAAGTTGGCGTCCGTGACTCCCAGAAATATAATCCTTTTTCACCAGACAGGAGTAAATAGAGTAACATTAAACAATAAACATTAATTTACTAAATGTTGATTGTGGGTTTATCTTGATAATAATTCTTGATCCACACCCTTCTACGTAACCAAAAATTACATTACACAAATTATTCATCTTCTTACTTCAAACTGCCGTCAATAGTTAACAAACATTGAAACACTTATGCAGGTTTGGGCTTCTAATGAAAACGCATGGACGTTAGCCACGCCCAAAATTAAAAAATTTCTTTAAACACGATATTTCAACTAGATAGTAAGCAAACAAATTCCGGCTTGTGGATTTAGATTTATTATCTATAAGTAGAAATCAGTAATTTAGTTAGCGTAAGCCACGCACCTAGTGTTGATTTCTACAAATTTATGTTTTCTAACTCTTAAATTGCAACTTTTAGAGGTTATACGGGCGAATGGACGGAGGGACGGACACCGCTACATCGACTCAACTTTTGATTCTGAGTAAAAATATAAACATATTCTTTTCTATACCTAACGGTTTTAATTATTTCAAAATTCCACTTCAAATACAATATGGAATAGGGTAATAAACCTACATATTTGATTAGTTCTTAAAATGTTAAAGCCTTACGTTTTATTTTATTACATTGAAAAAGGTTGGTCACTTCAAAAATTAAGGCTGATGCATACCTATGAGCCTTATTTGTTGCACATTTTCACAAGCCTATTGCCTTAACATCAAAGCGATGTAAACCAAAGTTCCAGATTTTTGCACGTTCCAAGATTTTTTAAATTTCACATAAATGTAGAGGTACATAGATTAAATCACTAATTATTAATATTAATTCGGAAAGTTAGTTCTACATAATATACCTAAGAAAATCGGCTCCGTGAAATAACTCCCCAAGAAACAACTCCCCAAAAACAAAATGAAATAACCGCTTTATTTAATAATGAAATAAGTCCCCAAAAAAATAGTGAAATAAAGTCCGCCACTTGAAGAACTGTCTTACCATTTTATATATTTTCCATAATAAAAAAAAAAATTGATCAATAAAGCAAAATAAGATTTTAATATACATTTTTAATGTATTTTCACTTTTTAGTTCTCAGAAACAAAATCTTATTCTGCTTTCTTTTCTTTTTCTCAAATTTTATTTTTCACTATTATTTTACGGACTTATTATATAGTTCAATTTGGGGATAGTTATTGCATAATGAAATAACTCCCCAAATTAAAAATGAAATAAGCCCCCCATATGAAATAAATCCCCAAAAATGGGGAGTTATTTCATATGAAACAAGTAGGTAAGTCCCCAATCTCATACAAAATTTTGGGGGGTTATTTAATTTTTTTTTTTTAATTATTTCTTGCGGAGTTATTTCACGGAGCCAAGAAAATCACTTAAGAGACATTTCTGTTTTTGAAATAAAATTAATTTAAAATTTTTTCTTACACTACTTTTCTCTATTGAATTATTGCTTATGTTCCAATCGTTATAGTTATAATCTGCTTCTTAGGTCCATTATTAAGGCCCTTTTCTTGTCGCACTTTGTTTGAAGTATCTATCTTCAAACAAAGTGCGACATAAAAAACCCTAAAGTAAACAATTTACGTACCTGAGCTTTAATTTACCACTAATAGCTATTTTATAAGGGAAACTTTCACAAAACTTCAAATTACCTATAATTAACAGGGTGGCTACTTCAGCTAGGATGGATGCTAAAGATGGATTCTTCTCTGGATGCTGGTATCTTTTCTTTTGTCCATCACTCTTTACTCACTTTAATGACATAAAAGCCTTTTTTTTTGTTCTTCCTGGTCCCCTTCTCAACATGGTTCATGAAAGCTCCAATTTGTTTAATTCCTATCTAAAATCCGGCATTGAGATCAGGGTAGTATAACTCTTAATTTGCTGCAAGTTGTGTACTTTTTTTTGTAACATTGCTTTGGTTTCTAATTAAATTCCTTTGTGGATTTTTTTCAATTCAATACCATGTTTCATCAAAAGAACCACGTACAGAAAAATAAAGCAATTTAAAAGCAATTAATTGGCACCCAAAAAGGGTTTATAGTAACGGCTATTGGGTTTGTAATATCAATAGCTTAATTGGTGACTTAATTTGACTTGCTTCAGAATTTCAATTAATTAAAGATTTCCTTTGGAAATATGTATTTAATTAAGCTTTGATATATTGTTATAGTAAGAAAATATAATGGTTTGTATTTTCATTTTCATAAAATTAGAACTTAGAAATTATTATTGTTCTTACATTTTTTCACACGTACTTATGTTTGAATGGAATGTGAAATAAAAAAAATTAGTAAAAACCCAACCAGATGGTAAAACATAAGGCATTGGTAAACGTCCAGAAGAAAAATAAATGAGATCCAAAATAATGGTTTTTGGTTTGTGTGTGTTTGTCTGAGAGGAGCCTAAGAACCGCTCACTAATTCAAGGCATCAGAAGAGCCATACCATATTTGCGGCATTGTAACAAAAAGGAGCTGATATATTGGCACACATTCTCTCAAAAATTTTCGGCTGCAGCCTCGCTTATGGGTATCTGTCACTTCCTGGAACTTGGTAGAATGTCACAGCAGTACGGAACCAATCTCTAAATCCTTCGTTCAATCAGTGTCTTGTCATATGAAATTAACCTTGAAAATTGCTCTTAACTATGCGTTGGAGGATTGGGTCATAATAATTTAATACTCTATCGCCAAAAAGGAAATCTGTGTAGGCGCTATTCTAGACATCAAGCGAGCTTACAACACTACCCATATGAGCTCACATGCCAAACACCAATGTACCAAAATGCAATTGGTATTTTGCAGAATTATCCACAGCGAAATTGATGGCCTAGAAAACTTTAAACCACATCCTTCTAGCGAAGAGCAAACAAAAGGATATAATAGGTATACTGGTTCCGGAACCACCACGAATAAACATTTCAGTCAACCTTGGTCATCGCACTCATCTATATTCCAGGCAGAGGAACACGTGCCACCTAAACACCGAAGATAGAAGAATCTTCACTGTCATAAGATCCAATCATTAGGAGAGTGCCAAGAACTGCGAACTCATAGTTTCAAATAACATCTGATATAATCTGCTCCAAACAAATTGCACCCGAATCTTAACAGCCCTGGTGTAGATGTAGCTATTGTTATAAGTAAGAAGTATACATTCCTATATAGCGCTGGCGAGGATTGTTGGTTGAGGCCGTGGTCCACAATGGTCTGTCTGCGCCACCTTAAGTAAGTAAGTTCCTATGGCGCGGCGAAAATTAAGTTGTCATTAAAAAAACATGTTTGTCTGTAAATTCGGTTTACGGACGATTATTTTACGTGATAACCAGTTCGGAAAACAGTTCATGTGAAGTTTGTATCGCTCCAACCACCAACCACCCACCCCACCTACAACCACCCAAGATTTTTTAATTGTTTTCCTCCCTCCTTCCCCCCAAACATTAACCTTCCACCCCCACTTAAAACCACCAACCAAACACCCACTATTTTTCTAAAAAGCATTATGAGTTTATCAAAATTAAAATCAATCTAATATCTCAGTTACAAAAGGATCGATACCAACCATGTTGCATACATTTCTTGCACTTACTTCAACGATATTTTACTTACAATTCTTTTTTTTATTTTTTAGAATAGTGTTTCTTTTATATTTTTCAACAAAGCATTATGCTATCACTGTTCTATTGTAATCACTATACCTTGTTTAATTAAGAAGAAATTCTCAAAAATAAGAGTCGGAGTGACAATTAATCCCTTTTAGCCAAGATTTTATGAGTGATAACGATACCTAGGTACTATAGTCATCAAAGGATTAAAAATAATAAAATATAAGTAGATGCCTGATTCCTCCAATAAGATGCAGGGACAAAAAAAGAAGTTAAAAAATGTCTTATTCTTGTGGTCCATAAAAGAGTATAATAAATTTGAAGAGGGGTTTAAGGTTTAAGAAATCACAATCAAATCTGTAGGAAGTGCAATATTCTTATGGAAATTCAATATGCGAATTATTGATAGTTCAATCAATTGGCAGCTGTCCATAAATCTTACTTAAAGTATCATCATTTACCTGGAAATCCTCTAGGTATACTATTCCCATAGCAACATGGCAACTTTCCAAAAAGTAAGAAAAAAAAAATTGCATGCATTTTAAACTTCAAGGCTAAACAAAAATCATCATTTGATTATCCTTTCTCTTTCAAAACTCAATTTCAATTTTAACTGCAGCAGTGTGCATTCAATGATATGTCCCAGAGCACTCTGATGCTAAATACTATAAGCAAATGCAGCGACCTAATTTTCAGCCTGAAACTACATTTACCAATGAAATTATTATTAATTTAAAGAGGCGCATATTATCGCAGTATTTATATGCGATGGCGGCGGGCGCGGCGGCATTGATTCTACTTAATTGAATGTTTAATCTTTTGATTTGCATTCATCATTGCTTTTGTTAAGGATTCTCATGTCTGCAGAGAGGTAGGTGGAGGAAGAATAAGTTAGGAACCACACATGCAGGCATCCAAGCATATATGCTACTTCATTCGTTATTCATTTGGCAGACTGCAGAGGTGACAAACTTCACTACGTGCTGAGAATTCCCGCTTCCTTTTTGCACTGTGCACCGCATTAAAATATGTCATTTTAGTCCTTACAACTTTAGACATCAGTGTTGCTTTTAAAATCAACTCAGTCTATCGGAGCATCTAGTCGTAATAAATAAATTACAAACAAAAGCCAGCTCCAAGTCAAGACCTGCGGGATATATTTATTTTCACTTAGATTCAAAAGTGAGTGCGGATGCAAAGTAGGTATTTGGTTCAGAGGGCAACAACTTATGTTGGACATTTTCTGCTTTATAAGTAAGTATGTAACAAATTTATTTTTATTAGTAATTAATGCATACAAAGTTAATAATTATGTATATGAATCTTAAGGCTATAGCTAAGCCGTCAGCCTGTTAGTAAATATGCTTTTATTAACATTTTAAGATAATATTCAAAAACTTAAGATAATAAATATCAAAATCTAACATATTCTGTTTTTAAGAGCATTCGGTATTTGCAAATTGCTCTTAAAAGAAACGTAGCCTTTGTGGTTTTAATATAGGACATATACTCAGAACATGAAAGCAAAATTGATTGAAGCTGCCGTTGTAAGGGCTAGCGTTTAAGCCGAGTGTCTCGCTTTTCTGCTTTATATGTGCATATATGTACGTAAAGAACAAGTAACTCTTGTTTATGCTTGTAAGGATATCACTTCCACTATATCCATAAGATATTGTCCTTTATGACCAAATTTGCACTGCGATATGTTATTCTGCAAATATGCATATTAAAATGTATTATAATAATCAAGTGTTGAGGACTTCATTAGAAATATTTAAAGAAAGGACACCGTGATACAACAGACGATTTAATGGTACGAAGAGTCATTCGCTCATTTGGAATCACGAATGTGTAGAGCAACAGGATATACAGTGTATACTGAAAGCTCTGAATGAAGTCAAAGTCATCGTGATTGTGATTTGGAAGCCAAATGTTGAACGCATGAGGTATTTAAGCTTACTGGCCTCAAACTTGTTGTTGATTCCATCACACTTAAATCAATGTAGATCTTTTTTGAGAAGGACGAACAAAACAAGCTGTAGCCGGTACCTTCACTTAGATTCAGTAAGCAGGAAACATTAGAATTGGAAAAGAGAAAATCTAGTGAAGAAGATACAACGATGAGCTTTAAGTGATGTATGTATATGTACATGTACAGCGACATTTGTATTCAACGCTTAAGGTGGCATGTAGAGCAAATTGACATGGGAGTCAGAAGCCAAGGTAGACCTCATTTTCGATATCTTCAAAGGAACGACCAGGTAGAGTTAGAGACGGAAGATATATTGAGCTGGCTTGATTGCAGGAGTACGATCTGAGGCTTATCAACTTGATACCTTTGAGACCAGGCCGATTTCATTTTGCATGGCATTTATTTAATAAATGTATTTGTGCTTGTGGGTTGTGACCATCATGAAGATGACAAATAACCAAGATTATTATTAATTTCTATTGAAAACTACGAAAACTTTGAAATTGGCAATATGGCAATCAACTTATTAATCATGCAAAGTACCTCTTTTTAGACTATTGATTCGATTTATCAACATGTCAAACTCCACAACTGTGATCTTATGCAACATTTTACATAGGTATAATGAAGTTCCTTTTTAATTAAGAAAGTAGTATCCTCCCTAAAGCCTTATGATTAGATTTGCTAATGATATTATTTCGAATGTTACAGTAATTTACTTATTAAAGACATGTGTATACAAATTTCTCCTTCCACCCAGAGCACTACCAACATTAAGGATGTTTTTCGATGTTTGTTCAACAGCTCGTATGTTTTCATTAATTTAACAAAGATACATCACAAAAAATTGCCTTAGGTAGAATTCTCTTCTTTATTTCTTTATACAAAGCAATGATGACAACAAGCCAAATCAAGATAAAGACTCCTGTCACTCCGCCCAAATAATCATTGAATTCAAAAAAGCCATCAATCAAGTAACTGATCAATAAAAAAAAAGTCATACCATATACGTTATACCTA
This sequence comes from Platycheirus albimanus, assembly GCA_916050605.2. NCBI lineage: Eukaryota > Metazoa > Arthropoda > Insecta > Diptera > Syrphidae > Platycheirus > Platycheirus albimanus. The sequence goes on along the minus strand of OU696696.1, from coordinate 876,132 downwards.
CCTACATAAATACCTACTCATTCCAATATACATAGTATACGCACTTATTATCACAAAAAAAATCCTTTCATGGTTTTACGGTGTCATTCTTATCAGAGATGTTTCCTGTGAATCCTTTATTCATTTACTGCGCCCAATTTTCGTTTGGTTGATGTGGCAGTTTGGCTGGTTGGTTTAGTGATTGGGGGGAGGCATTCTCTCGAGCCACCGATAATACTACCCTCCCACCTTCTCTTCGCACATCAACATCCTCCCAAGATCCTTGCCATTGTTATTTTGCCGCAGAATATGTGTGTAGTGTTCGTTTTCACTTTTTGCCTGGATTTTATTTTATTTCCTTTCCCGTGTTACTTTTGAATGAAATGGCACAATGACACAATGGTTGAAGCTGAAGAAAAGGTAGTGGGAGCAAAAAGAAGGCTGTTCCCAAACATTAAATAGGCTGTGTGTGAGCTTTTATGCGTGTACAACGGTTACAGGTGTAAATTGAATTGAAAAATAAATGGTTATTTGGAATATTCATGGGTTTGATTCGTTTGATTTCAGAAAAGATTTTTATAATTTCATAGAACTGATACTTATCAGTCCGGATATTAAATTTGAGCCTATTCTATCGTAAATAGTAGATAAGATTTGTTAAGTGAACTGTAAAAATATTTATGAATACAAGAACTATAGAATTCTATACTTATTGTATAAGGAGAATGTGGTCAACAGTACCAAATGACAAAGCTGAAGAAAACTGTCTTTGTCTGTTATTATTCGAGCATGAATGGAAATTTTATAAAAATGTTAAAATTATTTGAATTTTAATCGCTTACAGTTACATTTTCAACTTTGACATACAGTTTGTACCCTTTAAATCAGACCTCGGTAGTTTTTGAAATACTTCTACGCTCAATTAAGGTCGGAAGATTAATCAGCCTTAAGTCGGTCTTTAGGTAGGTGTACGTTGGAACTCTATTGAAGTGATCGATGAGCGTATAACAGAAAATGTTTTTGAAAGCTTGGGCATCAAACGCAACTGCAGTATTCAAGAACTGATTCCACCACAGAACAATAAAGAGTCTCGAAATTCTCTCGCTAAACGAATGATAAATCAAGTCTAAATTTAACTTTATTTAACATGTGTATTCAATAGGTTTGTCTTTTAAATCATGCTTTGGATTCATTATAACACCAAGATCCCAGAACGTATGTTTTCTGTTTAGTTGAGTATCACACAAGAAGTAAGCATTAAAAAACGGAACTCTTTTGAGCGAAAAAGTCATATATTTACACTTGGAAACATTAAGTTCCATATCATTTGTATACAGTATTTTATTCATTTTGCAACAGTATAAATATATTCATGGTTTTTTATACCCTATTCCATAGAATGGGTATGTTGTATTTGGTATGGAGTTTGTAACATAGAGAAATAATACCGTTAGGTATAGAAAAGTATATATATTCTGACTCAGAATCAAAAGCCTTGATTAAGCCATGTCCGTCCGTCCGTCCGTCCGTATGTATACTTTCTAGAGGTCGCAATTTTTGAGCTAGAAAGCTGAAATTTGGTAGATATAATCTTTGGTTCAAGAGTAGGGCTAAGTTCTTGAACAGGCAAATCCGCCCACAAACACGCCCACAATCGCCATTTTTGTTGAACAACCTCAATTTGGTAAAATTAAATTATGTTTTTTGTACAGTTACGATAAAAGCATAACGCTAAAATTTTGCACACGTAAGCTTTAGGTAAACTTTCCTGCAATTAAATAAAAATATTTCAGTTTGGGCGTGGCTGACGCCCATTTTTCATACAAAACCATCAATATTGTTTTTATAAAATAACAATTGTTATATTAAAACGAAAAACATTAAATTTTGTGAGTATTACTTGCACATAAACATCTTGTGTATGAAATCAAAAAAAATGATTTTGGGCGTGGCTGGCGCCCACTTTTCACTAGAATTTAGAAAAAAACTGTTTTTGTAGATAAACGGGTATTTGAATCTGTAAGCCAAAATTTTGCGTCTCTTAGTAGAAACTAAAGTTTGTGTATGAAAAGAAATTTTTGAATTTTGGGTGTGGCTTACGCCCACTTTTCATAAAAGAACGAAAAACGTAGTTTTAAAAATTTAATGAGTTACCAATATTCAATTTAAAACTTTTTATTTCCGTTTGTTATTTGAAAAATATATCTCTACGTTTTCTTGTGTACATTTTTTCAATACGCCCACTTTTAAAGGCGTGATTTGGATAAAATACCTTTGTTCAGGTAAGATTGTTTAAAAACAACTCGATTCAGCTGTAGTTTTACACATATGCCTATATACTGATCAAAGCGCAGTTAGTGCTTCAAATTTTTAAGACACGCCCACTTTTAAGGGGCGTTTCCGTCAAAAGTCGTATAATGCATTAATTTTTTAACATTTTTTAACTATTGGTCGCAGTTTTGAAGTAAAAAGATGAACACTTAGATTTAATTCCTTGGTTTCGTAGCAGTGTGTTTCAAGAATTTTTAAAAACACCCGTAATCACTATTTATGTTCAAAATCTAATTTTTAAAAATTTAAGATTTGTCTTGTTTTGTTCAAATCGATCTGCAAGAATAAAATTGAATGTCACGGAGCTCATACTAATTACCTTGGCAATAAATAGTCTCAACTTTGGGTGTGCCACACGCGTTTTTTACTGTGCCAGCACTAATTGAACATCACACCACACAAAATTAATGTTATTGAATTTGTTTCTGTCTGCTAAAGAAGAATTTTGTTTCTGAAACTGTAACATCGGCTGGCTGCGGGAGGCGAACGCATACACATACACAAAAATAGGGAATAGGGTATCCAACAGTTCGTTGCAAACGTACTGTAGCTCTCGCTTATGTTTTTTTTATTGGGCAAGCAACATTTATCCTCAGCAGCAAACAAAAGGAATTCAGAATTTAATCAAAAAGAACACAGGTCGTTTACAAACAACAAAATTTTAATATAAATGGTCCAATATGGCTGCCCTATGGAACACCAGGTCATGATACAACTTCTAAAGATACATTGCGCATTATACAATAAAAAACTTAAAACTCTATTATTTGTGTGTCCATACTATACCTACTATATACATGTGTTGTGTTGTTATATTGTATCATTGAACACCAGAATCCTACAATAATATTATAAATGTGAAAGTTACGATGTTTGTATGTTTGGATGTTTGAATGTTTGTTGCTAGCTAACGCCAGAACGGCTAAACGGATCTGGATAAAATTTGGTACAAAGAAAGCTTATAGTCTGGAATAGCATATAGGCTATTTTTATCCCGGTAAAATGTATGGTTACCGTGGATAGATTTGTTTTAATTTTTGAAATCACACCAGAACGGATGAACGGATCTGAATGAAATTTAGCACAGAGATAGATTATAGTCTGGAATAGCATATTGGCTACTTCTTATACCGGTAAAATGTATATTTCCTGTGGGATAGATTTGTTTTAATTTTTGGAATAACACCAGAATGGCTAAACTCATCTGAATGAAATTTAGCACAGAGATAGATTATAGTCTGGAATAGCATATTGGCTTCTTTTTATTCCGGTAAAATATATGGTTCCCGTGGGATAGATTTGTTTTAATTTTTGAAATTACACCAGAATGGCTGAACTCATCTGAATGAAATTTAGCACAAAGATAGATTATAGTCTGGAATAGCTTTTTTGTATTCCGTTAAAATGTATGGTTTCAGTGGGATAGATATTTTTTAATTTTTGAAATCACACCAGAAAAGCTGAACGGATCTGAATGAAATTCAGCACAAAGATAGATTATAGTCTGGAATAGAATATTGGTTCCTTTTACCCGGTGAAATGTATTGTTCCCGTGGGATAGATTTGTTTTATTTTTTCCAATCACGCCAGAATGGCTGAAAGGATTTGGATGAAATTTGGCACAGAGATAGATTATAATCTGATATAGCACATAGGTTTCTTTGTATCGCGGTTTAATATAGGTATGGAATTATAAAGCTATAAAAGAAGAAGAAACTCGATTACGATAGACGACTCGTCAAGCTACAGTCTACTTCTTGATCAGCTAGAAACGCGAGCGAAGCCGCGCGTTAAGGCTAGTAAAAAATAATTTGTTTTGGCAGCTTGTTTTTAAAGCTCACGCATTGAATTCTCTTATGAGAAAAATTCAAGCCAAGCAGTAAACCTTTGTCGAAGACCGTAGAACGTACTTTATTTAGAAGGAAATCGTGATTAACACGGTCAAATAGTTTTGCAAATTCCAAGTAGGTAGATATGATACATTCGTTTCAATTTTTCAGTGGAAACAGAGAATTTCTTTTGTGTACATATTCTATTCCACTGGTTATTTCTGTACTTTAACGTTTGCAGGGATGAGCTGTAGCTTTTTAAAAGCCACCATTGAAAAATGTTCTGCATCGTCAAAGAAAACTTGATTAAAGAACTGAGGATATTTTTGGCAAGCATGTCCTCTAAACCCATCTATAACCAACATCTCATTTCTAACTTCTGTTACTCAAACATTAATAATAAATTCTATCCTTGATCCTTTCATCAGATATATTGCCTGGTCTGTATTCTAAGGAAATTCCGTAACGCATACTTTTCAATATCGAATTATAAATACCTAAACTTCTTAGATTATAGTTCAGAATTATGGTGGCCCACCCTTTTTTGTTTACTTTTTCTGAATATCAAAACTATTTTCTTAATACTTTAGAAAGCCTTCAGTTAAGACGGATATCAAAAAAGCCTTTCCAATTGTGTACCTTCATCACATTCATCAACGCTATCAGCTATCAGCAGATTATGATGAATTGTTTAAAGAGGACACATCATGTAAAATGTGAAATCATAGGTTTTCTTGATTATGAAGCACGTTTATGGTAATTCGAACCAAACATTTTAGAGAAACCCCTTTCCATAGCGCTTGTTTTTATGAAGAAAACCCTTTTCCCACTTCCATGAGAAAAAGTTGCAAGAATCCAGGGCAGAGTAGGTATATCTAATAATTATTAGGTATAGGTACTCTGATCCAGGGTTAATTTGACAAAATGTGCCACTCCATCGGTAACACACATATAAGCATTAAATGAATGTCATTAAAGAAAACTTTGTATAAAATGTTGTATACCTATACCTAATAGGAGGTAAGTTTTTAGGAAATAATGGAGAAAATTAGGTTGACAGGAAGTCAACTTGATCCATGACAATAATAGTGTGGAAGATTAACCCTGTTGAAGTAATTGTAACTAACCGCATTTGTTTTGGTTGACTGAGTATATGTATACCTGCTGACTGAAACTAATTTGGAGGATAATAAGAGGCCACCATTATTGGGCTGTTTTCTAATACAGTTGGGTTTTTGATGTCTAAAAATATTAGATTTTGATTGATATGTTTCTAATTAGTGGAAATGTGATTTGGTTTACAATTTTAACAAAGTTAATCTTCGTTTGATTTCCGATCTGATGCGGATATCTGTATTTACAGTAGTGGTCATGTTCTGACCAAGTCGGTGGTGGGATTGGACTTGTTTATTTTCAATCTTCTTTTCAATTCTGCTTGCTGCTGACTCCATATGTAAGTGAAGTCAACGGTTACTGCTAGCTTTGTTCTTCCCATCACTTCAATGTCGTCCGCAAACCCAAATAATTGTGTCGATTTAAGATTGTGCTTGATGTACTGGCGTGGGTTTTCCGTATTACATTTTCAAGCACAACGGTGAAACAGGTGCATGGTATAGTGCGTCACCCATGTGGAGTCCCTACCTACTTTGCAGAGTTGTAAAGGATGAAATATTTTGATATTGGATTCCACAAAGTCCCAATCATTTAACTGATTGTTTAGGAATGCAATAGAATTTATTATATTGGTCTTTTTACTTCAGAAATCCTTTCCCATTTTGAAGTCTTAATAAAACAATCATCAAAAGCGTAAAAAGACTCCTATTAAAAAGAATGCATTCTTTTTTGACTTCTTGCAGTATTTGAACCCTTTCAAAAGTCGTTTTCATTCTTTGCAGTCTTGAAGTCTTTTGAATGCATTCAATATTTTACAGTAAGAAAAAAGATTCTTAAGCAGTAAAAAGACTTCAGTACCTTGAATGTATTCAAAAGACTTCAAGACTGCAGATAATGTAAAAAACTTTGCAAAGACTTCAAATACTGGGAGCAGTCAAAACAGAATGCATTTATTTGATTTGAATTCGTTTGGCTGCTTCAGATGATTTTTGAATCAAAGACTGCAAAATTAATTGGGAATTTTTTTTTTAAGTAAAAGTACTGAGGTTAAATCAAAAAACTTAAAGAAAAAAAACTTTTTATTTAATTGACTGCAATACTCAAATAACTTTGACAGAACGCCGAGTATTCTCCAACGTCATCTTGATCAATATTGTCAGTTTAGCAGATATAGATGGACAAGTCAAGATATAGTTGAACTCAATTAACACTTTCGTAGGCTGCTTTAAAATCGAAAAACAGCTGGTGCTGGTTATCGATGTTAAATTCTAGAGTTTTCCCCAGGATGGGGCGTATTTTGAAGATTTGGTGGTCGGTCGAAGATTTTCTAGGTCTCAAGCTACATTCGTGAAGAGCTATTAGATCATCAGCAAACGGCTTGAGAAGTTCATATAAAACGCTGAACAGGATCTTATAAGCGATGTATAAAAGGATTATGCCTCTGTAGTTGGCGCAGAGTAAGCGGCCTCATTTTTTGTAGATCGGGCAGATATTACTGAGATTTCAGTCATCGGTCATGTTATTCCTACCATATTTTGTAAATAAAGTGGTCTATATTCGTGACCAGGTTTTTTCTAGCGTGCTTTAAAAGTTCCGTTTGTAGATCATTGAAAAAACAGCTGCATTGTTCGTTTTTAGTCTAGTGATGGCTTCTTTGATTTCATTTTGGTCAGGAGGATGTAGGTCATAGTTGTCAACTAGATTAATTGGTACAGGTCAATTATGGGCGGGATCTTGGCTGTCATCACCATTTAACAACTTGTTAAAGTAGTCTCTCAGGATCTCTCAAGATCGCCTGCGTATCTACTATGGTGTTTTCATGCCCATCTTTACAGAACCTAGGGCTGCTTGTGAATCCTTACGTTGATTTCACTATTATCTGCTAACAGATTTCTGCATCTCCTTGACTTCACGTTGTTACGTTGTTGCTGATCTATTTTCTTCCTCCTTAGAAAGCCTTTCACCTGCCGATTGTTATTGACAATAAATCTCTTCAGTTAGTGACAAAACGTAAGCCATTGTAATCCTCTTTATCTGGTTGAGACAGAGAGAAAGAGGGCAGTGTTGATGGCAACAACTTTGTTGGAGTAAACTTACAAGCTATATAGGTCGTAGGGCCAAATGTAATAATGAAGACGTACTTGTTGGATTAAAAGTGCACATCTGCATACGGGATTGTATTCATATTTAAGACAAAAATGCCAAGAAGTTGCCTTAAGTTAACACCTAAAATCCTCTAGGACTACTAGAAATGACTCTCATAATCATCCGGGTGGATTGAACATGAAAAAAAAAACATGGCGAAGAATGAAAAAAAGTAGAAAATGTTAACGAAACAGAAATGTTATACAAAAGAACATTGTTGCGTGATAGACATCCTTAGGACACAAACAAGATATTACTATATTATTCACAACAAATTTCAGTTGAACATTGGCTAAACATAACATAAATTCCCATACTAAACTAGACACTATAAAGAGTTGTTGTATACAATGAAAGGATATAATATTTTGTTGATTTTATTTTTCGTATTACCAAAGCGATTTTATTTCAAAAAACTTAGTGAGAGGAAAGCATTTATTACAGTCAGATTCCAAAAATGACTGTATACCACCTACCTACTACGGTTTGTTGGAATCATTAATTTTGTGCAAGCGGACATAATCACTTCATTTTATTTTTGCCATTGTACATGCCTCTGTGTACTGACTGATACTGAACAGTACAACATAGCTACATATACAACCAAACAGAATTATATTTTCTTTATTTCGCCTCTGGCATATTTCTGGATTCTGGAATTATTTTTCAGAATAATTTCGAGTTATGTAAGTGAAATCTACAATCACTCTTCCATTCAACAAATTCTCTTCCCCCATACTTTACTCGTACTGATGCTGTCTGATGTTATGCTGCTGCACTGCATTCCCTGCAGATAGATTCCTCTGCCATTCATCGTTGAAAATTTTACAAGGCAGTCGAAAATCATTGCCACCAACACCAACCATCCCATTCGCTGTTTCAGATTAATAAGCGGTCGTTTGGGGCAACATAACAATGGCTTGCTTATGATTCTGACCCATCCTGGGCCATCCTTAGTCATTCTAGGGTGTGGGCTTTATGATGTGCTTCTTTCATATCTGAATGATAGATTTGTCAAAGTCTTAGCTATCGTGGTCTCGTTTTGAAATCTCACTATCTTTGTGCAACATACACTCAGGCATTGAGACCGGTGGTGTGGTTGGGGGGTTTGGTTTGGCTTGGCTTGAGACGAACGAACGGTGGGGTTTCTTTCACATTTTCCTTCATCATTTTAGTGAATATGCTTGCACACATTTCAACAAAAATGTCGGCAGGATATGATGTAAAATTCGTTCGTCATTTCGTTTAATATTCAAGAGGATGTTTTACAAGTACAAACATATAAACATCCTTGTGAATAATGTTCCGTTTTAATTTTCCTCTCTTATTTGAGTCAAGAATAAAGCATTTAACCATCACCATCGCCATCTACGAGATTTGAGATTTTAATTTCATTTCAGTGAAGTAAATTACTTTCCACGTGAATGAGTTTGTTTTTCATATGCCACAAAACATTTATGGACATTTTTATGCGAAACATATTCGTAGCAATAAAAGCAATGTATCTAGTAAATCCCATAAATCTTTATAAGGCTTATACTACAAGTGTGTGGATTGCGTGACTACGTAGAAACCATATTTATTTGATCGGCTATAAATAATAAAATTGACCGGTGTGGCGCTACAAACGCCATCAGCTACTCCGTCTGCCTCTCGCCACAGTGTCGAAAAGGTTTAGGCAATATTTTTTTGAATATTTCTTCAATAAATGTAAAAAAAAAAGAATGAATCGTTTAATTTCAATCCTGGAAAAAACGTATGATTTTTTCATTACATGGGCTTGTGCATGTTTTTTAAAAAACACACAGAGCAGCTAAATCAACTTGAATTTATTTTCGAATCCAAATGTTTCCTCAGGGCGTAGAAGAATTATATGTATGTTAGCTTCAAAGATATTATATCACACTTCAAAAGCGAGTAAGGTGATTTGAAGAATCCGAAACTATATGCCATTGTGTGCTGGTGCAAATTTCACGTGGAAAACTTTATGTTGTCTACCTAGCCTGCTAGTGCTAGCCTACGATTGGAACGAAAGAAAAATTGCAGTTCAAGTACAACTGACGCTCTCGCTCTCAAGTAACTGAATTACTGAATGAGGATCAAATTTATTGCCGTATGATTCTATTTAGGTGTTATAAAGTGTTTAAATGTTTAAAGTGATAATGTGATGTGTGAGGTTTTAGCAAAATTCTTTTTTATTTGAAAGGCACATGTATGCGATTCTTACGGTGGCACTAGTACCAGTGGTTCAATTTTCAATGACTCTTCTGTATAGATCCAAGTGAATTTGGCCTGCGTTATGTTCACCTTGTTCGCATAAACAAGAAAAAGTCAAGCAGTGTCAAATCACATCACCTTGGTGTCCAATTATTCACGTCACCTCTGCGAGAGACGTATCATTCCCTGTGCGGAGCATAGCGTCGCGTCATCCTGCTCGACCCACATGTCTAGGTCAAGTTGGGCCATCAAAAATTGTTTATCATAATTCTGTAGTGCTTATGCCATTGAGCAACGGAGTTTTTGAAAAAGTACGGCATCAGTAATTGCATGAAAAACAATACATTTTACGGATGCCACCATAATAACATGACCACCACAGGCCGCTAAAATCACTAACTAAATTTTTGAAATTTGTATATAAAACCGCTAAGCACATAAGGAGGACCAAAGTTAAAACACTGTTGTCGTTAACATCCATGATATTAATTCAAAATCCAAAGATGTATTTTCTTATATAGTCTCTTTTTATATTCCAATTAAGTTTGTTAAAATTATTTTAAGAATACCTATGTCAATTTTTAATTTACAAAAATAACGCAGTGAAACGGTACACTGGCATAACTTCAATGAGTTCAATTATACTCGTATAATCAAACTTTATTTTTTTGCTCAGGAATTTCATGCTGCGCAATGTTGGTGGTGGGATGAATAAACATTATACCTATATTAAGCGTCATAGTTATGAGCGCAAATGTGGAAGTACACACAAAGAACAAAGTTTAATACTCTCTTGTAAACATTCGTAAATCGTTTATTTTGTTCTGGGTCACATACTCACTTAACCGTCTATTTACCCTAGAGACCATCCGAATATAAACAGGACCTATGCCCATCGAATTTTATCCCAGGTGAATTGCACCAGAAAACGGGATCATGAGTACGCAATAAGTTCGTTATCGTTATTTTCATCGCTAACCTATGGCCAAACACATAACATTGGGACCAAATAATATCAATGCCTTATGTTTACATTCGCAGCACAAACACACACGCAGTAATATTCAGTTTCGTAGATAAATTGCTAGGCTTTCGAATGCGGATTCATTACATAATTGGAAAACATGCGCTTGGTGGTGGATATGTATTTGAAGCCTTATTTCAAACCATTTTTTTTTTGTTAGTCCATTTAAGGCTTTTAAAAAACAGAATTCATTCAATTTCAAGCTATATAATTTTATTGTTTCAATCTTCTAGATTTAAAATGATTCCCTTTTTCATCAATACAAGACTCAAATAAAAGATAGTGCTGATTATGTTCTTTTAAACTTAAGTGATTGCACCTTACTTGGCCCAAAAGGATTTTGATGTACATAAACAATCTTAAAATGTAATTTATAAACTGCAAGTAACAATTTTAGTATCAATTCTTAGTTCATACGAATCAGTATTTGCTAATTACTTACTTATACTTAAGATGGCGCAGACAGTCCATTGTGACCACGGCCAATATACTATACAAGCTAGTTTGGTCCCTAGCCAAGTGATCTTGATTACGCCACTTTAGATGGGGTATTCCAGTTCTGCGTCAGACCTCAGAGTTGGAATTGAAGACTTGGAGGGCTGGTGCGTATTCGTTCATATACTCTCCACATGCCCCAGATATCTAAGACGCTGTATTTACAGCTTTTTGACCAGGTCAATGTCACTGTATAGCATGTACAGGTTCTAGGTTGTCATTAAATCTTCTCCTCCATATTCCATATTCATCCGATTGTTCCTGACACAATCTCTTCTGACTCATACAGAGCATGGCTGGGATGATTAGTAGATAAACTCCTAACAAAATAAAATGAAATAACTCCTAACAATTCCTATACAAAGTTAGGAGTAATAATAACATATTATATGAAGGAACTCCTAATTGTTAGGTGTTCTTTAATTGATGTTAGATGTTGTGACATCTTTTTGTGTTAGGATTTATTTCATACTGAAATAACTCCTAAAATTACAGAAATGAAACAAATCCTAATTAGGAGTTATTGCACTCAAATTTGTTAGATATTATTTCCTCTAAATTAAGTTATAAGAGTTATTTCAATTCTCTTAAAAATTGCATTTTAACATTTCTTGCTCGTAATATTTGAGTAAAATACTGCTTTCTTTGCCGTAGTTTTTGTTAACTGTTAAACTGAAACAAATGTCGATCATCGAGAAGGCTTCAAACTGTCCGTCAAAAAGAATTAATCAGTTGGAAACGCGTATTTTTTATTTCATTAGCTTTCTAAACGCTTCAAAATTTAAACTAAGCTAGTAAAATTAAAAAAAAAAAAAACCGTCACAGAACGCCCGGCAGCTGCGAAACATTCAAGTTTACATTAAAATTCATAATTTTTAAATCAGAGAAAATATGGAGTGAAATAATATTTAATAATTAAGTGTTTTGCTAATTAAATCAATATTATTTGTCTAATTATTTTATTTTAATAACAATTATTACAGATTATATTAATTTATAAATAGGAACAAGGTTTTCCTCAACCAAACCATCCACTATTATTGAAAAATTTTTCTTCAACTCCCAAAACAAATCCCCACCACCGATAACCACACAATCCTCTTGGAACCACCAACCAACTACCTTCCATTTTTGTAACCCCCCCCCCTCAAACCAAGGCCCCCACCACCACCATACACCCAGTCCATCTACAACCACCAACCACACATCCACCATTTTTGACGATTTTTTGCTCACCCCCTCCCACACCAAAAACCTTCACCCATTAATTTTTGTCAATATTCTCCCCCCCCCTACCAACCCTCAACCCAAACTGCCAACTCCCAACCAACTATTCACCATGTTTGTAAATGTTGTCTCACCCTCCCCCTCCTCAAAATCCACCCAACCCCCACCAACACTTCCTTCAACCTCCAACTAACCGCCCGCCATTTTTGACAATTCCCCCCCCCCCCCTTCCAATCATCACTCAGCCAACCTACAACCAACCACCCACTATTTTTGACAATTTGACTAGCCGGGTACCGCTAGTACAAATATAATAAATTAAAATATTAATATAATTACAGACGATCTAATGAAACTAGACAAACTAGTTTCGAATTGCCTTATTTTATGTGCAGAATTCTTATTTTAAGCACTTGGTAAACTGGCTGTTGCCTAATCACAATCAGGGTAATTTATCTTATCTGAGAGCAAAGTTTAGCAAAAATATAAGTTTATTAGCCTTTTTTTAAGGCATAATTTTACCAAATGGGTTAAATTTTCAAATTTAGGTAAATTTCTGAATTGTTTTAGGAATATAGTGCAAGTTGCATTAGAATTTACAAAGTTCAAAATTGCCTTAGGACTTGACTGGTTTATATCTTGATTTAGGTAAATTTTACACAGGTTTTTCCCTAAGTGTACTAAGATGCCTTCTTAGCCCGAAGAAATAGCAATTGGCGAAAGTGATTCTTCGACTGTTCTCTTCACTATAACTGTTTTGGGAGGTTATAGTGGAACCCAAAAAGACAAAGTCCTTATTCGAGTTGCTACTACTTCAAAGTTATATCTGTCCATCGTGACGTTTTGTCCAAGCCTACGTTGATGATGTTCTGCACCCGAGGACGGGGACAGCATATACTTTTTTATATCTTCAATATTTTTGGATTTTCGTGAGATAAATATCACCAATTTCTCTCCAACAAAAAAAACTTTCCGATCTTCGTATTCTTTCAAACTAACGCGGTGCAGTTTGCATTCAAAAAGACATTGGGTCTTACAGGCATATAGTTAAAATAATTATTATATCTATATATAACGACCCATCAACACCCGCTGATGAGCTCAATGCTTGCCTGAAAGCATCACCACTTTGGAGAAATGTGAAAAAAAAAATCTCTTTATCGACCAATGTGCGTGTACATTTACTCCAAGATGTTTCTGCTCAAACATTCTCCAAACAACTATTGGACTGCAAATTTCCGGTCGATCATGCTACAAGTTTTTGCCAAATGTAGTCGTCAATTCAAGACATTGAACATTTCGACAAACTTAAAAAATCATGACTGGCTTCGCGATCGAGCGATTTTAGCTCCCAAAAATGATGATGTTAACAAAATCAATGATCGAATTCAATTGCAAGTCCCAGGAGAGACAATAAAATATAAATCAATTGACGCAGGAACAGATGAGGATCAAACAGTCAATTATTCGGTAGAATTTTTGAATTCCCTGGAGCCGTCTGGAATGGAACCACATACAAATACTATCTTTGAAAGTAAGCTCACCAATAATGCTTCATCGAAATTTGGATCCACCAAAGCTATGCATTGGAACCAGACTTTCCGTTAAGAAATTAATGCCAAATGTTATTGAAGGAACAATTTTTTAGCGATAAAAGCAAAAAGGAGAAGATGTGCTGATTCCAAGAATTCCAATGATACCCACCGATCTACCGTTCAATTTCAAGCGATTGCAATTTCCTGTTCACCTAGCCTTTGCGATTACAATCAATAAACCTCAAGGAGCTTTGTTATTTACAATAAACATTTTCATTGTCATTGATAAAATAAACGCAGTTTTTTTTTTAATTTCGAAATAAAATACTTCATTCTTTCTTTCTTGGGCGAAACAACGTACGCCGGGTAAGGCTAGTTATTATTATAAAAACAACAGCCATACCCATTTTCGCCGCCCACCGCCTCCACTTAGATATGTAGGTACTTGCGAAATGCTCCCCTGGCAGCACGCCTCGTTCTTCCGACGATGTCAATATCATCAGAATAGCCGAGCTTTTGAACGGATCTTCACATGCGACATGCGAGTTGCACACGATTGCCTCAAAAAGTATGTTGTGTGCGTCATCTTGCCCCTCTCAACCACGGACCAAGAAGATACAGACCGCCAACTCACCATATGGTCTCTCTTTTTGCCTACAAGCTAAAAATCAGCTGATATGCCATTTATTTTGAGAGTGTGACGCTCTCTCTTGCTTTTAAAACCCATTTAGCAAACACACCTAAAAAATAAATGGCATACGCAGGTATAGTTGCCATTACAAAATGCACAGAGAGAGATGTACACGTATTCACAGACAGGAAAAAATATTTCGAGGGTGTTTCAGGCAAGGGGAGTACGAGTTGGCGGTCTGTGTATGGTCTGTGCTCTCAACATCAAAGGAGTCGATGCGGTGTTCTTACCAACCTTAACGGAGCAGCACGAGTTCTTCAAAGTCATCATGCACAGAATCAAATTGTAAAAGTGAACCATTTTTGAAGTATCTTCTGTTCAACGAAGACAACGCGCCATCTCACACATCGAAAACCTTCAGATCTACGTTTGAACTCCCCTTTCTCACAAAATTTAGCCCATTCTTATTCAAAAATCTAAAAATTGCTCTCGGATGACAAAGATTTTCGTCAGATAAGAATGCCATTCTCTCTATAAGTAGGAAAATATTCAGACCAGTCGTTAGCCCCTACAAGTTATAAAGCTACATTTTTGCAATTGTTATTTGGTGATTTATCTTAAAATATTTCAATTTAAATTCCAAAAAAATATTTGTATTATTTTTAAAACACAAGATCTCTGTGAATGAACCTTTACAGAGTAAGTGAACTATATATACGTACCTTGGAAAATAAGTCCTCAAACTAAATCTTTTCTGTTAACAAGGAAAATAAACTTTCTTGTGGTCAGGATTCAGGATAAATAATTCAGCACAAATAAACTAGCACAACATTTTTTTTTTCTATTTTATATTCCTTGATGTTTGTTGCCTGCTGGTATCTACCTTCTTCCATTCTCTTCCTGCTATTCCTGCCCTTAGCCTCACACAGAGATAATCTACATTGAGTTTGAAACTTTTGCTTTAGGTCAGGGTGAATTTCTTTGTTGATAAATCCATACACATGCAAACATTCTCGTATACCTAACATATAGATAATATTTTATAAAGGAAAGGAACAGTAAAAGTTATGAAACAAGTTTTCAAGTAAACGTTGGAAAACGTTCTCATCCTTTTGAAAATCAATTTTGAATTTATTACTTTTTTCGATTTACCATGTTGTTCAGATGGATATCTGAATCTGCTTTTCATCATCGTCATATGATTTCTCTGTCGCTTCTCGCTTGCAATTCATTTAAGTTATTTTTAAGAATTTCAACAGCAGATGCTAAAATTTTATTGGTTGTGCATGGAAGCAAGGATTGGGATATTAAAAAAATTATTTCAATATAACTGTCTTCGTAAGAAATGGAATTGGGTTTTTTTATTATCAATTAGAAATGCGGAACTAAAGATTGCATTTATGCCCAATTGCTCCAAAATCGTTAAAATTTAAGGGTTATACCGAGATTTTTCATTATGTTGTGGTCCTTTTTTCGCAAAGGGGAAGATGGTAACAAAATTTGGTGTGTCATTAAAGTGACCCATGGCATTGGATTAATGAACTTATTTTGAATTTTATTACAGCTATATTAATTGTTTTGTACAGTACTGTACCAACTTGAGTTTGAGCGTTTGAATAATGAAAGCAAAGGAGATGGCCCATTTTACTAGGGAACCTGGGCCCAGTGCGTCCACTAATGAATCTAGTATCAAATGAAAGGTGATATTAAGGACATTATGTGGGTGAAATATTTTTAAAATCGTTCGTGGGGTTTTTGAGATATTTGAGCTTGAAGTTGACTAATTCAGAAGCAGAATTTCACTTATTTTTCCGTCAAAACTGCTTATATTTTCCGATGTAAGATACATAGGGAAATAAATCTGGTATCAAATGAAAGGTATTTTGCCCACTTTTTCATCGTAATAAAAATTATTTTTGTACATATCCTATATTCTCCAATATTTCGTTTTAAGTTATTAGAAATCAAGTTTTTTGTACTAACTTTTTAAACGTCAATATCTAAAAAAGATCGGCAGTGATTCCTAATTTCTTAACATCATTTTAAAGACTATTTATTTACCTTTAATTTGATATATAATTTAGTGCCCTTTATTAAATACAAACTTAGTTTTGAATTAACTTACACTAAAAAGCATATTTACATGCACTATGTGCTATGCACTTTTTCGTTTAGCGTTATTTTTTATAATTTCTTAACCAAAATTAGCAAAACATGTATTATTTATTACTTACTTTAAGCCCGATAAACAACATTTATATTGATGACAATCTAGGTGATGTTATTTAAGAAAACATGCATCATGCTACTTCGAAAATATAGTCCATGTAAATAACTTACCATTTTCTTTTTATTTTCAGAAGAAGTTTATAAAAGACACATAATTATGTAGATGTAATAACTTATAGTCTTTATTTTTTCAATATTTATATGTACAAAAAGGTTTAAAACTAAATGATTTTTATTAATATGAGACATAACTTTTAACTTATATTAAATGCGAAATGGAGTTATTGCATTGAACTAATAGATTTTTATAATTCATTTTGGTTTAATTACACACCATAATAACCTACGTCCTACATTCATTATAATATTAAGTATTATTTCAGATTTATTCTCCTTCAACTTCATTGTCTATTAAAATAGTATTTAAAAATAAAGCTGGAGCTATGTTCATATTTTGTTGGTGACGAGCAAATCCTAAGTACCACAAAATACTCATAACATGAGCGCAGCAACCAACAGTTCTCATTCCTACAAGACAATTGCAATAGTACGCTTCTATTGCGTTGCAACTATTGGCTACATCAGATTCATTACTGACAAGTATGTATGTAAAATATATTTTCCCACTGATGTGTCGAGATTGAATGCGACCTTTAAGTAAATAATTGTTTCCAACCAGGCTTTGATGTGTAGAATTGATTCTTATTACATTTTCACAAACTTCTATTATATAACTTCTATTGCTTTTAAGATGTTCCCCACAATAAGAGCGAGCTTGTTTGATTTGATAATTTCCCAATGATATTTTACGAATCTCTGTCAAATCAAGCAAAGGAAAGTTATTTAAGCTTGGAATGTGTCCGTTAATTCTACGAAACACTGCCCTAGTTCTATTTAAGTTATTTTCCCTAACAAAATCGCCTAAATGGTTAGGAGTATTTAATCTACTCAAAGCCAACTGCAGTAAAACGCTGGCATCTGTATTGTCTTCTAACAGAGGATGGAACTTATTAAGGATTGCAGCTGCAATTTTAAAATCATCCATTAAGTGACGAGTAGCTAAATTAAAAAAGTTTTGGCGGAATAGTTTAAAATCTCTCTTTAAGCGTCCATTGACAACTTCCACAACCCATCTTACCATTGTAACACATCTTGTCTTGTTAGCTTGAGCTGTTGTCAGCTGATTATTCCCTTCCAAAACAGTTTCAGGCATGTGAGCTTTGTACCCGTAGGATTCTAGGCTTGAAATAGCATCCCTGAAACCTCTGTCTAGGATAAAACATCATTTTCTTTAACAAAACGCCTCATGTTCCCATATTCATCTCTAAAAAGATTTTTAATAATTGTTGCATCAGAATCAATCTATTATATAGCCGTTAGAGCATGTCATCATAAAGGGTTTAACTAAATTCTGAAACTTATGCAGACTATATGTTGCTTTTTGGAAACTATAATTTGAACTTTTTGGAGGTAAACATAAGTTCCGTCACATATGATTATGGCTGGTTGGTCATTTTCATTTAACTGTGTGTTGCCAAAAAGTCCATTTGTAAGTTAATTCAAAACTAAGTTTGTATTTAATAAAGGGCACTAAATTATATATCAAATTAAAGGTAAATAAATAATCTTTAAAATGATTCAAATAAAATTTAAAATGATGAAATTAGAAATCACTGCCGATCTTTTTAAGATATTGACGTTTAAAAAGTAAGTATACAAAAAACTTGATTTCTAATAACTTAAAACGAAATATTGGAGAATATAGGATATGTACAAAAATAATTTTTATAACGATGAAAAGGTAGACAAAATACCTTTCATTTGATACCAGATTTATTTCCCTACGTATCTTACATCAGAAAATATAAGCCGTTTTGACGGAAAAATAAGTGAAATTCTGCTTCTGAATTAGTCAACTTCAAGCTCAAATATCTCAAAAACCCCACGAACGATTTTAAAAATATTTCACCCACATAATGTCCTTAATATCACCTTTCATTTGATATTAGATTCATTAGTGGACGCACTGGGCCCAAAAATGGGCCATCTCCTTTATTTTCAACAATTGATATTAGATAGATCAGATTTCAATTCCTGATTTTAAAAGTGTGGTTTTTAATATTTGTTTGGGTGTATTTTTGACAGTGTCAAAATGATTCTTTCAAACAGCATAAATACGTTTATTTCGGTGTTGGGAAAAAGAAGTGGCTGTAATGGTGGCTGGATCGATTTACCTTAAACTCGATAAAAAGTATTTTTACGACAAGTCCTGAAAAGGGGTTTTCATTCATCATTCTGGGCTCAAAAAATACCGGTTCTTGTTATGAAAAACTCATTTTTCTCAAAAACATCCACGATTTTGATGAAACTTCTTGAATAGTGTTTTTTAAGGAATGTTTATCTTTTTTATGGACTTTTACTGAAGTAAATTAAATTTGAAAGTTCTTGTTCTATTTAGTCAAAATGCGTTTCCAGGTACAACAGTTGAGCTCATAAGATGTAGCTGTTGAGTAAAAAAAAGTTTTTCGGGAAAAGTGTTTTAAATTTACCTTCTATAGAACTGTTTATTTTGTTTCAAATAAAATTTTTTTGTTAGCTTCTCAACGGGTTTAGATGCATTTTGTATAAATGATATTGTTTTTGAAAGAATTCAAAAAATCTTTTTTGAGTTTATATGTACAATACATATATAAGAAACTATTATTTTTAAATTTTTGATTTGAAAAATGCAAACGTAGTTTTTTTCTTAAATGTTGGTGAAGTAAATTCCATACCCGGATCGCAGCTACGTAAAATGAACGCTCCGCAATGCTGTGTGAAAAACGTGGTGAAGTAAGACTTAGTTCTCTTTGTGATTCGTCGAAATTTGGGATTTCACTGAGGTATTAGGACATCTATTACGTTTGACACTGTGAAGTCTCAAAACTAGACTGAATCACACCAGGAACTCATGAAGACACATTTCAAAAAGAATGTTTCTCAGATTTTTTATATTGGAACATCTCGGAACAAAAACGAATACAATCATTTAATGGATCATTCAGCTTACTCTAACACTAAAGATAAAGAGGATCTCAAATTTTGTAATAGCAATGTAAATTTTCTTGTCTGCATCCGATTGATTTTATATGGTAAATTCTAAACATCCTTTACATAGCTTATGATTTTGTTTTCAAGAACAACCGGTGGGAAGTCTGAAGGGTTAGGCTTATTTCTAGAACATATGATGGATTTGGTAGGATTAAGTTTCATATTGTTCTTATTAGTGAACATTTATATGAGTTTTTCTTTTCAATTTTTTTTAAGTCGCAAGACCACACATTGGAGCAAGTTCGTGCGAGCCAGCCGTACACATTTTTTTCACTGCGATACATTAGAATCTAAGGAACAATTTCAGAAAGATCAAATAAAATTAATTTTAAGATATATGTATATGCATATTATCTAGTGCTTTATGTATCTTGTCGTAAACAATATAACGTATGCATAGTAGGCTTTTAAATTTTATAAAGAAGTAAGCACGCTAGCACGCACTTGCTTTTTTTCTTCAACGCTCCTTCAATAGTTGCCTACCTTCGAAGAGATACAAAAAAATATGATTAAAGTAACTTCCATCTACCTACCACAAACCCGCTATATGATGATTCTCTGTAATCCACCCAGATTGAAATGAATAAATTTACCGCCCCTTTATTTGGCTCGATAGAAAAAAAAAAAAAACACAATAACTTAAAGCCTCAAAACCTTAAGCCTATTGGATTCAGCTGTTGTCACAAGTAGCTCCAATGGTAATCCAAGCTCTTTATCCTTGGTCCTGGTATCGCCTTTATTGGCTTCAACTCAAAACAGAAAAATATGCTGTTAAAAATTGAACATCAACGCACGTAACAGGTACCAGGGCCGCTATACGTATACAATACACTCACGACTCACGAGACGTGCTTACAGAATGTATTACGGGCAATAAATGGATGCGAAACGATTCTGTTTTCGTTTAAATTGTGAGAACTCTGAAATCTAGAGATGACTCAGAGAAAATAGAAACATGTGTCGCCAGGAGGAACCGAATGAAATATCAAGAAAACAAATAGGACAATGATGAAGAAGTTTCTTTATCCATTCGTTGGAAGTTGCTCTTCCGTGAATATAGTATATACATTTATACATAAATATCGACCGCTGTTCCGAGAAGGTATCTTGTATCTAAACCTATGTATATTGTATATTGTGTATTTATGTTAGTTTCAAATCCAACGTCTGAAGAGGACAAAAGAAAAAGACTTATGACAACAACAGGCAGACCATATGGCAACTGTTTAGCCGGAACTTAGAACTTGGAACTCCTACCTTTACTCCTTATTTCAGATTCTACAAATACTTTAACCTATCAACTTCGCCAACATCTCTTTCCTCTTATTGCTGATTTTGCAGCAATAAGTTATTCCATCTGCTTCAATCCCATACTATAGTTCCCAGATATACTCGTAGGTCCCATGGTCCATGGATGGATAGTGATGTTTTTTTTTTTTGTATCTGCCCTTTTCCCTTCGTTTATTGGATTTTAAAAACTATAGCCCCATCGTCGAAGTCGTTTGCAATTTACCATCGGGGTTTAGTTTTCATTTTTAAACGGTGCATCGAATATACTCGTAAGTCGTAACGGCAGAACAATGATGTGACGTGTGCCGGTGGAAGATGTTTTGAAAGCGATTTGGCGTATCGATTGGAAAAATATACTATAAAAATGTGTAAGCCGATTACAATCGAATCTATATAAAGTACTTTTGTTTCAATTCTTATTTTTCGTTTATTATCTTTTTTTTTTTTTTATTCCTTTCTTGTAAATTTTGTGTTGAATTTATACTCGAGTGGGAGGAAACATCAGAAGCAATATGCAGGAAATAAGAAACAAAAGCCATTTATAATATTTCGGGAAAGTGAATGAATCTGAAGACAAAAATTAGTAATTTAGTGTCTTTTTGGAACCTTCAATGATTACTGTTTTCGCGTCTGGTCTTTGTAAAGCAAAAAGGATATAATTTTTTTCTTTTAAATGTTTGTTTTATCTCTATCATTTATTAAGATACATTTATGTATATTTAAAAAAAAAAGACAACAGATACAAATTTTTAGCAGTAATTTGTTTCTCCATATTTCGCATTTCAGATATAGGTTTTGGTTTTTGGATTCGTCCAGAAAATGAAATTAAGGTGATGGGAGAAGTGTCAAAACTAAATGAGTTTGCATATTCCTTCCTTCCGTCTGTCTATCTGTTCTCACATCTACTCGAAAAAATTCCAAAATAATTTTTCGAAAGTTTTTCAATAAAAACTGGTTTTTAATATTCTTTGTTTTCCTAGAAAGATCTCTAGCAATGAAAAATCTAGCATGCCCAAGACCCAGTTGTGTATTTTATTTTCTTCCAGGTCACAACTGAAATACACCTATACTGTTGAACAATATTATTATTAATAAATACATACATTATATGCATGTGTCATCGAATTAGGAATCAACCTTATTCAGATTTTTGTTTAAAATTTAAATTGTAAACAAAAATGAAGTGCACGACTGGGTCGTACGAACTTGCTCTAATGTGTTAAAATGGTCTTGGGGCTTGAGATTTTCGGAAAAAAGCATTGAAAATAAAGTGCGCGACTGCGTCGTACGAACTTGCTCTAATGTGTTACGGTGGTCTTGGGGCTTGAGATTGTGGAAAAAAGCAATAGAAAAATCATATGAAATTACATATATTAGTCATTTAAAAATCAACGTTATAAATCGTTTTTTGGAGAAAATAAAGTAACCCATCAGATTTCTTTTACTTTTTTGAATTTTAAAGAATTTTTTCTTCAAAATCGTTGGACCCGTTTTTTCCAAAAACTTTTTTTTTTTAAACTTTTCGGAAACATGTTCCAAATTTATTTTGAGTATGTCAACATCTAGCGGTTTAAAGTTCTTCTCAGAAAACTAAAATTTTAAACATTTTTAACAAACCGTTTTTGAAAAAACCAAATGTTAAAAAAAGAATTTAACTTTTTTTTAAAAAACTAAAAAACTTTTTTGAAAAATTTAAGAGTTTATATTATTTTGTTTATAAAAGAGCTTTTATATTAAAATTTTAAGAGGAAATCTGATTTAAGAAAACTGGTCCTATGGGAGGTACCATTATAAGACTTTTCCTGAAAAATCTGTTGCAGCCAAAATATAAAGTTTACTTAAAAAATACCATTCAGAAAGTTTTATCAAAATCGTAGAAGCCATTTTTGAGATAAATGAGTTTTTCATCAAAAATCATATGGCAGGTACCGTTAGTTTTGGAGCTAAAATGCTTATTCCAAAAACCCCTCTGTAGGACATCATAATAATACAATGTACCAAGCTTGAAGCGAGTCAGTCCAGCTGTTTAGGCTGTAGGTATATACCGATACAAACAGACGGACAGACAGACAGACAGACAGACATAATTTTCGGAACCACTTTTTTAGGCTTCTCTATCACCGTAATGTTATGTTTGATTGGCAAAAAACTTTTTTTTTACGAATGCATAACTTGCCTTAGCACCTATAATCGCAAGTAAAAAGGATACATTTTTTAATGAATGAAGGGTAAGGTACCTAAGTAGGTACTTATAATTTATACAGATCTAAGAATTTATAAACTTCTCTACTTCAACCAAGTTCAATATGAACTATTACCATGTTTCTAAAAACCCTCTTTACTTCGTTTTTCTAAGAACTTCTTGCAATTTTTTTAACTAGCTAGTCCTAACGCAGGTTCTCGGAATGCTTTCATAAGAAATAAACTTTACAAAAGAGAAAGCAAATTTGTAAAACTACTCTCTGTAAACGTGTTGCTAAATAAATATTGCACTCGAATTTTTAACATGTGCTCGGCATGTACAGCTTCAACTTTCCTTTACCTACGAATAACATACTCCCAACATTGAGTTTTTGGTTTTCACATTGATTTTATTTCTGTTCCTTTTTTTCTAATCGTAAAGATACCAACCCTTGCCGCACGAGTTCGACAAAAAGGGAAAATCTTTTTGAAAACTCTTCAAACACAAACTCCCTTCAATGCTACTCTATTCTGTTTTTGGAATATTGATACACTCGAAACAGAAAAACAAAAAACAATAAACTATTTTGGCCCACTTCCAAAAAACAGCTCCCATGAAAGAGAAACAATTGTTAAAAATAATGGTTGTTGGAAAACTTTTAGCAAACACTCCACTTTAAGGTATTTTTCGATTGCACGTTCGTATTTATTTTGGGGCATGGCATGATATAGGTAAGGACGAAATTTTTTGCCACTCAACACTGTGCTATCTATATGTATATATACGGAATGTATAGTAGAGTCCCTGACACACTGAAACAAAAAATTATACAATAAAACCTATACTAAATTGAAATGTATTTGCTAATTCGTATTTGTTTTGTTTTGGGATCTTAAAACAAGCGTATTCCTTGATTTTGGGACAGGTGGTTCAACAACTCTTGTTTACACTTTTTACGAGAACAAAATACCTAAGCATTTAGGGATGGCACGATGGGTCTTTCCTGGAATATCCTCACAGATTTTGTTTTCCATTTGGGGCATATAAATAAATTTTCTGTTTTTTTCTTTGTGGCAATAAATAAGAACATGGATTTGCTTTGGATTTGCTTTTGTTCATGTGGTTCCACATGTGGTTGCATTAGAAGAGCAAAATATTTAATCCTGAAACAACATTTGTAATCACTTGAAATACTAAATAGACTTTGCGAATTATGTTCCCGGCAGTTTTTGTAATCCCTTTGCTTAAAAGTAAGCTTTGTGGAAATGTTATAAATATATTATTAATGGAGATATATTCTCTTACACCATATCCACTTTTTTTTTAAATACCGAATGTTTATTTTTTCAACAGTTGCCTAAACGATTTGATTTTTTAAATGAAGCTGTGCTCGAAAAGGATCAGATACAAATCCCTTTGGTCCTTAACGATTGGACAGTTATATAAATGAATCTACTTAAAAGTTGACAAGTATACAAGTTGCATAGAATAAAACGAAATAAAATATATTTAAATTGGATTAATTGCGATAAAATTGACTTTATTTCAAAGATAATTCCATGACATACATATATCCACTGCGGTCCAATTTTCAATCTTTATATGTAGCATTAGCGGTCATATATCCGCAATTACGAGGCGTATTTTGGTTTCCAAGTCGTCCATGTCCCTGACTTAGATACTGGTATAGACTAGTGACTTCACATAACCCCACAGAAAATAGTCTAGCGTTGTTGTTAAACCTCCCGATTCTGGAGGCCAGCTTACCACCAAACTGTCAGTTTTTCTAAATGTGACGGCAATGGCATAAGGATTATCTACACTCCAAGTGCACAGTTCCGCTTATTGTTGTAGCCATTGAACGAAAAGTGACCGTCAGAAAAACATTTGGGAATCATATTGTTCTTTTTTTTTTAATAAATCAACACAAGCGTTGTTCTGTTGTCAGTCGATTCAGATGATAAAATGTCTGACAATAAAAACTATGCTGCAAACGAAAACTACTTTACCTCACAAAAAAAAATCCCTTTACTACTTAGAATGGAACTTGCATACCATTTTTATTTGATTCCAAAGCACTCAATGGGGAACATAATTATGCAATCATTTCCATACAAAAAATAGTTTTGTTTTGACTGTATGCTGTATTCTTGTGATAATGAGTACAATAAGGCAATTTATACAACAAAAAAAAATACATCAAGATGCTCAAAATTTGAAAATTCTGTTTTTTCTTCAACCTTCTGAAAGACGAACGAAATGATTCTTCCAAAATTCCGTACATGCAAAGTTTTCGGTTGCTCAAATATTATTTTATTTTATATATTTTGAATATTTAAGAATAATTATCGAATTTTCGTGTTTGAAAATGTTTTTATAAATTTAAAAAAAAAACCGACTTTCATTAAAATTACTGCTACAATTTTGAAAATATTATTCTTGTAATTAAAGTTGAAATTCATCGTAAGAATAAAATCACTTATACCAACACAGATATCGAACAGATCGAGAAATCTAGAGTGATAATAAAGGCGAGTAAGCTAAAAGTTGAAATTTGATGAGCTTAATGCAGTTTTAGCGTTTGTTGTGAAAAATCTCAAAATTGATACATTTGAAAAGCCAGTGTTGTCTTCTCATTCTGACGCTTGTTATATTTCACGCCGCAATCCATCAAGTTGACCTCACTTCAGCCGCCCACTGCCCCACCTGAGACCCTGAGAGTCAACACAACTGGGCTACAAGAAATACCATATTTTATATAATAACTAGCAAACCCATGCCCGCTTCGCTGAGCAGATTTCCAATGGGCTGTTGCCTCTTAATAAAATTCAGTTTAGCCAAGAGGCGTATAAATTGAGAAATGCAAATATTAAAGGGTATAGAAAGAAAACTTTGAATAAAATTCGTTATTTAAATATCTTACATTTTATTCAAATGCTTTCCGATAAACCATTTATATCAAACTCATTTTTAATATTTTTTTATTATATAAGATAAGAAAAGATAAGATTAAATCAAAGAAATATTAATTCGATGAAAAAAGTATACGCCATTTTATTGTTTGAATTTATTTTAGTTTTAAAGAAAAAAATGATCGAAATCTGCGAAGCGGTTTTTTTTAAATGGCAGAAGACATTTTACATCCAATTCATGTCAGTTCAAGAAATCCTGATCTTGAGGCTAATCAGGAGATGCATAACCAGGCTTTGCTCTTGATCGAAGATATGTGTTACCTCATATGTGCGGCAGTTTGTTAGTCAGGTTAGGAGTGCCAGCCCCAGATCGCAGAGTGAAAGACTCATTTAATAGAGAATTGGAACGTGAACGTGAATATGATCGATATGAATTAGACCAATCAGTTCAAACGAACGAACTTTTGAACCCAAAATAGAAGAAAGCTTATGATAAATTAATTAATACAATTGATGATGGAAATGGTGGATTATTTTTAATGGATGCCCCTGGTGGAACAGGAAAGATATTCCTCATGTCATTGATTTTGGTCACTATTCGTGCGAGATCCGAAATTGCGGTAGAAATTGCTCATTCAGCGTTAATATTGCCATTAAATCTTCAAACTACTGAACAACCGACATGTAACATTGCAAAACACTCTGCAATAGAAAAAGTTTTAGTAGCCTCACAAATCACATCTGGGATGAATGCACGATAACGCATTGGAAGCTCTTTATCGAACCTTAAAAGATCTGTCCAATTTCGGTGGCTAAGGATAGAGATGTGAATGACTTAAACTTTATAATTGAGAATCAAATCGTTGGTACTCTGCATTCATTCAAATCTATTGACTGTGTAGCAAACGAAGATGAAGCCACTGATTATCCAACTGAGTTTTTAAACTCCTTAGATGTACCTGACTTACCACAGCACAATTTACAACTGAAGGCGGGCTCGGTAGTCATCAGCTTCTAAATCTAAAACAACCAAAACTATGCGATTGAACGCGCTTGGTCATAAGAAAACTGAAGAGTGATGTGCTGCCCGCGACCATACTCAACGGAAAATTTAAAGATAAGTTTGTCCTCATTCCGAGGATTCCAATTATCCCAACAGATTTGCCCTTTGAGTTTAAACGAATTCAGTTCCCAATTCATCTTGCCTTCGCCATGACAATTAACAAATCTCAATCCCAATACTTGACTGTTTGTTTTCTCAACCCATGCTCACTTCGCTGAGCAGATTTCACAATCAAAAAAAGTCGTAAAATTTTTCAATTCGTGGAGAAATGCTAATACTTAAGGAAGCAGAAAGAAAATATTTGAATAAAATTCGTTTTTAAAATTTCTAACATTTTATACTAACGCTTTCTTATAAACAACATTTTTTGTATTACCATCTTTAACATAAATAAAAAGTGCAAACGGTTTCCCTACTCTAGAACACCCAATATACAGTTGACCATGAGAAATCAATACCGCAAATTTTCAAAAACTGACCTCGGGCTTTATTTATAGTGATGGCAAAAGCAAGGCGAATAGGAAATTGATGACGTTTAAAATCAAATGGCAAATCAGGTGGAATGATTGGAATTCTGGAGATCAAAACATCTTCCCCTTTATATTTGCCACTAATAATCCTAGCTTCAATTAGATTGTTCATTCACTTTTTTCCAGCTAGTCTAGTACCATTGCAAAGTTGAGGTTGATTAATATTACTCAGCTCCAATTTTAAGAGCTAAATAATGAGGTGGCGGCCGGCGTGGCAGTCCCGGTAAATCAATCGAATTCAAAAGTTCCGTCTGATAATTCCCTACGTCATCCTCATTTATAAATGCATCAACTCATTTGTTGGCAACAAATTGTCCATCTATTTCTTCTAAAATAGATGCATTAATTTCAGCGACATCTTTATTTTTGCCTTTAGCTCTATCACTTAACCAAGTACGATTTTTATAGTTCTCCGAAATACTTGGAAACACACTTTGAACCAATTCTTTCTTTGAATTCCTTATAACGGGTGATTTTTTAGCTGGTTTGGTTTTGGCAACACTGGTTTTGACAGCTGACGTGTGTTTAGTACCTTGTGTCACTGTCAAACAGCTTCAGTTTGGTTTGCAATTTAACCATGGATCGTCTTACAAATGAACAACGCTTGCAAATTATTGAATTTTACTATCAAAATTCGTGCTGGCCGAGGATCCGCTTTTTTATCGAAAAATTGTGTTCAGCGATGAGGCTCATTTTTGGTTGAATGGGTACGTAAATAAGCAAAATTGCCGCATTTGGAGTGAAGATCAGCCAGAAGCATTGCAACAGCTACCAATGCTTCCCGAAAAAGCCACTGTTTGGTGCGGTTTATGGGCCGGCGGCATTATTGGGCCATATTTCTTCAAAGATGATGCGAATCGCAGCGTTACTGTCAATGGTGAACGCTACCGAGCGATGATAACAAACTTTTTTTTGCCCGAAATGGAAGTTCTTGACTTGCATGATATGTGGTTTCAACAAGACGGTGCCACATGCCACACAGCACGCGAAACAATGGCGCAATTGCGAGGCGAGTTTGGTGAACAGTTAATTTCACGTTTCGGGCCGGTCAATTGGCCGCCTAGATCGTGCGATTTGACACCATTAGACTATTTTTTGTGGGGGTATGTCAAGGCTAATGTCTATAGGGACAAGCCCGCTTCGATTGACGCACTGGAAGCCAACATCCATGCATTCATTCGTGAGATACCGGCCGATATGTGTGAAAGAGTATGCCAAAATTGTACTCAGCGGATGGGCTACCTGAGACGCGGCCGCGGTCAACATTTGCATGAAATTATCTTTAAACATTAAATTGCAAGGTTCAAACTATCGATTCAAATAAATTTTTCATTAATTTTTTCGAATTTTTTGTGTTTTTTTTTAAAAAAAAGTTCTAAGCCTCTTAAAAAATCACCCGTTACAATAGAAATTTGCAGTGTTATTTGGCCATTTGAACTATCAACGTCAACGGACATTTTTCCATTCTGCAGCAGATGGATCACTTTAGTGAGTGTTTTAACAATATATCCACAAAGGAGAACATTTAAGGCATTGACATCCGCAGTAGTCGATCGGGGTATGACCGGCAAAGTTTGTCTGAAGTCACCCGCCAACAATATCATGGCGCCGCCAAATATTACTTGGCTACCTCGCAAATCTTTCAGAGTTCGATCTAAAGCTTCAAGTGACTTTTTGTGTGCCATTGTTTTGTACACTCATCCCATACAATAATCCTACACTGTTGCAAGACTTTGGGGATTGCCGACGTTTTATAAATATTACATGTAGGCGCTTCGTTAACCTGGATGTTTAAAGGCAATTTAAGTGCAGAGTGCCCTGTACGACCACAATTAATTGATTGCATACTGGCAAGTGCATTTGCAACATATGCAACATACGTAGCATACATGGTATTATTTTTTTACAGACAAACCTGGTGCAAATAAATACCTATTGGGCAAAAAAAGAATCACTAAATTTGATGTTGTCAAACTCTAGATATAAATGCATTTGTTGCAAATGTTGTATATTATATATGTTGCATAATGATTCATAACTATGCATACATTTCAGTTATGATCAATTATTCAATTTGTTGATTAGCTGATTGCATGGTGGCAAGTGCATTTGCAACATATGCAACATACGTAACATACATTGTATTATTTTTTTTACACAAAAACCTGGTGCAAATAAATACCTTTTCAGCAAAAAAGGAATCATCAAATTCGGTGTTTTCAAACTCGAGATATAAATGGTCAAACATAAATCAAACTCATTTTTATATATATAGATACAACAAACACCAAAATTATACACCAATGAGAAGAACAACATAATTGAGAAACATTCTTTACACAAAATCGCAGCAATCCTTATTTCAAAAATAAGTGCAAGGAAAAACACGAATCCATTAAAATTTATCTCTAAAATTGTTTACATTTGCAGAGTAAGAACGTTCAAAAATGACAAAAGCGTTATTCCTATGCAAGATAGAAAAATTGAGGTGGTTTTCTTGTTTGCAAAGAAAAGGCTAAGTAGTTTATGTTTGTAGCAGATAAAACGAAGAATTGTGAATAGAAAATCGTCCACGAAATGTCGACCAACCCCAACCAAGTATTTTTCCTTAAAGAACCCACTATACTCGTACCTGGTGCAAAAAAAAAAAGAACTGTTTAAACTACCTTCTTCTGTTTATTATTTTATTTTTGCGAAAGAAAAGAAAACTGAATAACTTAAAGATAAAGCTAAGAGTTTCCTTTTCTTCGTAATTTACGAGATGATTGTAATTTTTTTTTTCATTGCATTTTTTTTGTAATCTTAATCTTGACTTTTTTATTAAAGATATTAGAATTTAAAAATATTGTGGTAGTTTTCCTTTGAAGTCTTAATTATATATATAACAGCTGGCTGTTGGTGGTTTTGCAAAAGAAACCAACACCTTGAAGCACTTTATTAAAGTTTTTACTTGCTTGATTATTTTTTAAATTATTGTTGATGGATATGTTAAATTTAATTTCTTTCATTGAATACTGGGTGAGTTTTCAGTACCATTAATAAGTCCGATCCCTATAGTCAGCTGCCTCCAGCATTGTATATATAAACTATAGTACTACCACTTGAGGTGCGCCATCTATCGACGAAAAACTAAGCTCTAGAATACCATGGGAAGCAACAACAACAATTAACATGGAAATTGTTGTTGTTGCTTCCCTATTCTAGAGCTTAGTTTTTCGTCGATAGATGGCGCACCTCAAGTGGGAATACTATAGTTTATACATATATGCAATGCCTCCAGTTACGACCGTCAAGTTGGTTAAGGTCGTATGTCGTCCATCGTGCCATCTTATATGTTGTCTTCTAGTATTGCGTTGGACCTCAGGGTTATAATTGAAGACTCGAAGAGCCGGTGCGTATATACATCCATATACGATACACATGCCCCAGCAGACAAAGTCTTTGACTACTTCGAGTTATATATATCTAACAATCGTGCCGTTTTGTCCAAGCATACGGTGATGATGTTTTGCACCTGAGGAAAGCATATTCTTTGTTTTATTTTCATTATCAGCCAGGTCTTACCGCCTCCATACTACAACATTTGCTAATGCTGAACTGGCAACGCGCATCGTTTTTCCAATGATTTCAATATAGAAATTGAAAGGATCTATAAAAAATCGTACCGCTAGTATTCACATGCTATAGTTTCTCAACATCATCATGCTGTATAATCGAACGAAATTAGCGGGGATGCTGAGTAGTGACATGACTCTGTTCAGCTCGTTAGTATTCACGCTTTCAAATGCGACTGGAATTCTTGGTTCTTTTCTTAAATCCGTTTAATAGTGGAAATTTGCCCCATGACATGATTGACTTATATGGCCTGAAACTACACTTATATATGGGTCAATCAGTTCACGCTCGAAAGGGTTCGGACCATCAGTCACACATAATAGCCGACAAGATTTAATAGGCGACATTTTGGAAACTAAAATACATGTATGTATGTAGTTGGCGTAGTTGAGAATGTCTCTTTTTTTGTGGATATGGCACGATGATGAGGTTCCCATCCTCAGACATACTTTCATCCGACAGATTGTTCAGATGAGTTGGTGTATGCTCCTCACGAATTCATCTCCCGCTGCTCTGAACAGTTTGTCTGGAATGCCATCCGCTCTATGTAGCGTTGTTTTATTTTAGTTTAAATTATCACTTACAGTACAGATCTTTTTCCTTGACGGTGGACGAAAGTTTTGTTCGGCATCGTCTAAATTGAATGGATCGTTCCACCTTACAGCAATTGGTTGGACGTCTTTGCGTTTAACAGTCTGCAGAAGTGTTCTTTATAAATTCTCAGCACCGACTGCGCATCTACTACGACATTTCCACCGTCGCGTCCTCTCTACATTCTTCCACTTGGTGGAACCTCTGTTGAAACTTTAGAACATTGCTTGTTTGAAAATACACAAATCAGAAATTTGTAGCCACAATGCAGATTTGGCATTACGCTTTAACTATTTTGGTAAAACCGACCACCGCCGTTTTTTCGCATAATATATCTTAGCATTGTCATTCTTGATTTGGTTTTTTTTTTTATTAATTTAATTTTTCCTTTCACGATTTGTATTAATATTACTAGAAACAAAATAAAAGACTATGAGTGCAAATGCATTTGGAGCATTTGATAAACAAATAACACATCTCGACCTATGACGTCAGTGGTCTAAAGCAGTGGAATGCGTAGTGCATACGACTGCAAAGACTGAGCAAATCTGATATGCGTGGGTTCGAATCCTATGGTGTGCATAAAAAGTTTTTCAAATAAAATTGGATTAAAGCTCAGCACCACAATATAAAGGAGACTGATGAGTGCAAAAGTGGCAAAGCACGAAATAGCTATATCTCCAGCCAAAAGAACAATTGGTGGTAGCGACTTTAAGTTGTTGTTGTTGTTCAAAAAATTCAAAAAACAAAGAAGTTTGAAATCTCTTTTTTTAAATCTTTTTTTTTAAATTTGGTTTTAAATATTTCTTTAAACTTAGAGTTTTAATCAATAAATCATTCTTAAATACCAAAAAAGATGATTTCGATTGTAAGCTGATATTTGCGAGGAAAATAAA
This sequence comes from Platycheirus albimanus, assembly GCA_916050605.2. Taxonomy (NCBI): domain Eukaryota; kingdom Metazoa; phylum Arthropoda; class Insecta; order Diptera; family Syrphidae; genus Platycheirus; species Platycheirus albimanus. The sequence goes on along the minus strand of OU696696.1, from coordinate 843,208 downwards.
AATAAAAATATCAGCTTTTTTTTGAGGAAATATTCAAAATCTTAAATATGTTGACTTAAACTGAGTGTGGTCTGTTTTTTTCTTAGAAATATTTACTGCCATTAAATTGATTTTATTTGTAAAATTATTCCTTGCCATTTTTATTTGAATCTTGAGGTCTAATTTTTAACCATTTCGATAAAATACAAAGTATTTAATATTGCTTTTAATTTAAATTTAATACTATTTATAACAATAAGTTTGTTGCACAGTAAACATGGTTACGCTAATGTATTTATTTAAAATTCGCTGTTTGTTTAGGAAGGGTGACCCAGCCGTGCACTACTATCTTCCTATTTTATTTTATTAATTTATCCCGGAGAAACACGTTATCTGACATGTATTTAAAATTCAGCAGCACCGCGTATTTGCCTAAACTGTTCTCTTTTTTTTTAATTATACGGCTATCGAAGCAGATAAACGAATAAAGGATCAGCATTCTAAATTCAGACAAATCCTCAGTTTAATACTATCTCCAAAAACATTTATTACCACTCAGAACCTGTGTGGCGCAGATAATCGTGAATCACCGGGTCTTAAATCTGGCACACATCCAACACCATAAGCCTTCTCCAAAAACGATGAGTTTCATTATCAAACTAATATAAAATTTATAGTTCGGCATGTTTGAACATCATATCATATTTCGCCGTGAGATTTTGATATTAATTAATAGATTACTCGTTTGCTGTTTGAATTTGAAAAGGACACTACAGGTGGTTATAATATTCCCTATATTCTGTGGTGTGAGATAAGTCCCTATTTGCAAAAACCTTGCGTAATGTCAAATAGAAATTGAATACACAAATCGAACTAGATCCTTGCAATACATTTTAAACAAGCATAAGTGGAAGTCGACAAAATGACTGTTCGAGTATTAGAATTAACGTTTACAATCAAATGGCTATAATATACTTACACATTGTAACCATAAATCTACTAACTTGCATTGTTTGAATAGGAACATATTATGTGTGAAATAAAACTTAATCTTCATCACAGTGTGTGGCAATTTTAGTGTGCGCTTGTGCACTCGTATAAGGACGATGGAAGTTATGTGGCAACAAATTGCAATTTTGATTTATAATCTTTTGTATAATCAAGGATGAAAATGGTGAATGGAAAATGTGGCAATATGAACAGCTTTGTGTGTTTTTATGGTTGACTTAATTTTTTTCCTAATTGCTTGTCTCAAAATAACAGATTTGGTGTTCAATTTAAGTTGTGCTTTTCGTTTTTGTTTTCGGAGCAAATTTGTTTGTTCGTTAACTTACATTTTGTATTCATTAAAATTGTGTCTTTATATATGTTTGTATCCTGAATGAGGTCTAACATGCCAAGTTCTAAACTGTGATTAACGTCTTACGATCGACTTTTTTATACACTGTAGTTCATATTAATTAATTTTGTTCCAGCTGTTAAATATAGGTATAGTACAAAAAAACAAGCGGAGGCTAAGACATATTATCGAACAGATAACGGCCATCCTGGAATAACAGCTTTAAAAAAACAAAACAAACATACAAGTTTATTAGAAACCATTATTTTGGCATTAGCCAGATCTTCAATTTTATGAAAGCCAGTTCTTCAATTGTATGAATGTGTCCGCAGAATAAAAAGTTCTTCAAACCCAGTTTACGTGTAAGGTATTAGAATGATAGTAGCATCACAGTATACATATACATATTTAGGTATAAATCTGTAAAAATATGATGGTGATTAATTTTGTATAATGAAAACTAGTGGACGCCTCGTGGTTGAAATTCGGCCGCAATTCAATTCAGTTGGATAAAACGTCTATGGATTTGTTTTGTCCATATATTTTTGTTGGATAAAACTTTTATTTTTCGCGGGTCTATCTTTCATATATGTACATACATAAAATTATATAAATAGAATATATATGCACATGTGACTAGTAAATTAAGAAAATAATTAAAAGACACGTGAAAAGAAAAACAAAACAAATGATTAATTTTAATTTAAAAGTTTAAAGTTGCTTTTAAGACAATGTTTCTTATCAGCACCTCTTTTTACTTGCGATTATAGGTACTATAAGGCAAGTTATGCATTCGTAAAAAAAAAAATTTTTTTGGACAATCAAACATAACATTACGATGATAGAGAAGCCTAAAAAAGTGGGTCCGACAATTCTGTCTGTCTGTCTGTCCGTCCGTCTGTATCAGCACCTACAGCCTCAACGGGTGGACCGATTTGCTTCAAACTTGGTAGATAGTATTATTTTGACGTCCTACAGAGGTGTTTTTGGAATTAGCATTCTAGCTCTAAAACTAACGGTACCTGCCATACGATTTTTAGTGAAAAATAAATTTTTATCAAAAACGGCTCCTACGATTTTGATAACACTTTCTGAATAGTGTTTTATGTGCAAGCTTTATGTTTTGGTTGGAATAGATTTTTCAGGAAAAGTCTTATAACGGTACCTCCCATAGGACCGGTTTTTTGAAATCCGATTTTCTCGTAAGCCACTTGACGGATTTCGATGAAATTTTTAATGTAGAAGCCCTTTTATAAAAGTAATAATAAAAATTCTGAAATTTTTCAAAAAAAGTTTTTTTGAGTTTTTTAAGAAAGTTTCAAAATTTTTTTCAATTTTTGTTTTTTTTAGAAACGGTTTAATCTATATTTTTTTAATTTTATTTTTCTGATAAAAACTACAAAGTGCTAGAAGTTGGCATACTCAAAAAAAAAATTGGAACATATTTTCAAAAAGTTTTTCAAAAAAAACTGTTTTTTGAAAAAACTGGTCGATAGATTTTGAAAATTTTTTTTGTAAAAATTCAAAAAAGTAGAAGAAACCTGATGGCTTATTTCATTTTCTATAAAAAACGTTTAAGGTATTGATTTTTAAGTGATTTATAAAATTTCATATGATTTTTTCAACGCTTTTTTCCCAAAATCTCAAGCACTCAAGATCATTTTAACACATTAGAGCAAGTTCGTGCGACCCAGTCCTGCACTTTATTTAACATACAAACATATTCTCCTAGTGTCGCTGGGGTAAACCACAAACTATTTTGGGTACATATGGGTACTAAATTAGTTGCGCCTTTACCTCTTCAAGAAATGCACCTTTTACAAATAAGTACATATTTAAAATTGTAGTTCTGACGGCTGACTATGTAAATGGAATTTCACTAATTAGCCACATGCAATAGGGTACTATGTTTCATTTCAGTGTCATTTTCATGTCGTGGTCGTGTTGAAAATCTTTCAAATACATACCTTGATTTTTATTTAAATATTATAAAAACATATATTTTGCATATTCTGAAGGAAACATTTTTGCAACCATGAAGGAGAATTTTCTGTTTTTGGAAAATTGTTTATCCTTAACGCGTCTTTCATTTAATAGCGGAATATAATATAAAAATATACCCTGCCCAACGTCCTTAAACCAAAAAAATAAGAAAGACTAATACCATGCTATAACGTCAATTCAATGTGTTTTGAATCAGTAAACATGTGACTAAACATTAAAAAACCATACAAACTTATCAACACCTGGAGCTTCGATATGAATCTTTTTATTTGGCACCAGTTAATAAGTAGTACGAGAGGTGTCTCACTTTAAAAATGAAAGGATCTTTCTGTTAAAATGACATACCAATTGGAGAAAATTTTCATAAATTTAAATTTCTCACAAAGCTGCCGTTAAAGCTCTTAAAATCAAAATATTGATACAAGCAAAAGTAACCACCGCGCCTAGTTTCTATATGACACTATACATACACAAATAAATCATTTACAATGAACATATTACTAAACTATTACTTGGAGAGAGTTGCTAAACATTTTCAGTTTGGAACAGTACTGATGACAGACGAAGGATATGGAGACTTAATTTTTTGTTTGTCTAAAATCTACCAAAAACAATAATCACTGAGTGCAGTGCTAGCCACAACAAACAAAAGGGGATACAAAAGTTTTCTTCTCATAACTCATCCCAAAAAAAGGGGTACACCATAAAGGACAACCCCTAAATGGGCAGGAAATTCCACTCACTATAGAAAAGTCCTGGCAGTTAGCCAAGTCTTTTTTTTTTTACTCTTGCAAACTTTCACCAACCCATCGCATCCGTTGTAATCGTCATTAGTGAGAATCGCTGGTATTACCTCACCAGAAAAGATGAATCCCATCATCAACCAACACCAACATAATATATACTATCTACATAACCAAAAGACGGAATGAATTAGCATCGTTGCAGCTGTTTGATAATTTTTAGGTTACTTGATTTTTGGGTCATTCATCATCGTCGTGGGAGGAAGCCAGAACGGAGATAGGAGAAATATGTAATTAAACTTTTCAATCATTTTCGTGTGCCCAAAAATAAATGGTATTGTCTCCCTGACAGACTGCAAAAATAACACATTAAAAAGTCTCACCAAAACTCATTTGGTGAGCTTCATTGTACTATTACAAACAAAATATGTCTCGCTGTCTAAATGATTTGAATATGTCATTTTTTCCTAGAATAATTATCAAGAAATGTTAGGCTTAATTCGATATTATGTTTGACAAGATAGATCTGAACAGATAATTGCAAAACTATTCCATCATCTGCATATGTTTATGCAAGTATTATTACAATTTAGGCAGCAATTACGGAATTCGGATAAATTAAGGAATATGTATGGAGATGTAAATTAATTCTCGTTTCTTCCACAAAACAAGAAAGAAAATAATATGCTTCAAAAATAACTTCATTAACAATCCCAAAAAGATCTAGAAAAGTGACGTCATTGAACGTTTAATGTCAAATTTAGTAATCAGAAATAGTAAGAAATTCATTACACGAAAGTTATATGACTTACTTTTATAGTTCAATCTCCTTGGAATAGTATACCTCCACTCCAACGTAACCAGCATATATGAATAAAGCCGATATTTTATAATTTTAAATAAAAGTACCTAAGATAATAATAATAATTTTAACTTAATGCCTGCATGACTCAAGGTATTTTGAATGCAAATTGCATGGTATTAGTTAGAAGGAATATAAATATAGGAGAGAACGTTTTTGGTACAATGGATTGAAGATTAGGTTCTTATTTTCTCACGAAAAGCGTGGCGTCCAGTTAAATAATAGTACTCTTGAGTTCCAAGAAAACTATGGTTTTCAGGTAGTTTTTCAGGTTTCAGAAGACAAGTTGGTGTCCTAACTTTCTGAAACTGTTAAACAATTTTAATTTTTGCTATTGGTTTTTGTTTTGATCTTATTGTTCTAGGCATACGCACCAACAGAGTTAGACGTACGTGCGACTCTATAATGGATTTAATTGTAGTTTTCACATTCACTCAAAATCCATTCTTTATGTTTAAATGGATTCCTTTAATTCCTAGAATTAATTATTGATTTGCCCTGACAAGTTGAGACAGGGAAGATTTTTAAAGAGTGCTTGTAAATTGTTCATGAGTTCATGGCCACTAGGCGATTCTAGTATTAATAAAACGGAAGAGAACACTTGTTTAATTGTTTGTTCGTACGGGTAAATCTCATGATCCACTGGTCCGATTTTATAAAAGTTTTCTGTTTTTGAAAAGTTTTCTGTGCTTGGAAAATGGTTGTACTTGGCTTACAACTTTCATGTGTGTGCGGTGGCGTAGTGCGTAGTGCACTAGCTCCTCACACGCTAGGTCGGTTGTTCAAGCCCAGCTCGGGCAAAAGTTCTTCAAAAAATTAAATTGAACATAAAGCGATTAAGCACCACTAAAGGAGTCTGATGATCGGGTTGATCCCCGTGAAATAGCTATAACTCCAGCCTATGAACTTGGTGGTAGCACACACAAGTTGTTGTTGTTTCATTCTAAATTTTCAATTGTAAATTCGGCAAGCAGCTGCCTTAAACTGCGAGTATAAAATTTCATACAAAAACCTCTTTAAGGATAAAATGTTTTTCAAAATTTAGCCACTCGAAGGTTGAATAAAATTGTTTTTCAACGTATTTTATGAACATTTTCAATGTATGATTATTTTTAACTCAGTGGTTTAATAACCCTTCGGCCTTAAAAATCCTAAAATAGTATTAAATATTTAAAAGAACAGGACAATAGCTTGGAATAAAGCTTAAAAGCTATCTTTTTAGATGGTCTTAGATTCTTCTGCTTTATAGTTTAAAAGAGAATGGCATAAATACTTATCCTATTTAATATAGAATTTCAAAGGAAGCTTTGGGGACTTGATCATCGAAACTAAAGTATCACCAATGTATCTTTAAGACTTCACTTTAATAACATTGTGAAACTCAAGTTTATAGTCTCAATAACAAGGTTGCACAGCTCAGAGTTTGAATTGATGGAACTCTATTTAAATCTAAGTTTGGATAATTAGGTAGAATAAAGAGCGTGGTAAATTCTTAAGGTTGTAACATAACAAAGAAAAGAAGACAGAACTGAGAAACCAAATTAATTTTTCGAAGTTTGTAAGACACTGATATATTTTTTAAAACCTTTTCTACAAAATATCGTATTTTTTTGTATTTAGTAGAAATGATAGGATATAGTAACATATATATTTAGGTATGCAAATCATTTGTGTTTTACCAGCATTAAAATAATGTTTTTTTTCGACTTAAAAGCGGACCTGTATTACCTGCATACATCGTACTTTTGTTTAACCAGCACTGCTTCCAGCTTTTTTGAGTTTCAATTCCAAAGAGTATCCTTGAACTACATCCAGCTTTAAAACTTGCGGATAAATAATTGAAACAAACAACAAAATTACGAATGGAATACTTAAGATAGTCCTTGGAATGTTCCCAAATAAATATCTTTTGTTTATACAACTGCAACCACAAACAAAAATGTCCTACCAACGACGGACGTCCCTGGGCGTACGTAATTAGAGATCAATACATGAACATAATAACAGCGAATAGTATTTCGGATTTTCATCTCGCTTTCATACAAACACACACCTTTCGAAGAATTTATGAGCAATTTCAAGGATTTTATTCAGAATCGGACATGAAACAACCCAGAGAGAGAATATAAGTATACGTAAGACACGGGCTAAGCATTCTGGCATCTAGCCAGTGAAATAATGAAATACCATAATATCGTCTGGATAAATTGAAATATTAATATCAGGTACTTGTTCTTATATATGTATATATGTATGTACATATTTGTATGTATGTATATTTATTTGTACGTGTATCGTATCGTACCTATCTTCGTTGAACGGTTGCTATGACAATGCATCCCCAATCCACCATGAAAATTGAAACCATAAAGAGGCCACCATGATTTGTCACTCCTATTGTGTCCGCATCAAAAGCACTCGGTTGCTGTTGCTTTGGTCCTTTTTTTGCGAAAATTGCTTTGCTGATAAATTAATAACTACTTTTCGTCTGGGAAACAAACAATTCCCATTTCGATTAACTGATGATATTGTGAGCTGAAACTTCCTTTGTACTCCTGTAGCATCCAAAAGAATGTGAAATTAAAAACAGATTTCCTATTTGTAACACTTAAGACCATGACCTACCCGTACCCATGGCAGAACTAACAACAACAAAACACAATGCAGTTTAGAATGCGAATACAGAGCCAAAGGCATCTTTATTGCATTCCATCCTGTAAATATTACGTCTTTTATTTGTTTTCTTGTTGCAGTAGAGCCGGTTCGTTTTATAATAACCATGCTATATAAAAATGTTACATTGAAATGGACTTTTATGATTGAGAGTTGACCTTTTGCGAAAAATGAAGAAGCGGGTTATAAATATGTCATACATACATGTGTGTCTGTTACAGTCTTTTTTAAGCCTGTGTTCTTATATAAATTATAGTATTCCTTGTTACTCAAAGAAACATCCAATTCGCTAACAACTTTATTTATTAATTTGTTTACGTTATAGCTGTGTTATTTGCTAAAAGTGATAATTTTATTGTGCTGTAACTCACTGACAATTTTTAACGATAGTTTGAAACTGAGAGCTTTTCTTGAAAATGTTCAGAATTCAGAAGTCCAATTTTAAATTTTAGGTCTCTTATGAGCGTTTATTAAACTTGAATAAAAATAACAATCATAGTGGACTATGAATTCATACTTTGTTTTTGTGGTATGAGCTACTCATTATTAATTGAACATTACCATTTCACAACGAATCGACTGACGCCTGAACAACGCGTGCACATGCATATTCTGAGGATTTATTAAAAAAAAAAACATGGAAATGAGATTGCTGTATGATTCCGGTTTTCTGCCATATTAAGAGTGTAGAAGTAGACCATCCTCAGAAAAACTGACAATTTATGTGCTTTTTTTGGCTGATGTGAGTTGGCCTGCAATACATAAAACACAATCTGCTAATAAATACAAAAATTAATCTAATAGTCACATACATTTTTAATGAAAATCGTCATAGAAATATAATGTGAGAAATACACCAAAGTTGTGTGGTCGTCTAATTAAGGCCCCTTCTTCAAAATGACACCTGAAAACGGATTTTTGTCTCATATTTACAGACACCACAAAGCTAAGAAGATTGGACATTTTTTTTTGTTTTTGTATATATAACAGATCATTCAGCAATTAGAGTTATTGATATAAGGAAGAAGCTAATGAAGTTGCGTCCTATTTGTAAAGATAGCTAATTTTGTTTAAAGAAATAAACATCGAGTAACTGTGGCGTATACTCACTTTTGTTGCCCTTTTTCGGACAACACAATAATACTAATTGTTGAGCTATATTTTTATAAGTAATTTTTTTATATTTTTGTTTGTTTTCAATATTTCAAAGCTTGTCATGATTTTTTAAAAATATTGCATACAAAAACGCTTTAAACAAGCTAAACTCGTCTTCCAATACTATTACCCAGTATATCATTTATTTACGAAAAAGTATTTGTATTGAAATGTTGTTATATTATGTAGTACAATAAAATACAATACATATAACTTTTCCAAAATATTAAAAATCTATTTTATTTTACATAACTTTCTTCTTATTGTACTTACTGCTATATTTATATACTATAATTGTGGAATTCCTTATAGGATATTAAAAGAAGCTCAGTCTTTAAAATATTCAATGGCATATAGTCACAGCTATAAAATCAGTTGTGGAGAACGAGGACAGTATCTTGTTGCTTAATGCTTCAGGGAGTAAGGCTGCGGTTTTAGAATCTTTTATAGAGATTTTAACTTAAACAAAAATGAAACCAATGAAAATCCTTATTGTATGTTTCCATTGAAACAAAACTTTGATCTAAATACATCTTTCCTTAATTTATTAACTGCGCTTCACAGAATTTCACAGATCTACTAGGTTTTGAGTTTTTACGTCCAAAACGCCACCATGGCATTTTGTGACGTGAAAATTATCTTATTTAGTTGAAAGGTTATAAGAACTGCATGTGTGTGTCCTAAATGGATGTTTACTAATTCTACTAATTGCTTTGTAAGTTTTGGACTTAGAGCAATATGTATTATTCAAAAAAAAAAAGGAACAATAGTCAACGAAACAAAAGAAGCTTCTTTTCCAGGATTTTGAAGAAATCGTTGAACAAATCTTAAAATGACCTTCTTTATTTCCTTTCAGGTTTTCGAAGAATTAAGTAAAAACCTGAAAGGAAACCAATTTTTTGCTTTGAGTTTTCTTTCAGATTTTCGAACTGATAACTATAAATAAAATGCACGACTGGGTCGCGCAAACTTGCTCTCATGCTAGATAATCGGTATTTTTTTTAGTTTAAAAATTTTCTTGGAAAAACTAAGGATGCAATAATAATAATAATTCATTGCTTAATATCTACATATCTAGGAAAACAAATATTGACTTTTCGAAAAAATATTTTGAAATTTATTCGACATACCTAAGTACAGGCAAAGCTCGAAAATTAGAATAAAAAAGTTTTGACGAATTCTAATTTTCAAATGTTTCTAATTTCCAAGCGTTTTTTTTGTACAGAAGAGATCAATACTTACCTGTTAAATTAGTCTTAAAGCTAAACATATATATCGTTAAAATTGAAAATAGTATTCAATACTGAGTTATTTTTTATATTAAAAGCATAACATAACCGTAAGATCCATGCATACAGTTTGCATTCCATTGTTGGGAATTCAGTTGAATTCAATATGAAGGGTTTTTGTTTTTAATGGCAAGAAAGACTTTGACACCTTGGCCATTATTAAATGTTACTTTTTCTTTAAATTTAAATAAAAGACAGCGCAACATTATATATACTTAAGAGCCAATGCTTTGTTATAGGCACCTTTTTTAATTTGTTCTTTTATTTGAAGTTTAATTTCAAACGACAAGGTGTTTTCTTTTAATTTTTTTGTTTATGAGCACAATTTGCAATATGTTTTTGCAATACTGCATAATCAGAAACACACAACATAGTAGGCGATAGTTGTAAAGGGAAAGTCTTTTTTATTTTTACACGCCTGCATAATGTTTTCTAAACAAAATTATAAGTTTTTCTGAGCTACTATTCTTAAGCTTGAAAATTAGAATATTATATTCTAATTTCCAAGCAGTTAACGTTATATAAAATGTTGTTCTAATTTCCAAGCGATTCTAATTTCCGCGAGTTCTAATTTCCGAGCTTTACCTGTACATTGCAATTTGCAGTTTGCATCTTAGAAAATAATAATAACCGGTTTCCAACATATTTCGAAAACCAATTTTTTTTTTTAAATTATTAAAAAATAAAAAATAAAAAGAAGACAGTTTTATTATTATTATTATTATTATTATTATTATTATTATTATTATTATTATTATTATTATTATTATTATTATTATTATTATTATTATTATTATTATTATTATTATTATTATTATTATTATTATTATTATTATTTATTAAACTATACATAAATGTACAGGGCAATACTTAAAAGCTAATAGTTACAAGGGCTTCTAGTTGATAGAAGACACATTATTTAATGCCATATTAATAGAGTTATGTGTTCAAAATCTTATTGAAATCAGATGTAAAGTCTACGAGAAAACTTTATTTGTAAATACCGGTTCTATGAGAGGTACCAAAAGATAGACTGCCTTTAAAAAAAATAGCATTCTGAAAGTTTAATCAAAATCGATAAAGCCGTATTCGGTAAAATCAATTTTTTTTCTTCACGATTGTATGGCAGGTACCGTTATTTTTGGGCCTATACCAAAAATTAAAAATACTTTCCGAGGGACGTCTAAATAAATACTTAATACCAAATACCATCATTCAGGCTATAGACGTGCGAACAAACAGACAGATGGACGGAATTTCCAGAATCCAGACAGACTTTTTTCATGTCATGCGTTATTCTTATCTACGAATCCATAACATGCCTTATAGTACTTATCATCCTAATTAAAAAGGACATACATACGAAACTAAATGCTTTCAAATTTTAATAATACAAATTACTTTTCACTTGCAAAATTATTGATATCATTGTCCATATAAGAAAATAATCTAGTGTCTTGCAACTTTATGTTGCATGTGGTTAGGGTAGTTTTAAATCAATGAAAGATCCACACATTAATGCGAATGATATTACAATCAAAACCACTTCAATTAATGTTCTGCTAATTAGTTGAACGCAACTAAACGTACTCATATTCATAAGAATGACATGCTAAGTGGATCACTCAAAACACTTATTTAATTACAATTCAATAGTTACTAATAAATCACTCGAGATACTATTGAATACAAATGAAAAAATATAGAAACGTTTTTGTTTTGATATTTTTGTAAATATTCCCTTAATTTAACACGAACTCTTTGAAGTTTTGCATTTTATTATAAAAAAAAACGTTAGTATTCAAGTAGCAACTTGTTTATTGAACAGCCATTATATTTATTTTACAAGCACTTGCCAACAACACTGTTATATTGTTGCAATTACATTACATACCTTATATAAAATACTTGATTCAATTTATAAGTTGCTTATAGAAACTTTTTCGCTTTATCAATATAACAAGTTCTTGTTTAATTTGTTTAATTTCTTATTTTTGTTAAAAGCAAAGTTTTCTACAAAATTAGTCCAGCTTTTATTTAGTTCGAGAAAATAGTTAGATAATATTGGTTTACCTTTTCATCAGCGGGAAGAAAGCAATACAACAACTATTTGCATTGACTTAGAATAATAAAGGTATGAAGAAACCAATATATTTGATATTTCGGGATTTTTGGAAATGGTTAACGGACTCTTAATAGACCTATCGAATTCTTCTGATTATTTGTTTGATTCAAAATAATGCATTCAATCAGTACATCACTTGCGCCAACAATAGTAAGTAGATCTTTCATTGAGAAAATATTTAAAAAACAAATCAAAGAGATATTTGTTTTTCATCAGAAGAAAACCTGAATATACTAAAATCCAACCAAAAAGAGTTCCAAAGTGATTTAGCGTTGCACTAATAACACTTATTTCATTAACGTTTCTTATCATTTTTGCTATTCTTTTTTTGTATAAAAACAGAGTTACAATAAAAGTTTCTGACCCCTAAACTAAAGGCACTCTCAAAGGCTGAGATACATCCCCATATTCATGCACATATACATATGTATGTATTCGCATCGCGAATATTGACGAAAGCTCTGAGTTTTGAAAAACAAAGGACATTTTCTGCTTTAGCATGTTAACTTATACAAAACAATATACGCAACTACTTCACTTCACAATAAGGAAACGAATGTCATGCCTGGAGTGGATCACTTTAATTATTATGCCAGGGGAAATGCAGCCAAGAGTAAAACACATCATTGAATAACACATTGACAGATGAATTCTTCAAATAAAAAGCCAACTGTAGTGACCGATTTTTCCAGCCCTACTGCTCTGGTGTAGATTCCTTGGTGTGGTATGGTATCTTAGCTACCGGGTATATTCTTTCATTGTTGTGCATAAAGTTAACGTGTTTTATTTAAATGGATGAGATGCTCACATGCGCCCTATGCACAGTCCATGTTCCGTTTCATTCATTTGCAACAATAAGGGAAAACAAATCCAGGGGAACATACTCTGGACCAAAAAGCTAAAGAAACACAGCTCCAGAGCTTAAAATGAATTCTGGATCATAAAGCTTTATTTTTTTCTTTCTTCTTTTAAATGCACAGAAAAACTTATAACAGTTTGAGAGAATGCTATACCTCCGGCTCCGGTTAAGGGAGGCATTCTGTAATTCTGTATGCGAGCAGCCTATTTACTACCACAAAATGCAATTATTCCGATGTTGGAATTCCAATGACATCATTGGAATCGAATTGAACTTCATTAAATACATTCCTTTGCGGCTAGAGCACCTATAACGAGTACGCACTCAAAAGGGCACCAATACCTTTCAGGGGTGTGAATGCAAATAAACTGCAGAATAGCAGAATCATTTGGCAGAGATTTATGTTTTCTCATTATAGCCATATGTTGAAGTCACTATAGTCTGCAGCTTCACGTTCACAGTTACAAATCTTCACAGGAGCCTCCTGGCAAAATGAATGATCCCCTTGACATTACTCGCACGAAAAAATAAATGCTAAATGCTAGTTTAAATAATGGAGCAACAACTGAGTGTTGTTGTGGATAAGGTGGAAATCACCTTGGCATCTAGAGGAGGTGTGCACCTAAGCTATACGTAGTACATATCCAGATGCTTTGTATAGTTGGCGATTTGTAAGTCAGGAGCATATAGCAATAGCAACACAATGTTGCAATGGCAAGTGCTCGTCTAAGGGTAGAAATACTCTTCTGCTGGGGAAGGGGGACTTGGGAGCCACTCCTAGTGTTAGTCGTGCATCATATGAGGTGGCAGTAGAGTAGGTGGTGGCTGAGAGCAAATACTGCAGAACAATCGTTTCAGAATATAATTAAAAGAAAACTAGAGCGGCAAATAATGCAACAGCAGAAGGCTTCAGTTGGAATGACGAAGACGCAAATAAAAATTAATTTTAAATAAGTTTAAAAAATGCAAGCATTTAGTTCTGGATGCTTTGTTATAATACCTATACTTTTATCTTTAAAGTGAAGTATGCTCAAGGCCAGGTCGATTCATAATTCATAAGCTTGTAACATATGTACATATTTATGTATATGTTGTATGTGACAAGATATTGCCTTGGTGTCGAAGCAAATAAAAGGTAAACTTAGTTTAAAGCTTTTTCATAGTCAGCGCTGCGGACATCTGGTTGAGGGTAGGATAAGCAAATATGTGGCTTTCATTTTGAATTCGAAAATAATTCGAAGAGGAAAAAAGCATTCCCAACTGTAAACTTTTGTTAAGGACAAGAGCCATGGCAGTGTTTTAACTATTGTGAATGCAGTTTTTGCAAGCACAACTGAATTTTTTTTTGTTTTTTGTATTCCACCCTGTTTTACTTGACCATGATTTAACAAATCTTTTTAATGGACCAAAGAGCTGTGAGATACTGGATACAATTCAAGGTTTAGTTGGATCTTCAAGGGTAGGTAATATAGAACATGATTTCGAATTTCAACTCTTCGGTGTAGATATCCAATATCTATACATACTAAATGATTTCAAAGTTCCATTGGATAACGACTTCCTTCATCTCGGGCTCAATAGTGTATTATACGAACTGATGCCATATATTTGGAGCAAGTGCGGTTTCGAACATAACTGTCGCGCAATTGTTTTGTTACTCATAGCAGAGTAACCTTCAAGTTGGCGCTAAGCCCATCCAGGGGTGGAATTGGCTAAGGTGATTTGTGATAAGTGATAGTCACAATCAACAAATTTCGTCTGGCTAGATGATTGTCACATGTGACAATCACCTTAGCCAGATGAAATTTGTTGATTGTGACTATCACTTATCACAAATCACCTTAGCCGATTCCACCCCAGCTTATTCTGGCATTGTTTGGCTAGTTTATAGCGATATTGCAGTTTTGCTAAGGATGTCGATTTATAAGTCTACAACTTTCCTGATTGCAAGAACTTTTTCAGGAATAAACTACCAAAATCAGGGAGCTGAAAGGATTTAGACACTTTAAGGGTGCTATTCAAGGAAACCTATTAAATTGCTTTTGAATGTATGAGCCTCTTAATCTAAGTTCAAAAAGTGCTATTTACCGACCATTATTAACTTAAATTCGTGAGCGTACCCTATCGAAGTTCCTTTCAAAAACATTTTCCAATGTTATCTTATTTTAAAAAACAGTGTTTATTTTGTCTATTCGCATATGCACCAGTCTAAGCAGCGTCAACTCTTGAGCGTAGGAGCACAGAAATGGATCAAAGAAAAACGACAGGCGCCGAAATATAATATTGTCAATTAAGTTAGTCAAATAATTGCTTAATTTCGATTATAATATCCTTATAAGCTTGATCACTTAAAAAGACAAAATCCACTGTCTCTTCGTATGAACTTAGATAAAGGAACACGTTATAATTTTCAATCTTACAAAGATTGAATATGTTTGTTTCACAATGAAGTTAATGTGTCCTCAAAATTATTATGCATATTAATGTAATATTTCATACTTCCCTCTTTAAAAATGGTTTGGGTCCCTAATAACCCTCGTACCGATTTGTTTTGAAACACGAATTTAATCGCACATATTACATTGTCATAGGTTTGTGACTATGTACCAAAAATGTTGGTATTTTTGAGCAAGAGGTGTCATCTTAATTCTTAAATGACATTTACATCACTTTAATGTT
This sequence comes from Platycheirus albimanus, assembly GCA_916050605.2. Classification (NCBI taxonomy): domain Eukaryota; kingdom Metazoa; phylum Arthropoda; class Insecta; order Diptera; family Syrphidae; genus Platycheirus; species Platycheirus albimanus. The sequence goes on along the minus strand of OU696696.1, from coordinate 827,501 downwards.
GTCAAAAGTTTTTTTTTCTCGATTAGGTGATGTAATTTATTAATTATTTAAATCAACCATTGTGAGTTCGTGTAAGCAAAAGGGAGGTCTTTTGTATTACATTATGTACAATACATTGTACACTTTGGTTGAAGGATATTTTTTAATCATTAACTTGTGTAATCAGGTTGATGTAAAATTTTGTTGGAAGCAAATTACATGTTTTACGAGCTTTTAAATAATCTGATCTCATTAAATCATTCTTGTTAGCATACATTTAATACATCATTTGAAATTTATTCATCAGGTTGAGGTAAGAAAAAATAGTACACTTGATGAGTTTTTAAATATTCAACAAAGGCATTTCTTCCAAAAATTCACTTATAAATGTGTAAACTCTTAATTACATGATTAGCTTTTAGATTGATTACATTTATGTACATCGTACTTTCACTATACTTATAGGTACACATTAATACTATATATTTTTTTTTTTTTATAATGCACACGCGCTCAAGGGGTTTGTTATAGCCCTAATGATAAGTCACAGTGAGTGATAGGAATTTTGGGAGGAAGGGAAAGGAGGAGGAAAGGATAGACCCCAAACCGCTATTTTATCGCAAGCTGCATATTTGACAAAATCAAAACTAATGCAATTGGCACATTTACATTTCAATAGGACTTAAACATAAAGTTACAGAGACAAAATAATTATCGTAAGCGACATTCATAATTTCTGTTAACAGCAAAATATTTGCAAATGATATAGCGGTGTATTCATAGCATCTTAAGCTACTGCTAAGTTGTGATTGATCGGCGCAGGGACATAAGTCCCACTTATGTCCCACTTGAGTGGTCCCAAAAATAAAAGTTGGGACTTATGCCCCACCGAATAAATTTTTTGTGTATAAGCTTAGAGAATTTCCTCACTAAGTTTTTAAAATTATTTTCGAAACAAATACCGCAAGTTATGGTTTCGTTATTTTGTTGTTGTCCAGGGTCGTTCGAATCATTTTCTTCGTTATTAGTTGCTGATGAGTAAGAAACTTCAGAAAATTTAGTATTTGAGAATTTGAGAAAACCAAATAAAAAAATCGCGCGACAGATTCTCGCACTAGTGTCGAATGTTGTCCTTGAGGGCTTGTTCACGTAAACACGGGACTTCAAAAAACTCCACAAAAAAGATTCTGAAACGGTTAAATCGGGCGATCTTGCGGGCCAGTGCAAATCGCCAAAACGAGAGATGAGGCGACCCGGGATTGCCGCCTTCAGAATATCGGTTCATGTACCGCTCCATGGCTTGTTCGCATGTATTCTGCATCTGTCTAGTCCACAAATGTCAAAACAGATTTGACATTGGCGGACATTTGCAAAAATGAGAGCATCTTCCAATAGGGTAATTTCTTTTGGCCCACCCTGTACAATGCTTCTGCTGTCAAACATTTTTTGTGTAATTATACCCTATTCCATAGAATGGGTATATTGTATTTGGTGTGGAGTTTGTAACAAAGAGAAATAATACCGTTAGGTATAGAAAAGTATATAATATTCTGACTCAGAATCAAAAGCCTAGTCGATTTAGCGATGTCCGTCCGTCCGGCAGTCCGTCTGTAAATATGTATAATCTATAGGCCGCAATTTTAATATTAGGTAATTATACTATAAAAATTTTGTAAACATAATCTTTAGTTCAATAGTAAGACTAAGATCTAAAATCCACCCACAATCTCCATTTTTGTTCAACAACCTCAATTTGGCAAAATTAAATTATGATTTTTGTACAGTTACGATCAAAGCACAACACTAAGATTTTGCACACGTAAGCTTTAGGTAAACCTTCTTCCAATCAAATAAAAATATTTCAGTTTGGGCGTGGCTGACGCCCATTTTTCATACAAAACCATCAATATTGTTTTTATAAAATAACAATTGTTATATTAAAGCGAAAAACATTAAATTTTGTGGGTATTACTTGCACGAAAACATCTTGTGTATGAAATCAAAAAATTTGATTTTGGGCGTGGCTGACGCCCACTTTTCAATAGAAACTATACAAAAATAGTTTTTGTAAATAAACGGTATTTATAATGAATCCGCAAGCCAAAATTTTGTGTCTCTTAATAAAAACTAAAAAGTTTGTGTATGAAAAGAAATGTTTGAATTTTGGGCGTGCCTTACGCCCATTTTTCATGAAAGATCGGAAAACGTAGTCTCAAAAATTTAAGGCACTTCCAATATTTAAGTTAAACCTTTTTCCTTCCGTTCGTTATTTACGAAATATATCTCTACATTTTCTTGTGTACATTTTTCAATACGCCCACTTTTAAAGGCGTGCTTTTCATAAAATACCTTTGTTCAGGTAAGATTGTTTTAAAACTACTCAATTCAGCTGAAGTTTTACACATATGCCTAAATACTGACCAAAGCTCAGTTAGTGCTTCAAATTTTTAAGATACGCCCACTTTTAAGGGGCATTTCCTTCAAAAGTTGTATAATGCATTAATTTTTTAACGTTTTTTAACCATCGGTCGCATTTTTGAAATAAACAGATGATCACTTGGATTTATATTCCTTGGTTACGTAGCAGAGTGTGGTCCAAGAATTGTTAAAACACCCATAATCCCTATTTCCATTCCAAATCTAATTTTTAAAAATTTAAGTTTTGTCTTGTGTTGTTCAAATCGATCTGCAAGAATAAAATTGAATGTCACTGAGCTCATACCAATTGCCTTGGCAATAAAAAGTTTTAACTTTGGGCGTGGCGCACGCCTTTTTTATTTTGCCAGCATTAATTGAACATCACACCGCACAAAATTAATGTAAAGTACTACCACTTGAGGTGCGCCATTTATCGACGAAAAACTAAGCTCTAGAATACCATGCCAAGCAACAACATGGTGGAAATTGTTGTTGTTGCTTCCCATGGTATTCTAGAGCTTAGTTTTTCGTCGAAAGATGGCGCACCTCAAGTGGGAATACTAAAGTTTATAATATATGCAATGACTATGATAGAAAAGCCCAAAAGAGGGGGCTTTCGCCGACGGTCCCGTATTTCAAGCTTAAAGGGTTGGCCACGCTCCTTAATTGTGGTTACATTACGGTATAACCTCCGTTAAAAGGGGTTAAAACTAAATTTGAAGGTTCAATACGCAACTTGGGTCTGTCAATGTGTCTGTGCTGTTTTTCTCCTCAATCAAACTGTAGCCTAAATAGCTTGACGGATTTTCTTCAAATTTCTTATATATCTAAGCCTATTCACACCATGATACAACTACTAGAGATAACGCCTTCCTAGTTTCATTTTTGATTTGTTCTGCGCATCTCGTCATAAGAACCCCTGCCTTCTCGTTTTCGCCTTCACGTTTAAGTTTTGTTTTGCTCTACTCTATGCGCTCTACGTCATAAGAACCCCGTAAGAACACGGGGAGTTTGACAATATTTTGACGTTTTCTTTGGCACCATGCGCAATGCCAAATCTTTATTAGTTGTATCATATATTCACACCGCACTCGTTTTGGCTATTCGTTTACCAAAACGAGTAGAGCATTCATACCGGACATTTACTTGTTTTTGTTTGACATATCAATTGTTTGAAATTGAAAATAAAAAAAAATTTAAATTAAATTACATTGAAATTGAAATCTGAGCCTTTGGAACGTGGTACAAAGATTGGTTTGTATTTCAAGGAGGACCAGGGCTAATATTTGGAGGAGGCAAGAACAAGGAAATCGTTAACAAGCACTATCAGTTCATTGGCTACCCAATGAAGTTGCTCGTCGAAAAAGAATAGGAAGTCAGGTGACGAAGAAAGACATTTAGACCGACGAGCCTAAAATTGAAGAGGATGATGACACCGATAAGGACTCCGATAAAAAAAAGAGTGTTAATATAACATTGTTTATTTATTTCTACATATACATAAAATGATTTCAAAACGTTGCTTTGTCTTCTTCGCGCTTCTCCCCACTCCTTCAGGCGATTCCTATCCTTCCTTGGCCACAAATTGGTGGTATTTGTACTCCTTGAGATGCTAGGTGGCATATTCATGTTAATAGGTACAATCTGCCAATTAGTACAACTTTTTTCCCTTGGAGCATTTCATTGGAGAAGTTCAATGGGGCATCTTTGGAATCAACAACACCCTTTTTAAGGAATACTTCAAAAACAAATGATCCTTCTATTTTTGTTGGTACCTAATTATAATAAAAAAAAGTGCACGACTGGGTCGTACGAACTTGCTCTAATGTGTTAAAATGGTCTTGGGGCTTGAGATTTTCGGAAAAAGGCATTGAAAAAATCATATGAAATTTTATTAATCTCTTAAAAATCAATAGTTAAAACGTTTTTTGGAGAAAATGAAGTAAGCCATCAAAATTCGTTTGCTTTTTTAAAATTTAAGGAATTTTTTTTTTCAAAATCGTTCGACCAGTTTTTTCAAAAAACGGTTTTTTTGAAAAACCTTTCGAAAACTATTAAAAATTTTTTTTTTGAGTATGCCAACTTCTAGAACTAGAAAGTTTTTACCAGACAAATAATATTTAAAAAAAATTGATTAAATCGTTTTTGGAAAAAAACAAAAATAAAAAAAAAATTTAAAACTTTTTTGAAAAACTCGAAAAAACATTTTTTTGAAAAATTTAAGAATTTTTATCATTTCATTTATAATAGGGCTTCTACATTAAAAATTTCATCGAAATTCAACGAGTGGCTTACGAGAAAATCGGATTTAAAAAAACCGGTCCTATGGGAGGTACCGTTATAAGACTTTTCCTGAAAAATCGTTTCCAACCAAAACATAATGTTTGCACAGAAAACATTATTCAGAAAGTTTTATCAACATCGTAGGAGCCGTTTTCGAGAAAAATTAAATTTTCACTAAAAATCGTATGGCAGGTACCGTTAGTTTTAGAGCTAGAATGCTAATTCCAAAAACCCCTCTGTAGGACGTCATAATAATACTATCTACCAAGTTTGAAGCAAATCGGTCCAGCCGTTTAGGCTGTAGGTGCCGATACAGACAGACGGACAGACAGACAGACAGACAGACAGACAGAATTGTCGGACCCACTTTTTTCGACTTCTCTATCATCGTAATGTTATGTTTGATTGTCCAAAAAAAAAATTTTTTTTTACGAATGCATAACTTGCCTTATAGTACCTATTATAATCGCAAGTAAAAACAGTGAAATAAAAATATTTCTAAAAAATATTACTTACCGCTGCCAGGCAGGAATTTCTTCAAGTCGAAGAAATATTGAATTTGTTTTGACAGCAAGCCGTCAGCTGTTATTTTTTTAGTGTATATTCACAATAACATCACAAAAAGATCCATTCGTGTAGTTCATCTTGAAATTATTGCAACTCGTTTTCAAGTCGTTTTGGGAAAAACGAGTCGTTTTGCAAAACGAGTTGGGTATGGAAAATGTATGGGAAAACGAGTCGTTTTGGGAAGTCGTTTTGAGGAAAACGAGTAAGTGCTCCTTGATGGTTTGGTGTGAATAGGCTATAACATTAAGAAACTGGTTTTTTAATTTCGTTCAGTTTTAACTATTTTTTTTTTTCGTTTACGAATTGCTCGAAAATGTTTTTACGATTTTGATTAAACACATAATTTAATGATAATCTAGAGAATTTTCGAAAAAACTAAGTATTTTGTTTTTGGCTTAAATGTACAAATCAATCAGGTTTAAAGAGCTATTTTCGATTGATCATAACTTGGCAATGCCTTGATCGAATTCACTCAAACTTTGTTTGGCATAGATGGCATTGGAATTTATACTTTAAAAAGTTTTTAATTGGTAGCTCAGATACAAAATACAGCTTAGTTTCATCAATTCGTGTAGTTCATCTTGAAATTATTGCAACTCGTTTTCAAGTCGTTTTGGGAAAAACGAGTCGTTTTGCAAAACGAGTTGGGTATGGAAAATGTATGGGAAAACGAGTCGTTTTGGGAAGTCGTTTTGAGGAAAACGAGTAAGTGCTCCTTGATGGTTTGGTGTGAATAGGCTATAACATTAAGAAACTGGTTTTTTAATTTCGTTCAGTTTTAACTATTTTTTTTTTTCGTTTACGGATTGCTCGAAAATGTTTTTACGATTTTGATTAAACACATAATTTAATGATAATCTAGAGAATTTTCGAAAAAACTAAGTATTTTGTTTTTGGCTTAAATGTACAAATCAATCAGGTTTAAAGAGCTATTTTCGATTGATCATAACTTGGCAATGCCTTGATCGAATTCACTCAAACTTTGTTTGGCATAGATGGCATTGGAATTTATACTTTAAAAAGTTTTTAATTGGTAGCTCAGATACAAAATACAGCTTAGTTTCATCAATTTTTTTTTTTATTTGCTCTTAACCGACTCTAACGATTTTAATTAAACTTTGTTTGTAATATATTTAATTTAAAAAATGTAATTTCGGCATATCCTGGACGTAAGGTTTTAATAAACTGGTCATAAGCTGACATCGGCATTTTATTTAAGTAGTAATGATTAAATTACAGAGCAAAAGTTGAAAAATCCAACATTTGGTCATGAAATGGTAGTAAGTAGTGAACATTAAAAAACAGAGTGCATTTGGCAACAGCACCTCTTTGTTTAAGAGGTGTTATGTCCCGTTAATTTGCCCGTTATTTAGTTATACTTAAACCTGCAAAAGAATTAAGTTGTTTGTATCTGTTGCTTGTATTTTTAGCAAAAAACTTAGAACGCGGAGAAAAAATAAAACCGACACAGTTAATCAAAATGTACGCTCTTTTTGAGAAATTTATTAAAAACTTACAAATTAGGAACACGACGGGGGTAGACCTATTCTCTCAAAGACAATATCGAAAAAATGGTTTTCATGTATTTACAGTATCTTGCAAAAAGCACAAAAAACCAATCGAAACCAACACCCCTCTCTCAAGCTAAGTTATTTGTCCTTTAAAGATTACAAAATCAATGCAATTTTATCTGTTCAGCAGTGTTGCGCACTGGGCAGGATATTAGATTTAAGAACAATAGCGACAAAAATTCTAGTAATTATGCAGTTCAGTGATTGTGTTCTAATTTCAGAGGCAAGTTTGGTTTAAAGTTTTGTAGGCAACATTCTGTATTGTACTATGCTTTGTTTCCCTGTACTCAAAATTGGAAGAAGTATATCTTTTTTAAATTTTGATACAAGGATGAACCAATATTGTTCAACTGGGAGTTAACTTAAGCTCAAAAAGTGCTATTCACCGACCACTTACTTACTTACTTAAGGTGGCGCAGACAGTCCATTGTGGACCACGGCCTCAACCAACAATCCTCGCCAGCTAGGCCGGTCCCTAGCCAGTGGCCTCCAGTTGCGCACACCAAGTTGGTTGAGGTCGTTTACCACTTGATCGCGCCACCTTAGATGGGGTCTTCCAGAACTGCGTCGGCCCTCCGGGTTGGAATTGAAGACTCGTCGGGCAGGAGCGTTTTCGTCCATACGCTCCACATGGCCCAGCCATCTAAGCCGCTGAATTTTCAGCTTCTTAACCAAGTCAATGTCGCTGTATAGCCCGTACAGTTCGCCATTGAATCTTCTCCTCCATACTCCATTGATACATACAGGCCCGAATATCACCCGAAGAATCTTTCTCTCAAAGCACCCCAGCCTGTATTCATCCGATTGTGTCAGTGTCCACGCTTCTGCCCCATACAGCAGGACTGGGATGATAAGGGTCTTGTATAGTGTCTCCTTGGTCCTTTGAGAGAGGGCTTTACTACTAAGATGCCTTCTTAGCCCGAAGAAACAGCGATTGGCAAGAGTGATTCTTCGACTGATCTATTCACTGATGTTGTTCTGAGAGGTTATAGTGGAACCCAAATAGACAAAGTCCTTGACAACCTCAAAGTTATATCTGTCCATTGTGACGTTTTGTCCGAGCCTACGGTGATGATCTACTTCACCGACCACTATTAGGTAATAATTTTAATTCGAAATGTCAAAAATGGCAGTTTCCTTCTTCGTGGACGCACCCTTTCTAACTTCCGTTATAATTCAAATTTTAAAATATGCATGCAATTTGCTGTTGTCATTGTGTCTATTCGCACGCAGAAAAGTTACTGGAAACTGGAGTAAAGCCCTTCAACTTCTATTCTTTGAAAAAAAAAATGAGAAACCAACCGAAGCGATACGCACGCACGGGTGGTTCCTTGCTTTTTTCAACAATATATTATGTATAAATACAGTTAAACTCGCATATAATCACTTCGGTTATAATGACATTTCGGTTTTAACGACGAAAAGCTAAGGATTGGTTCGGCACTAAATAGTGAATATATTTCGGTTGTAACGACCTCGACCATAACGACCATTTTGGTTATAACGACGATTATGACGGGAGTTGTTTTTTCATAAAATTCTGATATGACGAAAAAGTCCAAACTATAACAGATTTTTTCAGAACTGTAACTTAAATTATTATTTAAAAAAAATAAATATATGTAGGTACATATGTAGGTATAATTACATATGAATTTACTTGTAAAAATTACATTTCTTTTATTTAAATGAAATAAAAAGAAGAATATAACATAGATAATCATATTAAAAAGCAGATTTTTTTTAGTTTGCTATAGGTATCCGAACCTTCGGCTTATGACGACGGAAAACTTGTCTCCCATGAGTGGTCATTATATAACCGAATTCTACTGTACTTACCTATATGAGAATGGTTATGGTTCTCACACAACAAGAAAAAGTAATAGTTGACAACGCGAGTCCCAAGACGTGCGTGGGGAAAGCTATAACATTTGACCGCAACATCCATAGTACTCTATATTTGTATATATTTTATTATACAATGCTCCCTGGGAATAGACAGATGATCCCGCTCGTCTTGCAAGCGCTCGCAGATCCACCAGCGTAGATTGTCTGACCAACTCCCCTTAAACCAAGACACAAGCACAAGTTACCAAAGTGTTCTTTTTCTCCAATTATTTTCCAGGTCAACATAAGTTATCAAATTTTCTTGATATACAGACAAGGAGATGTTAACTGGCTGCGCACAATGATGAAGTACGTAGCAATGTCAAAGTTAAATGCTCGTAAATCGTATTGCACAGCTACAATGTGTAGCAGCTGCAACATAGAGAGTAGCTGAAGTACAACTTCACGAACGTGATTTTTGTTTGAGTTCAGTGGTGCACACTGTATTCGTGTATACTGCTTAGGGCCAGTTGTACAATCATAGTTAATCCTCGCATCAAAATTTAAAATCAATTTATCTCGGTTCCTGTGTACATAATTAAAGTTTAGACGGTGGTTCTAAAGTAAAGTGGTTCAAGAGTTAACCCATCGATTTCGGTGTATTAAATAAAGTGCGCTCCTTTTTTTGACATTAACTTTGACATTGCTACGTGCTACTGCTGCAGCTACACCATTATGAGCAGCCAGTTAACCATTTTAATGCATTTCTCTTTCTTTTTGTGTTACTTTGTGTTTCTCTTCCGAAAATAACAGTTCATTTGACAGCGTAGAACATACCCCAAGGAACTCTGTCATAGTTTACAATTTGTTTCCACCCTTAATGCTACGTAAGCACGTAAGGTCAACGTTAACCCGGCTGTCAAAATTTTGTTTGTGATTCTTTTACAGATCACAGTGCGCGTTTTTCGTATTGTGTATTGTTGAACTTAAATGTCTATTATTTCCTAAATTTATTTTAAAATAAACAAACAAAAACATTTTCATATTTCATTAACTGTGGCCTATTAAAAATGTCCGATTCTACCTTTGTATCGAAACGCGGTCTGATTCGGGCTAGAGAAACTCGTGCAGATGGAACACAAAAGCATCGAGAATTGGATTTGTCCATAACCCTAGCCCCCAATGAAATTCAAAGGATCCTTGACTGTCATAATACATCCAGCCTCAATAATAGTGGTAATTACTCCATGATGTATGAAAGTACCAGCAATTTCTTAGGCACAGAACCAGCAAACAGTGAACGATCCGTCCTGGAAAGTAATGAGTTATGTGTTCGAGAGAAAGCAAGCATGCTATTTCCACAGTTTCTTGAAGTGCTCCAGAGTCGCACAAATGATTCGGAAGTCTTCGATACAATTCAAGATATAATTCAAACATGTTCTGGAATAATTGACGAACTAAATCGAGAAGGTATGCGACAAGCATATTCCAAACAAAAAACTGAAGAACACTTGTGGTTCGAACAGGAGCATAATACATGGAAACTATTATATGCTCTATACAAGGACCGAATAATGGTACAAACGGAGCATATGGATGAGGCCATTCTTGGTTGCTCAGAGAAAGAAATCATTAGTCAGCTTTATAATTGTAAGTATATTATTTTGTTTTGTTGATTTTAAATTACTTTCGTTAATGCCATCCACCTTCACCTGGTTGTGCCAAACTCAAATGCTGAGAACGATATTGAACTCCTTATTTTTTCTTAGGTAACCCACACATTCGAGAATACCAGCTGATTGTGGATTGGTTAGAGGCCTGCTACGTTAAGGACGAGACAATGCACGTCGGACACTCAACGGATCGTACTGTCGCCTGGGAAAACACTCTCTTCCAGTTACAAAACCCACATGATGTAGCTTTTGGGAACGGACGTGATACAATCAAGTCTCTCGACCCAGATGCTCCGATTCGTGAGAAAAAGCCCCTACACCCGCTTGACGACGAAGACAACTTGCGATTGTCTAAAGGAATTTTTGCTGAAATACGTCAAGGTCGCATTGATGAAGCAATGGCACTATGTAAGTATTGCGGCCAGACTTGGCGGGCTGCAATACTTGAAGGCTGGCGTCTCCACGAAGATCCCAATTACGAGTCTGCAAACACTAAAGAAAAGATGCCAATCGAAGGAAATCCTAGGAGGGACATCTGGAAAAAATGTGCCTGGATGATGGCCGATAGTAATAAATTCGATGAGTACACGAGAGCCATTGCTGGAGCCTTATGTGGCCATTTAGAATCGCTAAAAGCCTTGCTTAGTAAATCTTGGCTTGACTTGCTGTGGGCATATCTCAAGGTACAAATCGACATTCGAGTAGAAAGTGAAATTCGATCTATCATGCCTCAAGAATACTGGGACAACAAGATGTCACTTGAGCAAATTTTCGATGAACTTTCCGTTCACAAAAATGAAAGTGTCAAACAGGCAGCAGGCAATAAAATGCACATCATACAAAAGTACATCATTCTGGATAATGTTCCAGAACTGTTGCAAAAAATCCGAACATGGGTAGAGGATGAAAAACTGTCTGCTCATATGTTACGATTCCTAAGTCATATTGTTCTTTTCATGAGACAAATTGGAAAAGTTGACAGAGAGGAAGTAGCGGATGTAATAATTAAGGCCTACGTGGAATGTCTGATCGATATCAAAGAACCTCAATTAGTCGCTTTTTATACAGCTGGCCTGCCTAGTAAAATGCAAGTGATGCTTTATTCGAAGTTCCTTGAAACAATCAAAGAAACTTCAGCCAGAGCAGCTGCTTTAGAAGAAGCTGTCTCTGCCGGTTTAGACGTTGAAGGTATTACAAAGCATACAGTTCAAACAATACGCACTCGTATCAATGACGTAGAAGCAGAAGAGAAAAGGCAGCAAGGAGACATTTCCGAATTCGATCAGGAAAAAATAAAAGCTTTGGAGTGGCTAACGTTTTACCCGGAACAAAAGGGTGAACTTCTGTGGCAAGCAAATGCAATGTTTCGAACATTCCTTGCTCAAGGAAATAGTGATTTAATGAGGGCGGCTTTTGAAATGGTTCCTGTGGACGCCTTAGCACAAATTATTTCCTTGTATGGCTCGAAGGAAAACTTTCCATGTCGAGAGGAGTGCAGTGTCAAAGAATACCTCAGCTACAAAGTGTATTTAGTGGCTTTGGATGCTTTCAATGATTGGTCACACCTATTTCACAATCGGCCAAAGGAACCACAAGCTGTCAATACCAATGCTAATTTTACTGAAAGAATTGCATCGGAGCATAAGGAACAGGTTTACCGTTCAGAGCTCGATCGCTGGAAAATGAATTTGAACGAACAAACAACAGGTACCTATTTTTTTTTTGTTGAATTATATCAACTGCTTTTTATTTTTAAATTAAAATGCACATTCAATTTCAGTGACTCGGGATGCTCTATTCAATGTTCTTTTGTTCCCCGAAAAAGGATGGCTTATCGATCCTGATACTTCGAAGAATCCGGTGCAAGTTGATCAATTAGATTGGGAAAATCGTCTGCACCAATTGCAAAAGCTTCGATCTATCTGTATTCCTGAAATCGTACTGTTGCTTCACAAAGTCCTACAACAGAGTGGAGACTATAAAGGTTGTGTTAAATTGGCTGATGAAATTGCCAGTGAAGCACGTCAACTTTATAAAGTCTACACAAAACACAAACTAGCTGAACTGCTTTCAAAAATATCCGAATCGTGTCTCACACTGTTAAATGAGAAGCTTGATCCTTGGGGTTATCCAACCACGGCTTAATAAATTGAACATTTGTCAGTTAATTTAATTTTGTACGAATAATCATTAAAAATAAAAGCCGCCTTCATTTAATTTTAGAACTTTGTCCAAATAGATTTAAGAAGATTCCTTGCAGGAACCAAGATGAACCCTTAAACATTATTTTTCAGGATCAGTTTTATTTTGTTATTATGTTCCGATTTAATTTGAATTTAAATCTATACTTGTGCTCGAATAGATTATTGAATATGTGATGGCGTCACTTTGCAAAGCGAATTGATATCAACGTTCAACGCTCCAGATCGCAGTCTTCAACCCCTAACTAGAGGTAGTCAGGAGCAAAGGTCCCGTTCGACGCAGAATTAAGTGTTCTAAAACTTTTAAAAACACTACTTCTACGAAAAAGAGTTTATTTACAAAATTAAAAAGACGAGATATCCGATTTACTAGATAATTTTGGAGTATTCAATAAGTTGGGTGAGAAAGCAGCGTAAAGTGGTTTTAAGCAAATAAAATAAAGTATTTTCAAAGTTTGGCTGTTTCCAGTCTCCGATTTAGTTTGAACAGAATATGCTAAAATTTACCTCGAATTATTTTTATTTTCGAAACGGATTATTTCCCAACTCCAAAGTGACATGTTGCATGGGTGGCAACTTTTTTCTAATTCACTCGAAATTTCGATTTTTTTTACCTATTAATCGAAAAATATACTGCTTTAAGAGTTCCTTAAAACGGAAATTTACACTGATACAAAAATAACAACTTCACTCAATTCAATGTCTCTTAAATAAATTAAACTCACAGCCTTCTGCACTTAAATCAACAAGTAGAAACTTTCTTTCCTAATATTTTTAGGAACATAGTTTTGACTCTGTAACTGCAAAAGCACTAAGCAGAGAAACAACGGACAAATTCGAATTACATGGTACCAATTTTGGCTCGTGTCGAGTTACAAGATACTTAATTCAAGATACGAACCAGTGGAGCTTTAGAATTACCGTGTTTGAATTACCCAGGTGTACCCTACTGTATTTGAAAAATCGTCCCTAGGAAAGTATTGAATAACGGTTCCTGCTATACAGTCGTGAAGAAGTTTTATTTTCTCGAAAACGAGTGTTATTTTTTGGTTAGAATGGATTTTCGAAATTTGTCTTACAACGGCAACTCTCATAGAACCATTTTGTACTTGTTCTTTAGTATGCTTTTTAGAACATACAAGCGAAGAACAAAAAATTCAGATCGCACATGACAACATAACGATGATGTGTCCATCGGAAAAAGTGATTCTTTGAGTTCCGTTCGTCTGTCTGTTCGCAGTCTGCGTGGATGGGCCGATTTGCTTCAAATTTGTTACTTAGTATTTATTTGGTCGTCCTTAGGAAAGTATTGAATAACGGTTCCTGCTATACAGTCGTGAAGAAGTTTCATTTTCTCGAAAACGAGTGTTATTTTTTGGTTAGAATGGATTTTCGAAATTTGTCTTAAACGGCAACTCTCATAGAACCATTTTGTACTTGCTATTTAGTATGCTTACGTTCTTCAAATCAATAAATAAAAAAAAAATATACAAATACAAATGTGGTTTTCGCCATATCTTCCGTTGGTCTGTTTGTGCGGATATGCGTCTGTGCGCTTTTTCACGTCATGCTATCGCCATACCTTCCGTTGGTCTGTTTGTGCGATATGTGTCTGTGTGCTTTTTCACGTCATGCTACAGCTTAAACGGCTTGACGGATTTTCTTAAAACTTGATATACCTATAGCATTTTGAAGAAAAACGTTTGTCGAGGTTTTTTTATTTCGTGTTTGCCCAGCTCAAACTGCTACCTTTCAAGTAATGGTTTCTTTTTTATTTTGGATTTGCTCGAAAACGGCTCTAACGATTTTGTTTAAACTCAAAATTTAACAAACTTATGGCATTTTTGATAAAACTGCATTTTTTGTTTTTGCTTAAATATTCAGAACGAAAATCAGGGGTGGAATCGGCTAAGGTGATTTGCGATAAGTGATAGTCACAATCAACATATTTCGTCTGGCTAGATGATTGTCACATGTGACAATCACATTTTTGTGACTTTTTCTTGTGACACCTAAATAGCTGTCACAAGAAAAAGTCACAAAAATGTGATTGTCACATGTGACAATCACCTTAGCCAAATGAAATTTGTTGATTGTGACTATCACTTATCACATATCACCTTAGCCGATTCCACCCCAGGTTTAAATGGCTTTTTTTGTTTGGTATAGTTCCTTACATAGCTTCCTATTAGATGGCATTGCATTTTTTTTTCAGTTACTTTTTTTTTAAATTGTGGCTCCTATACAACGAGCCACTTGGTTTTAGCCAATTTTTTTCGGTTTTTCTAATTTGCTCAAAAAAGGCCCTAACAATTTTTATTAAACTTTGTTCGTAATATACCTATACATAGAAGAAAACTGCATTTCTAGGTTTTGGTTAGAAATGATAATAATTCCCTTATTATCGGTTTTAATGGTTCCATTAAAGTGGCCATAAGTGCACAACATCAAGGAAATGGTTTAGACTTTATATTATGTATGTATATACATATTTTTCATAGCACCCAAAAGACGGCATCTACTTTTTAAATATGAAAGGTTCCTTAACGGGGTTTCTAGTCTAAGCCAAATTTTTTTAGTTTTTACCAAATTTTTCAAAAATGACATTTTGAATTACTTTGTGGGTTTTTTTCTGGGAGTATTTCATTGAACATTGCGTTCTTCAGTTTTGGCTTAAAATACAAGTAACGGACATCTGTTAAGTGTTTATAAACGACTTAATTCAATTGGTTTTAGTACATATATCGGAATTACGGAAAAAATTGACATATCTTTTAAAACTGTCGATATGGTCAAAATGCGGGGCATAAACATCTCCTAAACAAAGAATTTGAACTTCTTTGCTTATCTTACATTTACAACAAAGGTTATTTGTTATTGCTCGAAAAATTTGTTATCATCGTGCTTGAGAACCACAGAGCAAGTACGTGCGACCCAGCCGTGCATTTTATTTTTTTTTCAAATCAGGTTTCTCCTAAACTATTTTTCCGATTTCAATAAAATGATGGCCAAAGGATTTTGACTTTTCTCAAGAACTTATTTTTTATTTTTAATGAGTTTGGTTTTCGAAATATTTTGGGTGAATTGAATTTTGTTTACATTATTTTCCTCAGTGAAAACTACAAATTGCCATTTATTTATTCATGTATTCAAAACAATTTTAAAATATTTTCCCGAAAAGTTTTTCAAAAACAACTTTTTTTAAACCTGGTCGGTCGAACAATGCTCTATATTTTTTTCTAAATAGAAATTAACTCTAAAAACAAATTAAAGATTCCAGTCATAGTATGGTGGGAAAAGCTGTAAGTTATGAAAATTGAGTTTATTCAAGTGTCGATGTAATTAGGTAAGTAAAATTAGAGAAAAGCCTACAATGTTCTTGACTATTTTATCAGTTCTCCCTATTTTATAAATTCAAGTTATAGAAGACATTCCCAGTTTACATTCTTTCAAACAACATTGAGTAAAGCTTTTATAAGATAGTGATAACTATGAGCCGAGAAACTTGGTATGACCTTTTATTTTAGGTTCTCGAAAGGACAGAACAAGAACCAAAGCCTTTAACTATTCTTCTTGTATACTTACTACCATTTAAAGAGTATTCCAAATATGCTTATTTGGATCACCCATGGAGTACAGCTGCATCATCAAACTCCAGTTGCTCCTTGTGCTTGTCCATCATGTTTCAAAACAAAACCATTTTAAATTCTTTAACTTCAAAACATATCCACACAACTTTATTTTTGGCTCCATAAAATTATCCAAAAAACAAACAAAAAACAAAGTACAAATAATAAAAATACATTAAAATTATTCTCAAAAGCATTCCTAATTACTTTCATTCTAATATTGATCAAGGTACATTTTCGCAGGTCATGTGTTCATAATGTTACTCCTAAGTTTTTTATACAGCTTAAAAAAAAAACATCTTTTTTCACATACTATTTTTTACATTCTATATCAAACAAAAATAATTAATGAAATAGTTTTAACTAATAAGAACTTCAATCTTACACTATGAGAACTTACTTAAAAAATGATTCTGCGCTTATTCGTAAAAATGTACAAAAATACTTATTACACTCCTCAGAAACGAGTGCCTGATTTTTTTTTTACTCCCTGTTCTTAGCTTCATAACAATACATCATCGGAGGAAATTATTTGTACTTTTCTTTCACAATATGATTGAATTTATGAAGAAACAAAAAGTCAGCCTATGCTTTTCACCACACATTTTTTTTTTATAAGTGCATTACTCTTAGAAATATTCATGCGTTATCAATTTTTTGATTTTGATAATTTAGCTTAGTTCATTAGTTTTCTAGTTTTCTAGTATTTAGCTTAGATCTTTGACGTTGGAAGCTCAGTTGGATGTAGTAGTAGTATGATTTCCTTAAAACAAAAGGAAGCAATTGTGTGTGCAGCTTCTGCTTGCTGGTCTAAAACCATTATTTTAGATGAGCTCAAATTTAAGTAATAATTATTTTTCTTCTTTTCAATTATTTGATTCAGCTGAAGATGCTGTCACAGCTATTTTCACTACTGCAATCAATGTCGGGCAGTGAGTTACCCCTGCGATACGCTTGATATTTGCGGGTAGAACTGACACCAGCTTGGCTATTGATGCGCCGCATCATATGACCCGATGAAGAGCCTTCCGCATGCTGCGAAAATTTTGATGAGCTGCCAGCTTTTGAAGAACCATTTCCACTCCGACAATTAGGGAAGAACTGCATCATGTCACATAGATTTTGAAGAACCAAATCAGGCCGCATATTCATGTTGTCTTTGAACTCGGCATCAAGGTCCTCAATAACGTCTGGATTTAATGGTAACCATATGGTGGCTCCGAGTTTAGCAGCTTTTCCTCCCTAAGCCATAGGAACATCGCAGCCAGTTATTGTTTTGTGTTGTGGATCAACCATAGTTTCGGTTCGGTAGAAGGATTTGATTTTGATTTGGTGAAGAGGTAGTTGAATGGATAGGATGTTGGAAGATAGTTTTTTTTTTTTTTTGGTTTTGTGTTCAAAGGAGGTATAGAGAGAAATTTGTAACTTTAATTTTTGGAATACATGTTTTTTTTTAAATATTTTTGTTGTATTGATTTATAATATATGTAGTTTTGAAAATTTAATAAATGTATTTAAAAAATTAAAATATCAAACACCTACAAGTTTAAAGTTTCGTATATTTTTGAGTTATTATTTTGCGCGAATCTATATTAATTATTTTTTTTTTTACTTTGAAAATGTCAGAGTCAAAAAAATATTAGAAGGAAACGTTATATCAAATTTTCTTTTGAAAGAATTTAGCGAAAAATTATTAAATGGGCTACTCAGCCGAGGAATTGCAATATTAATGCCGCAAAATATTTATTTTATCATCACATTCTAGCCGTGGTCAGAAAATTGAATGAAAAAAGAACTTTTTTGAGAATTGAGGTGTTTCTGTAAACCCTCTCTCTGTAGTCTTATGTACATAAGATGAGTACAAAAATTTGCTTTAAGATGCTTTGAGCTAAACAAAAACCTATCAATGTTTTAAACAAAATAGAAATTCAAGTTTTAAAATTGAAAGCTAGTTTATTGTCACACTACTTTCGATCGAGTAAAAGAACCTTGAAATTTTCATTTTGAATCTGATCAAATCTTAAAAACTTAATCTCTGACATTTTTTTTTTTATTTTTTATTTCCTAAAGATAGTCCCAAAATATTATTCATCGCCATAAAATTACCTCGTTAAATTATTAAACCAATTACTTACCAATGGGGCCAGGCGCTAAAGCATTTCTCACCTATTCCATTTGCTGTAGAAATACCTTGTTTGCTGCAAATGCTATCTGTGTTGCAGTATGCACAAAAATCATGGTTCAAATATGCTGTGTCTGAGAAACTAGATTTCTGTATAAATTTGTTGGCAGTAAATTATTGTATTGACACCGCCATTGTTTCTTATATTTCAAGTAGCGTAATAGCGTTAAGGGCTTAGAAACGACCTTTTGTGTAGAACAAGCAGATCTTTCGAACATTAAAAAAAAAAAAAAAACGAATACCATTGATCTTGACTGATATTGGTCTCCATAAAGGATGTGTTAAAACAAATCAGCTTTCTGATAAACTAAATATAAGAAAAGATTTACGGAAACCTAGGTTCTCAGACACAACCTTCTTTCAAAACCCGCGTACACTTTTTATTTTTAAATTTCTAGTAGTATCTATATATAACAGTTTGACAACCGCGCTATTGATTTTATAAATATCTAAGCAATAAAGCAGTCTATGAGACATGAAAAAAGAACCTTGAATATTTTATTTCTCAAAAAGAAATTGCATATAATCTGCACACTTGAAAACAAAAAACCAATCAAGCTGATTGTAAAGAGAAGGGACTTAATGATGTGTCTCCTTTTTTTGAAAAAGATTATTTTTAAAGTACATATTGTAAGAATTAATGACATACTAATTGAAATGAGAGATACGGTAAAATAGGATGCATAGAGCGAAACCAAGAAATTTGTATCTTTCTATTTGAAGTGTCTGCTTAGATTCAAAGTTCTTTTTTTTTTGTAATGTTGTTGTTGCTATTCAATGATAGTCCAACTAAAGTAAAACCAAAACTAATTATTTTTGATACGTACCTGTACATCGGTCTCAATTTTATCACCAATCATAACGCATTGTGCTGGTTTAACGTGAAGATAATTGCAGGCGGCCAGAAAAATATTCGGATGAGGCTTCTCCCACGGCAGGTCAGACGATACCAAGACACAATCAAAATACTGGCTAACATTAAGCTTCTTTACTTTTTCCCACTGGGCATTTGATGGGCCATTTGTGATTAGTGCTAGCAAATAACCAGACGCACGAAATTGCTTTAGCATTTGCACATAGTCTGGTATAATAGCTAAATAACGATAGCGAAGATGAAGCCATTGTGTGTATATTTGTTCGGCCAAGTGCTTATAACGTTCTGGCAGAGCATCGCGCCATAGATAAGAACGCCATGAATCTAATGATGTTTGTGGATTGTCTGGACAGCGTCGAAATGATTGCAGAAATTTTGCAGTCACCTGCGAGGCTTCACCAGGAAGAAAGCTGTATGCACTTTCTAATTGCTCTCCAAGCTAAAAATTCAATTGAAAATTGGAAGAGAGTCAGTGAATGTTCAAATGTTCAAAATTAAGCGTAACCACAGCGTTAAGTTTTTGCAAATTGTATGCGTGATTAACTTGGAAAAGAATTTGTATTTCATTGAACCTTATTGTCTACGAAGAAATTTTTCAGAAAATTGCATTTCGATGTTGGTTGTTTTAAAAATATAAATAAATTTGACTAATATTTCTATATATTCTCCTTGTCAAGTTCAAAATTTCTAAAGAGCAGCTGAACATAGAAAGTATATCATCAATCACTTAACGTTTGTCTCCTCTAATAGAATAATTATTATTTTTGTCGTATGTTTTGCATATCAAAATATAAATAAATGTATACTGTGTTGTTATACGTCAGAGTTATTTATAAAAATAAATACTGAAATTATTTAAAAGAAAAAGAGCATGAACTCAGAGGAAGCGGAAGCCAAACGACACAAATCGTCTGTTTAATATACCTGCACTGTTTTGTGTTGTCCCACAAACAGGTGCTTTCATCAAATTTGGCAACCGGTTAATGACCACTAGAGTCACAGTATTTTGCAAGGGATTGCCGTGTCATTAGTCGCACACACAGTTTGAACAAAGTTTTTTTTTTTTAAATATATTAAAAATAAAATACTTTACGAAATTTAAAAGCACACGAATGTACCCTATTTTCTGTGTGAGAAGTGTGTATTCGGTACTCAATCAATTCAATCGCTGGATGTGCTAGATAATCCTAAAGATGAATAGAAGTCAAAGGAACATAAAAACGAACCTTTGCTTGGACTATCTAATGACTACCCTTTATTATGTTAAACCTCGATGAAGAGATAACGATATACATTTAAACTAAATGATTGGACATTGGAATGGGAAGGAAGAATAGAGTTGGTTAGGGAATTCTACATTCGTTTGGCACGGCTAAAAACAGAAAATAAGTACTTGACGGTACGTCCAGAGTTTGGCTCAAGGGTATAACAATGAGAATTTCTAGCAGAGTGGTTAATATGGGTAAAACATTTCTGCAGGCTATTATACTGGTTAAAAAAAATTACTATAAAACAATGAGGCAAGAGACATTTATACGACATTCCAACGAAAAAAAAATTTCCCAATTATCTATCAGCTGTAGAACATAGAGAACTGTTCCCTAGGTTTGGAAGGTATGCCTTATAAATTGTTTTCAGATCAGATGGAAAGAAAAAGTTTTTGCATCGTCTAAGGAAACCTAAATACTTCCCTGCATTTTTAGCTATATCTAATATGTGATTGTTCCAAAAGAGTTGGTTAGTTATGCATTTACCAAGAAACCAAAGTTTTTCAGACTCCTTTATGGAAGTAGCATTCATGGATAATTAAAGGAGAGGAATATTTTGCTTCTACGACAAAAACAGCTTTGTGCCTTTGTTTAAATCATTGAATTCCACTCGGTCGATCGGATGGCAAGAGATGTAGCTACTAAACCACTGAAGCAATAATTTATCGATAAAAAAAAGCACGCAACTTAGATAAAAGAGCTTGATGCCAAACTCTGTCCCATCAACTTGGAAAACTACTTGAAGAATAAGATAAATAAAAATGGTTACGAAGGGGTTTTGCCAAAATGGAATAACATTTCTTCAAAACTATAGGGGATATATAATCTGAGCCTGCGGATTTATGTACATAATGTATATTGAGATCTTTGAGTACTTTTGCAAACTGTACAAGTGCAAAAATGTATTTGGCCCATAGAAGATCTTACGTTCTCAATTATAGATGCATTCAAGTTGCTACTTGGTTAGCTCGAGTTTGCGACAAATTGTTATACAAACAAATTGTCTTAGTCCTTATCAAAGCGAGACGCCTTTCGATTTAGAGGATGCAGTCGATGTAAAAACATAGAAAATGTCATTTGCACGACTGATGGGCTGTTGTTTTTGTTTATCGTTGTAGCAACATGAGGAAGCTTAAGGTTGCTGATTCACGAATAAACATACCGAAGAAGGAATCATACATTTTGAAATGTATTTTTAGGTGAGTTTCCATTTTCGAGGTTCAATATACAAAACACACTTACTTTTAGCGCTTTATATTAGAGGGAAAGTAGTTTTCGCAAGCGTCGGGACTTCTCTTGGAATTTTGTTTCTTGATTTGAAGGCAGAATCAACCTAAAAACTACTAATACATAAACATAACCCAAAAGCCAAAGCATTCATAATACTCAGAACATCTATTAGTATTGTATACGAACAAGAGAAAGCGTTTATTTAAAAAAAAAATGCCAACTGGCATAAAACACACCGACGAAGGCTAGTTCTAACAACCTTATCCAAATTGAAATGTCTTTAATAGACGAAGTACGTCTTAATACAGCTGGAACAAACAAATGCAACGAAAATACGTAGTTTATTTTAGCCGAGTAATAAAACAATCTAAGACCACATACGTTTTATTAAATCAACACCCGCAGATAAATTACATTTGTTAAGCAGCAGTTTTGATAAATATCAGTCGGGGAAGGGAAAAGTAGACAAATAATCAAGTCAATAAATTAAAACGGCCAATAGATAAGATTTCGTTCATGCCTAACTAACAAATCCACAGGCTATCATATTTCTTCCGTTTTCTCAACGACGACGCATAAAATGTTATTGCTCTCTACTAATTAATTTTGCAATAAACTTCACACCAAAATAGAAACAAAAACAAATGAGTTTATCTTCGAAAGAGAATATGAGTGTACAACGGACAATTAACCTTTGGGTTCCAAAAATACCATGGATTGCAGTCAACGACTCTTATACTGGCCATTTAGGATGCATCGAATCTAAATAAAAGTGCGACATTTTTTTGTATGATGTAAATTAAAAAATAACACCCAATGCGCGACGACCGAAATATACAAGCGTTCATGGAGTATAGAGTATACAAAACGTATGCTGGCAACGTGCCAGGTTATCGGCTAATCAAAAATAGATTTGTGTTTTCAGAAAGACTCCACAACCTCCGAGTATCTATGAGCAGCAGCTTTCTCCATTCCGTTCATTTTAAACAACATGATGATGATACGAACAAATAATGTACATATGCAGTATTTAGAAAAACTTTAATGCGAAGAAAATCTATTTACTTGTGCTTCAGAAAAGTGTATAATTCCGTTACATAATCTAAAAACAAATTCGTTTAAGAATTTAAAATTTATAATTTTATTTTAGGCTTTGTGTTTTTATAAAATCTTTTTTAAAAAGTCTATTATTTATTTTAATTTAACTCTTTGTTCAATTAACAAAAAAAAAAAAAAGAAGAAGAAGAAAAGAAAAACTAATCTCAAATTGAAACTCATATTAATCTCCAAAAAGTTTCTTGCCCAAGTCCATCATTCTGTGGTTGCGGCAGACACGTAGGGCATCAGCTTTTTTAAGAACAGCTACCACACTAGGATTTGCGTCGACTAGCTGACTCAGGAAGTCTTCATAGGCGGACTTGACATTGGGTGGCAAAGTTCCAATTTTGACCTTTTTCAGCGTTTGTACGATGCCTTCAGCCCAACCACTCTCAACTGCAAACTCAGAAATCCAAGGGATAAGAGGCAGTACACCGCACATTGTTTGCATACCAAGGAACCATAACTCAGATACCTCCATCCAGTGTTCCTTGTAGGTCATAGAAACGACTAGAGCTGTTGGATCATTGGATTCATCGATGTTGTATGCATCCCAAAGGAAACGTATTGTTGCTTGGATGTAGCGGCATATGGAAAAATCATTTTGCTTAACCTTGCTCGATTGTTGTTTCAATAGCAAAAGTCCAAGGACAGCCAAATGGCCGTGCATGACAAGGTTATCGGGGGTGTCCTTTAGTTCGGGCAAGTTGTCGTATACAAATTTGAGCAAGTTAGCAAACACAGGGCTCTCTTCAACAATTTTCGGTTCCAGTACAGTGAGATTCATCAAAATGTTGCATAGGCTCACAACAGCTGTGCGAGCATCTTTCATTTCCTCTACTTGTTTGGGCGTTGGCACTGGATCCGGTTCGTTCATGCGCTTTAGGCGTTCTGCTCTTGGAATTGGTGGTTTTTTGTAGTGAGAAATCGAATAGTAGAACTCAATAGCTTCGAGGAAAACTGCATCTTGTTTGGTGGTGAACATTATTTTTCTAGCATCATCTTCAACAGCTAAGTGACAGAGAGCAGGTAACATAACTCGCAATATATCCGCGGGGGGCTCTCCTTCTTTGTTTTCTTTTTTGTGTGATCGAAGATCGTTGAAAGTTTCGTTGGCCAGTTTAAACATAAAAGGCAGAATTTTATAGATTGCGGGACGCATTGCAGTGGTTTCCTGTGCTAGCCATGCTGACAAAATTCGAACAATTGCACAGACGAATCCCTTGTCACGTTCATTCATATTATCCTTTACTTTGTCGTTTGACACACGTGTCAGGACAGCAAGAACTTGATTGAATGCACCTTTGAGCGCGGTGTAGGTAGTCTGCTTTTCCTTAGGTTCCAAATCGATTTCATCCCCAGCCATATGTTCAATGCAGAGCTCCAGAATAATGAAGCAGCATGTGATGAGTTCGGCATTTTTAAAAGTGGTCTCAAGTTTTTTCTCGTCCATTTGCATACGAACTTCAATAGCAGCTAATTGCAGGAGTAACAAAAAGAATTGTTTCGAATCATCCATAAAAGCCCATTGTATACCCAAGACTTGCAATGTCGTGGCTATGAGATGAAGGGTTGGATCTCGTTGTTTTGGACCGATTTTACTTTTCAAAATATCGCTGCAACCTTTGAATACGCTCTCCGGCCATATCTCTCCAACAAGAGTATTTGCAATAACATCACGTCGGCAGGTCGTTAAGATGGACGAAAGAATACGACACAATTCGAATTTTCTATCACTGTGATCAGTTTCCATGTCTAGAGAGATCCTTTGAATTAAAGCGTGGAACGGCTTTGGGTCATCGGTCCACGAGGCTGGCCCAAACTTACTTGTCAGCATAACAATCAAGTGCAAAGCCTCATCCGTTTGAAAACTTTGTTGCGAGTAGATCTGAGACATTTTAGGGATCGCTCCTATCGAAAGTAAAGCATTCTGTCCTGATTCGTAGGTGGCGATGCTCTTCAAACAGCTGTAGGCTTCACTCACAACAATCAAATTATCATCATAGTCATCATCATCAGCCGTCTCTACTATTTCAAGTAAAGTTGGTATAGCGTCGATCATATCCTTGTGTGTAGCCAATTCTTCTTCTTGACAGAAACAGGTTAGGATCGATAAGGCAACACTTTTGTAAACCAAAGGTGGACAATCGCTTGGCAAATCTTTCGAATTTAATAATTTTTTAAGAAAACCAAATCCAATGGCTTCGAATAGCAATTTTTTGGCCGGAGGGCTGCAATCCTTGCCCTTGACCAGTTTAGTGACCATAAACAATGCGGCAAACTTTTCGGTATCGTTTTTTGAGCCTTTTAGCATGGCAGCACATTTTTTTACGGATTCTGGGACTTCCGCCATTTTGAACCGAACGACGTTAAATTTAATTTATAAAAATAAAAAAAAGTGTCTATATAAAAATATTAAGTGCGCGTTTTCGTGCGGAATAAAACAATGAATCGTCTTCGGCGCACGTATGAGAACTGAATGGAATTATTTTCTTGCTCAGCGAAAAGAGCGAAAGTCTTACAATTCTTAGGATTAGTTTTTTCTTTAATGTTTATTTTCGAATTGAATGAAATATTTGAAACATCCATGCATTCGACGAATCACTTCGGGGTACGTCGGAGTTTATATTTAGAATTAAATTTTTTTTTCTCCAACATAGATTGAGAGGATGACAATATTTTTTTAAAGGAATAGACACTGTTTATTTTATTTTAAATGTTTATTAATACCTGATTCGGATAATAAGCTTTTAAAAAGAAAACAAAATGATACAAATATGAAGTTATTTTAATGTGAAATTATTAATATATTTTGTTTGATTTCGCTTAACGTACGCTAACGTATGCACTTGTTTCCTTTGAATTTGTTTTATGACATGCTGCCTTATAAATATAGAAAAGGTTTGTTAAGGAGACAATTCAAAGATGTCGTCTTAAAGAACAAAGCCTAAATCAAATTTGTAAATTAATTACAGTTGACCAGTTCAAAATTTATATAAAAACCATTATAATGACCTTATTAAGAGGAAATATATAATAGAATTAACATTAATTTGACGGAACTAGCTACCAGGACTTCCTGACGATACTATTTGATTATATGTTTGTATTATACTAAAGAAGTTTTGAGAATTGAATACCTATATTATATTAAACGCATATTTAATATTTTAATAAGAGGGAAAAGCTATATAATTTGTGAGGCTGTATGTTTCATACATACATATTTTGGTAATAAGGTTGTAATCCTCCCATTCTTCTAAGTGGTTCATTGCAAAATTACTGTTTTCATAAAAGATGTGGCAGTTGTTAATCAATCTTTAAATATACAAAATGTTGGTTGTAAAATTATGTATAATATTTTTAAACATTTTGATATTCTACATTTGTTGGACTAAAATATGCCTAAGTAATTTAATTCTCGGTTGGTCCCTTAGCGGTAGCCAGGGTTTAGAAAACCTGCAGAAGAGGAGTACTTAACGAAATCATTGGAGCACTTATTTCATATCATTCGATAATCAGCCTTATTGCATAAATTGCTTTATCTTATTTTGGGAATTTTATAATCAAAAATGCACATACAGATATTTCCTAGCACGAGATATTACTCTTAAAAAAAATAATGGTTACATTAATAGCACTTTCCATTGGACGAAAAGAAGCGTCCAGAAGCATTCGGAAGTCTTCTGAAACCGTTCAATTGGTAAGCACATGACACTTCTGACGATTCTGAGAAGAGAATTTTGTCAGAATCCACTCAAGAAGCACAAATACAAATATAACTCAAATGTGACCCATAGAATATTCACTGGGGAAATGTCTATTCGCATGCAGCAAAGCCGAAAGTTTTGGTAATGTCGACAAATGTGACTTATTGTTGAATCCAAATCTGATGATGAAGACGTCGAAGATCAGCAACGAAGTTTAGTGAGTAGTATTTAATACGAGGAACCAGTAAAAATCCCTTTATACCGCGAATCGAGCTACGCACACCACTTTGACATTGACAAAACTTGTGAAACTGATGCCTGCGAATATTTCGTTGTGTTAAAATTGAACAGAAGCGATTTTGCTTGTTCCATTGATCTTCAGAATGAGTGGTTCCCCGAGTGAAACCAATGGAAAGTGCTAAGGAGTGCTAAAGTTACGCCAGCTCGGGCATTTTGGACTTCTGAAGAACAGTATGCAATGACACAAAGTGATGTGAGTAGTCAGGGTTTAAAAAAAACCTGCAGAAGAAGTACGAGTACTTAACGAAATCATTGGAGCACTATATATATTATTCGATAATCAGTCTTATTGCATAAATTGCTTTATCTTATTTTGGGAATTTTATAATAAAAAATGCACATACAGATATCTCCTAGCACTCTTAAAAAAAATAATGGTTATATTAAGAAGTGCTACAGTTACGCCAGCTCAGGCATTTTTGACTTCTGAAGAGCAGCATGCAATGACACAAAGAGATGTGACGGCAATCCTCTTCATTCAAAAGACTTAGTTCCACTATTACTTCATCTCGAACGAATCTGTTCTAATAGGGAACGTTTTGAAGGCTGCAACTTAAACTATGCTAATACTATCTGTTTATTGATAATATACCTATGTGCTCCTTGCACCAGATTATTAGTCTGAGTCGAACATTTCAAATACCTACCTATTTATTATTTGAAATAGCCCACTTAGACACAGAGAAATATCTTATAAGCAGATAAAGTTAAAACTACAACACCTACATTAGGTTCTAAGCCGAATGCAGGGTTTGAAAACTATAAAGTTAAGACAACCACGATATCTGTTACTGATGAGTCATAGAGGCATTTCAGAAATGTATGTCCAAACATGGCAGCGTAGTACGTTGTCAACTAGATCTCCACACGATTGTTAACTTTTCCAAGCCCCAAGCGAATATAAAGCAATTTACAACTAAAGGAATCTAAATATCTAGTTGGTCCTTATGAAATAGCTAAAACTACAAGCTATGAACTGGGAACTTTGTTGTCGCACAGAAAAGTTGTTGTTTTATTCAAAGCCTTCGTTAATTTTCAAAAACGTCTGAAGAACTCGAATGCCTTCAGGTTAAAGATTTCATCTTAAGGTACCTATTTCACAAGTTGTAGGTATATCAGAAAAAGGCCAATAAGGTTCCATCCGATTTTCAAACTTGTTTACTTTTTCAAATTTTTATAGTTTGCTTCCTCAAAAGCTTTTCACATGTGTTATGTACGTTGGACTGTGTGACGGTTTTTTTTTTTTTTTTTTGTCTATTTGTGTTTCAACTTTGTTTCATCATACTTTTGGGAAATGTCGTATTACATTGTGGGACAGTATATAAGTACTTTTAGTAAAAACAAATGAGACCAGCTCATTTTACTATTGTCGTTTTAAAAATAGACTGAAAACATGAAAAAGCGAGTACAAATAGATAAATGAATTATTATTATATTTTTTATAACCCCCGAAAATTTCCGTAGACTTTACTATCTATCTGATATCGCAATTCAATGAAAGGTTTGGATGTATCCACATAGATCTACGTTACACAAACAAATTTACACATAAGACAACGCTACTCTGACTACCGATCTAAATGATAAAATTAAAATTCGTTTGCGTTTTATTGATATGCTTTTGATAACTACAAACAAACTGCGTACCAACTAAGCGGTTCCATGATGAGTCAATTAAAACCCCAGGAGTCATATACCGTTTTTTTTTAATAAACAAGAACCATTAAAAGTTATGTAATTCGTATGAACATACAGCAACTCAATTTACAATTGACTTATAAAGCTTAATTAGATATGACTAAACAGACAAATAACCTGATGATTTTTTAGTTGTTGAGAAAATATTATTGTCACTGAAATTAACTGTTATTTTTTAAAGAACTTTAAAAACACAACATTTCACACCATGGAATCATGATTATAACAGTAATAGTTAAACTAAATGAAATGCAAATTAGACAAAAAAAAAACTGACCAGATGGCAACGTTAGTCAATTTAACTAGGTATCTTGACAGTTATATAGCACTCGATGGCGGAACGGACCTGGGATGTTAACAATAGAATAAACAAAGGCCGTGATGCATTTGGTATATCCTTTCTGATGTTTGAAACTCCAGCAAACTGTCGCTACGCACAAAGCTGAAACTCTTCAAATCCAAAGTTAAATCTGTGCTCTTATATGCTTCTGAAAAAATGCCAATATCTTAAGCAACCTTTAGGCCTTCATTAACTGCGGTACAATCTTAAGATCCAGTAGCAATAAACCATATCGAACGTGAAACTTCGGTACAGGACCGGATGCAGACATCATGTAGCCGAAGGGGTGTTGGATAGACCATACACTGAGAAAACCTGACGGAAAAATAGCAAAACAATCTTTCGAACGGAATCCCCATGGTCATAGACGTGTCGAAAGACCAAAAATAACTTAAAGAAGCTCAATCTCAACCCATCATGGCCACAGCAAAAACCAGTTGCGGTGAAACGGAACAGGTGGAAAGATCTTGTTGCTGCCCTATGCTCCAAGAGCTGAAGCGTTACAGTACTTGTAGATATACAATTCAGATTTAAGCGGTATATAGTGTGTTCAATGAATCTGAGCTGCACAGAAAAGAACAGAAAAGATCTGAAAAGTACAAAATTTGGTGTTCAATGAGCAAAAATCCTGTTCTTTTCTGTTCTACAATCTGTCACTTTGTGTTCAATGAAGTTGTCCAACACAGTTTAGAACAATATTTCCTACACCTACTTTTGAGGTGGTGCAAGTGCGTGAGAACTGTCAAAAGTGACAGCTGACTTGTTTGAAATTATTTGAAAACTGAATTTTTGCAATTATTTGAAAAGTTGCGACGATATAAAATAAAATAAAATTATAAACTAAAAACTAAAATGGATAAAGTGCAAATAGAAATTAGGTCCGCATCAGGTCAAGTTTTGACTGTGGAGTGTTCTCCAAAAACAGGATCTGCATTATTTGAAATTTAAAATTTCACAGCTGATAGAGGAGCTGTCAAATACGAAACTACATTTTTCTGTTCTAACTTGTTCTGACAGTTTTCACACACTTGTGCTGTTCTGTTCTGTTCTGATCTAGTTTTTCTTCATTGAACAAACTTATATTTATTTCAAAATCAAATTGCACGTTTGACACCCCGTTGAGGCTGGGGAACATAGATTAATAGAGATTTTAAGCAAACGGCAATATACTTCTTTCCCTCTCGCTCCTATAGTCAAAATCAAATGTGAAATCCTACTTTGAGGGAAAACAACAACTGGAAACAACAACAACAACAGGAGGAATTTAATTGTTTTCCCTCAAAGTAGTGATTTGACATTTCTGTTTGACGTATTCGCAAACTTCTCTATTGTTATTCAGGATGGTAAACCGTAAAGCACTATATCCGATAAACCATTGTCAATCTATATTCTCTGTTATAGGTAAGAAGGCACGTTCCTACAAAAAAAAAAGTACATCTCTCATAGGTACAACTTTTTTCTTGACTTGATATTGAATTTCAGTCACTTAATTGTATAATTGCTACAAATTCGCACCGAAAAGTAATGAAAACATCAAAGTGACCTTGGTGACCTTGTACTTTTCTATATTCTGTCACCTGTAGATTTCGAACCAAGTTAAGACCGATTTCGCATGTAAAAGTAAGCACCTACATATACATAAATCGATCTGAATTCGAGGTTTACGTGTTGTTTGTTGGAAATAAATTTAAAAAAAAAAACTAGATTTGCTGAACAAACAAGCCAAAAATATTATTTTCTACGAAATAATCGAATGTTCTGATAACACCCCACGTAAGACGTTAGTTAAATAGCATGACTCAGGAGATTTGATTTTTTTCTTATCGAATGGGACCTAAAAATGTTAATTTAAAACTATGTACATCTGAAAAAAAATAAATCCAATATTTGTATCATTTTGTTTCTTTAATTTTGAAACGATTAGAAAGGTTGAGGCTGTGTTATGTTCTTGTATAGATAGTGGATTTCATCATCAGCAGCCAGCTGTGTACAAGAAAGAAATTAAGTGGGATGGTCTAAATCTGGAAATGATATTGTTTCTCCCACGGATTATGAAACTGGCAAATAAAAGGATTAATTTTTGCAACAGAAAGTATCAAACACACACGAGGCCGATGACGGTGGCGGCAGCGGCCGTGCACCGTATACCAGCGTGCCAATGCTTTTATTTTGGCAAATAATCAAAAAATTTAAAAACAAAAGCGTGCTCAAGACTCAAGTTTGTTGTTCACGGCGACCGACGACGTCCGTGTAAAGACGGCAAATGTAAAATGTTTTTTTTTATTTGCGACGCCGACGATAACCTTTGCACTTTTGAGGAAGTGCGCTTTGCTCGTAAATTGATATGTACTTAGGTACCTTTGTTTTTTTTTCTTGTAAACTACGCCACAAACTTAAACTTTTAGGATTTAATTCAATTATTTAACGCGATACGCGATACGAATTATGTTTACTTTTTCAATCGGAATTGCCGCACATCACGTTACACGACGACGAAACACCACACGACACGAGGAAGAAAATTTCAGGGGATGGAAAACCAACCTAGAATTGTCATTGTGAAGTATGAAGTTTTAGGAAAGCAGCTTTGTTTTTTTTTTTTATTCGTTATTTTTAGCTGAAGTGATTATACAACTTTTTCTTCTACGCACAAATAATGCAGTACAATGGCCGCAGGTGATAATTTTTTTTTTTTTTTATTTCGTAACACCCTACTTGCCTTGATAAACACAGAGACATTTTTTATTAAACAAAGAAACCAACCAACTTAAGAAACCGAATTTAAGACGAGAAACATCGAAAACTTACCTTTCTGCAGGCCTTTGAGTCACCTTTTCTTGTTGGGATCAATGTATTGTCGAGATCAAAAAACAAGGCGGTTATATTTGAAGGATTTGGTATTTTCCCAACCTTTATTAGTTTATTAGCTGCCATTTGTTTTGTTGAAAAAATTATAAAGTTTTAAAAGAAGAAAGTCCCTGCGAAAACACAAAATGCGAATGGAAAGTTTTCGTTTTCCCAGTTTTCACATCAGCCAACCACGAATTTGTGATTTGTAATAGATTGCAAAAAAAAAACTCAGCTGATGAAATAAACAAATGGTATAAGGCAGTAGTAGATTGTAATGTTATGAAATGAGTGCATTCAAAACAGTGTAGAAGCGTGTGTCCCACAATTTAAGGTGGCCTTACATGGAGCTGCAAGCCATTATCTACAAAAAAAAGCATGCAGAATATATAAATCATACTTGTGTGATATAGGATTTTCACACCGAGCCGAAAACCCGGTTTTCGGCTAAAAGTTAACGAAAACCTGAAAATCATTCACACCGGTCTTTTCAAGTTTTCGTTTGATATTTCACTTCATTTTTACAACAACTGACTATCAAATTTTGAAATGAAAATATTTTCGGCTGCTATGATTGTTTTTTTTTGACGTTTATGCGCTCTTTAGGTGTGTTTGGAAAGAATCACAAGAAACTTAGGCGTGTTCTGAAAGAATCACAACAAAATTAGGTGTGTTCTGAAAGAATTTGTGTTTACTTTGTATTCCAACAAGTTTTCGACAGGTTTTATATAAAACTAGTTGTTTTTGAAAACTTGTGTTTAGCAAAAATGTATGGTAAAAATTGTGTTTTCGTTCAGGTTTTGGGCATTTTCAAAGAAAACCGTGTTTTCAGCTCGGTGTGAAAACCCTAAAGGTGCCTTTACATGGAGTTGCAAGCCCTGAGTTGCAAAAAAAGAGGATGCAAAATCAATAAATCATACTTGTGTGATAGAGAGGGAAGGCAAAAATGCAGGAAAATTATAGATGCAGCTTGAAAATTATAGTGAAGATGAACATGTTCGTTTTCATCGTCTGCACTATGATTGTTGTTGTTGCGTTTTCGTCTGCATTTGCAACTCCATGTAAAGCCACCTTAATAGAGAGGAAAGACCAAAATGAAGACGTCTTCATGAATGCAGATTATAGGAAAATTATGGATAAATCTTGAAAATTATAATAATTCTTGTTGTTGCGTTTTCGTCTGCATTTGTTGCAACTTCACGTAAAGCCATGTTTAAGAAATCAGTTTTTTTACATGGCACGATTTATGCATTCCTGATATTTTCCTTTATATTGTTTTTGCAGATGGTCCGCACAAAATACGCTGTACAGTACTGTTTAAGTCATTCCAGTGTTCAATTATTTGTGATCATTAGAAGCAACTTGCCTTCAACAATGATCGATATATTACATCAGAACATCTTAATAAATCAAGAGACATCACGATTATGGTGATCTTCACTTTAGCAAAATCACAGATAATATTAATGAAGCAGAGTTTAATTTTGCCCACAAGCTAATTTGACAGATATCCTTTAAGTGCTGCGAAAGTGTGCGTAAAACTTTGCATTCGCAGTTCATTTCTTTTATATAGAAAAAAACCCGGAAATGGGTATTGGAGGCTGATACGTACGAAAGGTTCCCCTTTCCTTTAAGTATGTCCTCTCTGAGAATAATTTTCTTCTTTGATTTGATTTTGATTTAATTAAGATAGCTTTATAATAACACAATCTTAAAAAAGAAGCGGAAACATTAGTATTCCTGCAGGCTGTTCGGTTTATTTTGGCATTTGGTTAAGGCCACATTTGACAGCCGTTGCACTGCACTTGAACAACAGCACGCCGTTAAAGTAAACCTTATGCTTTTTTTAATTTGTACAAAATCTGTATAATACATATTATATATATAATTCAACTCAGAATAATACCGTGTTTCATTGGGTCAAATGAGGTCATTTCGATTCCAAGCTACCTCGTTTCTTATAAAATATCAAATTTCGAAATAATCTTATTTCCACCTAATTTAGACGAAATTACATTGCAAATTAGAAAAAAACAAAATCAAATATCCCTACTTTTAAGATATGGACAACGTTGAATTCAAATATAATTTATTGTGAAAAGGTCACAGTGAAAAATGCCAAGTTCGAAATAAAATTCTGGGCAACGGCAGTAGGAAACAAAACCAAACAAGAAGAAATAATAAAAAGGAAGAAAGAAAGAAGCCAGGTGTCAAACCAATTGAGAAAACCTGGACGAAAACACATTTTTAGCAAATTTCCAAAATACTCTTTATTTCGATCCTAATAAAAATCCTCTGAGGTTGAATTAAATCATTTTCCATTAAACGCACTCATTTAACTTAGGTCGCATTCCCCACATAACATCCCTGTCGTCTGTCAAACGCACATAAACAAGAAACCAAAATCACAAAGAAAAATCGAAAAACATGACAGAAGGAAGCAACTCAATGCGAAGGAGATTATTAAATGGTATTTTCAAAAGCTAAATTTATTGAATCTCTGCTAAAATTAATAATTTGTCTTTAGGGTCGTCTATGAGAGAAGATACCGACGAAGATGCTCTCATATCTCTCGAAAAGTTAGACCGTGCATCTCCGGATCTTTGGCCAGAAAAGAGTAAGTTCTTGGCTTGCTTAATTCAATGTTCCTTTTTTTTCACGTTGACATTCTCTTATTAGTCGATACTCGAAGTCGAATATAATAAATTTCATTTAAAAAATTGATAACGACCTTGCATGTTTTGCGTGTGGGTTTTGTGTCTGAAAAGTTTGTTTTGCTTTTGAATAGTTCCAGGAATTACCGATTTTATTGCGATGAGTGACACCCCCATCCACACAACTCCCCCAACTTGGTCCAAAGGACTTTCACAAGAAGATATGAACGCAATGCACGGTAAATTGTAACTTAATGCCAACTTAATTCCATTTAACAAAATCCCGACTTCCAGAATTGGGTGTTTACTCCACCAATGGTCTGGTTATGGAGATCAAGAAGCTGTATGATGAAGCATACCAGCTAGGTGTAGTAGAAGCCAAAGAAATGACTCGTGGCAAATATTTGGGCATCTTCAACAATGTGAAAAAGAAGTCTCCTCCATAGAAAAGCGTCCTTAAATTGTAGCAAGTTAGAATTTAAAAAAGTATACATAAAATTTAATATCAGTTGAATACTAGAATGTCTCTGTTTAGCATGAATTTGTTCGCATGCTTCAATAAAACAACCAGCTTTTTTTTTAAATCAGAAAGTTTTTAATTGGAATTGAACAAGTATCACCACAAATATTACGCACAAACCGGCCGGCGACACGCGACACCTCTCTTATGCTTTGAACAATAATTGGTGGGTTTAAATATTGACATCTGTTATTAGGAACAGTTAAAAACGATTCAGTTACATTGCCATTAAATGACCGTAATTTGCATTCATGAAACCAAACGCTAGTCGTCCAATGTATTACTGTGAAAACTCAGGTTTTGTTTACGTTTTGAAATTTTAATTTTGTTTAAATTTTTGAACAGATTTTATTTAGTTCTAGTACCAAAAAAAGCTGGATAATATTTGAGAGATTGTATTGCAATTGAAACAATTTTTTTTTGTGCCAAACTAAGAAACTTTTTTCTAAGTCCTTTAAGTTGTTTTGACTCAAAGGCAAAATATTAACATAGTCATTATGCTGCTCCTAAGACCCATGTCAGGTTGCACTGAAAGAATACTGTATTGCTTTCCAAACAACGATATATTCAAAAGCATAGAAAAGTATAGCTACCTGAATCTTTTCTAAAAATTGAATTGTTAAGTCAAACAGTGTCTGTAATTTGATTAGTTATCATTTTTTCCTGCGCGTCTCTTAATAGGCAGGAGTGAGTATTTAGATACAAAGGTCAACTTTGCTGCATAATGCTTTCTTATGCCCCTTCATTCTGTTGTCACGGTATTCAGAAAACCTGGCATACCCATTGGTGAGTAATTCCTCTACAAGCACGCCGTAGTGCACAAATTCGTCTACGATGACACCAGAAGAAACATAAATGGTGTGGTAATCCGAGCGATAAGTCTTCTTGCTACTTTAATAAGCTTAATCACGTATCTTTTTCTTTCGAATGAAAAGATACCCTTTTAAGATTGCCTATTGGAGAATAGTTTATTGTTCTCGTAGGAATAACTACCTATATCTAGTTTTTGTTTATTTTTTGGTACCAATTTAAAAGAGAAATTCGAATTATAGAATGTGTGAAATGATCCAATCCAATTTCTATAAGTTTTTCACGTTAAAGAGTAAATATTGCGGGAAGTTAAAATGAGATTTGGGATGACTTCGTTTTCAAATATAAAATAGTTTCAAAGCTAAACCATCGAAAGCCAGCTGTACGAAAGTGGTGGAAACTCGGATCGAAAGCTCACTCTGGGTTAACCATATAAGATGCTTAAGGATGAACCATTGTAATTTATGTACCAGCATGTGTACCAAAAAAATAGGTCCGATTGTGTACGCAACACATAAATAATATTTAACGGGTGCTTCAATTTTCATAAGCGTTTTCTAAGCAATAATTGTTTTTTTTTTTTAAATTTCAAATTCAAGGTCTAAAACGGTTGCTGCCACATTTTCTTTTCAACAGTGGCCTTAAAATTTGAATACATTTTTGTATGAGTATGCGTAATAAGATCTTCATATAATTCTGTTGCTGAAAGTTGGAATCAGTATAGAAGTGTTATTTCAAATGATAGATTACTGCTTGTTTGAAGAAAAAAAGTAACAGATAACTTAAGAAAAACTCAATTAACAAAGAAACGT
Source organism: Platycheirus albimanus (assembly GCA_916050605.2). NCBI lineage: Eukaryota > Metazoa > Arthropoda > Insecta > Diptera > Syrphidae > Platycheirus > Platycheirus albimanus. Next base: position 791,010 of record OU696696.1, on the reverse strand, counting down.
AATTTAGGCATTGTTTTTCTTAATTCGTAAACAATAGATTGAGAAATGATTCATGGGTATGTTTTAAGAAAAAAACATAAGCGTGAGCTATAGCACGTTTGCAACGAACTGTTGGATACCCTATTCGTTATTTTTAGTTGCAAGGCAAGTTGTGCATTCGTAAAAAAAAATTCTAAAAATCAAACATGACATAAGGATGATAAAGAAGTCGAAAGAAGTGGGTCTGCCAATTCTGTCTGTCCGTCTGTCTGCATCGGAACCTAGAGCCTAAAAGGCTGGACCGAATTGCTTCAAACTTGGTAGATAGTATTATTATGACGTCCTACAGAGGGGTTTTTGGAATTAGCATTCTAGCTCTAAAACTAACGGTACCTCCCATACGATTTTTAGTGAAAAATTAATTTTTCTCGAAAACGGCTACTACGATTTTGATAAAACTTTCTGAATAGTGTTTTCTGTGCAAACTTTATGTTTTGGTTGGAATGGATTTTTCAGGAAAAGTCTTATAACGTTACCTCCCATAGGATCGGTTTTTTTAAATCAGATTTTCTCTTAAGCCACTTGGCGGATTTCAATGAATTGTTTAATGTAGAAGCCCTTTGAAAGACGAAATAATATAATTAAGTATATAGTTTTCTTTTAATTTAATTTTTTTTTAAATTAATTTTTTTTTTAATTCTTTTTTTTTTTTAAAACGCGGTTTAAGCTATTTTTCGAATTTTTATTTTTCTGATAAAAACTACAAAGTACTAGAAGTAGGCATACTTAAAAAAAAAAAATTGGAATATACATATTTTGGAAAAGTTTTTCAGAAAAAAACTCTTTTTTGAAAAAAACTGGTCGAACGACTTTGCAAAAAAAAAATTTCTTAAAATTCTTAACAATAAACAAAATCATATCACTTACTTCATTTTTTTTTCCAAAAAAACGTTTTAACTATTGATTTTTAAGTGATCAATAAAATTTCATTTCATTTTTTCCCTGCTTTTTTTTTCAAAATCTTAAACCCCAAGACCACTGTCTCACATTAGAGCAAGTTTGTCCGACCCAGTCGTGCACTTTATTTTTATGAGTATGCGTTCGCTAGCGCAATAAAAAGGCGATAAAATAAAATAGCGATTATGGGTGTACCTATATAACAATTCTTCAACCACAACCTGCTACGTAACCAAGGAATACAAACCGTAATGTTCATCTTCTTACTTCAAAACTGCGACAGACAGTTAAAAAACATTAAAAAATTAATGCATATTACGACTTTTGACGGAAACGCCCCTTAAAAGTGGATGTGTCCTAAAAATTTTTGAGAAAAATTTAAAGCACTAACTAAGTATCAGTATTTAGGCATATGTGTAAAACTACAGTTGAATCGAGTAATTTTTAAACGATCTTACCTGAACAAAGGTATTTTATCAAAATCACGCCTTTAAAAGTGGTCGTATTGAAAAAATTTACGCAAGAAAATGTAGAAATATTTTTCATATAATGAACGGAAGGGAAAAGGTTTTAATTGAATATTGGTAGTACCTTAAATTTTTAAAACATTTTTCGTTCTTTCATGAAAAGTGGGCGTAAGCCACGCCCGAAATTCAAAAATTTCTTTTCATATACAAAGTTTTTAGTTTCTACTAAGAGACGCAAGATGCTTGCGGATTCATTATAATTACCATTTATTTGCAAAAACAATTTTTTTATGTTTTTAGTGAAAAGTGGGCGTCAGCCACGCTCAAAATCAAATTTTTTGATTTCATACACAAGATGTTTAAGTTTATGTGCAAGTAATATCCATAAAATTGTATGTTTTTCGCATTAATATAACAATTGGTTTTTTACAAAAACAATATTGATGGTTTTGTATGAAAAATGGGCGTCAGCCACGCCCAAACTGAAGGCTAGGCTTTTGATTCTGAGTCAGAATATATATACTTTTCTATACCTAACGGTATTATTTCTCTATGTTACAAACTCCACACCAAATACAATACATATACCCATTCTATGGAATAGGGTATAAAAAGGATAAGAACAAATAGAAAAACTAAAACTATTAACTTCCAAGACTAGTAGAAGATAAATCAAAAATTCTCTTATATTGGCCCACAATCCACAAACCTTGAATTTCACAAAGAAAATTTAAACGGTAATCGCTTCCACTTGAAGCGGGAGTATTTCTTTAAGAAGGTCGGCAAGAAAAACTCGGAGATTCATCAGACTACATTCAACAGCGAATCGACTGTTTACTATAAAATACCAGAGGAATCAGAAGAGAGCGCATCTAGCGATGAAGATGTCTTATATACAGGGTGTCCCGAAACTCAACGTCAAGCGGACACCGGGTGAAAGGGTAGGTTATGTCCGTACTGGGAAAAGTAAGGACAAAAATCCATCTCGCTTTGTTTAGTAAAAATAGTAATATTTATAAAAATTATAAAAATCGTTACACTAGACCACACTTTTAGGTACTGTGGTCACAAATTTTCATATTTTGCGGTGTTTATTTTTTTATGTAATCCTTACTAACTATGCTATTATTCCCAATTAAAAATCCAAAAATAAATATCGTAGTTTTCGTAAGAAAAATAAAATTTGACTGAGTCATGGTGAATTTTTTTTTTAAACTTAACTTTGATACTTCATACTTTAAAAAAAATGTACCGCACTACCCTCGGCAAGTTATTTAAAAAGTTGGCCCATTTTACCAAGATTTCAAAATGGTACAACACTTGCTAATTATTCACCCATAAAAAATATTATCAAAATTTAAACCGCTGTAGAGCATTATAAATTAGGACTAAAAAATTGGAAAGTATTGTATTGTTTCCTATTGATGTATTACTGAAAACTTTATCTATTCATAAATCTTAATGAAACAAATGAAAAAAATTTAATACATTTATTTTATCTAAAAGCTCTTTACACTAAAGCAAATGTTCAAATTGTTTACCCTCGGCACGAATACAGGCTCTGCATCGCCGCAGAAAAGATCTGTTCATCAGACGAGCGGGTTTAGGTCCGGAGAACGAGGAGGCCACAAAACTGATCCAAGGCGCCCAATCCACCTATCGGGATACTCAGTACTCAGGTAATCCCGTACTAGACGAGCATAATGTGCTGGGCAACCATCTTGTTGAAACCAAATGTCTCGATAGATGTTCAATGGTACATTTTCTAACAAATTCGACAGTTCATTTTGTAAAAAATGCAGGTAGTTTTCGCCATTTAGATTTTCTGGCAGCTCATATGGTCCAATTATTTGTCCATTTAAAATTCCGGTCCAAATATTTATTTTAAATTGATATTGAGAGCGGTCTTCACGCATAAAATGTGGATTCTCTCTGTGCCACTCATGTTAATTATGCAAATTCAAATAACCGTCTTTTTTAAACGTCGATTCATCGGTCCATAAAATATGGTTGAGAAATTGCGGGTCTTCACTATTTTTGGCCAACATTGTTCTGCAAAAATTGACTCTAGGAGCGTAGTCACGAGGTAACAAACTTTGTACTCGTTGTACATGGTACGGGTGGTAGCTGTTTTCTTTTAAGATTCTATGAGCAATGCTCTTCGGAACTCCAGTTGACTTTTCAATTGCACGTGCTGAAGTGCTGGGATCATCTATAATTTCACTCATAACTACGTCGTCGTTGTGTCCTCGAGGTCTCCCGCCTGCGGCGCCGCCGCCGGCCATACAAGTACTAGGCAATCGTCCTTGGGAATATGAAATGTGTACATAGATGAACACACGGTGGTCTGGGTGACGCGCCACATTTGGGTACCTTTCGCGATACAATCTGGCGGCAGCAGAGGCATTCACCGTAAATAATGTGCATGTTTGCATATTCCTCAGCTGTGTAGGAATACGGCATTTCACGTAAGGTTTTTATTCTCTATTACTAGATTATAATTATAACACAATTTTTAGATAATAATTAACACAACACTAATCGAATCCAGGGGAAAACAAAAGCAAACGATTATGCTAATAAAAAAGCCAACGATTATTAGAAATTGCGAACAAAAGTAAGAGCGTTCTGTACTGAAAGCAGATCGTGTAAACAGAAATTTTTAGTCTGCTGCATTTTTGTGATTTTCACTTTAGAATGATCTGTATGCAGCTGCAATCCGTTAGTTTGTTCTGTTGTGTTGGCCAGTGTTTTTCTTAACAAGGGTAGAATTTTCCAATTTTTTAGTCCTAATTTATAATGCTCTACAGCGGTTTAAATTTTGATAATATTTTTTATGGGTGAATAATTAGCAAGTGTTGTACCATTTTGAAATCTTGGTAAAATGGGCCAACTTTTTAAATAACTTGCCGAGGGTAGTGCGGTACATTTTTTTTAAAGTATGAAGTATCAAAGTTAAGTTTAAAAAAAAAAATTCACCATGACTCAGTCAAATTTTATTTTTCTTACGAAAACTACGATATTTATTTTTGGATTTTTAATTGGGAATAATAGCATAGTTAGTAAGGATTACATAAAAAATAAACACCGCAAAATATGAAAATTTGTGACCACAGTACCTAAAAGTGTGGTCTAGTGTAACGATTTTTATAATTTTTATAAATATTACTATTTTTACTAAACAAAGCGAGATGGATTTTTTTCCTTACTTTTCCCAATACGGACATAACCTACCCTTTCACCCGGTGCCCGCTTGACGTTGAGTTTCGGGACACCCTGTATATATGTTTGCGCGGGAAGGTAAACTCATGGTGAAGCCGGCGGCTGTAGCGAATAAAAAATAAGTTCACAGTTTTACAGTATTTAGGTACTAAGTATTTTTATTTAATAAAAAGTTCATTTTGTGATACAATATGAGATCTGTAATTGTTGCTCACGCTGTTATGGGTATTAATTTTGTAATTGCGTAAAAGGAGAAGCTATCTCAAGAATTCCACTTTTTCTGGTTAAAAAAAAAAAACAGAACCAAGACGTACCTACAGTTTTCATTCTTCGAAAGCTGAGGCTAGACATTCCTGACTTCTTGTTGTTTTGATATTGCTTGACTCAGCATACCAGGGTGAATCGAATTTGGTTGTGTCTTGATCAACGTGGCAAACCGTCTCGCGGCGAACCGGCGGTGGTGAACAGTCCTGCTTCGTTCCAGATTGCCAATTAAAAACGCCAATAATATATTTACTTTTCTATCCCTAACGGTATTATTTCTTTATGTTACAAACACCACGCCAAATACAATATACCGCCCCATTATATGGAATAGGGTATACAAACTTCTCTGCAGTAGAGGTGTATCTCCAACTTTTGCTCAAATCAAAATTACCTTCTTTATTTTACTTGCCCTATAGGGAAAGTATTTATTTCGTGCAGACAAAAAATCTAGGTTTTCATCAAACTTGGCATTACGTTGATAGAGAAGCCCAAAATGAATATTCCATGTCTTCGATCTGCTGGTCTGTGTGTATTTGCAAATTCTTCTGAGTGCATTTCCACGTCAAGCTACAGCCTTAACAGATAATCGGATTTTCTTCAAATTTCGTATATATCAGTTTAAAGAGACACGGTTGTCGAGTTTTTTTTTTAATTTCGTTTAAGCCCGGCTCGAACTGGTTCCTTTCAAGCAACGTTTATTTCGTTTCCGAATTGCTTGAAAACGCCTACAACGATTTTAAAGATACTCATAATTTAACAAACTTAGTTCTTTTTCTACAAAACTGAATTTTTTTGCTTTTGCCTTAAATGGTAATTAGGAAAATCAGGGTTTAAGGGCTTACTTTCAAAGCCATAAGAATTTACTTAAACTATTTTTGGCATAGTTTTTCATAATTTTCGGTAAGATGGCGTTGCTTTTTTCAGTAACTCTTTGTTAAACGCATAAAAGTCGTATGATTTTGTGTTTTATGAAAATGAAAGCCCATTCAAGTTGCCTTTTCGTTTATTCTGAACTGGTTCTGGTAGACAAAGTTTGATTGTACTCATTTTTAATTTTTTGGAAGTGCTTTAAGATATTATTTTAAAATATAAATTAAAGATTTGAGATTTTATTCACTTACTATTTTCCTATTTATTTCACACTCACCTGCTAAAAATATGCGCACTTCCTAAATCAAAACTTCTGTACCTAAGCAGTATTAGCTCCAACATAATAACTTTCCAAAAGCACTCCAAGGAGAGAATATTCACAAAGTTCTTCAATCATTTTTATACTGCCACCCGAATATGATTTCGAAGTTGTCCTATTGTGCTTAAGGCCTGCAAAACATTATGCCTAGACTAGACATCCATTGGTTGTATTTTGCAGAGCTTACATACATCATTTATAACTTTTGTCGTTGCCGAGCATAAGTCATTTTGCATGACATTGGTAAGAATCACGAAAAATATAAATTCGAACAATTTTGTCTTCAAAGTTATATACGGGCATCATCTCATCCAGTATAATCCAAAATAAAATAAGAGACAAGAACAACAGTTCCAAGAATAGAAACTTTTAAATAGGTTAGCTACGCATAAGACTTTTGCAAGAGAACGAGAAACCTTCTACAATAACGTTCGAAGAGAAGGTACCTTTGTGTTTTATTTTGCAAAATAATTTTATAGAATTCCTTAGCTTTTAATAAGGTTTCCAGGTGGATAACAATATGAACAATCCACAAGACTAAATTTTTGATATTTTTACTGTTCTTGAGAGGTCGCTATTATTGGGAAAAAGTGTTTCCTCGGTATTCCAGCCGCATACAAGAAACCGAGGCAAGTATTATGAAAACAACTGGTATTTGCAGAGCATTTAAGTACAAGTAGGCCAATAAGGGTCATAAATTTATTTACCTACCTATATTCAATATACTTAAAGAATCAGAAGCAGAGATAGTATAGGTAGATAGGTATACCTACATTCTGACATTTCAAGCCACTTTTTCGATCCTATAACTATTTTATCTTCTTCTTCTATATTATATAAAAATGAGTTTGATTTATGTTTGACCATGACCATTTATGTAGGTACCTATATCTCGAGTTTGACAACACAGAATTTTATGATTCTTTTTTTGCTGGAAAGGTATTTATTTGCACCAGGTTTTTATGTAAAAAAAATATTATGTATGTTCCGTATGTTGCATATTATGTTGCAAATGCACTTGTCACCATACGCCTGATCGCGCTGTGCAGGATATTTTAGATCAGGATGTTTGTGCAGTTAAATGAACAACAGAAACATGTCTACGCTCACTTCAAATGTCCGTGTACTGCTACAATACAAAATGATCCATCTGCTGTAGAACTGCCACCCCATTAGCGCTAAAAATTGGAGCCCCGATTATAATGCTTGCTACGATTCTTATCCGGTGTTTTCTCATGGTCAACTGTATGTTGGGTGTTCTAGAGTAAGGAAAACGACAGCACTTTTTGAATAAAACACTAAAACACAATAAAAAAACTCTCAGTAGACTTCCGCTTTTCAAAATACATACAAAGATCTACTACCTATCAAGGTTGATGAGAAACATTTTTTTATATTTTATCTGAATCCGGTGACAAAAAAAAAAAGAAAAAACACGACGAAAACATTTTTTAAACCCTATAACTCTTATAATTACATAGTTCCAAAGTGGTCAATAAATCATAAATAAACTTTATTTCAGCTAAGTAACTTTGGGAAACTCTTATTGGGATATCATATTTATTCAACCAGTTAGGAAAAGTCAAATTGTTATTTATTTGATAATAAAGTGTTGAGCGAAGGACTAATTGCACTGAGTAGTTGTGCAAAAAGTTGATATGACCAGAAAGAAAATCTTATTTTTTAAGTTAATTTTATGTCAATTTGAGGAAGATGGAAGATTGAGTTTAGTAAGTTCAGATTACATATATTCTATTGAACATGACAAGCGCGCAATTTCTAGTTCCCCAGCAGCCGTTATAAGAACTTTTGTCTAAAGTTTCTGCTAATTCCATAGGCGTGTATATAAAAATTGAGCAGGATCAATTTTGCTATTGGTTTTCAAAATAAGTGGTTTCCCGCGTAAGACTAATATAAATGTCTTTTATTTATTTGGATATTTGGATTTTTTGAAATTTGGTCCTTTTTTTAAGGACCTCAACTTCTTCAACGCAACATCGTGTCCGCTTTCTTTAGTTGTACATTTTCGGTAAGGCTAAAATAAAAAAGCCTAAAAAAATAGCTTTTTCCCTTAAACTTTTTTCTGGGTTTCCTTGAACTTGGGTGCTTCGGTTGTCATAAAACAAGTATTAGTGCTTCCGATTGTATGTTTGTCAGAATACAAATACACACTAAAAAAGAATTTTATTACGCATTATTTGTTTGATTTTAAATTACCTCAATTTAAATACACATTACATAACAGCATTAATTATTGTTTCTTTTAGTTTCTATCTAAAAAAAAAAACTTAATGCATACATACATACATAGGTACATGCTTAACAATCGTTAATTTATGGAGACCCCAGTTAAAAAAGAAGCAGAGAACTTCCTCGTCAGGAAGAGGTGAGTTTCTTCAAAAAACGATTTATGGCGCACCCGGGATTTATTTTAAAAATAAAATAAATAGCTTCCTTAATACATGTTCACGCATAGAGAAGTTATAACTATTTTGTTTGGAGTCTGTTCCTAGTAAAATCACTGCGTACTCCCAAAATATTTAATACTGATTGCCCAAGAATATGTTTCCAGGTTTCATTTTCGGGTTACTCCTTTATGTTTTTGCTGTTTTGTGGAGGAACTTCATCCTTAACCATTGTGAGAGGACAAATAGTTTTTGTAGTCTAAGTTCTAAACGTTACAGCTGTGGTGAAAGTCTTTAGAGATTCTTTATTTCAAATTTTCAGGCGTATGAGTTTTTGATTTAATTTGACAAAAGTTTCATTTTTTTTATAAATAAAAAGCAAACATAAATTGTATACTATTGCATTTTTATCATTTTTTGTTTTTGTGGGGAAACGTGTATAAAAATATAATATTAACAATTTTTTTTTATAATTTTGTTGGTGCTCAGGTCTTTTCGCCTTGAAGTTTGAATTGAATCAATATAACAATATATGTAGTAATCGCAAGAACTATCTAAAATTAAATTAAATTATTAAAATTATTGTAAAACCAAATCTCAACGTAAATCTCATACATACCTCACCAAAACATTGCAAATTGATGTTGAAATATCCTCCACAGGAAAATATCAATTTTTGATGTGTGAGCTGTAATGAATATTCTCTCAAACACAGTTTCAATAAGATGTCTGTCTCATTTGGTTTGAAGTCGTGAATGATTCGTATTATTTTTCCATACTTAAAAAAAAATAAAATAAAAAGAGTCCTATAATAATTTACATCAAATAAGGCATAGGCGGATTTATTGCAATAAAAACCTTTATCTTGTTTTTGTTCAAAAGAGATATTTTTTGTTTAATAAATCGAGTTTAAGGTTTTAAATGTTTGAAGAAGAAACATAAGCTTATTAAAATGCCTGATGGACACGGATAAACGAACTCATTTTATTTTCCATAGTTTTTCAAATTCAGCTCTAAATATTTAAAAAACATTTTAGTTTAAGAATACCCAATATTTAGTATAAGCACAATAAGTAATATTTAAACTCAAGCTTTTGTGTAAAAGTATTTTCAAAAGTCCTTATTGATGACAACATTTTCGAGCATACTTATGGTGTTTGTATGACGCATTATGTTTTATATTATAAATATTATTATCATTAACTCACCGTTTGAATACATACATCGCAAAGGTAACAAGGTATCAAGATATCCAACAGAAGAAATGTAAGAGTGCACATCCTTGCTGAAATATATTGAGTAGTTAAAAGATCTCAATAAAGTAGAAGATTTGTGTATATAGTGGTTTGATGCGTTTAAAACATAAGTCTTCACCAATTTATTGAAAAAGCATTTATTCAAAAAAACCTATGCTCCCAAACAAGATAAAATTTATTTTTGAAATCCTTGCTGAATAATGATTGCATACATTTATTATTATTCAAAACAGAAAAAGGCTCTGAAACACGTCACTATTACCTAGTTTGTTAAAATTATTTATTAAATCACGAAAAATTCACGAAAAGAAAAAGCAATATTATTCGTGAATCGGCTTGGTTGGCAATGAGGTCGTCGAGCTTATCGCACAGATCAACAACAAAATAAACTTTAACGAGCAAGAAGAAATACTTCAAGTGTTGATTTTGAATCACAATATTATTTAGCAAACATCCAAAAATACAATAACTTTTTTCAAATGTCTTGATTTTTTCGAAAATTATCCATGAAAGAGGCTTTAAAAATTAAAATATAGATTCAACTAGGTATAAGTAGGTGATTTTAACAATATTGAGGAACAACTTGAGCTCAGCGTCAACACAACAATGAAGAGAGCAAGTCTTCAAAATCTGCAGCTGTTCGTAGCTGCGCAGCTGCGTTAGAGATCATGCCAAATGATAACTACACAGTCTTGAATCTTCATCAGAGCGGATAAGCTGCCAGCTGGAATACATGAACACATGTTTAACGCTCCAATAAAAGATGAAGTTGCAATCCTGATTGATGGTGAAAACTTAAATAAGTATCGTATATTTCTCCAATCAAATTGCATAGTTATAATTAAAACACCAATGAAAACTTTAAATTATAAAGCAGAAGTTCGGTCGTTATAAAACCTACCGATTCGTTAATTTTATATTAAATATTTTAACAATGGCTGATTACAACAATGGGAAGTCATTTTTGTTTTTAAATAGGTAATATTCATATTATTTATTTTTAATAAAATTGATGAACATAGTTCAATAAATAAGAAAACTAATTTTGATAGAACTTGTGCCCAGAAAAATCTAGCGGTTCAAAGTTCTTATCAGAAGACAAAAATTTTAAAAATTTTGAAAAAACTGTTTTTGAAAAAAAAACAAAAGTTTTTTTTTAAATATACTCAAAATAACCTTTTTATTTAAAATTAAAGAATATTTTATTATTGCGTTTATAAAAGAGCTTTTATATTAAAATTTGCATCGAAATCCGTGAAGTGGTTTACGAGAATATCTGATTTAAAAAAACCGGTCGTATGGGAGGTACCGTTATACGACTTTTCCTGACAAATCTGTTATAACCAAAACATAAAGTTTCCTCAAAAAACATCATTCAGGAAGTTTTATCAAAATCGTAGGAGCCGTTTTTAAGATAAATGAGTTTTTCATAAAAATTCATATGACAGGTACAGTTAGTTTTGGAGCTAGAATGCTAATTCCAAAAATTCCTCTGTAGGACATCATAATAATACTATATACCAAGTTTAAAGGGAATCGGTCCAGTCGTTTAGGCTGTATGTGCCGATACAGACAGACGGACAGACAGACAGACAGAATCGTCGGAACCACTTTTTTAGGCTTCTCTATCATCGTATTGTTGTGTTTGATTGTCCAAAATTTTTTTTTTTTAAGAATGCATAACTTGCCTTATAGTACCTATATATAATAGCAAGTAAAAATTTGTTTTGAGGTGGATACGATTTCCGGTATCTGTTGAAAAACTCATTTGCATCCTCAATTAAAAATTTGAACGAAAAATTCCAACCTGTCAAATCTCTGGTTGATAAGTCTTCCTCCGAGTTTCATCAAGGTATTTGAAAAGTTCGAAAAAGAGCTCTGACCAAGTGTGCCCAGTTTTACTTTAAGCTTGATGTGGCTGTTCTAGTTTTCAGGTGGTTTGGGTAACTTAAGGTATTTTCAAGTAAGTTTAATTTTGGTATAAATTGAATTAAATAAATTAGTATACATAAGATAATGAATTACTTTAAATTAGTCAGATTTAACCCAAAAGCCATTTGTTAAAGTTGGCTATGGTTCAATTAAGAGGACCTCTTTAGGGCTTAAATATGTTTTTTAATTTAAAATGTTCATAAAACTAAATTAGAGATAATCGCAAGCAAGGGAGCAAGACTAATTTAGACAAGAGAAATGCAAAGAAAGACATCCAAATCAAATTTTATTTTTAAAATAAAATTGTAATACTTTTTTGTATTTTGACAGAAACATGTTTATTACATTTACCAAGCTCTTATTTTCAGTGCAGTGTATACTTCTCTATAAAATAAGGAGTTTCCATTTTGAAATTGTGTGTATACCACTTTATTTGACTAACTTCAATATTACTTACATACATTAACGAAAACATTCTCATCGTTGAACTTCACATAAACCCAATATATTATGTTTGTAATAGTTACACCATTCCAAACAAACTGACATAGCATAGTTAGTGCAAAATAGTCAGTGAATCCATTAACTGTTTTCCATATTTTTGATTGAATATTTTGAATGCCAACAATCCTCCTTTGTAACATCAATTTCTCCGTGAAAAAACTACGATCACTGCCAGAATTAACAAAACTTTTTTGTAATTCGTTTATGCAAACAAATAATTCGCTTAGCAGTTCATTGAAAACTTGTACCAACACACAAAACTCAACACTCTTACATCGAATAGCTATTTCAGAAAACACACTTATTACCCATTGAAAAGTGGGAATCGTTCCCATCATATACGTGTACACAGTCATTACCGGAGTCAGAAGTATCGTTATGAGCATAAGGCCCGAAACACAAAGCAATTGACGTTTAAATGTAAATCGTGAGCAGAATTGATGCATTTTATTCGAAATATGTAGCGAATCCTGTTCGATTTCTATTACTTCCAATAAGATTCTTTTTAGTTCATTGTGCTTAAAAAATACAATCACGTGCATCAAGGAATGGATCATTGTTAACGTTATGAACTGAGCTAATTCCAAACCGTTTGATAAATAATCATCATTCGAACTGTTGTGTTTAGAAATTATCCTGCACCGTTCGTACGCAATGAAGAGTGTTGTTGCGGTTAGCAATCCTTTGTATATGTAGAACAATATTGAAAAAATAAAACGAGTTAATGCTTCTTCTGTAACCACTGGAAAAGGTGTTATCCCACAGATACAAAATATTATTTGATATGGCTTCGTTGCATCCAAAAGATATACGGCTTTTTTAACCATTTCCGTTGATTGCAACAATTTTATTTCAATAAAGAATAGGTACAATGAAGCTTAGTTAGTCACCGGTTATTCTAAGAAACTCTTCTTATGGTAGTCAGAAAACCTACAATTTTCATTTGTTAAAGGAAAAAATATTGATTAAATTATCATTGTAGATTTTGTCCAGGATAATACCTGTTGTGATGTTAAATGACAGTTTGAATAATTTCTCCGTCATGTTTAATTAAACAATAGACCTCCCAGTTCCTATTTTATTGGTATACTTAGGAAAATTACTTTATTGCGAAATTTCTTGTTAGTCTAGTTCTTGTATAACACTATTGTGTATGTATATTGTATAAGGTAATACGGTATAGCTTTTGTTGATAGGAAGTGACGAAGTGATGACAATTAGTCATTTCATGGTTGAAAAAGTTTTCAAATTAATGAAATATGTTTTCTATCCATTGTAAACAAAACTGACACCTAAATATCGTTAACAAAACTAATCGTTCAAAAAGGTCCCTTTTGGTTATATTCAATGGTTTTGAAACTTATTAAAAAGCAATTAAAGAGTATAATTTTGTAAAACAAAGGTTTTCTGAAATTTTTTCAGGGGGTGGTTTTTTTCTCATTTGATTAAAAGAAGGAACTATTATATGGAACCATTTTGTTTTAAATGTGTTAGATGCATTCGTCTTAATTTTGACCCAGAAAACATATCGTTTTTTTTTTTTTCAAAATGAATCTCCGACAATTTTTTGTTGAATGTTGCAAAAACTTGTATTTCCATGAAATACACAATATGTATTTTCTTATCATAGTGCCTTCTATTCTGACATCTTCCGTGCACTTTTCGACTTTTCCTGAGAGAACTGTAATGTAGAAGTCCTAAGCATCATCCGGAACTTTGAAAAACTTCACCAGCATCTCACAACTTTTTATAAGAAACTTTGTTTTCTACTGGAACTGCTTTATATTGCAGTTTTTTTTTTTTGATATTTGAGATATTTTTGATATTTTAATGGTTGAACCTTCGTAAGACATCTATGGTAGTTATAAAGTTGTTTGTAAAATATTATCCATGTCGAACTTATCTTGGGAGACAAACTCGACGTAAATAGCTTTTAAGATTCCAGCTTTTAGTCAATCATCGCCAAGTTGAGAATCCTGTAATATTCTTCAGGTCAAATAATTAACTCCTTCTTTCTGTATTCTTTTTCTACTCTCTTCGTAGTTTGAGTTTTGTAATGTTGATTCATACATTTGTTTAGTTTTGTAAAAATGCTTGAACTGAAATAATTTTTTGAATTAGTTAAATTGGTTCAACAACATTGAAGCTAAGTGGTTTTTCCTCTCGATGATTGCGATAAAATGGGGAAAAAAGCAGTACATTTTATGTCGAATGCACACTGACAATAAGAATTCGTTATGTGTGGTTAAGCCTTTGAATAAGGACACTCACACTCCATTCCCCCACACAATAACGATTTTTTTAAGTCTTTTCCTCTGGAATCAATTTAAGTGGTTACTATGTTGGTTTGGTACTCTAATATTTTGAACTTCCTAAGTTTTTCGGTATCGAACTAAAGAAAGTTATAGTTATTTTATTTGTTTACAACTATCAATGTTCAAATTTGGTAAGATAAATAAATGTGAAACGAAATTCCTAAGCTCACATTTGATGATGAGCGAAAAAATTAAGTTTCCTTTTGGTCTACATTGTCTAAAATATTCTTTGTGATATGTTCAAAGGCAATCGCGCCAGGCATTTGGGCCTTATGGCTCCGACCCATAGAATCCGGATCCGTTGACATTGCCGGATGCCATATATTGCGATTCTGTTGACCCAATGAATATGTTTCTGCACAACACACATTTCAACCCAAGTGCTTTCGGTCGAGGGATTTTTTTGAGTTCACAACTAATAAATTTTTAAGTAATCCTATTAATGTAAAAAAAAAATTAATATTTATAAAACCATTAAAGATTTTGTTTGTTGTATTGTATAATCAGTTTTAGTCATTAAACCGAAAACGTATTGTGCACATAATTTAACAAAAATTTAAAAAGAGGCTCTTAGAAAATATTGTATACCTTTTCCCAATATATACTTAAATCTACTGCTTCAAAAATTAAAACTAATTTAAAATTGTAAGCTTAATAAGATCTTTTCATCGATTTACACCTATGTATCTAGATTTAATTTGTGTGTGCATTTTTGTAATGACCGAAATGTGGAATTTTTCCTATGTCTAAATTTACAAACACCCGAATGAAGAAATCCCCAAAATACAATATCCTAAATTTCAAAATCCCATATAATAAGTATTTGTCATATGCTTTGTGAGTTTTGGATCTGTGAGTTGGCGTCAAAGATCTCTTGATCACTAGACAATTTTTTGTGGGAGTATATGAAATGAGACAGGGACTACATACAAAATATAAATATTTTCCTTGACAAAAAAATGTAGATATATGTAGAAAAAAAATTGTGAAATCGAACCAGTTTCCAAAAACTTTTTTTAAAGAAAATTCTTCAAAAAAATCTCCTAATTTCAAAATCACATTTTTGTTAGTTAAAATGCTATATGATTTGGAAAGTAAAATTCTACGTTTATTCGAAATTTGATTCAAATCGATTAAAATCCCCAACAATCCATTCTAAGACAGATTGTTCCTAAAAAAAATCATTCATAAAGTTTTATTGATTCCATAACTCACTGTACCTATATCATTGTAAATTTAAATCAATAAAGTGTGTATCCCATCCCTGTGACAGAACAGTTTTTTTTTCTCTACTGATTTTGATGAAATTATATCGCTCTGAATTTTAAAATCAAGTCAATATGACTTCGCATCTGTTAAAAACGTTTTAAACAACGACTTTTGAAAATCAATACTCTCCTTTCTCCTAATATGACCGACATTTTTTTTAGAAACTGAATTGAATTGAAGGCCTTCCGTATTAATTCAACTCTACATGAAAAACATTATATACGTAAAACAATTGAAATACAACTGTTCAGAGTAGTTGGCATACATAACATATAGACCAGACTCTACCAGCAGAATATTCTGATTGCGCAAAAACCTATACCAAAGATTAGAAAACCCTGGAGACACACTGTGAGCAGGCAAAAAATGACTGAGCCAAAAAATATTTGTTTGGCCATTGAATCGCTGTGTTTACATTTCGAAAAATAATTTTAAATAATTTTCAACAAACTTTTTCTCCTCAAGCTCAAGTCTCTAAATTGGAAACAAAAATATCTTCAGCTCCTGCCGAGAAAAAGAGAGAAAGAGAGTAGAAAAAAAATGTATAAATAAACAGGAAACGCAACTAGTGCCAGGATAAGAACACTTTATGAAAAAAAAAAAAAAAAAAAATAACAACAATACAATATGAAACTCATCGCACCCACAGGCAGGAGTACCTAAATTTGTTCACAGTTCTATACCATATCCTGGAAACAATTTTTTTGCTCAACACATTGGATGGAGTTGAATGTTCTTGTTAGCAGGTGAAGCATTGATATTAGTAGCAGGTTTATCTGAACATTTTTTGTCAACAACAAAGGGATAATTTTTTTGTTTTTATCTAACGAACAAGCATTAGTTATGTTGGCGTCCTGGGAATACGAAGCGATGTTTGTGGCAACACGTATCACTAGTGAGTGCAGTGCATGATGGTCATTGAAAGAATTGCAATTGTTTCCTGTTCGACAGGGGCCGAGGCCGAGGCCCACGCTGCTTGCTGCTATGGCCACCGATGATGGTGGAAGTAAGCCAACTGTGACCAGCAAACGGCACGAAAACACACACAACAAAAAAACATCCTGAAACAAACGAACTAAGCGCATCTGGTAGAATATAGGTGAACTAAGAGTATGTATAAATGTATATTGACCTAGAGCTCTGGCACTTGATATGAAATGAATGTACGAGTACCTATATACGAACGCATTTATTGTTGTATTGCGGGTACAAACTCATTGTACTACAATTTGGTTGATTTGAAAGAATATTGTTGTATACAAAATCGATACGGTAACCAGGAGCAGAGCCCAAACAACAACTGGTTGCTAACCAAGGACTTAACCTAGTGCAAAACAATAATTAATGTACATGACATTCCCGTTCTGTTCTAATGCGCCTACATTTCAGTTTGTTCATTTATCTGTTTCGCATTGTATTGAAAACAAGGAATATACAACAGGACGTCTGCTGATTTGCTCTGCTGTGCAAGAATAAAATAGCATAAAAACACAACAAGCACTATACAACTACAACTACAAGTCAATGAGGATGCATCCTCAATCAGAGCTGGAAAATTATAAGTTACAAGTGGAGCTGCTCCAAGAGAAACTGCATCGAAGGTAAGAGCTATAGAGTGGATACCTAGGATCTTCTTATCTTTATCCTTATTTGAATTTGATGATGGACGGACATTTTCGAAGGAGAATGACTATCTTATGATGTTGTAAAAATAAAATTAATTTCTTTTTTCCTGTGCGGTTCTTGGTGGATGTTTCTTTTCTGTTTTCTGTTTTTTGTTTGTTTTTGTGATTCACATAAAAAGTGAGGATAATCGCCAAGAGCTCGAGGAAAAATTGGAGCAGATAATGAAAAAGCGAAACGAGCAGTAAGTTATTTTGTCCCCTCTTCTGTTTTATGTAAAGTGGGGGAAAATGGTACATTTTCTGTAATAATTCCATTTCGTTTTTTTTTTGTGTGTGCTTAAAGCGAAAGGACATTAAGGTCAAGAAGTCAGCAAAAGTATCAACAATTCTTAGATGAACAGAAGAAACGGAATGAACGTAATCGGAAGCTTGTCGAAATGTTGGAGCGTATAGACCAGCAGGCAGCAGCATTATCTGCGAGAAGTGAACGACTAAAAATGATGAAGGTAGCTATGTCCTTGTGTGTTTTAAAAAATATCAATTTCTATCATACCAAGAAAACCTCATTTGAATATATTTGATGAAGTTTAAAACTTATTATCCTGAGCGACGCATTGCGACTAGAATTTTTCCATAACCTTGGTATTTATTTGTGTGGTATGTGTATGTATGTGTGTGTGTTTATTTCGTAAATTCTATAAAAGTTTGACTTGTTTTCATATGAAATTGGCAAGGAAATTTAATTATGTTTGCTTCCAAAATACCAAGGAATGTTATTCTGCAATGCGTTCAGTCAAAAAATAGTTCTGTGAAAAGTGTTTATGTTTACCTAACTATAGTTAGAAATTTAAGTAGATGAATGCCATTTCAATGACGGCAATTACCCTTATCAGTGCTATATTAAGGCCAATTGGTATGGTTAGTCATTATATGCTATATTTTTAAACCCAATTATTCAATGAAAAATTATGTCAATTATGCTTTACATTATTATTGATGTGCTGAGTCATCAGTGAGTCCACTTTTTGGTAAAAAAAAATCCTTTGAAAAATCTATCAAAATTCCATACCCAAAAATAGATAATTTATGTCAGAAAATTTTTACAAATTTATTGAATGCCTCAACACTTTTAGAATATTGAGCTAAAATATTGAAATAGAAAATCAAGAGGTACATATATGTGTTTTGTAAGCAGAGGATCAAATCCGTGTGTCACATGTGGGCTGAAAGTCATGATGTCGTTTCTATTTACATATGTATTTCGAATTGTATTCTTTTGTATTAAAAAACCACTTAAAACCTAAAAAACTTGGAGAGATGTGGAGACTTTTTAATTTATGAACACGTCAAAGGATCATACGGATGAAGTCTCGGATATTATCGCAGAGATTTTGTTGCTCCCTTTTCCCTTAAATAAATATAAAATACTAGCACATGTTTCATCTCCCAAAATCAGAAACCGAATAAATTTTTGGGTTGACTGTATAAAATAAAACTTTCACATGGCGGTAAAGAAGTTGAATAAATGGATAAATATGTTTAAAATGGTCTGGAGCAATTAGTTTCTCCCGATCTCATTTCCATAGCCTCTTTTGGTGGACGTTTTCCACATCAATTTCCTACATACAGCAGGCCCCAAAATACTCAACGGTATAACGTCTTTGAATATTAAAAAAGATATGGATTTTGCAGCTTAATATGATTCATACAGGGAGAATTTATAAACAATTGGAGAAAACTTTTATAAAGAAAATTGTTCATCTTTCCTCTCCTGAAATTATTAATAAGAAAAATAGTTTTAATATAATTAAGAAATAAAGTTCCCCACTGAGTCGCGAGTGTATTTCTAAAAAGAAAATCACAAAATTATTAATTTAGAAAAACAATTTATTTTTCGTATTGGTTTGAGAATTTGCTAGTATAAGAACAAAAATTAATCAATATTTTATTACTTATTGCCTTTCTAGGACAACAAATATTGAAAATTTTGTGGAAAACTTAGCTTACAAATATTTTGAAATTTGGTTTAGTATGTTTTAGACAAATTCCAAGAAATCCAATCTATCCAAATTGTTTTTTTTTTTTTTGACATTGTTCATACAAAGTAAAACCCAGGTTTTTTTTTTTAAACTTTTCGAAAACATATTCCAAATATTTGTTTACGAATGCATAACTTGACTTATAGTAAGTATACTCGAAAGAAAATAAAGTGCACGACTGGGTCGTACGAACTTGCTCTTATGTGTTGAAATGTTCTTGGGGCTTGAGATTTTGGGAATAAAGCATTGAAAAAATCATATGAAATTTTATTAATCACTTGAAAATCAATAGTTAAAACGATTTTTGGAGAAAATGAAGTAAGCCATCAGATTTCTTTTGCTTTTTTTAAAATTTAAGGAAATTTTTTTTTCAAAATCGTTCGACCAGTTTTTTCAAAAAACGGTTTTTTTTTTAAAAGAAAACATATTCCAAATTTTTTTTGAGTATGCCAACTTCTAGAACTTTATAGTTTTTATCAGAAAAATAAAATTTAAAAAAAATTTATTAAACCGTTTTTGAAAAAAACAAAAAATAAAAAAAAAATTTTAAAACTTTTTTAAAAAACTCAAAAAAACTTTTTTTTTTTTGAAAAATTTAAGAATTTATATTAAATTTCACTAAAAATGGTATGGCAGGTACCGTTAGTTTTAAAGCTAGAATGCTAATTCCAAAAACCCCTCTGTAGGGCGTCATAATAATACTATCTACCAAGTTTGAAGCAAATCGGTCCAGCCGTTTAGGCTGTAGGTGCCGATACAGACAGACGGACAGACAGACAGACAGAATTGTCGGACCCATTTTTTCGACTTCTCTGTCATTGTAATGTTATGTTTGATTGTACCTATAATCGCAAGTAAAAATTCAACAATATGTCTGTAAGACCGAAATTGAAATTTTCAATCATAATCATATACTATTAAGTGCGTTTTTGATTATAAATATGTATCTATAGAAAATCAAATGTATGGCATCCATTTGAAGACAATTTACAAGGCGTTTTACGGACTAAGTAACCTCAATGCAAAAACACGAAAACAATACTCACTCACACATCCCAAAAACTAGGATGTAAGTTTTGTTTTTGTTGTATGTTAAACTAAAAATTTTTTGCTGTTATGGAATCAATAACGTCAAAACAATATGGATTTATTAGTGGCCGATCAACTTCGACTAATTTGTGCCTTTTTTCCCAATTTTGTTTAAAATCTATGGAAGACCTATACACCGATTTTGTTAAGGCGTTTGACAGAGTTCACCATGAACTATTATTGCATAAACTTGAAAAACTGGGACTCAATACGAATTTTTTGAAATGGTTGAGGTCCTACTTGTCAAATCGTAAACAAGTCGTCCAGATTGATGGTTTTGCATCAATTTGTATAGAGGTGGAGTCAGGTCTCCCCCAAGGTAGTCACTTGGGACCACTTATGTTCGATTTGTTTGTAAATGATATTCCTGGCGTTTTCAATTTTTGTGACTGTTTGATGTTTGCAGATGACGTTAAATTGTTTAGTCAAATATCTTCAGATAGTGATTGTTTAAACTTTCAAGATGATATTGATTTATTTTTAAATTGGTGCTCGTATAACCATCTCGAACTCAACACATCAAAATGTAAAATTTTTAGTGCTTACAGAACGTTAACTCCGTTAACTTTTACTTATAAATTTGGAATGGAAACACTCTCAAGGGTCAGTGAGGTGAAAGATCTTGGTGTTACCTTTGATTGCAAACTCACATTTTCTGCCCACATCGATTTTACTGTTTCGAAAGCTAATTCTATGTTAGGTTTCCTCAAACGAACTTCAAGCGTTTTTAAAGATGAGTATACTTTGAAGGCAATTTTTTTCTCATTAGTTTTGCCTATCTTAGAGTATTGCTGTGTGGTTTGGTCCCCATTTTACGAAAATGCTATTGCAAGAATAGAAAGAATACAAAATAGGTTCTCGCGATTCGCGTTAAGGAACTTGAGATGGTCCGACGGAATGCCTGCTTACTTTTCAAGATGTGCGTTATTAGATTTGAAATCCCTTAAAAGCCGCAGACAAGCTCAATGCGTTCTTTTTATTGAAGACATTTTAAGTAATTGTATTAAATCTGAAGAACTACTTGCGCAAATTTCTTGGTATGTGCCAGAAAGAAATCTAAGAATTCGTAATGATCTGTTCTATGTTCCCATTCATCGTACAAATTATGGTTTAAATAATCCTGTAACTCGTTCGTTAACATTGTATAACTTTATCTGTAGTGAAGTCGACCTTTCTATGAATAGGGATAATTTCAAAAATATTGTTCAAAATCTATTTCATTCTTGAGTTGAGCCTTTCTATGAATAGGGATGATTTCAAAAATATTGTTCAAAATCTATTTCATTCTTGAGTTGATAAGTAAATTGTAATTAATGTAAATACCAACCTTTTTGTTATCAGCAGATTGTTAAGTCAAATCCAATTGATGAATAATAAATAAATCAATAAATAAATAAATAAAAATGTTGAATTAACAACCATAAATGTTTATGTAAAAAATTAAACGATAATGTTTCAATTAATTCCTTTGGTAAATTTATTTAATTATAAGACTTTTTTGATGCTGCTTTGTTTAAGGAAATTAGCTATTTGAGCTGTTGTGTTGTTTTATTTGAAAAAAAATTGTTTCTAATAAATAAAATCTACCTACCTGAATAAACTAATTAATATATTTTTAATTTTGCTCTTTTTCCAGCTCCAATATGAGTTGTATTTCTCTAAACTCGTGCAATCGTACTCAATGAAAACACTTCAAGGTGTTCCTGCGGTTTCACTCCTTCCAATTCAGGGAAACACAAATACGGCATTAACATCTGACGAGACTGGCCCCACAGAGTTTTTCCAAACGCTGCCGTCGTCGTTTAATAACAACAACACACCTCAATTTCAAAGAGTTCCTCTACCTGTGGTTGTACCTATTCCAAATGAACAAAATAGATTTCAAACCGGTTGGACTTTTGCAAGTGCCCCACCAGGTGTGTTAATAGCGCTTCCCAACAATGCAGCTCTTCCTATTTCTTCGAACAACGTTGAAAATAAGCGAGTTCAATCCAACTATTGTTTTGATTACTCTCAGTTTCCCATTGGATATCTTCAAGCGCCACCAGCATCAACGGTCCCAATGCAATATAATGTGGGCCAATCCTACTTGCAACAACCACAGCAGCAAGAACCTTCAGCAGAAATACATACTAAATCCATGTTCGCAGCTGCTGATAATATGAAACACCCCAGACCACACTTTGAGTTCAGAGACAAAGCCTCTTCGTCGTTTCCATTTTCTGATGATAAAACTAATGAAACAATTTCAAACAGGACGCAGCCTCAATCTAACCGAATGATTTCCAAAGAACGAGTATGTGGTAATAAACCTAAGAAATACGATGATTTAGAGATCAATGAAGACAAGGCAAACGGCCAGGAGTCCCAAAACTTTGAGGAAACTCGTTTACCAATGTTCAATGAGGATTTGCCATCCCCCCATCAAAGTTTAAAGGTTGATAAATTACCCAACATAAACCCGAACAACTCTTTCCACCAGCAACAAACCCAAAGTGGGAGGAGGAATGTACATCAAGGAAACATACCTAATACCATTGATTTCCGTACCGACGACGACGGTGACGGCGACGCCGACGACAATGAGTACATCAAATATATAAAAGAAATGAAAGAAACGCACGAGAAAAATGTCCCTATTCCTACAAGCGTGACTCCCCAAGAGCACAGCATTGATAACATCACGACAACACTTCAAATACAAAAAACACAAAAAATCGATGAAACGAATGTCAGAGACGATGAAAAAATAAACGACATGGAAGACAACGAAAGGAACACTTCATCGGCCTCCTCAGCTCCTTTGGATGGTAAATGTAGCATAGAAAGTATTGGCGATGAAGCCCTTACTTTTCCGAAGAAACCATTGGAATATAAGACCAAGAGAAACATATCTAATACTACTCCTGCCAGAAACATAGATCCCAGTAGGGATACGGAACAAATAACTTTATTTAATGGGACAAAAAATTCCAAAGATGAAAGCACTGGAGCAAGTAATAGAACCACTGCAATTATTGATGGTGATGTAGGTGAAAATAAAGAAAACACTGAAAATACACGTATGGATCTCAATACCAACCCCATCAGCTACCGCCCTCTACACTTTGATAAGAAAGAGAAAATGTCGATTGAAAAAATAGAAAATGCCATTTATGGAGAGCTCCTGACGAAACCTGAGAGCTTGACTTCTTCTGCTGGCTTACCAGATAATCCGAGAGGAAACGGGGGAGACGATAAGGAAATTGAGCGAAATTCTCAGGAAACTAAGGGGTATGAGTTTGCTAATTCGGGACAGGACTTATATGAACAGGATCCGGTAAAGAGGTTGGATGATGGACAGGAGCAAGTGGCACCATATGCATCGGAAATTGAGCAGATTGAAGTGAAACATGATGAAATTGGAGACAACAGCCAAGAAAGTTATCCTTACACCGATAATGTTGGATCAATAAACGAACAGCAGTATGATATACAAAATTACGGTTATTCAGATCCAAATGCAGACGCAAGCCAGTCAGGTGTACCACAGCAGGAATACTCCTACACCGAAGATGGACAACTCCCTCAAAGTGAAAACTATGCTCCTGTAGATTACCAAAACTATGATGGATCTCAATACCAAGGCGAATATGACGCCAATGCATATCAATACGATTATAGTCAGGCACAATACGATGAAGCGGGCCAACCACAATATACTCCTGAAGCTTACAGCCAAGAATATCAGCAAGATCCTTACACGGGGGAATATGCCAATTATGAACAGATTGCTCCCAATGAAGGAGAACCTTCTAACCAAACATACGCCGCCGAAGGAGACTACGCAGCTGTGGACCAAGAAGTTCCTGAAATCCAAAACGAGGATAACGTTTCTTCAGAACAGGCAGTATTTGAGTCGGAAATAGATTTTGCCAAGCAAATTCCGGAAAATGTCACAGAACCTAATCAGAATATGGAGGAAAAACCAGGCCCAAATGCAAATACAGAACAAGAAAACGCACAAAATGCAAGCCAACCTGCTTCAATATTATCCACAGAAAAAAACAGTGATCTTGCTTCAAAGAAGAAAAAAAGAGTCAATTTCGTTGATAGTGAAACAGATGAAAGCTCTACAATACAGAAACAGGGAGGAGTGTCTAGTGAAAGTGATTTTGACTTCTCAGCTAATTAAAATTATATTTTACAGATAGTTTTAAAAACTCATGCATAAAATAAACTTTAAAGTATTATTTTCAAACGCTCCTTACGAATTTTTTCGCTTCGGTTCACGTGTCAAAAATATATTATAATTTGCTACAGCAAACAAAATTAGATAAGTATAGATAGTAAGGACTTCCCTTACAGTAGGATTATCTATCTCTAGATAGATTTTTGACTCGTGAAGCGAAGGGAAAAACAACTTTTTTTTGTTCGAAGTGATGGTCGAACAGTGTATTTTTTTTAATTTATAATGCACTCGCACTCAAGGGGATATGAATACCCTTATAATGATTTAACATGTGCGAGCAAGTAGAGAAGGAATAAAGCTTTGTCCGACTAGTAGATTGGGGGAGAGGACATGTAAGTTGTAACTTTAATTTTTCACGGAAGTGACCCCTTCCAGCCTACTGTTACCTGAAAAAGTTTGTCCGATCAGTCGTTTTGTGAATACATCCTTTATAGTTAATTTCTCTAGATGAGATACGTAATCTTACGGTCGCTTCCCGGACATATGAATCCATAACTTGCCTTATACATAGTACCTATTAATCGCAAGTAAAAATTAAAATGGTCTACGAAGGTATTTTAAATGTTAAAAAAGAAGCTTTTTTCATTTTTTTTTTAGCTGAGTGCTTACATTTGTTTAATAATAATTGAGAGCGCTCTAAACAAAATTGATTCAGAGGACGTTCGGAGTTTGCTCAATATATACTCGAACTTTGTTCAGAGCTCTTTTGACATAAGGACAAAAATAGGATGGAATTTTCTATGGACTCCGAAACTGCCCATCCAATTTTGTATTCCTATTATGTTGTGTGGCTTCTTTAAGTCGTGCAAGTTAAGAGTAAAGATCACCAATATCGTTGCATCAGGAGATTTGATGACTTTTAAGTCAATTGACACTGTTATTGATGAAAATGAGATCGTCATTTTTCCGACTGAATTTTTAAATTCTTTTGATATGCCAGGAATGCAGCCACACAAGCTCTGTCTGAAAATTGGTTCACCGTTCATTCTTTTGTGTAGCTTAAATCCACCAAAATTATGCAATGGTATATGATTTTGCATCAGAAGAATAATCGGAAACGTTCTTGAAGGAACGATATTGACTGGAAAACTTAAACGAGAAGTCATCTTATTACCTCGAATACCTATGATTCCATCAGAATCAACAAAACCTTTCAAAAACCTACTATTCCCGATACGTTTGGCTTTCGCGATGACGATAAATAAGTCGCAAGAGCAGACAATGGCAGTTTGTGGATTGAACTTGGAGAATCTGTTTTTCTTCCATGGGCAGCTATATGTTGCATGATGCTCACGCTTTTTTAAAACCATCAAATTTATTTGTTTTGATGAAGTACAGATTAACAAGAAATATTGTTCGTCATTTAGTTCTTAATTAATGGAAAGCACTGGTTGCTACTTATTTAAATTAATGTGCCTTATTTATTAAATTATATCAAAACTAGATGTTCCGGCAGACGTTTTTCTGCACTTCCGAGCAGATATCGCGGTGATATAAACGATGATAGATAGTTTATTTTAAATACGCCCGAATGTATTATATTAAAAAAAAAATTCAATAGAATACCTGTTTATAACAGCTTGTTAAAAAAAGCATCACCTAAGAATTGAACCTATCAAAAACAATAGGATATTTTAAGACCGGATCACCGGATACAACTTTTTTTCTTTTAGCCCATTTCATCAAAAATGGTGGGTGTTGGGAGGTTGAAAAAAAATCCAAATCAAATCATCGTCTTCTACCATCTTCTACCATCTTCTACCAACTACCATCTTCTACTGCTAACTATCTTCGACCATCTTCTACCATCTTCTACCAAATACTATCTTATACTACTAACTATCTTCTACCATCTTTCACCATCTACCACATTCTACCATCTACCATCTTTCACCGTCTACCATTTACCATCTTTCACCATTTACCATCTTCTACCATCTACCTTCTTCGGCCCAACGTCCTAGCTCCCAAATCGACTTACTCCCACGAGGTAACATGAACTAACTCCTACCAAATTTTGTAGTGGGGTTTAGTTCATAATATTAGGAGAAAATTCAGTTGGGACATAGTTCATTACGAACTTATTCCCAATGAACTAGGCCCAACCCATCAACCAGTGGTAGTTAGTTCATATTGTGCACAAAGAAGAAGTGGCGCTGTTTTCGTGCTGAATGTTTGTAGGCAAAATAGGATAAACCTGTAAGAAATTTAATTTTTAAAAAAGAATTGAAATTTAAGTAACCTAACAGAGTGACGAATAAAATAAAATTCGTGCAGTGTTTGGAAAATTATTTTGGTAGGGGGGCCCCTGCGCCACGCGTCAAGCGCCCTTGCTCATTTTTTTTCATATAATTTTTGTTCCCTTTAAATTGTTTGGTATGCGATTTTTTACCAAAATAATTTTCCAAACACTGCACGAATTTTATTTTATTCGTCACTCTGTTAGGTTACTTAAGTTTCAATTTTTTACTTTGTTAAAAATTCCATTAAACATTTTATACTTTTTTCATTCCAAAGCATTAATTTTTGTTTTATTTTCTAACGATTGGGAGTTAGTTCATTTGGGAAAAACCAACAATACTCAACTCTTGGGATTTAATTCATATTTATGGGACTAAGTTCATTCTACATTTGGGACATAGTTCCTTAAAAATATGGGAGTTAGTTCACTTCACATGAACCAAGTCCCATATTCGGTGGGAATTGGTTCATTGGGAGTTAGTCGATTTGGGAGCTAGGACGTAGGGCCACCGTCTTCTACCATTTATTCCCATCTACCATCATTTACAATTCACCATCTTCTACCATCTTCTACCATTCACCATATACCACCTTCTATCATCTACCATCTCCTGTCATCTTCCATCTTCCATCTTCTACCGTCTACCATCTTCTACCATCTACAATGTTCCATCTTCCACGTCCACCATCTACCATCTTCTCCTATCAAAAAGTGTTTTTCTTTGGAAAAGCTTTTCGAAATAAATATTTTTGGAATACCTACACATACGTATGTAGTACTTCATATAAACGAAATCTATAGCGTTCACAAATTTAAAATACTAAACAATAAAACAAAATCGACATATGCACATACTTTGTTTTTGTATTTAACGTTTATTTGACTTCAAATCAAAAATCAAAAAATCCTACTAATATTATAAATGTGAAAGTTACGATGTTGGTATGCTTAGATGTTTGGATGTTTGTTGCTAACAAACGCCAGAACGGCTAAACGGATCTGGATGAAATTTGGTACAGAGCTAGATTAAAATCTGGTATAGCACATAGGTTTCTTTTTATCACGGTTTAATGTAGGTATGGAATTATAAAGCTATAAAAGAAGAAGAAGCTAGATTACGATAGACGACTCCTCTAGCTACAGTTTACTTCTTGATCATCTGAAACGCGAGGGAAGCCGCGGGTAAAGGCTAGTTAATATATATATAAAATTATGACTGATTTTTCTTTGAAATAAATGACTTTTCAGATTTACTAAGTGAGCTTTTAGTGTATTTTTTTCGCACGCATAATACACTCATACGTTTTGCGTATAAATAAAAAGTATTCTATGTCCGTCACCTGGTTCTAAGCTACCTCCATACCAATTTTCAGCCAAGTCGGTTCAGCCGTTCTTGAGTTAAGAATGGTGTAACTAACACGACTTTCTTTTATATATATAGATTAATAATAAATTACACATTTTCTGTTCATTAAAACTTATTTTGAAATTGTTATCATTCTTTACCAACAATCACTTCCTTACAATACCAATTTTAATATCTTATTAATTGAACGCAATAGAATAAAGCCGCAGCAACGCGTGGCAGGGTCTGCTAGTATTGTATATCTACAACATAATACCACTATTTTAGCGTTCTTTGACTGAACTACAACAAGTTCCAGTTCACACTTTTAAAAAACTCGGCACGTTTTGCCAATCGTATTTTGATTTAATACATATTTTTGTATTATGTATACATTTATTTCGATTTATCTTATACCCAACGTATTTTTGGCGACCTTTTTTAAACATTCTCCAACCATTAAAATATGACAATTCCACAGCAAAAAAAAATCTTCAGAAAAAAAAACAAGGTAGCTTTCAGTAAAAAAGGCATGTTTTTTTTGTGAAAAAGGTTTATCAAAGTCATTCCGCCCATTTGCGACCCGCGCGAATAAGATTGTTTTGCGAAAATTTAATGTTTCATAAATTTATTCCGAAACCCACTCTTTCCTTGAAATGAAAAACAATTTTCCTTTTGGAAGGTATAGTATAGGTATCGCACCAAAAACACGTCTTCATCGAATATCTTTCTTCAAAGTTGACAATCACGTTTCGAATACAAAAGTCAGAGAGGATTCCTCGAGGAAAAACAAAAACTTTCCATAAATGCAAATTTCCAGCGAAATTACCATATGGATTATCACTCTTGGAAAATAGCTGTGATGAGCCCAACCACAACCTTAACTTCTATATTATTCTTTCCTCTCCATCGCATCGAGCATCGAGTGAGAAAGGGGTATAGCGTATAGTAGTTGAGGTTTTTGGTATTTCGTGTGTTCGCAAATATCTACCTTTTCCATCCATCTTTAAAGACGAAAAGGACGAGGGCAATACGCACACATCGACACCAATGAACGAACTTTTGTTGTGCTTTCCGGTTCCTGTGAGCTGTGACAGTGAATGTGTTAGCATAATGACTTAATTGCTTGCATAATTTTTGCTATTTCGCTCTTTAGATGTATGTGGTAGCTAAGTGTTTACATTATGCGATAAAGTCTCGTATCTGTCGTTCCAGAAACACTTCAAACCGCTTTCAATAATCAACCCAAGTTCTCGCCTTTACGCCTCTGCGAGGTCCTCGTAAAATGTAAAAGTGAAAATGCTACTTTGCCTGCTATACTACATATACGCCAGCGTCAAGCAGCAGAGAAGAGAGAACATGCTTGTATAGCTTGTAGCTTGTAGGCACATCAAAAGCAATTGCAAATTATTTCTCGTTGAATCTGAAGTAATTTGTATAATTTGCTCATTGTTCCTGAGAGTATTTTACGAAACAGACATGTACGTGCGATAAAGTTTTGTGTATGTGTAATTAGAGGCCTAGGTAAAGCAAGGATTTGCCAAATGATGTCTCATGTCTGTAGTAAAGCACACCTGCTTCTTCTACAGCTACTGCTACTGCTTCTGCTTCTGTTTCTTGTCTGAACGTTAGAGTTAGATAAATCATTCCTTAGATGGTGTCGTAGACAAGAAAGGTGTTCCTTCCCTGTATACTTCTTGGTTTTTGTGATTATCCATAATTTTAGTGGGTTCGGTGTGAAATTTATGACTATTGTTGGCCGATTATGAATGTCGGTTTGGTGTAAAGAGAGAAACGTGCTTACAAAATAAAAAGTTCGTGATCCCAATTGCCAGTTCCCAGTTCCACGAGTAAATCGTTAAGATATTTACATTTTTATATACGGAATGCGGAAGCTCATAACAGTTAAACATCTATCTTATACCAGGAGCTGGCTTAATACAGTTACTAAAAACTGATCTTATGTTCATGAAGATAAGTATCTCTAAAGTCAAATCAAGAAGTTAAGTTCTTTTTATACAAACTGTTTCAGTAAGTTGTATTTTCTGCCTCTAATAACAATTTAAATAGATGATGGCGTAATTGTAAACGACAGATATTGTCGAATAATTGTACCGCTTGGCAAAGAAGTTTTCAACATTTCAACGGCATGGAACATGGACGCCATTATTAGATTAAACACTTACTCAGAGTGCGTGTATGAAGAGGTTTAATTGTTTCATATATAGCGTCTTTCTGATTAAGACGGACATTTTGGACCTTTGTTGATGATTAGCAAACAAATTTCATTGCTAAAATGTCCTTATACTTTCTTTTTGAAAATTTTAAAGATCAAATGATGGATCAAATTTTTAACATGTCATTTACTCGCTTATTAAAATGACCTAATGGTCTCATTTTTAGCGTAGCTGACAGATATTTATTCGTAAGAGCCGCTGTCAACGTCCAAATGCATTTCGCAAACCTCTCTTAGCATTATGATATTTATTCCAAATTCTATGAACGAAATGTATCCACGGAAAGAATTCTTAGATCATGAAAAATAAGCTACAAATCACGTAAAATGAATCCAAGTTTGAACCTTGGATTGGAAAATAATAAATCTATACTTTCTATTTGCAATTTTAGAAAATTTCCGCAACGAAGATATTGATACTCTCTAATCATATTTTAACATCTTTTAGTATCAATAATTCGATCGAGAGAAGCAAAACATTACCATTTGCAAATGACAAATTGATCCCAATGAGTATCAATTTTATATTTACTCGATTGTAAATTGCAAAAGCGAGTCGTAGATTCCCATCTTTTTGTTTTGAATAAAAAATCTGTTTTTGAAAAAACTACTGGTAAAGTCGTAAATTGCAACCCCAATTTGCAATTTGTAACATTATATCGCTTTGGGAGGAAGCAACTTTTATTGAAATGCATCTATTATTATTTATTGAAAAATGTAACTTTTACTTACTTGGTTGATTCTAGGAATCGAACTCGAGGGCCTCTGCATACCAATCTAGCACACATCTACTAGGCCATGGTAATGTATCCAAGTCGGATATCAAAATTAATAATAAGATAAGCAACCTGAATATGAGTTACATTTTGGGGGTGTTTTGAATTAAGATTATGTTTTATTGGCGAGAAAATTATAGTCGTCTTATTTTGGACGTCTAACCTCTAATGTAAATTTTTTTGTGATGATCATTTAAATAAAGGTAAGAAATTGTATATAATGCGTAGTTGAAATTCAACCTTGTACTCCCTATGTACATAATAGAACTACAAAAAAGGCATTATTGGAGACACAAGCGGGGCCAGGGCCCTAATGACTTATATTCTGAACGATATTCTGCGTTGATATTCTGGTGGAATATCATTTCCCGCTGAATCCGAATGGCTTACAAAGATCCACTTTTAATATTAACCAGATTTATTTTTCGAGGATTTTTCATTTCCTCAAAAGAGACAGTACAAAAAAAAAAAATAAGAAGATAATTATTAGTTGGAGGCAGGGATCGAACTCGGGACCTTCGACGTAGCCGTCAGACACACTTGTGTTGATTTTAACATTCAGTGAATGTAAATCACGAAATAATTTTAGCAAATCCAGATTGGTAAAAAGTATAAATGGAATTATTCAGTTGAAGTAGTAAATTGCGACAAAAAGGTTGTAATTTACTTTCAAGGGCGCAAGCTTGAATTATGACTTTTAATTGTAAATCTCAACTTAGGAATTGTTGTAATTTGAGATGAATTTAAAGTTAAATTGCAATATTTTTCTATCAGTTTCGAATCAAAGCGCCGTGATTTACAAAAAAAAACATGTTTTGTACATTGCAACTGAATATTTCGCAATTGGTGATTTTTCAATTCTTTCCGTGTATCTGTTGCACTTTCCCATCGGAATTTCACGGTTCAAATAAATCTGATGAAAAAGCTTTATTCGGTTTTTGTTATTCTTTTTATTATTTCAGTTAGTACTTTATCACCCATAAAACTGATCAGTACTTAACAAATCTTAGACGAAAGGTAATTGACATGGCCATGGCAACTCCCTTTGTTTGCATGCTCATTTAAATGGGTTGCCAAGATTATAATCTTTTGTGGGGAGTCGGGGCAGTTGCCAAGGATGCCCTCCCTTAAATCCGAGCCTGATTGTAATTTTTGAAAAATTGCTCTAAAACAACTATTAAATAGTTGCGTAAAATTATGTTTGGAGTGCCTTTTTCTTCTCCACGTTCAGGAAAACATAATTTAAATTGCGAAATTATGAATAACACAAATTGATGTTAAAACATCTTATTTGCGATGATTATGGTCTACCCAGAAATCTTAAAACTAAAGTATCATTTTTTTTTGTACAATCAGCACGCATCTAAGATGATATTGATACGTTTATCATGATTTTACATAGTTCATATTAGGCGTTAGGAAATAGCGCCCAAGGAAATATCGCCCAAACCGATTTGGAAATACCGCCCAAAAAAATTTTTAACGCCCAAAATCAAAAAAAAGAAGGAATTATCACCCAAAAGTTAGGGCTTAACACCCAAAATTCCATATCACCCAAATTAATAAATGGCAATATCGCCCAAAAATTTTATATGGGAATTGTTTTTGCAATATTTGGGCGATATTTCCAAAATTTTGGGCGTAATTTCCAATCACTATTTTAAGTAAAAATGTTTGGTTCTCATCACCCAAAAACAATTTTGAAGCATGGAACATTTACTTAATCTCTTGTAAAGTGTATTGAACAATATCCTTAAGATTTGGAAATTAAATTCGGTGCGTGGGGGGGGGGGGCGACGCGGGGGGCACGCGGCTTTGCGACCGCAGTGACCAGGCGGGAGCGTGCCGTCTGCGAAGGTAACATTTACTTAATCATTTGTAAATTATAATTACAAAGTTTGTTTGCGGCCCGCCCGGTCACTGCGGTCGCGAAGCCTCGTGCGCCCCGCGACGCCCCGCATCCCCCGCGTCACCCGCGTCGCCCCCCCGCGATGTAGGTTGTTTTGACAAATTTTGTAACTATAATTTATTTTTTTTTTTTGCAGCAATCAGGAATCTACTTCGGAATTAGTTTATTCAAAACTTCGAAGAGGCTTACAATATTTGTCATCGAAAATTTTTCTTCAATCTCCGCGAACGCCCCTGGATGTAATTGAGGCTTTTCAACACGAGTCCATATGGAACACATATGGACTATCTAAGGATACTAAGTGCCCTAGGTCTTTTTTTAAAGCTTGCCTATCAGAGCCTTGTAGGCATTTGAAAATGTGTAACGTTTGCTTTATGAGATTGCAGGGTCAAGCTTTGGCAAATAATGAGGAAAACTGTTTGTGCCCATTATGCAGGCAAATAGTGGTAGATAGTATATACAAGTATTTATTTGAAAAATAAAATTTTGGGCGATATTTCCCCTATTTGGGTGCTTTTTCTTTTTGTACTTGCACTTTTGGGCGGTTATTCCTACTTTTGGGCTTTAATTATCCTTTTACACCATTTCGGCCTCATATTTTGGGCAGTATTGCCTTTTATAAAAACAAACTAAAACAAGGAAATAGCACCCAAAATGGAAAAATAAATACAACAACAATTTGTTCGGCTATTTTTTGGGCGTTATTTCCAAATCGGTTTGGGCGATATTTCCTTGGGCGCTATTTCCTAACGCCTTCATATTAAGGGTTTATTAAAGTTGTATAGGAAATAAAAAGGAGAAACCAACGCACATTAGTTTTGAATTGCTGTTAATCGCAATGTGAGAAACTTTATCCGGTTAAAGTGTCAAAATTCGTGTAGGGCAGTGGGCGTTCCTAGCGGAGCGAGTTTTAGAAAGAAGAAATTTCGATACAAATGTTTCACTTATGATTTCTTCTTCCTTTTTGTTGATCATTAAGAAGATTCCGTTTCTTTTTGTGTTTCTTACGATATTAAGTTTTGTTTTACTGTTCGGTGCGATATTACCATCGTATCACTATTGGTACAAAAAGCCGTTTTCCTTTCTCAAGATATTTCTTGATCTGCTAATTTATCAGTAATTCCACGAGCTTGAAGAGAAAAGACGTTAGTGCAAGTGCATTCGATAGTTAGTTTCGAATTTCTTTTTTGGGTTTTTTAGTATAACTCCAAAGGGGTGGGAAAATACCCTGCCTTAGATGACCAAATTTGTGTCTCAACACTTCAAATTCAAAATTTCGGTTGAAAGAATCAGGAAGCCCAGGGATATACAGGGTGATTCACCAGCGTTATGCCAAAAAGCTAGAGCGTGTAGGTTAAGTTGAGACAAGAAAAAAATCGTATAGGAGGGGGGGTCTATTCCCCTCCGTGTAGCCGGGAGGGGCAATTTTCTGAAAAATTGACTTATTTTGTAAAAAAAAATATTTAAAATCAACGGGTTCGTTTACAACACCGTGTTATACTTTTTTGGAAAGCCAAAAACTTCTCCTTTTATTTTGTTTTTAAATTAAATTGTTTTAACGAATAGTTTAAGAAATATAAATTTTTAAACTCAAAATTTTGAAAAAAAATTTGAAAAAATAATTTTAAAACTAATTTTTTTCAAAATTTTACGTAATTAAGTATAATTTTTGTTCTCAGAATTCAACGCTTCCATTAATCTTTAATCCAACACTGAAAACCGTATGGCTCTACGACTTTTTCTTGCCAAGGTATTCAAAAATAACCGAACCTACTTCTTCACAAAAACAAGAAAACCTAGCCTTACGGGATGGCACAAGTGACCATTTAGCCAATTTTTTCGTGTTTTTGTGAAGAAGTAGGTTCGGTTATTTTTGAATACCTTGGCAACAAAAAGTCGTAGAGCCATACGGAGAACGAAAATTATACTTAATTACGTAAAATTTTGAAAAAAATTAGGTTTAAAATAATTTTTTCAAATTTTTTTTCAAAATTTTGAGTTTGAAAATTTATATTTCTTAAACTATTCGTTAAAACAATTTAATTTAAAAACAAAATAAAAGGAAAAGATTTTGACTTTCCAAAAAGGTATAACACGATGTTGTAAACGAACCCGTTGATTTTAAATATTTGTTTTTACAAAATAAGTCAATTTTTCAGAAAATTGCCCCTCCCGGCTAAACGGAGGGGAATAGACCCCTCCTCCCATACGATTTTTTTCTTGTCGCAACTTAACCTACACGCTCTAGCTTTTTGGCACAACGCTGGTGAATCACCCTGTAGAATCTTTTTTTTTTTGCATTTGCTTTGGTGAATTTTTGCGTTTCAATTTGTTCCACCCAAATACTATGAATGCATTTCTTAGAAAACTTGATGGAACATAATTATTCGATTAAAGTTTTCCATGCAAAACTAAAATATTTGAAGTATTGAGTATTTAAGACTAGTTTGGTGCATTTCTTGATAAACTCTTTATGGGCTAAACCAAAATCAGCTTCCAAGTTATTTGTTCTAGTCGAAAGTCTTTATTTACTGGGCTACGAATAAGGATTTTTATTTGGTCTTTATTTTCTTAATTATGTTGTTCTAGTAGAATTTCTTGTTTTGTTTTTAATAACTGATTTTATATTTTGCCATAAAAATACAAATTTGTAAAACAAACAAAAAATGCTTCTATAAAATAGTTTGATTTCTTTTAAATCTGTTTCACTGACTTTTAGCTGAGTAACACTGTGACACCAATGGTATCCAGGGAATATATCTTGGGATTATCTTGAAACATGTTCTCCGAGTTGGAAAGGTATTGTTGTTCAAAAATTCTTAAGGATTGTTATGTGTGCTATGATAGAGGCTTTAGTACTGGAGAAAATGTGAAGCAAATGAAACAGTCACGAACAATGCCAACCGATTGAACTTAATATGCCAACTTTATTTTGATTAAGAAACCTATACATTTTTTTTACATGGGAATAGATGCAAAATAATAGCTAGAGGGGGGCAAAGGGGCGGTTCGCCCCGGAAAAAACAAAAAAACCAATTTTCGCTGGATGTTAAGATCGTTCAACTAAGTTAAGTATCTTGTGTAATTTTTTTCGAAGAAATGTTTCTGCTGATTTTTTAAGCAGAGTATAAATTCAGAGACAGAAATGAAAATTCACACCTCGATAATGTTCATATAATATTTCAAGCATCATTATTGGAGTTTAATGGCATACGAAGAGTACAATCAATTAATTGCAAAGAAGTATCAAGAGAAATTATCGAATATTCCCCACATCATCAGTGCTTTCATTCATTATTTTTCATTAAACACTAGAATGAATCATCAGCAATCTACATACTCGTCCATATACATACATAGCTGAAGTGCTTGGTTAATGGATGACCAAATATAAGGAAAAGACAGATGAATTGGTTATTTTGGTTACAAGGATTCTTTATTAAGGGGTAGATATAGTTGATAATTGATCCTATATTATATATGGATTGTGAAGTGCCTTTTAAGTACAAATTGAATGGACTGTTCTTATGTTTTATTTTGGACTTTTATTTCCTCCTTGTTATGTGTGTGTGACCAAATACTTTATCAAAATCATGGTTTATGGAAACGACATTTTAATGAAATCGGCTAAATGGCTAATCATTGAAGTAGAACATTTATATATCATAAAAAAATATGGATTTTATATATAAATTACATGCAGGATGTTGTGTGCGTCTGCGCAGAGTGTGACAAGAAGCTAGAAGTTGTAGAATTGGTTAAAATAAAACTAGGAAAAATAACAATAAAGGGTCGACTGGCAGTTTTTCAAAAAATTGATAGTACGCAGTTGGCAAGGACTTGATCGATTTTACTCAAACTTAGTGTGAAATAGCTAGTTCTTTTTAGTTGTCTATAAGATTAAATTGCATATTTTTCAGTGACTCTTTTTCAAACGGTGACTTGAATATAACAAACCATTTTTTTCGCTTTTTCTAAATCGCTCAAAAATGACTCTTGCGATGTCAATTAAATTTTTAGTCTGCTTAATATGCAATAAACATCAATCTAAAAGAACATTTATGAAACTGAATATAGTCGGTTATGTGTGTATCTTTAGCATTTCTTACAAATTGGACTTGATTTTTCGAAAATCAAAGTTTTTTATCTTCAATTTTTATGTTTTTGTGTCTTTAAAAGTGGCTGTAACGATTTTGTTCAAAGTTGGAATTCAGAATGAAATACTTCTGTGAAGATTGATATTAGCAAAATTAGAAGGATTTAAAACTAATCCAACCTTCGGAGTATTTTTTTTTCTAATATTCACATGATACATAATAAAAGTTCCTTTTAGTACATAAAATATAACAAGACACTTTATTGGAACAATGCATATCTAAAGAAACGAGCCACAAAGATCCCACAAAATAACTTGTCCATTAACACGGAAACCTAGTTGCGTTCCCAATATGCTTTGCCTTAATAATTCAGCTCACTTCCGTTGCCAAGCTCGACCGCATTCTCTATATTCATAGGTGTGGGTGTCACACGTGCTCTTAACACCTCCAATTGTGTTCTCATGAATGGAAAACTCAAGTGCTTTGCTGTTTGATGAAGTTCTACAATAAGATGTAGCGATGCACTCTTTGGTATCCTCTGATTTTGAATTCACCCAACGACGCACGATGCATTCGGTGCCAAGAAATGGTATCCTTTTTAGTTAAATAATGTTATGTATGCGTATTGAGAGATCTTTAATCAATAAATGATTAAATTGATTGTTATTGGATTATGATTATTTGAGGTTGTTATTTTGGTATTAAGGAAAACAATTTGGAATCAAAGATGACACATGAACCATTTGGGTGTGGGTGAGTAGATGTATGTTTGTTTTCCTTTTGTGAGATACGAGGAATGGGTAAATATGGTGGCGTAAGAGTGCAATCGCTTAAGTCCTTCAAATTTGGTCGAAATTTGTCGTCCAATTCCAATATTTGATTATTATTAACTGGGTGACCTCACAGACGTTTTCCTTTCCATATTTCAATAAATCGATTCAGAAGATATTTATAGGACTAACGGTCATGTTGAATGTTGATAAATTATTATTATTTAAATTAAGCTATTGGAAATGTGTAGAGAATATACTATTCAGGTTGAATTCTAATAAATAAAGTCACTGATGAATTACAACGAAATATTTTATTTTTTTCTATTAATTCTCCAATCACAATAAACTGAAGGTTTTATGGTTTTTAAATCACTTTCTCAAACTCTTTTGAGTGATAGACGAAAACTCTTAACAGAATTAAAATATTTCTAGAATCCCATTTGAACATCTAATAATGAGTTTCAAACACACAGACAATTCTTATCAACGTTGATACAGTCGTGTAGGAGGAGTTCAGTGATAAACCCAAGTACAGAAGAATCATGTTATATAAATATGAAATATCAGGATCCAACTCGAAATGTTTAATAGATATAATGCAATACGATATTAATTGCTCTGTAGATACATATGTAGGTCTCACACTCCTACTGACTGGTTAGACAAAGAAAAATATTTTAAATTCGCAAAATAAATTCTATTTTGGATTAGTCTTCTAATCCCAGAACTGGAAGCATATGAAATGATGACCTATAGGGTGGAATGTTGATGTACTCCTAAATCGAAAAACAATCATAACGGTTAAATAAATGAAGACCAAATAAGGTCAGACAAAGCTGCCTGTCGGTTGAGCCAATTTCTTGGAAACTTAATTCAACAAATTATTTCGGAATTGATATTATAGGTCTTATATGGATGGTATTGGTATGTATCTTTCATAATGCAAAAGACGTTTTTTGCTCGAAGTTCTTATTTTTACTAGTGATTTTAGGCATTATTAGGCATGCAAGTCATGCATTCGTAAGCAATTTGTGACAGTTAAACATGACATCACGGTGATAGAGAAACCGAAAAAAGTGGGTCCGACAGTTCTGTTCGTCTCTTTGTCTGTCCGTCTGTATATATAATGTACAACCTTAACGCTTTGAACTTGGTATACAGTCTTTTTCCTACAGAGGGTTTTAGAATTGGAATTTTGGTTCCAAAACGTATGATAGCAGGTACCTGCCATATGATTTAATGAGAAACTCATTTTTCTCACAACCGGCCCATTTTGATAAATCTTTCTGAATGGTGTTTTTATGTAAATTATGTCTTTTACTTGGAATATATCTTTCAGGAAAAGCCCACAAACGTAACCTCCCAAAGCACCGTTTTCCTTAAATCTGATTTTTTCGTAAGCTATTTGACGAATGAAAATTTGTATATGTAAGTTTTTTCAGTAAACAAAATAATGTTGTTTCATACGATTCTCCAAAAATGTTTAAGAAAAAATTGATATTTATTTTAATTTTGGTTATTTGAAATCGATCTTTTTTTTCAATTTTACTTCCCTGATAAGAACTACGAAATTCTCTCAAAACAAACAAAAATAGAATATGTTTAAAAAAAAAAAAAAGCATTTTTTGAAAAAAGCTTTTGGAACGATTTAAAAAATGGTGTTCTGAAATTTCAAAACAGTTAAAGAAATCAGATGGCTTTTCTAATAAAAAAAAGGAAAAGGAGCTAGTGATTTTTAATCGATTAATTAAATTTCCATACATTTCTTTCCTGATAATTTTTGTTTTCTAAATCTCAAGCTCCAAGACTACTGTCACGCATTAGATTACGTTCGTGTTCGTGAGACCCTTTTGTGAATTAATTTTAATACGGAGTTATATGGTATGCACTGGGCTTACATATTAATGAAATTATTTTAAAAAGTTAGCACCCACCCACCCCCTAAATTACAGAAGCAGTCAAGATTTGTAATTTGTCCGCGGAAATAGTACGGAAAAGCAAAGTTTTTTGCATTATATTGCGATTGTGCTGTATGTTTTCAATGTTATGATTTTCCGGTTTTTTGTTTTTATTAAAGTCTATGAAGTGTTATGTTTCAATTAATGTTTTTTTTGTTAACCTTTAAAATATTATTGTTTTATTCTATACTGGATATAAAATAAAATTGAAAAAGCTGTGGGTGAAGAGAACTGCCTTTTTAACCAAAAAATTCCTAACAAACCAGTCCACCGAATGCAATGAAGATTTTCACGTCATTTTGAAATTCAATTCAAAATTCCAAAGCCAAAAAAAGAATTTTTTTTTGTTCATTTTCGAGTTTTTAATGTGTTTTAAAGGTTTTTTTTTCAAACACATAACGCAAAAAGTTTTATTAAAATGGCCATAGCTTACTTCTACCTGGTTTACCTTTGCATAACTAACTCTGCTGTATTTGGAATTAACCAAAATATATATGCCTAATCATCACCAATTTGTTGTGCCATGAGAAAACCTCACTACTTAATCTTGCACAAAAACAGAATTCCAACATATAAACAACCACATATATTAAATGTTTGCACTGGCTTCCCTTGGTTGGTTCGGTTAAATAGTTCACTGTATAAGGAATTCCCATATAATAATTATTATGTACACAATTTATCATATTAATGATAACAAATTCCTGTTTGATCCTTGGAGACTAATTTACCAGGTCATCGTGTACGCTCGTTTTCGTTTTCGTTTCTTATGCAGCAATCTAAATCGATAGATCATTTCTTAAAGAACTCGAACGTTGCTTTGCTATTAATCTGCTTGATGATCATAATCTGTGTGCTGCTGGTTTCTTCATTATTTTATTCAAGAAGAAGTGTGCTTTTATTATTTCTCTATTAGGTACAGAAAAGACATGTCTCCCTTGTCACCAAAACCACAAAACCCCCAAAATCAACGAAAGTGTAACCACCAAAGTAAGTGCCTTATAGTAATAGCCCAAGCCAGTCCACAGAAAATCAGGTAATCGGAAATCAGTATTGCAATTCATAACACGTTTTCCTTGGAACGTTCTGCTGTTATTAATGTCACGAGACATTTAATATTTGGCTAAATTACCATCGGAATCCTTTCTAATTTGTCAGAGATATTTTACAAAGAAGCCTTACCCTCCAGACTCCTCGCAGTAGCTATACAAAGCCCACACCCACACCAGAATAAGGAATTTGTGCGTCACTTTGTACTACTTACTGTGATAAATGGCTTAACAAGTCGTGGTAAGGTCTCGAATTTCTAGTTGAATTCTCATAACTCATTTTTATGGACTTGTTTTCCACATGATAGAGTTGAAGTTGATGTTGGAATACATGCCACTATACATCCATACGTTTAGCAGAACAAATTAATACTGAAAATCCTTTAAAAGTTGAACGTGTTTGTAGAAGAACAAGGGCTTACAAACTTTTCACATTTCATGGAACTGGAACTGGAAGTGGAAATGGATGAGGGTTTCATCGTCGTCGGTCGTCCTATTTCTTCAATCAGGCTCACCACCCGTATACTATAGCATATTATATGACATGACATGTGGTGCGTGCGGATGTCTGACCGAGTGCCAATATATCACCAAGTTTGAGGCTCATGTCCACCCATCTGTCACTAGAATGAGTATTGTAATGCCCTTGTTAAACATTAATGAAATGCATAAATTTGCGATGATATCTCGAAATGCATTCCTCTCAACTCAACTTAACTCAGCTCAGTCCTCAAACCGAACCCAACTGAACCGAACGAAACCGACCCGACCGGACCATTTGCGTGCTTGAATTTGAGTACCTACTGCATTTCAGAGTTCTAGTGTTTACAAGCATTTGGGTTGGCATTAATTTTTGAAGTGGTATAGTCATTGTAGGCCCACTTCGCTTATCAGCTTTGCGTGTTTCTGTTTATGTTTAATACACTCGTTTTTATTGCTTTTGTATTTTGTTCTCTGGATTGAATATAGATGTAGAGGTAGTTATGTGCCTCTTCATATGAGTTGACACTTGGTGGCTTCAAACGATTTTTGTGAGGAAAAAAATATGGTAATTTGCAGGGAAATTAAGGCTATTGCAATTTATATTTCAAAAATTAAAAGTTCTACGCGAAGTTGATCCTTGGCTTGTAATTTAAAGTATTTTGCTTGATATTGATATAAATAAATGAAGAGCAGTTTACACACACAATAATCACACATGTAACTTTTTACGGGATATGAATTATAACAACATAAAAGTAGGATTTTTTTATGTTTTCCGGGAGATGATATTATTTCCAGCAACAATCGAACTCTTTGTGGGTCAAAGGCCGGCAATGCTTCCATTTATCTCTTTGTTCGAAGTTCGCACTTAATGTTTATGTATGTGGTTATTACTATTACACTTACTAGCTGCGACATATTTTACTTCACAACGATTTTCTCAAGAATTGTTCAACCGATTTCGATCAACTTAAAAGCGAAGCAACAGACACATACAATACACAATTTATAAGGTGCTAAGAGCAAATTTTGTGGTCCGATGTTCTCCAATAAGTATTGAACTACTTTTAAGAATTTATGTGGTTAAAAAGCCATACTTGCAATGAGCGGAATATTCATGAAATGCAAACACAAATATTGACCAACGCTAACATACTAGGGTTCATAAAAG
The DNA here is from genome assembly GCA_916050605.2 of Platycheirus albimanus. Taxonomy (NCBI): domain Eukaryota; kingdom Metazoa; phylum Arthropoda; class Insecta; order Diptera; family Syrphidae; genus Platycheirus; species Platycheirus albimanus. The sequence continues at coordinate 748,225 of OU696696.1, read as the reverse complement.
AAGTAGGAAGTACTCAACTGATTTCGATCAATTTTCTAGGTCAAAGTTGAGACGCACATACACTTTCACCCAGACACGGGCCTTTTTGAAACTTTTCGTGTAATTTTCATAATGTGTAGAGAGATATGCGATTTTTATTTTGATCAATCTGAATCAAAAGTAAGTAAATAATTTATTTATTGATTCGTTGTTTTGATACATTTCTTAACGATTGAATGAATTTAAAAGTATTGCTGTCAGCTTGGCAATTTGAATCATTATCTCATGTAAACAATGATTTTTCATGCAACTTGTAGTTTCTTCTTACTGTACGCCTTTTCAATACAACATTTCAGTTATATATATTTTTTGTTGTCCTAACTGCTTGTCTAATGATAGGTATGACTCGAGCCAGGCATAACAAAAAGTCTTGTTCCCATCATTATTTAAATAACCACTGTATTGTACAAACAACATCTTAAAAATTATCTTAAGACATTGTGCTTTGTCACTCTTTTGTATGCGTTTGGACCAATTTTCGAAGCACTTTTTCAATTTCGATTGAGGTACCTCTAAAACATGCATTGTCTGCCAAATATGAACTGTAGGTATTCGAAGTTTTGAATGCCCAAAAATGAAATTGTCTGGGGCGATGTGTGAGAGCTTGCATTATCGTGGAGTAGAAACACTTCTGGAAAACAAATGGTGGTGGTCCGTTTGGAAATTACCATTTAACATTGCCCTAATGACACGGACGGAACGGTGGAAAGATGCCCAATTATCCCAAAAAACAGTCCGTTATTTGTTCCGAAATGCAAGGAGCGCGATATACCTTTTTAGTATTTTAATTGTCGTTAAAAAGCCCATACAGCTAATTGTTTCTCATTTTCTGGTTCATGAGCATATTTCACGATCCATCGCCTGTCCCGATTTTATAAACGTCTTTTGAAACGATTGATTGTTTTCAAAAAAGTTTGCAACCAATTGATTCAAGCAAAGCATGGCTCTCACCAAAATTCTTCTTGTTGTTGGTTTAATTCAAGTCAAAAATCATAGAAAATCATTCCAAAAAAGTTCTCACGATTCAATCAAATTTTTGAAACTATGTATATGAATGTCTCGAATTCGAAACAATACAAATAGCATAGTGCGACAAAACGTCCTGAGTAGGATCATCAAACTTAAAAATTTCAATTTTTACAATGACATTGACAACGTCAAATTTGACGTACTCACACTACTGTTGCTATATGTCAAAGAGTTGCATAATTGAGGACATGATTATCTCAAATAAACAACCGAGATCTTAAGATCTTACATTGTTAGAATTCTTCTTTTGTGAATATTTTATATCAAAATTCTATTACTGCAAAAACCGAATCGCAAGCAACTGATGCATTCAAAGTCACCTTAATGAACGCCAATGCATTTTATGGGACAAAGTCATGGAAATTTGAACCTCTCGAATGCGAAATTGAATAGGGTTTACTTCTACACTAAAGGCCAGAAAACGATTGATGTCTGACACACAACTTTCGTTGTATTTGTATATAAAAATCTTATTATTATCGTTATGGAAGGACCTTATAATATTTACTGTTTTTAAGACGCGTTTTTATGGGTAATGCAACTGTACATCCAAACCAGTTTGTAAAGATTCTTTTTTGAATTTTAACATCTTTACTGTACATTTTTACCATAGTCACATAATTGTGTTTTTGTTTTCGAAATACCATAAACACAATAAAATACATATATTATGCAATTTTATCAAACAAATTGAGTTGTTTCTTACCTCAAACTTTTGAGACGCGCCAAAGTATAAGCAAAACATCATAAGTAAAATAATGGATTCTTCGACAATATTCGACAGCCTTTAATCTTTAATGTTTTCATTTACGACAACTGTCAGAATCACTTGAGTTCTTCCCTCAATTATGAGATTCATTGGGGTTGAATTAAATAAGTGCCATTAACTACTTGTGTTAGTGTAAGTGCACTTTGTGCACAAACGCAATTTTTTTTTGAAGTGATTTTCTAAGGAGTTAATATCACTTTCATCTTTTGAATTAAAAAGAAAAAAAAAATTAATATTTTCCCCACACAAAACAATTATTATTAAAAGCAAGCTCCTTAGTGCAAAATGATTTTTTTAAATGATGGCAATTGCTATTATTTTTGTGTCCAGGATTATAAGCTTTTTCCACAACATAATGTGCTTATCTTACCTATTCCAATTTTATCGTTATGTAGCTATATGGAGTTCTGCAAATACTTTTAAGGGTCCTTTCATTTTGAGTGAAACATACGAATGCGTTTCGAATTAAGACATTATATTAAAACATTTTCGCGTCACGACATTTTTATCATGATATTGTCAAGGCTCAAGGAGCACCTTATGATCCTTAGAATCAAGCTTGCCAAAAAGGAAAATGAAAATGGATAAACACACAAAGGCAGGAAGCATCTCAAGGGTTCACTTAAGTTTTCGGTTGAAATGTTGTGGGTTGTAAATAAATACATATATACATATATGTATGTGTGTGTATGTGAATGGCAATCAGTTCCGCACTCTCACCGATGAACGAATGAAGAATATATTCTGTGCTGTTTTATATATACGTAAAGAAAATATGACTAAAACAAATTTGCAATTTAAAATAATTGCGTTAATTTTTGCTGTTGACAAATTTTGAATGGAAATGATTACTGGAAGCCGTTCATGTTTTCAGTTATTTCACCCTAAGAGAATTGAGTAGCGACTACCGAGTTTTTGATGTTTGTGTAAAATACAACACACAAACATGCACAAACGTAAAGATCTTAAAGACATTCCATCCATCAGGGACATTTTAGTCTCCCGGGTCGTAAAAAAACGTTGCAAATACAGCTCCGTTTTTTATGCTCAGGGTTTATTCATATCGGTTGTGAAATGAATAAAAAAAAAAAATATTTCAAATTAATCTGAAATCGGATTTTGCTTGAAGTTTTACGTTGCATGCATTTTGCGACTTATTGAAAAAATGATGAGTGTTGATAGAACCTTACATGCATTGTAGCGCGATACAGATGCCTTCTCTCACAACTAGCTCCTGGACTTGTTGAAGCGTGAAGCACCTATATGTACATATGCACAATTCTCCGAAAATAAATTTTAAATCCATGAACCGTATATGAAGAGAGTTCAGAGATACAAAATTTAAACTAACAAGGGCGAATGATATTTTTGGATATGAAAGCACAAAAAAGAACTTCAAGTCAATTAAAAGGTACAATGCGTTTTCGTTGCGCTGTTAGCAATCTTTATTTATATAGTATTTTACTATTCATACTTTTATTCACCAATTAATAAATAAAATTGTGTTAATAATTGCTTCTGGCGTTGAAGTGTTGATTTGGTTTTGTAGTGGCCATCATAAAGTTCTGCTTTTGTTTTACAAATCAAAACACTTCGCTTTTAAGCAGTTTCCATTTTTTTTTTCAGAGAGATTTCGTTAAATATGAAGAACAGCTAGAAGAAATAAGACATTCAACTCCCGTTTCCTATTTTAAACGATAAGCTTTAAGAGTGAAGTCACTTTAACACTACTACTACAAAACGCAGTATCAGAAGTGCTTGGATTCTCACAACGACATCCGATAAATCTCTAATTCGATTCCGAATGTGCTCAAGCAAACAAAACCAAAGCCGAGGCCAACAAACAAGTCGTGGTTCAGGAGTCAGGACGAATATTATATAGCGTATCGTAAGCTGTATACGAAGAGCGAATTCAGGATAAGAAAAAAACACTTGCTCAGGAGAAAGACCACTACCAACATGAAGTCGAGAAGATGCAAATATGCTCTAGTAGAGGTGCGAAACTTTTATAATAGACTATAACTATCGATATTAGGATTCAATAGCCGCCCTTGGCCCTTAATTTGGTTCTGTGAAAATATAAAATGATACACTTTTTTTCCTGGCACTTTTCACTGGGCATTTTCATTTTATTATTTTATTTTAATTCGAAAGTTAAAAATGTTCTATCAAAAATTAGATCAATTTTCATTTATTTAGTTATAAATGAGTCAATCAATAAAGTTACACAACTACATATTAAGGAAACCTATTAGCGTTAATGGATTGCTCCAAATTATTTTTGCGGCTCAAAATTTTTTTTTTGTGGAAGCTATCAACGGTTTGTTGGAAAGGATGTGCTTTTGACGGCAGAAGTGCTCAATACAATCTCAGATCAATACATTAAATTCCACATAATGAAGAAATAATAATCAATTTTTGAAATAGCTTCTCTTCCAGGTGATATTGGTCTATTTGATGGAACCCATAGTAAGACTACTACGGTATACTAGAGGAAAGTTGGTAATTCGAAAAATGTGCAAATAGTTTGCGTTAGTAATTTCAAGATTTGCCGAGGACAGTGCATCTTTACAAGCCTTTCCGTGAGCAAAATTTTAGGTCCAACATATATTAATGGTTGAGAGTATAAGTCACTTGGGCAAGGCAAAATAATAATTCAAATTAAGCAGTGACAAAAAACGAACCCTTGCTATACCTTATTATCTGAAATTGTTTAAAAATGCAAAAATCGAATTCTGTTTATTATTGTGTCGCTTATTTCTTAAGTTAGGTCTTATGTTGTAAATGAATATATTAAACAGGATGTTTCCTAATTCGAGGATAATAATTTAAGAAATGGTTTATGGACATTTTTGAAGAAAAAAAATTTGTTCGTCAGTCTCATAAAATCTGTGTCATTTTCTGCATACTTGTCAATGATTTTTTTGCATTATTGTAACATTCACAAGAACAAATAGTTAAAAAATATGTTAATTATGCAGATTTAATAACAAATCAACCACAAATTCAAAAATTAGAAAGGGCAAGAAAAACGGAACACACTTAAAAACTAAGAATATGAAGGTCTAAAGAATTTAAAAACTAGTAGCGTTGCTACGGGTGGCCGAGTTGACTATATAAAACTAATTCTTATATCCCTTGGGACCAGAATTCTTTCGGTATAAAATGCTGATACTATACCGTTTGATAAATATTTATATGTAGATAGTTATAAATATTATATAGTGTGATTTGAAGTCAAATCGGTCCATAAATATGAATTTTCCAGAAAGGAGATTTAAAAAGTTCTTTAAACACCATCTTCCTATCTGCCTGTGAAAGTCCCGTCAAAATCGGTCTAGCCGTTTCCAAGATAAGTCGGAGCAAACAGATGGACGGCAGAATTTTTTAAAATTGCGCTTATGTTATAAGTACCTACCGTATAAACTTTCAAATGCTTATATTTTGATAATACGAACAGACACTTCTTTAACTATTTAAGCCAATATTTTATCTGAACATAAAGCCCTACAGTATTTACTGCTAGCATTAAGAGACCTATTTGCGTATACATGAGTAGGGTGTGCCAAAGTAAGCCTGATATCAAAATTGGAGATTGACCCTTGCTGTAAAACATTTTGTCTTCAAACACTTCCCAAATTATTGTCTACGAATTAGGAAAGACTGTGTTTATTTAAGCAAAAAACTATTTCTTCAAGATCCGGATTTCATAAAAATTTTTCTTTTAAGACAATACACACCATAAAGTAACCATAAAATGTTGACTTTTGAGAAAAAGAAGAAAATAGAAAATTTTATAAGTTTGATTTTTTTTCTGTTTTGAAAAAATTTTATTAAATTGTTTTTCTAAAATAGTTTTGAACAAACTACCATCAAAATTGAAGAAAACTTAGACTATTAGTTTTAAAATTATTTACACAGAAAACAATAAGTATTATTTCATCTTCTTAAAGCAGTTTATTTATTTGAACGGACAGTTTTAAAGCACTCGATGGCGGAACAGCAGCAGAATCAGCAAATCCGGCAGTGAATATAGACAAATTTCTTCTGTGTTCAATTCCAGGAAAGTATCGCTACGTTCCCAGTTGAAACCATTTTGAACCATATTGACTTGAAAAAAAAAATCGGTGTAGTCAATTCAAAACATATTTTTAACTCATATGTATTTTGCAGAAAAAAGATGAAACATTTTGTGCACGGCAACCAATGAGTTTTTTCCAATTCCGAATGCATTTACACTTGTATAGCCTCTGATTAACTACTTTAAATTTATAACACTAAGAACACCACCTGACTGATTTGTAATCCAAGCTCAAGTACTAGGCTCCTCTTTGAAAAGTTCTAACAACTTCATAATACAGAGTAGAATTTTCCAGACAAACGAGATAAGCTTTTCTTAGAAACAACACATCAACATTTTCCATCCTCATATAAATAGAAAACAGACTCTATTAACCTTGTTATTCCAGTGAGTGCTCATCCTCATACGAACATCCTGGAAAGTCCTCTACTTGTGTAAATTTTTGATTTCAGAAAGTGTGTTTGCGTAGATTTTGGAAACCATTGAACGCAAAAATAAAACTGCAAGTCTCAAAACTCTGAAAGTATAGTTGGATTTTGGTTGGGTCTTGTGTTCAGTGTTCACTCATGCAGCTTTTCCCAATTCAGGTGGTTTTCGTAATCTTAATCCTTCTCACTATATGTGCACACTTCCTAAAGAACTTCCTACATAAACCCGGCCAGGCTGGGAATATAGGGTAGGTATACCAAATATACACACAGTGCCTCTTTTGTATATGAATATTCATAAATGCAGATAAGAATTGAAATTGCAATAAAACAAATGGGGAGAGCTGAGTAATGTATTGAAAATCAATATTGGAATTAATTTTGCAGGAAGAGCTGGAGCGGAATTTGTCCTTGTCATGCGAGACGAAATACTCTGCCGTTGGTTTGTTGTTTGGTATGAATTCAAATGAAACGGATGTGGTGACTGCATCCTTCGATGGAGTTACATCCTTTCGTACATGAATGCAAAATGTGAGTGAGCATATAAATTCAATCGACAGAACACCAGTGTGTTTTGGCCAATGGAATGTCGGCGTGCTCGACGTATACTCACTCGACTGCTATAAATAATTGTTTGAACAAAAGGTTGTTGGTAAAATATTTTGTAAACATTGTCCATTTGCTTGTTGTGGATTTATACAATAGCATTACGTTCAAATTTACATTTTTGGACAATCAATCATGAGTGTTGTCTGTTGTCCTATACTAAGAGCTAGAGGAGTTCACTAACGAATAAAAGCGCCAAGTTTACTTATTAATATTTCATATATTCCTCCTATCTCTTTAGTGATGTAAATATGCATGTTAAACAAGTTTAGCTTCAAGAGGAATTTAGATTCTATTACCTACTTTTGCAAAGTTAGTTTACATAAAAATTAACAATGTTACAGAATACTCACTCTTATTTGTCGTTCCTCGTTGTTGTAGCTAAACTGAGGTAAATGGAAGAATATAATGCTTTAGTCTTTTTGTATAGGAATAATATTATTGGATTGAGATTGACACAAATTCTAAGTGTGTATCTTTAATAATATATACATTTGATTTTGTTTGCATTTTCGTTTGAATTCCGTCTCAGAATTATTTTTATTATTTTCCTCAAAGCCATTTGACCAACAGAAGATACAATTCAGGGGATGAATTTAGTTTGTGAAGCGTTGATAAGCGTCTATAAACCAAAAGTTGTTGAAGGCTACATTTAACCGACTCACACTTTAAACATTGCAAGGCTAATATATTTCACAGCCATAAAAAGAATTGGCATTATTAAAGTTTTGACTAGCATTATTCAAGTATTTATTGTCGTTAGCGATTGGGAGGTCCTAAGAGAAAGACACCGTAAGTTTGTCCAACTACTTAATTGATATGACCGCCTTACGTCTGCGGTTGAAAACTATTAACCAGATTTTTTACTATTTCTGAATACTCAGTCGGTCCTTTGTTTAGTATACTGCAGGGAGAAAATAAGACAAATCGAGCGATGATAACTGAATAATTTGATTTTGACTGTTTTAGTGAAAGGCCATTCGATTGAGCCCGATTCAGACGAGAAATTTTCTCTGAATCTTCACTAACGCAATATATACTAGAGTTCAATGAGAACTAGTAGACTTTAGACAGCTTGCACATCATGAGCGTATATGGTAAGAAGTTGATATTTAACAAAAGCAGTAAGAGCATCAATATACAGAGAGAACAAGAACACAAGATTGAACCTTTCGAGACGCTTTTGGTGGTCGACAGAAAATTTGAAAGGTTGTTTTTGTTTTGGACAGCCTGCATTTTTCCACTTAAGTAAGAGTTTGTTGATTTGACGACACTGGATGATAAATTAAAATGACTGAAAACTTCTTATCCAGGATGGAGTAATTTACGCAATTGAAAGCTTTTGAAAATCTTCATCCTCGACAATTGAAGATCTTCTACTACATTCATGAGCGATATAATACAATTATGTCTTTTCACTAAAACCAGTTATAACTTTTCGAAAACTTTTGAGAGGAAGGGTAGTATCAGTAATATGGCTATTAGTGTGAAATCATCCTTAATAAAATATTTTGAGGTAGAAATAACTTTCCCAAGTTTCCATTAAGTAGGGTATTTACTTGTTGTGGTTTAAAGTTAACAATATGAGTATTAATGGACAACAGGCTCTCTACAATATCTACATATTATGTTGTTTATAGCCTTAAAATTTAAACTGGACATAGAAGTTATAGTTTTATCGTTAAATACCGGTTCTTTTAAGTTTTCGCAAGTTTTCGTGCTAGAATCCTTAATTGAATAACAAACGTAAGTACGCAGACCTTCCAGGAGTATTGACACCAGCAACTAGATTTTCAAATGACTAAATTAAATTAAGATACAAAGTTAATTTTAAACTATGCCAGCATGCCAGAGTGCAACGAGCATTTAACAGATAACTGCTGTTGGGACAAAATTGATAAGCTGATGGTATCAAAAATAAAATAGTTAAATGTGAAAAGAAACAATTTAACTACGAATACAACAATTAACAGTAGTATTATGTACCCGAAGCTTTGTGGCAAGTAAGTCAGAAGATTTCGGCCGGAATCCACCAATTTTATTCCAGGATACTGCCTCTTGTGAAGAAGTGACAAATCCTCCAAAGCCTAAATCTTGTGGTGAACAAAAATTGCATCCCTGCCAGCCGTTAGGATTCAGTATTCACTTGTGGCTCTCTTGCATTGCATTACTGTTGAATAGCAAATCTCACTCACACAATATCATAACACGCACACACAGGAATAATTGAGAGTGTAAGTCGTTAAGTACGGCCAAGAATGAATATATTTTTAAAAACATTTCACAATATTCTAGGTTCCAAGGAACTTTCGGGTAACGGGGAACGTTTTGGTCCCCCAATGTTGTTGGTATGAAAATTTGTTTAAGATATATTTTAAAATATAAATCCACAGGCTGTTATTATGAGAAACGATGGATATAAAAAATTAAAATTAACTTTGTATTCATAATTAGTTGAATTCGTTTAAGGTTTGTATTTAATTGGTTTAAGTAAATGAATTACTGTGATACATTTAAGTATTTAGTAGGGAAATATGGGGAAGAGATGCAGGTAGCTACAACATTAATGCTAATAGATGTGTTCTACAGCTACACGCACCCAACATTTTTACCTTTCCATTAAAAAATATTTTTTTTTGTCAGGTTTGTAAATTCGGTGGTGGAAGTCCCACACCCCCCAAAAAAACTTAACTTTATCTCAAGTACATTTTGAATACTTAATGAATTCACCTTCAGTACCTTCTAAAAGTTTATTGTTGTAAAGTCTTGCTAAATCCTTTTACTGCACGCTATGCTTAAAAAAAAACTATTTTATAGTTTAATTTTATCATTTATATTCAAATATAATTGAGGTTAAAGGTAAGTCCATGAGCAACTGAATCAACGAAAAATTCCAACATTCGTGTCAAACTACATGAACGCCATGAAGTGCCTACTTAAATTTTCATATTAAATATTTTGTTGACTCATTACTTCAAATTGTTTTTTCTGTCCTTGTGATTTCCTTAAAAAAGTAAACAAAACATAATTATTTTTGAAACTCGTGATATTTTGCAGGTGTATAATCAGTTAAATTATACATTTTGTATACAACATACAATCGTGTTTAATTAAGGAGAAAATTTAAATTCAATATAAAGTATCCTTCATATTGTTTCTAGTCCCCTTCCATTAACCTTCATAGATACATACATACATGTATCATCTATATTGTTAACATAAATTATTGCTTTAGCCAGTTTTCGAGGTAATGAAAATGAAAATACCAGTCTATTATTTTTTTTTGTCCATAAAATGATAAATTTTATCTTTTATCGCAACAAAACATTTAAGTTGGAACATTGCACCCATTCATAGACGTAGGCTGGATATAGGATATGTGAACGTATTTTGTTAATCGCGTCAGTGTAATTGGTTTATCTCGTGCAATCTATTATGCAAAACGAAACATCCGTCAATTAGCTGCCATCACTGATGGGCTATAACTGTCGGCTATCATCACCATGATGAGAGAATATTTGGTTCAGAAGCGAAGCAGATGTTAAAATGTGTCCTAAATGCGTACATTTTAGGTGTTGCTGATGCTGTGATGGGCTACGCAATTTACATCGTTTATCATCCCATGCTGATTAATTTTCAATCGGCCATGTCACCTTTGTATACAGCTGATTTGTGACATGCCATTAGTTTACTGTTTTTTTTTTCGTTCTCTGCCATACTAATTGAATCCATTTAACTATGGCCAAATTTTATGTATTGATATCTATTTTACAGATGAAACATTGATGTTCATTCAAATTAAGAGATGCATTTTGTAAATGTTTGTTTTAGTACTTTTATCTTGTTTTTATAGGTCAATGTTATTGTTTAAGTCATAATGAAAAAACAACAACATTTCAAAATATACACAAAATTTGAGTCAGCATCAGTATCAAATTACAAATTTATCTCAAAATTTAGATTGCTTCAACATTATCCGATTTCTTAAATTATCTCGTATTAAACTTCGATTACTTGGCGTATGTTGAGTAAATTCCTCGTGATTTTATCTGGTTCCAGTGAGTCTTATTAAAACTCACACTTGCAAACTGTTGGCTTTTCTGATAGAGCCCAATCCTTGGCAGTCTGATGGATTTTGTTTATGTTCGCCGAAGCCCGACAATGATAAAAGTGGTTAAAGATTTGTCTAAAAATGCTTCCAAGTGATTGAACGTTCGATTCTATTTTACAGAATTTTCGCTACAACAGAAGAATGCACTCATGAATACGAAGCCGACAAGTACTTTTGTCAAAGTTGAAATGAAAAATCGTTTATATAGTATGTTTATCAATGTAATAAGGAATATTAAACAGTCAATGGGAAAGTTTCCCAAGACGTTTTCAATATTGGAGTGGTTTCATTTTCAAATGAAAGTGGCATGATAATATGCGAAAAGAGCAACCAACTTCATAGTGTTGAAATGTTTTAATTGTTAATCGTATAAAACTGGGAACACTCAGAATTGGAGAAAAAACTAACAGGACCTGTAAGAAAACTTAAAGCCAAGGCAGATATTTTTATAATTCTACAAATCATATAGGTACATACAATTACTTGTAATATGTTTAAAAAATACAAACACATGTATGCCGCCTTTTTAAAAAAATATTGTATTAAAAGTCTTATGAAGGATGATTCTTTAGAGTTAAAGGACTTCATGTTGGCAGCATTGTTTTCATTGACAGCCATGTTGTCATCTGCCATGTGATTTATGTTTACTTTGGTTTGTCATTTCATCATGAATCCAAAAAACTGTCGCATTTGGAGTGAAGACAATCCTCAATCCATTGTTTAGACTCCGCGCCATCACATCCAGAAAAACTGACAATTTGGTGTATTTAATGGGCTGGTAGAAACTTCTTTCAACACGATGATGGACAGGGGGTTGCAGTTAATGGTGACCGTTATACAAAAATTCCAAATATCAGTAATGACGGTTCTTACCTAGTATAATTTTTGTGTTCCTAAATTGAATCGTCTTTGTGTGGGGAGCTGAGGTTTTAACAAGACGTTCGCGTTTTGGACCTGTGATTTGGTCTCAAAGATAGTGCGACCTAATACTGTGAATCTATGTCAGGTCTCTTGCTTACACCGATAAACAGGAGACGATTGACGGCTTGGAAAACAACATTCGCCTCGTTATTGCCGATATACGACCCAAAAAGCTGCAAAGAGTGATTGAAAATTAGATCTTTAGATTGGATTACAAGCTCCATATACAAACCCGCCGTGGTGGCGCTATGCTAGAAATCATACTCAAATAAAAATTTCTAAGAGTAACCTTTCAAATCAAATCAATTTAATGGAAATGTATTCAATTTATAACAGTTTTAATTGATTTCTCTAAACCTCTAAAAAAACACGATTCCCAAAGCCAATGGACTTATGAAAAATGTTTATCCATATATTTTTTGGTTTTCTTTTCCATTTCATATCAAACCTGATATCAAACACAAATGTCTGAATGAATTGAAATATTTCAATTAAAATCATTTGTTTTCAAAACTAACTAAAATATCTACGGCGCAAACGAAAAAATAAAGAATGTTTTTTTACATGCCTTAAATATCTATTCACAAATAAATTGAGATTCACTTCATTAAAAAAAAAAAAACATAAATCTACGGTTTATAGAAAAGAAGTGAGTGTAGTGTGACTTGCTCAAAGATGTTAACTATTTAACAAAAAAATAGATTTATTTTTAAACGCCCCACTCAAATTTTGATATCGTTATGCATTTTTGCCTTTGGTAATATATTTTTTTAAATGAAATGAATTCCATCATATATTTTCAGGATTTCAGGATAGAAATATTGTATTAAAGAAAAAATATTTCGCAACAATATAAGAGTCAATGAAAATTGTGAATAAAAACTAATATCAGAACAAATAAATTTATAAAATACCGGCATGTGATTCTTTTCCTTTTACTTGCAATCCCATCGGAAGCCAGTTTACACAACATTTACATTTGTCCAGCCCGTAATAAGACGTATCTCAATCCCGCTCCAGCTTTCGACCAATCGCACCTACCTATGTCCCTACTTTTCAATCATATTAAAATAAAATGCACGACTGGGTCGCACGTACTTGCTCTGTTGGTGCAATAGTACGATGAAAACAAACTTTTCGATCAATAAGAACAATTCATTTTTGAAAAATTTGGTAAAAACCAAAAAAATTTGGCTAAAACTGGAAAACTCGATATACGGGAGGTAACGTTAAGAAACCTTTAATATTTAAAATTAAGACGTTATCTTTTCGGTGTTATAAATGATACAAATGACCACTTATGGGTTATGGCCTAATAAATAATACTGTTAAAAGCAATTTCCGCTATTATCATGTATAGCCAAAAACTAAAAATGCAGTTTTGTTTGAAGTATTCTATGTATGTTACATACAAAGTTTCATAAAAATCGGGGGAGCCTTTTTTGAGTAAATTAGAAAAATGAAAAAATTGGCCAAAATCTAGTGGCTCTTTGTATAGGAGCCACCATTTAAAAAAGAGAAACTGAAAAAAAATCAATGCCATCTGATAGGAAGCTGTAAGGAACTATACCAAACAAAGTTTGAGTGAATTCGATGCAACCGTTGACAACTTATGGCCATTTGAAAAAAAGCCGTTAAGAGCAGATCTCCGTTATTTGCATTTTTACCCAAAAACTAAAAACGCAGTTCTCTTAAAAACACTCAAAGAATATAACACACAAAGTTTAATCAAAATCGTTAGAGCCATTTTCGAGAAAATTAGAAAAAACCAAAAAAAGTTGGCTAAAACTCAACGGCTCGTTGTATGGAACCCACCGTTTAGAAAGGCTTCAGTAAAAAATTTACTAAGCCATCCTATAGAACACTATTAAAAACTATGTCAAACAAAGTTTTAGTTGATTCAATCAAGCCGTTGTGAACTTATGGCTATTTGAAAAAAAAGCCGTTAAAACCTGATTTTCGTTACGACCATTTGAGGCAAAAACAAAAAACGCAGTTTTGTGAGAAATGCTTAAAGTAAGCTAAATTTTAAATTTAATCAAAATCGTTAGAGCCGTTTTCGAGAAAATCCAAATTGAAAAAAACCGTTACTTGAAAGGTACCAGTTTGAGCCGGGCTAAAACAAAATAAAAAAAATCTCGACAACGGTTTTTTTTCAAACTGCCATATACCAAGTTTGAAGAAAATCCGTCAAGCCGTTTAGGCTGTAGCATGACGTGAAAAAGCGCACATCCGCACATCCGCACAGACAGACCGACGGACGGTATGGCGAAAACCACTTTTTTGGGCTTCTCTATCATCGTAATGTCATGTTTGATTAAAACCTCGATTTTTTTTTTCTGCACGAAACCAATACTTGCCCTATAGAGCAAGTAAAAATATCTTTGAAAAACGGAAACTTCTTAATGATCGGAAGTACGATTTTTTTGATATTTCAAAAGCACATAGAATTCGGCATAAAGATTTCGTATCGAAAAAGCGTGCATTTGTTATCGATGAATCAGTTTTTTGATGGTTTAGAAGTACCTTTCAGACCGTTCAATTCGCTTTGTTTTGGACAGATTCCAGTCTGATATAAATCTGCAATAAATGCTGGTGTACCTCAAGGCTCCGTTTTCTGTCTCCGACTCTATTCCTAATCTTTATAAATCATTGCTTATCTAAAACTTTTAATCCATTTAATTTTTTTGCTGTGCGATTTTCGTGAGGTAAATAAATATCACCCAATTCTCAATCCATTGTACCAACAAAAATATTTTTCCTATCTTTCTTTTCCGTCTAACTAATGCCGTGCAAACTTGGATCTTACAGATTTATCGTTACAATTATTATTATTAACTTGTTCAGTCCGATTGCATAACTTTTCTCAGGGCATATTAATTTTTGTTTTCATAATTTAGAAGGCGGCCAGGCAAGCTTTGCACCCTGTACAAACGAAAACCTTGCGACGCACATAGCCAGTTCAATTTCATTAATTCATCAAAATACTTGCAGCAGCAGATACCCCTGTGTTGCAACGGAAGGCCGAGATGATATACCAGACAACTTATTTGTTTATCCCCAGAAAACAGTATTTTCTCGGGATGAAAGCTGCCCTATGTGCTTTATTGTACCCCTAATATTCTGTGTACAAAATTTCAGGTGTGAAAGCTTATGAAAAAAATCACGTTCGCATTTATAAGTATTCCTAACTATAATAATGATCAGATACAATATTTACTACAAAAGAAAAGAAACAATTTAAAATTAAGGTGTTTTAAGTTTGACAGTCATGATAGCATCACGTAGTAGTTTTTCCATTAAAAAAGAATTTAATTTGTTTAGTTTCCATTTAGGTACTTCATTAAAGTACTCATTCTTGTTTTTCAGTATATTTTCCTAGTCTCATCCCCATCCCTAATCCCCAATGCAATATCAAATAAACTCTTCCGTATCTATGCCACCAGCATTTTTCCCTAACAACCAAAATATTACTTTAATAGTTAAATCGTTACAAGTTTTTGTTTGGTTTAGTTTGTAAGCCTTTGTTGTGTTGGAAGGATGGACACTTTTTTACGGGATGCAGTTTCGACTGTTTTTGCATCAATTCTTAATGAGCTCATTGTTCTTAGCCATGGTAAACATTTACGGTCAAGTACCAGGGTATTCCACGAGAAGGATGCAAACAAACCGGAACAAAAATCTGTTGAGTTTGGGAAAAGTAATTTATCCACCGTAACACTCAACGAAATTAAACTAAACAACGAAATAAAGAAGCTTATTGACTTATATATGGAGACCATGGAAGAGCTTCAAAACAAAGGGACCATTCAAATACTTCTTGCAGCAATTAATCAACAAATTGAAAAAAATAAAGAGGAGGAAAAAGTCATTCAGGAACACAGTTCAAGTACAACGATTTTAAGAAATCTCAAGACCAGGCTGACCGAATTTAAAACTGAAGCAGAGGAGAAACTTTTAAAGTCAAGTGAAACATTAAACAACTTGAAATCGGATTGGCGTATTATAAGTAAAGTTAATGAATTGGAATATGAATTAGTGAGGAAGTGGGAGCACACAAGGTTCACGCAAGCTGTCATTGTTGGGGAGAACGAAGAAAATGTCCTTAAAAAGGAATTTGATGATTTTGTTGCAAAAACTAGAATTGAAGAACGTGTTGTATTTGATTTTGAGGCGTTTTCGAAGACCCAATTCAGTAAATACTCCGAAATGATTAACATGTGGAAAGAAAAATATTCAAAGGATCTATCTGAACTTCTAGTGAGTGTATCGGAAAAAGAAAAGAAAATTAAAGAAGTGAACAAGACATATGAAAAACACTATGAAATCTTTTGCAAAAGAAAAATATTTATATCGGATTATCTGGAGCAAAAGGCTGAACAAAACCGCTTGCACCAGTTACAAATGCAACGCATTGAGTCTGCAGTTAAGATTCAGGCTTGGTGGAGAGGGCTAATGGTGCGAAGGTGCCTTGGACCTTACAGGAAAAAAACAAAGAAAGGCAAAAAAGGCAAAAAAGGAAAATAAAAGTGGCATTAACGAAAATTCTTTTAAAAATATAATTTTTTGCTGAAAAACTCTTATATGTATGTACATATGTATCGATTTAATCATTCCTACATTTCATAACGTTTTTCTTGACAGTCTTAAAGTTTGCAATCAAAATTTGCTTTCAAAAAATTAGTGTTAAAGAGCTTATACATTTTTTTAATTAAAAAGAACTTTTTCAAACCCATAATTTCTGTCTGATTTTGTTTATAATATTTATACATCAATTACTTGATAATGTGATTTCATATGCTTGCTCATGATCTTTAGTATTTTTAGTGCTTGAAAAATCAGAACTACTGAAATCCTCTGAAAGATAGAACCTGAGTTAACAACCTACATTTGTATGTAAGTATCTATTAATTTTTTAAAAATTAATTCAATATTTTTATCCTGTCATATATGAATACGGTATTAAAAAAATGTTTTTGAAGGAGTATAAGTTGAGAAGGACCAAAGAGTATTTTTGATTGTTATTTTATTATATTGATTTAATAAGTACAGCTAATACCATGTTATGTTTTATAAATCAGAATTCAGAATTTTAAATGTTTAAAAATCCTTTTTCAATTATTAAATCTTTGAACGCAGCATAATGTCTGATCATTTCTGGAATATTATTGCATTGTATGGCAATTTAATTAAAACATGAATTCTTATAATGTGAAACGTCACAGCTTGTTGTTTTTAGAGAACCGGCACAAGTTGTTTTCTAGAATATTTAGGAAAGATGACTTATGTACTCAAGGGCAGATTAAAAGGGGGAAGGGGGGGGGGACACGGGAGCAGACGGTTTTTTGCGTAATGGAGAATCCATCACAGTACACACTTAGAGGAAAATAAAATTATAAGAGTTGTTGAAATATATCAATAAAATAACAGACACTAAACATGAGTGAAACTCTTGTGTATTTCTGGATAAAATTCCAAATTTTATTCGTTGTATCCCTTTCAGGCACTTGCAAATGAAAGGGGACATCCATTAATTACGTGAACTCAAAATGCGAGGAAAAGGGTCCAATTAAATCTTTTCAAATCTCGCTCTTGCCATGTCTTCTTGAAATATTGCAAAAATTATCTGATCAAGTTCAAGGAAACAGAAAAAAATGTGATCTTTCTACACCTTACGCCGATAGAAGTAGTCATATCTTCGCAACAGGATGACAGAAGAGCTTTTGAATGGATTGGTTTTAATGCATATCCATCAAGACATTGCGTCAAAAATGGACGCTAATGAACATCTTAAGCAGGAAACATAAAAGAAAATTCTATTAACTTTCATTAACTTTAACTTCCTAGTGGAAAATCATAAAGCTTATAACGTTTTTAAGGAGCCTATTAGTCCCTGTTAAAATAAAATTAACCTTAACTTTTCATTTAGGTAGTACACACAAAATATTACATTATATAGTTTATGCATTTAATATCTTTGAAATGTCAAGTTAAACAGAAATTCGTTTATTTTATCAAAATCGACCAAATTTTACGGAAAGGTGACGTTTACTTTTACCTTTAAGCAAATTTTATTAAAAAATATTAATTAAAAAAAAAAAAAAAAACATGGCGCAGAGGTTTTAATAGAAGTTTTTTTAAGACGCACAAGATGGGGATATGAAATATTATTAAATGCTTTGTCAAGTAGACTCTCAAAATGCTTATCATAAAAAATTCATATGTCCCTAACGTTTTCTCAAATAACGCACACTTTTTAATTATCAAGCAAGAAAACAAATGTGTTCAGGCGTGAATTAAGTTCATTTCTATAGGACGATTTATCGTTGTGTGGAGAGTAAAACGCTGCAAGAACATTAGATATGAGACAACTGTTTCGAATATTAAAAGAAGGTTTATTTAATTATGAATAATATAATAATTCATTATCCTGCCTCTGCATTGGGTGAGGAAGGCATTACATTCAAATCAGTATAAGTTTGTGATTCGCATACATTTTGACTTAATTCGAAAATAAAATAAGAAAGGATATTTTCGGCTTCGCAAAAAAAATTTCAACATTTTTAAGCTCAAAGAAATTAACTTGGTTATATAGTTAATTAATTTAATATATTTAATAAAAATGCAATACAATTTTTTCAGAATAACTTTATTTGTAAATATTTTTGATTGTTTATTTTATAAAAGAAATGGCTTACAGTGTTCTTAACTTTAAGAAAGGCAGGGAAAAAATATGTAATGTGGATTCTTATGCAAAACGAAATATAAGGCATTCATGCAGTCTATACTTATAAACATTTTCATCAACGAATGAGCTTTAATTTACTCCAATTTATATTTCAACATTTTTAATTCATAAATTGGAATTGATATTTTTCAAACCAACAGTAGGTACAACAAAAATTGAAACTTAACTTTCTCTTATTTCTGGTGATATTAGGAACTAATCATTTAAATTTCTATTAAAAATAACTAAATAACATACATTGTACATACCCATAATAAATTTGCAACATGTCTGTACATTAAATATATTGAAAAAAAAAAAACTTATATGGGGGTCTGTCTGTCTGTACGTTTAAACGAGCATCGAGCAAAAACTACTGCATATAGCATGAAATGCAGTTTTCACCTATGTGTGGATATAGATACTTCATTATAAGTTCCACGAGTACGAAGTCGCGCTTGAAATTAAGTATACATTATAACCTATAAAAGATCTTTTAATATAGATAAGAATTCAACTTTTGTAGAAAATATTACGTATACGCCACAGTGCACAAAAAATAAATTTGCAAAATACATAAATAATATATAACAATAATAATTAATATTTTTGAAAGCCCCTTCCATTGACCTCCCACATATACCTACCTAAAATATAAGACCGGATGTCTTATAAACTACTAGAGACAAGGTAAATAAGTAACTTATTAATAAATCACCACCCAAAACAACATGTACGACTGACTAAAACAACTTTCATGTAGTTGTCCAGTATATCTAACATGACCTTCTCATGGAAAAGATACACATAACTATAAGTGCTTATTCTGTTGCCTCTTCAGAGGTTTGATTGTGATGAGACGATTCTGTTGACCAAGCAGTTTGGTATAATTACATAGCAGGCACGTGCCTAGGATCAAAATAACAAATACACAAATACAAAAAAATAGGTGGTCATTTAGGGACACAAACTTCAAGGGTAATTCGCACTTAGAAGACATCCTAAAAGTGCGAGTATCTATCTTATCCCCTCTTCTCGTGTTAACAAACATCACTTTAATTTTATACAATTATATATGTCAAAGCAAGAAAAAAAAAAAGAAAAAAAAAATTGATAAAAGTACAAACACTGTGTACTGTGTATATCCAGAAACATTTTTCGGTGATCATCTTTTATTTATTCGAAGTGAAATTGCCTAAAACAGTAATTGAATAAGAGATTATCCTGGGAGGCTGAGCAACATTTGGCTCCTATTTCGTCCTTTTGCCTCTGCCCTCACGCATTACGCAAATTCAAAATATAACGTTACACTGGGAATGCCGTCAGCAAATAAACATATATTATCTTATCTCCTATGCCTATGGTTTACCTGTACTGTACTCTACCTACATAAGGATTTTAAGCTTGTTTTCAAAGATTTTTGGGCGTTTGTTGTAAGTCAGATTCAAATTCAGATTCAAATGAAGGAGCACGGAGCTGGGAGGTTAGATATACAATACAAACAGGAAAGTAACTTAGCTGAAGATGACGCCCTTAAATCTATGTTTATCCGAACAAAGAATACGATTGGTGTTGCCTACCTTTTTTTTCATTCAACGTTATATTGTTTTTTTTTTTATTTTATTTTTATTTGTCGTGTCAAAACCAAAATTGAATAAGAATATTTGATGATTATACTCGTAAATTTGAAGATGAAAGGCATGCTAAGAGTTCCCAGGACACCTTGGGAATCAATATACTCACACAGTTTACCCGCACTTTCATATGTGGGGATAATTTTGTTGTTTTTAATAAATTTTAAATATATATGTATTGTATGTACATAATAGTCTGTATGTAGATATGCATAGAATATTCTCGTTTCCGTTTCCTTTTGATAAATATGTGTAAAATTTGCAAATTCCCTTAAATGGTTCACATTACTTCTTAGATGTCAGCATACATATTTGTTAAAACACTGCAAACAAGCAAACATTTTTAGAGTGTGAATATAATCGCAAATAATTGTTTTTGTGGTTGTTTTTCTGGGAAAAGTAGAAAAGCAAACATGAATCGAGTATACCCCTGAGTCCTGACACAAACCTTATGTCAGAATGATATAACGACACATTAAGCATGGTGACGTGCTGTTATAGTTCTGATTAATGTGCGTATAATAAAAAATGGCTACACTCAACTGAACTTTGCTTTTTTCCTTTTTCCTGTACAATTCATCCGGTGGGATAGTTTTATATACTTTTTTTTTTAGGAGGAGGCAAGAGGGTTGGGAAGTCATACCTTCTCAAGCTTTCATCACTTTGATGTGGGTTATTGTTGGGTCGAAGAGATTATAAATCCAAGCAGTGAGCGTTGTGTTATAAAAAAAGAGATTTTTGATAGTTAATTTTTGCACACAATATGTTCGAGTATGTGATACTATTTCATATAATCCAATGTTCTAATGGCTACACCTACATACATTATGTATATGTTTTTACTCTTTTGAAAAATGTATACATGTAGGTACTAATTATAATTATGAAACATCTTTCCGACCATAGAGTTGAATTCTTTTCAGAATAAATGAAGAGAGCACTTTGTTCATTTTGTTGAAAAACTTCTACACTTATGTATGTTTTATTAAAACGCAATAAAAAAAGGTGACATAATTATTATTTAAATCTTATATTAATTTTATTGATTCTATCATTGACCACGAACATTACAAGATGTCATCTCTGCTTAAGCCGATCGTCAAAAAATTGTCTGTGCGATTTGATGAATTCTTTCAAATAGTTTTGCTTCTGTACGCTATGAAAAAAAAAACATTTACACCTTACCTTCAATTTTTGCATGCTTTGACTGCAGTCTTTATTTTTAAGTGAAACATAAATTGCACGTATCTTGAAGATGATGAAGATGAAAGGAGAAACTTCTTCTATCACTTTTGTCTTTGCTGATGTTGGTCCTTACCTACACAGAAAGGCTTATCAAACAGGTATATATTACAAATAAATTGATTTTGGTTGTTTGGGGGAGATTTTCAAAAAAAGTGATCTTATGATAATTTAACTTACACAGCAATACACAATATCAACATTGATATTGATTTCAATTGATATTTAAGAAAGTAATAAATGAAGACATACAAGACTTCTTCCATGGATATGTCTAATGGCTCTTCTTACATGATACTCTCATCTATTCCAAAGCCTTTTTAACAAGTTTTTTTGTGAAAGTATAACGTTTTCTTGCAAACATTTAATCTGCAATCCAAAAAAAAAATGGCCAAATGCGGAACCTTACTATATGAACAAGTGCTCAAGGGCATAAGAGAGTGAACATGGCGGATTGTATCTTACAGTCTGTGTATATAGATACAATCCACCAAAGCTAAATCAGTAGTTCTACAAGGCAGCCATGTAGGTTTTTGAAAAAAAAGTCATATTAATCTTCAAATAAAACAGTGTAAAGAAATGTTTATAGATTCGATTTTATTTTAAACTATCAATTCTCGAAAGCAAGCAGTTTTTATCAAGCATTAACTTACAATCAGAGATTTAGCCTACACATATTATATGCTAACTGGCTACATCACTTGGGGCAGTTGTTGTAAGCAAAATATTAGCATAAGACAAGCCCAGAAAAAACAGTTAATAAATAAATACAACATAGATATAAAATCATTAAGAACATGAAGAAACATAAACTATGAGCTTGTTCACTTGGTTTGAAATGTTTTTTTTTATAAGCAAAATTGTCTTTCTTCTTCTCACAATGTTTTTTTTTATTATAGTTTTCTTCTCCAAACTCAGTATAAAAAAGTGTTGACTTGAACGACTGGTATCCTTGAGCGATTTTATGTTGTCAATTATTCCAGTTTTAAGGCTGGCCTTTTTTACATAATTAACAACTATACGTTACGTTTCCAGGATCTTGAGAAAAATATATTAACATGAGACTTATTTTAGAGCTGCTTAATCTTGATCAAATGATTGAATGAAAAGCAGTGGCCACCTATTAGCATCTGAAGCCTTCTTACATATGTTTACACTATAATGATATTCCGATGGTGCATTCACGACTTTTTTTTTTAACCTTTCTAGTATCGGTATTTTACACTGTTTTGTAGTTTTGCTGATACTATGTACACTTTTGTAAATTTGTTTCTAGACGGCAGCGATCTTCTTTAAGCAAAAGCATATTTTTAGAATTACTAAGAGCTTGACGAGATTCAATACCAAACAAAAACTAAGCATTGATTAAACATCATGATGAAATAAGAGGCCATCATAATCCAAGTTTCAAAAATGCAGTTTTAGGTATTATTTCTAATCATAGGTAAATTTTTTCAAACAACAATAGAAAGTTCTTTTTTTTATTGTTAATCGCGTGGCCAATAACAGTACATTTCCAAGAACCTATTCGTATTTAATATTGTCTTTAATTTGACAATTCGTTTAATATTCTTATATACATAAAAAAAAAAAAATTAGAACAAAAAAAAAACAGCTTAAAATTAATTTGCCTCCTCATATTATTCACTCGTAGCTTGAAAGAATAGATACATGTTGGTATAGATACACATTTAAAGTAGGTTAAGGCTATTTGTACAAAAGACTGTTATTAACTTGCAAAGAGAATACATATTGCTATTTGCTAATAGTATTTTCTCCGCAAACGTGACCCTGCAGAAGAAGAGATAAGGACAAGTGGATGTCTGCTGATGTTTTCAAATATATCTCCACAGCTTTCAATCATTATTATGAACTTTATGCAAAGTCAATTTCAATATTTCACTTTGTGATGAAGTTGACCATATTTTGAGAGAAGAAGAAGAAGGCCAAGCCATAAACATTTTTCGAGAATCCTCTTCCAACACCTTGGTTTTTTTTTTGTCTTTGTCAATTTAAGTATGTTATTCCCCAGCTCGATTCTCTGTAGAGAATTTTTCATTTTAAAAGCTGCTGTTGCCTCAATATGGTCTTGGTGAAAGTCAAACTCAACGAAAGAATATAAATCAATTTAAGAGCGCGCATGCGAAATAATTTTCATGAGCATTGCTAAAATTATGTTTACGGTTTTGAAGTGTCAACATTGTCATGAAAATGGAGTTCATAGTTCAAGAAAGTTTGCCCCGAGTTCCGATTTTATGAAATGATGTCTAACGCTGTTCTCTTAAGATACATAGCAATAGCAATACTAACTCATGCTGAAAAGAAAAAAATAAGAAAATCCCATCAACATGTTGCAAAAGCAAACATACTCCATACTCCAATTATTTCTCTTCCAGAGATACATTTTGTATGCTCTTCGATTGTAGAATCAGACGTCACTCCGGGCGCCAAATAAAACAACAGTCGATTTTCATAAGTGATTCCTGCCGGTTTTCATTGTATCTTTTGTATCTATATTCTGTTTGTATTCCAGAAGGCATACAAAGCTATAAGCACATTAAACGCCTTTATGGCCAAACACCCTTATGCTACTCAATTTATAACGATCCTCCCCCGAGTCTCTACTACCGAGTTACAAGTCCCTATACTTACACTCATATTCATTCAAAAGGATAAATCGTTTATGAGCGTTATATTTATTGCATTTTCCAGAAGGTCTTTGCCATTTGATATTGAGATCAAAGCATTCGACATCGGTGTTAATTAAGCCGTCGGCTATACATTCTCGTATTCGTACTGTGGAGATGCATTTATTTCTGTTTATCATGCACGCAGTTATCTTGTGCATATTTGAATTAGATGCGAGCGTTGTATAGGTATAGATACATTTTATGTATTATACAATCCCGGAGCGTGTCGTAATCTGAACTCATTGAAGTACGGCCTACAGCAGCGAAGCCCGCAGTAGAAATTGAAAGATATGGATGCGTGCCGACTACGCATTTGTTAGTCAACTCAATCACATGATGGATGGCAAATACATTATAAATAATTAGATGCAATTTGGGACTTCTGAAATGTATGCGACTACAATTAGCTAATTGCCTCCGACAACATGTGTGCAATGGTTGGTGAACAATGAGCGCTGGGGACCAGTTCTAGATAGCAATGTTGCACTTCCTACGGCAACTATACCTACTGCAGTGATGTGGAAATAATTATATTTTTATTATTATAGAACAAATTCCCTTTACGACGAAAGGTAGAAACGTTGGCGGATAATTTAAATACATTTTTTTTTTTTTTTTGAAAATCTAAGTCCCTAAAAGGAAATTGATTGAGGATTCTTCTGAGACCAAGTAAACGTAGGATTTTGCAATAGGATAAAGGAGTTATTAAGTGTTTTAATAAATATTACTGATGAAAATATCATGATCATAATTTTCTTCAGTTTGAAGAATTGGAGTATTTTATTTTAAGTTATGTTAGAAAATATACCATACCATTTGAAGTACTTAGGAAACAAACTGAATTCGTTTTGATTTAAAATACTTATTAAAAAAAAGCATACCTTATTAAAGAAGGACTTTTTGAAAAAAAACAGCAACTTTAGTGTTGTGAAATTTGTTTGACAAAAATGGAAATAGGTAGACAAGACATATAGATACATTTCGTATGGAACATATTACACAATTGATTTTTTTGTTGTTGAGAAAATCACAATCTGATTCTGAGAATGAAAAAAAGTTATGACGAGTTTCGATAAAATATAAGAAGAATTAATCTTTTAAGAGTATTAAGGAAGTGTTATAATAATGTAATAGCAGTTAAAAATAAGTCCATTCAATTACAATTTTTAACGAATAAGGGCAGCAAAATTGCAGATCATAAATAGTGTTTTAAAGAGGTATGGAACTTTAAATTGAAGCATTATTTTCAAAGACAGCCGCTTTATCATATGCCATATGATTTTTTTTTTTTTTTTTTAGTTTCATCATGAATTGATCTTTTTGATCTTTGGTCTTTGAGATTTCGTTATAGACTCCAAATAAATAAGACAAGAAATATGAAATGAAGTCAATTTGATGGCAATTAATACAATAATTTATCTGAGTTTTATTTCATTTTATATTTGTACTAGCTGTCCCGGCAGACGTTGTTCTGCCCTTCCGAGCAGATAGCGCGGTGATATAAACGATGATAGATACCTACATATAAACATTTTGAATATTAAGCGATAAGTTTGACTTCTTAATTATATTTATATACCGTCAAATTAATTTGTCTAATATATGAGAACCTGGATGTTTTTTTTTTTTTTTTTAATTTAATAAACTGAGAAAGGTATATAGTAAACACCCGAGTGTATTACATTAACAAAAATTCAATAGAATTCCTCTATATAACAGCTTGTTAAAAAAAGCATACTTTAAGCATTGAAGTACGTTAAACCTTTCAAACACAATAAGATTTTTTAAAACCGTATACCACTTTTTTTTCTCTTAGCCTATTTCACCCTATAAACAGCTAAGTCGTGCAAAAAATATTTAGTTCGGACCCCGTGCCTGCTTCGCTAAGCAGATCACATTACTATTAGAATGAAAAATACACTCTTTTTAAATACCCTCTTTTTTATATTTTTTTATTTTACTATCGCAGAGCCTTTTCGTAAACTACATTTTTTGTTTTGCCCGGAGTTGTGGTATAAATAAACAGAACTGATGGCTTTCCTACATGTGAACATGATACATACAATTGTCCGTGGGAGAAGCATGGATATTCTAGGTCGATTCCGCAGAATTCCAAAGATTGTCCTTGAGCCTTATTTATTGTCGTAGCGAAAGCAAGACGTATTGGAAATTGTAATCGTTTGAACTTAAAAGGTAAATCTGGCGGAATCATTGGAATACGCGAAATCAATACCACCAGGCACATCACTTAAAATATCCGCATTCAATTGACCGACGTCCTTATTTTTGGCTGCCAGTATTGATCTTTCAGCTTAAAAATTGTGATTTCGATAATTTTGCGCAATGTTTGGAAAAGCACTTGAAACCAATTGTTGTTTTGTTTTTAGGAAATTACAAAAAAAAATACCTGGCAAAGTGATTAATCCAGTAGTAGTATCAATAGGAATTTGTCCATTTCTTATCGACAGTAGTTGTCTAGAAAATTCGTCAGCCGATGGGTCATCTAGTAATTGTTCTCTTACATTTGTTGTTAAAGTGAGTGTTTGAACATTTCTCCATAAACTGGATGACTTCAAACATGCCTTTAATTCATCTGGTGGAGTTGAACGGGGAATCACTGGCAGCGTTTGACGGAAATCAATATCAGAGCGCAACCGAATATTTCTTGATTATTACGTAAATCTTTCAAAGTCCTATCTAAAGCTTCCACCGATCTCTTATGCATGCCATTGTACATTCATCCTACACTATTATAATTGGCATTTTTGCAATACTCATCCCATTCCAGAATTTGTAGAAATGTTATACATTGGATTTTCATTAATTTTCATATTCAATGGTAATTTAAGTACAGAGTGCGCTGTTCGACCACCATCCAATAATGTGGCAGCGTTTCCAGATGATGCAAGTGCTAATGCTATATTGTTTTATGATCTTATAGTCGCCAATAGCAAGGAAATCAAAAATGTTTTACCGGTACCGCCTGGCGCATCTGAAAAAACATTCCTCCGCTTTCATTTTGTAGAGCTTGAATTATGTTATCATATGCATTTTTTTGTTCTCGATTCAATTTGAGCAGATTCAAATTTATAAATGTGTTCATTTCATTTATATCATATTGTTGTTCACGTTGCATTTCTTAATTAAATGCGATATGCATTGGTCAATTAGGAGCAGGCAAACCTAATTGTGACAATGTTTTATTTTGCTAAGCACAATATCTTCAATTATAACTAATGCGAATGCCTCATTATACTTTTCCAGCGTAATGATTAATTCCTGATTTCTAGAAAAAAGACGCATTCTATTCAAGATATCTTCAGTCATAGTCACGATAACTTTGCCACAATTCTACCGGATTTGATGAAAAACACACTGTTATAATAATTGAAAATAATGATCTTATTTGACAGTAAACCTGTTGAGGATGCTTCCATAAGTGTATGGCATCCCAATGATTATCATTTTCAAGTAAATGCAGTTCTTTACATGCTTGACGATAAGTGTGACAAAGACGCCCATTCACTTTTTTTAAACTCAAAAAAGATGTAGGTCCAGGAACATTGACCAATAAAAGATACAAATATAAACATTCATGTTGGCTCTGATGCACTGTATAAAGTTTTTCTTTGTCTTATAATATGTTTGGCTTTAATTTTATCAGATGTTAAGAAATTTCGCGCGAACATTACGTCAAAGAGTTAAAGTCTGCAGGATCACTTCTTATTCAAAATTACCGCATCTATAAAATCTCATGGCAAGTACTGTTAGTGTTAAGGCTAGAATGCTAATTTCAAAAACCCCTCTGTAGGACGTCATAATAATACTATCTACCAAGTTTGAAGCAAATCGGTCAAGCCGTTTAGGCTGTATAGGTAACTATACAGACAGACAGACAGAATTGTCGGACCCACTTTTTTCGACTTCTCTATCATCGTAAGGTCGTGTTTGATTGTTAGAATTTGTTTGTTTTACGAATGCATAACTTGCCTTATAGTACCTATAATCGCAAGTAAAGAGAGAAAAACAACTATTGAAACATTGTTGCTTTATTATTAAATGTGCAGGTAACCAAAAGACTCCTTAACCACATCGAAACACCATCATCGCTTGGAGACAAATCAAACCATGAAACATCTATTGGGCAACCAAGAAACTCTTCCAGTTTCCCACAAACCATTACTCAAAACATAGCGACCGCCTGGTCACCATAAGTATCATATGTACATAAACATACATACAACATATACATATACATACATACGTCAGGACTAATTTTTTTTCGAAAATCAAATTTCTTGCATGCTTCACAATAATGCTTTGATGTAGTATTTGTATACACCGCGCGAAACCATACACAGCTACAAACAAAGCAAAAGCAACAACAAATGTTTATGTGTATCGAGTATCGACGCTGTTTTTGACTTCAAAACTAAAAACAAAAATCCAATATTTTAAAATTCAGACGATGACTGATTGATATTTCAAATAAATAATTTTTGAGTTTTGCTTAGTGAGCTTTTAGTGTATTTTTCACGCACGCACAACACACACATACCGATTTCAACCAAACTTCACCAAAATCGTATATAGACCAATACCAAAGATGTGTGAAAGTTTGGTTGAAATTGGTAGACGGGTTAAGGCGTGAATCGGCGACCAACAAAATAAAGTTTACTTTTTATATATATAGATACCTTTAAGAAAACACCCTTTACGTAATGTACAATATCAATAAGCATGAGAAAAACAATTGAGATTGATTTCAATTTTAAAGATGATTGGTGAA
Organism: Platycheirus albimanus; assembly: GCA_916050605.2. Lineage (NCBI taxonomy): Eukaryota > Metazoa > Arthropoda > Insecta > Diptera > Syrphidae > Platycheirus > Platycheirus albimanus. The sequence continues at coordinate 719,159 of OU696696.1, read as the reverse complement.
GTGATTTCAGAATGCGATTCGCAATAAAATAACAGATATAAGAAATTTTCTCTATTGATATTTTGGTAATGGGCAAATTGAAACTCCTGGCTATGTTTATTCCATGCATATAGCATTTCAGACCTGAAATATTTTTTAAAATTAAGTTCTAAAATTGAAGTAGGTATACCTATAGCAATGCTATATCTTGGCATTGAACGCAGGATTAAGTTTGTGTTTGCATTGAATATTCAAGTTGGAGGAAATAGCCATAGCAGTTCAAAGTTTCATAAAAGTATAAAATTTGGCTCATAATAATACAAAAAAAAAGTTTGACCGCAGTTTCAAAAATAAACAACCAAAAATTCGATTATTTGAATTTGAAAAAGTTTAAATACAAAAGTTGTAGATCTTTTTATTACCTATAATTTTTTTCCATTGGACTACAATTGTTTGCCGGAAATCGAGATAAACCGTTTTTACTCTTGAAAGTATTGAATTGATCGATAATATGAAAAACTTCCTTAAACTGGTAAATTAGTGGGGTGTCAGTGAAAAGCATGGTTAAGTTGATGTTGATGACAACGTCGTGACGCCCTCCCCTCTCGAGTTGACTCTATAAGCCTGACACAGTGTAGCGCACGCGCGCCGTTGCTTAACTATTTAGGTTTCTTGTTTGAATATGCAAACAATACATTTTCTGGTATTTTTTTATACCCTATTCCATAGAATGGGTATATTGTATTTGGTGTGGAGTTTGTAACATAGAGAAATAATACCGTTAGGTATAGAAAAGTATATATATTCTGACTCAGAATCAAAAGCCTAGTCGATTTAGCCATGTCCGTCCGTCCGTCCGTCCGTCCGTCCGTCCGTCCGTCCGTCCGTCCGTCCGTCCGTCCGTATGTATACTCTCTAGAGGTCGCAATTTTTGAGCTAGAAAGCTGAAATTTGGTATATTATAATCTTTGGTTCAAGAGTAAGGCTAAGTTCTTGAACCGGTAAAATCCGCCCACAAACACGCCCACAATCGCCATTTTTGTTGAACAACCTCAATTTAATAAAATTAAATTATGTTTTTTTGTACAGTTACGATAAAAGCATAACGCTAAAATTTTGCACACGTAAGCTTTAGGTAAACTTTCTTCCAATAAAATAAAAAATATTTCAGTTTGGGCGTGGCTTACGCCTATTTTTCATACAAAACCATCAATATTGTTTTTATAAAATAACAATTGTTATATTAAAGCGAAAAACATTAAATTTTGTTTACTAATTAAATAATTTTTACTGGCACATAAACATCTTGTGTATGAAATAAAAAAAATTGATTTTGGGCGTGGCTGACGCCCACTTTTCATTAGAAACTATAAAAAAATTGTTTTTGTAAATAAACGGTATTTATAATTAATCCGCAAGCCAAAATTTTCCGTCTCTTAATAGAAACGAAAAGGTTTGTGTATGAAAAGAAATTTTTGAATTTTGGGCGTGGCTTACGCCTACTTTTCATGAAAGAACGAAAAACGCGTAGCCTTAAGAATTTAAGGCATTTCCAATGTTTAATTTAAACCTTTTTCCTTCCGTTCGTTATTTGAGAAATATATCTCTATATTTTCTTTTGTAAATTTTTTCAATACGCCCACTTTTAAAGGCGTGATTTTGGTAAAATACCTTTGTTCAGGTAAGATTGTTTAAAAACTACTCGATTCAGCTGTAGTCTTACACATATGCCTAAATACTGAAAAAAGTGAAGTTAGTGCTTAAAATTTTTAAGACACGCCCACTTTTAAGGGGCGTTTCCGTCAAAAGTCGTATAATGCATTAATTTTTTTAACGTTTTTTAACTATCGGTCGCAGTTTTGAAGTAAACAGATGAACACTTAGATTTATATTCCTTGGTTACGTAGCAGAGTGTGGTCCAATAATTGTTAAAAACGCCCTTAATCGCTATTTCCATTCCAAATCTAATTTTTAAAAATTTAAGTTTTGTCTTGTTTTGTTCAAATCGATCTGCAAGAATAAAATTGAATATCACTGAGCTCATAACAATTGCCTTGGCAATAAAACGTTTTAACTTTGGACGTGGCGCACGCCTTTTTTTATTGCGCCAGCACTAATTGAACATCACACCGCACAAAATTAATGTTATTGAATTTTTTTCTGTCTGCTTAAGAAGAATTTTGTTTCTGAAACATCGGCTGTTTGCGGGAGGCAGACGCATACACACACAAATATGGGGAATAGGGTATCCAACAGTACGTTGCAAACGTAATGTAGCTCTCGCTTATGTTTTTAAATTAAGTTTGGAAATTAGGCCAGAGTTTAGATTTTTTTGACTTTTTTTTCCATTTCAATTCTGGCTCTTTTCCATAGGTATCTGGCACAATTTCCAAATTTCTGGCTTATTCAAAAAAAAAAAAAACTTTTTTCCAATTTTACAACGGAAAAAAAATCTGGCGTTTTTCCGAAAAAAATTCTGATGTAATTTCCGAGAGCCCGTCCCAAACAACAAAAATGACACAAATGTAGCCATCGCCATCAACAGACTAAAATCAAACTTAAGTTGACACTGCACAAAACACACCACCTCATCTGTAAAAATGTTAAGCAAAAGGATTACTGACGATTGGAACTACGGTTTCATGAATCCAACATCGTTATAAGCATACAGTTTTAAAAGGATTGCATATATGTAAGTGTTTTGCGCTATAATCTCATGCCGATGGTTGGCAAACTTAATGATCTTTCTTTACTTTTTATACCCTATTCCATAGAATGGGTATATTGTATTTGGTGTGGAGTTTGTAACATAGAGAAATAATACCGTTAGGTATAGAAAAGTATATATATTTTGACTCAGAATCAAAAGCCTAGTCGATTTAGCCATGTCCGTCCGTCCGTCCGTCCGTCCGTCCGTCCGTCCGTCCGTCCGTCCGTCCGTCCGTCCGTCCGTCCGTCCGTATGTATACTCTCTAGAGGTCGCAATTTTTGAGCTAGAAAGCTGAAATTTGGTATATATAATCTTTGGTTCAAGAGTAAGGCTAAGTTCTTGAACCAGTAAAATCCGCCCACAAACACGCCCACAATCGCCATTTTTGTTGAACAACCTCAATTTGGTAAAATTAAATTATGTTTTTTGTACAGTTACGAAAAAAGCATAACGCTAAAATTTTGCACACGTAAGCTTTAGGTAAACTTTCTTCCAATCAAATAAAAATATTTCAGTTTGGGCGTGGCTGACGCCCATTTTTCATACAAAACCATCAATATTGTTTTTATAAAATAACAAATTTTATATTAAAGAGAAAAAACATTAAATTTTGTGGGCATTACTGGCCCATAAACGTCTTGTGTATGAAATCAATGAATTTGATTTTGGGCGTGGCTGACGCCCACTTTTCAATAGAAACTATTAAAAAATTGTTTTTGTAAATAAACGGTATTTATAATGAATCCGCAAGCCAAAATTTTGCGTCTCTTAATAGAAACTAAATCGTTTGTGTATGAAAAGAAATTTTTGAATTTTGGGCGTGGCTTTCGTCCACTTTTCATGAAAGAACGAAAAACGTAGTTTTAAAAATTTAAGGTACTACCAATATTCAATTTAAACCTTTTTCCCTTCCGTTCGTTTTATAAAAAATATATCTCTACATTTTCTTGTGTAAATTTTTTCAATACGCCCACTTTTGAAGGCGTGATTTTGATAAAATACCTTTGTTCAGGTAAGATTGTTTAAAAACTACTCGATTCAGTTTTAGTTTTACACATATGCCTAAATACTGATCAAAGCTCAGTTAGTGCTTCAAATTTTTAAGACACGCCCACTCTTAAGGGGCGTTTCCGGCAAAAGTTGTATAAGGCATTAATTTTTTAACGTTTTTTAACTATCGGTCACAGTTTTGAAGTAAAAAGATGAACACTTAGATTTATATTCCTTGGTTACGTAGCAGAGTGTGGTCCAAGAATCGTTAAAAACACCCATAATCGCTATTTCCATTCAAAACCTAATTTTTAAAAATTTAAGTTTTGTCTTGTTTTGTTCAAATCGATCTACAAGAATAAAATTGAATGTCACTGCGCTCATACCAATTGCCTTGGCAATAAAAAGTTTTAGCTTTGGGCGTGGTGCACGCCTTTTTTGACTGTGCCAGCAGTAATTTAACATCACACCACACAAAAATAATGTTATTGAATTTTGTTCAGTCTGCTAAAGAAGAATTTTGTTTCTGAAACTGAAACATCGGCTGGCTACGGGAGGCATACGCATACACATACAAATAGGGAATAGGGTATCCAACAGTTCGTTGCAAGCGTACTGTAGCTCTCGCTTATGTTTTTATACCCTATTCCATAGAATGGGTATATTGTATTTGGTGTGGAGTTTGTAACATAGAGAAATAATACCGTTAGGTATAGAAAAGTATATATATTCTACCTCAGAATCAAAAGCCTAGTCGATTTAGCCATGTCCGTCCGTCCGTCCGTCCGTATGTATACTCTCTAGAGGTCGCAATTTTTGAGCTAGAAAGCTGAAATTTGGTGTATATAATCTTTGGTTTAAGAGTAAGGCTAAGTTCTTGAACCAGTAAAATCCGCCCACAAACACGCCCACAATCGCCATTTTTGTTGAACAACCTCAATTTGGTAAAATTAAATTATGTTTTTTGTACAGTTACGAAAAAAGCATAACGCTAAAATTTTGCACACGCAAGCTCTAGGCAAACCCTCTTCCAATCAAATAAAAATATTTCAGTTTGGGCGTGGCTGACGCCCATTTTTCATACAAAACCATCAATATTGTTTTTATAAAATAACAAATGTTATATTAAAGAGAAAAACATTAAATTTTGTGGGCATTACTTGCACATAAACATCTTGTGTATGAAATCAATAAATTTGATTTTGGGCGTGGCTGACGCCCACTTTTCAATAAAAACTATTACAAAATTGTTTTTGTAAATAAACGGTATTTATAATGAATCCGCAAGCCAAAGATTTGCGTCTCTTAGTAGAAACTAAATCGTTTGTGTATGAAAAGAAATTTTTGAACTTTGGGCGTGGCTTTCGCCCACTTTTCATGAAAGAACGAAAAACGTAGTTTTAAAAATTTAAGGTACTACCAATATTCAATTTAAACCTTTTTAACTTCCGTTCGTTTTATGAAAAATATATCTCTACATTTTCTTGTGTAAAGTTTTTCAATACGCCCACTTTTGAAGGCGTGATTTTGATAAAATACCTTTGTTCAGGTAAGATTGTTTAAAAACTACTCGATTCAGCTGTAGTTTTACACATATGCCTAAATACTGATCAAAGCTTAGTTAGTGCTTCAAATTTTTAAGACACGCCCACTTTTAAGGGGCGTTTCCGTCAAAAATTATATAAGGCATTAATTTTTTAACGTTTTTTAACTATCGGTCACAGAAGTAAAAAGATGAACACTTAGATTTATATTCCTTGGTTACGTAGCAGAGTTTGGTCCAAGAATTGTTAAAAACACCCATAATCGCTATTTCCATTCAAAACCTAATTTTTAAAAATTTAAGTTTTGTCTTGTTATGTTCAAATCGATCTACAAGAATAAAATTGAATGTCACTGCGCTCATACCAATTGCCTTGGCAATAAAAAGTTTTAACTTTGGGCGTGGCGCACGCCTTTTTTTATTTTGCCAGCACTAATTGAACATCACACCACACGAAATTTATTTATTTACATAGGTAAAGACTAGCTTCAGATATAAGTACTTATGTCTATAATAAGAGTACAATTATATAATTGAATACAAATTTGACTGAAATGTAGATGAAAAATTTAACGATTGGTCAAATAAGTTATTACATCTATTATTGAGAAGATTAAATAATTCAAACATTTTGTTTAAGGGCGAAAATCGTTCATAATTAGTACGACAGTTTTGAACATTTATGCAGCTAGGTAGATTCCGTAAGTTTCTTTGAGGAATATTAAAATTTATTCGAGACAAATTAAAAAAATTAATGTTATTGAATTTTTTTCTGTCTGCTAAAGAAGAATTTTGTTTCTGAAACTGAAACATCGGCTGGCTACGGGAGGCTTACGCATAAACATACAAAAATATAGGGAATAGGGTATCCAACAGTTAGTTGCAAACGTACTGTAGCTCTCGCTTATGTTTTTATTTTGCAAATGATCAAGTAGTAGTACCCCGTGGCGTAGTGGTTAGTGTGTCGGACTGCTACCCCGAAGGTTCAGGGTTCGATCCCTGAGGTTGCCACCTCAAGTTTTTTTCCGGGGTACTGCCTCTTGCGAGGAAGTGACAAATCCTCCAAGAGTAATTAATGTCATGGAAAGTGCTTCTCTGTTAGCCGTTCGGATTCGGCGGTAAATTGTAGGTCCCTTCCATTCCTGCAGAATATCAACGCACACACAGGAATGGTTGAGAGTGTAAGTCATAGGCCCCGGCCCCGCTTGGAGCTGTTGTGCCAACAATTTATTTTTTTTTTTTTTAAATGATCAAGTAGAATGCCAATGGCCAATTCAATGTTAAAAAGTTTCAGATGTCTTTATCTATATAATCTTTTTTACATCAGAGAATCATTGTATAAGTATCTAAGTATAAGCATCTACTAAAATAAAGGAAGCTAAGCAATTACCTTCAACTTTCAGCTATAATTATAGCAATTTTCTTTTCTATGAAATATATATGTATGTTGGTACAGTGCATGGCAACTAAATTAAGACATATATTACTTCCAACCAGCTACATAATAAATGTAAATGAAGGTACACAAAAATAACTCAACCAGATCTAAAATAAATTCTCATTTTCGATTGACCTTAACATCTCAACAGCTTTCTTATTGATGACGTGCACAATCCTGTGGAACTAATATGACTAAAATCTAATTAACTTTTTCTTAAATACCACGTTGAAACTTTGACTTTAGAACTTTACCTCAGAATCGACCCACAAACAGCTCCCTTGCAACACTATCAAATTAAAGTTTTTACCAGAAGGCAAGAAACTCTAAGCCAAACATAAAGAAGAAGATATATATCTTATATATGTACAGTACATACACCCAAGTTCACAAACTTTGAGATATATTGAACACAGAAAGATTCTTAAGCAAAGAAAAACTAACAGCATCAATAGACCAAAGGGGGGGCTAGAGGACCGAAAAAAAATATGTATGTATATATATATATATATATCCACTCTTTTAATTGCTTGCAAAATAGCAAAATTCCCTCAAGATACGAAAATTAAATCGATGCTTTGAAACGTGATATTGAAACGGATGAAGGCTGCTTCTAGGCATGTTGTGCTGTGCAAGAGCTACAGCTTAAGTGAGAGGAGCGGATACAAAATAAAAAGTGCCAACATCCTTCAAGTTCAAATTGACCTATTTCTTCTTCGTCTTTCCTTGCTGCTTTCCGCACTCGGCATGAGCACTCGCTCAGTGCTCACCCGACACCGTCACCCACTATGCTGTTAGTCGCGTCGTCCTACATTCATTCTATACTACCTACTTCCTCCGTTTCCAACTCCCCCCTGTTTTCTTTTTCACTCTTTTTCATTCAATCCAAGTTTTTAAACTCGGAAAATAGTTCACCAAATTCCATTCGTTTCGTGTTTGAGGCAAAGTTGAAAGTTTTAGTATACCCCGAGACCCCGAGAACCCCGGTGGGTGATGACGGCAACGCACTGTGCGGTGTTTGGGGATGTAGCGTAGCGAAAAAGAACAACCGTGCCGACTCACGAAGGAGTGACGAAGGAATTTCGCATGGAGAAATGACAATAAAACCTCACATCTTCATACTGCGTTGTGAACTCCACCTGGATGCAAATATTATTTGTATCTAGATACGTTGTGGAGCAAAGTTAAAACAAAGAAAGCCCGATGATCCAACAAAGGATGATTGCAATGAGTATAAACGTAAATAGTGCTTAAAATACGTGTTTCTTTTGCCAAATAAAACCGCGGGTACTGTACACTGTACAAAAGTATACACTGTAATGCATAAAGGACAGGTACATTGTGCGAGTATAGAGGAGTATCAATGTATAAATGTTATGTAGGTATGCATTTATATATATACACTCTTATATCGTAGTGAAGCTTACAGCCCAACCGTTTATTGAGGAAGCTCCGTTTCGCCAGGATGACTTGTGAATTATAAAACTCTGCTTCTTTCCCATATTATTAGGATGAATATTGATAATACCCGCGCGTTATCCACAAAACAAAGCCAACGTTTTGTAAAATGGCAGTTGTATTCAACACGTGTCTAATGTTCCGCAAAAGTTTGTTGAAAGGAACAATGTAACATAATTCCGCTATATATGTTCGTATTCGAGTAATAATAATGATAAAAGCACAATGGCATACCTTTGCATGTGGTAGCATCTGAAACTGAAAAGGAATTTGCTTTGGGGTTTCTTCTGGCTTAAAGGAGTTTTTCTTAGAGGTGATAAAAACAATAGGTAATCATGATGCGGGATTCAGAAACTTTTTGCAATGAACGTCGTATGTGGCCAACAGACATAATACTTTGTGAGATTACATGTAGATAATATCGGTGGAACTTCATCGATTGAAAGCGATTTCAGTAAGTACGAGTATGTATATTATTTGTTTAAAAATTTAAATGTGAACATTTTAGCACTTTACGAGTTTTATCGGGGATATGGAGCTGTTGTTTTACCGCCACTGGCAACTCTGTATTAATGACTATATAATCTATTACATTAATTTATTATCAATTGGGTCTTTTCCTATTTTATTCGATGAAAGTGGTCTTTCTCTTTCACTTCTACCTTGTAATCTTTACTCTTAACTTGAATTTAATCTAATTTCTTTATTTTAACTCTTGCTTTAATTCTTGCATCACAAAAGACGTCCTTTGAAATAAATACTGGATTATAACAACAAAAATATTCTTTGGAATTTAAAAAAATCAATTAAAAAATTCACAAAGAAATCATTATCGAACTCAAAATTTTCTTGAATTGGCAAGAGCCACCTGAGGCAAACTCAAATATCAAAAGTTAATGACTTTGACTTTTGATCCTGCATCATCGGTTTGTTTCGAAACATTGATTTTAAAATTTAAAAAAGCTAGAAAAACAAAAGTTATTCAATTCACCCGTTTTATTTTAAGCGTAGAAAAGAGTACACGTTAAAATGATACAAATAAGCAGCCGTTGCCGTCGATTTCGCATACTTTTACATTCCATGGTTTATTTTTCCTAAACAAAACAAATTGTTTGTTTGTCAAACAGTCTTTTTCGCCCCTTGAGTCTTACCTTGTTAACAAACATTGTGAATTATGGCGAGCTAAAATTTTGGAACGTATTCATTTTCCATTTTACTTGGACATATGAAATAAAATGCACTACTGGGTTACACGAACTTGTTCTAATGTGTGGCAGTGGTCTAGGGGCTTGAGATTTTAATAAAAATATTTTTTTTTCAAAATTCTTAAATAAATACTTAAACTAATTTGAGCTGAAAAGAAAGTACGCCATTTTATTTCTTGGATAAATTTGAATTTCTGAGAATAAATTTATAAAAATCTGTGGAGCGGTATTTGAAAAAAAAAGTTCTTTTCGAAAAACTTTTTGAAAACAAATTAAAAAAAAAAACGCTAGTTCATAGGTATTCAGCAAATACATTCATTTATAATTTTTAGAAAAAAAGCTGTTTTCAAAATATTAATTTTAAAATTTTTTTTTTACAAAAAAGTATTTTTTTTAAATATTAGGATGCAGTGCAAATTGACCTACCTACACCTATATATGTGTGAAATTTTGAAAGAATCGGTTGAGTCGTTTTCGAGATCGAAAGCAAAAAAAAAAAATTCCTGTGGAAAGTATCGTTCTTAGACAATTTTTACCTTCGTACCTAAAAAGCCACACCGATTTTTTTAAATCAAAATCGTTAGAGCAGTTTTTGAGAAAAACAAACTTTAACGTAACAGTTATATGGCAGGTGCCGTTAATTTTTGAGCTTAAAAAAATTTCAATTTCCCCTCTGTATAATACCTAAAAAACTCTATATACCAAGTTTGAAGCAATTCGGCCGTTTGGGCTGTAGGTGTCTATACATACATAGAGACAGACAGACAGACAGACAGACAGACAGACAGACAGACAGACAGGCAGACAGACAGACAGACAGACAGACAGACAGACAGACAGCTACAGATTTAAAAATTTTGTATTTTGTCGAAGTAAATGAGAATTTGGTTTCGAATGAGAATAAAAACAATTTGTATTAAATTTTGGAAAAAACACATTTCTATTTAAAATTTCATACCATACAAAAATTGGAATCTTAACTTGACTCAAACTCCATTTTTTGCATAAAAAGTTGTTGAGTGAGAAAGAGTTAACTTACATAATTACAAATATGTCCAATACAACCAACATCGTAAGTGCAGTTACCTTTTCTAATAAGATAAAAGAAAAATCAAACAATTGGTGTACCAACACATACAAACTTTTCTTTAGAGAATCTCCCTCAGAAACTCAATAGAATTATAACTCAATATTTTTGCCATCAAACATTCCCCGACATAGAACAGTAAAATTTACTCGTCAAAGTTGTGGATAAACTTTTGTTTCATAAAGCTTAAATTTTGTTGCATGTACCATGGATGTACTGGTCCACCTGCTGTGTGTGTGTGTGCTGGAGGATTTTTAAAATATTTACATTTGGGCTTCAGAGAGTGTTAATCTAATGCTCAGGATAATGAATATAATGCCCAGGTAGGTAAATAAAATCGATTTCCCTAATCCCAAATTAGAGGTGTAATTTACCATGTACAGAGTGTATCTCTTGCCCTATACGCGCTCGCCACGCCACAGCCATCCGCCGATGCGATGGACGGACAACGTGGATGGTTTTAACTTTTCCTTTCCCATAGGAGCCAAATGAAAATATTAAACGCTTGTAAAACTCTCTACATCCATCCGTTCAACCCAAACTGATTTTCAGACAAAGATAGGAAAATTATATTTAATTAAGTGCGAAAAATGTCCGCGGACCAAATACCACCGACCAACGACGACCGACGACGACCGACCACGCCAAAGTGCTTTAAAAATGTTCCTGAAAGTAAAAGTTCGGTAATAAAATAAAATTAATTTCCACTCACTGGCAGAACTTTGAAATAGAAATTTTCAGTGTCCTCCTTTTTTTTTTTGTATTATTATTATTATTATTTTTTTTTTAAGTTGCTTATGTAACTCAAACAATTTACCCTGCAGAAAGAGCTGAGGTTTTAAGGCGACATGGAAATTATGCAAAATAACTTCCAGTAAATGCAATTTACATTAATTATTTCGTTGACAAAATGTTCATAAATATGCAGTTAAAACAAGCCACTGTGGTAATGTGGCTTTACAAATGGATGGCAATACACACGCTCCGTTTCTATGAATTTACACCAACTTTTGTGGCGTATTAGGTATAAATGTAGGAGTATTATCTTACCTATACCTACTATAAACTCTGAAGAAAATGTGTAAGAAGAAATAATAATTGTTTTTGTCGTTTTTCCTTAAATTATTGTAATAAGAAATTCGAAATAAGAAATAAGACTGGCAAGAACTTTCAAAATTGAAATTTGTAATTTCCAGAAACAAAACATTTCGAAAATGTGAACAATTATTATTGTATAATAACATGCCATGAATCCCGCATAAAATTTTGTATTAAACATTTCATTTCAGCCTACAACCTACATATACATCTTCTGTTTCTCGTATATCTTGTAGATATATGTTTGTATGATTCTATTTCCATATTGATTTGATTAAATTCGACTTAAAGAGTATTATGACATGCAAATGCAACGCAAAACTCAAAACAACCTGAACAAGAACATCATTTTATAAACATTCGAAAGTTGTACCTCTTCTGTATGGGTTTTCTTATGACTTCGACTACGAATACGACTCCGACTCAAATCAATTTGAATGAATTATTTTGTGAAATGAATATCTTAGGATGGGGTAATGGTAAACGGTAAATGGTTATACATTTCATATGTGTTTTTGTATATAAATTCTCTCCTACTCCTACTCACTCGATTTGAATCAATTTGAAAAAACTCGAAAGAAAGGTCAGCAAAACATTTAAGTTGAAAATACCTTTCACATTATTTGACTTAAAGAAATAAAATGAGTCTATCATAATATTGGATTTGTTTGTTTTCGTAATGTGGGTATGTATAAGTAGATATAGAGTAGATATATTTATTGTACAAGTATTTGTATTTTCTCTCTGGGTTTGTTTTTTTTTTTTTGTGCTGGTTCTCGAATCAAATACTATTGTGCAGATTTTAATCGAACAAACAATGTCCTTTTGACATCATCCTTTCTGTCAAGGACATGGAACATGGGTTACGGTATTCTGTCAAACTAATGGGAAACATTTCATTGTGTTCCTGATGTTTTTAATGTGTGTAGCTGTTTTTATGTGTGAAAAGGTCTATTTGAAGAGTTGTAAACTGAGATTAGCTGCCATCCCTGATGAGACCTTGTAAAAATGTCAGAAAGCAAAGCCCATTAGGGCATATTAATATTAGCCTGGCTATTTAAAATAATACAAAGGAAACGTGTCTCTGTCTGTATATGTACATTCATACCATTCATACATATTTATAGGTATATAGGATTTTACTTTATCTTCAGGTTAACATGTATATAATGGGTATTGAAATTTTTAGGACATAAGCTGGACCGAACGGAAGATAAACTATTTAATATAAAATAGAAATCTGATAAAAAGTTTCTTATGGGTCAAAATATTCATTAATTACTAATTGAGTTTTCTTAATTTTCCGCCTAGCGGTATGTGTATTGTGTGTTATCTAATCGTAGATTTTATTATATTATTTTAATTTTAATAGCAAAAATAATCTATTTTTATTAGACTTTTGGATTAAAATGGAGAATACGGTCTGACGCTGTACAGGTAACTCAGTCGTAGATAGCATGGTGTGTGTGGAATCTATTGATTCAATTAACTCTGACACATTATTTAATTATTTGGACTGACTATAAAACGTAGATACTGAATATACTTTCCATACCCCATAAAGTTACATAAAATTCCGGCTAAGCATGGCCTCTAGATGAGTCTGGGAGGAAAATGACGGGGTAAATCTCAGCCTATCTTTATATCTTCCAAACTATTGCAGGGTGTTCCAGGTGGAACATGCTATTAAGAAGGTCTTATCTCGTCTACAGGAAAATGTTAGTTTATCATCATTCTCTCACATAGCTAAATTTCATCTCCACTTGTTCCAAAACAGCTCTCGACTGTCGATCATCTCTCAGGGAGAAGGCTGAACAGTGTAAAGAAATATTCTAGGGAACTGCAAAGCCAACAAACTTGTCAAACGAGTAACGACACTACAATCTACAACATTTAATTTAGTATAGGTATCTATGTATTCCCAATACTACATGTAATTTTTTTTTGATAAAGCAAGATGCTATTGAGAGGACAAGTTCGAGGTGGACAGGTGCTTACACAAATTTCGCCACAGCTAGTTCCAAAACGCTTTCAGGTTTAGATTGTAGGTTTTGTTACAGGACACTGTCTCAGACGACTTTTTTTTTTTAATTCTGAGTTTGTAAGGTTAAGACTCTTTCTAAGTTCGTAAATTTAAAGGGGATACTACATCAAACTTTGTCCTATCACAAAGGTCCTCTTTTGGAAGTTGTCAGCTTATACACCTTTCTAGCTGACAGCCGTCGTTACCTTACTTATGCTAGAGAAAAGTGGATAGCATGTTCTTAAGCTGACCACAATAAAAGAAGACTTATGAAGTGGATATACGTTCGTACCAACACTTATGTATCGATTTTTTGGGAACATGGGAAATTAGTAGGAACACATTTATTAGTTAATAGAATAATGAAAACTGAATATTGTAATTTGATTTAATATTTTATTTTATTATATATTATTTATAGTTTAATAAATATCATAACATATACACATATAATTAAAATAATTTAAAAGAAGTGACGCGCGTTTCGGACTTTGTCCATCATCGGGCTTAAATTGAAATTCCGAAATTATTTTAGTTATATACATATATGTTGTGATATAAAAATGGATGTGTGTATGTTTGTATGTATGTTTGTATGTTGTCTATGGACTCTTAAACGGCCCAATGGATCTTTATGAAATTTTCAGGGTAAATATAGTTAAGTCCAGGGATGGTTCCGATCGGGTAGAAGACAAAAATAAAATGCAGGCTTTTAACATATTTTGGTCATTTTTTTTTTTGGTTTTTTCATAAATTTTTTAGCGGTTTGAAACATCAGCGAAAACTCCAATTTCCGATGGGGTGGAAGACAAAAATAAAATGCAGACTTTTAACATTTTTTTTTGATTTTTTTTTTTTTTTGATTTTTTTCATACATTTTTTAGCTGTTTGAAACATCAGCGAAAATTCCGGAATGGCCGATCGAGTGAAGGACAAAAAAAAAATGCAGGCTTTTAACAACTGTTGGTTCAATCTAAATATATATAAAAATAGATGTGTGTATGTTTGTATGTATGATGCCTATGGACTCTTAAACCGCCCAATGGATCTTTATGAAATTTTCAGGGTAAATATAGTTTAGTCCAGGGATGGTTCCTGGGAAGGTTTGGTTTTCCGATCGGGTGGAAGACAAAAACAAAATGCAGACTTTTAACATTTGTTGGATGACTTTCTTTTTTTTTTATTTTTGATTTTTTTCATACATTTTTTTGCTGTTTGAAATATCAGCTAAAATTCCGGAATGGCCGATCGAGTGAAGGACAAACAAAAATGCAAGCTTTTAACAATTGTTGGTTCAATTTTTTTATAATCTATCTATATATGTATATATAAAAATGGAAACCACCCAATGGATCTTTATGAAATTTTCGGGGTAAATATAGTTTAGTCCAGGGATGGTTCCTGTGAAGGTTTCGTGCCGATCGGGTGGAAGGAAAAAAATGCATGCTTTTAACAATTTTGGTTCAGTTTTTTTTAAAATTCTTTTTTGATTTTTTTCATAAATTTTTAAGCGGAATGCCCGGGTGGAAGACAGAAAAATGCGGGATTTCGGCAAAGTTTTTTTTTTCAACTTTTTTATAAAAATGTTTTCCTTTCGTTGAATAAAAGCATCATTTATGGAACTGAGTCGAAAAAATCAAACTTTCAACGAACGTGCGTGTCCATTTGTTGCGAGAATCGCCCACCCAAACATTTTCCAAACAACTTTTGAACATCGGAAAAGGAATTGAATCGCACAACAAATGACATTTTATTTTCCCAAATTTTTGTCAAATGCAGCAAAATATTCAAGCCACAATTTGTCAATGTTATCATGTTCAGTTTTACAATCAAATTAACTGCACTTTGTGTGTATGCCAAAAAATTTGTATATTTATACACCAACCAAAACGACCAAAAATATTGCTTATCCGCTAGCATTGAGATAAAATATATAAATAAATTTAATTTCACATTAAATACACATAAGTGTTTTTTTTGTTGGCGTAGCAACGCGCGCCGGGTACCACTAGTGTTGTGATATTTATTAAATTATAAATAATAATAAAATAAAATATAATCAAATTACAATATTCAATTTTCATTATTCTATTTACAACAGACAATATGGAGACTAAAACAATTGAAAATTTAGAATGAAACAACAACAACTTTTTTGACTAAAACACTTGCAAATTACATTTATTAGTGTTTGGTTACTGTGGACGGTTTCCAGCAGGCTGAAGAAGTGAATCGTTAAAATGAGCCCTTCAAATCTTAACAAGCAATATATAGACACTCTTAAAGTCAACTTCGTAAGCGTAAGGTAGAATACGCCTCAGTCTACGAACTGCTCAAAACCGTCAACAACCCGTTATCTTAGATGTAGCCAAATAGTCAATAGTGGTGACCCTCCTGTCTGTGAGACCGGGTTTCAAATGTTTTTCATATGGGCCCGTCATTTAGGTCACCACTGGCGGGTTAAACAGTCTCGTGTTTAAGCTCGTACTTAAGGTCACACACGGAAACACGTTCGAGTACAACACCTACAGCAAAGATGTCAAGTTCTAAGTGGCGTTCGGCTAAGAATCGTTGTTTTGTTAACATAGACCATGGACGTTCCGATCGCGTTATAATCTCCAGATCTCCAAATCTGATTTGACTAACCCTACTAGATTGAAATATTTTGTAGGTGCATCTTTGCACCATTAAAGATTATATTTTGTGTCCATCTTGGCTTCTTGCATGATATTACTCAGCGAATCGCAAATTGCAACGTGACCGTTTTCATTATTGCGTCTTCCGTCTGTTGACTGCAAGATTCCTGTGTTGGACTAAAAATTTAGGAAACTTGTGCTGCTCATTACCATTTTTTACTTTGTGGTTCAAAAAGAAAAACTGTGTAACATGCTTGCCGTTTGTTACGACAAGGAATTCAAATAATTGTCCTTGGAAACTACATGATTTGTTTCAGCAGTGGTCTGTAGACGTTTCTAGGGCTTATATAGATTAAGAAATCAATTCTACACCCAAATGATCAAAATCTTCTATAGAGGTTAAAGAAATCAGAGTTTTTCTCGGAATGGTAACATCAGCCTTGGGTTTGAAATCAATTTAAAATTTTAAATTTAGGTAAATACAATTTTGATTGTGTTTTTGCTTTTTAATTTTCTTACATTTAGAGCAACACAACTTATAGTTTCGTTACCAAACTACTCAAATCTGTAAATACATTGATTCAAAATGTTATTGATTAACATCCAATATTAACTAAAAAGCTCGCTTAATAAAATTTCGTTTGATTGATTCACTTTAATTTTTGTGATTTTGACCTAAATCAGCAAAAAAAAGTATAATGTGATTCTTTTATATATTTAAGGCCATCGACTTTCAAGGAAAAAAAAACAAACAAATCCAAAATAAATATAAACGATTGCTTTTTATGTACAACAACAACTAAAACAACAACAAAAAAAAACTCCAACGTACACAGCCAGACTTTTATTCACATCTTTACTGCCAATTTCAATGCCATTCCAGGAAAGGAAACAAATTAATCATGTTTATTGTTTTGCCTCTGTTTAACGTACATATGAGATTTATAGCTTAAAATCTTTGAAGATTAATACTCGAAGCTATAAACTGAAATCGACCAAGGAGTTCTAAAGTTATAATCATCAAAGTTTATTACATACAGCTATTTCAAACATAAAAGTGCGAACTGTGAGTTTTTATAAAAGCTATTCATTATTTTGTTCCACCTTCCGTTTCAGTTTGTTAGAAGAGGAACATTATTTAAGGATAACTTTCGAAGTTTATCACTTGAATGTCTTATTTGGCTCATTATTTTGAGTCAGTTCTACATAAACTAGCTAGTTTAAAGAAAAAACATTTATGAATAGTATTATTTTTTGTATCAAATCCAAATATTTTAATCTCGAAAATAACAGTGCACCTGGGGAGTTATTTTTGTATAAATGTATAATGTAAAAATTAATGTCCAAGTCCAAACCAAACGCCAAAGAAGGAAAGAAAATATGTGATTATAAACAAATCTACAGTATTCAATAGAATGGGCATATTGTATTTGATATGGAGTTTGTAACATAGAGAAATAATACTGTTATGGACAGACAAAAATATATATTTTTACTCACACTTTTGAGACAAAGCTTTTGTTATTATTTTAATAAAATAATGCTACTTATATTCGATTGAAAATAATAAAAACTTGTGTTTATCGGTTGTAAATAAAAATTTTGTTTAAGAAAAAAAAAAAATATTGCTTCGGGCCTGGCTGCGGGTTCCCACATGGCACATCTCACAAAAAACTGTAGGAAATTGTTTTTTTTTTTTTTTTTTTTTTTAATTAACGGCCCAAAGGAGAATGCCCAAAAATATGTGGGTGAAAAACCCAGAGTCGATAGAGATAAAACATATATGGTTTAAAAGGGCATACATTGTAGATTTCAAATATTTAATTACTTTCTTTCAAAGCCATCTCCAGGGCTGACCATGAAAATTTTTAAAACTTGAATATCAATGCATTTCTTCATGTTAATAACAATTGGTTTTAGTACCTACTAAGATAAGACACATTTGCTATGCAAATAATCGACGCAAGGTTTTTTTTTTTGGGCATTCTCCTTTGTGTGTCTTATCAGTTTATTTTATTTTCATGAAAAAACTACTTATGGTTTTAGCTATTAATGACAGACCCACTTAGGTCATGAATGTTTGCAAGTAAAATTTGATTCCAATTAGTTTAACACAAACTATATCATGTAGGAATAGGGTATTCAACAGTTCGTTGCAAATGTACTCGCTTTTGTATCTTACCAAGGTTTAACCAGTGGAACAAGAAGAAATGTGCCATTTCGAAAATGCCTCTTACGAAGAAGTGACATATACTCCAAGTGTAAATCATGTCATTTAAAGTACTGCTCTGTTAGCCGTTCAAAATCGGGGATACGTTAATTGTAAGTCCCTTCCATTCCTACAGAATATGAAGACTGAGAGTTTAAGTCGCGGCCCGCTTGGAGCTGTTGTGCCAATTATTTATTTATTAATTTATTCCTAAAAAAATTACAAAACATTCAAAATAAATTGAAATAGAATTTTAATATTTTTTAAAAAATACTGGTATGCAGTATAAATTGAACTACCTCCACCTATATATGTGTGAAATTTCAAAAGAATTGCTTTAGCCTTTTCCGAGATAGTTCAAAGCAAAATAAAATGCACAAATGGGTCGCACGTACTTGCTCTGTGGGTGCAATAGTACGACGAAAACAAACTTTTCGATCAATAAGAACAACTCATTTTTGAAAAATTTGGTAAAAACTAAAAAAAATTTGGCTTAAACTGGAAAACTCGATATACGGGAGCTAACGTTAAGTAACCTTTAGTATATAAAATTTAGATGTCGTCTTTTGGGTGATATAAATGATATAAATTTCCGCTTATGGCCAAATTATGGCCAAATAAAACTGATATGGCCAATTTCCGCTATTATCATGTGTAGCCAAAAACTAAAAACGCAGTTTTCTTTGAAGTATTCTTATGTTACATACAAAGTTTCATAAAAATCGGGGGAGCCTTTACTGAGTAAATTAGAAAAAACGAAAAAATTGGTGGCTCTTTGTATAGAAGCCACCATTTAAAAAAGAGAAACTGAAAAAAATGTAATGCCATCTGATAGAGAGTTGTAAGAAAGTATACCAAACAAAGTTTGTTTGAATTCGATATAACCGTTGACAACTTATGGCTATTTGAAAAATAGACGTTAAGACCAGTTCTCCGTTATTTGCATTTTAAGCCAAAAACTAAAAACGCAGTTCTCTTAAAAACACTAAAAAAAATATAACACACAAAGTTCAATCAAAATCGTTAGAGCCATTTTCGAGCAAATTAGAAAAAACCAAAAAAAGTTGGCTAAAACTCAACGGCTCGTTGTATGGAAGCCACCGTTTAGAAAGGCTTCAGGGAAAAATTTATTAAACCATCCTATAAAAAACGATGAAAAACTATGTCAAACGAAATTTGAGTCGATTCAATCAAGCCGTTGTGAACTTATGGCTATTTGAAAAAAAGCCGTTAAAACATGATTTTCGTTATAACCATTTGAGCCAAAAACAAAAAACGCAGTTTTGTTAGAAATGCTTAAAGTAAGCTAAATTTTGAGTTTAATCAAAATCGTTAAAGCCGTTTTCGAGAAAATCCAAATTGAAAAAAACCGTTACTTGAAAGGTACCAGTTTGAGCCGGGCTAAAACGAAATAAAAAAATCCTTGACAACTGTTTTTCTTCAAACTATTATATATCAAGTTTGAAGAAAATCCGTCAAGCGGTTTAGGCTGTAGCATGACGTGAAAAAGCGCACATCCGCACAGACGTACAGACAGACCGACGGACGGTATGGCGAAAATCACTTTTTTGGGCTTCTCTATCATCGTAATGTCATGTTTGATTAAAACCTCGATTTTTTTTTCTGCACGATACTCAATCAATAAGCTTTAACGTAACTATTAAATGGCAGGTACCGTTATTTTTTGAGCCAAAAAAAAATCAATTTCCCCTCTGTACAATACCTAAAAAACTCTATATACCAAGTTTGAATCCATTCGGCATACCCGTTCGGGCTGTAGGTGTCTATACAGACAGACAGACAGACGGGATTTTTAGACCATCTTATTTCGTCTTCGCTATCCTCGTAATGGAATGTTTGATTGTTATATCAAAACTTTTTTTTCGACGAATGCATAACTTTCCTTATAGTACCTACGTATGATCGCAAGTAAAAAACCTTGACAACCGTTTTTCTTTAAACTGCTATTTATGAAGTTTGAAAGAAATCAGTCAGATTGTTAAAGCTTTAGCTTGACGTGAAAAATCGAACAGGCGCGCATCCGCACAGACGCACATTCACACAGACAGACCGACGGAAGCTATGGTGAAATTCACTTTTTTAGGGCTTCTCTGTCATTATAATGTCATGTTTGATTAAAACCTCGATTTTTTTCAGCATGAACACAATACTTGCCCTATAGAGCAAGAGTAAAAATGAATAAGAAGGATATTGAAAGATATTGCGGAAAAAAATGTAATGTACGAAAATCGATTTAATCGTCTCATTTATTAAAGTTAACGCAAAATCCCAAACAGAAAGAAAAATTGTGAACGAGTTGAGGATTAGATTTTTGATTGGAATAATAATTCATTATGACGATGTATTTCATCGATTCCTAGTGACTGGTATGGTGAATAAGACTTAAGTACTATAGTTAATTGCCCAATATATTTTTTGTATTCTTCTTAATAGCACTGGGATTAGCGAATCGAACGTAATGTCTTTGTCTGTTCCTAATCTTGCATTAACTTTAGTATATATGTACATACTTACCTTGAATAAGTGGACAAAATCTAGAAATAGATGTTTTAAATTATATGAGCAGGAGTAAGACCAGCTAGTTACCACAGCTATCTTCAATATAATTAAGAGCAGCTTTAGTTTCATCATAATACGCTCTACAATCTGAGTTGTACTTTAAATCTCTTTTGACCAGCTTCTTAAAACGTCTTAGACAATTTCCGCATCACTCTTTTTGTTAAATTAGAAAAGCTCTTACTGTTTTGTTATTGTAGCTCCTTGTTTCACTATACTTTTAAATGAGATCTTTGCTCTATGTGGTAAAACTGGACACAAAAACACCAGTCCGTTATGGAGGGTTTGGTTGAGTGTGTGTGTGTATACTGGTTCTTCTAACAGTATAGGAAACTCCTTTAATAGTTCCTAATTTGAAAAAAATCTTTATGAAAGCTCATAAACATTGTACACTTTTACAAGTATGTTAACTAAAGTCTGTATTATTGCTAATCGTTTTTTTGTGTTTTAGATCAAGGACAAAACCTATGTTAGGAATACAAACTTCGATTTACTTTTTCAAAAATCAAAAAACAAAACTAAAATGACATATCCAAGAACAAAGAAACATTTTACTGTGCATTTCTTCATCATCAAATAA
This sequence comes from Platycheirus albimanus, assembly GCA_916050605.2. Lineage (NCBI taxonomy): Eukaryota > Metazoa > Arthropoda > Insecta > Diptera > Syrphidae > Platycheirus > Platycheirus albimanus. The sequence continues at coordinate 697,626 of OU696696.1, read as the reverse complement.
ATATATATATGTTTAAATTAATTTCAGACGTTCAAATTATTCTTCATCATAAACTCCATCCCTTTCAAACAATAGAAACCTAATCTAAAAGAAGAAAGAATATAAAAAATAAAAAGTTTTTGATGCATTCTGTTCTGACACAAAGTCCTTTGTGCATATACAGACATTTTTAATATCGTTTTAGAGTGAAAACAATTTCACAAAATGTCTACTTCATTATTGTACACCATGACATAAAAAGGCTTAGATGTTTTTTTTTATTGCCATATCAAAAATCGATTTCATTCCACTGAGATCTGAGACAACAAGAAAATGCTCGTACTAATGTATATAAAATTTCTGGAAACGGGGGGCATGTATAATCCAGTATTCTCGGTAAGATATTTTGCTTAATGTTCCGGTATGCGAACATTGTTCGTCCTTCTCATGTCATCCGCTTTTTGCAGCTCCTTTTCCTTGTCGCTTGTCGTGGCACTGTTTGCATCATGGTTGTTCTAAATATTCAAACGCTGTACTTGAGAGCAACAAAAAACCACTGAAAACTTGTTGAATACTCTGTTAAGTTCGTTTCGCTTTGTGTATACAGTTGGCAGTTGGGCTATAGGGGTTGAGGATTGAGGGCTTGGAAGCTTGAGGGGAAATTTTTATTTTCTTTCAGACCATGGAGTATGACGGTGAAATCAAAATCGTTTTTAAATCTCTATCTATACTCTCGTACCTATGGTATAATGTACTTTCCATGTAAACGTGATTTCTTGAGGACACCCGAGAAAACTTAATCGATGGGATATCGCCCAGGAGACCTAGTCTTTAGTTATTACCCAGACGGTATTTTGTTTTGTATTGTTAAGTCTCTTATGTAGGAAGAGGCTTTTCTAGTCCTTTTCGTCAGTTTGTCTGAGGTTAGCTTTAACAAGTTGTTAGTTGGAAAAGAATATTCTATAAATAAGTTTTGTAAGTGGATAGGGAAGAGGAGGCAAGATGTCTGCTTATTCCACATATTAAAGGGATTTTATTTTTATCTTGCTCCTTGAGGAAATTCTATTTTTCATTTAAACTTTGTAGTTTTCTATTATTCTTTTATTAGGTTATGATACATAGCAATAAAAATTCAATGCAATATAAATGCAATATGTGTCATTTGCAGATTAGACATTTATGGCTTCCTCAAAGATGTAATGCGTTTTCAAGAATAATCTTCAGCATTGCGTACAGATATATACCATGTTTCAACTTGGGAATAGATTTGGCGCCCAGCGCACATCGCGCTAAAACAACTCCAAGGAGACGATTTTCTTATTAAAGGTTGTCGCTTGTTTTCGCCTACCGAGTTTTTTTTTTTTTTCTTATTTGCATACCTTTTCAATTTTTTAATCTTTCACGCAAGGAACACAACTTTAGTAATTTTTTAGATCTTGTGCGGCTACCTAGTTTTCAGGTAATGAACCAGAAGATCATGTGAGGTAGTTCCAGGTAACTTCGCCTGTCCATATAGAGTCAGGTACAGCTGGATTAGAAATGTTTCCTAATTTATAAACCAACTCGACACAATTCACGAAGACATTAAATGACGATTACTAGAACGATTTTTTATGATGGCGAATCCCCACACTGACAATAACAGAAAACATTCACCATAAGAGCTTTTTCTGCGGCAATCAGGGAGGGTTTTCATCTTTCAGTGAAACCCAAAAAGGTTTATCAAATTTTGACGTATATACTTCTTTCATTATAATGAATACATTTGCAAAGACTATTTCTTCGTAAATCCTTTCAAAAGAGTAAGACTATCGTAGTATTTTATTTCGGGTGGCAATGGTACAGTGGATGTAGTGCTTGGTTGCTAACCTAAGAGTTGTGGGTTCGATCCCCAGCCTGGGCAGCAACTTTTCAATATTCCCCCCAGCTTCAACTGGACGCCACCCGTGGGATTTTCATGAGATTAATATCACCTATTTCTCAATCCATTGTACCAACAAAAAATCTTTCCTATCTTTCTATTCCTTCTAACTATTGCCGTACAGTTTGCATTCAAAAGACCTTGGATCTTACCGGCATAAAGTTAAAATTATTAAATTATTATTATTACCGCAATTTTTTTTTCGATCGAGAAGACAAGTTTGGTTTGGTTGTGGTTCTCCCTGTGAAAACTGGCAACTTACTTCGAATTTATCGCCAATTTCATCGTGTGTGCAAGAGTTCAACAAGTGTACCTACTTTCGGATGCAGGAATGGACTATTCATCGCATAAAATGTTGAGCTCGTTGCGCAATCCAAATAATCTGGATAAAACTTTCCTTCTCGAAAGCCATATCACTTCCCTATGTAGAAGAAGAGATTGATTCTGAGCTCCTCTTCAAACACTTTTTTAAAAAGCCCTGACAGGAGGATATGTGATTTAACGTAACAGTTTGTGCTCGGTCGATACGTTTTTTTAAAGTCGGTGAAATTTTCTTTGCGATATTCATGACAATGTAAAACGCACTGACCGGTATGACATTTCGGTGCAACATTCATTCTTCTTGTCACATTTCATTTTATTTAATCCTTTCCATTGAATATGGGGTTAATTTTTCCCTAGTTGTGTTGGCTTAGAAAGGTGCACAAAGAAGTAAATCTTCTTCATAAGACCATCCCCAGGGGTATCTCACGTTAACAAGCAGTATTGATAGCACTGCAATATCTGTACTTTCGTCAAGTTTTATTGGAAACATCTCATTTCGACGCACAAATTATTTCTTTTCAATATAGTGCAAAGCAACGGCATGATTAAGTATTTTCAAGGAACCCCTTTGATTCTTCCATGTAACCCCAGGGTTCCTCGGAACACCATTTGGGAAATGCTAAACTAGTTAACTGTTTCACTAAAATATCAAAATTTCAAACATCGCTATCGCTAAGAGGAGGTACATATTTTGGATTTACCTGAATTTAATTGATAGCCCTGCAATATCTGTACTTTCGTCAAGTTTTATTGGAAACATCTCATTTCGACGCACAAATTATTTCTTTTCAATATAGTGCAAAGCAACTGCATGATTATGTATTTTCAAGGAACCCCTTTGATTCTTCCATGTAACCCCAAAGGTCCTCGGAACACCATTTGGGAAATGCTAAACTAGTTAACTGTTTCACTAAAATATACAAATTTCAAACATCGCTATTAGTATGAATCACAACTACAATTCTTCATAAGAGGAGGTACATATGTTGGATTTACCTGAATTTTATTTTCAGCAATTTAGTTTCCTCACTGGCCGTGCTTTCCAGAGGCCATCTTCTTGATTAGATGTGATATTTTCCTACTGTGTCTTTAATTTTATATTTTTTCATTTTACATTTTCATTCCAAGTTGTCGTAATCAAATTATTCTTTATGCAACCACATTGTCATGATGTTTATACCACACACCTACCAAACCACTCGTTCATAGTTTGTAAAGTTTCAAAAAGTTTTTGAGGCTTGTATATCCATTGCTGTTTCTACAAAAGGACCTTTTTATCAAAACAAACACAAAGTGAATTTGGCATGATAATCATGCACCAAATAAACAACCTCTCTTTTAGTTAAAAACAAAAACACAGTAATTTTTACCGGAGGAGGATCCCTTCTATCTTTTCCTATTTCATTTCCCCCTACAGCCCGTTCCTTCGCTTTTCCCGTCGTTGGTTGGTCGTCCTGAATGCAAATTTAATCTATGCATCTAAAATACTTTTCAAAGGAAATTAAGCATACGCTTTGAAGTACCAACCAACAAACCAGCATTGCCCTTCCCATCCCTTCCCCATCACAGTTCGCCTTTAGCCATAGCCAAGGCATTAATATTTAAAATGTCGCAAACGTGTTAGCAACAGTCGACATGTGGTTTTTTGTTAAGTATATTTCTTTATCTCGTCACTAGAACTCCGAACGGGCTTTTGTATCATTTTCGCAAATAATACTCATTTCACATAAATGTGTTTTCTAAATCTCGTTTTAGCTGGGTCGCTTTTTTTTATTTTTTTTTATTTTTGAGCGTACCCGCATGTGAAGCTTCCTTTAGTCCTCAGAGAGAGAAAGAGTTGCATGTCATGGGCTTTATAGTATCGTTTGTGTGTAACACTTTAACAACAACTCTTGCCACCATTTAATTCGTTGCCACGAAAGCTTCTTGAATAAACATGTAAACGACCGAACCTCCAACTCTTTTGGCCATACGTTCATAAAGTAGGTATACGAGTTGGAGACGGAGTATACACGAGGACGTAGCTTCATGGTTGGCAAGGACTAACCGACACAACGACGTTAAATATTTTGTGAGAGTTCCCGCCACGCCATCACCATCGCCATAGAAGTAGGTGAACACGTAACGTCCCTAAATTTACATTTCGTTGAAGTGGGGTTTTCTAATTTTAATCACGTATATAAAATTTAAACCTACACCTCATTAAATTCTTCATCCTTAAAATAAGCAAAACGTAAGCACAGCCTTCACATAAATCCCTCTAATCAGTTCAATGTGAGAGTGCATAGGCCTACGTTTCCGCGGAAAACTTTTGGTAAATATATGTTCTTTGAGTCCCATACAGGAATATGTGGTATGGAGTATGGTATCCATTTCGAACCTTTCCAAAACTTCAATATATATTCTGTTGTTATTTAATAAAGCTCACTATCCTGTTTAATTTGTTATTAAAGATGTATGGGTATTCATACCCTTATAAATGTACTCAAATGGTCTGTTAAATAAAAAAAATTGATTTATCCAAAGAGAGGTGGCCAACTGGAAAGAGGTGATCGGAGCTATTTAAAACAAAACATTAAACCCAAATATTGACCAACAAATAGAGCTCATTTCCGATTGTCGATAACATTTGGTCAATTTAATTAATTATTTGGAAAAGTTGAGGTTTAGTTGGGTGTATTTTTATTTGCAATTAAAGGTTCTATAAGGCAAGTTATGTATTTGTGGAAACATTTTTTTTAGAAAACTATCAAACATGACACTGGAACGGTTTGCTTCAAATTTGGTACATTTTATTCATGTGGTAGTCGTCCGGGGGTATTTTTCATTTTCACTCTGGGTCCGCGTCACAAAAATATTGTTATAACTACCATACAGTCGTTAAAAAGAAACCTAATTTTCTCGAATTCGGATGAAACGATTTAAATACAATTTCGGGCACATAAAGGGTAACGTTTCTTAAACATAAATTCTTGATTTTTAATAATTAAAAACAAAATTAGTTTTTTATAGATTTTGAAATTATTTTCCCATATAGTTACTTAACGTTTCGCTGTTTCCTCAAACCCAAATAAGTTTAAAAATTCTTAGACAAAAAAAGAAAGAAGATTTTTCTATGTAGATAATCCATCTTTCTTTTTTTTTAAATAAAGGGTGGTTTTTAAAGGTATTGAACTACAAATTGAAACAAATTACAGATAAACTGTATTGATTTCCATAAAGTTGACTTTATTTGACAACCATTTTTTTTTCATATATGGCCACCGCGTTTGGCTCGGATGAAGTAAAGAAGTAAAGACCAATGATTCTAAAATTCCATTAAACACAACAAACTGTGACTTTTTTTTGGATGTAACGGCACGGCGCGCGTATCAACAATGGCTTGAGGATTATCTACCGCCAAATGCTGTAGTTTTTTTCTCCATTCAAATACTAGATAGTCACATAAGTACAGTTCCCCAATTTTACTTGGGAATCCCGATTTTTTCTCTAATTGTATTCAATGTATTCAGTAAGCTGTTCTTAAACAACTATACGTTCTTACACTTTTTCAAATAGGTAGGTACCTATTAACTATCATTTTCTACTGGAATGGAGCCTACACTCCAACACTTTGGAAACATTTCTTCATAAAGCGAAGCATTTATTATTTCCATAAGCACTGGTCCTAATACTTCAATTGAATTTTAAATGATAATTGTATTTATCCCATGTTATATTTATATATTTTTTATCCCATGATATATCTAGTCATGACCCTCGTGTTATTACACAATTGTTTGCAGACTTTTTTCAAAATGCCTTTAACTGTGATACTAACATCTGTGATACTTTAAACTGTGATACTTCGAACTGTGATATACTTGACGAAAATAGCCAAATTTTGGCTTTTTGAAATCATTCTCTTACTTGACTGATATAAACTTCAATATTAATTCTGATAACATTGCTAAGTTCATATCTAGTCTTGACGAGAATTGTAAACCAGGTCCTTCTATTATTTTATAAAAATGCGCAAATAATTCGCTTTTACCCTTATCCACTCTCTTTAATTGTTCCCTGTTTTCTTGTCAATTTCCGTGTATTTGGAAAAAATCCTTCATAATCCCTTTACACAAAAAAGGTAAAAAAGACGAAATTCAAAACTATAGGCCTATAGCCAAACTATCGGTTATTCCGAAGCTTTTTGAAGCTATTATTTGTGAATCTCTGTGTTTCTATGTCAAATCAGTCATTGTTCCGAATCAACATGGCTTTACAAAAGGTCGCTCTACTGTAACGTTTCTTATGGAGCTAACCGAACTTTGCATTGATGCATTTAAGAAAAAGAAAGTAATTGACTGCGTCTTTACGGACTTTAATAAGGCATTTGATAAACTCTCCCATAAGATCTTGCTAAAAAAGCTAAGAAATCTTGGTTTTAGCGAAAATTTTGTTATGTAGCTTCAATCTTATTTAATAAACAGATCTTATGCAGTGTTGTTTAGCTATTGTCCATCAAATTATTTTACAGTTAACTCTGGAATACCACAAGGTAGCCATTTAGGACCTCTACTTTTTATTTTATTTATTAATGACTTACCATCTATCTTGAAGTATTCTAAATGCCTCATTTACGCGGATGATGTGACAATTTTTAAAACTATTTCTAGTATTAGTGATTGTGAAATGCTGCAATCCGACCTTAATTCGTTTTTTGACTGGTGTGTTCGTAATTGCTTGTCTCTTAATATAAATAAATATAATTTTATGAGCCTCACAAGAAAACTTTTAGTAACTCCATTTCCCTGTCTTGTATGGAAAATGTAAATGTTCTTGGCGTCATATTAGATCGAAAGCTTGAATTTATTCAGCACATCAACTCCATATCAAATAGAGCCAATTCAATTCTAGGTTGGATTAAGAGAGAGTCACGGCAATTTTCAGATCCTTTTGTTACAAAACAGCTTTTTATAACATTTGTTCGTCCCATTCTTGAATATGCTTGCCAGGTTTGGTCACCCCATTACGAATGCCATATATTAAGGTTAGAACGTGTTCAAAAAAGATTTCTGCGATTTGCCTTGCGGGGCTTAGGTTGGGAAAATCCTTACGAGCTTCCCGCATACATCAGTCGACTGAAACTAATTGATTTGCCATCCCTTGTGAATAGACGTTCTTATTTAATTTTTGTTTTTATCGTTAAATTAATAAATGGTAACATAGACTCTTTGTACCTTTTGTCTCGAATAAATTTTAATATTCCTCAAAGAAACTTACGGAATCTACCTAGCTGCATAAATGTCCCAAACTGTCGTTCTAATTATGAACGATTTTCTCCCTTAAACAAAATGTTTGAATTATTTAATCTTCTCAATAATAGATGTAATAACTTATTTGACCAATCATTAAATTTTTCATCTAAATTTCAGTCAAATTTGTATTCAATTATATAATTGTACTCTTATTATAATAGACATAAGTACTTATATCTGAAGCTAGTCTTTAGCTATGTAAATAAATAAAAGATGTTGACTTTTTATTCTTGCATTTTTTTTGCATCATAGATTGTTCGCTTATCACAGATGGTTGCTATTGCACAAAAGGAATAGAAAGGTTTTTATCACAGACGCTACTAACAAAGTATAATAGTCTGATTCAATCTTCTAAGAATTGTACAATTGGATAATTTGTTTTCTTTAACATGAATGATTTTATCATTTTCCAAACATCTTTCTATACCCGTTATGCTTTCAATTTGTCCAGAAATTTAACCGTTTTTATTTTCACGTTAATTGCCGCTCACATAATATCGCCTATACATTGTCTCTTATGCAGGAGATACATTTGTAGTGTATAGATAATGTTTTATTCCTTCTACTTTGCTAAACATATCACAAACTTACTTTTCAGCCAGAAGAGTTACGTATATGGAGTATTGTATTGCATATACTTCAATCCCATAGCAAACAAAAATCAATTTACTGTGGCGTCTAAAACCTTAAACTTAAAAGGACTATTCACATGAGAGCGACCAACGAATCAACGAATGAACGAATAAATGAGATTTTTCATACTTCTAAACAATATTTTGCAACAATAACTATTTCGAAGTGATAGAAACTCATTAAATCTAATGTTGAGATGCTAAAATTTCCATTTTAATTGAAAAAAAAGAAATTTTAATGAAAACAAGTTTTTCGTCGCTAATTTCAATCTGACTGCAACGAATTGTCAAAGCCTATTCGCGTTCCACATACAATCCACATCGCAACGAATAAATTATTCGTGCGCGACTAACCTCAAAATCTCACTGTTCAACTGTGATATACGTTCATGACGTTCGTTGTCCGCAACGAATAAGATAAATTGCATGCAAATGAATCGTCAAAACGTTCGTTCATTCGTTGGTCGTTGGGCGCATTCATGTAAAAAGTCCTTAACTCAGGTTATTCGAGATTATTGCTGAAAAACAAGCACCACACACACTATTTAGCGCAGTTCTTTTAGCACTTGATTTTGCTTCCATATAGGCGTTTAGATTCATGTTATACGTTTATCCACTGCGTCTAGATCTGTTTCATCACCGGAATACCATTGCCTTTAATTTTGTATAGTATATTTTAAGATCAACATTAAGCTTATTGATCTGAAGTTGTAGATTGGCTGTTTGTCTGACACAAACACTAGAACGAACCTTCATAATAACATCTGAAATAGAATGATCCATGTATTTGGTTTTTTTTTATCGTTTCTTTATTATTATATTGATTTTTCCAACCATTCTAAACAGATGCGGTCATGTTCTCAAGAATTTTTTCATAGATTCTTATAAAACTGGACGGTAACTAAGATTTTAATAAACAGCAGTATTTTTTTATCAAACAAACTTGATGATCATTACACAAATTACCAATTGGACCATGTGTGTAGTTCACCAATCACCAAACATCACCAATTTATTGTATTTAATTAAACCAATAACGACTTTGCAACCTTAATATTTCAAGATTCTTTGAAATAAGGAAAATATAACAATAAGTAGTAATACATATATGTCTTGATGTGATAGTTCTAAACATGTACGATATACCTTATTTTAAAAGTTGCTGCCAAGTCTAAACAAATATTTTTTTTTAATTTCTCGTTCCTCCTGTTAATTTTAAAACCTGGAGAAACTTATTTAAAAAGATACATAACAGTGAGTCTGCAAATAAGTTTTTATACTCGTGCTTCAACAAAATCATAAAGTTCAAACCTTGTTGAGAATTAATTTCGTACTTGGAAAGTTCCAACGACAGTGCCAACTTCACTTAGCAGTTATCCAGGTATTAAGGAAGTTTTCATCTTCCAGGGCTTTTGACACACATTTTCAAATTAAAAATAAGCAAGTAAAAAACAACAAGAAAAATAGTAGGTAAGGAACAGTAATTCAAAATAAGGACCGGTAAACATTTTTTAAGTGTTCCTTCTAAGAAGCTAAGCAACCTGTAAAATTAAAACAAAACACATCTTTTTAAGAGGAGTTGGTTGGGGTGGATTATTTTTGATGATATTGTTCTTAAGCTTCCACAATTAGTTAATTTAAGGAAATTAAATGCAATTTTTTGTTAAAGACCGAAACTGGATTTATAGGTACTTAAAACGAGTAGGTACCTACAATGTAATGTTGAAATTCAAATGATGCGAGAAATTGCACAAATTGTGTATGTTTATTATAGACTGACATACGATATATATTTCAAAAAGAACGAAATAAATAATTATTTGAAAAAAAAAAAAAGTTGTTCTTGGAACTTAACAACAAATTTAGAAATACTTTTCACTTCACAGAATTATTGTCATTAGTTTACTTAAAATAAAAAAAAAGATGGCAAGTATGTAGAATGTCAAAGAAAAACTTTGGCATTACAATGTTTAATATCAGGTAACCATAAATTATAAATTTCACTTCCAAATGTTCAAGGGTGGATCCTTTAACAAAATTAAAACTCGCGTCCTTAATGGGTACCTTTACCTTATACCTTTTCGCAAAATATCACCTTTCTTCAAACAAACAAAAATCTTACTCGTGTCACCTTATCATTTAAGGATTTTTCCGTAAAAAACATCCTTCGGTACACTTTACCTATACAATACACCCATCCCCAAATCCAAAGGCGGAAAGATTCATTGATGAACACTTTCATGCGACGCAGACACAGGGATGTACAATAATTTTTGTTGCAACAAATGTATTCTCAATTTTTTTTTCATATTTCCTTTGTAAATTGTGAGTGACATTATTTTTAAAACCCAATTGCCAAAAAACTTCAAGCCTACAAACTTTGGGCCATATCATATATTTGCCAAATGATATGGCCTGAAATTTTAAAATTTTCATTGTCGGACGTGATTTTCTTGTTATTCCTCATTCCAAATATTTGTGGTTTATGTGGATGTTTTTGTGTATGTGTGGTGTATTCCTTGCATGAGTTTCTGTTCTAACTCAGTATCAAGTTTCGTTTTTCTTATGGTGGCATGGCTGTGAATTCCTGTCACGTTCACGTTGACACTTTCTTATCGCTAATGTGGAAATTTCTTTCCTTACTTACCTTTGCCGTTGTTAGACGTACATATATTTAGAATTGTTTTCAATTTTCTATCCGCAGTCAAATGCTGAGTCCCCGCTCATTTTTCTTCGCATGTCCTTGTACCTTCTTGTATGCTAATGTGATAACGTAATATTTCTTGTACTTAAAAGCTGAAAAGTACACTTCTGTATACTTAAATATTTGTCAGTTAACATTTTCTACAGCACACAAATGTATTAAAATAAAGAAATTGAGATTCAGATTTTATTTAAACTAATTTCAGATGGTGCTAAGTTAAAAAAAAAAAAAAAAAAAAACACACACACATAATAAGAACCATATGACGAAGAAGCTTGTTGGCTTGGCTTCTGGGGTGAAGCTGATACGACATCAATAATTTATTACTCCCTAATTGCGGGCAGCTGGTTTTTATTTTTTGTTTGTCGGGTATATCACCCTAATCCTAGCACTGACCCATAACTCCGAGTGTTAGTTGTTGTATTCGGTTGAATTATCCCCTAATATGTTGCGATAAGAGTGATGATGTGTGGACTTCACGTAATAGATCTCAAAGGAGCAGTTTAGTTGAATTCATGTTTTTTTTTTTTTCTTTGGGAGGGGGGTTATAAGAGAAAGAACGATAGAGAGACTAAAAGAGGAGTGGTTTGACACAAATCTATTTCAAATCCACTGGGCCCATTTCGTTTAATAGCATGTCGTAGTGAAGACACACAATTTTGTTTATATAATGAAATTTCGTTGTTGTTATTTTTATTATTCTTACAGAATAAAATTAAGAATATAATGTCAAATGTTGTACAAGAGATTTTAATAATGAAAACTTATACTATACAATTTGACATTGATATAAGGTTTTCGAGTGATAAATATATGTCGAATTTCGAAAAAAAAAATTTATTACTAACTTTTTCAGTGTATACATTTGGGTGGCCTTTTTAAGTTCATATCAAACCTCGAACAGCTATTTACGAGACGGACAAATAGTCAATTCAAAGGGGAGCTCAAAATTATTGAGACCAAATGTAGGCTCTCTTTTACACCCGTCTCGATTTTAAAGCAATTCAAATTCATCTTCCCAATGTTCCACAGATTTCATCCATTTCCAGAGATGGACCAAAAATGGTCATTGTAACCAACGGGAGCTGGTTTTTACTCGGAAGCTTTAGAAATTACGCAACTCAAACAGTGTGTTCCAAAAAGAAGTTCTAGCAGTAACAAAAGCAGATAGAGGGGCATTGGCAATGATGCTGGAAAAACCGTGAGACGATATTAACATTTTTTTTGAAAGCAAAGTAGCAATAAAGCAATTCTTATTGCTTCACAGCACAATGTTACAAGTCACCGATCACAAGGAAATTGAAGCTAAAGCTGACGAAATTGCAAGAAAAGATTCTGAACTTGGCCTTCAATTCATGGGGGACAAAAACAAACATGAAATTGACTAATATGATAGACATGGATGCGTGTAAAAATGCAAGTAAACTCTGGTCAAAATGTGACAGGAAAAGAACACACATAATTATGCAAAAAAGACAAACAATATTAGGAATTGAGTATTGAGTAACCATTAGAAAATAAAAACATATTGGTTCGATAGTTCCGTATAGTACAAAAATGAATATTAGTAAATTAAACGAAACAAAAAAAAAAAATTGTATAATATTTTTTGATATTAAAGTGCTTTCAGGAAAATGAAAATATTTCTAGGAACATTTTCCGCTTTAACCTTAAAAACTATGAAGTATGCTTTAAATTTCGAATTAAGATTTTCTTCAACTTTTCTCCAGTATCCCCGAGTCATAAGCAGTTTAAAACAGTTCGGTATTATCTCTGGTGTATGCCTCTCTGACACAGAAATTGCTCTACATGAGTTGAGCTGTGGATTGCAAAGTGGAATGGGTAAATGGAGGTGAAAGGATGGATGGGTAAATTGTATCTACACAAATTAAATTATTTAAAAGAGCAGTTATAAAATTAAATCAGTTGAACTAGAGAGACAAATCTTATATACACAAACCTCAAAGTAAAATCTGCTAAAAGAAAATTTTATATCAACGTTTCGGTTAGTTGAAAAAAAAAACACCCAAATAAGAAAGAAGGTATACTCGTATTTGGAACTTATCCTAAATTTAAAGGTATATTCATTCAAAGAAAATTTTGATGATAATATTCTAATATAATAGAATTAAAAAAGAAATGCACCTTTAAGAAAAATTAATGATACTTCTGGAGCCAATATTTGTTCTCGACTAATTTTAAAGATGACGATCATAAGAAAATTTTCTAATTTAAGATGGTTTCTTGTTTTTACTTAAAGATAACCAAGCTATACTTTATTTTTAATCGTATGATTGATATTGATAGCTTAAATAACAACATTCCATTTTGCAATATATCATCTGGACCCCTTCAGAAGACGAATTCTATTTAGAAGCCTCCTTCACTTTGTTTCAACAGGAGTTTCTTATTTTGAACAATATAAATATAAACTTTACTGACTTACACAAAGTCAGCTGTACCTATTACAAATTTTAAAAGAAAGTACTGCTCAAGCGCTATCTTATTCACTTGATTTTCGTAAGGATAAATTTCAATCATTACTCTATGGTGAATAAAGTTAGGTAGGTACCTCTAAAATCTCTAATGAATATACATGTTTGCTGTAATATTGACGACGCAACATTCTAAACAGCAACCTGATTATTTCTTTTTGTTTTAAAGCTATCTAATATAAATTCCAGCCATCCGTGGCACACGAAAAAGCTTAAAACCCTACGAACAAACAAAATAAGGTTTTGAATTTATAGATTTAAAGTCTTGATTTATGATAAAAATGTGTTTCCTATAATTTTTGAATAGTTAAATTAACTTTCCAAAAACCTAAACGCAGAACGAAACGGACATATTGTTGAAGCTCGACCCAAAAATATCCTTGAAGTTTGGGGACTGCAAATGTTTGGACAGTGCACTGGTTTTTCCTCAATAACTTTTTTTCATACGTGAGGAAGCATCATATCTTGGTAACAAATTGACATACAAAAATGTTTGTATAAACAAAATTGTTGGAAATTTTATGTTCTACAAAAAAATCATATGTGCTTTTGCCGTAAAACATTAGGAAAAAAGGAATTGAGGGAAAACTGGAAAAGGTTGAATAATTTGCAGTTTTTCAGTCCCTGAACAAAATTGCCAAGTTTCATTAAGTTCTGACCTTTTTCCACCTAACATGTCGACTGAACTAGTTAACTTTTTAGTTTTTGTTGTACGGTGATGTGTAGAGTCCATCAGTGCCTTATACATTATGTTTGAAACAGAATGTCGACTTCTTACTTGCGATTGTAGGTACTATAAGGCAAGCTATGCATTCGATAAGAAAATTTTTTTTCTTGGACAATCAAACATAACATTATACGATGATACAAATATTGAAGCCTGAAAATTATGCCCGAAAATTCTGTATGTCCGTTTGTCTGCATCGTTACCTACAGCCTAAATGGCTGGGCCGATTTGCTTTAAGCTTGGTACATAGTATTATTATGACGTCCTACAGAGGGGTTTTTGTAATTAGCATTCTAGCTCTAAAACTGCCATACGATTTTTAATAAAAAATTCATTTTTCTCAAAAACGGCTCCTACAATTTTGATAAAATCTTCTGAATTGTGGTTTTTGTGTAGACTTTATGTATTGGTTACTTACTTACTTACTTAAGGTGGCGCAGACAGTCCATTGTGGACCACGACCTCAACCAACAATCCTCGCCAGCTAGGCCGGTCCCTAGCCAGTGGCCTCCAGTTGCGCACACCAAGTTGGTTGAGGTCGTTTAGCACTTGATCGCGCCACCTTAGATGGGGTCTTCCAGAACTGCGTCGGACCTCCGGGTTGGAATTGAAGACTCGTCGGGCAGGAGCGTTTTCGCCCATACGCTCCACATGACCCAGCCATCTAATCCGCTGAATTTTCAGCTTCTTAACCAAGTCAATGTCGCTGTATAGCCCGTACAGTTCGTCATTGAATCTTCTCCTCCATACTCCATTGATACATACAGGCCCGAATATCACCCGAAGAATCTTTCTCTCAAAGCACCCCAGCCTGTATTCATCCGATTGTGTCAGTGTCCACTCTTCTGACCCATACAGCAGGACTGGGATGATAAGGGTGTTGTATAGTGTCTCATTCGTCCTTTGAGAGAGGGCTTTACTACTAAGATGCCTTCTTAGCCCGAAGTAACAGCGATTGGAAAGAGTGATTCTTCGACTGATCTCTTCACTGATGTTGTTCTGAGAGGTTATAGTGGAACCCAAATAGACAAAGTCCTTGACAACCTCAAAGTTATATCTGTCCATTGTGACGTTTTGTCCGAGCCTACGGTGATGATCTACTTCACCCGAGGACAGCATATACTTTGTTTTATCTTCATTTACAGCCAGACCCATTCGAGCCGCTTCCACTTCAATATGTTTTGTGTTTTGGTTGGAACAGATTTTCCAGGAAGTCTTATAACGGTACCTCCCATAGGACCGGTTTTTTTAAATAAAATTTTCACGTAAGCCACTAGACGGATTTCTATGAACTTTTTGATGTAGGAGCCTTTTAACAGACGAAATAACATAAATTCTTAAATTTTTCAAAAAAGTTTTTTTTTTGAGTTTTTTTTAAGTTATTTTTTTTTTTAATTTTTGGTTTTTTAAAATTAAAAAAAAATTTGTTTTCTGATAAGAACTAAGCTGCTAGATGTTGACATACTCAAAACAAATTTGGAATGTGTTTTTTCAATGCCTTTTTCCCAAAATCTCAAGCCGCAAGACCATTTTAATACATTAGAGCAAGTTTGTACGACCCAGTCGTGAAATTTATTTATTTGAGGTATTGTTTTCAAGCAGGATACCTACATAAAACTTTCCATTTTAGTAAGTTCTTTTTTTTACTCTCACGTATGTAGGTATATCTCCTTTGTTTTTTTTAAGTACCTATGTGTTATAAGTTTGTATTAAATATGCAATATCTATAATCCTTGTTACATTGTTGTTAGCCTTTTCTGACTGATGTCATATAGGAGGCACAGCACGAGCCCAAGTTTCTGATACACAAAAATTAAAAAAAATATATCTGAGTACCTTCAAATTCGCCTGAAAATGACACAGATTTAAATTATTTGCTTAGGATTAACTTGGTCTTATTTACACAGGAACAAACCTTATTAATTGCCATGGATTGCTAATGGCTAAAGCAAAATTGTTCAGCTTCAGCTAAACAAATAAATTTTTTTTTCTCAGTATTTATTTAATTTTCACTCAATCGCCGGGTTTGTTCCCAAGAACTCCTCAGTCCCAATAAACACTCATTCTTTTCGCAAATCAAATTTGAAAGTGTAAACAATATCCAACGAGCAACTGTTCAAGCATTTTATTGTTAAGTCCTTAAACTTGTGTAATGAAGGCGAAGAATTTATGTGCCTAGCCTAGTGCCTCTATACCTATACCTACCTACCTTCCTTCGTACCCACCTATTTATATTTTGTGATTAATTAAATGTTGCTGCCCCTAAAACGAAAAAGAAGGAGTTCAAGCACCGAAAAAGGGTTCTCCTATTCATGCCTATCTAAGCCTTTAAAATTTCAAAATTAATGATTGCTATGTATTGGAGATTATATTGTTCTTTGATATTTAATACAAGAAACGAATATCACAGAATTTTGTAATGAAAACTTATTTTGGGATTTGTAGGTATAGTCTTTAAGGAGTTCCTCGTAATTAAAACGATATTTGCATAGCAAAAGTTAAAATTATCTCCACAGCCTTTAATTAAAATAAATAACAACGATGTCCTTGGGTGCGCAGTGCAGCATACCATCCTTCGAATAAACAAAACTATTATACCTATGAAAATGTATAGATGGACATGGACAGATAAGACAGATAAAAACAACAAGAAAAGCAGAAAGCAAAAAAAAAGATACCTGATCTGTAGTATTCCTCAATTAAATTTCTCTTGGTTTCTGTTATTAACGGGGACCTTAGCTAATTAAAGATAATTAGTCCTTCCAGATGTCGTTTCTTTATCCTGACGTAGTAAAGTCACCAATTATCTGCCATAGCATCACAACTCACAACGACAACACCCCAACACAAAAATGAGGCCCAAACATCAAATGAAGGAAACACGCATTTCATCACTTGAAAATATCCTTAACACTCACGCAACACATTTGTATTCCACTTAGGTATACTACATCTAGGTTATATATTATCCCTCTAACACACATCCAACCTCTGACAGTTTTATTCATTTCCACCTTCCTAGTTCCTCTATTCCTTTCATACCTCTTCTCTACCCATACCACGCACCGACTCCCAAATCCCAATTCCAGTGCCAGTTATAACATCGTAGAGTTTTCGGTGTTGATGTTGACACAGCCCCCGACACCAAACAAGGATATGCCCTATAGAAAGTGTGATGATGAAATCCCATAAAATATACAACAGATGTGTACCATTCAGGTTATAAAAATACGAGTCATTCTAGATTTTGTGAACACTGGTGGTGGAGTAGTAGGTGCGATGTAGAGGTGTAGGTAGGTATGGGTGCGGTTGCGAGTCCTTGTTCCTCTGCATTCTATTCAAAGGTGGGCCACTAACTTACTATAAAAAATGCAATGTTCATTCAGTCTCCTGTGCTTTCTATGGGTCTTTTTAATGGAATGACAAACGAAGGCATAAATATAGTCTCGAATTTGACTGCGAGCACAATAAAAAAGAAGGAATTAACACCGCACATGGCGATATATTTGCATAGCTATATACATTTAACAACGGTAGGTATATATTCATTTGTATAGAGCACTTCCAGTTCCAGTTCCCAACAACCGAACTGAAAGGATTACATAAATCAATTCCCATGTTGTCGAAATAACCTGCTATTGACATGTGACCCAGTTGCCATTGCCATTGCAATGGACCAAGTGTTTGGCCATGCGGCTAACAAGCTAAAAACAATACATCGCAGGATTCATTTTATTTTTTCATTTTTTTATCGCAAATTTTTGTTGTGATTGTAAAGTAATTATATATTATTATTATATTTTGTTTTGTGATTTATTAAAACCAATTACATCCCAAAAATATAACAGATAAAAATGTAAATCGAAAATTATCAATGTTATTTAGATATTTTTCATACTAAATTCGGTTAGAAAAGATTTAAAAATTCAATATTCAGATAGGGAATCATATTATTGTTATAGTATAGCAGTTTGTTTATCTTTTAGAAAATTAGACCTGCATTTTTTGTTTATGAAAGCTGAATCAATTTAGTAATATTATACTGTACATATAAACGAAATGATTTTTTTTAACATGTTTATTTAGATATTGATCGAATTAATAATAATAATTGTTATTATTGTAGGAATACTCGTGAGTTGAATTTAAAAAAAGGTTATGTTTAAAATTTTTTGGGCGGGAATGCTTATCAAAAACGTGTGGTATTATAAAAATTTATTAGTTTGATTTTGTGTATAGGAAGATTAATAGATGATTTGTTATTTAATTGAATGCTGTTTTTTTTCAGAGAAATTACGATTAATTTTCAACATTGCAATTTAAGTAAACCATGAGATACTGAAAAAAATAATAACGAATTCTGTAATAATGACTTAAAAAGACAATTGCTGTAACTGACGTGTAGTGTTAGTAAGCATCTTAAGCCCTGCTAATCTTCACGTTTTCAAAGTTTCATTTAAATTATTATGTTCCAAACACAATTATGTATTTGATAAAATAGTTGTTATAATTAAAGAAAATTAACATTAAAGTTATAGGTAAACAAATGGTGAAAAATAACCAATGTAGAATGGACCGAAAATTGTTGACATCTTTGGAGAAGTAATGGTTCCAAGACATTGCATTATGATAGTTATGCGAACGTTTCAATAATATGCTATAGAAAATGTATGTAGGTACCTGAGATATGATACAAAATTCAGAATTAAATTTGTAGATGTCTTTTACATTACTAATGTCTTTGCATTACTCATTATCTTAATTTTACTCCTCAAAAACTTAAGGAATAAAAGCTTAAAACTGATATTTATTCGATATGACATAACAATCTTATATTTAAGATTTACAATTAAAAATACAGTTAGATAAAGAGAGATAAATCGATAGGTACCTACAATTCTTCATTTCATTATATTCTTCGTTATTCGTTTATGATTTAAGAATTAAAACATGGCTTTGGACCTTTGGGGCCGTCAGCCTGGTAGACGTTTCACATGCTTATAATAACAACTAATGAAATTAATTGAATGCGATTACGGAACATACTTTTGTTTAAAATATTCAACACTTGCCGACCCGGCGAACTTCGTCTAGCCACAATTTAACGCCTTTAGATAAACTCCTGTCCTGAGTGATAACAAAACAACAGCTAGTTTAAATTCCAATTTGATTTATTTGATATCAGTAGAGAGCGGTTTATTATGATAAACTAAACAATGTCTTTCGATTTGTTTTCCGGCTCAAAAACAAACAACGAAGACAGTTTGCCAACACATGACCAGGCAATGTACAGCTGACCGTGCGAAAAATAGGGGAATTCAAATAATTAGTCTTGCGATATATTGGTCATCGCAAAAGAAAATCGAACTGTCAGCTCAATCCACTTGAATTAGAATCGAAGATCAAATGAAATATTCGGAATTAGTGGAATCTTGTCTTTATCCCTTCCTATCCCATGAATTTGCCTTTGATGATCTTCGCTTGAATCATATTGTTCATCAGTTTCTTAACGGATAACCGCGTACTGTTGCACAATTTCGGATGATTCAGATTCCGCAACATGAATTTGATCGATACCACTTGCAGCTGTAAATTAGGGGCCAGTTATAGCTATCATTGAAACGCATCATTGAAACACAAATCAGTGATACGTGTTATATTTTCACTTACAGGTCGATTATAGCAATCATTAAATTAGTCATTATTGAAAGCAATTTAGTTCACACGAAAAGCAACATATTGAGGTAAGAGTTGATCATTGAAAGTAAAACTGATGTATGAAAACACAATGAGAATTGAACACATTCAGTGGAACGATTTTGTTCCATATAATAAAATAATGTGGCAGCAATTCTTAAGGATTCAACAGCCAATGAAATTTAAGATCTTGACCGAATAGTTGCCAGAATGAACAAAATGACGAATGTTTTGCCTGTCCAGGAAGTAAATACCTCCCTTTCCATCGTCAATAATCGTACACGTTCTTTTGCTCGCTATTCAAAAGCAGCACATTATTTGTTTGGACACTTTCAGCCAGCTCAACTCGTTTTGGCAACCCTATTCAAAAGAAAAACAAAAAAAAAAATTGGATAACCTCTTTATCACTAATCACTTATTAAAGTGCACGCAAAATGTCTTTTCACAATTATTGGAAAAATTCCACAAAAAATTCGATTTTTCCAATTTTCGTAATTTTCCTGATGGTTTTTCTGTAATTTTCTTTTATAGAAACATTCTCCTGGCAATTAGAAACAACTGTAAAAAATCGGCCAAGAAGTTCTCAAAAATTGATGAATTACTATACACTTTTCACACCATTGTTATATATACAAGAAGATTACATTTTAATCTATGATGTAGACACGCACTTACAAGCATTGGTAACTGAGGCCATCGGCTCAACACAATACAAGACAACAACACGACAGAGAGAGAGAGAGAGACAGACAGAACAAGAGAGAAGAACAAACAACAAATTTCAACAGTGCGCACGTAATAACACTGACTTGAAGACAATAAGCTTTATTTGAAATGCGAGAAGATCGAGCAAACTGCTTTGAAATGATAACTACTCGTATCTTCAATATCTCTTTTATTACAGAGAAACCATATTTGCGTTTGATCAATTCTATTAGGAACAAAGTTTAGGTTTAAAATGTCAACTTTTGCTCTAAGAATGGTACTTATTTAGCTCTATGTTAAGCAGAAGTCTTGGCGTCTGTTGATTTGTATAGTTAGCAATACCCAATACCAGATAATCTTCATCAGCTTAAGGCCGAACTTTTATAAGAATTTCTGCAAAATAAACACCTCCCGGGTGTAAAAACTTATGGATGTATATGTTCCTTGCTAGTAAAACTACTTCAAAAATTTGACCTTTTTGTACTTCCTGGAGTTCCACAAGGATGAATTAGGACCTTTCTTATTTAGTAAGAACTTGAATATATATTGGAAACATTTAAAAGAAAATTCCTGAGATTTTGATATGGCAATTTAGAAAACACGATGGGTTATCACATCGATCTCCTATTAAAGAAAATTCAGGGAATAGATACACATTCACAACCCAACCCACATTTTACATCCGTACTTGATTCCATATCGATCTTGGTTAAAATGATAACAAACTTTTCACAATACCATTTAATTTGTCTTTCCGTATTATTCTATGAAAAAGCATTTACACCTAATTTTGTTGGATGACATATACATACTTATTATAAAAAAGTGGTCTTTAAATTGTAAATAAATTTATATATTTCATTTATCAAATTTTTAAATCCCAAGCCCCAAGTCTAGTGTTGGACATAACACCAACTTAGTGGGAATAAGTTGTGCAATTTGTATTTTATGTGAAGGCTCTACCAGATCATTATTGATTTGTTGTACTTTCAATACTCCTTACCTCCCATCAATTGAGTTTGTATTTGAACACCAGTAATTGCTAACCTTCTCTAGATATGTCCAATATATAGATTGATTTTTGAAAATCATGTAGGTAACTATGTACTTTTGCTGCATTCAAAATAATTTCCAAAATATTCTTCTGTTTTTCCTTCCGAAAACTCGTAATGCAAATCCAAATTCCTGATTCCAAAGGGAATCCACTTCAAAATCCGAATTTTGAATGCATACCGGATTTTGATTTTTTCTCATTAATAAGGATTTAATAAAATTTTACATACATACTTCAGTTTCAGTTCCTAACGGCTGATGCCACAAAATTGTATTCGCAATTCAAATTATCAAAGTTAGAGTTATCGATTTTGAACTGTATTGAGCAACACTCTCAAAAATATTTGGAAATTAAGACCGTTCTGTATTTTACATGAAATTAATTATAATTAAGTTATTTGATGATTATATTAGTATGTAGAAGAGTGTGAATCATATTTTCAAATCAAAATAGTACACATTTTGCATGAGGCAAAGGAGCATCGCACAGCTAACAGAATTCGCTTCTTGTATAATGCAAAAGAAATGTTTTTAAACTGAAATTTGACTTTGATTTAATTATATTACTAAAATAACCTATTGTAATACTTACTATTTTGGTTTTGGCTCTTATTAAAGAAAATCCTTGCAAAGTGCTCATTTTATTGAAATGACTCATTTTATTGAAATGACTCAATCACGTTATAAAACTCATTTCAAAACGTGGAAAGAGTGGCAGATTTATTCTAAAAGCTATGACAAGTTGAATGTTTCATGCAAAGCTGCTGGTCATCATCATCAGTTGATTTTCTGTATAAAAGAACCCATGGAACTTTGAACATTCTGCCGAACAGTTAAAAATTGTTTTCGGTCTATAACTAGTTTTGAAAAATGGCACTATAGATTTTGATTTCTAGGAACAAAGTATAGAACACCGGCTTACGGTATTATTAAATTGACATTGTAAATGGACAAGGACGTTTTGAAATGTACTTAGGCTTTGATCGATTTATGTTTTTGTTAGGCTGCAATGACATTAATGCAACTTTGTAATAACATAGCATACGAGTGAGTAAAAACAATTTTTTGGTAAATGTTAAATATTCACTGTCAACAATAGTTTCGAATAAACTTTGTATTTTGTAAATTTTGAGATTGATTTCTAAAAACTGTGTTTTATTCAAAAATATAAATAATATAAATATATTTTAAATGGTTTTGATAAACTGGGAAATGAGAATAATTCAAATGAACCTTTATACTTTAACACTCGTAGGCTATTATGTGTGTTATTATGTTTTCTCGAAAATTATTCATATAATTTAACATTTATAAAATCGAATTCAAGATTGTAGTGTTGGTTTGTGCTTTCACATAAAGAATCTATGTAGTTAAATACGAAAGCGAGATTATCGAGAATCATACTACCGAGTAAGAAGTGTGTACTGGGAAGGAGTTTCGCATTTTTACTTGCTAGGTACTATAAAGCATGTTATGGATTTGTGCAAAAAAAAAAAATTTTGAGGTAACAATTACACATGACATTACAATGATGGAGAAGTCGATAAAAGTGGGTCTGAAAATTAAGTCCGCCTGTCTGTATGTCTGTTCGCGCCTCTAGAGCCTGAACGGATGGGCCGATTTGCTTCAAATTTGGTATTTAGGATTTATTTCGCCGTCCCTCAGAATTTTTTTTAAATTTTTGCTCTAGGCCCAAAAATAACGGCACCTGCCATACAATCGTGAAGAAAAAAATTGATTTTCTCAAAAACGGTTCTAACGATTTTGATAAAACTTTCAGAATGCTATTTTTGTAAAACAATCTATCTTTTGGTTAGAAAAGATTTTTCAAATTGTTTATTATAACGGTACCTCTCATAGAACCAGTATTTTCCAATCAAATTTTCTCGTAAACATCGATCATCCGATTTCAATTAAATTTTGGGCGTAGGAAGCCATTCATAATTTTATTTATACGACATTGCAAAATTTTCAAAAACTTTTTTTTGATTTCTTATAATTTTTTCAAAAAAATGTTTGGTTTTCAAAATATATTGGAAACGGGTATATTGATTTTCTTAACATTATTTTTATACCCTATTCCATAGAATGGGTATATTGTATTTGGTGTGGAGTTTGTAACATAGAGAAACAATACCGTTAGGTTTAGAAAAGTATATATATTCTGACTCAGAATCAAAAGCCTAGTCGATTTAGCCATGTCCGTCCGTCCGTCCGTCCGTGTTTATACTCTCTAGAGGTCGCAATTTTTGAGCTAGAAAGCTGAAATTTAGTATATATAATCTTTGGTTCAAGAGTAAGGCTAAGTTCTTGAACCGGTAAAATCCGCCCACAAACACGCCCACAATCGCCATTTTTGTTGAACAACCTCAATTTAATAAAATTAAATTATGTTTTTTTGTACAGTTACGATAAAAGCATAACGCTAAAATTTTGCACACGTAAGCTTTAGGTAAACTTTCTTCCAATCAAATAAAAATATTTCAGTTTGGGCGTGGCTTACGCCTATTTTTCATACAAAACCATCAATATTGTTTTTATAAAATAACAATTGTTATATTAAAGCGAAAAGCATTAAATTTTGTGGGTCTTACTGTCACATAAACATCTTGTGTATGAAATCAAAAAAAATGATTTTGGGCGTGGCTGACGCCCACTTTTCATTGGAAACTATAAAAAAATTGTTTTTGTAAATAAACGGTATTTATAATTAATCCGCAAACCAAAATTTTGCGTCTCTTAATAGAATCGAAAAGGTTTGTGTATGAAAAGAAATTTTTGAATTTTGGGAGTGGCTTACGCCTACTTTTCATGAAAGAACTAAAAACGTAGCCTTAAGAATTTAAGGCATTTCCAATGTTTAATTTAAACCTTTTTCCTTCCGTTCGTTATTTGAGAAATATATCTCTACATTTTCTTTTGTAAATTTTTTCAATACGCCCACTTTTAAAGGCGTGATTTTGGTAAAATACCTTTGTTCAGGTAAGATTGTTTAAAAACTACTCGATTCAGCTGTAGTCTTACACATATGCCTAAATACTGAAAAAAGTGCAATTAGTGCTTCAAATTTTTAAGACACGCCCACTTTTAATGGGCGTTTCCGTCAAAAGTCGTATAATGCATTAATTTTTTTAACGTTTTTTAACTATCGGTCGCAGTTTTGAAGTAAACAGATGAACACTTGGATTTATATTCCTCGGTTACGTAGCAGAGTGTGGTCCAATAATTGTTAAAAACACCCATAATCGCTATTTCCATTCCAAATCTAATTTTTAAAAATTTAAGTTTTGTCTTGTTTTGTTCAAATCGATCTGCAAGAATAAAATTGAATGTCACTGAGCTCATAACAATTGCCTTGGCAATAAAACGTTTTAACTTTGGGCGTGGCGCACTCCTTTTTTTACTGCGCCAGTACTAATTGAACATCACACCGCATAATGTTAATTAATGTTATTGATTTTTTTTCTGTCTGCTAAAGAAGAATTTTGTTTCTGAAACATCGGCTGTATGCAGGAGGCAGACGCATGCACATACAAAAATATGGGGAATAGGGTATCCAACAGTTCGTTGCAAACGTACTGTAGCTCTCGCTTATGTTTTCAGATGTAAACTACGTATTGCCATATATTTACATACTCAAATAAATTTCAAATTATTTTTTGGAAAAGGTTTAAAAAAAAACTGGTCCAACGATTTTCAATATTTTTTTTTCTTAGATTGACATATAGCTTTAAAATTGAATTGCATACTTGGTTTTTATAAAAAAACTCTTAAATTAATTTAAAAAATAAAAGATTTTTTGAAATTATTTTAATTTTTTTTAATATCCATATATGCAGCCACTAAGCAATTGCTTATCATAAGAGCAAGTTCGTGCGACCCAGTCGTGCATTGTATTTCAATTAAGTTTATTCCGCCCTGCAATTTGTCAAAGTGTAGCACGAGCAAGAAGGATTCCTCACTAAACGATACTGTCAATAGCTTTAAGGCTGAACTATAATAGTCGGAAACAAACAGAAGCTAGTGTCAAAACCGAACGAAACGTTGCCGTCTAACCTGTGAAATGAACACGCAGCCCATAATGGACGGATTGCCGCGAAGCAAAACATGTATTTTCCTCTGAAAAATAAGATGGCTGTGAAAGAGGAACATTCACAAAAAAAATTCATTATATTCTCTCTGCTGTGCGAAGTCACACACAAAATCAGCATACCTCTCAGTGTCTCAGTCTCACACTCACTCTCATATCCATTCACAGTCAGA
This sequence comes from Platycheirus albimanus, assembly GCA_916050605.2. Taxonomy (NCBI): domain Eukaryota; kingdom Metazoa; phylum Arthropoda; class Insecta; order Diptera; family Syrphidae; genus Platycheirus; species Platycheirus albimanus. Next base: position 671,832 of record OU696696.1, on the reverse strand, counting down.
TGCAAATTTACGTCCGTAAAGTGCGATAGCAAGCGCAGTTTACGTCCGTAAATTAAACTGATCGAAATTGGACGAAATGGCAATCCGCTATTTCATGCGTGAGATACGAATTGCTTGGTCTCGCACAATTACGGACGGGCCCGTCCGCTCCGTTCCGACTATTACTATAGTTCAGCCTTTAGACATCGTCAGCAGCCTTTAACCCCGTCGTACTCTTTCTAAAGGTTTACTTCGTGCAAAGTTGTCGGTGTAACTCACCGCTTTACCCTCTGATTTATGTGTCAGAGGCAGTCATCGCCAGCCAACGTTAGCCCAGTCGCGTCGGTCGTACTCTTCTGAAAATACTTCAGGTAGAGTCCGCCCCCGTTGTGGCTCATCGATCAACTTCTGATTTCTGCCTGAACAGTGAACTATACCCACCGATCCTTCTCACGGAAGCACTTCTTGTTTTAAAATTTCTTGTGGGAGGGCATTGTATATATGTATAAGCTTTAGTACTACCACTTGAGGTGGGCCATCTATCGACGAAAAACTAAGCTCTAGAATACCATGGGAAGCAACAACAACAATTAAAATGGTGGAACGTAAAAAATTTGTTGTTGTTGCTTCCCATGGTATTCTAGAGCTTAGTTTTTCGTCGATAGATGGCGCACCTCAAGTAGGAATACTATAGTTTATATATGCAATGGGGAAGGGTAGCCAACGCGGGATCCCATTTTTACAAAGTAGTTTCCGAATTTTCTTAACCTTTGTGAATAAAATTCACTAAGTGAAGATTTATTTTGCTCATTCGGTTGATTAATTGTAAATCATAAATTGAATATTGCAATTAACAACTATACATAGAAATAAAATTATCAATAAAGAAACTATTGTTTTGAGGAAGAAACCTAAATAAATCAAAGTTGTTTCTTGCTATTCATCCGCTCACTCCAAAACAGCTCTCTACTGTAGATCATCTTTCTGAAATAAGGCTCAAGATTTCAACACTCACCTCTTTTGGGTATAAGGGTATAGAGATATTCCAGGAAAATGCAAAGCACAGCATTTTTTAACAAAATTGATGAACTGATGGATTTGGACATCAATTCTCTTATGCGCTTCCTTAGAAGTTCTAATTGGTTCTTAGTGTGAAAGTTTCTAGGAGGTAACATCTTAAAACTTTTGTTATCACAACGGTCCTATTTTGGACTAAGTGTGTCCGCTTATACTTTTCTAGCTGACAGCTAATTTAACTTTACCTAACCTAACCCTATCTCCAGAATCTAAAAAGGAAGGATAATTAATTAAAAGGCAATCACATCGGATCTTTCATCGACAATTTATAATAGGTCGGTTATTAAGTTAAATTAAACAATGCTTTGCGTATTATTTTCAACGGATTTTATATTAAAAGTTACATCGTTCTACTGCTGCCCTCTATCGCAAAACTGATGAAAAGTAGAAATACAAAACAAGTTAACCAGGACGAAATTTTTGTTTAGTTACCTTTTTTTTGAAAATTCCAAACAATACTCGTACTTTTTTCATTTTGTAGGTATCCTACCCACACAATGAGGATATATTTTTTTTCTCAAACAAAAAATTTTATAAAAGCAGAAACTTAAAATACCTTTAACTCAAGAAACACGTTGACAATTATGGGGTATGTATTAAATTAAATAAATGATAAATAAAAACACGCATGTGGTGGTTACATTAATCTTCATCAAATAACGACTCCTTGATTAAAAGAGGGAGATGTATTTGATAGGAGATGTCTATATACATTACCTTCGGCTTATATAAACAACGTGGAGATCGTATCACAAATTGGAGAACAAACGGAACTAATTAAAGCCTATATAACTTTCGTTAAAAATTTACGATTTTTCTCCCTTAAAATATATTTCATTAAGTTAACGAGCTGCCCGAGAATTTGTACTTGCTATTATAGGTACTTAAGGGCAAGTTATGGATTTGTGGAAACAAAATCTTTTATCATTTATTGATTGATGGTAATAGGAAAGTCGGAACAAAAGTGTCTGGAAATTGTGTCTATCCTTCTGTCTTTCCATATCTAGAGTTTAAGCGGATGTTCCAAAGTTCTGCAAATTTAAACTTGGAACTTAGTATTTCTTTGGTCGTCTCTCGGAGAGGATTTTACATTTTTAAAAGTATCTGCCTACACAAAATGGATTTTGCCGGGATGTCTTACAACATAACTTTATATGAAAGCGTTTGAAACAAATACAATTTTCCTAGAAAAATTTAATAACATTTTTAACACCTGAATAAACAAACATCTTCTTTAGTTTTCTGAATATTCTGAAAACTGTTGGATTGAATATTTCATTTTGTTTTCCTTAAATGTAAACTACAGATTTCCTGGTATTGACATACCTTTACACGAAAGAATTCAAAAATTTTTTCGTAAGGATTTAAAAAAAAACCATCTTTATAAGAAGTATCTAGCATAAGGACAAGTTCGTGCGACCCAGTCGTCCATATTATTTTAATTGCCACATGGAAACAGAGGACAACGACAAGTAATAAACAACAAAAAAACAAAAAACAAAAAAAAAAAATATCCTTTACATTTCATAAGGTAAAAATTATTATTAAAGTGAAAATAAAAATGTGAAACACGTTTCTGATAAACAGTTGATATCTTTCAGCCGAGGACGTTCTTGCTGGATATTATTTTTTCCAGGAAATCATTGCATCACCACCAACCACCACCATGAAGGATCAAAGCCAAAGGAGTGTAATTAAAAGAAAATGCTATTGCCCGTAGGTCCAGTTGTTGATGTTGCAGTTTGTATAGTTGCAGATGGGAAAATATAAATCTTACCCGAGTTTCGAGTGTTTGAGCAGCACATCAGGGTCGATGATGTATTTTAATTTCCTTGCACTAGGCGATAGAGTATACGAGTAAATATATATAATAATTCACACACCGACGAGCTCCCTCCCCTTGTTTTTGTGTTGACATTATTCCCTAAGGGAGCAAAATCAATAACTCAGGGATACGGATAAGTCAGATGTTCAGAAGCTCAGATGTTCGGTGTTTGGTTGTTGGGGTGCTGATATTGATGCTGACATGATTCAGGGGATGTTTACTTGCCGTGAGTCAGAGATCTGAGAATTTCATGTGGCAACAACGGTCACATATTATTTTAATGTGTTTTAAGCCGCTAAAGTATGTCATATATGCTCTAATCGCATTTGACCTTCGTCAATGGACCTTGTGACAGTTTGATTTCGAAAACAAGCAAAAGTGAACATTCTTAACGAAGTAGGGCGTCAGACGAATTAATAACGGGTAGTGATTTATTTACTATGTGTAAGCCTATTAATACTTATGAATATGTAGCACGTATAGCAGGATCACAATAGAATATTGATGAAATAATTTGGTAACTTTGAAGTAACTGTAGGTGAAGAAATTGGAGTTAAGATTATACAGAAGGCGGATATTTTGGTCAAATTATATCAAGTCACTCATTTTTATTTTCCAGGGTCTACATTGAATATTTGCTAAACCACTTGATTAAAAAAAAATACAGTTATAACGTTATTAAGAACAAAGAAGGTTCAGTATTATTTTTGAATTATTCTTTTATGAAAAATATATACATATGTATGTATTACGCATTGAACAAAAACACATAACACAATCCCAGCATTATTTCTCGATTAGCTTCTTCTTTTGCAATCGTACAGTTGTAAGAGTACTCAGAAAACTCTATACCTACACCTTTATCGGCTGGCTCGAAGTATACTCCTATCCTACTAGTGGATGGAAAATAGCATCTGTCCAACTTTGTTAGCTGTTCTTACAAAAAGGCCCTCAAACTACCGACCGATTGCACAAAAACTTTCCTTCTTCCCAAAATCATAGCTCATAAACTAACGTCTTAATGGCCGGCAGTGGCAGAACGGTATTGCGCTTGATATTTCAAAAGCGGATGACAGAGTTTGCCATCAAGCTCTCGTATCGAATATGTCTGCATTTGATATTAACGAAATGGGTGGAAAGTTTACCTTCGGACGGTTCCATTGGAGTTGCTTTGAAGTGATTTCAGTCTCACCTAAAATTACAAAAAAAAAAATGCACGACTGGGTCGCACGTACTTGCTCTGTGGGTGCAATAGTACGATGAAAACAAACTTTTCGATCAATAAGAACAACTCATTTTTGAAAAATTTGGTCAAACCTAAAAAATGTTGACTAAAACTGGAAAAACCGATATACGAAAGATAAAGTTAAGAAACCTTTAATATTTAAAATTATGATGTCATCTTTTGAATGTTGTAAATGATACAAATGTCCACTTATGGCCAAATTAATAATACTGTTATATAAAATTTCCGCTATTATCATGTGTAGCCAAAAACTAAAAATGCAGTTTTCTTTGAAGTATTCTATATATGTATGTTGCATACAAAGTTTCATACAAATCGTGGGGGGCCTTTTTTGAGTAAATTAGAAAAAACGAAAAAATTGGCCAAAGACTAATGGCTCTTTGTATAGGAGCCACCATTTAAAAAAAATAAACTGAACAAAAATTAATGCCATCTGATAGGACGCTGAAAGAAACTATACTAAACAAAATTTGAGTGAATTCGATGCAACCGTTGACAACTTATGGCCATTTAAGAAAAAACCGTTAAGAGCAGATCTCCGTTATTTGCATTTTTAGCCAAAAACTGAAAACGCAGTTCTCTTAAAAACACTAAAAGAATATAACACACAAAGTTTAATCAAAATCGTTAGAGCCATTTTCGAGCAAATTAGAAAAAACCAAAAAAAGTTGGCTAAAACTCAACGGCTCGTTGTATGGGAGCTACCATTTAGAAAGGCTTCAGAGAAAAATTTACTAAACCATCCTATAGAAAACTATGAAAAACTATGTCAAACGAAGTTTGAGTCGATTCAATCAAGCCGTTGTGAACTTATGGCTACTTGAAAAAAACCCGTTAAAACCTGATTTTCGTTACGGCCATTTGAGCCAAAAACAAAAAACGCAGTTTTGTTCGAAATACATAAAGTTAGCTAAATTTTGAGTTTAATCAAAATCGTTAGAGCCGTTTTCGAGAAAATCCAAATTGAAAAAAACCGTTACTTGAAAGGTACCAGTTTGAGCCGGGCTAAAACAAAATAAAAAAAACCTCGACAAGGGTTTTTCTTCAAACTGCTATATATGAAGTTTGAAGAAAATCCGTCAAGCCGTTTAGGCTGTAGCATGACGTGAAAAAGCGCACATCCGAACATCCGCACATCCTCACATCCGCACATCCGCACATCCGCACAGACGCACAGACAGACCGACGGACGGTATGGCGAAAACCACTTTCTTGAGCTTCTCTATCATCGTAATGTCATGTTTGAATGCCAAATGGGAAGATCATATCTGGTTTGTTGTCAACTCTTGAACTATGTTTAACTGGCTGCGCAAAATGGTGAAACTGCAGCAGTAGCACTTAGCGTCGGAGCAAATGTCAAAAAAAGTAGCTCACTAAGCAGCATTCACGAATACAATGGTGTAGCACTGAACTCAAACAAAAATCGTGCCCGCCATTTCGTTTGTTATTGTTTTTCATTGCAGCACGTTCGTGAAGTTCAAATTCAGTCGACTTCAACTTCCGAAAATATTTTCATTTCAAAATTTGATAGTCAGTTGTAAAAATTAAGTGAAATGTCAAACGAAAACTTAAAAAGTCCGGTGTGAATGATTTTCAGGTTTTCGTAAACTTTTCGCTGAAAACCGGGTTTTTGGCTCGGTGTGAAAACCCTATTACTCTTACTTTTTTTTTTTTGCTCATCTTTTAATTTTGCTCCCTGCTGAAGGGCAACGAATTAGTTTATAATTTTCAAAAGTTGAAGACCTTTTTTTTACTCTCGTTTCTTTCTTCATCTTCCAATTTTGCGCCCCCATGAGGGGCAACGAATTTGTTTAAAGGACGACGAAAGTGGCTTATTACATATTTCATATTTGGAACAAGGAATAAATAAACATAGCATCATTTCCAAATTTTTTTTTTACTCTCTTTTCCGTGTTCATCTTTTAATTTTGCGCCCTGCTAAAGGGCAATGAATTTGTTTATCATTTTCAAAAGTTGAAGACCTTTATTTTTTTTTTTGTTACTCTCGTTTCTCTCTTCGTCTTCCAATTTTGCGCCCCCATGAGGGGTGACGAATTTGTTTAAAGGGCGACGAAAGTGGTTCATTACATATTTCTTTCATATTTGGAACAAGAAATAAATAATAAACATTGCATTACTTTGGCGCCCTGTTCAAATGTTGAATACCTTTTTTTTTTGCTCTCCTATATTTCTTCATCTTCTATTTGGCGCCCCCAAGGCCAGGCGCCCGGGGCAAGTGCCCCCCTTTGCCCCCCCCCCCTTAGATCCGGCGCTGCAAACCATACACCATACTCTCTGTAAAACGAATACATTTTTTTGTATATGACGAGGTGTTCGAGTTCCCTAGCTGGATGGCGTTTCTAATCTAAAGTTATATTCTTCAAGGCTTACATTCGCCCAAAGCTTAAATATAATAATTGACATATCTGGGAAGGTGTTCCAAACACCCTTTTTTTGTTTTCCTGGACAGAATACAGAAAAGTACATACTTTTTTTATTGGTGAAATAGCGATAATAGAAACATTTGTATCACTTGGCTCAACATGTGTTAAAGTTTCCCTTATAATGCATAAGCAAAGTTCGATTCCTAGCTTGACAAAAAATTCCCTCTAAAGCTCACTCCACTAAAAATGGCTTTCAATATACCCTGAGCCTAGTTGTTGACAAAAAAAAAATACAACAAGTCGTAAAAAATTGGTTTTGCTGTTTTGCTTGTATCTAAATGAAATTTGACTTTAAGTATTTTTTTAAATGTTGACAGAAGTATGCTTTGAACATTTTTAAAATTGACATGTGTTAGAAAAATTACGCTGTAGATATGTATCAATTCGTGCATCGGTGCTTCACACCTGTTTCCGGCTTAGTTGTCCTTCAGATAAATATTCTTTTTGTCTTATTCTTTCGAAAGTTATTATTAAATTATATGTAGATACTACATAGTATTGTTCAATTTGGAATAAACTTTGGAAAAAACACACAATTTGGGGTTATGAATTACTATTTTGTTTGATATATGTATGTACATACATAAATGAAACTTCTCGTTTAAGACTTAAGACTGAATAGTTTTAAAAATAACACTCATGCCAGGCTCCCACTAGGTACCTACTTTTTGTCAATTTGTATGGGAATCGGTAATTGCTGGATGCTGGTAAGCCCATGGTATAGGTAGTCTACTTGAAATCAAAAGATTCCATGCCAAAAAGTGACAACTGTAAGAGGAGCCTTTCAGATTTGAAAAATTTGAAAATACACTAGGTACCTATACCATTTTGATTACGGGTATCAATGAATTTTTAATCGTTATTACCATGCACAAATATTTTTGTAAAATTGAACAAAGCATTTTATTTATCGAAGTAAAAATTATTCTGAAAACCAAATCAAACGGTACAATACAATATACGTATTAAGAAAAATTGTCAATAAATTAATTTCTGAGAACCAACACTACATTTTTAATTGAAGAATAATTATTTATTGTCCTTTACCCCCTTCAGCCATTCAGAGTTGATAATTTACATTTATCAAGCTTTATGAATTAACACAAACGAGCGAATAATTTCTGTTTATCATATCAACTCGTCTTTTATCTGAAAATAATTTCCGCACAACCGGAAAATGTTTTCGTGTTCAACACCAGCACCACCCAACCATCAACCATCAACCACCTCCAAATCCTTTAACACATCTCATAAAAAAATCTGTTTATTTTTATGTATCTACCTGTGTCATGAAACCAGAAATAAATATCATCATCCACTCATTTCAATTAAAATTCACTTACACTTTTCACCCTTGCTTTTTTTTTTTGCAAGCTGTATACGCAATAACCTACCCTTAGAAGTTTTGTGCCCTTGTGCTTTTTCTTAACCATCATAAAAAACAAATACTTAGACATAAGTTACTTTTGCTACCTCTTTTGGCTAGCAGCAGCTCCTTTGAGTTGCTCGATGTCCTACCACAAGGTCCTGGAGTGTGTTCAAAACATTTTACAGTGAGGAACAAAATATTTACAACGGTTGAGGAAGGTAACCGAATGAAGGTGGCTGGTAGGTATAGCTAGGTAGTGGTAATTTCAACTTCTTAAAAAAAAAGAAAAAAAAAATCCTTTCATATTGTCTCGTTGGTATACATTTGTGTGTCAAAAGAGAGAAAAACGTAGGTGCACAGCACAGCAGCACATACGCATGCTGGTAGTTCAGTGTTCAGTCAATGACGACACCCTAAAAACTCAACGAAACTCTTAGTTTGCAAGCACAAGATGACAAAAAATTCTCTACACTTAATCAGAGAATGGAAGCATATTTTGCCGAGACCTAATTTCCCTTAACGAGAGCGTATAACAAATGGCGAACAACTTGCACTACATTCAAAAGAATTATTAAAATAATTGCATAATGTTGCCGCTGTTTCGCTTGTGCTTAAACAAACACAAAAAGCACGAGGTCAATGAGCTGCATTTTCGGAAAACGGTACATGAGGTTATTTTGAAATTAAATTTTTAAAGAATTAATGTTCAAATTAAAATGAAAACGTTTCAAACATACATTTGCATTTTACGAGAACTTTCAATGCGTAGAAACAGAAAGCTTTTAGTTCGCAATATCGAAATGTCTGTTAACTTTGTTTTATTTGGGAAGGCAGTGGAACTTTGTTAAGTGTTTCCTCTGTACGATGAGTTTTATTTATTAAATAATTGAAAATAACAATGTAGATGCAGATTTATATATTAATTTTAAAAATATAATTAACTGTTCCAAGTAATGTTTGACTTTAAAGATGTAAAAAAATTTATAGTGCTAGAGATATAACGGCTCCTCCAAAAAGTTAATTAAGGCTTTCATATAGCTATAAAACTTTATTATACTATACAGTATAGAAAGGGGCCCGAACCAAAAGCCGTGTTCTATGGAAGTCGCAGTTATAACTTTGAAGGTTTAAAGACATTAAGTCGAACTGCCCAATTTTCAAGCAAGAATAAGGCGATATGATAAAAGTGCATAGTTTTGAACCTATGTAAAAATTTGTATATTACACATTAGGTATCTGAGTTTTAGAAAGATAAATCAAATGTGTGCTAGAAAATCTCTTCTTTCAAATATGTAAGGGGTTGTAAAACCATCGTTAACTTCGTGAGCGTAGCGTTAACAGTTGTTAAAGTTTGTATTGGAAATCTTTTAAGACATCTTCAGATTTGCTCACAAATTTATGTCGTAATTCTTCTTCATAACAATTTCAAAGAGGTTCATGAGCATTTTTTTCCCTACCTTACCAATTTTTAAAATCGGAAAGTTACTGGTCTTTATTATATATTATATATAGACAGTCCATACACAGAGCTTACTGCAGCAAAGTGAATCACTTTAAGCCTTGAACTATAAGATATATTGCTTAGCAAACAGCGCTGTTGAAAAAAAGCTTGTTATTGAAGAATCATTGAAAATGCCGTAACTAGTCCAATTTTGAATGGAATCCGATGGATCTTCTTTGGTGCATACATTTTTAATTTAAAGAATACGATCATTATTTTGAAAGAGGGTTCCCTGTTGGAACCTTTATTCTGCGGACGCTTTTAGTGCTTTACGTTTAAGAACATTCAGAAAATTATCTAAACTGTTTCATTTTAAACTGTCATCACCAAAACAAAACTAAAAATACTTGAATGCTTGAACGAGATCAAATCTTCTACAGAATTTTTCTTAAAAGATTTTGTTGTGGCCACTTGGCTGTGGTGGATGGTTCGCACAATGAAAATTATAGTTTACGAAAAGGTTATGTCACTTATTGTTTTGGCCAGGGCATGGCCGTCTTAGGCCATACCGGGGCCCTTGGGCACACAAGAATTCGGGGCCCTATTGGAAAGTTAAAAAGTGAATGACAATGTATGCGTATAGGCAACGTACAGCTGACCGTGCGAAACACAGGGAAATTCGAGATTGGCAAAGGCCAATATAAAATGAATGGAACTAAATTTGCTTGAATTGGAATGAAAGATCAGTTGGAATAATCGGATTTCGTGGGATAAGGACTTCCGCTCCTTTGAACTTTCAGCTGTAAATTATGCAGCAGAGTTCCTGGCACATTAAGCGAGTTCAAAAATTCCTTCCGATAGTTGGTCACTTCATCTTCGTCGATCACGCTGTCAACGGATTTGTGTGAATGTAGCTCTACAGCAATTTGACTTTGAATTATGAAATTCAAGCTGTCGACGTTCTTATTCTTCACTGCTAGTATTACCTGTTAACTATTCGAAGATTACCAATCGAGATTTTTATATTTTTGTTCAATTCCGGGGAACACTTTGTTGACGAGCCCTTCCTTCGAGGAGGATGTGAACTCTCAAAATTTTGCGAGAGCGATATCAATCCAGTCAAAACATCAAAGGGAATTTGGCCGTTGTCAAGCGCCAGCAGTTGTCTTGAGAATACGTCAGTTCATGGGTAGTCTGCAATGCGACTCTCATGTTCGTATAGTCAGTTTCAACATCTTCTCTCGAATTACTTAAAAATGTTTTCATCGTTCGGTCAATTGCCTTAACGCTCGTTTATGCGCCATCGTGCAATTATCCCAGATGACGATTTTGCATTCTCGCATCTATTTCGCTTCCGCTGAATTCCTGGTCATTATGCACGTTGGCTTGTCAATAGTGAGAAAATTCATATACAGCTTCAAAGCGGAATGTGCAGTTCGACCGCCTTCCAGCAAGGTGGCACAATGCCAGAGGATGAAATAGCCAAATTAATCTGAGATCTTGACCGAATTGTTACCAGAGAAATTCACAAACTGAAAAGTGGATGTGATTTATCCTAGATATTTTATAGTTTTCCAGAGAGCACACTTGTTGTGTAGTGTAATTGAGTATATCAGCCTTTCGGGGCCCCGTCTCGATGGGGCCCTGGGCACGGGCCCCGTGTGCCCATATGGTAAAGACGGCATTGGGCCAGGGTCCATATTTTGATGTTTCCTTTAGTTTAAATTGACAAAGGACCCTCATTTCCCTTTACGCACTTATTTCACAGTCTGATATTGTGTTCACAATAAGTATTATAAAGTACAATCTTTACAGTTTTTAAAAAAATATAAGTTTATCCAAAGATTTATTTGAGTTAAACATTTTAAATATAAAATAATAGCTTTAAATACCTTTGATCGCATTTCTTACGTTATGTGGGAAGCAACTGAGATGAAGACTAGACCACTTTCCCATTCGCATGAGCGGAAATTTCATTTTAAAAAATTAAAAAAAAGTAAAATTTAAGGAACTTGAAAACTCAAAAATATAACGCAGTCTTTGCTTTGTGTATAGGTACAATTTGTGGTAAAATTTTTTTTTCATAACAAAATTAAAATGTAGCTTTTTAACAAAATAATGTTGTTTGTGTGAGATCCAGTAGAAACTAACAGTTTCCTGGATAAAATAGGTGTCCTTGATGCACTTAATGCACTCATTATTTTTCATCCTTTCATTACTCAAGGGGAAACTTTATGAAGAATACTTTCAGCTGATACCATTGAATGAATGTTGATATATTTTAAAGTCAGAAACGATACGATTGACAAATTGCGTACCTTATTCATATTTTAAACAACTTTAAAAATTGTATTTGCTAAAGTAATATCAAATTTACAAGCAAACAAAATAATCCAACAGTGCAAAACGCATGAAGCATGCCTGCTTTTACTCAAAAACGTTTCCAAACTAATTCTTTCAAGAACATTCAGCTGGCACGTATAAATATCGTATAAATGCATATTAAGCATCTTCTCTTTATCATCTCTAGTCTTATAGGTATATTGAAATTGAAATAAAATTAAGTTCTTGCGAATTCACGCATCTCTTTAAAAAAAAAAAAAAAGTCAGCTTCTAGCAACATTTTGTTGCTTCTATTCTATCAACATTCGGAGAGTCTTTTTTTACAGTAAACATGCGCGCTGCAGCGGTAATTCACTCAGCTTCCGGCGAGAACACTGTCATGTCAGTTGCCCATCTGCCTGCCCTCGTTCACCGGAGCACCCCATCTACACCAAAAAAAAAAAAAAAAAACACAAAAAAACCCAGTCCGACACACAATTCACCAACAACATCACATTCACATCAAAGACATTTCTATCTGGGTTCTGGGCGGCGAGAAAATGTTGAGAACGACGATGTCTGATACAAAAGATATGGATACCCGCCGCACTTAGTACTTAGTTTAGATTCGAGGGTTGATTTGGTCGGTTCGTTCTATCTATCGGTCGTAGTCTGAATTCGTGTACATATGAGTGGGATTCGTTTATTTTCACTCAGCAGGCAAATGCAGTGTCGGTGTGATACATATTGACTTAAAAAAAATACAAAAATAAATAAATAAAAATCGAATTGGGAATAATGTTTAAAACGATTCCAAGAGAGAAGAATAACAACAAAAGTCAACAGCACCATTACGCGGGAGCTGGTTATGGATACAGATACAGATTTAGCAATAAATTGTGATTAATGATAATTTGTTTTGTGTATCTTCCTTCTGTACTCTACGCAGAATTATTGTGTGGATTAAAATAATGAAATAAAAATTGATATATTTTCAAAAATAAGTGTCTTCTTATGACAAGTTACTTATACAAGTTTCGAATACGAAACCTCCTCAAAGCAAATAGTCCTTCATCCTTTCTCCTCTACCGCCGCTATTTAATTTGAATTAGAAATAAACACAGAAAAATATTAATAAGTGTTTCAGTTCTTTATTTTGAATTCATAAAGTTACGTAAATATTTTTGGTTAAAGTGAGATATTTGTAACGGTTTTCTCATGTTGGCGGCTTCGCTTCCGTTAAAGGATTTAGTGTTTTATTGAAATGATGGAGTTTCATCGCTGATTGCTGCAATTTAAAAGGAACCAGGCCATGCATGGCAATAGCAATAAAAAATACATTAAATCAAATTTGCTGGATTAATTAATGGACTATCAATAAATTGCATATACTGTGGATACTATAATTATTACTTAAGGACCCAATTGAAATTGGTAAGTACATACATCCCACATGCTGTTATTAACCATTTTATAGAAATATGTATATGTAAGTACCTTCATATGGTAATAACTTGCATTGCAAAATTAATACACGCACTAATAGTTCTGATTTCCGACTTGCATTTTAATTGCGAGTTTTGAGAATCCTTTGGTAGGAATGATGAATCATTTCCTAACTGACGTTGTAGGTAGGTATCCTCCAACAATCGCACGAATATGTGCTAATTATGAACAGTAATTTCATAGTGAGATGGTGCGTGAAATTTAAGTGGAATGGAACTATTCAAAAGATACCTATACGAAAGTGTGTCAATGCAACTCTGGAGTGTCTGTATAGTTGGGTACACAATTTGAGAAGGGCTTCTTCACTAACGTTTGGCCTGACCTTGTTCAGGAGGGACCTTTTGAATAAATTAATGTCAAAATGGGTTCTCGGTTTTCAATTTGATTGATGAGTTCTATCACTTGTGTGTGACGGTACTGAGGTGGCAAACTTTTATTAATAGAACGTTGACAAATGATTATGCATTATCTTGCTGTTGGTATTAGATTATTGAGGTACTCGTACTTGTCCCAACCTAACCCAACCCAGTACCCTACCCACCTCTACTTTCGTTTGTAGGTATGTACATATACATATATACATGTTGTGCAGGGATGCGGATACTTTATATAATATGTCCCTACATAAATATCTTCTAACATCAAATCCCTCTTCGTTTATCAAAAGTTCTTATACATTATATCTTCCTACTTAGATATGAGATACAAATAATATCCGAGTCGGATAAACACGAGAGTAGGCGGGTGTTTCTGAGGGGATGACGACAAGGTGGCGATGGCGGTGGCGGCGGCAGCCTTAGCGGAAGTGGCTTATCCATGCAATTGATCTTTCACAGATACCTCTTGTGATGAAACAGATAGAATCATGTTATGCTCATTATGTTAAGAATAAACACACGTTAATTTATCCTTGAGATTTCCTTTTCTTTTTCTTGTTTTGCGCTTCTATGAGAGGCAAACCTGTGTTTAAGTACTCGAGCACTTAGTATATTAAGGTCATGTTTGTTGACATTCGTACATACAATCGCAATTTAAAAGCACGGTATTGTGAATAATTTCGTAAGTCGAGTTTTGTTAAGATTTGTACGTGTAGTGTACTGCACTGAAACGAGGAAGGACTTTTTTTTTTTTACTGAAACACATTTATATGTAAACAAGGAGTAGAGGACCCCTAGAGATCGAGGAGTGTTCCCATATAACTACGTTGTTGCTTTTAAAATAATTAACGCATAGCTACACAGCATACCTTTGAAACCCCCAGAATGTATACGACTATAAACCTTGTGTACAAAAGGCTCTACCGACGAAGGAATTTGCGAGGAGGAAAATTAATTTTACCCGCTTAAAGTGATGAAAATGTCAAACAGTTTCTTGAAGCGACTAAAACGCTGGGTGTTTTAAACTTTTTTTTTTTTTTTGAGGTTGGTACCTATACCTTCATCGCACGTGCCTTAGATTTGCTTGCATCGCAATCGCAAATCGCAATAGGTACAACTTTTACTATTTCTTTACATAGTTTGCACTTTTGTTAAAGTTGAATGAAGCGATTGAGGCTTTTTCGCTCAATAAACACCATAAGAATTTAACTTTTTTTTATAGAGCTACGATCATATAATTTAAACCATCAAACTTTTATTTGAACTGTTGAAGTTGGTATACTTTTTTGAAGGTATCTTTTTAGTTCATAAATTTATAAAGCTCGCTTGGATACACACAAATATCTGTTGGAATTTCATAATTTGTAAGAACATATATAATTTAACTTGCAAAATATAGATATTTTTGTTGAGATAACAATTAGACATGACATTTCGATGATGGAAAGTCGAAAAACGAGGGTTTGGGAAATCTGTCCATCCATCTGTCTGGTCTACCTTTGTCTGATGCGCCAGTTTTTGTTTTATTGTGTATTTACATATTTGATCGTTCCTTTGAAATCATATTTCATTTTCAATCAAAATAATAAACGGTTATTGCCTGCCATTCAATCTTAAAAAAGAAACTTAATTTTCTCGAAAACGGGTCTAACAATTTTGATAAGATATTCTCAGTGCTGTTTTCTTAGAACAATCTTTCTTTAGGCCTGAATACATTTTTCAGATTTTGTTATTATAACGTTGTCTCATATAAGTGTTTGTTGATTGCATGGGTAGGTACTTAATTTTTCCAAGAAAACTCTAAAAGCAATAAGAAAATTAAAAAAACCTTGCAATTTTTCAAAATACATAGCCCCCCAAGCATTTATCCAGCGTAAGAACAAGTAGGTACGTTCATCCATTTGTACCTACATATTAATTTCATGTGAAAGTCAAGCTGCTTTAATGGATATAAAAACCAACACTGTCATTTCTTTACATATTACGGTACCTCATATTTTCATTTCAGATTATTTTGATTTGGAATTCAACCAAAATATTTAACATACAAAACTCCATTAGAAAATTTTATACAATTCGTACTAGCTGTTTTTGAGAATAAAATATAAGCGAGAACTACAGTACGTTTGCAACGAACTGTTGGATACCCTATACCCTATTATTTGTTTGTGTATGCGTTCGCCCTCCGCAGCCAGCCCGTGTTTAGTTCCAGCTTCCAGAAAGAAAATTCTTCTTTAGCACACAGGAAAATAATACAATACATATAATTAATTTTGTGTAGCCGATGTTCAATAACTGCTAGCGCAATACAAAAAGGCATGTGCCACGCCCAAAGTTGAGGCTTTTTATTCAATTTAATTTTTCGATTTGAACATGACAAGACATAACTTGAATTTTTAAACACTAGTAGATTTGGAATGAAAATAACGATTATGGGTGTATTTTACAATTTTTGAACCACAACCTACTACGTAACCAAGGAGTACAAACAGCAATATTCACTTTCTTACTTCAAAACTGCGACCGTTAGTTAGGAAACATGAAAACATTAAAGCAACTTAAGACTTTCAACGGAAACTCCCCTTAAAAGTGGGCGTGTTTTAAAAATTAAAATAAACATTTTTAAACTCTAACTAAGATTTGATCGTTAGTCAATTTTTAGTCATGTAAAACTATAGCTGAATCGAGTAATTTTTAGCGATCTTACCCGAAATAGGATATTTTATAAAATCACGCTGCGTATTGAAAAAAAATTACACAAAACAAAATTTAGATATATTTTTCATACAACGCACGAAAAAAATGGTTAAAATTGAATATTGGTAGGTAGCTTAAACGTTTAAAACTATGATCTTTGTTCTTTCATGAAATGTGGGCGTAAGCCACGCCTGAAATTAAAAAATTTCTTTTCATACCTAGTTTTCTTAATTTCGACTAAGAGACGCACAAATTCGGGCTTGATGATTTGTTATAAGTAGGTAACGTTTATTTGCAAAAATAATTTTTTTGTAAAGTTTCTAATGAAAAGTGGGCGTCACATCCAAAATCAATTTTTTTGTTTTCATACTCAAGATGTTTACGTGCAACTAATACCCACAAAATTTAAGGTTTCTTGCTCGTATAGATATACCTAAGCATCGTTGTTTTATAAAAATAGTACCTATTTATGTTTTTGTAAGAAAAGTGGGCGTCAGTGACGCCCTAACTAAATTATTTTTTTTGATTATTTTATGATTTTATTATTTTTATTTTATTTAGAGGAGATTTACCTTTAGCATGAAATTCTATTTTCCCAAATAGAGGTTGTTGAACGAAAATGGCGATTGTGGGCGTTTCGTGGCGGATTTCATCGGTTCAAGAACTTAGCCTTACTCTTGAACCAAAGATTATACACATACATATTCCAAATTTGAGCTTTCTAGCTCCAAACGACGGAAGGACATGGCTATATTGACTAGGCTTTTGATTCTTAGTCAGAATAAAATATATATTTTTCTATAGCTAACGTTATTATTTCTTTATGTTACAAACTCTATAACAAATACAAAAAAAGAATTGAACAAAACATTTTTGAAAAAAAAAAACAAAAATTATTATTTTTTTTTTTAATTCAATTTTTTTGGAAAAATTTACAAAAAGTGGTATTTTGTTTATAAAATGCCTTCTACCTAAATAATTTCAAAACCGTCAAGTGATTTTTGAGAACATCTGATTTGAAAGTAGGTATATAAACAAAATTTGGATCCTATTCCAATCGTAACGACTATGAAACCGATAGAATTGGACTTATTTTTATATGTTTATAATGATTTTCCTTTGCCAACTTAGAGGTCTTAAGTTATACCTATTAAGTTCTAAATTATGGTAACGGGAATTAAAGTGTACTAAAGTGGATTAATACTAGATTTGTTTTATAACTTTTTGAGAAAGCATCACCCAAATTGAAGAACCGTTTTTTTCGTACAACATAAACATAAAAATATTCTTCTTTTATAGCGCATTAGGGCTTTCAGGAATGATAATAATACAAATTCGTTAAATCAACTAACACGGAGTGTATATTTTATGAATTTTCGTTATTTATAAAAAATAATATCTATTACATCTAGTCGTCGTTTTGGATTAATTTTTTATTATTTTTCTTAGATCACTCTTGTGATAAAGTGTATCCGTTCCCTGATCGGAATCAGCAGAAAATAGATTCCCTCCAATCTTTTTGTGAGTTTAAGCACACAGAGAACTGATTACGAGTATCAGTCTCGGCACCCCTTAGAGCTGTCGTTCTAACACCTTCTTTATTATTTTAATTTTGTGTTATAAAATATATTATTTTAATTTAAGATTGACGAGAGAAACCAATCTTCTGGGTTGGTCTATTAGCTTTGAATCATCCAGGTGACTCCATATGTACCTACAATATGTGATAGCATATTTCAAAGCCACAGTCATTTAGACGGGGATTTCAAAGTGCTTAGAGATACAAATTTTATAAATTCATTTGTATTTATGGTACATAGATATATCTATGCAAAGGGCTTAGAAAATTTACAAGAGTTGTGAAACCTCAGATCAGATATTTACTCTGTTTTAAT
Source organism: Platycheirus albimanus (assembly GCA_916050605.2). NCBI lineage: Eukaryota > Metazoa > Arthropoda > Insecta > Diptera > Syrphidae > Platycheirus > Platycheirus albimanus. Next base: position 653,654 of record OU696696.1, on the reverse strand, counting down.
CATAGAAAAGAATAAAGATTACGAGCGGAATACACCAGAAGTTCTTCCTAACTTCAGATCGTCAATATTTAAAATCGGCCGAGCTCATAGGAATTGGGTCGGAGAAAAAGACAAACTTGTGACATACTTTACATGCCTTAAAAATTCCAGCAGACTTTAAATATCAATCGGTAAAATATTTGAACCTAAAAAGGTGGTAGGTACATTCATAAGTGAACAATAAATATTTAAGATTTTTCAAGGACTATAACTTTCTATGAGAGTCTCTTTCTCTAACCCTGTTGTAAAAGAAGGTTTTAAGAACTGTTCTTCTTATCATCCAGGATTTAAGAGGATCTGTATCGAGTAGATTAGGATAGTTCAGTGAGGCATCTTCTATAGTTCTTCTTCCAGTTTCTCTGATACTACAATTCACTTTAGGCACTGGCAGGATATTATAACATATCAATCATCTGCAACCGTAAGTGCTTCAAGTAATGTTTTACTTGGTCGTTCCGTGTATGTGTTCATTATGTAAGTTGAAAAATTAACATTTTTTATTGTTAAATTGACAATAAGATTTTGTTGAAATAAGCGACAGCAAATGTTTCATTAAAAATATGAATTTATTAAGATAAACTAATATTTTTAGTTTCTTTTGAATTCCTATTAAAACGGAAAACAACTAATTTATTGTCATTTTGTTAAATGATGAAAATGTTGTTGAAATGAAGATCAACTTTTGAAGATTGGTGATATGGATCTCTCGATAGTTGATGTCAAGTCAAACTATTGTGTGTTATTGAAATGAGTGACACAATATTCCACCCAGTTGATTAACGGATATCTCATTCGGATCTTTTACTGGAACATAAATGTCCCAGTCTTATTAACATAATTACAAAAAATCTTTTAATCCCATCTAAACTGAAGTCAGAATTATTCTTTAGAGGAATATTTAATTGAAATTTTTGAAAGAATTCTAGTTTGATTAAACTTAATTTCATAGTGCATACCAAATGTTTTATTTATTATCTGTTCTTTGTATCTACAAAAAAAAAAAAAAAAAAAAAAACAATTAATTTTCGAAAGAAGAAAAGTTTTCAGTTTGCCTTCAAGCTTAAGTGCTGATGATGTTTTTGAGTTAAAATATAAATAAACTTGTTGTTCTTGATTTATATATGAACAATGAATATTGGTGTGAGTAGGTAGGTAGTATATTTTGCATAATTTGCCTTTAAAGTGTTTATAAAGGAAACATAATTAATACACGGAAAATTTTACAACAACCTTAAGGTATCTGTTTTTAATGTAAAATGCAATCCTCTATGTTAAGTTAAAGTTAATTAAAACTGCTATCAATCACAAAATAAACATATCAGAATTGCGGAGAACAACAGACAACAAAAGTATTTCCCACGATATTATATAATAAGACTGTGGTTTTATATTACTTTTGCCGTATTTTGTTTATTTATTGCAAATAAATTGAATTAAATTAATGTTTCCCGTATAGGCTCTACTAGAAGAACATTTTTCATAAAATCTCTCATCAATATTGGGGGAAAAAATGGTTCCTTATATTTTGAATAACATGAAGAAGAAGTCTACATGTTCGATACATTACGTTTGATTTTGCGGCATGATTTCATTTACTTTTTTCTTGTAACACGTTTCACGTTCCATACGCAAACACTGACATAAATAATTCCTGTGGTGAAGTCCCTCACTCACATCATTACTCTCTGCAGTCATCTCCAAATTCTATTTACGAATTTTGACATTAAGGTGTGTCGACATCGGCATTGGCATGATGGGCATCCCAGAGAAAATAATTTGTCTGTAAAAACATCAGAGAAAATCATAAATGTATCGATTGAAAAACGAACGAACGAAGGGAATTCAAGGAAAATGAAATCTGGGCGCCAGGATTCCAAGGAACAAATCGTCAGAAAATGATGGGATAAGAATGTCAATATGTGTAAAAACAACCGAGAAACGAGAACTTATTATTATGCAATGTTCGTGTAGGTTGTTTTATTTTATATATGTATGTATATGTTATGTATATTAAATAATGTGTTCCTTTTCAACTTGCTTTCAATACCAGAAAATAAAATTAGTTTTTCTTTTTAAAAAAATATTTAGGTGAATTGGAATCGGGTTGAAGGATACACTTCTACTTCATATATCACACATCATATTAAAATTGTGAAGGTAAACTGAAAACCTTCAAATAAATCCTCCGTTTCTAGTTGTTTCTTGAAATATTCCTACAATTTAATATATGTGGTTTGTGGGCTACAATTCAATGTGAAATCAGGGTGCAAAATGTGAATACGAAATTGGAACGATATATTTTGAGGGAAGCATACGAAACCCAAACCCTTTTTTGATATAATTGGATTTTCACGTTTGGGATTGTTATCTTAACTAAGAACAATGTGTGGTTTAAGACCTTTACTCATGCCTCTTTTGCCGATCCAAGATAAGGGTCATTCGACATCATGTGTGTACACTATATTAGAACGTTATACCATCAAATGCATATATTTATATGCTAACATATAGATTGGAGCCATTTTGAAGTGATTTGGAAAGTTGGCTCTTGGCTTTATATTCCGGCAAAGACCGCAATTCAACATTCATTTGATTTGGAATTAGTTTTGTGTGTTTGGGATTTTTGACGCTCTATATTAGCCCTCAATCGTTGAGTTAGTTCTACAATCTGGAAACTATTTATTTAACAAACATCTCAAATCAGACGCTAAATAGCCAAATATTTTTGGCAAGCAAAAATCTTTCCTCGAAAAGGTCCGTTCCTCAATCATCCTTAGGCTGAAGTGATGAATATTTGTATATCTATCTATTTCCTTATAATGTAGTAGGTAGTAAAGACATTGAGGACGTAAATGAAGTAACCGGAACCGGATTTGAACTTTCTTGTTGAGGGTTATGTTTAATACCGGGAGAATGTTTTTTTTTTTTTTTTTTTTTTTATTTCTCTTGAATCTTCTATTCATACATAATTTAAGCACACTGCCTTCTCAATTGCCAGCACGTTGATCTGAAGATGTTTACTTTTTCATTTAAGTATCTATTGAAAAAGAAAATTTCGCCTATAGGTGGTTTTACTTTGAAAAGCCCGGCGGTTAAGCGATAGCTTATTTGCAGATAAAGATAAAAAGTGAAAGTTTGATTTTAACGGATCTTAAATTTTTACATTAAGAGAACCGAGATAATTAAGAAATTTTCTTATGCTACATACTACATTATAATTATATCGATTTTAGAAGGTAATTGACAAATGATGTCAGGTTTATAAGCTTAAGCAGTTAATCACTTTATAGGTACTTAAAGTGGGGGTAAGAAATTGTGAGCTTAATAATTTAATCAAATCACATCTGATGATATCTTTTCGCGTCGTAAAAATATTAAATTAAAATTCGAGTTGTAGGTAGTTTTTGTTTATACTTTACAACATCTTTATTGGTTTCAAAGTTTTTTTCGGTAGGTACTCGAAAATAAAAATTGTAATCCCTGATTCTTTCTATTTTAAAGTACAAAGTAGTACGGATACACTCGCGTATGAAAATTGAGTGCGCCACTTTAAAAAGTTAAAAAATAAATAGAAGTATCAAATATAATCACAATAAATTACATAACCTTTAATACATTGATCAAAATATTTAGTTTATACTTTTTTTTGACCGGAAATGCAGATATCAATTCAGCATTTAAATAATAATTTTTGAATGACTTCAGTCATATAAAAAAGGAGATAATATTTTACCCTTTTTATAACAGAGAAAGATATTTCGTTTCATATATTTTGTTGTTCTTTAACTTTATTCAGCATTATTTGTTTCCATCTATAAATCTCCTTTTTCTAAGCCAAAAATATGGTATCTAGGTTTTGTTCACATTTGAATCTATGTCCTCGTTGGAAAACAATTTTTTTTTTAATTTGCGAAAACTGTCTCTCTTCACTCATCTCATAAACATTAAATTTTCACTTCGTGATATTTCATTTTCATTCTTAATGAAATTTTGTGTTCCCTTTCTAACTACGTGAAGTATAAAACAAGCGTTGTATATTTCATTGCCAATGATGACCCTTTTTTCGATTGAATGGTTTTAATAAATGTCCCTTGTTCATGATTGAATTTGAAGCACTTTATTACCTATTATCAATATAAAGTCAAATTTTTGTCTTTATTTGAATTATTTTACTTTTGTGTTCATAAAAGTTGACGTTTACATAGAGTTTAAAAAACGTTGTCCTACTTTTAAACTAAAATATATGTATGTATGTATGTCGTTGATCGAACGCAAACAGCAACACATTTGTAAGAAGAAATTAATGAGAACAAAAAAGCACGACTTGGTTGCACGAACTTGCTTTAATTTTTGACAAAGGTCTTGATGAAAGAGATTTTGAAAAAAAAAAAAAATGTATAATCACTATAAAAAGTATTTTTGACAACAATAAAATAAGATATACCTGCGTATGTTCTTTTAAAGTTTTGAATTTCAAGGAACAAAGTTTTCAAATCGTTGGACCAGTATTTTCGAAGTGTGAATTTCTAAAACTTCGTATTATTAGAAAAAGTAAATTAAAAAAATGTCAGCTTTTTTTGTAAGTTAAAAATTGTATGTTTTGAAAATTATCAAAATCTGATTTGAAAAAAACTTTCCTATGGAAAGTACTGTTATATGGAAAGTACTACTAGTCTTAGAGTTATAAAGTGCCAATTCCAAAAACCCCTCTGAAGGATTCACAAACTAAAGTATACCAAGTTTGAAGCAAGTTGGCCCAACCGTTCAGTCTGACGAACATACAGACAGAATCATCTCCCACTTTCCTATATTCTTTCCTATCATCGTTTTGTCATATTTGTAAAAAATAACTACAATTATATAAATTTAATTGTATTTTAAACTAGCTTTTGCCCGCTACTTCGTACGCGTGGATTTTAGAATAAAGTAGGTATCTCAGTATATTTTTGTTTTTCCACAACCGGTTCAAAATAGGGGGTATGCGTGGTATGAAAGCTACATACCAGCTCTACAGCCATAAGATTCTTGGTTTCTGTATAATATTATTTCGAAGTATCGAAACGGTTTAAATTGCAAAGTTGGAGATTTAAGTTCTGAAGCAATATACCTAATTGGAATGCCCTCTTTCAAAACGATGCTACTCGCCGATACTGCTATTTATTGCAGCTCCGCTTCATCAGTTTTGGGCGTAAGTATTGCTCATTCACCGTTCTTTATGGTTACATTATTTTCGATTTCTGCTTTCGCTGAATGAGACATTGTCTATATGGTGGTAAATAGCGCCATCTATGATGTTTTTGATGTAACTTCTATTCAGAACGACTAAGTTATTTCTATTCATGTATACGTAGGTAAGTGTGGCGCTATTTTATTATGTAAGTGAGACCCTAACGTCCTTAAAATCTTTCAATTTTGCGTTAAGTTCATTGAATAACGTTCGATTGCAGCAATATTAAAAAAACAACCAGCATTATATATTTTCCTGCGATAAAATGTAGCCTATATTTTAAGCTGGCGTACCATGTTAGTTTTGCATCTATATCTTCAATGTGCAGACATCGACCCGTTACGATTTTATTATATGTATAGATATAGATAATAATAATTGTGGATAGGTACGTCGGCGTCGCGTCCGTCATAAAATGCAAGGTAGTGATATATTAAAGTTTTCTCGATAGAATATCGAATGAAGCTTTAAATATGATAGGTGTATGGACAAAATGTATAAACATTTGTGTCACTCCAACAGACAGTATGTAGGTAAAGAACCTATCTCGTCTCACAGCAACAGGAACACAATGAAGTTGGATCCGCAAATGTTTGAATTGAAAAAATATTGCATGCAGTCGAATCCAATGTAGCGAATATAATAGAACGGATCCGCAAATAGAGTCGGAAGAGTTGGTTTTTTTTTTTTTTTTTTTTTTTTGATAGTGCAGCTTTTTTTACATTTCACAACAAAAAATTCAACTTCAATAAATATCAGTAAATAGAAGTATAAGGTATATTACCTTCGTGTGTGTCGCACAGTCATCTTATTTTATTCCAATGGAAAATAAATATGCAAATACATATTATCCTGGTATGTATTATATTGTTCATTATGATCGATCTTAAAATTGTTAAAAAACTAGTTTAAAGTCTGAATAAAAGCATATTGTCGTCTTAAAAAAGGGGAGAGGGTCAAAATTCTGCTTTTCATAATTCTGCTGTTTTTCATTCTGGTTAACAAAAATCTGCTTTCCAAAATTCTAGCTTAGTTAAGTGTGCTTCTCTTTTTTATAATTCCTTTTATTTTTTTATTTTTCAAAATACTCTTTCTTGTTTTTTTTTATCTTCTCCCCAATTCGCACTCTGATTTTCTGCCTTAACACTAATAAGCTCGTTTCGTATAGGTCTCTGAATATTTTGTAGACTTCTGCATGGATACGGCCAACTATAGCTTTAAACCGCCAAGCCTCTGCATTGGGAATGCATCTCTATTTGTTTCATAAACAGAAAACAGCCAAAAACTCTGGAGGATATTTACAGTTGTCTCTAACATAGTTTTTCTTTTTCAAATCAGTCAGCTAGTTTTAACACGTCTGAGTCACCAATAATAATTCTACGTAAACATTCGTAGTATTGTGAGACTTCAGAAGCAGGCACAAAGGCTAGGCAGTTGAGCTGTCGAACAAGTGTGCTGAACTTTTCAGAGTTGCCATATAACTTAATAAACTAACAAAGTTCAATAAAAGTGAAAAAGACATCCCCTATAAGTTTAGCTGAAGGAAAGTACAATTTTGCCGCAGAATAAATTCCCTTTTCAAAATCACAGATGATTCGCTTAGGTGCCAGCCGAATGTTGAAGTCATTGGCAACTCTTAGTAGCTCTGTGAAAAAAACCTTCCACAGAGCGAGCGTATTTTCTCAAATTTTGATTGTCTACTCTTCCATGAATGGAGAACAGTCGGCGCATAGTTACTGGAACAACGTCAAATATTCCATCAATCGCCCAGCAATCACTCTCTCCCAACAACTTTAAACTTGATTTTGTTCCAAGTATAATTAAATATTCCTCTTCCAATTCATATAAACTTAGAGGGATATCAATATCTTTTAAGCTTCATGGTTCTTTTAGTAGAAAATGTAGGTACCTTTGCTTTTTCTCTGTCTTTTGATTTTAATTTGTTGGGCGTTTTTGATATCAGAGCACACCAAATATTATGAGGTGCTTCGATCATAGATTGTTGTACTATTTGGCTAGCTTGCATAAACGTTAATTTTGCTAGTTTTAAGCATTGTTGTTATACTGTTGTACATGCTTTTCAACAACACGTGGCTCATATTGCCCTGACTTACAACAATATGTAATTCACTATTTAATTTAGCCACTACATGTCCTTTGCACTTATCTTTTATACGGTTTGTACATGCCCAATTTTAATGTTTACGTTTATTCAATTTCTCAAAGTAAAACATATTTGCATCAACACATTAAGTATCTTTTCCTCTATTAGATTCAACTATTAAAACATTCATTTTAATCTACTAAGAACACTTTTGAAGGGAAAACAAATGACACTAACTGAATATTATGTAGTTCTTTTTTGATGTAAACAAAAATATACATTACCATAGTAAATGGCAGAAAATGCAAAAAAAAACCAACAACAAAAACTCGAATCCGAAATAGTTTTTTAATCATTATGTACAATTTTGTGCTATTTATTAAAATTTCGCTTTTTTCACTTTTCGTTTATCAATGTAACATAAAATCTTACGTTTTTCGAGTAATTAAAGTGTAGAAACATTTTAATAAAAAGCTCAAAATTTTACATAATGATTAAAAAACAATTTCGGATTCGAGTTTTTGTTGTTGTTTTTTTTTTGCATTTTCTGAGAAAAATTTAATTCAACTAGGTAATGGCACTGTGTTAAAATTGTATCTTATAAATGTCTCATTCGAAATAACTTTAAGAACTGACATGATCTGTGAAAATTAACACAAATCATAAAAAAGCAAGAAATAATGTTACGAATTAATGTATAATAATGTACAGTAATATGTACCGAGCTATAAATTCATACCAAGAATGCCAAGAATCGGTGCTGCAGTGTTATGACTTTTTTAGCTGCCTTTTTAACTAAAAACAGCTCTGATTTCAAAATTACTATTTCCAAATATATTTCACATTTCATGGTTCTAGGAAAAGCCTCGTTTGACAAAAAAAAAAAAAAAAAATGTTTTTGGTTGTTGTCAATCAATTAGGGATTCAATTTCCTCAGAAAAGGCTCACATGAACAAGAGGAATTTTGTGTTTATATTTATATGTACCTACAATCCATTAGTATACAACACATTACCTTGAAGCTTGAACCCAAAAATGAAAATAAAATATTCGGGTTCAGCTTTGCATGGATCAATGAGCTTAACTTATAAAAACCAGCCATTGATAAAAATAAATTCAAGTACAAATTGACGCTGTTGTTTGTGATACCCTCTTTAATTTTCCAAAAATAAAAATAATCCTATCCATTCTTTGATTAAATCCATATTCGAATGGAAAAGGGATAGTTTTTCAACTAAGACGTATAGTTCCGTTTTTTATTGTTTATTATGATGTCCTAGCTAGAGTCCTAGATTAAGTTTCTATGGCGCTAATATTTTGGATTTTTTACAAACCATTTTTTATAAACTAACGCACTGATTTGGCAATCTCATGTTATATAGAAATGGAGGTGCCCATCCTCAGCAAAGTCGTTTTGAAAAAAAAAAAAAAAAAACAAAAATGGACTAATGACGCACCACCGCACTAGCCCAAAACCCACACAAATGGTAATTTTTTGAGGATGCATTGTCACCTGGTGAACCTCATCTGGTTTGTGTCGTCCCATATACGGCAACCTTGTTTGTTACCACAAGCATTCATCCAAAAACGCGCCCGTCGCCTTCGATAAAGATGCATTTAAGGCCAAAGTTGGTGTCCTCTTCCAAATGCTCCGGAGCCCAGTCAGCGCACAAACGACGTTGTCTAAGCTAGGGTAATGCTTTGAGGTCCTGGGTCAGTTAGACAACAAAACCGCCATGCGGAAGTCTGTGAAAAAAAACTTGGTTGGTTGTAAAGTCGGTTTACGAACGATAATTTTACGTGATAACAAGTTAACAAAACAGTTCATGTGTAGGTTGTATCTCTCCAACCATAAACTACACACCCCACTTAAAACCAACCACCATTTTTGAATTTTTTTCCTCACCCTTTCTCCCCAAACGCAAACCACTAGCCCGAATATACAACCACCAACCAACGGCCCACCATTTTTGACCATTTTTTTCTCCCCCCCCCCAAAAAAAAAAATATCCCCTTCCTTACCACCACTAATCAACCAAACCACCTACAACTCCACCTACAAATACCAACCAACCACCCACTATTTTTGACAATTCCCTCCCAAACACCATTACATCCCCCAAATCTAACCACCCACTCCACCTACAACCACCTGCTACTCACCCACCAACCACCTTCACCAACCACCACCGCCCACCCCAACTATTTTTGACAATCCCCCCACCCCACTATCCACCCAAATCCAACCACCCATTCCACCTACAACCACCAGCCACTCACCCACCATTTTTTACACATTTGGCCCCACAACACTAAATCACCCCCACCCCCAACATCACCATCAACTATTCATCCCTCCTACAGCAACCAACCAACCATCTACCATTTTTGAAAATTTTTTCCTCATCCCCTCCCAACACCAAATCCAACCACCCACCCCACCTTCAGCTACCTTTCACTCACCACCGTCTTTGACAATTTTTTCATCGCCCCTAATCAAATCACCCATTACCGCCAACCACCCAACTCACCTAGAACGGCCAACCAACCACCCACCATATTTGATAATTCCCCTCAAACCATACCAAATTCCCCTCATCACCAAACCCCAATCCCACCTATACCCACCAACGAACCACAATTTTTGCCTCACCTCACCACCCACACCAGCTATAACCACCAACCAACCACCCACCATTTTTCCTCTGCCGGACATTATCCCCTCCCCCACACACACAGACACCCACCACACCACCACTTACAATCATCAACCACCCAACACCCACCCTCACACTTTATCGACTTTCTAGGCAGCTACATAACGTGACTGTGACTGTGACATTTTTTCGTGCGTGCTGCCCATGTATTCCGATTTATTAGACGTTATCATCACGTCAAAAAATTTATTACTGAAGCTGCTGTCTCAAGTTTGGCCACATCATGCACCGTAAAATAGGTGCAACGTTTGCCCTAACGAGCACTCATTTTATAATAAAGTTTTATCACTTCCACTGCGTGATTTGGCATCAATAACTGAATAATAAACAACAGACGTCACCAAAACAACACGGCATTCACAGTCCGCTTTTAACAGGATCAAGTTTTAAAACCTCATAAACGATATCTCAGGGAAGTCTGCAAAAATATAGCCTGATAATCTCTTAAAAGTTATCAGTGCACTTAATATTCTAACTTAGTTTTTTACCATCACAACTAAGTAATTACTAGGTAAACTCAAAACGCAATTACCAGCTCAGAAGCTCATATGCATATACCTAACATATTCACATTAAATTGCAAACCTGAAACTTCTTATGCCTATTACACTTCATAATCCCAATAGTTAGGACTTAGAATCGGACTCACAAGCAAATTTATACCGCAATTTCACGAAAAGGATTCGAAAGCGTTATAAATTAAATGTATTTTCATAATTACTTTTAAAAACTTTCCCTCAGAAAAGTAGGATGTAACTCGTGCTCACGTAAAAAAGCATTTCACTGAATCAAAAGCAGTTAACAACATCCTTTGGTTGGAGTGTGACTGTGTGCTAGCGCAAGGCGTCATAAATTCACTTGCATATTTGATATTGCAAAGCTAGTTAGTCATGAAATTTATAGTGGCAAATTGTCCTTTACGATTATTTATATACAAAACAGCTATGAAATATGAAACCAATGTAAAACTCATTGTGTGTAAAATTTCTTCTGTTTTTTTTTTTTTTTTTGTTTGCTACATTTTCATTGCGCCCTTTCAACGCGAATCAACCTTATGTGTTAACAAGTGAATGTTGCAGGATACCTTTGGGCGTGTGTCCATTGCCTTGTTTTATATTTGGTTACAAGCATCACCTCAACGAAGAGTCGTTTGTCTTTTACGTGTATATCACTTCAGCTTTTGCTTTTATGGAGAACGCATACACTCTAGACACACTCTTAGCTGCTAATTGCTATAGTTGATACACATGACTTTGACCACTTTAGGTTGTTCACTAGAAAAAGCGTTGTTTTTGTTTTATCCTTTGGCACTTGAACTCGTGCATGCCCATGACGAAGCCTATGGATGCTATCATTAAAGAAATGAAAATGGATACAGGGATGTGTATCTGTATAGTATGTTTCTGCTTGCATGAAATTTTTTATTAACTAAAGCTGGTTTTAATTAATTAAGTTGTATAATGTTAACTTTTCGTAATGTTTATTTTTTTAATGAAGATTTAAGGTATATCAAACCAAACCATAATTTATGTAACTGGTTGGCATTACTTTTCACCAATGGATGTATATAAGCATGTTCAAATGGAAATATTAATTACGAGTAAATTACTTATAACAAAGGCTTACTTCAAAATATATTTAATTTATAAAAAATAAAGACAACAATTGCATCAATTCTTTTAAATGTTATTTTTTTGTAACTTTTGCCTTGAAAACGAGTATACCTAGGTATAAAATATGTATATTATATGAGTGATTATATGGTAAATTCAATATTTTGCTAAAAAATCTACGTTTGAAGAATGCACCGGTAGAGAGATACCGTTCAAGTTAATAAACATACATATATATGAATTGCTGGAGCGATATCTCTGAGCGCTATAGTAAATCACTCTCTCAACCATATCGGTGTATGGGTAAATATTTTCATCAATTTTTTCTGAATTTAAGATTTCTATCTTTAGAAGTATCTGAGTAAAAAAAGTTAAGCTTTGTAAAATATATTGAATACATTGTTGATAATGCAAATTCAATTCTTGGGGTTCAACTCAATTGAATTACCTTTTAAGAAACCTGTGCTCTCAGATCTCTTCATCCGCCTGTTAAGACCCATGTACTCTCAGATCTCTCTATCCAGTTTATGTTAGGTCAATTTTAGATTATTGAAGCATATTTTGGAATCGTACTACATCATTCGTTCCTAAAGAATTGAAAAAAAAAAGTTTTGTGACTTTGAAGTTGGGTTGAACATCGAAATGCCACCCTATTGCACTAGACGTCTGCTTCTCGGCTTCAGTCTCTTGAAAACCGACATAGAGTTTCTGCTGTAATGCTCAATGCCCATATATTGTTTTTTATCTCATAATATAAATTGCCCATTTCTGTTATCATTAATCACTACACCGACAGCTAAAGGGGATAATAATGAACATAGGATTTTAATTTTAATATAAGTACTCGTACATATACTTAATAAAAAAAAAAACCGCTTTCGTTGCATTTTTGAAATTTATAAATAACCTAACCTATTTATTGAATAAAGTATTTTAAATTTATTTGATCTCGATATTTCGTTAATGTATGAGAAGATTTGTATTATCTCCGATTGTTATTAAAGCCATAAAAAAAAAAATTGACAATGATCAAAAAACATAAGCTGTGGAAGTCAAAATGCGCACCAGCACATTTATGACATACTAGCAGACCCGTGCTCGCGTTGCTTCGCAAAGTTTAATTGCGCTTTATTAACCATAAGTTAGATTATCTTTAATGGAAACATACAAAAATAGACTTTGTTGTTTTTTATAATTCTTTATTTCAAAGCCTCTGGATAAACAATGTTGGCAGTTTTATTATTTTCAGGAAGAAGTAAATACTGATTATTTTTTGAGCCAACTCTTGAAAGTGCAACATAAAGCTGACCATGGGAAAAAACATTTTCCCTTAGGTCAACCCCAACAAATTTAAATGATTGACCCTGAGCCTTGGTAATTGTCATGCAAAAGCATGGTTTGATTGGAAATTGTACCCGTCTGAATTGAAAAGGAAGATCTGTTGGCATCATTGGTATCCTTGGAATAAGAGCATATCGTCCTACTGCTGGCCCAGTTAGAATTTGAACCTTTATTATATTTTTGGAAAGTTCTTTGATTTGGAGTCGTGTTCCGTTGCATAGGTTTGGAGGACTTAGATTTCTTATCAGAATTATTGGTGTACCAATTTTTAAGTTAAGCTGATACGGCGGCAGACCCGCTGGGCTGAGTGAATTTAAAAATTCCTGAGGGTAGTGCACACTGTCATTATCATTTATAACACTATCAATGGCTTTATATTTATGTAACTCTGTTCTTAAATTCATAAGCACGATTTGGTTGATTTCATCCACAGAGCAATTTTTGGTGACACAATAGCTCGTTGTTTCTTTGCTCAGAACGTGCTTGATGTAATATATCTTCACACATACTTTCTTTAAAATGGTCCCATAAGCTTTTAGGTTCAGTTGGCTGACAGAACATTATCAATATCGCAAACAAATCTCTTATTTGTGATGGTGACTGTGTTGCGGAGGCATCAACTAAAGTTTGTTTCCAGTGTTCATATCTTCAAGAAGTCCCAAGTTTTTGCACGCTGCTTGGTATGTTTGTTCTATTTTACCGTTGACTGTTCTTAACATTTCGAAAGAAGCTGGTCCAGGAACATTGTTAAGAAGAATTCGTAAAAAAAGCAATCACCGGAATTGGGGTGGATTGTATATACTCTACCTAGAGTATCGTCTCTTCTGATTCCTGGATGCCCTGGAACCAATTGTCCGCGCTTACGACGATTAAATTTATTGTTGCTCCAGGTATAATAGGACACACATAATCACTATTTCCTATCAAAATCTAATTTCTAAACATTTTAGTTTTTGTCTTGTTTTGTTTAAATTGATCTGCAAGCTTAAAATTGAATGATGAGCTCATATAGTGATTACCCTGGCAATAAAATGTCTCAGCTGACAACTGTGACAGCAGTTATTGTACATGGGCCAAACAAAATTTATTTTATTGAATTTTTCCTTGCCTGCTAAAGAAGAATTTTGTTTCCGATACTGGAACAGCGGCTGGCTGCGAAGGAGGCGAGCACATATGCATATACATATACAAAAATGTGGGGAATAGGGTATCCAACAGTTCGTTGCAAACTTACTGTAGCTCTCGCTTATGTTTTTTTTTATTTTGTTTTATTTACGTCTGAAGTTTCCTTGGATATTATTTCCAATTTATTACCTATTAATTTTTTTGTATTCCAGCCGTTGCCATGGATTTCATTTTGATCATGAGCATATCTGTACAAAAAATTGACAAAAAATAAGAAAAAATGAAATATCTTTACTTACCAAACAAATTAAACAAATATAAATTAGCCCTAAACATTCTTCGGAAAACAAAGAATATTATAAAATTTGTTTCAAGTGAATCGGTGAAGTACTTTTCGAGATCATGTGGGCCAAACATTTTTCTAGTTACGTCTTTATATAATAGTATAGATATAGATTATGTAAAATAAACGAGGACTTATGGATTTTATTTTGAAAATTTAAACTGGATTTCTAAAAAAAAGTGTGTTCGTATATGTATAAAGTTTATGATAGCAACTTTTTCGGGCGCGTGGCTTATATGTATACTAAAGGACTATTTACATTAAATCAAATAAGTTATTCGTTGCGATGTGGTATGTGGAACGTGGTCTTTGACAGTTCATAGCAAAAAATTTTCAGTTTATACAATTTCTTTTATACATACAATTAAAATTGCCATATTGAATTCCATGCAACGAAAAAACCACTCTCGATTTGATTTCGAGCACTTTTCAATTTCCATTAACATTAAGATGTGAAACATTCAAGTTTACATTAAAAGTCATATTTTTTAAAACCATCAAAAAAAATATGGAGTGAAATATCTCTTAATAATTTAGTGTTTCATTAATAAAATCAATATATTTGTCTTATTATTTCCCTATAATAACAAAATTATTACAGATTATATTCATTTATAAATAGCATAGGAACAAAATTTTCCTCAACCCACCCATTAAATCCCCCACCACCGTCATACACAGAGCCCACCCACATTTTCCAACCACCCATCAACTATTTTTGACAATTTTTCTTCACCTCCCCCCCCTCCTTACCAAATCACCACCCCACCACCAGTAACCAACCAATTATCATCTACCCCCCCTTAAATCAAGTCCCTCCGCCAAAACCATACACCCACCCCATTTACAACCACCAACCTGGCAATATTTGATAATTTTTTCCTCACCCCACCTCACCAACCCTTCCCCCCAGCAGCAACCACCCACCCTACCTACAACAAATCACACACCATTTTTGTCATTATTTCCCCATTACATTACATTACACCCCCTACCAACCCTCAACACCAACCGCCAACCAACTACAAACCATGTTTGTAAATTTTGTCTCACCCACCACCAACACCCTCCTCTAAATCCATTCCTCCCGCACCAACAAAACCTACAACCACCAAACAACCTCCCGCACAAGGCACTAACCATCAAGCATTTTTCAAAACTGCACCGACAAATTTTTTTTCTGATTGCTAAAAAGAATGGACAGTTTAATTCACCCACACCCCCTCCCCATCAACCCACAACTCCAACCCCCTACTCCTAACCAACCACCCACCATGTTTGACAATCTTTTCCTCATCCCACCACACCAAATCCCCCACCCGTAACTACCCACTCCACCTACAACCACCAACCAACCACCCACCAAATCCCCCACCAGTAACCACCTACCCCACCTACAGCGAACCACCCACCATTTTCGTAATTTTTTTCCGCACCAACTTACTCACACACCAGCCCCACTAGTAACCACACACCCCAACTACAACCAACCACCCACCATTTTAGTCAATTTTTCCGTCCAACCAACTACCCACCATTTTTGACAATTTTTTCCACAACCCCACCCCCTTCACCAACCACACAGCCTACCTACAACCACCAACCAAGCATCCACAATTTTTGACAATTGTTCACCTCCCCCCATAGCCGCCCCCATACCCCTCCTCCACTACCACCCCACCCCCACCAACGACCACCCAACCTACAACCACCAACCACCCAACACTTTCCACTTTGAAAAATGTTATCAAGCGTCATGCCATTTTTCGTTACAATTACGATCGATTTTACTGCCTAGGTGCGCCAATAGATGTTTCACATCAAAAAGCAATCTCTATTTGATCTAGATCAATTCCGCGAATCTCGATTCAGAGCCCGACTTACACACACTTCCACACACACTATGATGAAATAACTCCCCAAATTGAACTATGAAATAAGTCCCCAAACAAATAGTGAAACATTAAATTTGAGAAAAAGAAAAGAAAGCAGAACTCATTCTGAGAACTAAGAAAAGTAAAAGTGAAAATACATTAAAAATGTGTATTAAAATCTTATTTTGCCTTATTATTTAATTTTTTTTTTTTCATTGGAAAATATATAAATTGGCAAGACAATTCTTTAAGATGGGGACTTATTTCATTATTTTTTGGGGACTTACTTCATGCTTTTTGGGGACTTATTTCATATTCGAATTTGGGGACTTATTTCATAATGAAATAAAGCCCCAAGTTGAGGGGTTATTTCAATTTGTTTTTTGGGGAGTTATTTCACGGAGCCAAATAATATTTTATAAATTATTTAAAAATGTAGCAGCAACTTTTAAATATATTTCAATATCATCCGGGGATGGAGAATTTTTCAAAATTTAAAATTTAATAAACAAAAGCGATAGGCTTTGTGACTTTGTGGAAGTTTTTGTTGCAAATCATTCGAAGAAGAAAGTGATAGTACAAACCGGCTGTTGCTGGCACCCACACAATAACAAAAACAAAATCAATCTCTTTTCGTTATTCATGCAACTAGAAAAATCAGGAAATCTCGATCAAATCTGCGAGCAAATCTGAAATCGTCGTGGAATTCAACATTATAATACAAATGTGTATAATGTAATGCATATTTAAATTCAGTCTATATTCATATTTAAACGTGATATTTTTCATTTTTGGGATATCGCAT
The DNA here is from genome assembly GCA_916050605.2 of Platycheirus albimanus. Classification (NCBI taxonomy): domain Eukaryota; kingdom Metazoa; phylum Arthropoda; class Insecta; order Diptera; family Syrphidae; genus Platycheirus; species Platycheirus albimanus. The sequence continues at coordinate 636,466 of OU696696.1, read as the reverse complement.
TAAAGAATTTTTTTCTATCTACCTATTGGCACAATATCTTTTTTTATAACCCATACTGTATATGCAGTGAAAAACGTGATTTCGCCGTATTTGCACCTAAATACTTTGAGATATTATCACTTGAATAATTAGTATTCCTATTAGAACATTCTATTAAAGCTAAACACAACATAAACTAAAACACAAATAAATATTCTAGTACATTTGTTTTGTCAAAATCAGCCCATTTTTGAAATGTTGGTTAAAACTGATTGCAACTTATTCACTAATTCAAGTCATGAGCTGTTTTCAAAGATGTAATAAATAATTCTTATTTTAAAAAAAATTAAAGATCGTTTAGCGTATTCAAGTCTTTTCTGCATTAATGATAATGTAGTTTTATTCCCAAAATCAAACATTCCTGGAAGGGTCTATTAAAGTGTTTTAATAATTTGCAAATGGTCTTATGGACTAACTTAGTGGTAGTTTAACTGTTTAAAGATTTTCCTGATATACGTCACCGCACCGGTGTGGGTGTGGGCCAATAAAAGTTTCTGGAAATATAGTCTGATTCTATAAATTTTGAATCAAAGTACCAATTAATTTTTCTTCGAACCCTTCACTGAGAAAGCATGTTTGAATACATATTATATTAAACATGTCAATAATTCAATCCATTTTATATGTTAATGTATTTGGCAACCATAGTCCCAACACAAATTAGAATATGTTCCATCTCATTAACATAAAAAAAGGTGGAAAAGCTCAAAAAAATAAAACGGGTTAAATTTCACCCTAGGGTATGATTCGGACTAAGCAATGAAATCGATAAATAACCATCGTTCAAATATAGGTGTGATTAGGCCAACATTAGTATGTGCAGACGCACCATGGACTCACGGAGGATTAAACTATGAATATTCTATGTTGTAGCATTGGCACTATAGGTACAACACTACAACGTACAACATGTAAGCAAGGCAATAAATACAAAATGACTGCGTATAAATCTGAGTACATGAAATAAAATTGTTTACCGCAAAATAATTTGGTGCTATAGTGATGTTAATTGCATTTTAGGCACCACATATCTCATTTATTAAATAAATTTTATCAGGTCTAATTATACTTCATTTAATCCTTGTTTGGTTTTAGCATTTATTTTTTTGCTCGCCAATAAACGAAACTGATATGTTGGGTTTCATAAATTATATTTAATTTAGTGAAGAGTTCTAGGAACCTAAGGGCAGGGATTTCACACGTCTACAGCAAATGGAATCCCCCCAAATAACTAGTGAAGAGTTTGTTTTTAGAATTTGCTTTCATGCATTTATAATATAGAAGACCATGGCATGCAAAAATATAAGTGAATGTTTTTATTTTTTGTTGGCAAAAAGTTGAAAAATGTGCCACACCATCATATGAAAAATTTAGTTAAGGTTTTAAATACATAACTGTATGGTTGTCATAAAACAAAATGCTTTTATTATTTAAGAAGAAAAAAAATAATAATAAATTAATAAATTTTTGTTTTTAACAGTTTACTAGTTAGAAAGATATTTCGTATCTCACATTCCAGACAGTGTTAATGTTAAACATTGTTATGTGCAGAGAATACTTAAATATTTTCACGATATAAATGACAAGACAAGAGTGTCTTTTTTTTTTTAACATGACTGTAAATACTTCTGGAAACGTGTTGCTCTAATCTTATGGATGGATCAGGACATTATGACAAAGCGATCATTTTTACTTGCGATTATAGGTACTAAGGCAAGTTATTATTCGTGCAAAAAAAAAATTTTTGAAATAACAATCACACATGACATTACGATGATGGAGAAGTCGAAAAAAGTGGGTCTGGAAATTCCGTCCGTCTGTCTGTCTGTCTTACTGTCTGTCTGTCTGTCTGTCTGTCTTACTGTCTATCTGTCTGTCTGTCTGTCTGTCTGTCTGTCTGTATGTCTGTTCGCGCCTCTAGAGCCTGAACGGTATCTAGGATTTACTTGGCCGTCCCTCGGAACAAATGTTTTATTTTTGTTCTAGGCCCAAAAATAACGGCACCTGCCACACAATCGTGAAGAAAAAAATTGATTTTCTCGAAAACGGCTCCAACGATTTTGATTAAACTTTCAGAATGCTATTTTTGCAAGACAATCTATCTTTTAGTTAGAAAAGATTTTTCAAAATTTGTTTCAAAATCAAATTTTCTCGTAAATTATACAACCGATTTCCATAAAATTTTGGTCATAGGAAGTCATTCATAATATTAATAATATGACATTTCAAAATTTTCGAAAACTTTTTTTTTTGATTTTTTATAATTTTTTCAAAAAAATTTTTGATTTTCGAAATATGTTGAAAACGGGTATATTGATTTTTTTAAAATTATTTCTTCAAATGTAAACTACAGATTGCCATATATTTACATACTCAAAAAAAATTCAAAATATTTTTTGGAAAAAGTTTTTCAAAAATAACCTTTTAAAAAAAACTGGTCGAATGATTTTCAATATTTTTTTTTCCTAGATTAACGTATAGCTTTGAAATTTTATTGCATACTTATTTTTTTCCGAGAAAACTTTTAAACTAATTTAAAAAATCAAAGAATTTTCGAAATTAATAAAAATTTTTTAATTGCCATATATGCAGCCACTAAGCAATTGCTTATCATAAGAGCAAGTTCGTGCGACCCAGTCGTGCATTTTATTTATTGCAGGATATGAAATCATTATCTTTTCATGTGCTTATTCGTATTTACTTAAATTTTAGACCACGGCCTCAACCAATATATCCTACCAGCTCGTTCGGTTCCTAGCCAGTTGCACCCAGTTATCCACTTGATCGCGCCATCTTACGTGGGGTGTTCCAGTACTTTGTTGGCCATCGTGGTAGGAATTGAAGACTTGACGGGCTGGTGCTAATACGCACACGCTCCACGTGCCCCACCCACCTAAGCCGCTGTATTTTCTGCTTTTTGGCCAGTTCAATGTGGCTGTATTGTATAACCCGTACAGTTCTTTCCAAACTCCATCGACATAAACGGTACCGGATATCACCCCGAGAATCTTTCTTTCAAAGCACCCGAGCCAATTTTCATACGATTGTGTTGTCCCTTACAGCAGGACTGGTTTGATTAGGGTCTTGTATAGTATCTCATTGGTTCTTTGAAATAGAGTTTGGCTGCTAAGATGCCTTCTATATAAGCCTGAAGAAACAGCGATTGGCAAGAGTGATTCTTCGACAGATCTCTTCACTGTTAGCATTTTGAGAGGGTATATTGGAATTCAAATAGACAAAGTCCTTGACTATTTCAAACTTATATCTTTCATTGTGACGTTTTGTCCTAACATACGACGATGGCGAGCGCATCGTTCTTCCGATGGTTTCAATGTCGCTCATCAGCTTAGCCAAGTAATTGAACGGATCTACAAAAATTCATACCGTTGGTATTCACATGAGAGTTGCGTAGTTGAAAAGGATAGATGAAAGTTTAAAAATTTAAAAAGAGTCGGTGGTGTTGTTGCCAACCTTAACGCCGAGTTCTCCATAGTCATCCTGTACAATCAAATGAGTTAAGCAGGGATTCTGAGTAGTGACGTGGCTCTGTATAGCTCGGCCCTATTCTTTAAAATCGATAAAAGGAAGCCGAGTATCGATCTGGAATTCTTGGGTCATTTCTAGAATCTTTCGAAGTGTGAAAATTTGTTCGATGCCTGAAACCAGATTGATACTTATACTTATCTCAATATTGTGGATAGGGAACACGATGCTGAAGTTCAATTCGTCAGACATACTTTCATTCGTCCAGATTTTACAATTGAGTTGGTGGTATGCTCCTCAACAAGTCATCTCCCGAACTTTTTACTGGTCGGGTGGACGGAATTTGTGTCTTTTCCAAATTCTGAGCACCGACTGCGCATCTACTGCGACATTCCTTCATTACAATAGGCTTCCACTCGGGCTTTTTGTAACCCGTGAACGATTGCTTTGACCTATGGCAGATTCAACAGCTTACTTTTTCAGCTCTCTCTTTTTCTTTCTGAAAAGCCGACGTTCCTCCTTCTTCTTTTTTTTGGTAGACCGAACGGTTAGCGCTCTTGGCAGCTATAATTCTGACCTGTAGCTATTTCTGATATGCTTCATTCTTGGCCCTTTCTCCGTTGTCCCATAATGAAGCCTTAAACATCAGTAGCTGCATTTTAAATTGCCTGTTTGTAATTGTAATATTGCCATACTGTTGCTCAGTCTCGTGAAATTGCAGCTTCGCTTCATAAAATTATATCATAATAGCAGCTCGATGCTGTGGTGCAATATTTTAAATTTGGTTGACGGAATGTTGAGCAGGAGACTGCCAAGTCCCCTTGCGTATATTGAGGTGTGAGAAATAAGTAGGTACATTACTTTTATATTTTTCTAGCTTCTAGCCCTAAGGATTTGTTGATACAAACATGTTTACACTTATTTATGCGATAAAATCTACGGCATAAACGTATAATATCGTAGTTAAGTTAATAAATTCAATCACTTTTTTTTGTAGCCTATTGTTAATAAATACGCTAAATAAAATTTATTTTAGGTCGCCTTATATAAACTTTTATGTAATCAATTCCCGACCCCTATATGCTTTATCCTTAACAATTTGCACATTGTTCCAAACATGTAGTCCCTCAAGCTTACTCCAATTAATTCTTAGTTAATTAGCAAGCAAATTTGAAATAATGATTTAATCGAATAACTTAGCGTAGGTACTTAAGTCCCCTACTCTCCCATCAGCAGGTTTTGAGAATAATGTTTCATCTTTGTTTGAGTAGGTGTATCCCTTCATGACTTAATTAACCTATCTATATATATTGTTGGGTGGATTGTAATTAATTATACACAATAGATATTTAAAAAGATTAAACAAAAATCTTAATCCTGTTAATCAATCCGAATTTAAAAGACCCTTGTACAAAAATATCATTCAAGTGGACCTGCTGAATTAAATTATCTTTTTTTTTTTTTTATTTGCTTAAGGTTGACATTAGAACACCTTTGAAGTGAATTTCATTTAGCTTAATCTCTTTGACTTTCACGTAAAATATTGCCACGTCTTAATTATAATCAAGCTTCATTCCCTGATGCCCCATTTGAGGGTCTTTTTTCAAATTTTAAACCATATATTTTGGTGCAAAAAAAATCAAATTAACTTCTAAGTTAAGTCACTTAATCTACTCAGCTACTCTGAATTCATGGAAGGTAATAGTGGTTATGGGTATATAGATGAGCTCCTTAAAAATATTCCTCTTATAAGAACCTATATAAGCCACTGTTTGGTAGAAGTATAAAGATACATGTTTCCCGTTTCCCCAGTTCAACAAAACAATGTTATGCATACAAATTCTTGAATCCCTGAATGATAAGATAAGATCAAAGCAGTGAGGTTGGACACAACAAAACTTGTTCTCTTATACACTACGAGTATATTACCTATTTAAACAGGACCAAACCGTTCCCAAAGCTAATACCAAAATACCTCCCCAAAAAGGATCAAATTGCCTAGGAACCATAAAGCAGAATTACAAATTTGGTTCTTCAATTATTTCATCTATCTTGCCAATTTCATGGAAGTTAAATGGTTCCTATACCTACTTTTAACGTCCTTCTGCTTGTGATGCTTCCTATTTAATCCCACACACCAACCACCTACCTCCCACTGAGACCAGGAGAATTATTAATAATAAATAAAAATGTTGCCATCAAAATTTCATTACAAAAACACAATGAGGTATTTTTTTTTTCTTTTTTTTTTTTTTAATAAAGTCAAAATGTGACTGAGCCTTACGTAATTGTGAAAGTCTTCACTTTTCGCTGAATTAATTTCAAATTCCGATTATCCTAGGAATATGAGAGAAGACAAAACACCGCATAATGTGTCAACGTTGCATGTGATACGCGTTCCGAATTTTGATTATTGGAGAAGGAAAGTGAGGACATAACATTGTTCACAATGGTACGTGCTCCTAATTAGCTATACCTACCCGCTGAGATTCATCCGAACTTTTAAATGAATGCCATCAGACAATCGCTTAGCTTATCGGTATTTTTGTTTTTGTTCATCACACCTTTTTCCACACTTCTTTCAGCTCAGCTGCCGTTGTCAAGGATCTCTAATTGTGATTTGTTCTGTCACATAGCGCATGCTGAGCAATACTTTCCTTTTCCATTCCACATCTTAATTTGGAACCTTCCTCGGTTGGATATTGAAATTCCTTGTGTTGTAAATTCTATTATCTGCATGAACGACTGCTGGAGCTCCTGATACTGACTGGTTTTACATTGTTGTGTTCTTTAATTGATGTTTTGCTGCTATACTATACTGTTGTACCTACTTCTTCGTTCTTCGATTCGATATCAAAAGGCTCTGCTTTTGACGGGGATATGAAAGGCTTTGAGAGCGTGTACATTGTACATTGTACATTTGTATTTTGGTATTGGTTCTGGCCTTAATGTTACGAAATTTCGAAGGACCGTGTGATTGGTATCGATTGGAAGGATGCTAATGACATTTAAACGAAAATAATCGCATTGTGATATATCGGGATTGAACTCTGCCAATCGGTTCACTGACGTAATCTTACCGAGACACTCACACTTTAAGGGTAAGTTGTAACTAGGTGCTGGAAGGGTGTGAAGGGTGCAAAAGGGTGACATTGTAGCTCGCAGCGATTTGCGAGGATTAAACTGTTTTGGGTCGTGAATAATTTTGACGAAATGTGGGTTGTTAGGGGCAATCGAGGAAGGATAACCAAATTACCCTTTAAAGTTATCCGCTCAGCGATAATATAAATAAATTTTCTCCGAAGCTAATCGGATTTTGTTCATGCCCTTAGCTTAAGTTATCTGCTTTGTATATTTTATGTGAAATAAAAACTTTTCCAAGTTTATGTAGTTTTATAACCCAAAAAGTCTACAAACTAAATTATTGCCAATTTCATAGTCTGCTTTTTATTTTCTGAAAAAAGTGTCTTCGGCTTATATGGATTTAGCTGAAGCAATTGTAAATTTGCGCACAGTTAGAAAAGTTATATCCATGAAGCGCAGTGCATACGAGTAAATGTGTAATATGAACACATGAATCGTAGTAACACCGAGGAGAAACATAAATTATTTTTCAGCTCGAAAAGGAGGATTCGCGTTTTCAGTTTTTTCATTAGGAGAGAAGGGTACAAAAAATTGGTATTCAGAGAAACACTGTAACTCAATATTTTGGTTACCCAAATTTCTGCATTTGTAACGAAAACTGGGTTGATGATAAAAAGTGCGCCCTTTTTTCAAAACGATTTTTGTTAATTTATAATTGACACAAAAAAACAAAAGGTTTATAATGTTTCTGCATTAAATTTCACTTATACCTTTATGAACGTTAAAAATGCTACTGCATTAAAACGTATTCAAATCAATTCAATTAAGAAAGTAAATATATGATTGTACATTAATTTTTTTTAAATCTCTGGAATGGCAGCCCACAAAAAAGGAAGTTTAAAAAATTTAAAGTATCTACCCATAATCAATTTCAACGTTTTTTTGTCTACTTTATTTAAACAATATGTATAAAGAAATTTAACTGTGTAAGGTTTTCCAATACGCCCACTTTTACAAAATATGTAGGTACCTTTCTTTATATAAAAAGGAAGGGCTCCACGACAATAAACGAGTGGCCTAATGCCGGTCAGCGATATACTGCGACCAACAGCGAAGTGGAAAGCTGACAAAAAACGGTTGAGCAATGCTCGGTCTATGGTACCCCTAAGAAAAGGAGTAACCACGACAAAAAAGAACGGGTAGTTCCAAACTAGGTCTATGGAAAAGCTTACAAAATAGCAACCCCACGATAATAAACGGAGGTCTTCAGAGATTCCTCTAAAAAGGAAGAGCTCCACGACAATAAACGTTTGGCCTAATGCCGGTCATTCAAAACTTGGTGAGGCTTTTGCTGGTATTCCCCGCAGCGTACCTTCGATTGAGAACTCTAATCCCGGTTTTCTATTTGCAATAGAACTTCTACCAATGGCTGGGAGATCGAGTCTGATCTTCAATGCAAATATTACTTCTACTTATGGAATTTCACTGAAAGGAGAGACTGTGAATTATAAAGTCAAAAGTTAAAAATACTTGCAAATGTGTAAATCTTCTGGTGTAGGTACTAGGAAGTGGTCGGAAGTCCAAATCAGTGATGCGGGGTGGAAGGGTAGGCGGAATTTCCTTAATAGCAAGCAGTGTATGGCGTTACGTCACGTGATGGTGATTCTTTTATTCATTATATGAATAATTGTATGGAATCTCTTGCCGTTCGGTGGCGTTGGTGGAATTATGGTGGCGGTCGGTGGCGGCGGGCGGTCGGTGCTGGTTATTATCTGATCCTAGCCTCACTGGCTGTCGGAAGGCAGAGGAGGCGGCAGGAAATGTGTAACTTCGTTACAGTACTTACGAGTATATAGTATTAAACAAACAAAAAATAAAAAACCTTTTACAGCTCAATTCGAAATTTCGCAAAAATTCATATTTCTTGAAATACCGTTAATTTAATTAAGTTTTTTTTTATTGAGAAAGAGAACTGCGTGAGCCAGTTATTAAACTTGTCTTGTCAACAATTTAAAATTTAAAATTCATTTTGTTTTTGTTTTTGAAACGGTATAGATAAAGTTAATAGGTAATAAATAAATATGCATACATCAGTTTAAGTTCTAGGTACCTATATTTTTATTCCTTGTTATAGTTTTTATGGGTGATGTAGATACATTTTGTAGAATTAATTAATTTTCGTTTGACATACCAACAAAAATAATATCTTCCATGATATTTCAATATTTAATAATTAATATACATTCTAGGTACATTTTGTTCTTTGATCTCTGTATCGCACTCAAAAGTTTCAGATTAGTCTTTTTTCGTTGGCGAATCCGTAAAACAAGTTTATGAAAGGCAGAGTTTTGAGGAACTGTCAAACTTGGTTATATTATCCTTAAATTTATCTTTTAAAAGTACACGGCAATAGTGAGACCGATATCTACAAAATGGTTATTTGGTTATTTTTTTTTAGTCCATATCCAATCCATGTCACACTGACACACACCTGTTATTTCTTTTTCTGAGCCGTACAGACACGTATCTATATATTGCTATCCTTGAAGATACAAAAATCCGATTTTACAACATAAGCAAGAGTTAAAGCTGAATAAAACACGAAGGACCATGACCAATACGCAATTAATAAGGACTTGATTTTAATGCATAACTTCCCCTTAAAGTTAACGCAAGTAAAAATAAGGAACGCAGGCAAACACATTCTTTGTGGCGTATAGTGAATAGCGAAGTGAAGGTTACGAAGTATAGGTTTGAGGTAGACTAGAAAAAAGATACATCATTTTTAGATATTTGAGGATTGGTACGCGAGTGAAAATATTGAAAATTAATCTGTTACCACGGTTGCCACTGATAATAAGGAATTAAGTATTTAAGAAATTAAAATAATATTTTCAGATTTTTTTTTTAAATGATTTTGGCAATCCTTCGGTGAAAATATCATTTCAATAAGAATTATTGTATCCGGTGCTCCTTTCCATTGATTTTGATATTGATAACTATCTTATTGGTGTCATTGTACTCCACACACAATACAAGCTTTTTCTTATCACTTATTTTAAAGATTCTGAAAAGCTTCTTTAACCTAAGAATTGGTTCGGAAATCGCAGTATTTAGAACCCAACATCAAAATTAGTTTGGTTAAGAATTACTTAGATTAGATAGAATTACAACAGCTGTAGGATTTTGGAGACCAGCTTAAGTTTAAGACATAAATTATAAAGCAATAGCAAAGCATTTTTTTTTTGCTGAAGTTATCACTATAGTTGTTCTGCTGTCTTAAAGGGTCTATGAAAGCAAAAAATACAAGCTTCTTTTATGAACATAAAAACTCCTCTGGAGAAAATCCCAAATTCCGTCACCATCATTATGCCAAGTTTGTTCATGGTATTATGGCATTGAAACAATTTTTTAATTCCATGTCCATTTAGTACTTTAGTTGGTTTAGCTCTTACAAATAAATATCGACTTTGTAAGAAGACTACAGGAAAATGTTTCCGATTTTGGCAATAAGCAGGAGAAATGTTTTCGATGATATTAAGGCACGATGATAGAAATGAAAATATGAAGATATATTTATTAAACTTAATGTGAAACTCGTCGCTTTGAATAAAGTCAACGTAATTGGCAAAAATAAGTACGTGTAGTATATATACATTCGAGTAAAATATACATACATTTATTTACCATATTGCAGCATCAGCACCGGGCACCTCATCAAGTTTTATTAATAAACAACCATCAGCGCTAGAAACAACGAAAATAGTATTTTACAATATTCCATCATTTTATTTGTCGGAAAAGTTGTTTGCGAGTTTCAGAGAGCACCCAACAACGCTAAACACGCTTTCCATACAAAACCATCTAAAGCAGCTGTTGGCAACATGTCAAGAATTTTATTTCTGTTCGCATTAACGAAGTAGAAGAAGAAGGGACGCTAGCTATACTCTGCAGTATTTTTAAATATTCACAAAACTCAAAATATACTAACAAAAAACAAAACTTAAAATTTCTGAGCACGCTTGTGCCTATTTTCGAAAAAATGCACCTGCGCGCATCAATGTGACGTATATCAACACATGTTACATGTATTTAACTCTAAATAATTGTTGCATAGATGAGCATAACGCATTAAAAAAAATACACATACCCATGCAAAAATAGCAACAATGTTGGTACTTTAGCTGCGTGCATGCTATACATAATTATAACTCGTAATATTCTGGGCGTTTGAAGCAACTCTGCACAAACTCTACACTCTATGACATGGCTTTATGTTATTCCAGAGTCTAGAGTTCATAGAATGATTTAATTGGAAGAGATGTCTCGATGTACAAAAAAGATCCAAGGCGAACAGATGGAACTTTTCCTTAATGGAATGCGAACAACTTTTTGATTTTGTTGTTTCCGACGGCGACGGAAAGTAGTAATTAATCAAGATGAACAAAACATGCTTCCAAGAAGCACCTATGTATAATACCCGTACTCCGTATATAGTGGGGACCCCGATCCATGCTTTTAATAAAAGTCAAAAAGTTTTGTTTTTCTGCCTTTGTGTGTAGGCAACGCCTTTATTTTTGTTATGGTGTTAGTTAGTTTCAATTTGTATGTAAAAAGTAGAGAAATGTCATGTTACGCTTCTTTTCTAATGAAATACAATTATATGAAACAATTTATGCACTTGCCTTTCCGCACATTTGAATGGGGTTTGTACCAGTCTACATTTTTTTGAATAAATTTAAAGTAGTTTCAACAACTTCAAGTAGCCATGTTTGTGTGGCTATGGTAATATTTTTCTATAGCGAAATGGAAATAACACCCGGTGAGTTATGTTTCCAGTAATGCTTTGAAACCATCTTATAGAAATAACACTATACACATTTAGGTATTTATAAACTAGGCATCTATAATGTTCAGATGCCTGGTAGAACTATTAAGGAATATGTTTTAATTAGAGAATGAATTCCATGAAACTCTAATCAATTTGAATTGTTGAGTTAAAAGCACCAGAAAAAATATAGATACAAAGTTATGAAATTCAAGTTCGATTGTTTTTTTCACTTTTCCATTCCATAAATTATATCAAGGTCATTTGATCTTTTCTTTAACAAACTTCCATTTATTGCTCTATAGAGGGTAAGTATTTGTGTCGTGAAAGCATCGAGGTTTAAAACAAACAACACATAACGAATAAAAAGACAATGGAGGGTGCTAAAAAAAGTTTTTGTTATACCATCCATCAATATAAGACTGCGTGCACTTCTGTACACCCAAAATGGATTCACTTAATTTTTTTTTTAAATTTGGATCTAGCCCGGCTCAATCTGTTACATTTGAAGTAACTATTTTTGATTTCCTGGCCTAGAAACGGTTCCAACGATTTTGATAACATTTAGAATGTTACCTACATTTAAATTAATAGTAAGGTGGCAACCTCGCAACAGCTTGATTATATTCCATGAAGCTGTTGCCAACTTACTTAAAATGTATTTATATTTTATGGGAAACTTTACGAATGCTTGAAATGCTATCACTATTTTGAAGAAAAATGTGTTCTTAGTTTTTAGGTAGAGCAAATAACTGGAATCCGGTTTTCGCGGTTATGTCAATATGACTTCAGAAAGATATTTAAGAAATGTAATAGACTTCAGAAGGTACGCATTTTCAATATTATCTACCTAAAAGACGACGTCGTAGAAGTTTTAAAGATTTAAGTTGTCTTCACGGTAGCTTCCAGTTAAGAAGCTATTTTTTAAGTCAACATTTTTGAGTTTTGATGAACGATTTATTTAAACTTTGTTAGTGTTATGACGTATTGGGAGTGTTTGAAAATAAGCTGGTATTTGATTGAAATTTTTTATTAAATTTTGTATAAGTTTACAAGGACATTGAATATGCTAAAACTTCATTGAGTGGCTCTTAGATTAGATTTTATGAAATTAAATTGCATTTTTATAGTTTTACATCTTTAAACGAGAGATATTTAGAACTAGTAAGTTAAAGCCACTTTTGTACATAAACCACCCTTACAGTTTAGCCAACTTCTAAAGTTTTTATGAATTTAATTTTAAAATTTCTAGGATGACTTATGTTTACAGCTTGCTTTAATTCAAGATAAGGAAATAAGGTACAAAATATTAACAGGTCTTATTATAAAAATGGTTATAAGTTTAAATTAAGGGACATAAACTACTACTTAAATTAAGAACTAGAAATCGAAACCTTTACCATTTTGCCTTAAATTTCAAACTTGCCTTGTTCTGTAAAATAATAATTTGATACTTCAACACAGTGACGTACTACAATATAAACCCCGATCTTTTTACCTCGAACACTGACAATTTAAAACCAATAACGATTTCCCACCATTGTTTGCCAAACATTCACAGCAAAACATGCCTACAAGGGATACACCTCTTTCCACTGCCTCCAACAAACAAATAAATTATGTTAATGTTTTTCATTTTATTCAAATGGAATATGAATATTTCGGTAATAAGTGTACATTCCATTCCCACGGAAAGCATATAAGAATAAGTCCAATTGTATAAAAGTTAATAAAACAAAAGCAGTCAAATATGAACAATCTGATAGATAGGTGCAGCATAGCTATGGACAGCGGTCTGCTTTAAGAAAACAATTAACATTTAAGAATAAATGAAAATAAATACCAAATTAGAAAACAATTGAAATTAAAAACACCCCAAATGTGAAAATAAACACGCCCAAAACTGTGGAAAAAAAAATTTACAGCGAATTTATACGAAAAAATGGTAAAAAAAACACACCAAGACATTTTCACCTGTATTTTCAAAAAAAAAAAAAAAAAAAAAAAAAAAAAACAAAATATTCCCAGCACACCTACTCCGTAATACCTTTCCAATGATATATACATATATATAATCTCAATCGGTTGGGTAACCACTTCGCAATTGGTACCTACCACAAAAAAACTGCTTGCCTATTTATATATAGATTCTTTCGTCTTTTAAGCCAATGTTCGTCATACTATATTTAAAATCAATACTTAAATCTTGTACTTGCCGTAAAAATTTGCTAAGTAGGTGTCCTTTTTGGTAAAAAAAGACATTACCAAATGAATCAGCCACATTACCAAAGTGATCGTTTAAAATGTCTATATAGTTAAGATTCGTCACTGAAAATGTAATTGAAAATAACACTGCTGTTAACCTCATGAGCTGAAGTTATATCTCGTTGGTGTGAAGTTTTTTAATTTAAGAATATTTTTTTAGCACAGCACTTCAATCAGCGTTTTTCATCCACTAATAGCCTTAAAACAGTTTTTCGTCACAATGTTGCTTTAAAACAGTTCAATATTATTAAATGAAGATTTAATAAAAAAAAAACTCAAAGAAGTTAAGTACACAAATTTAAAACACCAAATAATTCTAAGAAAAAAATCAAACATTTTCAATTGACTTAATCTCAACACCTAAAATTTTGAAGAAGAAGTTTAATTTTTTGCACCATTTTTGAGTCTTAAAAGAATTCCCTCCAACTCTACCGACAAAGCTGAGAAGAATGTCAGACAAAGAACAAAAACTTAAAAGTTGTTAAAAATGTTTCAGCTTTACCTTTTAACGATGCTGAATTCACTTTTTCTCAGTAAAGTGGAATTTTGATGGAATTCGAATTCTGAAGCAAGAATTCTAACAACCATACCTAGATACTACATAACAAGAACAACTTTTATATATATATATATGTATGTACGTAGGTATAGCATGAAAAATACAGATACATTATATATGCATATACATATATGTGTAGTAAACTTTCTGGTATATAAAAATACGTTCTTTGCTTGGCACATACATTAATATATAAGGAGAACAATTTTAAAACTTTCTGTTTTCTTCCCCCTTATTCCCGGAAGACTACATTCAGAAAGTTACTTACCTTATGGCACACATGCAATGGGCGTTATCGTCGTTTTTCTGCTTTTTTTCCCTCCAGCCCAGCCCCAGATTCCCAGATACCAAGAGGACACTGCTGTGCAACAGATTACGTTGAACCATTGATGTGGAAGGCGCATGCATTGATTTTTCGGTCAGCCTGTAGAATTTTTAATTTCCTGATGTTCAACTGCTGGAGAATTTTTCTATTTCATGAACGATGCTTGTTGGACTTGTTGGAGGTGAGAATTCGAGTTTAATTAAATTTCATCATTATTGACTAGAAAAGAGAGGTATCTGTAGCTATAGTAGTAAAATAAACACTCTCACATTTTTGTTACTTAAAGTAATTTATTTGCTTTGATTTTTTTCAAAAGCTTATTTTTTACGACTGTAGCTATGCCATAAAGTTCCATATATTCATATGCACCTACCTACTATGTTATCCCATTTGCTAGGATACATTAATTTTTATACCCTATCTCATATTAATTTCTCTACGAGGAATATAAAATTTCATATGGCTTTAGAACTCGAAGCAATAAAAGTGTAGGAGTTCGAGTTGTTGAATTTCCGCCAGAAGAGCGCTCACCAACCGCCCACTTTTTGTGTATAAGGCCCTACAATGGGGCCAAACTTTGACTAGCTTCTATACAATTAATTAAAATTAATATCTTAAAAGTTCCTTATTATGTATTTGTATCGTTTTGGTTGGTGTTTTCACGAAAAGCAACATAATTTTATTTATGAAGCCTAATTTTATAGGTAGTATAAAAACCTTCTCTTCCTTGAGTTAAATTTTTGTTTGATGCGAATAAACGATATGTTGATATTGCAAGGAACAGTGGTGTCTGTTTATTCCCTTTTCCAATGAATTGGAAGAATCGAATGAAGTGAGGAATCATCAGAACTCTTCCCACTTTATTGCTTGACTATTGACGTGCATCCAAAAAAAAAAGTTGAAATCCTTTTATCCAAAATGTTGGTGTTAGTGCACTTGCTTTCTGAAGCACCGTCTTGTGCATGAGAAAAAGTCTTGAACTAGCTAGAGATGGTTTCTTATCCACAATTTTTATTCAGTTAAAACAAGAAGGACATTCTTCAATCTTGACTTTTTTGTTCACCTACACTCTCCAATCTCCATCCCTATCGAAGGTCGTTAGAACTTGCCATTGCATTTTTTGTTTACTGTAGTATTGGTATTTGTATCGAATCAAAAATGTACTGCATTCAAGAGATCACGTAGTTGGCGTATACAAAATAAATTTAACAAAAGAAACGAGGTTTTATTGCAAAAGGAAGAATAAAAACGTTAGGACTAAATTTCCATCGAATTCTCTGCAAGCACTTGACTGCGCTGTCATAGAGCCATTAAAAACGAAACGTGGCTGTTTGTTCCACTCTTCAACTAAAACCTCCATTTTTCGTCGAATTTCATCAACGTTTGAAATAATTGAAAAGACTTAAAACTAATTTTCCATGTTTGTGGATTCTAAAATAGATTTGACAAGAATGCATGAATGCATCGCGATTATTGGTTTCATAGGAACAATAGAAAACACAGAAGTTATATTATTCATATTTCCTTATGAAATTTAGGATAAGAGTGGGTTCAAACTGGATACATAGAATCCAATGAATGCAATCAGCTGAGTTAAAAATAATTAATTGATTGGTGTTCCTTTGCTATCAAAACTGGGACACTTGATATTTAGTGATTTTAGGATTTACTCTAAAAATTCTTTAATGGCCTTGATTTGGCAAAGACTTGTTTCCATATTGTAATTAAATGAACAGGCACTTCTGGTCAATTGTTTTTTTTTTTTTGTGTTATTAGGATTGAGTTTCTTACGGTTTGATTCTATAAAAATGTATTGTTAAATGTTCCATTTACAAATTTCTTAACTACTTTATATTTTATACATATAAAAGGTACATATAATTTTTCGAACTATATCGATTTTTTCTTGCAAAACTTTTTTGCAAAATGTTTTTCAAAAAATTTGAAATCCTTTTGAAACTACTTATATTGAAAGAGGACAAACATCTAACAGAAAAGGAAGAATAAATAGAAACATAATTTATAGATGTTTATAAATCGCAATAAACCATTATGGAATAATCAATCTTTGGAGATAAATCAACTCTTTGAATCTGTTTATTTAATTTTCTCTCTTTTTTTAGATAACTAAACGGAAACAAGACATGATAATGATTTATACAAAACTTTTTATGAAAAACTGGTTGTTTATTCATCAGCTATTATTTTGATTACTACTAAGGAAATCTTTTCATCATTTTATGTATCACAAAACACCCAGAACGTTCTGATCACGAAGATTAAAACAAACATTTATGGATGTTTCTCATGTATGAACACTCTTAAACTCGGCAGTAAACTTTGTTGCCATTTAATCAAATTAATGGTGGTGTCCTGTCGGCAGTTATTTGTTGTCTATTTAATAGCCTGACGATTTTTGTTTAAATAAAGAAAGATATAGACAAATTTAAAGCTAGATACACAGCATCATATATGTATTTCAAAAACGGTGTGAAAATACAGTGGCGCCAGTTGAAAATATCATATTCAGTCAAATCTGACTTGTTAACTGGAAGTAACCTTCGTAACCCTGAACAAAAATCAAAATTCCAAATATTTTAATTACTAACTTTAATAATTTCAATACGTTGTTGAAGCGTGTATAGTTCCATTTTTATTTATAGCGCAGTCAAAAATGACTTCAAAGTGACACCTACCGAAATAGCGGGCTATTCAAAATAATACCTCTTATTGTAAAACCCTTTAGTAAAAATAAAAATAAGTTTTTATTAACAATAATAAACAATTTTCAATTTTAAAGTTAATACTAAATAATTGTATTATATTTAAATAAATATAGGTAGCACATACCATTAGGTATATCCACTAAACGACTTAAACACACAGTCTTTTGTGTATACCAATACAAACTTATCTGAAAAACCTTAAATTCCTTCAAGCTCAGTATATGTACACACGTGCATAATACACTTATTAAGGTTTTCCCGATCTTAATTTTGGACAATGTTATAGTGATAAGTGAGCACAGGTAAGTAATTAAGCCTTGCCGCAGGACGAAAACATGTGAGTTTTTACGAAAACAACACAAAATTACTCCTAGATACAGTTAATACCATTCATCTCATAAATATAGACCAAAAAAGGTCTTTAATAAGGATAACGCAGACATATTACATATTTATTGTCAATAACAAAACAAAAACAAAAGAAAAAAAATTCGAGTTCGTATGTAGAACTTTCATTAGCTGGCAATGCCAGGAAAACCTCTAAGAAGAAAATTTATTTTCGGTTACCCTGGTTTATGTCGCCTCTTGGGTGTGATATAGTTTCCCTCATTTAATTAACCGAGATCCTTCTTCGCCTACATTCATGTAAGATTTGAGCAAAATATATACCTAAGAACTAGGGCGCCATATATGGGAGATAAATGAAATGATGCTGAGTATTGGTCCCTTAATCACAATACTGCCCGCCATCAATGGTCCTGCTGCTTTTTAAGTAATTGAGCAAATCCCTCACTCGAACACCATCCATTCAAACTGGGTGATAAATAAGGGTTGAATAAATTTCAGAAAAAAAAATATCGAAAAAAATACAAAACTTTCAGTCTTCTTGCGCATTCTTTTTTGTTTTTATTTTGAAAGTAATAGAGTTCCATTTCGTGGACAGGACATCCTTGAAGCGACATTTTCTCGAAAATCGTATAAAATATTTGAACGATATATTGCGATTAAAGAACATAGAAGCACTCAAACTGCTTTTATTTTTGTTTTTGTCGTATTCTTTTTTATCTGGCTTAGTGAAAAATAGATTATTTACAAACATTCTCGTCCATTGTTTCTCCAACACAATCAATTTACGTCACAGAAATATGTACATAATGGTTTCGACAGAGAAATGATGATAGTTACATTCTCTTCTTTACTTCCTTGGCATTGCCATACGCACTGGCTTATCGAGATCCAGACTGAGGCTAAGCTGGGTATTGGTGTTGGTGGGAGCAGTGTACTTGATATTGATTTATCAAAATGTTCTGAGCTTATTTTTTGCTGAGTGGGTGGATAATCCTAATAACGGACAAATCAAATCGTCCGAAGGACGCAATAATATTTATTTCGCAGTATTATCAGTCCGAAGAATAGAATTTGGCAAAATTAAAAAAAAATTCTAAGTTTTGCAAAAAAAAAAATTGCCGATAGTGCGGATATAAATATCTTAAGTTGGTTGGTGCGTAGGCCCCCGCAATATATTAAGATACAATATTTACCTATACGACCTACCAGTACCTCTTGAATAATAGATTGGCATTATGCACACCTTTATAAGAGTTACACTGATAACAAATTAAAGTGTGGTAAAACATCTTGAAACTTGAAAATTTGACACGAGTTTTTCACAAAATACAGTTTTGAAGGTGTCAGCTACTAGCTTAATACGGTCATCATCACAATGATTGCAAAGTCTTTGTCAAGGCTTGTTAAAGAAAGAATTGTTTTCTCATAGACAATTGCAATTATTTAAGAATATGCTGTTTTTAAACAATTGCTTGGAAATTAAATCAATAACTACCGCCGAGATAGGTTTTCAACAAACATTTAAAAAAATTAATTACAGATGGTAAGGATCATTAATTAAAAGCAGAAATAACAAGGATTCAAAGTGACTGCCTGGGGGTGGTCCACACCAGAATAAAGGTATAGATAGTCTGAATTTCAAAAGTTAATTGTTTATCGATTTGAAACCAAACAACGAACGTTTTTTTAAATGCATATTTTTTAAAGGGTTGCCTTTATAACTCCTTTGCGTCCTTTTGACCCCGTTTTAGAGCCTAAGCTCCTTAAATATCATCGAAAACGGACTCCCTACAAAAATTCAAGATTCACCGAAAACGGACTCCTGTCAAAAATTTAGGACTCTTTTTAAGAATTTATATAATTTTTTTTAATGCCAATTTTGCAATCTTCTTGAACTGGTGAAGCCCACCATATTCAATTTTGATCAGATACAAAATAAAATACTGTTTTATGCAGTGCCGTATTAAGCCAGCGAGGGGCCTGTAGAAAATGTTATCAAGGAACCCTTGGATTGTTTTAGGTTATCAAGTTTAAGGTATTTAATAAAACAAAACTGTTACAAACAAACTTTTCTTGATTTAATTTGAGCAAAGTTATAAATAATACTGTTAATATCAACTTCTGGGAGTAAATCATATTCAATGTTCATTAAAGTGAGGTGATTCAGACGTTGTTGGGTCATCATGTTACTCATCTCATTTTTAACACGTTTTAATGTTGAAAAAGATCGTCCACCACTGCAGTTGGTGATCATGAGAGACAAATAAATGGGTAAAGCAATTTCAACGTTCGGAAAACAAGATTGTAAAGAATTATTTATCAAAAGCTTGTAATCTTGAAAAGTCAGAGCCTCATGATTCTCGCTGTTAATAATACTAGCAACGAGCTGGACTTATTCGTCGCCCAGGCTGTCCTCCAAATAATCTGCGTAAGCGCCTACGATGATTGCAGATTTTTCCAAAATCTCTCGTAATATTCCAAAAACACCAGTAATTTTATGATAACTGTTCACACGATTTCCTCAAGCTTTCGCCTCAATATCTGAAAATGTAGATCGCATTGCTTGAACGTATGCACATAATGATTCATAAAGGGCGTATCTAGTATTAAGGTTTTGATAAGACGACCCCATCGATAGGTCGAAGTGGAAAAATGTATATAAATTTTCAATGAGATCAAAGAAGATTGAAGCTTCTGTATTGCTTGGTAATTATATTCTTTGATATAACCCTTTTCAAACTGGTCGGGTTACTACGATTAGTTCGAGAAAAGTTTAGTGAATTCCCCTGTTAGTTTTGCAGTATTGCCAACTTGCGTGTAGTGCGGTGGAAAACATAGTTTTTGGTATGACCAGCGAATAAAAATTTAAATTACATGTAAAGTTGAACATTTTGTTGCACCTATTTTCTTAGAAGTAATCGTGGCTACATTGATTGGAAAATTTTTTTCACACTTCAATCTAACCTAAACACTTTTTTATGGCAGAAATCTTTGGTGTGCGGGGCCCCGAAATGAGCGGGGCCCGTAGCATTTGCTACTCTTGCTTCGTGGATAATCCGGCCCTGGTTTTATGTATTTCATCTCATTCTCTCGCTGCCCTATCCTTTATATTTAAAAGTGTTTTAAAAGTGTCATGGCGCATTTCCGTTTCATCGAATTTCAAATCACAACGATACTTAAGAAGTTTCACTTCAAAAATTGTAAAACTAGTCTGCAAAAACTACTGAATTTTTGATACTAGGGAAACCCCGCTCCATGTAAAAATGTTTATGAATTAGGTAGCACCCTATTATCCAACTAAGAAAAATCATAAATACCAGCGGTCGCTATAAACGAACGCCAAACTCAAAGATTCTTATACTTCTCAGATAACAAGGTGTCTTTTTGGAATACATAATAAATAATTCAGGAGGAAAGGAAAACAAAAAATCCATATCTTTGGAACATTTTTTATGGAATTTTCATCAATAAGATTTTCAATTCAAAAAACAAAAAAAAAAAAAAACCCCAACTCTAAATCCAACAGACCCGAATCGAAAACATAATAATCATTCACTGTTTATAGATAAGAGGGCCCCTCTACACTTTTCATCGTTGTTTGAAGATTCAAAATCAACCGCTATAGGACATCAAGGTATATATTTTTTCTGACAAAGTGTCATAAAATTTGCATATTTCAACCATTTCCTCAAAACCGTACATAACCTTCATCAAGTTTTATAACATTTCACATTGAATCGCAACCATAATAATTACCATAGAACACACCATAATCCATGTAGGTATTACGGGTTTTGTGGAAAGAAGTCAAAAGGACTACGATTGGCATTGGTAATCTGGAACAATCATTCTGAATGGTTATAAATGTCGTCAACGACGATGGCAACAACGACACGAAATGTTGCAAAAGGATTGTGGAAAGTTTTAGTTAAAAAAAAAAAAATTTAACAGCAGTATAAAAAGGTTTAAAATACATAATATTCAACTTTTTTTTTGGGTTGGTTAAGGGCATTTTTTTTCTTTCCAAGTCGATGATGAAAACTGTTTTTATTTCCCAACTTAATTTCTTTAAAACCTTTTTGAAAAAATTGTAATAGAACAAAAGGAATAATTATATCACCCCCTTATAGACAGTAGGTCAAAGGTACTCATCATTTATAGCTATGAAAAATTATTATTATTCTCCTTTATTTTTGTGAGTACTTGAAAAGAAACAAAAGTAATTAAATAACATTTATGCTTTCTTTTCAGATTTAAAATGTCCCATGAAAGTTATTATGTCATTTGGATGCTTTGTCTCTGCCACTGGATGGCAAAGGGAAGTAGTGATCATGATGTGTCAAGAACTACAATTTGAGAAGAACAACGTGACGTCTATCCCAAGGCAAGAAAATAGCTTTGTACGGGTCTAACAAAAAAGAAAAAAAAAGAAACAAAAAGGAACGATGTATGTATTTGTGTAGTTTTATGGCAGGACAAATAATAATAATGGAAAAGTAAAACACGAACAGTAAAAACTATTGAGAGAGCAAACATGTTAAGTGATAGAATAAAATGTCTTCCTTTTAATTTTATTTTTTGTCTAACGTTAAAATTATGTCCTAAATTTAATTTTCATTTTAACCATTAATGAAAATAGAATGGAATTAGAGTTAAATCTTTGAAAAGAAAAGTGAAATTAATGACTTTATAAAGAAAAAACATATCAAAGAAAATTTTAATCAGTTTCCATTAAGAAAAAGAATGTTTGTTTTAATGAAAAGAAAAGATAACATGTGAAACAAATTAGAGGATTTTCAATATAAAACGATTATTACAACGAAGCTTCAAGGATAAGAATCCAACCCATCCATGTGTTGTACTATGAAAAATGGGAACAAATCAAAATTCAATACTTACAAAATGTCTTTGGAGTATCGTTTCCCAGCAACTAGTTTTAATAACTCTACTGACGTCTTTGGCTGGAAGAACGGGGTGCGACGATACACAGGATTTCCAAAAGAACAGTAAGTCAAAATAATTGTATTTTATTATTTCTTTCGTAATTAAATAAATACCAGTTGTGGGTGTAGGTACATTTAGAGAGGATTGCTTTTCTCCTGATGCGAGGATAACAATCCTGTCCGCCTGTCTGTCGAGTTGAAGAGGCAATTTTAAATACAAAAAAAAATTGTAAATTTACAAAGACCATTCACATCATTTCAACCAGGCTTGTCTTACAAAATGCAATATTATTAAGGAGATATCGTTTAAGTGAAATATTCTTGTTTTATTTTGGTATCCGTAACGCTGGACTATTTAATTAATTAATTTAATACTGACCATAGTTGAGGAGAACAACGTATGGCGTTGTTGAGCAATACGCATCATCGCACACATTTTTTAGGAATCGTTTCTGATATTTTTGTTTTGGTTTTATTTGTATACTGAGCACGCACCCAAGAGTTTACACGGTACGACCACCTTGGAAGTTTAGATAGAATATAAAAGTAGATACCGATGCAGATTAGTTTTGAATGCCTGTTTACCACAGTGGGAGGGAAAAACTGATTCGGACAGAGCGTTCCACATTCTTTTAGTGCAGCTAAAGAAGGTAAAAAATAAGGCTCGAGTGTTAACTATTGAGCATTCTAAGGGGTGCAAGTATTACAGGGGAGTTGTTACGGCGGTGAATCAAATGTTTCTATAATAATTCTTACACCTTTACAATTTTAAGGCTCTTTTCTGAATTCTATTTCTAAGACGCAAATGTAGATAGATAGATAGATAGATATATTTATTTGTTTATAAGCTTTGCTTTTACAAATTGATTGGCAGTATAATATGTATATGTCATTATCAGATACTCATTAAATATTTCTATATTAAAGTCAGTTTTTGAATTGATATCTTAATAACGAAAAGGAAGGTATGTACATTTCATACGTATGTGTAAATTGATTAGTTAATATGAAACCTGGGTTAGTTATTCATTTAATATAAAGGCTCTTAGTTTGAGCGAGTTAACTACATATTTATAAATGTCAATTGTAATGTTTTCATTTTCAGAAGCCATTATGCTGTTTAAGTCGAACAATCTGTTAGAAATTAGGTAGTGGTTTCTCATTGCATTGAATATTGGGCATCTTAAGAGGAAGTGTTCTATTGTGTCATCTTCAAGCGTGTTACAAATCGTACATATGTTCATTGGATCAAAACTGTGACTATCACCGTGCAATATGATCCTATGGGCATACCTGTTGGCGCATCGTATTTGTGCCATGACTTTATGTACAGACGGTTTTAAAAATTTATTCAAGTAGGGAGCCGGCTTATATTCTGGTACCTGATGTATGTTTTCTGAGCAGGAAGCATAATAACAGCAGGAACTTGAGTTAGTTGCCTTCCTTAAATCTTCTTCAAACAACACTCTTTTTTTGTCCTCTAGTATGTTAGCGTAAGATCCTCGTACGACTGTTAAGTTTTGCTGTTTCCAGACATCATTAAAATTTCTCAATAAAAGGTCTTTAAATTGTGTTGCCCAGTTTGGTCGCTGGGTTGAAAGATGGATTCGTAAGATTTCGTTATAGCATTTTTTTATCAAGCGGTCATCTGATACACTCAAAAGCCTTATCCATAAGTTTAAGCTTCTTTTTGCTATCTCGTACTCGTATATTAATGAAATCGTTCCAGTTTCAACACGAATTACATTACTTTGAGTGTTGTTTGCTAGACCAAGTAATTTCTTCAATACTGTTGTTTGTACTATTTCAATTTTATCTCCAGCTGCCAAACACCATATTTCTGCACAGAAAAGAGCAGTTGATTTGATAGTCGATTCAAAAACTTTGACACGTCCATCCTAGTTTTCCATGTAAGAACTCCTCAAGGTTTTATCGGCCATCGCTGATGCTATCCTTGTTTTGGTTTTAAATATATTTATAGTTTCATTCCAGGATCCAGTGCGATTTAAGTTTACTCCCAGATATTTCAAAATTGTCTACAACTTCAATCCACTCTTCTTTATATGGGAATCTTTCTGGGCAACATACATTTTTCCTTTTGGCAAACATCATAATTTTTGATTTCTCTACATTCAATGTCATACCCTTAGCCGCAAAATATTTATCTAGTGTTTGTAATGTCTTTTTTAGCTCTGATTCTGATTTTGCAATATCATCAGCATATGCTATCAGAATAACGTGAGATTTCTATTCCTGCGAGACCCTCGCTCCTAAGGAATTCTTCAAGGTCATTCATGTACAAATTAAATAGCAGGGCACTTGAAGGATCGCCTTGCAGTACACCTTTTGTGACATTTGACTTTTCAGTTAGGCCATTAGATGTTTTAATAGCAATCCTGGTTTTTGAATAAACATTTTGAAATGCTTGGATTATTTTTCCACTCATTCCAATAGATCTCAAGTGCATCCATAGTTTTTGATGATTGATGCTATCGAAAGCTCCTTTTAAGTCAACAAATACAACAAAGAAATTTCCTTTCGTTTTTTCCCAAATGTATTAAAGGAGCATTCGACCAGATATGTAGGTATGCCTTACGAGTTTAATTTTTTTAAATTCATAAGTTATCTACGGTCTTATGACTTAGTGTTTTTTCAATTCATAAGTCATTTACAAGGTTATGAAGTATTTTGTTTAATTCATGAGACATTACCTAGCTTGTGAATAAAAAAAAATCCAATTTATAAGTCACCATTTAGCTTGTGAATTAAAGCCAATCTCTGCTAAGCTTTTGCAACTCTGTTCTCAAACAACGTTTTGAAGTAAACCTTAGTAAGTGTGTTGTGAAAAAGAAAAAAAAATTTATAATAATAGATTTAAAGTAAAACCAAGAAGTGTTGGTTTTGCTTCTTGTTAGACCTAATATCTATAAAAGAGACGTCATTTCAAAATACAATTCTGAGCTTAAATTAATATATATGAAGCTGTCAGAAGCCCCCCAAAAAAATTTAAATTAAAAAAAATAGATTCCTTTCTTCTATAGAATTTATATTTCATATTTGTTTCCATCACAAAGCTAGTGCCTTCATATTTTCTATTTATTCTTATACCATCTTAATAAATAAAAAAAAGTACTTATTTCTACTTTGAAATGTAAGATCCTTACAAGATAAAATACTAATAAAAATGAAATGGCATTATGAGGCAACATCTCTCTCTCTCTCTTAAATAACATTTATGTAATTCAAGGAGAAAACTAACCAAATACATATAATTTAATTTGGGACACAATTATTCAAAATGGTTTCAATTACATACATAGGAGAAGGACTACAAACACAAACATCTACAGGCGCATTTGCAATTTCAGTGTGGTGTGTAGAAAAACATTGACCATAAAAATTAACTCTACACCAGCTTTAAACTTACCATAGTCTCCTAAAACTGGTTTAATAAAAGAGCCTTACACAATTTACTAAAAACGATTATATGCTGACATTTTCAATCTCAAATTTTATTAAAACAACAAAATTAAAGGTCCTTGTAGAAAGCCATCACCATTACACATACAACTAAACATATAAATATATATATTCCATAATCCTATTACTGTGTTGAACATAGAGAACCACAAAAGCCTCAAAGCAACGTTCAGAGGTTTGTCACTTGAAATATGTGGAGAAAGACTTATCATCATCATCATCATCATCATCAGCATGTATGTTGTATCTATGTATGTCTGTCTGTACAGATAATATAAGATCACACATTCTTAAGCAAAAATACATTATAACGATACAAACAAGGACACAAGCTTTGGTAAAAGTCTTCTTCTCTTAATGTGAGCCTATTACCCTCTGCGAATGCTTATGATGTAAGTTTACAGGTACGGAGAACTGTAACTGTGTGGTGTCTGTACTCTGCCTATACCTTTGCTCCAGAACCAACCAAAAGAAGATGTATTCTGAAGCAAAATCTGATATCAATCGACTTAAATTCCAGAATGGTTTTTGAAATAATTGAAGGTAAGAAGATTCTTTTAAAGTGCTCTCCCGTTAATTGAAATCTCAAGTCGTACAGATTGAATTATTCAATTAAACATCCCTTTCTAAAAATGGAATCGCAATTGGAATCCGGTTTGCACGGGCACGGGATTTAATGTGTTTTTGTACGATTTCCTCTAAAATGAAAATGAAAATGAAAACCAAATGAATGAGCTCTTTGATGGCATTGACTTCCAACTCCCATCACAAGTCCCAACTCCCAAGTGTGTAAACTTTCATCTGGTTGAGTTAATGCGAGTATTTTATGGAATGCTATTTTCGGATTTGACATGTGTGGCACTTTTACAACTTTGTACAACCCTTTGACAGGACAAACGAATATATATGATGTACAGTACATTCAGCGGAAGGAGGGACTGGTAATGCCATAATAATAATAATAATTATATGTAAGTACGAGTTTGTAAAAGCAGAATAAGCTGACTCCTCCATAGTCTGTGTACTGTTGCATGCTAAGTTACAAAAACGCCTGCAGATTGACTAGGGGTGATGATTCGTTTCATTCATGGAAAACCCCCAAACGTTTGAAGAAGATATTCACTCGTAAACCGTAAACGAAAATAAAAACGAAAGCGATGGTGATCTTTGCACTTGAGTATTTTGACATCTGCTTCCTTTGCGGTAAAAAAAAAATATAAAAATAGAAATTCTTACACAAATCAGCCGACGAAGTCAAAGTGAGAACTTTATTTAATTTTGTTTTGTTTTTGTCATTGCGTAATAAAATTTATTTTCTATACGGTTTTTTGCATTTGGAAAAAACTTTTAAGTGGGATAAAAGAAAATTTTGGAGCAAACTAGAATGATCATATTTATATTTTTTTTTAATTTTCAAAGTTTAAAAATAAAACAAAATAAAAATTATTAACTTATCAATATAGTTTTAGGAATGTGTTTAAAAACCTATATTTTGTATGTATGTTCAGATACATAGCACATAGGTATATTATGGAATTTGTGCGCATTAGTATGCTTCTCTTTTTTTCGACATCTGGGCTGCCCACATTCCCGAAACACATTATTGATGCGTCATATTCATAATTTGCAGATTCCAACATATGGCCTTCAGGGCGAGCAAATTATGTTTTTCTGAGAATTCCACAAGTTTACTTTAGCAATAACCATAATATGAAATATGAACTCTTAAAATAGATTTTTTTTTTCATGGGCCTTTTCGCCGCATTCATTCTCAAAATGTTCTTGAACAAAGAATGATTCACATGATGGGTATCTACTCTACATAGCTATTATACATTTAAAAATAATAAATTCTGAAAAGCGGCGTTTTTATTAGGAAAAGAAAATCGATCACCTAGGTTTATATAGTCACAATCCGGTTTTTCTGTCTGATTGGGCCAATTTTACGTTTATCAGTATCAATACACCTGAGAGCACATCTGAACAGCCAGTTGTACTTAAATAAATGTTTTGTAGATTTAAGAATGGCACAACCATATCGAAATAAAATGCACGACTGGGTCGCACGTACTTGCTCTGTGGGTGCAATAGTAAGATGAAAACAAACTTTTCGACAACTAATTCCAAAATTTAATGGCTCTTTGTATAGGAGCCACCATTTAAAAAAAAGAAACTGAAAAAAAATCAATGCCATCCGATAGGAAGCTGAACGAAACTATACCAAACAAAGTTTGAGTGAATTCGATGCAACCGTTGACAACTTATGGCCATTTGAAAAAAGCCGTTAAGAGCAGATCTCCGTTATTTGCATTTTTAGCCAAAAACTGAAATCGCAGAATATAACACACAAAGTTTAATCAAAATAGTTAGAGCCATTTTCGAGAAAAAACCAAAAAAAAGTTGGCTAAAACTCAACGGCTCGTTGTATGGGAGCTACCATTTAGAAAGGCTTCAGTGAAGAATTTACTAAACCATCCTATAAACCATAAAATAACGGTACCTGCCATACAACCGTTACTTTAAAGTTTATTTTTCTCAAAAACGGCTCTAACGATTTCGAATTAAAAAATCAGTGTTGCTTTTTAGGTACGACATATGGCTGAAAAAAAAGTTTTAAAAAATGGCTTAGAACAGTACTTTTCATAGGACCGTTTTTTTTTTGCTTTCGACTATCTCGAAAACGACTCAACCGATTCTTTCGAAATTTCACACACATAAAGCTGTAGATAGCTCAATTTGTATTGCATACCAATATTTTTGAAAAATATTTTTTTGTATTTTTACAAGCATTTAAAAAAAAAAATTTAAAAAATTAATATTTTGAAAACTGCTTATTAAATTTTTTTCTAAAATTAATAATTAAATTGTATTTGCTGAATACCTATAAACTGGCATTTTTTGAATTTTTTTTTTGAATTTTTTTTTTTAAAGTTTTTCAAAAAAAACTTTTTTTTCTCAAAAACCGCTCCACAGATTTTTATAAATTTATTCTCATAAATTCGAATTTATCCGAGAAATAAAATGAGTTTAAGTATTCAAATTAGTTTAAGTATTTATTTAAGAATTTTGAAAATTTTATTTTTATCAAAATTTCAAGCCTCTAAACCACTGTCACACATTCAAGCAAGTTCGTGCGACCCAGTCGTGCATTTTATTAATTTATTTTTGCTCTAGACCCAAAAATAACGGCACCTGCCTTACAACCGGGAAGAAAAAAATTGATTTACTCAAAAACGGCTCTAACGATTTTGATAGAACTTTCAGAATGCTATTTTCTTAAGGCAGTCTATCTTTAAGGTAGACATTTTTTTTTAAATTTGTTTTATAACGGTACCTTTCATAGAAACAGTATTTTCAAATCAAATTTTCTCCTAACTGTACATTCGATTTCAATAAAATTTTGGGCACAGGAAGTCAGGAATAATTTTCATAAAATGGCATTTAAAAATTTTCAAAAACTTTTTTTGTGATTTTTATAATTATTCAAAAAAAATTTTGGTTTTCGAAATATGTTGGAAACGGGTATATTAATTTTTTTAAAGTAATTTTTTCAAATTTAAACTACAGATTGCCATATATTTGCATACTCAAATAAATGTCAAAATATTTTTTGGAAAAGTTTTTCAAAAATAACCTTTAAAAAAAAAACTGGTCGAACGATTTTCAATATTTTTTTTTTCTAGATTAACGTATAGCTTTGAAATTTTATTGCATACTTTGTTTTTCTGAGAAAACTCTTTAACTAATTTAAAAAATAAAAGAATTTTCGAAATTATTTAAATTTTTTTAATATCCATATACATATGCAGCCACTAAGCAATTGCTTATCATAATTCATAAGAGCAAGTTCGTGCGACCCAGTCGTGCATTTTATTTATAATGCACTCGCACTCAAGGGGATATGAATACCCTTATAATGATTTAACATATGCGAGCAAGGAGAGAAGGAATAGAAAGATAGGTGGTACAGTGGTTTGAGATTTTTAGGTGATAATTATCTCAAGGAAATTCCACGGGTGGCATCCTCGTGAAACTTGGGAAATAAATACAAATTGCTGCCCAGGCTAGGTTTGAACTCACAGCTCTCAGGTTAAGCAACTAAGCACTACATCCACTGTATACCATTGCCACCAGAAAGAAGAAGAAAAAGACAGGATGTATTGCTATTAAAATTTTTTTACCGACATAATTTTACTGATCGCTATAAATGACCATCGGTAAAAAAAACTCCTAATTCATTTGTTTTCGATTTTTACTGATTCTCTTTACTGGTCGCTATAACTGACGCCTAACATAAACCAACTTAACAAAACTACAAAAACCATGTTTGATTAAGTGGCCGCAAAAAGTTTCAACGATCTAAACAAAGAAATTCTGACGTTTCATTTATTCTCAATTTAATCAGTAGACACCATCATAAATCCGTATGAGTTTTTGAATAATTCTACACAATTATTGTTAAATTCAATTGGTTGCCAGAAATACAGCCACACATGTTGTAGCTAAAAGTTGTTGCGTCAATTCATCAACCAAAACCTTGCAATAACACAAGATCTTCCAATCCCAAGATGAAAGAAAACATCATTGAAACAAGAACTTTGACCGGCAAATTCAAAAATGAAATTATTTTGATTCCTCGAATAGATTATGTCTGATATGAGTCGAAACCTCTTTTATTACACTTTTAAAAAGGCACAAGTTCATTAATTTGAAATTCGTTTTTTTAATGGCGAAGCGGGTGGGGTTTTCGCTAGTATATTTATAAATAAATAAATTTTAAATAACAATTTAGTGAGCAAAGTCTGTGCACATATTGCCAATCTGATTTGGATCGCTTGATTATCCTTACTGAAAACCATTTAAAAGTGATAGAGCACGTATGAGCAGATCAATCATGCATTGCAATATCGTAAACTTAATCGGAATACTGAAGGTTGAGTTTATGAGCCCAAATCCAAAAATGTTTGCTATTAATGTCAGTTCTGGTTTCGTATAATAACAACCCCTTTTCCATTGCATCCCTTATTTAT
Organism: Platycheirus albimanus; assembly: GCA_916050605.2. NCBI lineage: Eukaryota > Metazoa > Arthropoda > Insecta > Diptera > Syrphidae > Platycheirus > Platycheirus albimanus. The sequence continues at coordinate 605,356 of OU696696.1, read as the reverse complement.
TACCCTTTCAAAGTTTCAAGGTCCATCAATTGATGTCCCTAAAAAGAGCACTGAAAAGCTTTAAATATTCAAGTAATTTATCTTAGCATCCATAAAACCCAAAAACGTCTAAAAAACTTAAAATCGATCTTTTAATGCGGTCAACATTTTCAGATTTATTATTCCTTCTATTCACCCTCCTTCCTGTTGAGGCTAAACTCCAATTCAGCAGCCCAACCCATCATCGTGCTTGATGATAAACCCACTTGATCCAAGGATACGAAACTTTGTGCACGTCAAAGAGAAAATGACCTGTACCTACCATCCAACACGACCAACTCGACGTACAGAACAGTACATCAATCAAGATTTTTAAATTGGAGTAAGCGAACCTGCCAAAGTGAAAAACATTTTTTTTTAAGTGTGAAGAGGAAAATTTATCGGTAGGACTAAAATGTCTTCTGATTAACGTCGTCATGACGTTTTTTAAACTGTTTTGGCTTATTACACCCGAGACCCAAAGTTGAGGGGGAGTTAGCATTGGCCGTGCGAGTTGCGAGATTTAAATGAGGGACAGGGCGTTTGCAATAAAACAAATAATAAGTTAATTAACATCCAACACTGCCGCAACAATCGACAACATACAGCGCCTCTTAATGTAGTCTCCCTAACTCTGCATTAAATTTAAATTGTTCGCCCGCTGGGTGTACTCAACAGCCTGCCATTACATACTTTTTTATGTTGTCAGTTTTTGAGCACATTGAAGAAAGACGAATAAAAAAAAAAAACAGAAAATGTGAAAATAATTTGAGAGTCGGATTTTTTCTCTTATCGTTCTGCGTCAATCCACAAACTCAAATTCAGACCAGGCGCGTGGTTGAAGGGTGGCTTGAGACTGTGATAGTGGGATCTGGGGGCTGGGTGCCAGCGAATGCTGGGTGGTAAGTAGAAAAGGACAAATTAAAAATCAAATTAACACTAAAAATGGAGGAAAATATTTTAATTTGGGTTTCGTAAAAGCTCTTTTTATGTGTGAATAAGTATATATATCTTTTTGTCATTTTGGAGTGTCCTTTCTTCTGCTCGATTACTTACAAAATGAATGGAGTGAAAATCTGGCGACACGAGATGAAATGGCAGCTGCTCATTTTTGTAGGTTGCCGCGAATGGATTGTTAATGCAATTGTGATGTAATTAAATTAAATATTTTTTTTTTCTTTCCTTAATTCAATGTGGAACGGACAATTAAAATGAGTGAAGATATCCCTTTTAACAAATTGTATGCCAAAGTTACATAAAATATCATTCAACTGTTAGAATATGTGGTGTTTTTTTTCTCTCTCTTGGAAAATATTATGGGGCGACCGGGCCCATTCCCTGAACTGAAAACTGAACACACATGTTAAACATTTGTTGTTGCTTTGATGTATTTAGTGTGTGAACCAAATTTTTGGGTTCGGAAATTCTTTGTCACTTTGTTGGAAATTAAAATAACACACATTGTGTGACAATCATTTAACTTTACTCGACTCACTGAGTTTCTAAAATCACATTTGGGAAATTTCTTTACATTTTTATGTTTTCAATATGTGAAAGAAATTTTTTTTTTTTTTATAAATTGAATATTTTATAGCATTCTCATGATGGTGTTTCTAGACACCAGATTATCTAGATTATTGACTGTAAAGGAAAGGCAATTATGGAATCTGCATCAGGCTTTCTCCAGGCATTACTTTGATAGCTGAAGAAATTATAGTTGAAATTTATGTAAATAGGTTTTGTTTTCTTAATCGTCTTATAGCTTATAACATTGAATGGAACTAAGGTTTTCGAGGCAATTGAATTCGTAAATACATACATTATATACATTATGCATGAAAGGGAGTTTGTGTCTGCTTATAATAAACAAGTTAAATACTAAAACACTCCTTTTGAAAATAGAATTTTAATAGATAATAGATATTGGAGAACACTATTATGTCGTATTTTGGAGCTTCGAAATATTTGTTAGGTACATACATATCTACATTTCAACGTATATACATTTTAAAATTTCTTATATGTACATACTGAACTCCTGATACATACATTTAACTTACTATTTCTAAACAAATAGATTCATATTTAACTATTGTTAGAATACAATCTCAATCTTGTTTTATTTTTTTATATAAAGGGTCTATGGAGGGGTTGTAAATTGACAATATATAAATTAAGCAACCGAATCGGTTTTATTTTCAATTCTCATGTTATAACACAAATTAAATCTTGTTTCAAAATGACAAACTTGACAATTAATATAAATTTACTTTAACCAAATAGATAGTGCAGAAGATAGCTTCAAAGTTGAACAGATAAACTCCACGATTTTCTATCATTCAACTAAAAACTGATGAAAAATGTACTTAATGTTAAAATGTATTGTATTTGTTTGATGCTTACCTTTCCAGCAATGTGAATTGTTCTTCCAACGCAAGGGATTTATTTTAACAATTTTTTTTTTCTGAAAAATATCTATTCCAAATCAGCAACATTCTTAGAGATTCACGTAAAGGCTAAAGTTAAGCACATTAAGACAAATTCGCGTCGTGCGGCTTAAGAAAGAATTTTTATAGAAAAACAAAACATCCGAGTTATAATCAGAAGAGGAAAATAACCATGCTAAAAAGCTTAATCAATAAATAAAAATAAAAAAATTGAGATTACACTATCTTCAAGAAAAAGGTCGAATATTTTTGATGGTCAGGGAAACCCAAGAATTTTACCGCATTTAAATCCTCGTCAAATATGAGTTGATTTGACAAGACGTTGTTAGTTATACTCATATGCCTGGAGATACAAAATCGCTAATTCACAATGTAGCAAGTTTCTTCCACAGCTAGTTGTTTTTGATTGTAAATTTCAACGAACCATACTCGATTTCGTTGAAACATTAATTTATCCGACCAAATAAGATTTTTTCCGAAAAACTAGTTTTGGAGATGTTTAATATCAATAGAAAGTATTTTTACATTGATAAATTAGCACAAACAAATTAAAAACAAACACTAGTTTGGCGCTACTATGGCCATACTAAATTACCAAAAAAAAAATCCATTAAACGCGTAGCACAGATTCTAAGAAAAACAGAGTTTAAAAGTCGCCAGTAAATAAGTTCATGAGCATTCTCATATATTCTGTGCTACTGAGGAGCTTTCATTAAGTCAATCAAACTTATTTTTGAAATTTTTCGTCAAATTTTTCGGTAACACACTGACGAGATTTATTGATTGGAAATTTTTGAGAACTTGAGGAGACTCTTGTCACACAAATGATGACATTGTGAACTTCTACATTCTAGCCTTAGTTACTGCCTCTGGTTATTTATGTTCTTTTCTTATACATGTATGTATATGTAATATGCATATACATATGTAGGTAAGACTGGATCGAATATTATAAAAAAATCGTATTAAAACAAGTGAGCGGATCAGATTTCTTAGAAAGAAGATTAAAATTGACAAATTAGGAAACATGCTTTAATAGCAACCATGCAATATATCTTGCATTGCATTCCGTCCGTCTATATCGGCACCTACAGCTTGATTTATAGCTAGTATTATTATGACGTCCTACAAAGGGGTTTTTGGAATAAGCATTCCGGCTCTTGAGATAACGGTACCTGCCATACGATTTTTAATGAAAAATTAGTTTTTCTCAAAAACGGCTAATACGATTTCGATTAAACTTTCTGAATGGTGTTTTTTCTGTAAATTGTATGTTTTGGTTTGAATAGATATTTCAAAAATATCTTATAAGGTTATCTCCCATATAGGACCGGTTTTTTTAAATCAAATTTTCTCGTAAGCCACATGACGGATTTCGATGGATTTCTTAATGTAGAGATCCTTTTTATTGACGAAATAATATTAATTCTTAAATTTTTTGAGTTTAAAAATAAGTCAATTTTTTTTTTTATATTTTTGTTAACTTCAAAAATGGTTTGATACATTTTTTTAAATTTGATTTTTCTGATAAAAACAAAGTGCTAGATTTTGGCATACTAAAAAATGAAATTAAGTATGTGTTTTCGAAAAGTTAAAAAAAAAAAACGAGTTGTGAAAAAAACTGGTCGCACAATTTTGAAAAAAATAAAAATTCAAAACAGTAAACGAAATCAGATGGCCTACTTTATTTTTCAAAATCAACAAAATTTCATAGGATTTTTTCCATAATCTCAAATCCCAACAACACTGTCACACATTAAAGCAGGTTTAAGCAACCAAGCCGTGCACTTTATTTTAGTCAGCTATATAGCGCTGAGCTGGCAAAAACTTAAATGAATATTTGTAAGATTCAGACAAGTTGTGCAATGTGCTCTAATCTCCAAATTTCATAGTTTTTCCAGTAGAATTAACTATTTGAGGACATTAAAGCAATTTAAAAGTAACCCAACTTTGAAACATTCAAAGTTGAAACAAATGGTTTCAAGTGAATTAGAGTATTTCCCGAAGTTACATAAAATGAAAATCTCCAAGCTCAGAAAATAAACGTGCACTCTTCAATCTACAAAGATGCAACCAACGTTTGTTCGAGCAACATGATTTAATATAAAACAGTTTCTTGAAGCTTATCTGAAACTGGTAACCCAATAATAAGATAACGAAGACAATTCTTGGAATTAGTTGAATTGATCAAAAACTTAGTTTGTAAATTTTAAGATATATAAAGACTAAAAGATATTTAAAGTATCAAAGGTCTGAGGATGATAAGAAATACAAATATCACCACCCATTTTAAACTTGAGCTAAGATGCGTGAGAGTGAGTGTCGACTAAGTATATCAAAAGGTCAAAGTTCAAATTGCCCAAGAATATTAAGCTTTATTTATTTTGGATTGGAATGTAATATGCATTAGATGATATCATAAATCTTATAGAAACAACATTAACCCAACTAAAGGATAAGATACGGTACATGATAATATTTAACTTTAATCCTCTATTCAATCTGAATTTGAGAGATTTCAAGGAAAAGATAACTCAACAAAGTTTTAAGATGTCCCTAAATGAAATGAAGGCCCCTTGTCATCTTCGCTCAGTTTCGCAAAAAAAAAAAATCAAAAAAAAAAAAAAAAAAAAATCAATTTTCTTTGCGTGACACAAAAAGTTATTCAACCTTCTTGGTTCTTCTGTTCGTGGCCAGAATAATAAGTTGTGCATGGACTTGGACACAGATCTAAAATGTTTACGCTTCATTTCCATCAGGCTGATGTTTTCCATTTACCCGCCAGCCGGCCGTCAGCCACCAGCACCCACCGCCACCCTTCTTCGCTTCGGTAACAATTTTCTCGTTTGGCAACATAAGAAGAAAATTGGCCTATCCTTTTGGTAAAGTTGTACTCAGCAAAAAGGGGAAACTAATGCTCCCACATTTGTATTCTTTTATTCTTCGTATATTTGTCAAGCATCAGAAGGTTGAATAGGATCATTGAAATAAGTATTGAAGATATAATGCTGAAGCAGTAAATGTTAATTAAAAGGTAAAATCAACATTTAATGAAGCATTTCATTTAAGCAATATCTAAATCAATCTTTTCATCTATCGTATATAATTCTGGATTGAATGCTTTTCCAACTTACAAGATTTTTCCATTTAACAGGACAATAAACATTCCCAAATTTATTAAACTGTAACTAGCTAGCTAGCCTTTAAATAGAACCCATTTATGTTAATTGATATATATGCACACAAAACATAAGTCAATTACTAATTCCTCAGGCGCCTTTTAATGCGCCTTCAGTCGAGCATCGGCATCGACATCGGCATCGGCATCGGACTCCTCATCCACATCGGCTTCGGCATTTCGACATCAGAAAGAGAAACGGCAGCGACCATCCTCCACCTTATAAACGACACAAAGTTAATTTATTTTTGTGGCATCTATTTTTAGGACTCTCAATCTAAATTCCCAACTTTTTTGTTTCTTGTTCTCGTTAGGTGTACGAATTTATTGTGGTGTACTGTTGTATACTACTCGCTACTCTACTCGAACAGTACCTACAAGCACACGCTGAATTAGAAATAGCGATGTCACTGATTCATCTATTGGATCTTTGAGGCCTAGATTGGCTGTAGCTTGATTTACATTTGCATAATTGTGTCGTATTGAACACAACAACGAAAGAAATAAATACTAGCAAAAAATACGACAGTGATGGTAGCATCGATCGGTCGGCAGTGGCTGGGGCGGGGGCGGTGGCAACGGCGACGTAAGGGTATTAATCTTCTCCAACAACGCATGGCAATTTATCTTTCATTTTTTTTTTTGTACCTTAAATGCCTTAGTAAACAAAAGTTGTTGAATAAAATGTCCCTATGGCGGACGGGAGTGTTTTCTCATTTGTTTTTCAAGTATAAGCATAATCAATAACTTATCGGAGGACAGCAGTTTGTAGCGATATAAGACATGAATATGTTTGCAATTCAAAATAAAAGGTTTGATGTCTAAGAAGGGTTGACTTATAAAATGATATGATAATATCTATTCTTGTTCCCCATTAAATTTTTCCCAGGAATTCATCTTAAATTTATTCTTATTTTTTTTTATTTTATTGTTAAGTAACTTTGCATACTATATTTTATATTATACAAAATTAAATCTTTATTTGTGTATTATTTAACAAAAAATAGGTATATAAAACCATCAATATTATTACTAAAATTATATTCAGATAGCACATAAATATAGGTATGGGAAAAATAAAAAAGAAAAAAACATACACAGCATATATCCAGAATCATCGAACAGTGGGTTGTCGCATTCCCAAAATCAGCGAACAGTTTCCGTTTCCTGTTTCGAACGATGTAAACATACCGACTCATTGTCAGCCTCGTATCGCAAAATTAAGTTTATTTAAATTTCATTTCATTTCATTTTGATTTTAAAGCGGATGGAAAAATTAAGCAATTTAAAAATGCAAATGAGTGAGCATTATAATGGGATATGGGAAAAAATCTATGCATTTTTAAATTCTCTTTCCAAAATTATTATTGTTTTGTGGCATTTTTGTTGCAGATTGCGGGTGAAATTGAGATTTTAATTATTGCAAACAGAGATGGGAAAAGCCACATCACATTTAATGAAGTATGAAATATAAATAGGCGCTTACAACAACAAAGCGGATAGCGAAGCGGTTAGAAAATAAAGTCTTATGTTCGTATATTCAAAACACATATATGTATATAAAAAATGATTCCTGAAGTGAGTTGAATGTCATTGGATGCGGTACAATCGGTGCAAATAGTTTGTTTTTGTTTTTGATTTTAAGTTGGGTTTTTCGTGCAGGAAAAAAATACAATGCTATTAGGTAGAACATTTTAACATTCAAAAACCTTAAAGTGATATTCAATTCTAAAAAAACCATTTTTTTTTAAATTTTTTTTGTTTCCTAATTGCGTACATTTTTAACTTGCGATTAAAGGTAAGAACTACATAAATATAAGGCATTTATGGATTCGTGAAAAAAAATTAAGGTAAAAATCACACATGGCCATTACGATGATGGAGAAGTTGTAGGTCTTCAAATTCTGTCCGTCTCCCGTCTGTCTGTCTGTTCGCAGCTCTACAGCCTGAACGGATATGCCGATTAGCTTCAAATTCGGTATTTATATTTAGTATTTGTTTCGACGTCTTCGAAAAGTAATTTTAAATTTTTACTCAAGACCCAAAAATAACGGTACCAGACATGCGATCCCAAAGAATAAGTTTGATTTTCTCGAAAACGGCTCCATCGATATTGATAAAACTTTCAGAATGCTATTTTTATAGAATAGTCTTTCTTTTGTTTTGAATAGATTTTTCGAAATTTGTCTAATAATGCGGTACATCTAATAGAACCGGTATTTTCAAATCAAATTTTCCTCGTAAGCTATTCATCCGATTTCAATAAAATTTTCGACGCAGGAAGCCATTTATAACCCAAATTATATATGACATTTAAAAGTTTTCCATGTTCCATGTTTTTTTTATTTGATTTTTAATAATTTTCAAAAAAAAATGTTGGTTTTCGAAATAGGAAACAGGTATATTTAATTTTTGTTTAACTTTATTTTCCAACACGGAAATTTTAAGCCTTAGAAGGTAAAGGAAAATAAAAAAAATAATCGTAAATAAAATAAATAAACTTAATCATCTAATAGGAGCTATTTGAGGAATTAAAAAATATTATAATTATAAAAATTTTAGTTTGACATACTAATGTTATAAATTTTAACTTATTTTTTTTTTTATTTTTCCGAAATATATATATGAAAATACAAAATTTGAGCATATTTTTTTCGAAAAGTTTTTCAAAAACAAAACAAAAAAAATACATAATTATACCACATTGAAATATTATTGTAAGTACGCAATAATATTTCATTATTTCATATCTATCTAGGAAAAAAAATATTGAAAATCGTTGGACCAGTTTTAAAAAAAATATATTATTGAAAAACTTTTCGAAAAAATATTTTGAATGTTGTCCGAGTATGCTAATATATTTCAATTTGTAGTTTGCATCTGGGGAAGAAAAATAAAGATTTTTCATAATATTTTGTTTTTCTTTTCAAAATACATTAAAAGCAATTATTTAGCAAAGGAGTAAGTTCGTGCGACCCACTCGTGCATTTTTTTAGAATCAATTCAAATGAACGCACCAAACTTTTAAGGACAAATCTTTCAAATAGTATAGTTCAAATTAACTCCAATGAGTTAATTTGAGTTATACCACACCAGAAATATCGTTGATTGGGAGTGTAGTAGGGAAGATCAGAACTTGAAGAGGCATACAGTCTTAACACTTGGATGAGATTTGCATAGTTATTTGAAAATGAGAAAAATCACGTCTGATCGATCGAAATTTTCAGATCAAATTAAATCATTTGACAACTTCTAATAAGTATTCGGTAAAGTTCAATCAAAAAAGAGTTTGCATGTTTCGTAAAATAATAATTTTGTTTCAACGATGAAATAAACTATATTAAACAATGCTTTGAATCTTATTGATTCGTCAAATCATTCATATTTTGTTCGCTCTTATGTGAACATTCTTTAAAATTGCGATCTGAGTGCTGATGCTAAGTCTGATTATCTTGTTGTTCGACGAAAGGTGTTTTACTTTATTCTCAAATGTGTTCATGCTTATGCCTACTACGTTTTGGTCATTACACGTTTGGTCTAAGGAGCAGATGACGATGAAGTATTAACATTAAAATGTACCTAAACATGTAAGCAAGAATGTTGCATAAGATATAAATAAGACTTTAAAGCCTTCAATGCGTTCTTTAAAGGGATGATGTTGATGTTCACTCTGAATCCTTTAGACTTAATGTTTCGTAGAAGAAGTATGCATGTCACGTACCTAGATAATTATCATCAAATTAATTTCAAAGCTGTCTTCAATTAAACTTGTCTCTTATATAAAATCAGTCAGGTATCCATCTGCAATCCTTTATTCAGAAAAAATTAATAGAAAATCACGCAAGTTGCTTGAAGATGATTGAAATTAGCTGTCTGTAATAAATAAAACCCATGCTGGTTAGTTAAACAAAGACATAAGAACCAATGGTTCACCGCCCAAAGCATCTGTCTTAATAAATTTATTTTATCAATTCACGTTGAGTTAATTTTTGTAGATGCTTCTGAAATAACTATTTGCAGACGACATCAAAAACCAATGTGCATCAGTATCTCCTTTCATCTCCCATCTAATTTACCTAAACGCTCGAACTGTTTTGATTTATGTTAAGGATATTAATAACCCCTTGATTGCGAAATCATAATACATACATAAAAAAGGATATGAATGTTTCCACTTGTGTTTCATGTTTCACTTCAAAATGTTTTTTTTATATATACATATAATATTAAAAAAAAAAATTAACAAGTTCGAATAAAGAAAATATAAACAAAATTTTCCACAGGATTTTTATTAAGGTATATCATGTTTTCTACCTTAAACCTTCCGAGAAAACCCTGTCAAATAAGATGTTCTAAATATTTTAAGTTTGATAGAAATCGGAACATCTATTTTGGCTTCAGGTGCTAAAATATACATTCCCAACAGCAAATAGAAGTACGTGACCCATTTTTTGAATTTCTCCTTCATCATAATGTCAGAATTGATTGGAATATTTAAGTAGACATTTTTCACCACACTTTCAGATTTGAATAAAAGACGAAAAAAAAAATAGAACTGATTTGAAATTTCCTTAAATCACTGTTTTTACCTAAGTTATATGTTTTTAAGTTGCCAATAATATCAAATTACTTCGATTTAAGCCAATACATCAAAGTCCCTGATACCGAGATACCCAGATACCGAACCGACACCAACTGCGAAGGACTGACTATATGACTTGTTTTATTAAAAAAAAAATGTGTTTTATACTTCACCGTAGGTGTTCAAATGAATTTTAATAAGTTTTTTTTTTTTTAGTTCCAGCACGACTTGTGTGGGCGGCAGTGGGAAAGAGCGTAGATCTTCCATGCGATTTAACTCCACCCACAGAACAGGACTCTGTGAAACTACTCCTGTGGTTCAAGGACACAACCGGAATCCCCCTCTACAGGTATTGTACTGCTCTTTTATTTACTCCAAGTTGAATGAATACTTAAACTTTTTGTGTAAATCGATTCGTTTGTGTGCCTCTTTGGCAAATGGGCTTAACCACTCAGAAAATTGATTAGCATTTTTTTTTCGCTTTTGCGTCTTATGTTCGTTCCCAATGAATAATTAGAGGGCTTTGATTTTCTTGTTCGTTTCATTAATTTTTCAACTGTGCACTCTTATTGAAAATTTTCGAATTGAAAATTTCTTCAATACTTTGAATCATGAACATAATAAGTTTCTTTGAAAATCCTGATTTGAAAAACAAAGTTTTTTTCCCACACTTATTTAAATTTAGTATTTAATCAACTTTAAGATTTATGTTCCTTCTGTGTGTTATTGATTTTTTTATTTATTGCCATGATTTATTTTACACACCACAGAAAAAAAAAAATACCAAAGTGGGTTATTGGGATTGCATCACTTTTTTGTATTCTCTCGTTTGCATACTTATCATTTGTATTGACATACTTAAATCTGTCATTTTATGCTTTTTACCAATCATTGACTGATATTTATTTTTTAATGTATTCCATAACCATGTCCAATGTCCATGTCATGTTCATCCGGAACTGCTCCCTGATTGCGATACAGAGAAAATATGCACAAAGCCATTTAAAGAAAGTGTGCATGTGTTGTGTAGTTAAACGTTATAACCCCAACGTTATAAGTTTTCATGAAAACGAACCAAAGTCACACATTTAATATCTGTCCAAGTAGGTACTTTACATAAATGTATACACACATTTGAAAAATCACTATTCTGGCTCATTTTAAAACTTCTTTACTAACTAAAAACAAAACTTGAAAAAATTACAAAAGGTTAGAATTTTTTTAGACATGAATTGGATACTACTTTATGCCACTTCACTGCCAAAAGTTGACAATTTATTTAGAACATACACCAAAAGACATGGTTTTGCAAATTTGTCATTAAGTAGCTTTTTTATTTTCGTTATTATATTTTAAGGCAAATTTATCACGCTGTGGTATCTTCACCTGAGATGCCTCAACTTAATATTGTGGTAGCTAATGCTCTAATCATATAAGTTGTATGTTGCGTCTAATTTTTGATAATGGTCACATTGTCACACTGACGTCCACCACGTTCTTTTGAAACATACAATCCAAGGAAAGAGCATAAAGGCTGTACTAAAATGGAAGATCATGGATGGCAATAGTACAGTCGATTTAGTGCTTGGTTGCTAAGGGGCCAGTTAAAGCTATCATTGAAATGCACCCGTGAAAATATTGATTGCTGATTTTAAGACGATTTAGCAAACATATCTGGGCCTTTATTGGTATCAAAATAAAGCTCGTGAATTCTAGAATTGTTTTAATGTGAAAAATACTTACTGATTAATACTTTTCTTTAAATCTATTTTTATTATTTCACTGACAGAAATCGATTTCAAAGTACAACTGATTTTCGTTTTTGGTGCTTGGAACACAGTATTAATCAGATTTAACTATTTTTTCATTAAAACAATTCTAGAATTCACGAGCTTTATTTTTATACCAATAAAGGCCCAGTTCTGTTTGCCAAATCGTCTTAAAATCAGCAATCAATATTTTCACTGATGCACTGCAATGATAGATATAACTGGCCCCTAACCTAGAGTTGTGGGTTCGGGCCCCAGCCTGGCCGCAATTTTCAATATTCCCATAGCTTCAACTGGACATAACCAGTGGGATTTTCGTGAGACAAATATCACTTCATACTATATTCATTGTACGTGTACCAACAAAAGTCTCTTTCCTTTCCTTCTAACTAATTCGGTGCAATTTGAATACAAAAGACCTTGGGACTTCAGGCATACAGTTAAAACTTTGATTATTAATATTTAACAGAACGAAAATTTCCCTTCCATTCTGTCAAATGAACACGTTTCCCATAATGGACGGAATGGCACGGAATCAAGACCTCATGTATTTGCACATTTACAGTCATCATAAGAGTATAAGAAACTAGCAGGTAAGTTGAGATGCTTAACACAAAATATTATCAAGGTATTTTGTGACGTCACAATCAGATCAGCCTTTTATTTTATATAAGAGAAGACTAGAAGAGAATTTAAATGAATTGGTTTACCATGATAAGAACCATTAAAAAAATATACATTTAAAACAAAACAAATAAGTAAAATATTAAACAATTTTGAGCATTAAATTTAAATTTAATTCCCAACTTAAATGATTTTATTACAATATACAGTACTGCACGCTCTATGTCCGAACTTCGAACCCGTCACGATTTAACAATACTAAATCTACATTATACTAAAAACATTACACGTTATAAAACTCAATTTTCATTCATCCTGTTGAAATTTCAATTAAGAAAACAACCTTAAGTGTTCTTTGATTTCATCATTTTGATATATAATATATTATACACAATAAAGAATCCAAAATATACAATAAAAATCTTAAAAACAGGTAAATCAATGAATGATTGAATTGTTACTCTAGGCAATAAAATGACGTCACATACAAATTCAGCATACCTTACATTTTTATTGACAGTCAGATGTCATATTTTCGTTCGTAAATGCAAAAAGAAAGCCAGATTACCTCCGTAATTAAAACTAATCGAAAACTTGACCACTGTTTCGAGCACGGGATATGAATTACTTACTTGTTCTCGCTCAATGACGTACGCGGCTATCCACACCGTTCAGTTCATTATAGTTCAGCCTTAAGAACTTTGGCATTGAATTCTCCGGCAAAACATTTAACCTTTGTATTTGCTTTCTCATTCCTGGGTGTGGTCATCCGCACGTGATTATTCAGAACTATTCGCATGCTTAGCTTAGAGCCACCCATATTAGATACCGATGGATAGTACCTATAGTTAATGAAAAACTTTTTCAAAATTTACCACTTCAGGTTGAAATACGTTTAAAAAACAATTAAAATTTGTGTGTTCCAGTTCCTTGTGAAATTAAAATTATTATAAGAATCATAAAGAACAAAAAAAAAAAAAAAACGAAAACTCGAAAGCACTTAATCTTCTTTGCACTTAGGATATTAAAGTTTTTGTCTTTCCACTTTCAATGTTAAAGTCATAAGCAATTTTCATCAACGCTTACTTTCATTTTCATCAAAATAAATTACCGCCCGCCGCTCCGCCAGTGTAGGTATATTAATAGTTGTTTAAGTTTAAGTTGCTCACATTAAACTTAAACGTGACCTTTCAATTCTCATGAGATTGACATTTTGTATTACCTACAAAATGATACAGCTCTCTTGAAAGTTATCATATTACATATGACTAGACGAATAATGTGAATGAAAGAACCATTAAGTTGCTTCAAAGAATTTCGGTTTCATTCGAATCCGAACCCACCTGCCAACATCACGACACATTAGGTTTCCTCTGGGATATTAAAGTCAATGAACGCTCGGCCGGCGCATGGACTGGACCTGGATAGAATAAGCTGCAAGTCCTTGACGTAATGAAAAAGTTCATTACATCGTGCCATGAGAATATGAGATTAACTTTAGGGTTGGTAATAGTGTCCAGTTACGAGCCCACTTCTGAGTTTAAAAAGAAAAACCTCATAACATGACCCGATGATGGTAGGAAAAGTTTTCATATAACCCCATGAAAATATTTAGATGCATTGCAATAAGGTTACGCAAAGCTACTCGTATGCATGAGAAAAACAAACGTATATAAATGCTCGGATGTATGTATGTCGAGCTCTTGATTGTAATTAGTTCTGAATCTTTACAAAGTTATAATATTATTATTAATTTAATAATAATTAAAATAAGACTAATTATTTGTAACTTTTTTATATTTTAGCCTGGATTCACGAGGAGGAAATGTCAAATTAGCACCCCATTCAGCAATAGCTAGCGATTTGGGGCAACGATTGTTTTTTTCAATCGGCGACGACCCCAAAGATTCAAGATTGCAGATAAGCGACGTCAAGACATCCGATGGTGGCGTCTACCGTTGTAGAATAGATTTTTTTAATTCACCAACACGAAACTTTAGATTAAATTTAACTTTAGTAGGTAAGTTTCGATAAAGGACGTCTTCATCGTCCTCATGATGCAAAATAAGCATTTGAGGAAAAATAAAACTAAGAAACAAATTTAAAAAGATCCGAAACTAATTTAAAATTCATTGGATCTCTAATAGAATTTCAGCTGAGCTTCTTGTTTAGTACTTTCGGGTCTATTCGCAAGAAAAGTTTAAACTTTTAATATCGTCTTTCGATTTTTGTATTTTGTTGGTATTGTGTGTGTGTGTGTTTTTTTTTTGTTCTTCATTAATTCTTTTACTTTGATGCTTGTCTTCAATCTCGTTCTCTATCTATTTAGTTCCTCCTGAAGAACCTCGTATATTCGATGCACAGGGTAAGGAAATATCCCAAGTGGCCGGTCCGTTCAGAGAAGGATACGAACTTTTTTTATGCTGCCAAGTAAAAGGAGGTAAGTGATTTGTTTAAGTCAAACCCTTGTCACATTTTTCTGTTCTTTGTGGTTGTGTACATTCGTTCTCGTTCATTTTGTTGTGTGAAGAAACTTCCTTTTTAATTAATCTCTGGACAGAACAATAAAGCTAAACATTTATTGCAATAAGTGCAGAACCTAGTCCTTTTGGTATGGATCGATGAATTGAATCGGATAGCAAGTGCTTTCTTGTTGAGCGTTGTCATCAATTTAAATGTTGAAATTTGTCATTCATTATTAATGCAGCTTTGGTGGTTTAATGTCGTTTCGTTGTGGTTGTACATTTTTGTTTCTGTTTGTTTATCAAATGGATTTGTGGGACATTTGGAAACATATAAAATATGAGACTGAAAGGCACCAATGGAAAAATCTTCTTAGTTGTGAAGTTGAATTGAGAATTTATTTTGGGTTCGATGTTGGTTTATAGATGTAATCTCTTTTCGGGACGCCATTTGTTTCATTGAAATATTTTCGAATTAAATAAGACTGTTAGTGCAATGGTTTACAGATTGCTTTACTTGTGGGATTTAACTTTTGTATGTATAATTTTTGAATATATCGGCATACCTAAATTGAATTTATCTTTTGAAACATTTTTAAAGTTTTAACCAAATTCAATATGTACAAAGAAATACTATGTTTGCGTGGATATTAAAATTGACTTTAAATGTATCTTTCTGTTTCTTTTAAATATCTTACAATGATCCAGAAATGTCTACAAAATAGGTGACGTGAAATAAGGGCCAACGAAATAAAGCCAAAAATCAAAGAACTGGCCTCATTTCGTTTTAAATCTGGAAATAACGCCAAAATCTTGATTTGGCTTAATTTCGTTTTAGAAAACGAAAAAAAGCCAATTTGGCCTTATTTCGTTTAGTAGTGATAAGACTAAAACTGGTGATGACGTAACTCCTTTTGTCGAATTATGGGTCTCAAAGTTTATCATCATGAGGGAATTGAAATGGAAAAGATATTATGAAGTACGTTAATGTGAAACATTAGAATTACCACTCCATGGTCGAAGTGGAGGGGAAAGAAAATTAAAGATAAAATGATAATTGATAGAATAAAAGAAGATTTCGTTGTGGAAAAAAATAATAGTTTATTCAATTAACAAAACAACAAATCAAATATATTTTCTTCAATCTTTGCAAGAAACGAATGAATGAAACTTATCAAAAAAAAAAAAACAAATTTATCGAAACACTTAACAAAAAAACATAAAAGCTTTCAATTCGCCGCGAATTTTGTCACCAAATATTGTCAACAATTTTGTTGAAAATTTAGAGTCTATAGTTCTGGTATCATGATGTGATATGACAAATCAAAATATAAATGCATTCAAATGCAATGACTGAATAAGGAATGTAAGAGTTATTTTAAGTGATATGGAAGAAAATTCAAGGGAAACTGCGTCCCAGAATGTCCCCAGCACTTGGTTTTAATTTGCTTATATATTTGTTTATAACAAACTCTATAAAATTTCATTTCTTTTAGTTATAAAATGTATTGGAAACCACTAAGGCGCATCCTCCAATATTATTTCAAGATTTAGTGGCAAACTTCCAAATTAATGTTACAGTATGGCAAAATGCCAAACAATTTAATAATACCTACTATAACTCCAAAATAAACACCCTTATTTCATATTTAATTTTGATCAAAAATCAACGACGAAAATAAAACACATCTTTAGGTATAAAATTATAATTATGAAGCTTAGCTGGTGGTGGATCGCGTACAAAATGCACTAAGAACAGCGATGGCTATCACTCCCTCTTTCATTATTTTCTGTAGTATTTATAGCGTAAAAGCTTTTATGGATCTTTGTTCATCTTGCTCTATGAAACTTTGCTACAGCAGTCTATTGCAAAGCGTCTTTTTATTCACTCAACGTTTTCCAGTTGGTTGATAAATTGTCATCACAATTCGCTAGCTAATGGTCAAGGACCTCAGGAGTCCGTCATATGATCCTACAATGGATATAGGAAATAATTCAAATGCAATGTGAAGTAGCTACCTGGTGCTCTTTATTTTAGAAGCGACGATTTCGAAACATTTTGTTTTCCATATTTTGTAAACAAGTATTAAAATTAACTCTAATAATAGTTTTCTTTTTTCTTAACAAAATATGATAAATAAATAAACATACATGCTTACTTTGGTACTAACTTAAGCGACACCTTAGATGGAGTCTTCCAGAGCTGTGCTGCTCATCAATCTTCTGCTCCATACTCCATTGATATATTCCAGCCGCTTGTTTTAGGATCCATAGTTCTGATTGGGAAATAAATTAGGGTCTTGTATAGCGTTTCTTAGGTCTTTTGAGAGAGTAATTCTACGACTGATCTCTTTGCTGATATTATTTTGAGAGGTTTTAGTGAAACCCACATAGACAAAACCCTCAACTACTGTGCAAGCCTACGATGATGATGTTCTTCACCAAGGAAATTATGCTGTTCTTGGTGCATGTACTTTGTTTTTCTTAACAACAAGGCCGAATCTCCTATCTCATGCTTCACTGACAGTGAGTATCGTTCTTCCGGTAATGTCAATAATCATCAGCAAATCCAAGTATGTAATTGAATGGGTATTTAAAAATCATACCGCTGGCTGGCTCGTCTAAGTTGTTAAAAGGGTGATGAGTATTGACCTGGAATTCTTGAGAGTGTCTTAGAGTATGACACTTATTCCCGCTTTTCAAGGTGATACCTCAATACTTGAGACCCATGTGTTTGCAAATCTATGCAGCCTGCTTGATAGAGTTTCCAGTTTGGTTGCAGCCTTACCAACATATGTGTTTCCTTCTAAAACAACATTGCCAATTGACACAAATGCTATTCTTCGCTATATTGTTCCGATATTGAACATGAACATGTTTGTTAATTAAAAGAACTCCCAGATATCTATGATTCACCGCGTGAGATTATATCGAAAGCAGCCATCAGATCCACAAAAAAATGAATAATTCTTCTTTATCTCCCCAAGCTTATTATTATTTTTATTATTACTAGCCTCACCCGGCGTACGTTGTAACGCCCAAGAAAGAATGAATGGAGTATTTTAGTTCGGATTTTTGTATTAAGTTGTTAGGTTCTGAAAACATTGTCGATAATGGCTTGAATATACATTTGCCAGAAGTTTGGCGGGGATAAAATCTTATTATTGTTGATCACGCCAACTCGAATTTTGCCATTCTCGAATCCCGATATCCAAAAGTGGTTTTGAGAATGTTTGTGTTGACTTGTCTTACAGCGAATGAACACGCATGTTCGTCGATACCGTTATTTTATCGACTGAAGTCCAATGGCTGACAACTTTTTAGATTTGTTAGTAATTTGCAAAGTAAACTAAAAATTTATTTGTTGCAAACCGCTTCGCCGAATGTTTTTTATGGGTTAAGACTTTTATTATGGGTTAAGACTTTACAGTCCAATGCCTGACAATTTTTGAAATTTATTATAATAATTTGACAAAGTGCACTAAAAATGCATTTGTTGCAAACCATTTTAAACCTTCGTAGGCGTACTCAGAAGATCCTAAAAGTTTCATCACAATCTGATCGATCGTTCAAATCGAAGAAAAATATAAGATTTTTATTTTTGTGAGCTTAAACTTTGCAGTCCAATTTGTTGGAACCCTTTTAGACAATTTTTACCTAGTGTCCTCAGAAAACCCTACCAAAGAAGATATTTAAACCAAACTGCCCGAATTTTGGCCAAATTTCATACGAATTTTATTTTGTCGGATGGTGTCGCACTGTTCCGCTGACGAATAGTGTCCGATAGAGCGGTCGCGTGTGCTCAAGCTTTGCAGTCTTCTCGCTGATGATATTTCACATTTGTTAGTTATTTGACAAAGTGCACTTAAAATGCATTTGTTGCGCCATCTAACGGAATAATATCGGACTGCTCTATAAACCTTCCTTAAGACTTGTACCTAGAATAAATTTCTTTTAGCACTCAATGAGGTTGTGTTTGTGTGCATAGTTTTCGAAACTATTGCATAAAAACACACAATTTTGAATTTTATACGTATATATATAGATAGAAAGATTATTTATTTATTCATTATTCTTTTCATACATTTATATTTGAAAATAAATAGTGCAAATGTTCAATCAATGAAAAAAACCTTCAAAATGTGGGGTGTTACAACAAAATGTTTAATAATTTAAATAACAAAATTAAATGAAAAAGGCAAAAGGTTTAGAGAAAGAAAAAAAACATAAGAACTAAATTACAAAAATAAAAACGCAATTAAATGATACACAGTTGCAGAGACTTGATTTCATCGTGATTGAAGCCTAGAAGCCAACTTTTAATTTTATTAGGAAAATAGGTAGAGATCTAATAAATCGTAAGTTTATAGGAAGACGATTGAATAATTTAAATGATACAATGGAATAAAAGTTTCTGAAATGTGTTGTTCGGAAAGAAGGTATCATTACAGAATTGATTGAATTGCTACACGGAAAGAATTGAAAAATCACCAATTGCGAAATATTCAGTTGCAATTTACAAAACATGTTTTTTTGCAAATCACGGCGCTTTGATTCGAAACTGATAGAAAAATATGGCAATTTAACTTTCAATTCATCGCAAATTACAACAATTCCTAAGTTGAGATTTACAATTAAAAGTTATACATAATTCAAGCTTGTGCCCTTCAAAGTAAATTACAACCTTTTTGTCGCAATTTACTACTTCAAGGGAATAATTCCATTTATACTTTTTACCAATCTGGATTTGCTAAATTTTTTTCGTGATTTACAATCACTGAGTAATTAAATCAACTCAAGTGTGTCTGACGGCTACGTCGAAGGTCCGGAGTTCGATCCCTGCCTCCAACTAATAATTATCTTTTTACTTGCGATTATAGGTACTATAAGGCAAGTTATGGATTCGTGCAGAAAAAAAAATTTGAGATAACAATCACACATGACATAACGATGATGGAGAAGTTGAAAAAAGTGGGTCTGGAAATTCCGTCCGTCTGTCTGTCTGTCTGTCTGTCTGTATGTCTGTTCGCGCCTCTGGAGGCTGAACGGGTATGCCGATTTGCTTCAAATTTGGTATTTAGGATTTATTTGACCGTCTCTCGGAACAAACTTTTTATTTTTGCTCTAGGTCCAAAAATAACGGCACCTGCCATACAATCTTGAAGACAAAAATTGATTTTCTCAAAAACGGCTCTAACGATTTTGATAAAACTTTCAGAATGCTTTTTTGCAAGACAATCTATCTTTTGGTTCGAAATTTTTTTTCAAAATTTGTCTAATAACGGTACCTCTCATAGAACCAGTATTTTCAAATCAAATTTTTTCGTAAACTATACATTCGATTTCAATAAAATTTTGGTCACAGGAAGTCATTCATAATTTTATTAATATGGCATTTCAAAATTTTCAAAAACTTTTTTTTTTTGATTTTTTATAATTTTTTCAAAAAAATTTTTGGTTTTCGAAATATGTTGGAAACGGGTACATTGATTTTTTTGTAAATTATTTTTCAAATGTAAACTACAGATTGCCATATACATATTTGCATACTCAAATAAATTTCAAAATATTTTTTGAAAAAGTTTTTCAAAAATAACCTTTTAAAAAAAAACTGGTCCAACGATTTTCAATATTTTTTTTCCTAGATTGACCTATAGCTTTGAAATTGTATTGCATACTTAGTTTTTCCGAGAAAACTCTTAAACTAATTTAAAAAATAAAAGAATTTTCGAAATTATTTAATTTTTTTTAATATCCATATATGCAGCCACTACGCAATTGCTTATCATAAGAGCAAGTTCGTGCGACCCAGTCGTGCATTTTATTTTTTTTTTGGCACTGTCTCTTTTGAGGAAATGTAAAATCCTCGAAAAATAAATCTGGTTAATATTAAAAGTGGATCTTTGTAAGCCATATTCAGGTTCAGCGGGAAATGATATTCCACCAGAATATCAACGCACATACAGGAATCGTTCAGAATATAAGTATTTAGGCCGTGGCCCCGCTTGTGTCTCCAATAATGCCTTTTTTGTGTTCTATATATATATAGGGAGTACAAAGTTGAATTTCAACTTCACATTATATACAATTTCTTACGTTTATTTAAATGATCATCACAAAAAAATGTACATTAGAGGTTAGACGTCCAAAATAAGACGACTATATTTTTCTCGCCAATAAAACATAATCTTAATTCAGAACACCCCTAAAATGTAACTCATATTCAGGTTGCTTCTTATTGTTAATTTTGATATCCAACTTGATGCATCACCATGGCCTAGTAGATGTGTGCTGGGTTGGTATGAAGAAGGTCTCGAGTTCGATTCCTAGAATCAGCCAAGTAAGTAAAAGTTACATTTTTCAATAAATAATAATAGATGCATTTCAATAAATAGAAAACGTTGCTTCTTTCAAAGCGATATAATTTGTTACAAATTGAGTAAAATGGGGTTGCAATTTACGACTTTTACCAGTAATTTTTTCAAAAACAGATTTTTGATTCAAAACAAAAAGATGGAAATCTACGACTCGCTTTATGCAATTTACAATCGAGTGAATATAAAATTGATACAAATTTGGATCAATTTTCGATTCGCGATACCAATGTTTTATTTCTCAAGATCGAATTATTGACCCAAAAAAGTGATAATTTTCTATTTTTGAGTGTCAATATCTTCATTACGTTCAATTTTGAAAATCGCGCACAAGGAGTCGTAATTTACAAAACCCCGAGCTAGGGTGAGAAACTGCATAAGATTTTCCTGATTTGCAGCTCATTTTTCTTGATCTGATTTCAAAATTCTTTCCGTGAAGCAAATACCTAGTGTCAGAAGTTGGACTCTGCATATAACCGCCTCTAAGGAAAAATATTTTTAATATTAATATGCACTATTGACACAAGGTTGTAAATGTTGTCAACAGAAGGATACTGTTTCCTAAAACCTGCTTAGAAATCTAATAAGATGTTGTTACTGGGTTACTCTCCCATGCATAATGCCTCTCATTGAGAATTTCCATAATTGTTTTGGCGATACTACCGTAGGAATGGACCATTTAGACATTTCACTTTTGTTTGTAATACCCATGCGATAATTAATAAAAGAAAAAAAAAAAAAAAACAGAAGTCAAAAGCTGGACTTAATCATATAATATTATTTAAACATTACGACATTTGGAACTGACTTCATTTCATCAATTTAAGACGGGCTTTGTTTAAGTCTTTTTATGGAAGGGATATGATAAATTGCGTTACGAAAAATGGGATTTTAGAGCTCGAAAGCATAACGCCTGCTTGAATTACAAACAATTCCTCTCTCTTTTGTTTTTATCATGACCACAATATTTTGCATTTCCGTTCCTTCTTTATTTACTATGTACATTCCATATACGTCATACTTATTTCTGATTTTAAACAAAATATTTTTTCCCAGGTCGGCCTCCACCGAAGGTAACGTGGTGGAGAGATGATACAGAAATGATTGGAGCCAGCCACTCTTCAGTAGAAGAAGGTGTTGCGGTGATGATAAATCAACTACTAATTGGGACAGTGACGAGAGAGTATTATGGTTCGAAAATACAATGCAGAGCTCAGGGAACAAGGCTCATACCTCCTGTAGAAAAAGATGTCACTATACAAGTTCATCGTAAGTCCTAATTACTCACCACAACTTTTTCCACTAAAAGAAAAAAAAAAACACAAAAAATAGAAAAAAAAAAAATATAAAGTAAACTTTCCTTTCTACATTTTAATATCATTGCAGTGAAACCAGTGCGGGTGAAAATTATAACGCCCAATGACCTACTTACAGCTGGACATCCTGTGCCTTTGCGATGCGAATCGTGGGGATCATATCCCGCAGCGAAAATAACATGGTTACTTGATGGAGAACCTATACGAAGTGCTGACGTTACAGTACATAGTGATAGAGAGGTAAATTAAAATTCCACCCAGATGGAAGCTTGCGTATATAGTACATATAAACTTACACATACATATATTTGTAAAAACGTCCATGCCTTTGTACATTAAAAGCATTTACTTGTCATTCCTTAGTTTGACAAAAGAAAAGTTCTTGACTTACGTATAAAAACATTGTAAGGGTTTGTGATGGCAATTTTTTATGAAGCGGGCATCCTTACAAAGTTTAATTTTTTAACTTAAGAAAAGTAATGTTTTCTTATAAGAGAGTGCTTGTGTTTGTCTAAGGTAGCTAAAGTTATTTAATAAATATGTACTTTAAGGTTTTATTTGAATCAAATCCAAAGGTCCTTATATATAGTTTTTGTATTTCGGAACTTAGTCTTTTTGTATAGTGTCCTCCATCACAACCTTTATGTACTGCTCGATTCTCAAAGTAATAAACAACGCCAGAGAAAAAACAAGATTTTCTCACCAAATTCAAAATTCTTACCTGTCCTCGAAGAAGAATTTAAGTACTGTTGGGACTTAAACAAAAAGAAGTGTTCAATTTCAGATTAACTTTATTTTAGGTATAAAAATATAAATATTAAATTTAGGAGTGAACAAGTAGTGTAACTGCTGAGGATTAATTAAAGAATGAAAGCAAAGTTACAAAAGTAATTAGATAATGTGTTGGTAGTAGTGAAAAAAGAATATTATTATATGTATATACAAATCATGATATATATTACTTCGTATACAATACATACAAGAGGCTAGTTGATGATATATAAATTACATATCGCATGGCTTATAATTAAACGAAATTACGTTCAAGATAAGTCTTAAAAAAAACATCTTGATTATCATTTAAAGACCGTTAAAATGTCAAGAGATTTATAATGATTTTAATAAATTTAACATTTATTTCAGCATGGTTTTCATATTTGCTCTCTTACAATCCTTATTACTGGTTAAAAGATGATGATTTAAGCGCTCATCCTTTTGGTAAATGAAAAGAAGACAAATATGTTAAACAACTCAACAAAAGATGCTAATAAGCTCCTTTCTTTAAAAAGAACAAGGACTTCGAGGGTTTATTATTTTTCAATTTAGGTCTTGTTATCCAAACTCAAAAAAATTCATTTTTAAAAATGTTATTATCTATCTGAAGCTTTTGCGACGTTTTACGAAAAATATTATAATTTCATATTTGTAAGGTGAAGGATATCCTTGATCATTGATTTGTTAAACCTTTTTTAAGTAAATGTCAAAATTCAAGATGGAAATTATAGCATCATATATTTAAAAAAAATAGTATTTTGTTTGAAGCTAATTGAATTTCGAATACTTTAAAATTGTGTCTTATAAATAAAAAAATTAAACGCTTATGTTTTGTTGACGGAACTTTTCTTCTTCTTACACTGCAAACCTCAAACATATTTTCTGCTTAACTTTGATAAAAAACAGGTGCAATATTTTAAAACCAAAGGAGATTAACAATCTGCTATGCCTTAAACAAACTTTCTGACAGCTATATAATATATCAGATATATCTTTGATTGCAGATTGCCTTCAGAATTTAAGAGCTTTCCAGAGTTTGTTCTGGTTGATTATTAGCTATTGATAGCGTCATGATTGCCATTGTTGTACACAAATAACGCACCCCCTGATGCAATGTGCGGTTTAATGCAATCGCATTGGTACTGCAGGAAGATAAACCACAAATCCTCTTGGAGAATTATTTTCGTTCGTTGTCATATTTCATAAGGAGTAACTTCTCGGTGCTGTAGGTGGTTGCGGTTAATAACATGTACCTATTAAACATTATGACCACAATCATTCGATACGACAGGTGCACCCGCCTTTTTGGATGGTCGACCACACAGGGCGCCGACTTTGGGATCCCACGCATTTTGTAGATGTCCACTATGGGTACAGACTCTACTTGTTGCAGCTGTTGGCGTCTCAGGATATACTCCTCCACCATCAGAACTTCATACTGTTGACTGCCACATGTAGTTCCTTCGCTTAAAGGGAGCTATTTATACTAAGACAAGATTGTGCCATGTCCGACGCGACGCACAACCAACAAGACATTTCATTTTCTTATGCACATAAGCTAATATGACATTAAAATAAAAGACAAAGATACATACATACATTACAGTGTGAGACAGAAACTTATATAATGTATACGATACAACCATCTCGAAATCTCGATGGTCCTTTAGCATAGCCAAATGCTCTCCAGCATTTTAAGAGAGCCGCTATATGCTCCAGGAACAAGGAGGAGTAGATTCTACAGAAAGCATCAGTTATACCGAAAACCAAGAGAATGAGAGGGAGAAAAAACAGTTACTACTTAAATTACAATATTATAACCGATAGATTTTAAATTAAGCATACCTGTTGAAACCTTATTGACCATCAATAGATTACCCTATTGATGGTCAATAATCTAGAATCAATATGATCCCCCTACAATAAGAAACTTTGCTAAATTGAAGTATAGAGAGACAATTTATTAAGATCCAGAATAATGAAGGACTTCTTATGAATGGCTGAATTCTTTGTATCTGATCTTTCAAAACGCCAATTGCCATCGTTTCAGCTTTGAAGTATTATAGCGTTTACAACTTTATAAAAAGCGTTTTTGACATATATTAGGAAAGGATTGATATCGATGGAGCGTCAATAAAAGTGCCATGGTAAAAAATTCATGTTTCGAAAGAAAATTTACAACTTTTACAAGTTTTCGCTCTTGTCTTCATTGTGACCACCCGCTCCCAGAAAGTAAGTTATAAAGCTTTATAATATAGAAAAGTGTATAAATATCTGCTTTGTAGCTCGTTAAACACTCTGCATGGAGTGTAACGTCACCTTTATAATGAACATCAAGGAAAAATCATATTCCTTAAATATTTCAGCCATCGAATAAATTTCAATCAAAATCCAATTGATTTTAAAATCTGAAATATTGAGAGCTATCGTTAAAAAACTGCACTTTGTCTTTCTACAAAGTATCATACAGAAAATTTGAATTGCAGGTTCGGTTTTGTTTAGGGGGTATTTAATTCCGTACATCTTTGTAAATGATACTCAGCCGTTTAGTCTTCATCAGGTATGGAATTGGTTGGCTGTTTTTTTGGACTTCTTTAATTTTAACTATTTTTTTTTTCGTTCGTTATAAGAAAAATGTATCTCTCAATTTTTGTTTGTGTACATTTTTTCAATACACCCACTTTTAAGGGCGTGATTTTTATAAGATACCTTTATTCAGGTAGCATCGTTAAACAAACTATACTCGATTTAGCTGTAGTTTTACACTCAGTTAGTGTTTTCATTTTTTTCACAAATTTTTAGCACACGTCCACTTTTAAATGGCGTTTCCATCAAAAGTAACATTTATTAATTTTTTAATGTTTTTTAACTATCGG
This sequence comes from Platycheirus albimanus, assembly GCA_916050605.2. NCBI lineage: Eukaryota > Metazoa > Arthropoda > Insecta > Diptera > Syrphidae > Platycheirus > Platycheirus albimanus. The sequence continues at coordinate 578,936 of OU696696.1, read as the reverse complement.
TCACAATTTTGAAGTAAGAAGATGAACGCTTTGGTTTGTATTTCTTGGTAAAGAAGCAGAGCAGAATGTGGTTCAAGAATCGTTAAATACACCTATAATCGCTATTCTCATTCAAATGAATAATATTTAAAAATTTAAGTTATGGTTTTTTTTGTTCAAATTGAGCTGCAACCTTAAAATTGAATGTCGCTTACCTCAGAGTAATTGCCCTGGCACTAAAAAGTCTCAACTTTGGGCATGGCACACTCCTTTTTTCTATCGCGCTAGCAGTTATTGAACGTCGGCTACTCAAAATAAATGTTATTGTATTTTTTCCTGTCTGCTAAAGAGAATTTTGTTTCTAGAACTGAACAGCAACTGGCTGCGGGGGGCAAACGCGTACACATAAAAATAATAGGGAATAAGGTATCCAACAGTTTAGTTGCAAACGTACTGTAGCTCTCGCTTATGTTTTTATTTCAGTTTAAAATCATCCCCTTGCTACTGTTTCATGAAACAAATACATCTGTATGAATACATGTTTATTAAATTGTAAAATTCAATTGAAATACAAAACATAATAGTTTTACCTTAATCATTTTGAAAATATTCTACTATATTAAATTGGGTTATTGTTGTGCAGGACAAGGGCCGAAGTACTTATCAAATGAGAACCAAACAAGTCCTTGAGACCGATTCGAATGAAAAGAGCTGTCTTCATTTTCATTTCTTTTTTCCCGAACAGACTCTTAAGCAATTTGAAAGACAAATGTGGTTCACCTTGGTTGTCGACTTAATAAATGTATTTCGCCTTCTTTGCATAAATATACAGCCGTGAACATAAACTCTTGTCTCCCTATAGGCTGAACGCTGAAGTAATATATACGAGCCATTGTGACATAACTTGATGGTATCGCAGTATTATAACGCCAACGGACATAGATTGTGGGTCACTGATTTCCAGAGTTTACTGCATATTGAATTTGTATGACATGATAATAGTTCTCACATAAACTGAATGATGTGGTGATCAAAAATATACACAGTCTTTTCTCTAAAAAAGTACTGCGGCATATTGTAGTATACTTCACAATGCGATGTATAGTAAGTGAACCTTTTTCATCAATAAAAAAAAAACTCTATGATCTTTGCACATTCATATACATAAGTACTTTTTTTTTTATTTTTAGTTTGTATGTTATTTAATTTATGAATCTTTGAATATTCACAAAACTTGACCTTGTAGTGAGGAAAAACTTGATAAATGCGTTGGAGTTTAACATACGAAAATCCTTCTTTTGGGCTGTCGTGTGCATAAATTATGTATATGTGTAATGTATGTATTATTTTGGAGGGTGAACTGTACATATTCATGTTATACAATGTACATAATTCTATGTATATTATGACTTCGTATCTTAGTTCGTTATATTTTCGTAAAATTTTAACAAACTCACATCAGCCTTTTGATGTTCTAACCTACACATAGGCAAGACGTAGCATTACGAGTAATATTTCTGTCAAAAAAAAAATGTGCACCATAAAATAATGATGTACCATCGCAAAAGAGCTCTAAAATGTTGCGTCGTTTTCTTCCCTTTATAAACTGGATTTTTTGTTTTTAATAAGCATAGTTTTCTTGTAAGAGTTGTAAGGAAAGCTTATTTTCCTTAAAAGAAAAAAAGGAAATTAAACTTTTATTCATACTGTTTGCCTTAGACTTAAACTTATTTTTTTTCTTTAAAAGAAACATGGAAAATCTGTTAGTGAAATTTATAAATCTTTCTTCAGGCATACCTGCATTAAGATTTAATACTTAAAATTTAAATTTATCGTTAAATGTGATTGAAAGTTTCTTATAAGTCAGCTGGAACAGACGAATATGAATAAATTATGCAATTTTTCTGAATAAACTGCCTCGGATTCGCTTGTAATTTTTTTTCCTCGATGTTATTTTCGGCAGATCTTGGAATTCTATGACGTATGTGTGTTGACGGGTTGTTTACAAAAAATTACCAATCACACTGCGAATAGTCCTCACGGAAGGCCAATTGCGGCGAACTTAAAATGAGTAAAGCAGTCGCAATGTTACTCAAACATAAGGCTCACTTTCATAAAACAATATTTAATTATGTGCATAATATGTCTTTGAACTATCGGCTGCGCGCCTCAATATCCTCGTCAAAATACCCGCGACAAAATATCCGCGGACAAAATATCCTCGGACAAAATATCCGCGTCAAAATATCCGCGACGCATAATATTACGGTGTATAAGCAATGACCTATGTAAGGGGGGGCATGGTGCCCCCCTGCAACCCCCCTGCTTGGACACATTATAGGACTTGGGGTAGGTGCGAGGTTGGGTGTATGCGGATATTTTGCCCGCGGATATTTTGTCCGCGGATATTTTGTCCGCGGATATTTTGTCGCGGATATTTTGACCCGGATATTTTGTCCGCGGATATTGAGGCGTGTCACCGAACTATCATCTTCGGCCTCCATGTTGATTTGATGAGACACACACTTATAAAATAATGACAGTAAATTTAACAAAATGGAGCTTAAACAACATGGCCAAAATCACCACTTAGTATAAGAGTTTGGTACGATTTGCCAATTTTTAAAATTTCGATTTAAGAAAATCGATCGTCATAATGTTGAATTTCGAAAATTCGATTGGTAAAAATACCGACTGATCAAAATTTCGACTCTTATGAGGTCGATTTTGAAATTATCGACCCGACAAAAGGTCAAAAGTGGCAAAGTGAATAATGTTGCCACTGTCGATCAGTGTTGCGCCCCTACTACTCTGATTTGAAAATAATTTAAACATTTTAACTGTCGATGCAATCGAAACGACTAGATTTTTTATCAGGATATAAAAGTCGCCACTTTTTCAATCGACATTTTCATAGTCTGGATTTTAAACTGTCAACGTTTTTTCTTGCCGATCAAACATCAATCGACATTTTGACAGTAGATGAAATTTGTATTTATCCAGTCGAGATTTTTTTGTCGACCATTCGTACGCTACCCATTTACAATACATTTCAGAAAGAGAAAGAAAAATCGACATAAATTGTATCAACCTCAAAATATTGACGTGGAACCAATCTTTACATCTTTTTGGAGAAAATAAGATTTTTTTCTTAAGCATATTACAGAGTCTTGCGCCTAGCATTTTCACCGGTGCACTCCTTCGCCGAAACAAATTCCCCATTCAACTTAATCTTATAAGAATGCCCATCAGTTATTTCTTGGGTCTTCTTTCGGAAATGCATTTAAGTATAGAGAATCCTTCTTTAGCCGCACGGCACGGATTAAGGTTCGTTCTTTTCTCCCATTGCGAAGGAAACACATATGAACATATAATAATGTAGTAGAATCAATGAGTATATAAAATCAACGTTTTCTTACGAAACTTCGTTGCTATTCTTTTGTTCCTTTATTTAACCATTATGTTTTTCTTGCTCTCCTCCGCTTTTTTGATATTAAACTTTCGAGTTATAACAGGTTCCATTGCAATTTGTGCATGAAAAGGAGCACTCTTTATTCAAGTCTTTGTATCTACAGGCTCTCACAGATCTATTTTTGCATTTGCAAAATATCGTTTTTGACAAATTTTCTGAAGTCGGGGCTTTAAGTTAACTTTTTTCCTTAATGGCGGCGAACATACAAGATTTTAAACTCGAATTTCGGTAGCAAGTTGAATTCTACAAAATAACAAGACTTTAAGACTTCCGGTGACCTATTTTCGGAGCCCCAAATGACTGTACTAAATTACATTTTACATTACTACTTGAAGTTTAATTAATAAGATATTAAAGATCATTGATCCAAGTTCAAAGCACAACTATTGTTTCAAGGGGTCTGAAATTCTAAAACAATAATTAATTTTAATTACCAAGTAAAATATTTATTAAATTTTTGTATGCCCTTTATATTATCTTTTACAGGATTCTAATCTGACCACAAGTATTTTAACCTTGCGAGTAACTTCAGAAAATGATAACTCTGAGCTCACGTGTCGTGCATCGAATCCCTGGTTTTCTGGAGGTGCTATTGAAGATAAAAGGATAGTACGAGTTGCATGTAAGTACAAACATACTATTTTCCTTACACAATAAACAATCAAACAAAATTTTACATTCTTGATCGGTGGATCGAATTTATTTAATCCGTGAATTATTTCTAAAACCTCCGTTTATTGTTGATTATGAAAACACGAAACAAGAGAATTAACTATTTTAAAACTGTCCCACAGACCTTGCATGTGGGTGCTGTGGCGTAGTAAGTAGCTTACCAGCTCTTCACACTTTAAATAGCATGTTCAAATTTCGCCCAGGTATAAACCTCGACAAGAAATGTAAATCATCTTAAGTCTATTCTTAACGTTTTTCAGGAGAGCAAAAATACTGTAAAAAGATGTTTTCCAAAAAACTTTTTTGAATTTTTTTTTGGTTTGCATGTGGGAAAGTATCTTAAGTCAACTTAATATGTTTTACCTTTTTACAATCATAAATAGCTCTCAAAGTAAAATAATCTAAAGTCTGTTTAATTTTTTTTATTCGATTTAACACAACATCTTATCTGGACTTAAGATATTTTACACTGTGTCAGAATACAATTTTCCTATACATAAGATAAAGTTGTTTCCTTAATAAAAAGAAAAACGAATTAGATAGAAGAATACGGATGAGGCAGATCTATGCTCCTATGAAATCATAACAAGATCCATTAATAAAAAGGAAATCATCTTAAGTTGACTTAAGATGTTTTACCTTTTCAGTCGAGAAACAGTTTTTCAAATAAATTTGAGCAAAACTATCCGCAAAGGAGTCTGGTGATCGGGTTGTTCCCCGTGAAATATCTTCTTTATTATGAATTGTTGGCAAAACAGATTATATAAATGATATTCTCTTTTGTATTCCCATCTTTGTATTTAAATAAGATTTAATATCGTTTCGTGAATTATACATGCTAGTCTTTAGTCTTTACATATAAAGTAAATCTATAGGAGCGTGAATAATTTCATAACATGATGAAAATTCTTAGGGAACCGCTCAAGCTTCTCATGTCACGTAGAAATTTTGAAGCTTTAAAGGGTGTAAATAATAGTTTTACAAAACAGTTCACCCAATTATATGATTTCAATACCTTAATCCTGATTAAAAGTCATTTGAGGTATTAAAGTGGTGAAGACTGAAAAGGTTGTGGGCTCTTTTGAATTTTAATTGAGCTTAACAAACTTTCAGCTATAGCAAAAGAGAATATTCAAATGCTATAACTCTACCTAAAGACTGAAATTCAATTTAATGCTACGCTACTGGCTTGCATTTTGCATTTTGCTTTTTAACCATTCCATTACATTTATTCCATTTTCAGATCCACCAAGTGTATCGGTGCATTTGGCAAACGAAGATCCTAGTCGGGTGGTAACAAGGGCTGAGGGACAGAATGTCACATTTAAGTGCAGAGCTGATGCAAGACCACCCGTGTCGACATATTCATGGTTCAAAAACGTGAGTATATATTTTATGGTATTCTTATATGTATGTGTGTGTATATAATATATTTAAATAGGGATTGTACAAGAATAGAAGGAAACATTTGAAAGCTTGCAGGTTGCAGGGTTTTTCATAAAAATAATTTTATTGAGTGTTGAACTGAATTCACCGTACATAGTTGAAAATCTATTGATTTAATACTGTCATAATGTATCTACGTACCTATAAATACATGTGTGTAAAGAATGAACTGTAATGTAGAAATATGAAACCTTTTGTAAATTTGTCCTCTCTGTACTGTAAGGATCGAAATCAGGAGAATTATGGTCGTATACATATTAACCAATGTAGAATGGTTTTGTCTGTGTTAGATTAATTCACTCAGGTTACATATAGATTTGTTTGGAGGACGATGTTTCATGTTTTTGAATTTATGTTGGCTTGTGGCGTTTGCATTATTCAATGATGTTTGATGTGCAGAGAGAAGGCTCATAATTTAGAGCTAAACGGAATTGAGCGCAATTATATAACAAATATTCTTAATTTTCTTAGAGTGATTTTAAAAATTTAATTTATTTGATTTATGGTCGCAAAATTTGACTCTTACTGATACAATCAACATAGGAACACGTTCAAAAGACCAACTCATTTATTTAATAGTTAAAAAAAAAAATTATGATGTCTACAAGACGTGATGAGTACTGTACATTATACTGTACGACGTTGTCGTCATTATACTCGGTTCGTCTTAAAAAATTTAAGTTTGGCGAACCTATTTGGTCGGTATAGAGCTCCAAATACACTCTTTAATGTATCATTTCTTTTTTGCTATGTCACACAGATAATTGGATACAAAAAAAAAAGTTGGCAACTAGCTAGCCTTCAACCCAGTCACGTTGCTCTGTTTCACTATACTTATCCATTATATTAAAAAGCTTTTTGAGAAAAAAGTGCAAACAAGGAAAATTGCATTTAATATGAACATGCAATCAAACGGCATGTTCTGTTTGGGCGGCAATAAAAAAATATTGTCTAGAGGCTCAATATCCGCTCCTTGGTGTAGATCCGTTTTGCAGCCTTGATTTTTAATTCTTTTTTTAAGTGTATTTTGATTTCAATCTAATAAAAATCGTTATTTTTCCCCAGGGAATGCGAATGTCGGGCGAAAACTTGGAAATATTACATTTGACAATGCTGGAGCGTGAGAGCGCAGGTTCTTATGCATGCGGTGCCACCAATACTGAAGGAGAAACCAGGAGTTCCAGCCTAACGTTAAAAGTGCAATGTAAGTTTTTTTTGTTTATATTATACGAAAGTTGGGGTTTGTTCATCAGACCCATTATAGACAGATGGAGATTGAACAGAAAATTGAGTATGATATTTATTATGCCTCTTCAATTTAATTTTGCGGCCCTTCAGAGCTGTGTTTTTCTAAACTAGGTCTATATTATGTCGATTAAAGATGCAATAAATTGTAGAATAAAGGGTGGGGAAAATTAAAAATCTATTCCGTTTCGGTGTTTCTGGTCTCTATAGATGTGGCAATGAAGCAACAAAAATGTATATGTGTTTCCCTTCCCAACCTATGAAACCGTTTTTCAGAGAATTGTATGTTTCATCGCTTGGCTAAATCAAATAATAAGATAATAAAAGCTGCAATTTGATTGTAAAAAACTTCTAGGAATCACCCAAGTTTTTGAAGATGAAAGAAAAATTAACTTGGGAAGAGTATGCTCAAGAGTTAAATATTTGAAATTGAAGTAGTAAACATTTTTTCAGAGCTTCGCTCCTAGTCTTGTATTAATGTACATTATGTACGTCAAACAACTTAAAAAAGTTCATTGATTTAAAGAACTTAGAAAACCACAAAAACTGCAATAACTATATGGCTCGGTATGACCATTCTGCCCAATTTAAAGATAAAGTCCATGATCAAATTTTCACTCAGCAGCCAAGAAGCCGATCGTGAGCAGACCACATCAACTCGGTGCCGTGAAATAACGCCCAGCGAAATAAAACCGAATTCCGAAGTTCACAAGAGTTTTGAATTACTATTATTTTCTATGCAAAGCTTTATAGCACGATATTTTAAAAATCGCGCGAATTTTTGATTGTTTGCAGAGTTTTGCCCACGTCACCAGCCACCGACCGATCGCGCCGACCGCCCTCCCCCCTCATGAAGCTACATATTCTTTCAACGCATTAAAATATACTTCCAAAAACCATTCCTCTCATCAAATATAGGAAGGACCCGAGAAAATATCATGCTATAAGGCTTCGCATAGGGCTAGGACTACCAGCTTCTTGGAGGACTTCAACAGAATTATAGAATATAGAAATATAGACTCTTCGACCTTTTTACGCACGATCTATTGCAAGGCCCCTAGAGCAAATTGAAGCGGCTTATTAAACTGTTTGAAATATGTGTAAAATCATGAAAGGAATCTTTATCTGAATTAAAAGGCCGAGTCGGCTTTATTTCACTTAAGCAATTTGAAATAACACCGAACAAGGTAATTCGGCATTATTTCGCTCGGCGTTATTTCACGGCACCCATCAACACTTTGTAAATCAACCTTAAACAATCATCTGGATAGCAGATACCGCAGTACCTCCATGATTCTTGAAGGTCCAACAACAACTCAAGGTGTTTCGCTTTGCACAATGGACAGACATAGCTTTCCAATTCCTCTAATGTGTGCCAAAGGGTATAGGATGGGTACAAATGAAACACATGGTATTCAATATAGAGACCATTTGACAAACTTGCTAAGTCCCTTAGATTATGCTGACAATATAATATGTATGAATTCCAGCATAATATCGATACGCACTATGTTGAAACTCTTCGAATAGGTATAACGTTAAAACTGTTACATGCTTTTGAAACATGGAAATGCTCTGCCAACACCTCGAGCAAACGATAAGCATTCGTTAATCGTAGTCTGCGGTATATGTTGAAGATCCGGTGGCCGCAAGCCATATCGAACGTGAATCTGTGGAACACGACCGAGCAGAAAAAAATTGACGACAATATATTTCGATAGCAAATGAATAGTACCTACATTAAGCTATTTTGTTGCTTCATTTAACCAAAGCTAAGTGATATTTGGTATAACCATGAAAGATTCCTTTTAGTGATTTTTTTTTCAATACAACTCTATGCTACAGAAATAAAAAGAAATAAAATGAACGACTGGGTCGCACTTACTTGCTCTGTGGGCACAATAGTACTCGTACGATGAAAACAAAGTTTTCGAGCAATATTTAAACTCATGTTTGAAAAAATTGGGAAAAACTAAAAAAGTTTGGCTAAAACTTCAGAACCCGATATACAAAAGTTTATGTTAAGAGTATATCAAATTTAGATGTCATCTTTTGGGTGCTATAAATGATATAAATGTACGCTTAGGGCCAAATTAATAAAATTGTTAAAACAAATTTCCGTTATTATCATTTGAAGCCAAAAACTGAAATGCAGTTTTCTTCAAAACATTCTATGCATATTACATACAAAGTTTAATAAAAATCGGCAGAATCTTTTTTGAGTAAATTAGAAAAAACTACATAATTTGGCCAAAACCTAGTGGCTTTTTGTATGGGAGCATAAGCGAGAGCTACATTACGTTTGCAACGAACTGTTGGATACCCTATTCCCCATATTTTTGTGTGTGTATGCGTCTGCCTCCCGCAAACAGCCGATGTTTCAGAAACAAAATTCTTCTTAAGCAAACAGAAAAAAATTCAATAACATCAATTTTGTGCGGTGTGATGTTCAATTAATGCTGGCGCAATACAAAAAGGCGTGCGCTACGCCCAAAGTTAAAACGTTTTATTGTCAAGGCAATTGTTATGAGCTCAGTGACATTGAATTTTATTCTTGCAGATCGATTTGAACAAAACAAGATAAAACTTAAATTTTTAAACAATAGATTTGGAATGGAAATAGCGATTATGGGTGTTTCTAACAATTCTTGGACCACACTCTGCTACGTAACCAAGGAATATAAATCCAAGTGTTCATCTGTTTACTTCAAAACTGCGACCGATGGTTAAAAAACGTTAAAAAAATTAATGCATTATACAACTTTTGACGGAAACGCCCCTTAAAAGTGGGCGTGTCTTAAAAATTTGAAGCACTAACTGAGCTTTGGTCAGTATTTAGGCATATGTGTAAAACTTCAGCTGAATCGAGTAGTTTTAAAACAATCTTACCTGAACAAAGGTATTTTATCAAAATCACGCCTTTAAAAGTGGGCCTATTGAAAAATGTACACAAGAAAATGTAGAGATATATTTCTCAAATAACGAACGGAAGGAAAAAGGTTTAAATTAAATATTGGAAGTGCCTTAAATTTTTCAGACTACGTTTTCCGTTCTTTCATGAAAAGTGGGCGTAAGCCACGCCCAAAATTCAAAAATTTCTTTTCATACACAAACCTTTTAGTTTCTATTTAGACCCCAAATTTTGGCTTGCGGATTCATTATAAATACCGTTTATTTACAAAAACAATTTTTGTATAGTTTCTAATGAAAAGTGGGCGTCAGCCACGCCCAAAATCAAATTTTTTGATTTCATACACAAGATGTTTATGTGCAAGTAATACCCACAAAATTTAATGTTTTTCGCTTAAATATAACAATTGTTATTTTATAAAAACAGTATTGATGGTTTTGTATGAAAAATGGGCGTCAGCCACGCCCAAACTGAAATATTTTTATTTGGTTGGAAGGAGGTTTACCTAAAGCTTACGTGTGCAAAATTTTAGCGTTATGCTTCTATCATAACTGTACAAAAAACATAATTTAATTTTATTAAATTGAGGTTGTTCATCAAAAATGGCGATTGTGGGCGTGTTTGTGGGCGGATTTTACCGGTTCAAGAACTTAGCTTTACTCTTGAACCAAAAATTATGTATACCAAATTTCAGCTTTCTAGCTCAAAAATTGCGACCTCTAGAGAGTATACATACGGACGGACGGACGGACATGGCTTAATCGATTAGGCTTTTGATTCTGAGTCAGAATATATATGTTACGGTCAAAGCCCGATATCTAGTCAAACCTAGGATTGACTAGTCAATGCTCAACATTGACCTGCAGCGTTGGTCAAAGCCCTATGGATACTTTAATTTCGGGCTTTGACTGATGAGTTTTTAGTCAAACCTAGGTTTGACTAAACTGGTCGGTCGAAGTCCGAAACGAAATTATGAGATTCGGACTTTGACCGAGGCACTGATGGTCAAAGTTAGAAGGAAAATATTGTTTGTATGGTGTGAGAGTTAAGAGAATTCCCACTCTCACACCATACAAACAATATTTTCCTTCTAACTTTGACCATCAGTGCCTCGGTCAAAGTCCGAATCTCATAATTTCGTTTCGGACTTCGACCGACCAGTTTAGTCAAACCTAGGTTTGACTAAAAACTCATCAGTCAAAGCCCGAAATTAAAGTATCCATAGGGCTTTGACCAACGCTGCAGGTCAATGTTGAGCATTGACTAGTCAATCCTAGGTTTGACTAGATATCGGGCTTTGATCGTAACATATATACTTTTCTATACCTAACGGTATTATTTCTCTATGTTACAAACTCCACATACCAAATACAATATACCCATTCTATGGAATAGGGTATAAAAAGAGTAACTGAAAAAAATGCAATGCCATCTGATAGAGAGTTGTAAGGAACTATAATACCAAACAATGTTTGTTTGAATTCGATACAACCGTTGACAACTTATGGCAATTTGAAAACAAGACGTTAAGACCAGATCTCCGTTATAAGCATTTTTTTAAAAAGAATAAAACACACAAGGTTTAATTAAAATTGTTAGAGCCATTTTTGAGCACATAAGAAAATAAAATGCACGACTGGGTCGCACGAACTTGCTCTAATGAGTGACAGTGGTTTATGGGCTTGAGATTTTGATAAAAATAAAATTTTCAAAATTCTTAAATAAATACTTAAACTAATTTGAGCTGAAAAAAAAGTACGCCATTTTATTTCTTGGATAAATTTGAATTTATGAGAATAAATTTAGAAAAATCTGTGGAGCGGTTTTTGAGAAAAAAAGTTTTTTTTGAAAAACTTTTTGAAAAAATTTTTCAAAAAAAATTCAAAAACGCCAGTTCATAGGTATTCAGCAAATACATTTATTTAAAATTTTTAAAAAAAAATTTAATAAGCAGTTTTCAAAATATTAATTTTTTAAATTTTTTTTTTTAAAATGCTTTTAAAAATACAAAAAAATATTTTTCAAAAATATTGGTATGCAATACAAATTGAGCTACCTACAGCTATATGTGTGTGAAATTTCGAAAGAATCGGTTGAGTCGTTTTCGAGATAGTCGAAAGCAAAAAAAACGGTCCTATGGAAAGTACCGTTCTTAGCCATTTTTTTAAACTTTTTTTTTAGCCATATGATTGGTCGTACCTAAAAAGCAACACTGATTTTTTTAAATCGAAATCCTTAGAGCCGTTTTTGAGAAAAATAAGCTTTAACGTAACGGTTGTATGGCAGGTACCGTTATTTTTTGAGCTAAAAAAAAAATTTCAATTTTCTTTCTGTACAATACCTAAAAAAGTCTATATACCAAGTTTGAAGCAATTCGGCCCACCCGTTTGGGCTGTAGGTCTACATACAGACAGACAGACAGACAGACAGACAGACAGACAGACAGACAGACATACAGACGGACAGAATTTTTAGACCATCTTTTTTCGTCTTCGCTATCATCGTAATGTCATGTTTGATTGTTATCTCAAAACTTTTTTTTTCGACGAATGCATAACTTGCCTTATAGTACCTATAATCGCAAGTAAAAAACAAAAAAAAGTTGGCTAAAACTGAACGGCTCGTTGTATGGGAGCTACCATTTAGAAAGGCTTCACTCAAAATTTTTCAAAGCCATCCTATAGAACACTATAAAGAACGATGCCAAACGAAGTTTGAGTCAATTCAATCAAGCCGTTGCGAACTTATGGTCATTTGAAAAAAAAGCCGTTTAAACCTGATTTTCGTTACGACCATTTAAGCCAAAAACAAAAAAACACTTTTTTGTAAGAAATATTTTAGTTTAGTTAAATTCTTAGTTTAATAAAAATCGTTGGAGCCGTTTTCGAGCAAATCCAAAATGAAAAAACCGTTACATGAAAGGTACCAGTTTGAGCCGGGCTAAAACGAAACAAAAAAAACCTCGACAATGGTTTTTCTTCAACTTGCTATACATATACCAAGTTTGAAGAAAATCCGTCAAGTCGTTTAGGCTGTAGCATGACGTGAAAAAGCGCACATCCGCACATCCGCGCAGACAGACCGACGGACTGTATGGCGGAAAACACTTTTTTGGGCTTCTCTATCATCATAATATCATGTTTGATTAAAGCCTCGATTTTTTTTTCTGCAAGAAACCAATACTTGCCCTATAAGCAAGTAAAAAAGTATTTTGATCAACATTCTCAATTGTATGCCCCTGTTCATTCCGAGTAAGCATACAAGATTATTTAATGTTCACACTTAGAAAACATCCCTTTTGTTAAATAACGAATCTGAAATGCATCATATTCATTAGAAAATGATAGAATCATATTTGATACAATATTCAGGTTATTAGTGTGAGCTAATTAGGTATTTACCAATTTCCAATATCCATCCATAAAGTGCATTATTACACCAAGTATTTGGAGGTATCAAGAAATCTACCTGATGGTGGCTTTTTGGGTTTACGTATATATAATTCACTTTCACTCAAATGCATAAATTACCTATTCAATTTAATGTGATTAGAGTTTAAAAGAAATTTTAAAGACGAGTTGATTTTTATGTCCGTTTTTGAGATTCTTGGCCGCTTCGAAACTTCTTTGACTCTAACGTTTGAGGTAAAATGTAGAAAGAACCCCAGAAAACCAATTGATTATTCAAAGGTAACTCTCGCAGCGTACCCTTAGCACCGTGCTTCATCTTAATATTTATAGATGTCATGACTTAATTTCTGTGTGCTTTAACTTGAATAAACCTAACGACAATTCTTGGTAATTTTTTCCTTTGCAGATTCACCTAGATGTAAGCCAGGCACGGAACAAACCTCAGTGGGTGCCATAAATATGCATTCCATATCTGTTAAATGTGAGGTAGATGCTGATCCTTCAGACTCTGTTAAATTTAGTTGGACATACAATAATACAAGGAACGTTTCTCCGGTAAGTGAATCTGTGCATATAAGCTCTAAGAATAATTATTGTTATTTAAAAATAAATAGATTTGTGGTGACCAAGATAATCGAGAGCTACTCGAATATTACATTTTAATTAAATTTCTACTCTGTATTATCATTAAGGTATTGAATTCGAGAATTCTATCCAATGGACTGGTGAGCACAATGACATATCTACCGCAAACTGATTCCGAGCTAATAACACTTGCCTGCTGGGCCAGCAATGCTGTCGGACGTCAAATGACGCCATGTTTGGTTCACATACTGCCTGCCAGTAAGTTTATTTGATTTGTTTTCAAAATTCCTCCGGGTCGTAATACATAATGTACCTACATGAATCTACTTACTGGATGAACGAACAACTTTGGCATTTATCATGAGTCTGTGTATTATCAGGCAAATATAAATTAATATTAAGTAGCCTCAAGGGATTTTCATATAAGTACGAAATATACGAACGTTGAACACCGAGAACAGTGTTATTTATGTTTGTGTGTTTAAAATAAAAAGACTTAAAAAATCATTTCCCAAGCCAAATCCGATCGGGCTTTAACTTTCTTCTTAACGCTATGCGATGTGACGCGACGGCCGGCGGCGACGGCGACGTTGACGGCGACGTGAAAACATAAACCCATACATTTTGCCGTCGAACCAACAAAGCTAACATTAATTTAGTTAAACTGACAATCCTCCTTATTTTTCTTTTATAAGGGGTTTTGTATATCATTTCCGAAATAAGTTCAATAAAGTGGAATAATTTAAACCAGACAGCTTAACATATCACAAACATGTCATGAACACACGTACCTATATAGATTGGTTGGTATTGGTAGGTACCTACGAATACCTGAAGGGGTGATATTTTATTCGTAGGTGTGTGTGTATTTGTTTATCAGTATCAAGCATTTTAATTTCATAAACTTCCCGGCAACGGCAACCAACTCGACGAAGGACTAAAGAAAATAATCAATTTTGTTGTCAAGCTTCTGAATGAAACTGTTGATCAGGTGTATTCCGGCTTTAGAATGTGGTGTGGATGCAGACGTAGGCAGAGAGGTAAAGGGTGCAGTGGAATCAAAAATAGCTATACATGCTTTTGAATTTCAAAATACACAATTGAATGCGTGTATTCATTTTCATTTTCATTTTCATTATTATCTATAAAAGAACAGAAAACTGGATAAAGCGATTAAAACCAGGGATTGTGACGAGAAGGCTTAGTAATGCAAATAAAGATTTGTGAAAATGTTGTGAGTACGTTCATTCGAATACGATTATAATACTCTTGTGCTTTTAAAAGCAAATACGACTTTCAAAGAATTATGACACAATGAATGAAATTGTGAAATTTCAAAAATTGTTGCGACTTTTCGAAAGCAATCCTACTATATCACATTACAAACATTTTTAGGAATACCAGCAGCGTTCACAAAGCCATTCTAATCATTAGCTTTTTAAAGAATTTAGATAAAAAAAAAATTCCAGACATCCATTCTATCATTTTCTGCTAAATCAAGTTTTTATATAATTTTGAAAAATTAATTAGTGTAAAGTCGGGTAATGTGAAGTACGCGAGTAATGTATTTCTTTTTCTTGCGAGAATAAGAGATCTTCTTACTGTTACTATACGTTACTTCTCTTAAGCATAGATCAGAATCTCTTATTACCATTGGTTTGGTGTGTTCTTTTTCTAGCCATAGCCAACAATAGCTTCCGCAAACAGGGGAAGAAAAACTGAATCTGCGAGTTTTGCTTTTTTCCGTACAAGAAAAAGTATCAATACAAATTAAAGTAAGCTTATAACTAGTATGAATTCAATATCAGTTAAAGAGCCAGGAAAAACGTAAAACGAGTAAAGATTTAAGATGAAAAGTCATCCCAACTAAGACTCCGATAAATAAACCAACTACTTCGAGAAGTCTGCCGAACCTTCGTCTTCGGGTTGGGTTCGATATACCGATTTTTATAATCCCGTTTCTTAAAATCCCGATCTTGAAATCCCGCTTTTTATAATCCCGCTTTTTATTATCCCGCTTTTTTAAAATCCCGCTTTTTAAAATCCCGTCTCTTATAATACCGTTTTTTACTATCCCGTTTCTTATTATCCCGCTTTTGCAATCAAAAGTAGTTGTTTTATTTTAAAAAATCGCGCGATTTTTTAAAATAAAACAACTACTTTTGATTGCAAAAGCGGGATAATAAGAAACTTAAAATAACTTAAGCAATGAGTGATTTTTTTAAATGCATTCTATTTTAACAATGAATATGACAATATTTCAATAAATTACAAGAAAAAAGTATAAAGTAATGCTATACGATATTATTCAAAAGGGAAAAAAAAACTTTAAACCATTAACAAATTTTTTTATTTTATTAGTTTTGTATATTATAAGCAATGCGACGCAAAAAACCTGTTTTACACATATTTTTTTCTATTTCCCATTATTTTTTTTTACTGCGCGTGACTTTATAACATATTAGCTTCTTTTATAAAAAAACGGGATTAGCGGGATTTGTCGGGATTTTAAAAAGCGGGATTATAATAGATCGGGATTTTGAACAAGCGGGATTTTAGAAGACGGGATTATAAAAAAGCAGTATTTTAGCAGACGGGATTTTAATACTTTTTTTTCGGGATTTTTGAAAAGCGGGATTTTAAAAAGCGGGATTCCGATACGCTCCCTTCGTCTTCATCATCAGATGATATCCTTGATCGTTATACAATTTTATTTGCTTCTATATCATATTTTCATATAATGTAAGTAATTTTCTTTCTCACCGGGATTCTAAATTTAACCTTTATGCCTGATTTTCCTTTTCCCAGGGATAAGAACTTCTTGGAGTACTGACTTGACTGGGGCAAAAAGGTTCAGCGTCTTCAATGCGATATTGTTTGAGCTCATAGAAAATTCCTAGCTCGTTACAAGTTTAATTAGTTCAGCAAATGTTATAGGTACATAGTATATTATTTGCTTTTTTTTTTAATTAGCTAAACCATGTACCAACAGAAAAAAAAAAAGAAATTTACTAAAGTTTCATTTCTTTTTATTGATATCAACACATGAATGACAAAAATAATACAGAGTTTTTACATTGAGTTTACCCTTTTGCAAATGAATTTCATACTTTTGCAAATAAAAACCATATTTTGTCATTGTCAGCAAAGAGTTATACTGATGCACTTTGGGGTCTGCCACTCAAGACGCTTCTTCGGTGACTCCAGCTGGACATTTTATTTTCGTTACTGCTCGTTCGTACATGTCTAGTCCATGACTGTCCGCACAGAGGATTATCGAACTCCTCGTTATTTGAGGGAACTACGCGGAATGTTTTTTGTTTTTTTTCAAAATATACCAATATAATATTTAAATCCTCTAAATCTAAAGGGATCCTTATGTTTTTCCACAATCAATTTATAATTTGGATTGCATGTGTTGATGACTTACCTGAGGTCGCTCAACGATCTTCAGCTTTTGGAAAATATAGTTGCAGAAAATTATCAAATCCAATATATCACAATACCGTCTCCCCCGAATTGTGTAGGTCGTCGATCGTGTGAAAAAGATAGTTTTGCATATTTGGCCCAAGTACTTCTGCTTTTTATTGGTACAACCGTGTTAAAACTGTGAAACAAATACATTTCCGTGTGTTTATTATAATTACCTAATATGGTTAATGTATTTTTTTTTTCAGTAATAGAAGTTATTAATTTAGCCTACTAAAATATCTGACAGCACAAGGGGCCTCGTTTCGTTTTGCCACCCCGGCCTTTAACTAGCTTAGTCCGCCACTGTTTAATAGTTCTCTTAAGTATTTTTACTTGCGATATTAGTATTATAGGGCAAGTCATAAACTTGCACATTAAGTTTGTTTGAGATAACGATCAAACATGACACACAATTATTTAAAAAAAAAAAAAAAAACTGTTCTATTTGTTCTTCTTTTATGTTTTGTTTAATTTTTAATAGAAACAAATTCTATCGAAAATCTATTATACCTACGCATCAGGCAATACAATTTATTTAATTTCGAAACGAACGCAGAAAATGCAGGTCAATGTAAAATTATCAAATAACATTAACGAAAATAGATATTTTTCAAAATTGAAAATAGGTTTCTATTTTCAGTCTATGTAAGTTTATGCACTCCGCAGTCGTTTTCTGTGCCAAGTTGGTACACGATAGAAAAAAATATATTTTTTTTTGTTTTTCTTCCCGATTTTCGTATTTGTAAATACATAATTAAAATTGTTTTAAAAAAAATACAAACATAAACATTAGGTGCAAAATGTTTGAAAAATAAGGTTTTGTTTTCCAAAAACTTATTTTTGATATGCAAAGCGTGTACAAAATACCGACCAGAACTATTTTTTTATTTTTTAATGCACTCGCACTCGAGGGTTATTAATTTTAATACTTACCCTTATAATGAAATAACTCATGCAAGCAGAGGAGAGAAGGAATAGGAAGATAGTAAGGAATTTGTTATGGTACAGTGGATTGACATTAAGGTGATAATTATCTCACGAAAATCCAACGGGGTACCTCCAGTTGAAACTGGGGGAATAAATACAAATTGCTGCCCAGGCTAAGTTTAAACTCACAACAGTAGTTTTAGCAACCATCAGATGAAAATTCTTTATTGTAAGTCAAATTTCAGATTTAAGGCGTTCAGGGATGTACCTATGAAATGAATCGGTTTATTTCGATTATAGTGTTATTTGAATTTGATTTGTGTAGAAAATGAGTCCTCAATAAGGACTTTATAGATTCGTTATCAGCCTTTTTACTTGCAAATATAGGAACCATAAGGCAAGTCGTGAATTTTTTACTTTATATTTAGGTATACTATAAGGCAAGTTATGCATTCGTAAAAAAAAAATTACGATGATAGAGAAGTCGAAAAAAGTGGGTCCGACAATTCAAGTTATGCATTCGTAAAAAAAAAAATTACGATGATAGAGAAGTCGAAAAAAGTGGGTCCGACAATTCTGTCTGTCTGTCTGTCTGTCTGTCTGTCTGTCTGTCTGTCTGTCTGTCTGTCTGTCTGTCTGTCTGTCTGTCTGTCTGTCTGTCTGTCTGTCTGTCTGTCTGTCTGTCTGTCTGTCTGTCTGTCTGTCTGTCTGTCTGTCTGTCTGTCTGTCTGTCTGTCTGTCTGTCTGTCTGTCTGTCTGTCTGTCTGTCTGTCTGTCTGTCTGTCTGTCTGTCTGTCTGTCTGTCTGTCTGTCTGTCTGTCTGTCTGTCTGTCTGTCTGTCTGTCTGTCTGTCTGTCTGTCTGTCTGTCTGTCTGTCTGTCTGTCTGTCTGTCTGTCTGTCTGTCTGTCTGTCTGTCTGTCTGTCTGTCTGTCTGTCTGTCTGTCTGTCTGTCTGTCTGTCTGTCTGTCTGTCTGTCTGTCTGTCTGTCTGTCTGTCTGTCTGTCTGTCTGTCTGTCTGTCTGTCTGTCTGTCTGTCTGTCTGTCTGTCTGTCTGTCTGTCTGTCTGTCTGTCTGTCTGTCTGTCTGTCTGTCTGTCTGTCTGTCTGTCTGTCTGTCTGTCTGTCTGTCTGTCTGTCTGTCTGTCTGTCTGTCTGTCTGTCTGTCTGTCTGTCTGTCTGTCTGTCTGTCTGTCTGTCTGTCTGTCTGTCTGTCTGTCTGTCTGTCTGTCTGTCTGTCTGTCTGTCCGTATGTATCGGCACCTACAGCCTAAACGACCGATTTGTTTTCAAACTTGGTAGATAGTATTATTATGACGTCATACCGAGGGGTTTTTGGAATTAGCATTCTAGCTTTAAAACTAACGGTACCTGCCATACGATTTTTAGTGAAAAAATAATTTTTCTCAAAAACGGCTCCTACGATTTTGATAAGACTTTCTGAAAAGTGTTTTATGTGCAAACTTTATGTTTTGGTTGGAATGGATTTTTCAGGAAAAGTCTTATAACGGTACCTCCATAGGACCGGTTTTTTGAAATCAGATTTTCTCGTAAGCCACTTGACGAATTTCTATAAAATTTTTAATATAGAAGCCCTTTTATAAAAGAAATAATATTAATTCTTAAATAAAAAAAAAACATTTTTGAGTTTTTTAAAAAAGTTTCAAATTTTTTTTTTTATTTTTTTTGTTTTTTTCCAAAAACGGTTGAATATATTTTTTTTAAATTTTATTTTTCTAATAAAAACTACAAAGTGCTAGTTGGCATACTAAAAAAAAAATTTGGAATATATTTTCGAAAAGTTTTTCAAAAAAAAACTGTTTTTTGAAAGAAACTGGTCGAACGATTTTGAAAAAAATTTCGTTAAAATTCAAAAAAGCAAAAGAAACCTAATAGTTTACTTCATTTTCCCCAAAAAACGTTTTAAGTATTGATTTTTAAGTATAATTCGTATAATTTTTCAATGTTTTTTTCCCCAAAATCTCGAGCCCAAAGACCATTTTAACACAAGTTCGTACGACCCATAGTCATGCACCTAATTTTTTTTGACATGACATTAGGACGAAAAAGCAGCCCAAAAAAGTGGGTCTGACAATTCTGCCTGTCTATCTGCCTGTTCGTCTGTCTGTATCGGCACCTACAGCGACAGCCTAAACGGCTGGACTGATTTGGTTCAAACTTGGTATATATAGTTAGTAGTATATTTTTGATTATTAAAAAAAATAAAAAATTGATCACTGTACAAAAAATCAGATGACTAAGAAAATTTTTTTTAAACGATTTTACTAGTGATTTCTTAGTGATTAATTACATTTCATATTACTTTTTCACTGCAAATTTTTCGGTTTTCAAAATCTC
This sequence comes from Platycheirus albimanus, assembly GCA_916050605.2. Classification (NCBI taxonomy): domain Eukaryota; kingdom Metazoa; phylum Arthropoda; class Insecta; order Diptera; family Syrphidae; genus Platycheirus; species Platycheirus albimanus. Next base: position 558,463 of record OU696696.1, on the reverse strand, counting down.
AAGCCCCAAAACCACTGTCACACATTAGATCAAGTTCGTGCGACCGAGTCGTGCACTTTATTTTGAATACATTAGCCTGTTGGAAAGTAAAACAAGCATTTTTTCACTTACAGACACGTTGCTTGCAGTAATCTCATAATATACACTTAAATTAACATAATACGGGCACAAAAATGGATTCATAAAATATTTATAATATATACCTACTTACTAATACATACATATATACACATTAGAGTATAACTTAAGAATGATTGACTTTAAGACGTCATAATTAATTTATTTCAATTGAACTGATGATGAAACAACGCTTTTCAAATTAAATTAAACAAAGAACTCTTTAAATAAACCCAGAAATCCTTTTATATTAAAATATTCATGAACTTATTTTGAAAATGTTTATTTTAATTAAATTAATAAAAATAAATTTTATCTTTAAGGAGAATATTAAAATTATCTTTCTCCATTGAAACAAGTTCCACAGATTCCATGTTTAAAAATGCTGACTACTTTACATATAAGTTGATGTTTTAAATTATTTTCGGTAAAAAAAATATTCTACAATACTTAGCCTTTCGAACAGAAAAAGTAGAAAAACATTTACTTATCTACGTAAGGATGTATAAAGTATAATATAATTACCCTGGCATTATAATGCGTTAAGCATCTGCACACCCTTCCGGAGTTTATTGGTATCTGGCCATTTTTGATAATACTTGGTCCTGGCAATTAAAAAGCACACGGTTATGTATTTCGGTGCCTGATAAACTATGCGCGTAAAGCACAGCGCTATAATATATATTGTACACGCTGGGACTCTGTGACATGAAAAGACAACAACGATGATGAGGTCGTATTTATCAGGCCGCACCGTCAAGCGTCAACGTTACCGCGCTAGCTGTAGCGAGAGCGACACCGACAAAAAAAAGGACAGGACATTTTTAATATGGGACATTACACCCGTTTTTAACACATCTATACTGACTTTTATTTTAAATTTGAAAATGCCGCAAGGCCCTCTGTGTAGATTTAATATAACGATAAGAATTGTTTATATTTCAGATACACCTGAAGCCCCAAAGGGATGTGAATTGCGTAACGATACATTCTTGGAGGTTGTTTGCGTTGCTGGCAGTGATGGAGGCCTTTTGCAACACTTTCTTCTCGAGGTTATCGGGGGAAATCCAATCTACTCGAGCGACACAACAAGAACTTTCACCGAACCTGAAACCAACGATAATGAGATTTCAACGATGAATGATCAGGTGAGGGTTACAGGCAGCCAGTCAAGGTTTGAGAATTTAATTTATAAACATGAGGATTCGACTGAACTGAACCGAGCTGAAACTCAACTAAAGATACACATATATAGGAATAGGTACACCCACACTCACCCACACTCACTCACTGACAGTGAAACCAATCCCTGTCACATAAATTGTTTCCATTTCAAAAGAGAAATCCGTACAATATCATCGGAAATAAGGATGCGAAACCATTTTCCGGTCGAATTGTAATTCGTCAAGTAATCTTGGAATGTATGGACTCTTTCGACGATTTGCTTGGCCTTGCTTTGTTTATATTTTACACATGGATGCGGATGGTGTTTTCGAATTCTTTTTCCCTCTGATTGAATGATTTTAATTTTTTTTTTTAGTCCTTCATTCCTTTCATTCATGGGCCATTTAGTGACCTTTCTTCGAAAATGTAAGATAGGTTTTATAAATATAAAAATAAAATTCAAAGTTTTTTTTTCCTGAATTTATTCGGTAATATTCCGACAGGACAGGACCTAATTTTTTCTTCCCCAAATTCATGTTCGTTTTGATTTAAAACTCATTGTTCTGTAAAATGTATGCACATGTTAAACCGTTTTTGCTGTCAAATCAGAAAAAAGGCTCTATACTCATATACGTATACTACATATACATATTTTGAAAGCAACTCAATCGAAAGAACTTGAGTTGAATATATTTACACAAAGGTTTGGCAATTAAGTGTTTATCTTTTTGTGTAGGTAATAAATATATGTATGTGGGCTGTGGCCCCTTTGAGAAATTCATAATGACTGGTGAGCATCGAATTCGAATAGCTAGCTATAAGAGCAAGTGGTAGGACGCAGGCAGCAGGAGTAAGGATATATATGAGTATAAATTCACAGTTCGATGATAATGAGGGTAGTTTTGTCCATTTCAGTTCCCAATGCGATATAATTTCGTAGTCAATTGACTGATAACGAACGGTCACGTTTTCACTGAAAAGTCATCGGAAATGGCTGGATATAACATTTACAAGTAAGGCTACCACAAGTCCTGAAGTAAAATAAATACTGGAGGGATTGGAAAAATAGCACCCAAGATAAAGGGTCGTAAAGTCGAAAAAGGTAGAGAGGAAAAAATTGGTTTACGACATAACGCCAGCGGTTGTTTTAAGAGTGTTAAAATAAATTACTTAAATAAAAGGGGAATTGTTTTTATAGTCTTGAGCCTCTTTTTTAAGGAGGAAAGTGAAATTTTTTTTAATTTTTTTTAAAACCATGAAGTTGATGGTTTAGAAAAACGAAAGAATTTAGTACATATTGTATATTGATACAATTGTCTTCAGTCTTAGTCCATTTCGCAAAAGTATAAGTGCGAAGTATGTATTACCTAATATTTTATTGTACAGGTAAATTAAATTTTTTTTTGCACTTCGGTATTATAGAAATATAATATTATTTAAAAGCTATAGCGGCTTCAGGTATCTGCCAGTTTTCAAAAGTTTGTGGGCCAGTGGTTGTTTGGTTATTTTAAATACATTGCCTTTGCTGAGTCTTTGTACTCAATACATTTTTGGTCTATGTTCATGTCAAGTTTTTTTTCAAAATTTGACCCCCTAACGCAATAATTTAAGCTATAGCCTATACCGTCACAAGAAATTAAATCACCAATTATGAAATTTTCCTCATAATTTGCAATTTTTTTTTTTTTTTTGATATTTTTTACTGCTCTTTTTGTAATATTAATAGTTTGTGCAGTTCACTTTCCATAGAAGTGATACTTCAGAAGAATGAGATGAACGACTAATTATTTCAACATCAGTTTTCGGCATACTTGCAAACTTTATTTAAAATTTTGTAAAAATCCACATAAATAGTATCTTCTCCGCTCACGTCTTTTAACTAAAGCTTTGTGAAACTGTGTAATGTATTCAGTCTCATTCTCTCACCGGCTCTCATCTATGTATTAATGTATTTGTCTCCTGTTTGCGCATTTCCGTTTCCGTTTATTAATACTTAGGGCATTTACCTGCTTACAAAATGATTAATTTTTTGTTTCCAAACAAATTTTAGTTTTCTTTTTTTAAGGAAACCGATAATTCGTTTAATAGTATCAAACAAATAAAACTTTTTTGAATTTGCTGAGTACCTACCTACCTGTTTAAGGGAATATTTTGTAATATTGTTTTCGTAACGATTAAATGGCTTGCTTACGCACATCAAAATCACCATTCAAATGTAATTTTTTGCTTATGCACCTAAAACAAATACAAAGTTTTAAAAACAAGAATTTAATTTATCTGAATAATTTGGCCAATTAAACCGTTCGTTGAAAAAATACCCTTGTATCCTTATCAATCCCAACAAATTAAATGAATAAAAAAAGATGATTGTTTGGGTTCGGCCTTAGCCCACAAATGATTTAATATTCATCTTAAAATTCAAAAACTTTTTCCTCAAAGTTCATAGAGAACAAAAAAAAAAAAAAAAAAAAAATGGGGCAAGGCTTTCTTATTTAAAACAATTGTTAATTAGGAGTAAACGTCGCTTAGATAATTGAAATACCGAACTCGTTTACCAAATGATTAAAAAGAAACAAGAAATATTACAAAAAAATAAATTAATAATTCTTGGCAGGACAATTTTTCTCATTTCGTATTCAGGCTCGGGACAACAGTTGAATGTTGAATGATTGTTTTCAAAAACAAAAGAATTTAAACTTAAGTATAACTTTAAATTGACTTTAAAACAGCTTCTGATTAAAAACAGGTATCACAAGGCTCTAAATTTGGCTTAATTAATTTAATTACAGAAAAAAATACTTTTTCCCTCAATTTTCTTTAACAGGAAGATAAATACTTATACCAAACAGATTCTTTTCGATTAGATTTTGATTTATTCATTAAAATAAAGTATAATGTACATTTTCTTCTTACATTTTAACATTATGAATAAATAGTTAAGGACATGACAAATTTATGCAATCTGCCTAAATGGTTTTAATTTTACTAACAAATTAGATACATTTTAAATCATGTTTTTGTTTTTTAATCTAAAGTTAAATTTCGCTTAAAAAAAAGTTATAATCACATTGTTTTTGTTAAAAAAAAAACTTTTGGTGTTGAAAAAAACATGTTAAGTTAAGACTTTTGGTTTAATCAAAACGGAAACACACTCTTCTTTTTACATTTATTTTTGGAATTTTGGATTAGTTCAAGAAAATTATAAGAATCTTTCGCTATGACTATTCCTTTTCAGTTTGATATTGCAATAAGCCACAAGCTGCATCCAATTCTCACCGTTCTTTGAGGACTTCAGTAGCTTGATTTCCTTGCAAAATATTTTAACCAAAAACAGCCTTTCTTAAGTTTTTTAAAACTGTGCACACCTACACTCCAAGGAAGTGACCGATATCTTCCTTTTTGTTCAAGTTGCAAAGACTGTATATTTTGTCAAATCCCTTGGGTTGTGGGATAAAATTGAGAATACATACCTTTTGTTCTCATCAATTAGTTGAATAATTTTATAAAGTAATTTTTTCCAACCTTTTTTTTTAACATGATCAACAGTCCACCGCTATTTTATCCAACCTTTGATACCAATACTTTTCGGGAATTTAAAAGCATTCTTTATATTTGCTATCTTGATTACGTAGTATTCAGTTTAAGAGTTGAAATGAGATTGGCAGGAAAGAAGTACCTATGATTTCATCAACCTTAAATCAAACTTAAACTTGCGATCCCTAAAATAAAACCGATTGCGCATTTGCGGTGTTTTGTTTTAATATTCACTGCTCATATCTTAAAACTCACTTCCATTTTGAAAAATCAAAACCTACTTCTAAATTCTATGTTTAACTATATTCTGTAGGTAGGTAAGCCTTTTTATCATCAGTTGAAGTAAAGCTCAGAGTTTGCAAACATGACAGTGGGAAAATAAGCTTTAACGTGCGCACCACGTTGCCAATCAAGGCTTATCGCACATGCAATCAAATTAAGCTTTGACCAGGCCCTGAGGAAGATACCATAGTTCCAAATCTATGGAACATGTTGAAGCATGTCCACACCATTTGTTGAGGAAGTGGGGGATAGGCACGTCTATGTTCATTTAAGTTCAAACTCTTGTCTCAGAGCCGGCTTCTTTCAGAGTCCGAGAACTGACAATGAAACACGGTTGTATAATTAATAGCCAGCTACAAAACATCAATAAAACTAAGCTTCGTAAGGACCCAAAATAGGTTCACATCTCCTCAGCGCCGGCCATGTTGAGACTACCACTGGTCAGACAGAAAGAGTGTTGTCGAATTTTTCGCTGCCTTGGTTAAGCGTTCAAAATCTTTAGAGAGTCCCAGTTAACGTGAACACTAGAGTGACCGCATCTTTCGAATAAATTTTTTTTTGTCGAATTTATTTCGTGGGAACCACATAAAATGATCAGCCTTTGCAGATTTTTAGATAGCCAAAACTTAAGCTCGATTGCATAACTGTAAATGCTGCCGATACTCGCTCAAAGTCTCAAAAATCTCTTTTTTTCAATTTTTACGAAGTAAAGTAGCTGTAGTTCACAAACAGGTGATCCTATTCTCTCTTAATTTATATATTAAATTAAAAGTAGTACTGTTACACACAAATAACATTCTTAATGTTTTTACTGTTATTTACAATAGTGTCAGTTCACAGAAAGCTATCGATTCTTTGATATTGATTAAATTATAATCAATAGTACAAGTTACCTACTCAGTAAAATAAATTGGCACTTTTTATTCTGTTTTAATTTTGTAGATACATTAAATTAACTTATAATAAATTGTAAGTGTTCTTTCTTTTGTTTTTTTCTATAGTATATTTAGTCATTTAACGGATTTTACAGATATTTATTGTGTTTTTCGATATGGCATCCACATCAAATATAAAAAGCAGAACCCGTGAAAAAATATTTCTTATAGGCTATGCATGTCATCAAATAACAGGTTGTAAATTACCCTCGAATCGTCAAGTCTTGGTGGCATTATTTTTTAATTTGCGGACTCTTAAATTAAACCTAAAAGAATCAGCGAGGCTAGTTATTCGAGAGGTACTTATTTTTTGGGAAAAAGCTAGAATTCCATCAAAGTACGAAAAGGATGCAATTTCAAAACTGGAGAAACTTTACAACGAGTGTAGAAATCACCAACGAAATAAAAATACAACACTTGAAAGCACAAAAAACAAAATAAAAGAATTTGCTTCAAAAATGGATGATCTCCTAGCCTATCGAGATGCCTTGACCTTGATGGAACCAGAAAATAGGGACTTTCTTTTGAAACAAAGAGAAAAAGGCCGCCAAGGTTGTCTGATTGGAGTCGATCTAAAGTTCAGTCGAGCTGAAGAGAAAAAGGCTATGAGGGAGGCAGAGAAAATGAAAACCACAATTGAAGAATTTAGTTTTGATATCGGTAAGCTTCCTTTTCATAAGTATTATTCGATCTTTTGCTACTCTTGCTCTGATTATAAAAGATACCGACGATGAGCAGGAAGAAGAGGAGGAAGATCAAGAAGAAGACGTTTCTACATCTCAGACAAATAGTGAAGTTTCTGAACCGTCGGATAACAAAAGAATGAGGTATAGTCGTGGGGTGAAAGAGCTTCTAACAATGATACTCTCTATGTTATTGGATCGATGTAAAGTATCTGACAGAAATGCTTCTCGCATACTTATCGCTACAGTAGAAGCACTAGGGCTGAACTCAAATGACTTTGTAGTTTCAAAATCAGCCTAATATTCAAGAAGAAGAAGTTTTAGAGAAAAATACACCGCGGAAATCAAAAAACGAATACAAATTTGAGAAAATGAATCAGTGGTTGTTCATTGGGATGGGAAACTATTACCAGGTGTTCTTAAGAGAGAGCAGAATGAACGAATTGCCATAACTATATCTTATGGTAAAAATGAACAACTACTAGGAGTACCAGACCAGTTATAGATAATAGCACTGGTGAAGAGCAGGCCGCAGCTGTGTATGAAATTTTAGAACAATGGGGAGTTTCACATTCTGTTCAAGCAATGTGTTTTGACACCACAGCTTCGAATACTGGAAGACTGATGTTATGACCCAGATTACAGGTGAATTAAAGACAAAACTCAATGAATGTCAGCCTAGAGATGACTACAAGGAATTCCTTCAGTTAGTTCTAGTGTTTCTTGGAGTGCTGGATGGTAACTAAGTTGGATTTCGTACACCAGGTGCCACTCATCATGCTAGGTGGATGGCCAAAGCTATTTATAGTTTAAAAATATTTCTATTTCGAAGCCAGTTCAAAATGAGTAATGAGGAAAGAAATGCTCTGGGTGATGTCTGCATTTTCATTGTTAAAATATACTGCAAAGCTTGGTTCAGCTCATCAAAGGCCTATATGGCTCCTAAACAAGATCTTGATCTGTTGCGCAGTTGCATTGAGTACCGGAAGATCGACAAAGACATTTCTGAAAAAGCTCTTAAGAAGTTTTCAAATCATTTATGGTATTTGAGTCCAGAGTTGGTAGGTCTGGCATTCTTTGACCCAACTTTATCTGACGGAGAAAAATCAGAAATGGCCAATGTGCTTTTGACTAGCAACGAGGCTGAAAACAACAGAATTGTCAATTTAAAACTTCAGAAACATCAACTTGAAAAATTTGTCACAGCTGGATTAAAAAACATTGTCAACAAAGAGACATTGAACATTTTTACCCGCTTAAAAATAAACGCAGTTTTTTTAAGAGAACCTCCAAGTGTTTGGCCCGTAAACATGCATTTTAAGGAAGGTTTTAGAATAATTTAATCACTTAAGGTTGTTAATGACATGGCAGAACGAGGAGTTAAGTTAATCACCGATTTCAATGACCTTTTAACAAAAGATGAAGAACAAAAGCAATTTGTCCTCCAAGTAGTCAGTGAGTGCCGAAAACTGTATCCTTATGTTTCAAAAGCCACTTTAAGTAAACCTCTGAATTAGACTTTCATTTTTTTAATGTTCTTATATCATTTTGTTGTGTATCAATTATAGGTAACTACGATATTAAAGTATTTTCATAAGAAAAATGTTAAAATGTTTCATTCTTTAAAATAAAATAAAATCTTTTGAAAACCACAATACCTATTAATTTTGCCTGAATTATTTGCTTTCAATGTAAATTTTTCTTTACAATATTTAAATTGAGTGTTGACAAGAAACCAACCTTTGATTTAATACAAAAATAGTGAGAATAGGGTCAGCTGTTAAAGAGCAAAGGCAAATTGTCTTTGCAAAACAGGGTAAAAAAAGAGATTTTTGAAACTTTGAGCGAGTATCGGCAGCATTTACCGTTATGTAATCGAGCTTAAATTTTGGCTATCTGAAAATCTGCAAAGGCTGATTATTTTATGCGGTTCCCCCACTCCATTTTCGAAATTCGATGTCTTGCGGTCACCCTAGTGAACACCTGACAATTAAGTCTTAATTTCACGGCGAGCTTACTCGCATGCAGAGTCAAATTGGGCTTAGACCAGAGCCCTTAAATTTACCCCTCAGTAGAATCATAGTACCAATTTTATGGAACATGTTGAGGCATGTCCACACTCTTTGGTGAGGGGCGAGGTCTATCTAACACCTCTTGCATCCAATAATAAAATCCGTAGATAATACTACCCAATGCCATATGTTTCCGCTATGGAGTAAACCACAACCACCACGATACTCCCACAAGGGGGCCTACCTCATAGATAGCCTCCCAGGTGACTCGGCCACCTGGTTGGGCACTATCTCCCGTGGTACCAGAATAAAGCTTCCGGTGGAGCCTCGCAACAGTGAGGTCACTTCCAGATGAGCACCATCAATACTCAAGGCCTGGCAGCCTTAGATATGCGCACTCAACCATTTGCCAAGGTAGAAGCAAACAGCCAAATACGCATATCCAGCCTTCCTCTCTTTGCCGCATACAAGTTTTTCCTTGCATACGTTTCCAGTAAGGAATCAATACTTCAAGGAAAGGAAATATAGCTACAGATTCATTTACAACAATTTCCCTGCCATTCATATTGTTCCCGGGTTGCCACGTGGAGGCGGAGGATAGGCACATCTATCCCTCTCAAGTTCGAACTTAAATCTCAACTACATTCATGATTGGATAGAAGCCAGCTTACAAAATATCGACAATGCTAAGCCCGGCAGGGACCCTAAAGACGAAGAGGTGCCACAGCCTCTACGCTCCAAGGATCTGCCGGAACAGAAGGAGTATCGCGATTTCTATTTGCGGCCTTGGCTAAGCGTTCAAAACACTTAAGAGGGGTTAGTTCAAACCCCTCATCAACATGACAATATTATCTTCGCACATGAACACTTTGATTGTGTTGATAATAATTCTGACTTCGCGAGTTTCCAGTTCTTTCCCTTTCCGCCAAACACCAGAAACAAGCTTTTCCAAAGCATATATAAATTTAAGACCAGATAGAATGAAAATATTGTCTAGAGTTGAGAATCCCTCTCGAAACTCACATTGGAAAGAGCTTAAAATTTTGTTTTTTTTTCCACCCAGTTGGTGAGTCCTTTGCTTATGAGCGATGTATTAATTTTAAGTGAGGCATTTAGGAACGATTCCTCATATTTTCTGGGATCGGTGGAATCTTCGCTTTTTAGTATGGGACAAATCTTTACCATCTTTCATGGACTTCAAGCGACTAATTCCAGGTTCCTTTTGTTGTTGACATTTTTGTCTAAAAGATTGCTTTGCAGATAGTAAAACGACAGTATTCCTCAGTCATCGGTGAATTAAGCAATTAGTGTTTCTGTAAAATTTTGTATGAAAAAGTCTCTCATAGAACCGGCGTTTTCAGGGCAGACTTCCTCATTATATGTAAACTCGACTGATTTCGATGAAATGTTTAGTGTTTAATAAAACGAAAGAACGCGATTGATGATTCAGAATAGTACGTTTCTGACTTAATGATAGTTTCAAATTGAATATCTTCAAACAATCATCCCCTCAATTTTTCACCCTTTTAAGCTTCAGCAAAAAAAAAAAAAAAAAAAAAAAAAAAAAAAAAAAAAAACATACCAAGAGCCATATATTTGAGCCCACTTTCATTTTATTATAAGGTTCTTAAATTTGTATTTAATTTCACGGTTTAAAAAAGTAGTTGGAACTGCGAAAATAAAATTCATTATATTTCTAGGCTACGCTTGCTCCACTTTTTCGTATGCAAGAGTCAAACCCGTTGTTCCGATTGAATAATCTTGAGCCAGGAAGGGAATATCAATTCTTGGTCTATGCTGTCAATGCCAAAGGACGAAGCGAGCCACCGGTAGTGATCGAAAGAGTTCGAGTTGCCGCACAATTGGGACCATATGGTAAGTTAAACTAAATAAATTAACAAGCAAATTGAACCTATCATTTCTATTTCATTTCCAACTTTTTAGAGAGTAAGAAATCCTTTCATAAAATTATAACATTTTGTCTAGCTCTAGTGCCAAGAAAAACACGAAATAGGACACTTTAAACCTACAGCAACAACATAATAATAAAAAAAGAAAAAAAAAAAAACATACAAAAACAACCTTATAGCTCCGCAAGGACATATTTAGCTATTTTCGGACATAAAAGCACACAAATTGCCTCATATTTGCTCAACGCCACAGCAATCAAATGAATAATATTTTTTTGCCTTCTTATTATTTTTGGCTGAAATTCTTGAATCAATTTAAAATCAATTAAGAACTTTCTTTAGATATTTTTTTTTTAATAAACATTAGAATCAGGACAAACAAAAAAAAAAAACTTCGAAGAAAAATCACTTTGTGTTCCACAAAAGCCTCTAAAGGAAAAACATTTTTGCCAAAATCTAAACGAAAGAACAGAACAAAAAAGAGACCCCTTTTGGGAATTATTTATCTAATTTTTTCCACTGAAAATCACATAACCAGCCTCGTCAGTCTCTAGGGACATCAAAATGAAGGAGAAGACAAGAGGGTTTGCTTTGCTCCAAAGGAGCAGATGTGTTTCTTCACCTTTATTGAAAACAATTTCAGGTGGATGGAAGTAAGGGCTGCAAAAATTATACCTAAATACGTGCACATGCTAACCGAACATTGTGAACGCTGCCGTTGTGCTCTTCAATATTTCACTTTTCCGAGAAACACACACACACTCGGGTAGACCGTCCACAGTAGTCGTATAAAAGAAAAATTGCCAAGTCGGCCAGGATGTTATTTATGTCTTCACCCCCCATTAGATTCGATACAAAATGGTAAATGACTGAAGAAAAGCAAAGAAGCTGGTGTTTTGTGGAACTCCTAACATGTTGTTTCCCAGATGTACTTACGTATATAAACTCTGAAAAGATATTCGTTATTTCGTGCTTGTTGTGAGTTTAGGCTCTTGAAGTTCAAAAACGTGCCATTACACTCGAACTCGACTCCTCCAATTGCGCTATAATGCTAATTCCAATCTCTCGTTCACCCAATTTGCTCATAGCCATTCAGATTTTATTAGATTTTCATTCCGACAACTTTTTTTCCTTACCTACTACCTACTCTATACTCATTTTTTCCTGTTTAATTTCAGATGAAACAATCCTATCCGAGGATCCGACCCCAGCTGAAACAACACATCAGGGCAATGAGAAGCAATCAACTTTACTGATACTGGCTGCCGTAGTAGCGATAGGCGCTGTTATAGTTACGTCAATTATAGTTGCTGGAATTGTAGTCGTTTGCAAACACCGGCCGAGACCACCTGAGCCCCAGGACGTCCGAAAGAGTATGAGGTGCGTTGCATGAAACACAAAATAAATTAAGCCCAAAATGTCCGTAGGTATGAAGGTTCCTTTGTAGGTATAGGCGGTTGGGTTGGCAGGCATCAGGCAGGCTTGTGGAATGGTATAGTGAGATGTTTCTTCGCTGATTAACTGGGATGCTGAGTTTCATTTAGCTCTCCGTCCGCCAAACCGTACGCCATTTCCATCAACCTCCTCTGTAGTGCGTAGCCCATCCAAAATTCAAGCCCCAACAAATTACCTCCATAGAAGCTGCCATTTTGAAGAAATTTTCTGAAGAAAGTAGGCAATTCGCTTTTGGAAAGCAATTCTTTTCTTTTTAATTCTGTTTTGAAGGATATGCCTGTGCGGATTTTTGTTGTGTCCTTTTCACTTTTCAGTAGGTATAGATAGGTATATGTAAAATGGACAAAGGACTTAAGCAATTTTTTTTTTTTATTTAACTTGTAAAAAGTTTATCCTGATTGAAATTTATACGAGTCCTTGCTTTGAATTTTTCACATTCTATACTTTCTCTACAACTACTCTTATACATAAAATGGTGCCTTTTATAAACAAAATGGATTCTTTCTTAGCAGCTGCAAAAGGGAAATACTTTGCTTATGTCGTTTGTGTCGTTTGTGTTGTCCTTTGTCCACCATCCGCAACCATATACAAATAAATTTTCTGCGAAAATTCTATGGATGGCCGGCTGCTTAGTTTGCCATTGCATGAGTTGGATAGTGGATTTGTGCGCCCCCCCTTTACTTTGTATAATTCCTAAAAATAACTTGTAAACTTTGACTAATAAACATGGATAAAACATTCGCATAAATTTTGACTACTTTGCAACTTGTACCTACTACTATATGTACATTATACAAGTTTTCTCTGCAATGGGAAAAACGGATAACACAAAAAGGTCCTTCCGTTTGTATCCATTGGTAGTCTGTACCGATCCGTCCACCCACAACCACGACGCGACCTTTTAACGAACATTCATTTTAATATCAAAACAAATCTTCTACTTAAAACTACAAATGATGCAAGATTATATAATTTCCCGTCTCATCAGTAATGAAGGAGAACATTTGAATAAATTGTTCCATTCTTTTTATTTCTTGCATACTTTTGAAGGGTTTAATTAAGTGATTATATGCAAATTGATGAGAATTAACTGGGATATTAACGTTCATGATAATGATATTATGAATGAAAAGAAGAATCAACGTTTTGATATTTGATATTATTAATGTTAAGGTTCGAGTTGAAAAGATTATTTATGTGGAGTATGAATGACTAATAAAAATATTAAATATTATTTAAACGTATAAAATAATGTTCAACGCAAAAATATTATTAAAGATACTGTTCCCGACTGCAACGCGCGTTATTCATCATATAGTTTATATGGAGTAAATTGTTCATTAAATTAAAACAAATATTAAAAAAATTATTGACACAACAGCTCCATAAGCGGCACCTGTATGCTCTATACACTCAACCATTTCTGTGTGTGCGTTGATGTTATGCAGGAATGGAAATGGCTAGCAGAGAAGGACTACTCTTGGAATAAGTGTCACTTCCTCAGAAGAGGAAGGCAGACAAGGAAAAAACGTGGAGTCAGGGATTAAACCTCGAACCTTCGGCTTGGCAGTCTTACACTCTCACCTCTATGCCACGGGGTGAACTTCACAAAATTTACCAAAATATAAAGTATTGGTCCTCGGTTTTTAATTTTTATAAATATGAAAAGCTGTATCTGCTGCAGTCAAATATCCCATTTATCAAAAAAAAAAAAAAGATTAAATCGTAAATCGTAAATCAAGTAAAAAAAAGAAAAAAATACAACCTAATTCCGGCAAACCTCACTGGCACTTAGACTTAGACACATCACTTGTCGTAAGAATCTCATAAAAAGGTGCATTCAGGCGTATCGCCACATCTTATGAAGATTTCAAAAACAATTCAAATTGAGACTTCCCTACGAATATAATATAACGTACCTACCAAGTATTTGAATTTTCTAGTTTAATTGGACAATTTTTTTTTTGTTATAGATTCACGACTTGTAAGAGCGAACCTGCCTTTAAACTAGGCCACTGCTAAGGCTATGTATTTTGAGAAAAAAATCAACAAATTTTGAAAAATATGTAAGAAAACCAAATACTATATGTATTATGGAAAATGAGGTAATTTCGTAGCCAATTTCAAAATTCGATTACAAATTATCTCATATCTCATACAAAATCAAATTTCGAAATTATCTCATTTTCACCTTATTTGGATTTAAATCAACGGCAGTAGTAGTAGTCGGTTTTACCAACTTAGATGCATTATTTTTAAATATCTTGAAGTGTAAAGGTCCTTGTATCTAGAGTCAGTATTGGACTCGAAATGAATGAATGACATTAAACTAAAAAATAAAAAAAAATTATCAAACGCGTAAAATTAAAAAATACGGGAAAATAAGTTCTCAAAATATATATAAATTTCAATAGCTTTTGAAAAGAATAGTAATTTGTAATCTTAAATTTGGCTTTTATATTACCCTTTATTATACCTCTTGTGCAGAATACCCTGCAAGACCGAAAGTTTTTTTTTTAACTCAGAAATCATTTTTTATTCTACATTTCCAAAAAATTCCTAGGTAGGGTTAGGTTATGTAAGTGGGCGGATGATTGATGTTATGTCTATCACACTTAGATCAATGTAGATCCATTGTGATACCCTGGGGATTTCGGGCCCTATTATCATGGGACCTATGAAAAACCTAAACATTTCCAAACCATTTCGAAGCGTTGATAAATCTGAGCAGGTTTGTACCCTTTTGTTCAGATAGTTCTTCTAAGTCCTGGAAGAAATGACTTCCTAGAACTTAGTTTCTTAAGCGGCATAGTGCTGGGCAGTGACAGAGAAAATGCGGTGTGTTTTCATGCACATCTATATCGCCACAACCTCTGCACAAGTCGTCCGTGCTGAGTTTCATTTTATTTTTGTGGTAACCCAGCATGTTGTGCCCGGTCAGTATGCCCATAAGAGATCGTAGTGATTTCTTATTGAGCTGTAAAATCTTCTCTGTTCTTTGTTTATTAAAGTAGGGCCACATTTTCCTGGTTATGACACAGGAATCAAGTGAGTTCCATCTCTCGTTAGCTGTAGCAAGTACTTTGTTCCCAATCTTCTGTTTAATATTACAGGTTGGGATCCATACTGTTGTGTCTGCTCGATTGAGTTCTAGGGATTATCCCTTTCTTGCCAGCTCATCAGCTCTTTCGTTTCCTTGCACACCACAGTGGCCAGGAACCCAACATAGTCTTATGTTATGCTGCGCGCCAAGAACCTTAAGATCTTCGCGACAGCAAGTTACAAGCTTTGATTTTATTTCAATGGCAGAATTTGCTTTAATTGCCGCATGGCTGTCAATGAAAAAGCATGTGGTATTGTATTCATTGCAGCTTCTTTAGCAGCTGCTGTCACTGCCAGGACCTCAGCCTGAAAGACGCTGCTGTAATCGGGAGAATAGCATCCAGCCCTGCAGTGGGGGTGGTTCTCATAGCCCCGGTGGTGCCTATAAACACGCCATTCTTTGTATTCTTGTAATGGTCTTTAGGTTGGAAGTCGTTTTCGTAGCTTGCCACCAGACCAAATTGCCATATGTCAGTATTGGTCTTACTATTGCCGTATACATCCACATAATAATCTTGGGACTAGGCCCCCAGGTCTTTCCAAATATTCTATTACAATGCTATCATTGCCTTCTTGGCTCTTTCTTCAATGTTGAGATTCCAGTTCAGTTTTCTGTCTAGAATCACACCAAGGTATTTGGCGTGATTTGACAGGGTGAGTGGAACCCCTTCTATTGAGGGAAGATTAAAAGCTGGTATTTTCCTTTTTGTTTAGTTTGACCGTGGTTTGGTCAAGATCACTGTATTTGGATAAAAGAAAAAGATTTAACTGTTTTCTAGCTATTATACAAGTTCTAAAACTACTGTTTGTACCTACATGTGTTGTCTTGTACAGCGTAAGTTCTTTTGAATTTAGGCCCCTTATTTTGCCACCTGATATCCAGGGTTCTTGTATAAGGGCTAGGTCTACTTGTCTAGCCTCCATAAGGTAGATTAAATTGGCGCTGGCAGCTTTACTGTGATGGAGATTGATCTGTATTAACTTCAACATATTTAGTATTATCTGCCTCTTCTTTACTTTTATGGCCGAGAAGTCTTAGTTTGCATCGGTTTGTACCAATGCGGACTTTGAAGCCGATCTTTTTCAGAAGTGGTATTGATTTATGCCTAGGTAAATACCTCTTAAACTACCAACCAATAGCACTTACTTCTCTTCTTTTCAACCGGTAGTATGCGGTTTTTTGTCAAATGGTGATATTTTTGTATATTTCACCTAACAATGGAACTTATCTTTACATCGTTTTATTGAAAGTTAGATTATTAGGTGCTTGATATTTCCGAAGCATTTGATCGAGTTTGGCATCAAGTTCCCTTATCAAAAATGCTTGCTTTTAAAATCGATAAACCCCTTCTTCGCTGGATTAAAAGTCACCTTTCGGACTGTTCAGTTCACGTTGTCTTCGACGGTTTCCAGTCTGCTGTCTACAAAATTAATGCTGTTGTGCCACAAAGCAATGTTCTGTTTTCGACTTTCTCTTGTCAATCTTCATAAATGTTCTCTTGGCCAAGACCTCTAATTAAATTAATTGCTGACGACAGTAGCGTTCTAGGTATGTGCATTACAAACCACCTTATTCGCTTAACGATGTGACGTTGAAAAAAATGCAGCAATCAAAGTTTACTTAATCGATGCAAGAAATACTTTGTCCGTTCTGATATTGCAACAGCCTACAAGGCATGTATTCGCCCGAAACTTGAGTATAATTTTCAAATTTTGGAATGGTCTCCTGTTACGAATTCTCATGAGTATGATTCATTGATAGGTTAAAGAACAATAATACAAACGGGTTGGGAACGATTTTTCGATTTTTAAAACGTCGATTTAAAAAAACATCGATAATGTAGACTTTAGAAAAGTCGATTTGTAAGAATACCGACTGATCAAATGTCGACTTTTATAAAGTCGATTTTGAACATATTGATTCGAAAAAAGGTCTATAGTGCGGCAATGTGAACATCACTCAATTTGCCTCTGTCGACCAGTGTTGTGCCCCTACTACTTTCCAAATCCAAAGAACTACGTTTCTTATCAGGATAAATGTCGAAATTAATACCGACACTTTTTCAGTCAACATTTTCATAGTCTGGATTTTAAACTTTCAACTTTTTTTTGTCGACCAAACATCAGTCGACTTTTGTCAGTCGATAAAATTAGTTTTTATCCAGTCAACAGTTTTTGTCAGTCGACAATTTGTACAAACATTTGTTTACCTTGAACATTGCTTTAAACAATATTTATCGCTATTTCTATAAAAAGTGCTCCACCCAATTATCCAGATGCATTTCTGCCCTTAAAAAATGTCCGAGCGACGCTAACATCGTTTGAGATACCTATCAATTTGCCCTCGAGCTACACTAAGTATAGACACTTATTTTTAGGAGGCACTACAAGAATTTGGAATGCTTTGTCCGTCTAGATTTGTCCCTCCCATCGTGATTTACGCAGACATTCAAAACTCCTTGGGATTTTCGTGAGATAATTATCACCTAAAATCGCATTCTTTCCTATCTTTCTATTCCTTCTCTATTCGCCCGCACATGTTTATTCCTTCTAAGGGTACTCATATACACTTGAGTGAGAGTGCATTGTAAAAAAAAATTTTACATCGGTATCTCATTTTATTTCCTTTCCAACTTTCATAAACGCTCGCACTGTGTGAATTCATGTTAACTTCTAACTTCTTGAGTGGGCTCAAACTATAAAAAAAGGAACCATGTCATCAAGTCATCGAAAAGTTTGAGTTTGTTTTAATTAATCAATTAGAAAATAGAAAGTTCCTTCGAAGTGGTCTCTTGAGGTTAAACGGCTTCTTACTTTTCGTCGTGTGCAAGTATACAAATCGCACTATATTAAATATTCAAATGTCAAAAGAAAAACATGATTTCAATAGGTCAAGTTTAAATATTAGATGAAAATGAACACAGAAACAGAAAGCGAAGTCAATTAGATACTGGCTGAGTGGAGCTTTTAATTCTTCTTCAGCTTAACTCAACTTATGTGCTCATTGACTTGCATACAATGCAAATCCAGCCCACCTCACAATCATATTACAATAAAATTTTAATTGCTTAAATTAAAAGTAAAAACTTAAACCTCAGCAGTTAAAATTAAAAAAAAAATAAATAAAAAGGAATTCTCTTTCAAACAACGGTTCAATTAAATCAATGAATTGCCTCACTTAAACAAATTGAAAAGTACTTACTTCTTGCTCCAGCCATGCGAAATCAAGTCACTGGCTTTGGCTTATTTGTACCTACTTGCAACTGCAAAATGATAAAAATGTGAGTGCATAGCATAGTGAATTTTTTTTTGCTCTCCTGTGCTTAGCACAGTCATAAAAATAAAAATAAAAAACAAAAAAAAAAAAAAAACAAAAAAAAAATGGGAAGGGAATTGAAGGGAAGGTAAGTGGAAAATATCTGAAAATCGTTAGTGCTGCTGGTTTCATAAACAAGAACTTTCTGCATTATTTTGTTGTACAGAAGTTTGACCCCATTCAGCATAGAAGAACTTTCCTGTAGGTTCACTCGCAAAGTAGCTCTATGTTCTGCTCCATCCCTGGGGGCACGAAACAGCAAAGCAGAGAAACGTTAATCTAGGTGAATGTACTTTAGATTTTTTTGAATAAAAGTGTTAAGTTAAATGGGCAAAGAGATTTTTCCTTTTCCTCTGAAAGAAATTTAATTCATAGATGCATAGATCCTTAAAAATGCGGTCGGTGCAAAGCAAAACTGTTTTATTTTTAAATTTTCTGTTAACAAAGGTTGTATCAAAATTCATTTCTAGGAAATACTCTTATACAACTATATTTTTATAAAAAATAAAGATTTTCATAAGGAGCGATACCTGTTGCAGGATGCCGCGTTTCGAAACTTTATCTTTTTATACCCTATTCCATAGAATGGGTATATTGTATTTGGTGTGGAGTTTGTAACATAGAGAAACAATACCGTTAGGTTTAGAAAAGTATATATATTCTGACTCAGAATCAAAAGCCTAGTCGATTTAGCCATGTCCGTCCGTCCGTCCGTCCGTGTTTATACTCTCTAGAGGTCGCCTCAATTTAATAAAATTAAATTATGTTTTTTTGTACAGTTACGATAAAAGCATATGGCTAAAATTTTTGTTAATTTTCTTCCAATCAAATAAAAATATTTTAGTTTGGGCGTGGCTGACGCCCATTTTTCATACAAAACCATCAATATTGTTTTTATAAAATAACAAATGTTATATTAAAGAGAAAAACATTAAATTTTGTGGGCATTACTTGCACATAAACATCTTGTGTATGAAATCAATAAATTTGATTTTGGGCGTGGCTGACGCCCACTTTTCAATAGAAACTATTAAAAAATTGTTTTTGTAAATAAACGGTATTTATAATGAATCCGCAAGCCAAAATTTTGCGTCTCTTAGTAGAAACTAAATCGTTTGTGTATGAAAAGAAATTTTTGGATTTTGGGCGTGGATTTCGACCACTTTTCATGAAAGAACGAAAAACGTAGTTTTAAAAATTTAAGGTACTTACAATATTCAATTTAAACCTTTTTCCCTTCCGTTCGTTTTATGAAAAATATATTTCTACATTTTCTTTTGTAAATTTTTTCAATACGCCCACTTTTGAAGGCGTGATTTTGATGAAATACCTTTGTTCAGGTAAGATTGTTTAAAAACTACTCGATTCAGCTGTAGTTTTACACATATGCCTAAATACTGATCAAAGCTCAGTTAGTGCTTCAAATTTTTAAGACACGCCCACTTTTAAGGGGCGTTTCCGTCAAAAGTTGTATAAGGCATTAATTTTTTAACGTTTTTTAACTATCGGTCACAGTTTTGAAGTAAAAAGATGAACACTTAGATTTATATTCCTTGGTTACGTAGCAGAGTGTGTTCCAAGAATTGTTAAAAACACCCATAATCGCTATTTCCATTCAAAACCTAATTTTTAAAAATTTAAGTTTTGTCTTGTTTTGTTCAAATCGATCTGCAAGAATAAAATTGAATGTCACTGAGCTCATACCAATTGCCTTGGCGATAAAAAGTCTTAACTTTGGGCGTGGCGCACGCCTTTTGTTTATTTTGTCAGCACTAATTGAACATCACACCACACAAAATTAATGTTATTGAATTTTTTTCTGTCTGCTAAAGAAGAATTTTTTTTCTGAAACTGAAACATCGGCTGGCTACGGGAGGCATACGCATACACATACAAAAATATAGGGAATAGGGTATCCAACAGTTCGTTGCAAACGTACTGTAGCTCTCGCTTATGTTTTTATATTGAATTTCTTCTCCTGAGCCTTTCGGTGAATCCAGGATAGTCCAAAAACGAGATAGGGTGTTTGCTGTGTGCTAGGTGTGATTGTTTAAAACGAAAATTGGTCAGTGTGTCTTGTGAAGTACCCGTTGAAATAAAACTGAATGCACAACTGGGTTGCACGTATGGTTTCGTGCAAAAAAAAAATCGAACATGACATTACGATGATAGAGAAGCCCAAAAAAGTGGTTTTCGCTTTTCGCCATACCGTCCGTCGGTCTGTCTGTGCGGATGTGCGGTTGTGCGGATGTGCGGATGTCCGCTTTTTCACGTCATGCTACAGCCTAAACGGCTTGACAGATTTTCTTCAAACTTGGTATAAAGCAGTTTGAAACTTACCTGAATATTTCTATTAAAATATTGTTTTTGGCTTAAATGGTCGTAACGAAAATCAGGTTTAAACGGCTTAAATGGCCATAAGTTCTCAACGGCTTGATTGAATTGACTCAAACTTTTTTTGGCATCGTTCTTTATAGTGTTCTATAGGATGGCTCTATAAATTTTTCAGTGAAGCCTTTCTAAATGGTAGCTCCCATACAACGAGCCGTTCAGTTTTAGCCAACTTTTTTTTGTTTTTTCTAATTGGCTCAAAAAAGGCTCTAACGATTTTGATTAAACTTTGTGTGTTACATTTCTTCATTGTTCTTAAAGAACTACGTTTTTAGTTTTTGGCAAAAAATGCTAACAACGGAGATCTGGTCTTAACGTAATTTTTTTCAAATGGCCATAAGTTGTCAACGGTTGTTTAGAATTCAAACAAACTTTGTTTGGTCCTTACAACTCCCTGTTAGATGGCATTGCATTTTTTTCAGTTACTCTTTTTTAAATGGTGGCTCCCATACAAAAAGCCACTAGGGTTTTTGCCAAATTATGTAGTTTTTTCTAATTTATTCAAAAAAGATTCTGCCGATTTTTATTAAAGTCTGTATGTTATATATATAGAATGTTTTGAAGAAAACTGCATTTAAGTTTTTGGCTACAAATGATAATAACGGAAATTTGTTTTAACAATTTTATTAATTTGGCCATAAGCGGACATTTATATCATTTATAGCACCCAAAAGATTACATCTAAATTTGATATACTAAAGGTTTCTTAACGTAAAATTCTGTATAACGGGTTTTCGAGTTTTAGCCAAACTTTTTTCAGACATGAGTTCTTCATATTGCTAGAAAACTTTGTTTTCATCGTACTATTGCACCCACAGAGCAAGTACGTGCGACCCAGTTGTGCATTTTTTTTTAAATACAATCAGTCAAACTTTTTTTCTACTTTTGATTTTCGTAAAAACTTAACATTTTTCAAAGCTGATTGTGTCGTATTTGACCAATTAGGGCTTTAGTTTTTTTTTCAAATTTGTTCTTTATTTGAATCTTAATGTTTTTTTTTTTTTTAATAATAATTAGTATAAGGATTCCTGGATTAACAAAGAAACAGTTTGCGTTTGTTTGGTTAACATTTTTGGAGGAATTAATTGCAAAGTATCTTCCTCTTACAAAACAATATTTCCAAAAACGTTAAAAGAGCACATAACAAATGATTGAAATCATTATTTTCTCTCACAAACGCGAATTGAGATTTGAAAACCGTTGTTGTCAGAAAACGTTTTCAATGTTGAAACATGCATGTTGTGTTCTGAATTGATCAGTCAAATGGCTTTGAAAAGGAGATTATAGCTTCTTGCTTATCACCCTACATCAATAAATACAATGGGGACACAGATATAGCGTGTAGTGTAAGTGTACGAATGACACCTCAGAAAGAAAAATTAGAAAAGGAACCTTTTCAAACTTAAGAAATATCAAGAGTTCCAATAGTCGACAACATGACATCGAAAAGCCTTTAAATCTTCAACAGGACACACAATAAAACCTGTCAACAGAAGTGCAAAGGAAAAAAGGGGGTTGATGTATTGGCACATTTGACAAATCAGTAGCTTAAAGAGTAGAATGTCGCAGACGACACAGTTAACGTTCGCAAAACTTCACGGTCCGTAAAAAGAATCTTGAAAAATATCAACTTTATGTTCGTCTAATAACATTAAGAAACCCAACTTTAAAAATAGGTAAATGATGAAACTGGTCGTTGGAAGAAAATAAAAATGAGCATAAAGAATCAGTAAATATATGGAGTCATTCAAACGTGTCTTTTATACTCCTTAAGAGGTTTAAATAAAATGCACGACTTTGCCGATTTTTGAAGTTTACATACAAACAAATGGCTGTCGGTTTAATTTTACGTGATAGCCTTTTTTGCTGCAATAATTGTTGTAAGAAACAATGGAAGATACATTAATTTTTCTCTTCACTTTATAAACAGTTGACAAAACAGTTCACGTGTAGGTAGTGTGCTGCCACTGTCCTCTTATACTAGGACGCATCAGCCGATGGAGTGGAAGAGAGATAGGTGCGTCACAAGTCGATCTTAGAGCGCTTAGGCTGATCATGCCTGTCCAAAATAAGTCAACCGTTACAAAGCTATTCCATTTTACATCCTACAGTATAAGTCAACCGTTACAAACTTTAACTTATTCCATTTTACATCCTACAGTTTTTGACTCTTATTCATTGTTTGTGAATGATTATTTTGTAGGTCTATCTAGAAAAAAAATATTGCAATTTGTTTGAGCAGAGTAGGTAAAAATTGATAATTCTCACCTGAGAAACTTGTTTGAAAAAATGTTATCCAATTGAATCTGTTTCCAAAATTACGAGAAAATCTGATGTGAAAAATCATCGCTTTAAGACTAATTCCGAAAACCCCATTTTATCAGAAGATATATTGTTCTGAATCATTGGGGCAGGTGCCTACCGTCAGTTTTGGGTTAGGAGTAAAAATGAAAACTACCCTTCGGGATACTATCAAATAAATACCATCTACCCAGTTTGAAGAAATTTGGTCTGAACTGAACAGGTGCCCAGACGAAACGAACAAAATTTCAAACCCTTTTTTTCAACTCCCTATATGTTCGTCATGTCATCAAATTTGATCGTTATCTCGAAATATGTCTGTAATATGAATTCATAAACATTGCAAGTAAAATATTCCATCTGACTTTATACCTGTCAACACAATATTTGATTATAAAAAAGTGAAATAAATTGAATTCTTTAAAATAATAGATAGACTATACAGAAAGAATAAAAGTCGGCAATACTGATTCTTTAATATCGCTGATTTTAATCCAAATCGACATAATAATCACTAAATACCAATTTTACCAACAAAAAGTCAGGCAAATGCACTGAATTTGTCATTTTTTACTCCATGAAGTGGTTGTTTCAGTTGAGTTTTTTTTAAAGTTATCTACTATTATTTTTAACAAGCTTATGTTAAAGTACATACATATAAAGTCGAATGAAAATTGCTTGAGGGAACATAGAAAAGGAATCCGAAATTAAAATGATATTCAATGTTTATAAATAAGGATAACTCTTGAGCTATGAAAATTTTAGTTTTGTAGACATAATACAATAAATCTCAAAAAATTTCCAAAAAAACTGTTTTATAAAGATTTATTCTATATGTAGTAAGAAAAAATCAGGCCTTAAGATTATGCACATAGTATCCATTTGAATCTTTTGCTTTGAAGAAATTGCCACACTTTTTAAGTAAAAAATCATCCTTAAAACAATTCAAGATTTTTATTTTTGACTTTCTTTTGAAATTGCAAAAGAAGGTTTATTTTAAAATTTTCAACATAAATCACAAACGTTTCCCAAGTGCGTCACGGTTACAGTGTGGTTTTTTTACAGAATAAAATAACGTAGGTGTACTCATCACCTGCTCACCTACACATTTTGAGATTAGGAGATAACTCATTTTAATTTTATATTATGTAACAAGTTTTAATCTCTACGAAGAGAATTTAATGTGTTTGCAAAGTACTTTTGATGATAACGAAAACAATTTTTTGACATAGTGATGTTGGAATGAAAATGTAATAATACTCACCAAAAACACATACAAACAAAAAAAAAACTCTCGACCTAATGAAAAATCTCTTTTTAATTCCTTGGGGGACTGAAAATCCCTTAAAACAAGATAAACTGGGTTAGTGAGAGATAAAATGTAGTATTTTTGCAAAACCATTGGGAAAAGAATTACGTTTACACATTAACATAATAATATACTTTGAACCAAAAAATATAGACGTATTATACATAATTTTGTGTATTTTTTTGATGTGGCAGCTGCTGAACTATTCCCATTAGGAATATGTTATGCATTTTGCTAAGAAGATTTAACGGGGTTAACATATTTTTGCAAAAGTCGATTAAATTTTTGTGCTAGCTAATCCTTGTAGGTATCTATTAATTATTTTAATTATATTTTCTTTTCAGACCGGCCAGAACGGATGTCCCATCGATGTATATAGAAGAAGACGAATTTAATGATGAGGAAAATCCCAGACCTGCGGATATAAGACACAGTAGAGTTGTCGGACCGAGGAGCAGCACCAGCAGTCATCACTATGTCTCCGAAGGATTTATCCAATATCCGCAACCAAGTCTGAACGGTATTCCATTAGCCTTATACAATAAATTATAGCATTAAAGTAGTTTAGATAGCTATATGGAGCTGGAGTCTTAAATGAATGTTGGCTTTAAATATTATGTGACTGCTGCACACTAGCAGATACTCTTCCATTAATGCTATGCAGTACAAATTACTGTTCACATTTTCAGTTCTTTTTTATGATTTTTTTTTCACTCGTAGTCGCAGTATGGTTTAATCATCATACCCATAGTAGAACGTAGATTTTAGATTTATTTCTTCCTTTTCATGCACATAAACCTATAAAGAGAAGATACTAAATCTGTAGAATGTTTTTTTTTTGCGTTGCACCGGATGTTGCGTTAGATACACACACTAGCATCATCAGCTATATGTAACCATATCACCTGTCCTGCATGAGTTCCAGAAAGGACTGGTGGTAGTGATTTCAATTATCCTTCATGGCAGGTGCTTGACTTTTCATTCAGTTTTTTTTTTTTGCTTTTATTTTATGTTTCATAATGAAGTATCTAATAAGTTTGTTTTTTAATTAAGAATCTGAACAAAAGCTGCTTCTTCTGAGAATGTTGTATGTATCTAAAAAAAATCACTTTTGTTTGGCCAAAAATTTAAGTTTGTTGAAAACAAATATTTAATGATAACTAAAAACATTAAATTCGTATTTTCAGGAATTAATTCTATAAAACGAGCTTTTAAAACAATTAATTTTGCAGTTTCTGTTCTTTAATTTGAGTTTTTGAAAGTAAGTGCAGTCAAAGTGGCTAACAAACAAAAACTGCAATACCTACCTACTAAAATTATTTAGTGTTTGGGAAATTATTTTTCTTAATACACCAACAAAAATAAAAAAAAATTCTATTACATTTCGCTCTTCGTATTACTTCAAAATTTATTTTATTTTCGATCATAAACTCTCAATCAATAGTATAAGGTCATATATTTTGCAATAGATTTTGCGCTCTCTATCTATTCTTGTTGCAATTTATTTACCCGGAAATATTTACTAACTGTGGTACGTATTTCGTCCAAATTGAAGTCTTAGAATTTTAGAGTAAATTAAAAAGGACCGTTGGAATTTCCCAAGATTAAATAAAAAACCACTTAGAAAGGGCATAAAAAGTTGCTTAAATACGCCACATGCAAAAAATTTTAGAAAAATTGAAAAAAATAATGAAGTGTTTGCTTTTTCTGGTTTTTAAACATTTATTAATTATGTTTTTCTACATTCATAATTAGTGTGGCAGCCATTTTTCGATATGACTTCTACAAGACGGTTTGGAATATACAATTATACCAGGGACAGGCATCACAATTCACAAATAGCTTCGATTACAGTGTCCCTGTCTTAAAATTGTCTACCGCCTTCATAAACTTTATACGAGATAGCCATCCCAAAACATTTTTGATTGTGTTTAAGTCCGATGAATTAATGCGGCCAGGGCAAAAATTCCACGTCTTCTGACTGAATCCAACTTTTTACAGTTCTGGAAGTTTGGATAGGGGCATTGTCTTGTTGGAAAATCCAAGGCAGTATTCTCAAAATATTTTT
Source organism: Platycheirus albimanus (assembly GCA_916050605.2). Classification (NCBI taxonomy): domain Eukaryota; kingdom Metazoa; phylum Arthropoda; class Insecta; order Diptera; family Syrphidae; genus Platycheirus; species Platycheirus albimanus. The sequence goes on along the minus strand of OU696696.1, from coordinate 531,884 downwards.
CAATTTGGGAAATGACCGTTCCAGCAATCATTTGGAGTTGTTTCCTTTCAATTTTAAGGACAAACTTCCAATTAGATTGAGGAGTCACTTTCTCTGTATATCCTTCTATATTGTCACCTAGACCCCAAAAGCTTTCCATTTTGATTAAAACTTAGTAGTTTTATGGCATTCTACTGGAATCGGCTTTAAAGTCTTTCAGGCTAACGTCAAAAACATTAAATCTCCTTTTATCGTTGTATTAAAAGAACACGAAACATTTCCGGCACTTAGTATATTTTTTCAGTTTTCTGTAACTCCGCATTGAACCAACAATGTTCACCTCAAAAATTCCGGTTGTAAGGACTCGCTTATTTTTTAAGAAGAAAAAGAGCAATATATTAGGTATATAGTTGCTGACATTGAATTTATCGTATAACCCAAAGAATTTATTTTGAAGGCTCATTAATTTATGTTTGCCATCGCAAAAATAAAAGCATGTAAGTAGACTGACCTAAATTTTTCTGAATTATTATAAAAAAACATCCTTAGATACCTTTTCTTTTCTTCACTTGAAATACAGTGCTATTAAAAAAAAACATTTGCCTATTAATGTTACGAGTAGTTAGGTGCCAGATAAACGGAACAAAATCAAACTTATTTGACCAATAAAAACAATAGCAAATGGCTATCTCAGGAGTAAAAAATTTATTTGAATGTCCTTGGTAGTCCTACATTTCGTTCTCTTTCTTTATATACGTCCCTATGTCCTGTTGCTCCTTTTCAAATGCCTATCTATCGTAAAAGCCTTTATTGTATTTTTTTGTTTTATAAAACCTTTTTTTTCGTAGCATCATACGACTTCAGTTTTTTTAGGTCAGTCCCAAGAGACAATACTCTGGGAGTAGAAAATTTGTTTGCTGTAGGTAGGTGTTTTATTGTTTTGATGGACATTTTGAGGTAAAAAAGGGGCGAATTAAAAAATGCTACCAAATTCATAGACTAATAAAACCCTCCTTTATTTTGCATTGATGGCTTGCGTAATGAGAGTAGATAGCGGTAAAGATTGTGTGACTCTGAGGTTATAGGTGTTTGAGAATAAAAATGAACCTGTAATGAACCTTTTGGATTTTAACAGAGGATGTTGGATTTCGTTCAGCAACAATCCTTACATATTTTGTAGCTGTAGAAGATGCATAAAATTCATATCGTTTTTATTTTTATTTTTATTTTTATTCTTAAAAAAATAAAAGTTTTCTTGTATAACATTGACATCAGTGATTCTTATGGACAGCACTGATTTTAGAATATTGATCCCATTTTTCCAAATATATTTCAACATAGATAAAATAATAATGTCCTCTCCAAGTCCTACTTTGATCCTTGAATCCTGTTTGTTTTGTGTATCCTTTACAGATGGAAATATATATACCTAGCATAATGATCTTAGCAAATAAACTTATGTTATATCGTACTTATACAATATTGAGCTTTCTTACATCTTGTATACAACTGCTAGAGAGAAGCTTAGGTTTTCATAAACAAACTATTTGGAAGTGAGGCAATCTTCCAGTGTAGTTGAAGGAAAGGCCATTTATTTTTAAATTCTTTTAGAATTTAGAACTATTGTAGAATTCTTGTAATCCTTATTTTCTCAAATCAGGCGTTATTACTATCGTGATTGAATAAACATTTATTTCTTTGTTAATTTTAGGAAGGTGGATGCCTGATGTAACATGCGAAAGACTTGACGGTTGCATCTTGTATAGTTTCTGGGAAAACAGTGAAGATTCTTCCTAATTGGATAAATTAATAGTTCTTCAATTGAGAGTACTTTCATGTACTTACTTTAAAATACATTAATCGAATTTCGTCATGAATGAAATGGTAAGGATCGATCCTTTCCTGACTATTACCCACCCATAAGTCCTGTGTTAGTGGAAGCATGTTTTATTCTGTCTCAGTCTGTGTTTTCCCTCTTTACGCCTGTTTTTTATTATTTTGTATTGAATGTTTTAAATGTGCAAAAAAAGGAAATTGTGGAAACAAGAATTTTTCTTGAAAGAAGCATGCCTTAGGGTTGAAATATCATGTATGGATCTTACGTTTCCACATCATTTAATCCACATCATTTTAAATAAAACAATTTTTTCATCTTGTGCATAATTGCTCATAGATTAAGAAATACACAGAGACAACTGCTTCCCCAACAAAGGGCTGAGTTTTGACATGCTGGTTTGCAAAAGTATTATGCTTCTGAAAACAGAAACATAAGAATCACTGCAGAAAGTTCAGGTTTTTTACTCAACAGTTTATTGTATCCTCTAGGTCTGCAATACTCGACAAAATCATCATTTTTGTCATTCAAAAATGCAGGAATTTATTTCGTTTTAGTTTGATATTTAGTTTTGAAAAAATTTAAATAGCAGTTTTTCATAATAAAAATATAGCTTTCTATACAAATGAACAAAGTATTAATTCATTAAATTAAAAATAAAACTTTATATGTGGGTGCCTAATGTTTGTGCTTTTGGAAACAAATATAAAATATAAGGTGTCATAATTGCATTTTTTCGTATTGACTTTGATAAACAATCTATCGTAGATTTAGTTGAAATCATATAAAGTAAATTATGTTTTTTTTAGGTATAGGTATAGAACTTTCAAATGGAATAAAACAAAGATGATTTTTTAAAAATTAACATGAAATTTAAGTATGTACTTTATTCGAAAGATAATCATCTTCTGGCATTATAATTTCAACATGATTTCTGGGATGTAACCGGCCACGGCCGGGTCGGACGTAGTCTACTCTGAAGGTCCAAATTTCGATTTCAATTGTGGCACGAGCTGTGAGACATGTTGCGCATCTTGTTGTAACCACAGCTCCTGCACATCGTGGTTCAATTGATGAACGGAAAAGTCAGTAATCATGGCTCTATAGCGGTCACCATTGACTGTAACGTTTTGGCCAGCATCGTTTTTAAAGGATAACGGACCAATTATTCACGGAAAGAATTTTTAGATCAGATCAAGAAAAATGAGCTGCAAATCACGAAAATCTTATGCAGTTGCTTACCCTAGCTCGGAGTTTTGTAAATTACGACTCCTTGTTCGCAATTTTCAAAATTGAACGAAATGAAGATATTGAGACTCAAAAATAGCAAATTATCACTTTTTTGGGTCAATAATTCGATCCTGAGAAATAAAACATTGCCATCGCGAATCGAAAATTGATCCAAATTTGTATCAATTTTATATTTACTCGATTGTAAATTGCAAAAAGCGAGTCGTAGATTTCCATCTTCTTGTTTTGAATCAAAAATATGTTTTTGAAAAAATAATAAAAAAAAAAGGTAAAGTCGTAAATTGCAACCCCATTTTACTCAATTTGTAACAAATTATATCGCTTTGAGAGAAGCAACGTTTTCTATTTATTGAAAAGCAATTATTATTATTATTGAAAAATTTAACTTTTACTTACTTGGCTGATTCTAGGAATCGAACTCGAAACCCTCTGCATACCAACCTAGCACACATCTACTAGGCCATGGTGATGCATCCAAGTCGGATATCAAAATTAATAATAAGAAGCAACCTGAATATGAGTTACATTTTAGGGGTGTTCTGAATTAAGATTATGTTTTATTGGCGAGAAAAATAAAGTCGTCTTATTTTGAACGTCTAATCTCTAATGTACAATTTTTTGTGACGATCATTTAAATAAAGGGTAAAAATTGTATATATAATGTGTAGTTGAAATTCAACCTTGTAAGCCCTATGTACATAATAGAACTACAAAAAAGGCATTATTGGAGACACAAGCGGGGCGAGGGCCTAATGACTTATATTCTGAACGATTCCTGTATGTGCGTTGATATTCTGGTGGAATATCATTTCCCGCTGAATCCAAATGACTTACAAAGATCCACTTTTAATACAAACCAGATTTATTTTTCGAGGATTTTTCATTTTCCAAAAGAACGGTACCAAAAAAAAAGAAGATAATTATTAGTTGGAGGCAGGGATCGAATTCCGGACCTTCGCCGTAGCCGTCAGCCACACTTGAGTTGATTTTAACACTCAGTGAATGTAAATCACGAAAAATTTTTAGCAAATCCAGATTGGTAAAAAGTATAAATGGAATTATTCCCTTGAAGTAGTAAATTGCGACAAAAAGGTTGTAATTTACTTCGAAGGGCACAAGCTTGAATTATAACTTTTAATTGTAAATCTCAACTTAGGAATTGTTGTAATTTGAGATGAATTGAAAGTTAAATTGCCAATTGTTCTATCAGTTTCGAATCAAAGCGCCGTAATTTACAAAAAAAAAACATGTTTTGTAAATTGCAACTGAATATTTCGCAATTGGTGATTTTTCAATTCTTTCCGTGTTCCGCCAACCCATAAAGCACACCAAACAATCAGTTTTTGTGGATGTAACGATGTCTCAACAATTTCTAGAGGATTATCATCACTTCAAATACGGCAGTTTTGTTTATTGGCGAATCCATTCAACTAAAAGTGAGCTTCATTTCTAAAAAAATTCGCTTATGAAAATTGGGATCAACGGCAATACGTTATTTCGAACAGAACATTGATTTTCAAAATAAATTTATACAATTTGAAAGCGTTATGAAGACGTCAGTCTGTTCATTTGAAAACAAACCAAATTTGAAAAAAATCACTTGACAACTGACAAAAAGGGCCTCCAGTTAAAATAGTGCTGCCAACACTATTTATTAAAAAAAAAAAAAAAAAAAAAAAAAAAAAAAAAATAACCGCAATATAAAGATAACTCTCCCTCAGTCCAAGGATTTTTTCCATTTTGGTTTTGATAAATTTTTTGTCCCGAATAAATGTTCAACAAGTTCAATTTCTATTGGTAATTAAAGCAAATGACAAATAATTTGAAAAAAAACCTTATTGATCTCTTTTTTAAAGTAAATGTGTTATAAAAACGTACTTAGCTTAATTATAATTGCATAACAGTTGCATTTTGACTTTATTTTGTAAAGTTTAAGGCGACGTTTGCACGATTTTTTTTATTTTTTTTTATTTTAGAGGGTTTGTTATAGCTTTTCATGATGATTAGTCACAGCGCAAGCGATATGAAATTAGGGAGTAAGGGAAAGGAGGTGTCCATGAACATTGGTCTTGAATGTTTTTAGATCACATTCGTGTTGTACGGCTAAAGAAAGAATCCCTATTTTTCACGGTACGTCCGAAATTGGGCTCAAGTGTAAACTGATGAGCGTTCCTAGCAAAAAGAGTGTTACGGGGGAAATGTTTAAAAAAGTGAAACGAAGCTGGTTACCTCGAGTCAGCATTTTTTGTAGAAGAACCGGTAAAATAAGGAAAGACATGAAACATTTCGACGATGTTCAAGGAATGGAAATGTTTCCATAATGCTTCTCTCTCCTATCTATTTTAACGCTTCTTTTCTGAACTCTGTCGAGCAGGTGAAGAAAAGTTTGAGAAGCACCTGCCCAGAGATGGGAGTTATACTCAAGTTTAGGGCATATAAACGCTTTGCAAATTGTAGCCAGATCAGAAGGGGTAAAAAAACTTCTTGCATCTATTAAGGAAGTCTAAGCATATTGCAGCATTTTTGGCAATCTCAAGTATATTTGGTCATTTCAACGCAGGTTTGTCACTGATACATACATACCGAGTACTGATAAATTTTCGGCTTTTTTGATGCAAATACCATTCATGGATAATAGGGGGTATGTTAAGCTTTAACGACAAAAGACAGCATTGAGTTTTCGACGCATTAGACTCCACACGATTTCTAATACCCCAGATAACATTGCTGTTTTAATCGAATTTTAATGAGCTTATCATACGGTATCGTTGTAATAACACGTCCGAAGGCGAAGGCCGTGAATTATTAAACGTATATTAAAAGCTGAGGGTTGAGTCGTCAGCAAAACAATTAAATGGATTAGAAATCACAGACAAGAGATTTTTATAAAAATGAGAAAGAGAGTCGGAGACAGAATGGAGCCTGGGGCACACCAGCATTTATTTTGTGAAGATTAGACTTGAAACCGTCTAATACAACTTGAACTGTCCACAAGATAGCTTCTAATCCAACGAATAAGAGTATCATCGATACCAAATGCACGCATTTTGGATAAAAGAGCTTCATACCAAACTCTATCAAATGCCTTTCAAATATCAAACGCAATAATTTTGCTTTTGACAAAGCGACACTAAGATTTGTACCACTGTTTGGTGAGATATGCCATCAGATCACCAGTGGAACGATTGCTGCGAAAGCCGTCCTGCGATCATTTAAAAGCTCCCGTTCTTCGAGATATTTCTTGAGCTGACGATTTATCAGTGTTTCCATGACTTTGGAGAGAAGGGACGTAAATGGTGGTAGGGGTAGGAGGAGGGGGAGGAAGGGTCACATTTTTTAGGGATCATTGATCATTATAATAAGACTTTTCTAAGATATTGCATAAATTATTATGTCTTTATATAAGATTTATTTTAGGTATAAAGCTCCAAACAAGATATTTATCGATTTTCGATCACATCACTTAAATATTTTTCAGATTTAACTTTCATTCATTTCGTTATTGAATTTTAAAATATTTTATACACTTTGTAAATTATTCTTTTATTTTCTTATGTGAATATAGTATTATGTGTGTATATTAGTGTAATCTCATGTTTTTAATTTCTCAATACAATCTTCCAAGTGCCCTTATCTGTCTGCCACCTTCGCTTCGTCGTGGTATAAGACAGGCATGAGGTAGTTGTAGTAGCTAGTCTTTCCTATATTCTCAGGAAATATTAATAGAGTTTTTTTTTAGTTAAAAATACAATTAAAATATAGTAATAATCGATTTGAGAATGTTTCTTGATTTGTTTCCCTGCTATCGATATCATATAACCAATCCCTTGCAACCAAAAAATCAAACTTAAATGGAAGCATTACAGCTGTAAAAGATGTAGCTATATGCTTCATTTGCAGCTTAGGTGCAGTGTCCCGATAAGAACGTCGGATTAAGTAGAAGGCCGAGCTATAATTATAAAATTGTATGAAAGTATTTAAAAAAGATTGTTTTCTGCAATTTTCGATTTCGTCAAAAATTGTCCTATATTTTACTGCTTTCTTTCTTATGAGATGGCTCAAAAATGAGTTGCGAAAAGTAATCACTAGTTCCCGTTTAACTGAACTACCTTGCTTTTGTTCTCCATTTTAAAACTATTTATTGATTTGAAGGGACTATCTAAAATTTCTATAACAACATACATTTTATAGTAGATAAGGCTAAATAAATCAATAAAAATAACATTCACACATAAATTTCTAACATAAATACTGTCCGTCAATTACTGTCCAAACATAAACTGTTGTATAAAAAACAAGAGTTATATTCGGTCTATGCTAAGAACTATCCGCGTTCCATTCCGCCTTGCCTTATATTGGGTCCATGAATGGTGAAATTCATAATTTATTTTTATGTTCAAAGCTCATCATCGCTTTTATGAATCACAATGCGAATGAGGAAAAAATCCTCTACTGAAATGTCGTCCCTTCCTGCGCTAACGCTCCCCTTACACACCACCAAACGAAAAACCTTATAAGCAAGGTTATAAAAAGTTATAAAACATTCGTAGGTTTATATACAAAGTCATTCTAAATGATTTCGGTAAAATGGGCATACAAATACACATTTTATGCATAAAACATTTTCTTTTCTAATAAAAAAAAGCTGTGCTATTTTCGGGTGACTTGCTTGTCTGTTAATTTAAAAATAACTACCATACAAGAGGAGGCATTATCATTCGAAATAGTATCTTTTTGACATAGAAGGACACGACAAACCACTATGCAAGAACATAAAATAGATACAGAGCTATACCATAAGATTTAAATTAAGAAATATCCTAATAAGAAGGAAGAAATTTAGGTTAGAAGAAAATAATATCCTGTTTTTGATATTATAAGTGTGTTGAAAGACTTCTTAACATTGGATTACCACTTTGTTATAGTTGTTGTATCTAAAAGAGGATGTATAAATATCAAAATTTTTAACAATAGCATCACTGTATACTGTTTTGTTTTTAAAATTCTTGAATATATTGCACTCCTTTTGGACATCATGATGTCCTTAAAAGTAAATCAGTTTTAAGATTCAGATCTGTTTTTGAATTGATGTTATAAGAGCTCATCAAATTTTAATAATATCTGCCTACACAAAATATGGAGTTCAATTAACTTAAAGCTTAGAGATCTGCGAAAATTTTGCACTTTCTCACTTGAGTGAGCTGTATTTGATTTGTCACCATATTTTAGAAACACACATTTCAAAACATCATAACGAAATCCTTTTATGTCATCAGCATCAATACGAAATGGGACTGAAAAGTAACTTCGCACAAGGATCAACACAATGTCACTGGTGTAGGTATTGTTCTATCCACCTACAAATGTCATCTACCTTAATCGAGTGTAGATATATACAAGAACAACAACACTCGCCAAACACAAGAACGATTTGTAAATGACAGATATCAATTTTGGACATGTATTCCATTTTAATTATATGTCAATTGTGTTGAGGGAGGTGAACTCTGGGTGAATGGTTATACTCATAATATAAAGGCTTGATTGATGAATGAAATCCAATTTCAAAAATGGAGACAACTTCAATCCTCAAACAAATGTTAAAAAAGTTTATATGCAAAAGCTTCAATAAAAAAAAAATATATTTAACATTTATGTATATTATAGCCAAGTGGAATAATTAAAACAAAATTAATACGCAGAGTAAAAAGGGATACATTTTATTAAATTATTTTGATATGCCCAACAACATTACCGTGGCTTTTACTGTTTCAAAATGCTACAGTTTAATTGAATTTCTTTTTAACAAATTAATCTTTTCACACATAATATAAGGGATAGTTTATGAATACAATAGTGGTTTTAATAGGAGAACCATGATATCCCATTGTTTTTAAACCTAATCGTCCAGGCTGCTTTCTAAAATTACTATTATAAATAGTCGAGAAATGTGTATAGGAAATTACTCGTTGTTTATTTATTAATCCTCAGTAAAATTAATTAGTTAAAGCACAAAAAAGTAATTTACTAAAAGCAAACAACTACAACCTTAACTTAAGGAACATACAGAATAGAATAATATGATTTCTCAAAAATATTTAAATGCTCTAATATGGCATTTAATTGAAAATACAATTTAAGTAATGTACGATTAGTTTCTAGAATTGAACCATGTTGTTCAAAATAATAAAAATTTAAACAAATCGTGCCCATATTTAAACGTCGTCGCTTCGGGTGCATTAAAAACAATGAAAAGGTCAAATTTACCTACAATTGCCCAACAGGATATCACAGAAAACAGTATTCTAAATCTTTAGACTTTCAGAACAACACAATTTTATCGTTTCAAACGTGCGTCGTCGTCTCGACAATCGTACATTTAAATCATTAAACACTATTTCAGAAAAGAAATTTCCTTTCGCACTTATCTAAAGATTTCTTTACAATATATGAAAAAGTTTTCTTAAACAATATAAGGAAAAGCCGTTATTTTTCAAAGATCTCCAATTAAGGAACCTCTCATGAAAACTTGAATTGTTTTACCCTTTGCGTGAACATGTCCTTCACAGTAACAAGCAAATATTTGTCTATACACTTAAACGTGAATGTCGAATGTCATCCGCATCAAGTAGGAGGCATATATCCTACACAAGATGGCGATATATATATTAATTTTACGCCCGCCATATATACGTAATTAAGAGAATAATGTGGCAAGAGTAGAAGACACAAAAGTTCCCATTAAAAAATATATGTATCTACGAGTACATCTACAAAATTCAAACAAAAAGCTCCCAGTATAAACTTAGTTGGCAAACATGATTGAATGAAAGAAAAGTAGGGCGACGCGACGAGGGTAATAATACTTTATTAGGATTTTTCCCTTTTTATGGATTCGTCACATCAATATAATAATTCCATTGAATACAGCATTAGAATGGTTGATTTTATGGTTCGAAATGACGCCATGCAAACTGTACTCACTATAAAAAGGAATAATAAAAGCGAGGCGGAAGTATTTCATCCTCGATAAGAATTTTTGTAACTGCAAAACAACTCAAATAAAACCGAATAATATAATATTGATCATCGGCGCTTTGTCTTTCAGGAGGGTTACACAATGAAATTGCAATTTAGCTTTATTGTAGCAATTTTTTGTCTTTGAAAATCTCTTGGAATTTTGTTTTTGTTCTTATATTTTTATTTAAAAAAGGACAGAATTTGAGTTATTTCGCAGTAAAGGTAGAAGAACTGAAAACTTAATTGTTTTTGAAGATTTGTAATTTAGAGTAAATATAAATATAAATTTTGGAGACTAGTTTAAGTCAGTTTTATAAATGAAGGAATAACAAAAATACGAATTTATAAACTATTGAGTTAATGCATCAATATGTAGTTTGTTCATTATTTATTATTGCATTTAATAAAATACAATGAGACAAGAGTCCACCCACATTATCAAATCACAAGTACCTATGTACGTTCAGTAATTGTGTGTCGGAATCCTTTGTCGTTCCATCGCACTAAACATACGATTCAAAACTGACACGTATCTCATCTACGAAAATTTTTTTCTGATTCAAACAAATGGTTTATTGTTAGCTTATCTTTCTTATCTCATCTTTTTTTTTTTTTTTTGTTACTTCAGAATAAATAAAACAATTCAAACAGATTTTCAAAAAACTAAATTGCAGCAATCATGATAAGTTCAGATTTTTGTATTTCATAAAACCACGTTTGAGTTGGTTTTCATAAAGTCAAATAGATTCTTCGCACCACAAAAAAATAATTTTTCGTTGTTTCACTACAAACTGAACTGAAAAAAGTACATGTGCAGTGAACTGAGTCCTCGGGAAGTATGTTACTTTATCTACCGAAAAACCGGGTTAATAATAAGTAGTGGTTACAAAATCCAATTTATTGAAGTGTGCTTCTATACATAGTTCCCGTGAAAGGTGGGAAAGTCCTCCACTTTCTTTTAGAAACTTAGTACCTACCTTCACTCTTCAAAGCTTGAAAATCTTACAACAATAGTTAAACGAAAAGCTTCAAACAACAGACAGCTATCAGACTCTTTGGTATAATCTTCCTTTGACAAAAGTAATTCTATTCATTGAGGAATACTGTTTCAGTTGTTTTGGGGCGCAAGTTGGACTTTATTTCTTATTATTATGGTTTCCTTAGAATGAAATTACAACCTTGTACTATGGGAACTAAGCCTCATTGTGGATTTATTTTAGTGAACCAATCAATTTCACAGCAATATTTATAAAATTTTATCTATATTTTCTGGCTGATTGGATTAAAGATATCCTACCAGGGTGCAGAATTTGTTTCAAATTATCTTTTAATTTCTAGGGGCTTTTAATGATGTTATAAATGCTCTGATCATCGAATCCTAAAATTTCATAAATTCTATTTTTTTTATGTGGAGACTTTTCTAAAAATATTAATTGATTTTTTAAGATACAACATGTAGCTGCGCTTTAATCCAGCTTTCATATATGTTCAAGCATGTTTATTCTTTTTTTGAGCAAAACAGTATCCTGTTGTGTTAAATTTAAAATTGCTTAATTTTGTTATAATTATCGATGTATTGTATTGTATATGTTCTGTAACTATGTTTTTTACAATTATTTTTAATGAATCGTCCCTTGTTTTAATAATTTTATTCAAAATGTAATCTGTTTTTTACTAACCTACGCATTGACTTATAAATTAACCCTCCCATTTTTTGCCCCTAAAATTTGTTCTATCCAAATCATTTGCAAAGCAGTATATATTGCAGACCCGGATCTGATATTGTCACGGGGAGAAATAGAATTCACCACTCTCGATGGACACTGCAAATAAACATTATATCTAAAAATCTATTTTCCAATGCAGCTATTCTCCGTTATATTCGATAGTATTAGACTGTGTTTGATTTTTAAGGAATAAGATTTAAGGGAAGAAGTCAAAATGCATTTACTGGATGCATATTGTGCTTTTTGTTATTGAATATCAATTTGACGTATACTTTAGCAATATACTTAAAATAAAATGAAAAGTCCAAACAGTTTTTATTATATTTTATTTTCAAACTAACAATGAATTTATATAAACGTGTAAAATAAATCTAATTAAAAAAGAAAAGAAAAAAAAAAAAAAATAATATTAATTAAAATCTATAGACTTTTAGTACATTATTAAGTTATAAATAAAATTGTATAAATTAATAGGTTAAATTTATTTTTAAGAACTGTTGAAGTAGTGTTTTAAAATAAATAAACTATAAAAAAAAACAAACATTTAGTAATCGACAACAGAAAAACAATAATATTATTAATTAACTGATGATGGAATATTACGATTTTTTAATAAAAGTTCAAATTGTGTTTTAAAGTAATGTTATGCTGTAATTATTATTATTAAAAATAAATGAAAATATTGAGTGTTAAGCATAAAGACTAATTAAATTGTAAATCAAATAAAGATACAACATTTTAAAACAGAAACCATTGATGTTTATCTTTCTTAATTTCATAAAGTCAGTTAAATTTGTTAAATTCTGTCTGTTTGCATGTATGGTGGTTTAAGGTAAACAGCTGTATATGTATAATGTATGCTGGAAGCAAAATGGGTAAATAAATGTTGCAGAGAAACGGATCCATTTGTGGTAAGCAATTTTAATGGCGTTTTATTTTTTGAATTTTTATAAGGGAGAAAAAAAATTATGATATTTATTTCATGTCGCTCAATCAATATTTTTGAGTCACTTTTATGTAGGTGTGTAATACTGTAGTACGAGTTTTCACTTTTGAAAGGCTTTTATGTTTTTTGATACACAAAGTGGGTATAAGTAGGTAATTCAATACTATTTAAGAATAATTATTTGAAAACGTATAAAGAGCATGTTTGAAAGTTTGTAAAATAAAAAAAATAAGCGAGATTTTATCGGTAGGTACTTGGAATAAGAAGGCAGTAAGTATTTTTTACTTGCGATTATAGGTACTATAAGGCAAGTTATGGATTCGTGCAGAAAAAAAAATTTGAGATAACAATCAAACATGACATTACGATGATGGAGAAGTCGAAAAAAGTGGGTCTGGGAATTCCGTCCGTCTGTCTGTCTGTCTGTCTGTCTGTCTGTCTGTCTGTCTGTTCGCGCCTCTGGAGGCTGAACGGGTGGGCCGATTTGCTTCAAATTTGGTATTTAGGATTTATTTGGCCGTCCCTCGGAACGTATTTTTACTTGCGATTATAGGTACTATAAGGCAAGTTATGCATTCGTCGAAAAAAAAAGTTTTGAGATAACAATCAAACATGACATTACCATGATAGCGAAGACGAAAAAAGATGGTCTAAAAATTCTGTCCGTCTGTATGTCTGTCTGTCTGTCTGTCTGTCTGTCTGTCTGTATGTATAGACACCTACAGCCCAAACGGGTGGGCCGAATTGCTTCAAACTTGGTATATAGAGTTTTTTAGATATTGTACAGAGGGGAAATTGAAATTTTTTTTTTAGCTCAAAAAGTAACGGTACCTGCCATATAACCGTTACGTTAAAGCTTATTTTTCTCAAAAACGGCTCTAACGATTTTGATTTAAAAAAATCAGTGTTACTTTTTAGATACAACCAATCATATGGCTGGAAAAAAGTTTTAAAAAATGGCTAAGAACGGTACTTTCCATAGGACCGTTTTTTTCGCTTTCGACTATCTCGAAAACGACTCAACTGATTCTTTCGAAATTTCACACATATATAGTTGTAGGTAGCTCAATTTGTACTGCATACCAATATTTCAATAAAATATTTTTTTGTATTTTTAAAAGCATTTTTAAGAAAAAAATTTTAAAAATATATATTTTGAAAACTGCAGATTAAATTTTTTTCTAAAAATTATAAATAAATGTATTTGCTGAATACCTAGGAAATGGCGTTTTTGAATTTTTTTTGAAATTTTTTTTCAAAAAGTTTTTCAAAAAAAACTTTTTTTCTCAAAAACGGCTCCACATATTTTTAAAAATTTATTCTCATAAATTCAAATTTATCCAAGAAATAAAATGGCGTACTCCTTTTTCAGCTCAAATTAGTTTAAGTATTTATTTAAGAATTTTGAAAAATTTATTTTTATCAAAATCTCAAGCCCCTAGACCACTGTCACACATTAGAGCAAGTTCGTGCGACCCAGTCGTGCATTTAATTTTTTATTTTTGCTCTAGGTCCAAAAATAACGGCACCTGCCATACAATCTTGAAGACAAAAATTGATTTTCTCAAAAACGGCTCTAACGATTTTGATAAAACTTTCAGAATGCTATTTTTGCAAGACAATCTATCTTTTGGTTAGGAATTTTTTTTCAAAATTTGTCTATTAACGGTACCTCTCATAGAACCAGTATTTTCAAATCAAATTTTCTCTGTACATTCGATTTCAATAAAATTTTGGCCACAGGAAGTCATTCATTATTTTATTAATATGGCATTTCAAAATTTTCAAAAACTTTGTTTTTTGATTTTTTATAATTTTTTCAAAAAAATTTTTGGTTTTCGAAATATGTTGGAAACGGGTACATTGATTTTTTTTTAAATTATTTTTCAAATGTAAACTACAGATTCCCATATATTTGCATACTCAAATAAATTTCAAAATATTTTTTGAAAAAGTTTTTCAAAAATAACCTTTTTTAAAAAAAAAACTGGTCGAACGATTTTCAATATTTTTTTTTCCTAGATTTACGTATAGCTTTAAAATTTTATTGCATACTTAGTTTTTCCGAGAAAACTCTTAAACTAATTTAAAAAATAAAAGAATTTTCGAAATAATTTAATTTTTTTTAATATCCATATATGCAGCCACTACGCAATTGCTTATCATAAGAGCAAGTTCGTGCGACCCAGTCGTGCATTTTATTATTAATATGATACGGGATTTTAAATTCTTTTCATTATTGGGGCTATGTCCCCTTCTTCTTATTGGGCAATATATTCAACGATGTTTAGTTTAAAAATTAATCACTCATGCATTATACGTTACTCCAAATAAATTTCTAGGCTATTTATATATGTAATATATTTTGCAAGATGTTTATGATATATAGTGATATTGCAATTGAACCAAAAACTTTTTCATTTTATTCATAAGCAAAAATATCATACTTCTAAAACAGTTTTGATGATTAGAGCTGGCAATGTTGAATGGAATTAATGCATACAATTTAGAGTGACGCGTATTTTGTGTATGCCAGACTTGCAGAATAGGTACAGCGTTCTTTCGTAAAGTGTATTTTTTTTTTGTTAAATATAACAGATGATCAAAACTGTCTGTACGTCGTCCAATCAATTTTAATAAAAATTAATTATTTCAATACCTATATGTTTAAAAGTTTTTTTTTTATTTTGAGAAAGTATTTTTACTTAATTAAACTTATCGTGCAAACTTAAATGGATTCAAAACTGTCTATTTTCATTTTTGATTTTATATCATTACTAGCTGACCCACCCGGCTTCGCTCGGTTAGAGAAATCTTAGTTTAATACGGATTAAATGAATTAGAATTTAAAAAAAATATAATTGCAATATTTAAAACTGACAGGAAAAATATTTTTAACCTTAAACCCAAGTGTTGTTAAGAAATATTTAATTTTAAATACCTACAATGATATCGACATTTAAAATCAAAAAGTTTTTTATTTGCGGTATGTAATGTACTACATATAAGGCAAGTTAAGCATTCGTCGAAAAAAAAAGTTTAAAAATAACAATCAAACATGACATTACGATGATAGCGAAGACGAAAAAAGTTGGTCTAAAAATTCTATCCGTCTGTATGTCTGTCTGTATGTATAGACACCTACAGCAGAAAGGGGTGGACCGAATTAATTCAAATTTGGTATGTGTATTGAGTTTTAGGTATTGTACAGAGGGGAAATTAATTTTTTTTTTTAACTCAAAAAATAACGGTACCTGCCATATAACCGTTACGTTAAAGCTTATTTTTTCCAAAACGGCTCTAACGATTTTGATTTTAAAAAAATCAGTGTAGCTTTTTAGGGACGACCGATCATATGGCTGAAAAAAGTCTTAAAAAATGTCTAAGAACGATACATTACTTTCTATAGGACCGTTTTTTTTTTGCATTCGACTATCTTGAAAACGGCTCAACCGCTACTTTCGAAATTTCACATATATACAAAGGTGTAGGTAGCTCACTTTATACTGCATACCAATATTTTCAAAAAATATTTGTGTACTTTTAAAAACATTTAAAAAAAAAATTTTAAAATTAATATTTTGATAACTGCTCATTAAATTTTTTTTTCAAAGATTATAAATGAATGTATTTGCATAAGAGCAAGTTCGAGCGACCCAATCGTGCATTTTATTTTAAAGAACAAAACAAATATATACATATTTAAATATTTATCTGTATATTTAAATATACATATTTAAATATTTATCTGTATATACAACAAAAAAGTGTGTAAATTCTTTTTGTTTGTCGGCGAAAACCTAAAGGTGTTTTATGTTTTGTTGATGCGCCCGGCGGAACTGGAAAAATGTTCTTGATTTTAGCAGCAATACGTACTCAAAGTGGAGTTGCGTTAGCTCTCGCATCTACCGAAATTGCTGCAACACTGTTGGAAGGTGGAAGACCATCACACTGAGCATTGAAGCTTTCGTCAAACCTGCTAATCAACGAAAATCCTGTTTGCAGCATTTCAAAGCAATCAGTCATGGCAAAAGTGGTGATATAGTAAGCGTTTTTCCGAAATCACTTCCCGTGATTCTGAAACCAACAGGGGCGGATGAATAAATCTCATGTCTCAAGGCATCGTTTTTTTTTTCGGTATGTGCAAACCATTCCATTGAGTGTGAATATGCAAGTGTTCTTTGGATTTGCCTGGCATGCCGCCTCATCATTTGAGTTTTAAAGTTGGATCTGTCATCTTAATGCTACGAAACCTTTATGCCCCGAAACTGTGCAACTGATTGTGAAGAAGCTGATGAACAGTGTGATAGTGGCAAGGATTTCGAAAGGACCGTTCAAAGGAGAAGAATGCCAAATTCCGCGAATTTCCTTTTCTTCAACTGATTTGCCGTCAACTATTATAATGTGGCATGTTTCCTAGTTGGGAAACCATCTTCACTCTTCATTTACGCTCCGGAGCAAAAAACAACATGTATTGTGTATCATGCAGCCTTAAACTCAATTCAATCATTTTTCTTATATAATTTATTAATTAATTTTACAATTTTTTAAATGAACCATTTGCATTACTCAAGAGCTTTTTGATAAACAACTTTTTTTTATTTTCGCATTTAATGCATAAATAAACAATAAGGACGGTTTACCCACTCGCCAACGTCCAACATACAGTTGTCCGTGATAACAAATTGGAAAAATGTTTGTCTAAATTCCCCTGCTAACAATATCAATACACCACCAAATAAACGTTGGTTTCCTCGTTAATCTTTTAACGTTCGATTAAGGGCTTCCAATAATTTCTTGTGAACCATCGTGCACTCATCCCAAATGATTATTTTACATTGCTGTAAAATCTTTGCCATTCCAGATGTTTTTGAAATATTACATGTTTGAAATTCATTTACTTGCATGTTCAATGGCAATTTTAATGCAGAGTGAGCTGTTCGACCACCGTCTATCAAAGTTTGCGCAATCCCAGACGACGCAAGCGCTAATGCTATTTTATTTTCAGATCGAATCGTAGCTAAGATCCAAGTTCTGGTTTTAATAAATATTTCGCATTCGGTGTAATATTTCTTCAGTCATTTCATCCCGAATTTGTCCAAAATCGCAGACTACAAACTTATTCCAATTTTATTAAAATTAAATTGATACATTGAAAATAAAAATAATTTTCTATAATTACGGGAAAAATACTTTATGTGTCGACAAAAATGCTAGATCCAAAAGAACCACGCTACCGCTTTACAGAATTTTGACCAAACTTCACAGAAACCTTTGCAGGCATCCTCAGAAGATGCTACCAAAAGATTTGTTAGTATTTTGACAGAATGCAATAAAACTGCAGTTGTGGCAAAATTATTTTACCGAAGTTTGGCCGGAAACCTTCGTCGACATACTCAGAAGACCCTACAAAAAATGTTGTTATTAATATGACGAAATGCACTAAAAATGCATTTAGCGGTTTGCCCTTTACCGAAATTTGACCAATCTTCACAAAAAGACCTTCCTCAATAGGATAGCTAACTTTATAAAAAAACATTAAAAAATTCTGCCCAGCCATTCTCGAGTTTATCGACCCCGAACATAAGGCAACTTATTTTTATATATTAGACTAGCTGACCCACCCGGCTTCGCTCGGCAAGACAAATCTTAGTTTCAAACAGATTAAATGAATTACAATTTAAAAAATATTATTGCAGTATGTATTTAAAAACTGACAGGAAACACATTTTTAACTTAAAACATACATAAGTGTTGTTAAGAAATATTTTATTTTAAATACAATGATATCGATATTTATAATCAAAAAGTTTTTAGGTACTATAAGGCAAGTTATGCATTCGTCTTGAAAAAAAAGTTAAAAATTCTGTCCGTCTGTATGTCTGTCTGTCTGTCTGTATGTATAGACACCTACAGCCCAAACGGGTGGGCCGAATTGCTTCAAACTTGGTATATAGATTTTTTTAGGTATTGTACAGAGGGGAAATTGAAATTTGTTTTAGCTCAAAAAATAACGGTACCTGCCATATTACCGTTACGTTAAAGCTTATTCTTCTCAAAAACGACTCTAACGATTTCGATTTAAAAAATCAGTGTTGCTTTTTAGGTACGACCAATCATATGACTGAAAAAAAAGTTTTAAAAAATGTCTAAGAACGGTACTTTCCATAGGACCGTTTTTTTTGTTTTCGACTATCTCGAAAACGACTCAACCGATTCTTTCGAAATTTCACACATATACACACATATATAGTTATAATTTGTACTGCATTCCAATATTTTTGAAAAATATTTTTTTGTATTTTTAAAAGCATCTAAAAAAAAAATATAAATTAATATTTTGAAAACTGCTTATTAAATTTTTTTTTTTAAATTATAAATAAATGTATTTGCTGAATACCTATGAAATGGTGTGTTTGAATTTTTTTCCACAGATTCTTATAAATTTACTCTCATAAATTCAAATTTATCCAAGAAATAAAACGGTGTACTTTTTTTCTGCTCAAATTAGTTTAAGTATTTATTTAAGAATTTTGAAAATTTTATTTTTATCAAAATCTCAAGAACCTAGACAACTATCACACATTAGGGCATTAGTCCCAGTCGTGCATTTTATTTGTTGATGCGCCCGGCGGAACTGGAAAATTATTCTTGATTAAATTAATATTAGCAGCAATACGTGCTCAAAGTGGAATTGCGTTAGCTCTTGCATCTACAGGAATTGCTGCAACACTGTTGGAAAGTGGAAGAACAGCACACTGAGCACTGAAGCTTTCGTTAAACCTGCGAATCAAAGAAAATCCTGTTTGCAGCATTTCAAACCAATCACTCATGGCAAAAGTGGTCATATAGCAAGCGGATTTCCGAAATCACTTCCCGTGATTCTGAAACCAACAGCGGCGTATGAATAAATCTCATGTCTCAAGGCATCGTTTTTTTCGGTATGTGCAAACCATTCCATTGAGTGTGAATATGCAAGTGTTCTTTGGATTTGCCTGGCATGCCGCCTCATCATTTGAGTTTTAAAGTCGGATCTGTCATCTTAATGCTACGAAACCTTTATGCCCCGAAACTGTGCAATGGAACCCAACTGATTGTGAAGAAGCTGATGAACAATGTGGTAGTGGCAAGGATTTTGAAAGGACCGTTCAAAGGAGAAGAATGCCAAATTCCGCGAATTTCCTTTTCTTCAACTGATTTGCCGTCAGCTATTATAATGTGGCGTGTTTCCTAGGTGGGAAACCATCATCACTCTTCATTTACGCTCCGGAGCAGAAAACAAATTGTTGTGTATCATGCAGCCTTAAACTCAATTCAATCATTTTTCTTATATAATTTATTAATTAATTTAACAATTTTTTAAATGAACCATTTGCATTACTCAAGAGCGTTTTGATAAACAATTTTTTTTATTTTCGCATTGAATGAATAAATAAACAATAAGGACGGTTTACCCACTCGCCCACGTCCAACATAAAGTTGTCCGTGATACAAAATTGGAAAAATATTTCCCTAAATTCCCCTGCTAACAATATCAATACACCACCAAATTAACGTTGGTTTCCTCGTTAATCTTTTAACGTTCGATTAAGGGCTTCCAATAATTTCTTATGAACCATCGTGCACGCATCCCAAATGATTATTTTACATTGCTGTAAAACCTCTGCCATTCCAGATGTTTTTGAAATATTACATGTTTGAAATTCATTTACTTGCATGTTCAATGGCAATTTTAATGCAGAGTGAGCTGTTCGACCACCGTCTAACAAAGTTTGCGCAATCCCGGACGACGCAAGCGCTAATGCTATTTTATTTTCAGATCGAATCGTAGCTAAGATCCAAGTTCTGGTTTGAATAAATATTTCGCATTCGATATAATATTTCTTCAGTCATTTCATCCCGATGATTTGTCCAAAATCGCAGATTACAAACTTATTCCAATTTTATTAAAATTAAATTGACACATTGAAAATAAAAATAATTTTCTATAATTACGGAAAAAAATACTTTATGTGTCGACAAAAATGCTAGATCAAAAAGAACCACGCCACCGCTTTACAGAATTTTGACCAAACTTCTCAGAAACCTTTGCAGGCATCCTCAGAAGATGCTACCAAAAGATTTGTTAGTATTTTGACAGAATGCAATAAAACTGCAGTTGTGGCAAATTATTTTACCGAAGTTTGGCCGGAAACCTTTGTCGACATACTCAGAAGACCCTACAAAAAATGTTGTTATTAAAATGACATAAGGCAATTTATTTTTATATATTAGATAAGCAAATTTAGGAATAAAGAGTAATTGGGACGTTTAAAAATTACTATGATTATTAGTTTAGAAATTATATGAATAATGAATATTTCATGAAACATACAATTAAGAATGTTTCGATAAGTTCGAATTTATTAAGTGTCATTACCTTATAATTAAACATAACAATGCATAATATAAAGCCTTCCTTAAATAAATAATTTTTTTTCTGCTTAAAATAAATTTGACTTCTGCTCGAATTTCACACCGAGAGGATTAAATAATTAAACATAATTGCCAGCTCCGATTTCAATAAAACTTGAATTATAACCCGCTTTACTTTAATATCGTGGAGTCAGAAGCAAACAGAATACGCTTTATTATAAGCAATGAGGATTAATAATATGGAGAAGTATTCATGAGCATGTTTGAAGAAAAAGAGAGGAATATCTCGAATTTTTTTTTTAAACTACTTGAAAACCATACTTTTGTATGGGAAAATCTCTACCTGCTACTGGTTTTTCTATATTATCTATATTATTATGTCTGTCATAATAAGAATTAATGAAACGGTTATTAAAAAAAAAGTAAACCTAGTTGTTTTATGAGCAAAGTATAAAAAACTGTCCTGGAAATCAAAAATTAGAATGAGCAAGAAAAATGAATCAGAAAACTTAAAAGTTAAAGGGATAAGGATTATTTATTTAAACGCAGTTGAGACTTTCTTTTATCTTTTCTAAAAACAAAGTACCAAACACATTTCTGTCATTCTGATATATCCCTATACTGTGCAGATAAATAGACCCAGTCGGATGAAAAAGTCCCTTGTAGTATTCAAGGGAAAATTAATTATTACTTTATTGAATAGAACTCTGTTCTACCGCGTCACAGAATTCGAATAAGAGATTCAGCGTAATTTCTTCTGCAGGCATATTCCACTTTTCTTCCACAAACCACAAGAAGACAAGGTTTCTTTTTACCAAAAAACAAAAAATAAACTTTTTTTTTACTGAACACATCTTTCTTTCACCGTAGTGTCAACTGGGTATACCAGAGAAACTTAAATATGTATATCAATTTTTTGAGAGAGTTAATCAATAATTCGGATAAATTATATAATACTTACAATTTTTAATTTCAAAATAGGGTGAACTCTCTATATTTAGTTGTATTGAAAGCACAGTAAGAAAATTTAATCAAAATCGGGCGAGTTTTGTCTAAAGAAAAATATATATTATATATATATATATATATATATATATATATATATATATATATATATATATATATATATATATATATATATATATATTATAATGCACACGCGCTCAAAGGGTTTCTTATAGCCCTTTTAATGATAAGTCACAGCGCGAGCGATAGGAAGTTAGGAAGGAAGAGAAAGGAGGTGTCGATGAACATTGATCTTGAATGTTTGAAGATCAAAATGGCAAGGAAAAATTGTGCCACGCAATCCATTCCACATTCGTGTTGTACGACTAAAGAAAGAATCTCTATATTTCACGGTACGTCCGAAATTGGGCTCAAGTGTAAACTGATGAGCGTTCCTAGCTAGACGGGTGTTACGGGGGAAATGTTTAAGGGGTGGAACGCAGCTGGCTACCTCGAGTGAGCATTTTTTGTAAAAGAACCTGTAAAATAAGGAAAGACATTTCGACGATGTTCGAGTGACGGAAATGTTTCCATAATGTTTCTCTCTCCTCTCAATTTTAACGCTTTTTTCTGAACTCTGTCGAGCAATTGGAGAAAAGTTTGAGAAGCACCTGCCCAGAGATGGGAGTTATACTCGAGTTTAGGGCGTATAAACGCTTTGTAAATATCTTGATAATAGAAGCTACCATTATAATAAGTATTCATACCAACCAAAAGATACACCATACCAACAAAATACATCCTGGGAATTATATCTTAATCATTTGAACCGTTCGCAAGACAATTAAGAATTTCCTTAGCGGTAATGCCATAATAATGGGTAATATGTATATTCCTACAATACCAAATACTACAACAACAATGCCAACGAATCTATAAAAAAACCCATAAAAATTACAGGAACTTATTGGTTTATATAGTTTTTATATGTGAGAGGGAATATTAAATATAGAGGCGGTGCAGATCAAAATAAAATGTATCAAAAAAATAATAATCAAAAGAAAAGCATTCAATATCGTCAATCATTTCAGTAGGTACCTAATTGATTTTTTAAGAAAAACAGTACTTTTTGTACTTCTCTGCTCTCATATGTTATGACTTGAGGCTTGAAGGAAATTTATTTCCATCCTACTAAATGCTTTGAAGCCCAATTTCAAAATTGAATACCGTTTAAAGATACACTCGTATAAACAAAAACATGTCTACAATTTTGTAAAGTAAACACATTTATTTTATCTTCAACGCATGAATTTGTGTGTGTGCTGGATTTATATGTATTATAATATCTTGAGTTCTAACATTCAAATAAATCCAAACACAACATCCTTAAGCAAACTTCAAGCTTTTATTTATTTCATTTTTATTTCACCATCATATACCGTACATACATAATATATACATAGATCTACAGCTATACATATATGGAAAATAAAGCATCGATAAAAGTTGTGAGGTTCTCATCCCTTGAAATTGCTTGGTAAATGTTGTCATCAAAAGTCCTCAACATAATTATCGTTACCAGGACATGTACAACAGTATGAGAGTATTTCTATTTGTACTAAGATCAATACATCTTGTAAGCATTCTTTGAGCTTATAAGGAAAGGAGTAGAGTATGTATGTAGTTTTATTTTTGTGTTACGAGTATATTGCTGATAGACCATTCCGTTTATTCACTGTGACATCCATTTATTAACCCAAGACTCAGCAATCGGGGATCTGGGCATCAGAAGAGAAAATATCTTTAATCTTCTTTGCGACTGTGACAGTGGCAGGACGCAAAAGCATCTATTTTCTTCCCATCATAATGAAATCTGATAAATGTGAATGTACTTTCGAGTATCTGCAGATATTATACTGCACATGTCATGTTGTGGGAAATTAAAACTCATACATTTTTATTTTAAAGATATTCATCTACATTTGTCACATTATTCGTATTGTGCTTTGCAACAACGTTCCACCTTCAAGAGTATAAAACTCTCAATCTCAACCAGCAACATTAAATGAAAGAGGAGAACAATAAGCAAAATATAAGTGGGATTGTTGATGTCTAGACTTCCAGCAGAACGTAGATACTTTGTATGACAACGGCAAAATCAGCTTAACACCATACTTGAAAAATGGAAACGATTATCTTTCAAGTTGTTTGAAAGGATAAGATAAAAAAAAAGCCCAAAAACATTTCACATTTGCTATTTGTGAAGAACCGTGAATTGTAAAGTGGGTATTCATTAAAATAAAAATATGTATTTACAACGGGGAAAATTGAAGAACAAAAAATATGCTTTACTTTTTTGTTCGCTATAGACTTTGACTAATTTAAAGATAATATTAATTCATCAGAAGCATTCATGCATAGAGAGGAATAAATTTATTATACAGGTATACTTGCGTATGTTAACTATTGATCTTTCATGATAACACCATATTTTTTTAACGGTAGTAAAAGATCTTTTGATTTGGATTTCGCAAAAACACTTTTAATGATTTTACAAAACTGTTGCTTTTCCCAAATCTATATAATAAAATTGTCTTAATTTTTGTTTGCTAAATTAAAAGTTGGTACAAATAAGATTAACACAATTTTTAATGATCATTTAAATAAAGGTAAGAAATTGTATATAATGTGTAGTTGAAATTCAACCTTGTACTCCCTATGTACATAATAGAACTCCAAAAAAAAGGTATTATTGGAGACACAAGCGGGGCCAGGGCCTAATGACTTATATTCTGAACGATTCCTGTATGTGCGTTGATATTCTATTGGAATATCATTTCCCGCTGAATCCGAATGGCTTACAAAGATCCACTTTTAATATTAATCAGATTTATTTTTCGAGGATTTTACATTTCCTCAAAAGAGACAGTATACCAAAAAAAAAAAAGATTATTATTAGTTGGAGGCAGGGATTGAACTCCGGGTCCGGACCTTCGACGTAGCCGTCAGACACACTTGAGTTGATTTTAATACTCAGTGATTGTAAATCACGAAAAAATTTAAGCAAATCCAGATTTTTAAAAAGTATAAATGGAATTATTCCCTTGAAGTAGTAAATTGCGACAAAAAGGTTGTAATTTACTTTGAAGGGCACAAGCTTGAATTATAACTTTTAATTGTAAATCTCAACTTAGAAATTGTTGTAATTTGAGATAAATTGAAAGTTAAATTGCCATATTTTTCTATCAGTTTCGAATCAAAGCGTCGTGATTTACAAAAAAAAACATGTTTTGTAAATTGCAACTGAATATTTTGCAATTGGTGATTTTTCAATACTTTCCGTGTACAAGCTAAAAAGTCGCATAAGGTACAAGAGTGTGCGTTAAGAACCGCATATCCTCGCAACTAATGAGACTGGACACCTTTGTTTTGTTTTTGGTTTTCACAATTATTATTCACAGACTCGAAATTAAAAAAAAAAAAAAAAAATAGCAAATGGGTTTTGGAGGGTAGAACTACGAAACATTTCTCTCTTTATTATTATTCCTCTATGGTTTAGGTTGTACCTAGCACAGTCTACAGACAGACATGTTGAAAACGAATGTTCAAGACTTCAAAATAAGATCAAACATTTTTACCGAGTTCTACTCATTACAAGGTTTTAATGGAGAGGCTGAATTATGGTACGATCAATGGAAACTTATGAAATCAAGCCCAGAAGATATTCAATAACTGGACTTGTGTGATCTTTTGCAAGAAGCAGAAGATTTTTTCCCGGTAATAAAACTTGCTCTTCATATTGCCTTAGCGTTACCCTGCACCACTAGCTCGGTTGAAAGGACTTTCAGCACGTTAAAAAGAGTGAAAACCTGACGGGTAGGGCTCGATATCCCATTTTTTATAATCCCGTTTCTTAAAATCATGCTTTTTATAATCCCGCTTTTTATTCTACCGCTTTTTTTAAATCCCGCTTTTTAAAATCCCGTCTCTTATAATCCCGTTTTTTATAATCCCGTTTTTTATTATGCCGCTTTTGCAATCAAAGGTAGTCGTTTTATTTTAAAAAATCACTCGATTTTTTAAAATAAAACAACTACTTTTGATTGCAAAAGCGGGATAATAAGAAATATAAAATAAATTAAGCAATGAATGATTTTTTTAAATGCATTTTATTTTAACAATAAATATGACAATCTTCAATAAATTCCAAGAAAAAAGTATAAAGTAATGCTCATGATATTCTTCAAAAGGGAACAAAAAAAAAAAAAAAAACTTTAAACCATTAACAATTTTTTTTTATTTTATTAGTTTTAGTGTATATTATAACTTATAAGCAATGCAACGCAAAAAACTGGTTTTCCTCATATATTTTCTGTTTCTCATTTTTTTTTTTTTTTTTTTACTGAGCGTGACTTTTCCATTTTTCAATTTTTCTATTTCAGTTTGCACGAAAATTACTTCCTTCCTCAAATCTACAAACTACAATGAGTTTATACAAGCCAGCACTTTTTTGTCCAACCAAAACTTTCAGTCTGCGATGCCCCGCTTCAGTATATAACCAACATCTTTTTTTTGATAAGACTGTTTTGTAAAAAAAAAACGGGATTAGCGGGATTTGTCTGGATTTTAAAAAGAGGGATTATAATAGATCGGGATTTTGAACAAGCAGGATTTTAGAAGACGGGATTTTAAAAAAAGCATTATTTTTGTATAGGACGGAACCTATAACTTCTACAAGAACCTAAAACTAAATTCCGATCGAAATGAAACGCGTAATCTCTTATCGTTGGGAAAAAGATTAGACTCAAAAAACCCAACGTTTATTAAATATTAAAAATAGCTTTAGCTTGCCGATAGCTGTCCGACCTCTCACAGAGTTGCTTAAAAACTACTAAAAATATACATCTCATTAGCTGGTTCATACGCCTCTATATTCAGCATAGGAGAAGAATATGCTCCTTTCCGTAGAGAGCTTTCATTGTTATACTTGTGTGCGTAGCATACGATACAGTCCCGACGGAAAATGATTATTTTCCCATCAGGTCCTTTTGCCTTTCCTGAGTGCCTATCTCAGCTGGTTTCTGCTAGTAGCCTTTCCTGGATATTTGGTATTAGCTTGCATTATCAGACAATCACCTCTCCGCATCACCTCTCCGCTTCTAGGGAGAGAAAGAGCATTAATAAATGACAAACATAATAATTATTAATTATATCCTGAAAGAAAAGATAATAATTAGTAGTGATATAAAGAATTATATGTTGTTTAATTGAATAGCTATCAGATTGATGACTTATAACTCTTATGTATATACCTCTCTCTGTTACCTTGATTATATTACTTCTCGTCAGCTGAATCCACTGGCAGTACGCAGATTTTCTGTACTGGTCTGCTAAGCTTTCCGACTTCAGTTTGGAGAACAACGGATCGAACTAGTCCATCCTTGCTCTTGATAAGCTCACATATTCGTCCCATGGACCATTGCGCTGGCGGAAAGTTTTCTGACTTGATTATAACTAGCTGACCTGTCCTTAAGCTTTCCTTCTCTCTTCTCCATTTCTTTCGTTGTTGCAACGTAACAAGATACTCCTCCTGCCACCTCTTCCAGAAATGATTAAACATGTTCTGCCTTTCATTCCACAGCTTGACACCTTGCGTCTTTGCTCCTTCAGCTATCGAAAACGGTGGCGGCAATACAATTGGTTCCCCAATTAGAAAATGACCTGGAGT
Organism: Platycheirus albimanus; assembly: GCA_916050605.2. Classification (NCBI taxonomy): domain Eukaryota; kingdom Metazoa; phylum Arthropoda; class Insecta; order Diptera; family Syrphidae; genus Platycheirus; species Platycheirus albimanus. Next base: position 504,039 of record OU696696.1, on the reverse strand, counting down.
TAAAGCTTGGATATCCATCGGATCGTCGCTGAGCGGATGAATAGGACGAGAATTTAGGATTCCCTCGATTCCTATTAACAGAGTCAGGAACTGCTCACCTTCTAGCACTCGTTGGCCTACTATTCTCTTCAAGTGAAATTTCATTGATTTCACAGCTGCTTCATATATCCCACCTTGATGTGGCGCTGCTGGTATCATAAAAATCCAGTCAGTGCCCCGCTGGCTCAATTTGTTGAACATCTCATTCTCGCTCCACTCCTTCCAAGCTCTCTTAATCTCCCTTGCTGCACCAACAAATGATGTACCATTGTCGCTGTACATTCGTTGACAATGTCCTCGCCGACTGACAAACCGATCATAACACGCCAGGAATGATACGGACGTCAGATCACCAACAAGATCGATGTGAACTGCCCGTGTTTTCAAACACACGAATATGGCAACCCATGTTTTTCTGGTAGCTATCTTTTCTCCTTGCCTGTTCAGGATCTTTATCGTAAATGGCCCAGCATAATCAACGCCGGTATGAAGAAACGCCTTTCCAGCTCGCACTCTGTCGGCTGGTAGATCCGACATTAGCTGTTGTTCTAGCTTATAGTTGTAACGTACACAAGTTACACATTTATGTATGTATCTTCTTAGCTCGCTGCGTAGCTTTGGTATCCAATAGCGCTGTCGTATAGCTTGCATCATTATCTGCACGGCACCGTGTTTCGTTTGCCGATGTATGCTGTCAATAATTAACCAAGCTAGTCTCGAATCATGCGGAATAATTACCGGATGTCTCGTTTGATAGTCACCCTCAGCTCGCTCCAATCGCCCTCCAACTCGTAGCATACCTTCATCATCAAAGACTGGTTTGAGTGTGTCGAGTTTGCTATGCTCCGTCAGCTTATTCTCTTTGCGTAGAGATGTGATATCTCTGCCGTATGCTTTCGCTTGAGCTTGCTTTATACAAAATCGCATTGCCGATGCCCTTTCTTCTATTGTTAACATCATAGGTGACACTACACCTCTTTTCGGCCTTGTCACCCTTTCCCCTGCCTTACGCAGTCTTATTCTCGATAGTAATTGATTCATATAATGAAATATGTATCCCAATATGGTATTAGCTTTTTCCAGACTGCCTGCGTAGTCCTCAACTGGTATGAGTGCTTGTTTCCCTGGTATCCATATGCCTAGATCTTTCATCGTCGTCATAGCAATGCAAACATGCATTTCATCAGCTGCCATGGGTGGAATTTCTTTTGTTTTGATATCAGCTGGCCATGCTATTTCCGGATAACACAACCAATCAGGCCCATGCATCCATACTTTGCTCTTCACCAAATCAGCTGGCATCACTCCCCGACTTAACAAGTCAGCAGGATTCTCCTTTGTCCCGACGTGCCTCCACCGTGTAATGTCAGTGTTGGTCTGTATGGACGACACACGATTTGCCACATACACCTTTAAATCCCGCGGAACCTTCTGCAACCAGTGCAGCACTACCATGGAATCGGTCCACATGATATAGTCTAGCTCTCCCCATTCCATTGCCTTGCGTAGCTCTACCATCAACTGTCCCAATAGCTCTGCTGCTGCTAATTCTAAACGCGGTATCGTGACTGCTTTAAGCGGAGCCACCCTTGTCTTTGCCACTACGAGTTTACTGGTTACCTTGCCGTCAGCTGTCTCTGCTCGTAAGTATATAGCTGCCCCATAGGCAGTCATTGAAGCATCTGAAAACCCATGGAGTTGTCCTCTCGCACCCTCTGCCATACCAAGCCATCTATCTATCCGGAACTGCTCCAAATGTATGACCTCTTTCCAGTACGCCATCCATCGTTCCTTTAATTTGAGCGGCACTTCCACATCCCAATCCAGACTCAGTCGCCATATATCCTGTATCAGAACCTTGCCCAAAATGATGACCGGTGCAATGTATCCATTCGGATCATACAGCTGTGCCACACAGCTTAGTATCTTGCGCTTTGTTACTTCGCCAGTTACTGCGGGCGTCTTAACCACAAAAGTAAATTGATCTTCTGCAACCAACCATTGCAGGCCTAGCACAGAGGCTTGCTCCTTGTTGTCAAACGTTACAACCTCATCGTCATTAGCTTGAAGCTTGTTCGATAGCCATTGGCTATTAGATTTCCACTTCCTTAGTTCAAACCCCGCTGTATGCAAAACCTTATCCAAACGACTAGCTAAAGTGAGAGCTTCTTGCTCACTATCGCAGCCTGTTACGCAGTCGTCCATGTAGAAATCATTCCTGATTATCCTTTCCACATCTGGAAACAGCTTGCCTGCATCCTGTCCACATTGTATGAGAGCTCGTACTGCATTATATGCTGATGATGTCATCCCATAGGTGACGACGGTCAGCCAGTATTCGTGCAGGGTTGCATTCGAAGATTCTCTCCAGAATATTCTTTGCAGATCCCATTGCTGTTGAGCTATCTTTACCTGCCGAAACATCATTTTGATGTCGGCGCTGAATCCAATCCGATGTCGTCGGAACCGCATGACGGTTTCAAACAAATCTCTTTGTAGCTTCTCGCCTAGCTGTTGTATTTCATTGAGTGAAATCCCCTTATCCGTTCGACAACTACAGTCGAAAACCACCCTGAACTTTTTTGTGACACAGTGGTGTGGTATATAGTATACCAATTTCCCAGCTGGTGCTTGATAGCTTGCTCTGGTCATATGACCTAAGCTCTCATATTCTCGCATAAAAGCGACATACTTCTCTTTCAATGCTGGATCCCTTTTAAGCTTTCGTTCTAGGTACATAAACCTCCTTAATGCAATAGCTCTTGAATCACCTATATGCTGTACGTCGGGCTTAATGGGAATGGTCACGATAAAGCGCCCATCCGCATCTCGCCTAGCTGTCTCCTTAAAAATATCCTCTACGGCTTGCTCTTCGGGCTTCCTAGTTGTAGAGGAACCTATGCGGTCCATTTCCCACAGCTGCTTTACCAGATCATCCGTATTGTGCAATTCTGAGCACCTCGCTACAATCTCGCTTTCCGCTGTCTCTTGTCCCTTGTGAATCGGGTGAACACCGAACACCACCATACCGAAGTTCGTTTCTAATGTGACCAAACTTCTTATGTTGCGCGGCACCGAACTCACCATAACCTTTGCAAAGAAACCAACCCCCAATAAAATTTCAAATGGGCCTCGTTTCCAATAAGCTGGATCGGCGAACGATACTTGGTTATATCTCCTGACCGGCTGCACATCAATTTGCGGAGTAGGCAAACTCCACTCTATCCCCTTTGGCAAAACCCAAAATGTCTCTTCTATGCCTGTATCTGCTTCGAACCATGGTAGCACCATAGCCTTGAATTGTCGATGTAGCTGAATTGGATTACCATCAATCCCAATAACTTTCCGCGCTAGGGTACTTGTAATCAGGCTTAGCGCTTGCACCACGCTATGTCCTATTAAATTTGGCTGTGCTCCCGAGTCCAATAGAGCCCTGATCGGCCCTGATTGTCTCCCTTGCACCTGAAGTCTAACTGAGACCGTTGGCATGAGTGTAGCAGATATATCACTCGCTGAATCAGATGTGGAATTAAACACATTTAAATACGTATTGATTAAATTTTTATTGTTTTTCATAACCCTTTTTCCATTATGCTTGCCCCCCTTTACTCGGTTACACAGGTTAGCCGAGTATGCTTTCTCTTCTATCTCCCTCCTCCGTTTAGCTGGCACCTCGAGCTCCTGTCAGTCCTCCTTGCGCTTTCGATTGGCCTCCTTGGTATCTTTTTCTTCGACTGCTGCACCTCCCTTGCTGGATGTCGAACACAGGAGGCTATTATGCATTAGTCGGCCCGGGCATCTTGGGCACGGTGACTGAAAACATTCTTCTTTCATATGCCCTTGCTTGAGGCAGTTTTCACATAACCGCCGTACTCGAACAAAGTTCAACCTGCCTCTTATTCCCAGCTGCATAAATCTTTGGCACCGGAATAGCTGGTGGTCCTCTCCGCACATTTCACATCGGCGACCGGCATTGGCCTTCGGCGCTGTCTTCACCATTACAGCCACTGCTCTGGATGCTTGATTATTATTTGCTGTCTGCGGTCTAGCTCTTGCTCCAATTCCTTGCGTTAATCGCATCCCTTGCTCTGCTCTAGCTTGCCCTCCTCCTCGGCCAAACAGCCTTGGCTGCTGGCCTGTAGTTGGCCTTTCGTTGGCGGCAGCATGCCTATCCAAAAATGCCAACATCTCTGTTGTCGTTGGGGTCTCAGATGTCCTCTGCAGCTCCCACTGCCTAGCTGTCTCAGAATCGAGTCTCTCATGTAACATGAAGACGATTATTGCGTCCCAATGCTCGACAGCTATCCCTTGCGCGCGTAGCTGTCTCAGTGTCTCATGCGTCACATTGGACATGAGCTGTATCTCGTCAGCTGTCGGGTTAGCTTGCAACGTTGGTAGCTTGACAAAATTCCTCAATAGCTCATGGGACGTCTGATACCGACGATTGTAGAGCTGGTTTAGTCTCGCCCATGCCTCTTGGTAATTACTCGCCGTCAGCTGCCATTCACCCATCGTCCTGGCTGCCTTGCCAGTTAGCGAATTGTTGAGGTGCTGGAACTTAAATGCCGGCGATATCCTGTCATTTTCGTGGATAGCTGCCACAAACCTGTCATGGAATCCCTGCCATTTCACGAGAGACCCATCAAACTCCCCCCAGGTGTTTCTTATATCCTGGGGATGGGCTGGCACCATCACCTGCACCTCTGCTTGCGGATTAGCTTGCGGCATGACTTGCTGAACCTCTGCTGGCTGCTCTAAATGTCGCAAACGACGACGAAGCGCTCCTTTTACATTATAGTATAACTCTTCAGCTCTCTCCAGTTGCTCCTCTGCCTGAGCTAGCTTTGTGGCTTTGGTTGCCAGAGCTCTGGTGTGGGTAGCAGACAACTGCGCCCAAACCTCCTCCAACCTCTCGAGCCTGATGGCTATCTCCTCTCTGTCAGCTGTCGTGAACCCTTCTGATTGAATGAACTCGTTCAATCTTCCAAGCGCGTTCAAGCTTGCAGTATACTGTTTCTGCTCGGACATATTGCTGCAATAAAAAATGTCAAATTAGATAAAGCTTTGTGGTGGCCTAACTCCTATCTTTCATGAATAGCTATTCTTCTGACAAGTGAACGTGTGTGTTATATATACCTGTCTTTACCAACCATTCAATTAGCTTGTATAGCTAGTCATAGCTGTCACTCTTTACGTTAGCTTCACAATCATCTCATGTTGCTATCGCCTTTTAGTTTTGATTGTAGCTATCGTATTTTATTGTGATTTAGCTATCGCATCTGAATTGGATTTAGCTATCGCATTTGAGTTTTAATTTAGCTATCGCATTTGATTTTTAATTTAATGTAGCTATCGGTTTCTTATCTTTACATTTTTAATGTAGCTGTCGGTTTTTATTAGCTATAGCTTTCCGAAATTATTACCTGCCTACCTACTTGCTCGTCGCGCAGTCCAAATATTCCTCCAGAATTTTTACCAGCAAAACACCCTACCTCAACAAACAAAATAAAGCAAAAATATTTCCCCGTCCGGGAATCCTGCGACCTACTGTACCTGGGTACATAAAATGAGAAATATTTTTTGCGTCTGGGAATATAGCGACTCACTGTACTTGACTATATGTGCGAGCGACTGTGTGGAGACGAAAACCACCACCTCTGCTGTATGCTATGAAAATAAATATATACCACATTTCACCGAATAAACATTTTTTCTGCATTTTGCACTATTTCGCAGCAAAAATTAAACTCTCAAAGAAATCCAGACTGCAGACGAGCTATATCTACATGAAATTAAGATAAAAACTAAACACACTAACACGCTATCGCTCACTTGCCATTAGCTGACATGATTTTCGCTTGGAATATCTTTTCCAACTTTAGCTTGCACACTTTTTAGCTTTCTCAATTTAAGAATATGTTTTTACTCACTTTTTAATATTAATTTATATTGTTTTGATAATTTTATTATTGTTTGTTTTTGTTTTTAATCTACAGAATTGTTTTATGTACTCAGAAAAGAAAAAAAAAAGACTTCTTCACACAAAAATTCTCTCAGACTGAATGAGCTCTCCATACATCAACATCAACCACTTTTCATGTCTTTCTCCTTTCTCGTTGCACCTTTGGTTGTGTACGTTGTTGCTTGTGGTAGCTCGTAGGTATATCATATTATCGCGCAGCTCATGAGCTAACTCGTCTTGCGTTGGCTCGCCGTGAATGTATTTGTGAAACCAGTTTTTATATTGTGTGTGATGTGCAATGGTTTATTTCGCTCTCGCTGTGGCTGCTCGCCTACCTATACCTAGATAAATGCAAATAGGGGAAACAATATATAAATGTATACTTTCGCAGATGTTCGCTTGCTGAATCATCCTCTCGCTTTGCCTTTCGTGTCTGCTTTTTTGTCGCCTATGTAGATGAAACATACATGGCTTGCTCGTTCAGGCATATATTTTTACCGTTTTAGATATAGTTTTTTACATGCCGTTCGCTATTCTTTTACGTGTTTGAATTTGCACGTTGAGTTAATTTCGCACATTGAATTAATTTAGATCGCAATAAGAACAATGGAAATGTGCAATGTTTATCCTTTACCTTTAGCTCACAATTAGAAAATTCACGCACAACACATTCTTAGCTATCACCTTAATTAATTTACACATTTCTCAATTTCTTGATTAGCTCTTTGCTCGCGTACCGACCATAGGAAAACCAGAAACATATCCGGACTCGACACGGACCATAATGTATAGGACGGAACCTATAACTTCTACAAGAACCTAAAACTAAATTCCGATCGAAATGAAACGCGTAATCTTTTATCGTTGGGAAAAAGATTAGACTCAAAAAACCCAACGTTTATTAAATATTAAAAATAGCTTTAGCTTGCCGATAGCTGTCCGACCTCTCACAGAGTTGCTTAAAAACTACTAAAAATATACATCTCATTAGCTGGTTCATACGCCTCTATATTCAGCATAGGAGAAGAATATGCTCCTTTCCGTAGAGAGCTTTCATTGTTATACTTGTGTGCGTAGCATACGATACAATTTTAATACCTTTTTTCGGGATTTTTGAAAAGCGGGATTCCGATACGCTCCCAAACTTGGCTCCGTTCAATCATGGTTGAAACTCGTTTAAATGGTAATAGAATAATCTATAAAAATTTATATGATAAATAGGTGGTTGAATGTTTAAATTTGCAGGTTTATGCATGTTGAGTGTCCACAGGAGATATGTTAAGGAAAATGAAGAAGAAGTTGTAAAAGAAGTTTTGGAAAGATTCGCTCATAAGACCCACGCCGTTTGGCATTAATTTAGAATATATAAAAAATTATATAAACCATAAATATTTTGTGACTTTCACAATGAATAAAGTACCCACTACCCATTCCAAAATCCAAGTTCATTTTATTTGTTTTCAATTTTGAACTGGCTATAAAAATATACTTAGCTACTTGATTCTAAAATCCACGCGTACGAAGTAGCGGGCAAAAGTAACACTACATTTTTTCTAAACACACAAATTATTTAAGGCAAATTACACATTCGTCAGGGTTTGGGTACGATTTGTCGATTTTTAAAATGTCGATTTAAAAAAATACCGACTGATCAAAATATCGACTCTTATAAAGTCAATTTTGAAAATATCGAATCGAAAATAAGTCGACAGTATCAAAGTAAGTAATGTTGACATGCATTCGGCACCGTTGTGCCCTTACTACTTTGATTTAAAAATTCCAATTGTCGATGCAATCCAAAAACAACTACATTTCTTATCATCAGGATAAAAGTAGTTGACATTATTTTTTCATTCGACATTTTCATAGTCTGGATTTTAAACTGTAAACTTTTTTTCTGTCGATCAAACATCAGTCTTCATTTTGGTAGTCAATGATATTTTTAATTTCGAATTTTGTATTCAAACAAAATTTAATTTTTTAGCAAAGTCAAGAAATCCAATGATTTTTTTGAACTCCAAAATTCAATTTTGATGTTATTAAATTAGTTTTTACATAAAAATTTTAAAAATAAACGGTTTTTTGAAGTGAAAACAAAATATTATATTTTGAAACACAAACTCCAGGGATTGTTTTTATTTTTAATTTTGTTGCTTGACTTTGATTATCATAAACTATAGCCCCTTGGCAATTTAAAACGATAAGCAAGTTCGTGTTTTTCAGTCCTTGGTTCCATGTTTAGTGGGTGGCAAAAAGATTCCTAAGCCCCTTTTTGTTTCATCAACGTTAAATTGGGTATGTTTTTTCCTTAAACCAAAGCTTTCATTTTAAAACCGCTACTTACAGCTAATCTCTTTCATTTGGAAAACAATGAGTTCTTCTTAACCTTATGAAAAATATAATAGGTTTATTCGTTTGATTTTTGATGCTCAACTTTATTTTTAAAACCTTCGTTTTCACTAAGGGACGCCGGTAAATGGCGGTTCAGAAAATCCAGATAATTGGTTTGTGGCTAACCACTTAAGAGAATTTGCTACCCAGTTCATGGAACGACTCAACTTTATATACTTAACCATTATCCTGACAACGAACGTACAAAATTTCCAAGAATCCAATTATTGAGAGATAGAATGTTAATGTGTTCTTCATCAATCTGAAATAACCTTAATAAAGGTGTGCTATTTGTGTAGGTAGATATACTTGCTTTATTCTCTATAATTTCATTTATTTTTAGTTTCTTTCGTTACAGGACATTTTATTGAACAACCATATTTATTTTTAGCTATTAATTCTAGAATAAGCAGGAAAATTGTGAAGAGAAATACATACATTAAGACACAATACAATACACAGCCAAAGAACACTGAAAATTAAAATAAACTAAAAGCAAAAAAAAAAAAAAAAAAAAAAAAAAAAAAAAATACGGAAACGGCCATAAAAACATTGAATAAATATAATTTCAGATATCCTTGTGCTTCTCGAGCTCGAGGTAAAAGTTCATCCCTTTGTCTTTCGCCTATTTGCCATTCTAATGAGAAAATCAACATCCATAGTCACTAACTTAACTGTACAACTGGACACAGTATCCTTGGCAGGTGTTCGCTTTATTATATCTGTGCTATACGTACGTACTTATGTGTGTGTGTTGGGTTGATATATATTATATAGTGTATATGTATATGTATGTTTGTGGTTTGTTGTTAGGACGAGCTTGACTTTTCCATACTACAAACTCGATATCCTTATTATGCCAGCTTTATTATTCTTTCATGAAGTTGGCAGTTAGCAGGTTGATAATATACTTTTGTAGAAATCTTGCTGTGTATCTGTATGTAAGTAGTTAAGGATGTCTATTTGTCATCCTTGTCCTGTTTGGGTTTTTTCTGGTCGCATATTTTCTCGCCGCCAGTCCCCACAACGGCCGCCTCACCACAATGGGTGGTAGAATGTTCTTGTTGGTGCTGCTGGTGAATTTGTTGCTTTCCGCCAGACTCTTTAACAGTAAATGTCACATAATAGCGTTTATTGCTATCCAACTTCTCTGAAGGCAGTGATATAAGCTGTTTGTTTTTTCCATGTGACAGCTCAAGGGAGACTTTACTCCCACAATTTGGATTGCTGCTTAAAATTTTGGGTAGATAAAAACTTCCGGCTCCGTTTTTTTTGTAAGGTCCAAAACCAAATTTCGGCATTGTATGATGATTCATCATGGGAACTGTGGGAAAAGCAAAAAGGGAAACAACGATTTTTTAGTACACAAAAGAGATTATGTTTGCTGGGTGAATAATTATTACTTGATTTGTTTAAAAGAGGGACTTTAGCGACGACATTAATCATTCAAATATGACAAATTGATATTAAGGTTTCTGTTTTTTTGCAATGTGTCTACTTATTCTGAAGAACTTTTCTAGCTTCTGCACATTATGTACCCTTGATGAAGATTAATTCAAATACAATATTAGATATCAGAAAAATGTAAAACCAAAAATGCTTTCCCATTAAATGGATCTGCAGATAAGATACGACTTTCAAGGACATGGTGACCAATAGAAGTTCAGAGAGAGATAAATTTCAACGTTTAAGGAAACCTTAAGAATTTTTTTTTTTTAATTTTTTTTTTTTTTTTTTGGTATTTACTTGGATGAGTGATTTGGGATTATATTATGCAGTCTTACTTCGTATACATAGGTTTCATTCAGAAGTAGAACCAAATGTTCTTTTATTCTATCAGCAAGAATGCTATAGATACATTTACATTACATATATCTGTACAAACAATTACACTTATAGAATCGATATCATTTTTGATTAAAAATATTTAGCTAAGCTCAATTTTTGGATAATTTTTGAGTTCAACTATGAATAAAGTGGTGGTAGAGGATGTGTGTCCATTGGCTAAGGATTCATTAATATTATTTTAAGTGTTTGCCGTCAATATCGTATACGCCGTTTTTGAGAAAGTAACAATAAACTTAAATACAGGGTGATTCACGAGCGTTGTGCCAAAAAGCTAGAGCGTGTCGGTTAAGTTGAGACAAGAGGGAGGGGGGGTCTATTCCTCCGTTTAGCCAGGAGGGGCAATTTTCTGAAAAATTGACTTATTTTGTAAAAAAAAATATTAAAAATCAACGGCTTCGTTTGCAACACCGTGTTATACCTTTTTGTAAAGCCAAAAACTTTTTTTTTCATTTCGTTTTTAAATTAAATTGTTTTACCGAATAGTTTAAGAAACATAAATTTTCAAACTCAAAAATTTGAAAAAAAAAAAATTGAAAAATTAATTTTAAAACTAATTTTTTTCAAAATTGTACGTAATTAAGTATAATTTTTGTTCAAAGAATTCAATGCTCCCATTAATCTTTAATCCAACACTGAAAACTGTATGGCTCTACGACTTTTATTGCCAAGGTATTCAAAAATAACCGAACCTACTTCTTCACAAAAACAAGAAAACCTAGCCTTACGGGATGGCACAAGTGATCATTTAGCCAATTTTTTCGTGTTTTTGTGAAGAAGTAGGTTCGGTTATTTTTGAATACCTTTTGGCAACAAAAAGTTGTAGAGCCATACGGTCTTCAGTGTTGGATTAAAGATTAATAAAAGCGTTGAATTCTGAGAACAAAAATTATACTTAATTACGTAAAATTTTGAAAAAAATTAGTTTTAAAATTATTTTTTCAAATTTTTTTTCAAAATTTTGAGTTTGAAAATTTATGTTTTTTGAACTATTCGTTAAAACAATTTAACTTAAAAACAAAATATAAGAAAAAGTTTTTTGCTTTCCAAAAAGGTATAACACGGTGTTGTAAACGAAGCCGTTGATTTTTAATATTTTTTTTAACAAAATAAGTCAATTTTTCAGAAAATTGCCCCTCCTGGCTAAACGGGGGGAATAGACCCCCCCTCCCATACGATTTTTTTCTTGCCTCAACTCAACCTACACGCTCTAGCTTTTTGGCACAACGCTCGTGAATCACCCTGTATATTGGCTTGAATTGAGTGTGTCCTTGTAGGATATATCCTTAAATATAATTTCAAACATATTTTGGAAAGCTTATGACTAGTTAAATATAACTTTTAAGACCAGAGTTCCGTTATTTGCATTTTAAGTCAGAAATTAATTCTATAGAACCTGGTAGATGAAATTTAAGATACCTTACCCAAGTCTAGCCATTTATATATGGGAGCTACAAATGAAAAAATGTCTCAACCCAAGTTTTAGTGAATTCAATCTAACCGTTGACAACTCATGGCTGGCTATTAACGAAAAGACTTGAAAAAAAAAAATAGTTTTTTCAGGATGCTTCAGGTTTGTTAAATAATAGGTTTTATCAAAATGATATGACATGAGATGTTTTATTCGAAAAGCCCTTTATTTGAAAGGTACCAGCTCGAACCATGTATAATTAACAAAATACAAAAAGCTCGATATCACTGGCGGACTATGGTAAGGGTGGGGGGGGGGTTCACCCCGGGCCTCCAGTGTCCGGGGACCTCCAAATCAACCTCCAACAAATTCCTTCATAACTTTTAATTTTTTTAATAATAACACAAAATAGTTATGCGTTGAACGGATGAAGGTTTATTATAAGAAAACTATGTACCTTTACCTACTCATAATAATTTGTGTCATAATGTTTTATATTTCTACCTACTCCTACATCAAGCACGACGCAAAATTTTATGAGGCCCCCAGCCCCAAACCAAAACAAAATTGTACCTATACAAAGGTTCGAAAAAAAACGGCAGCATCAACAAAGTTATGCTACTATTAAGTTCTTAAAGAATAACTCAAGGAAAAAGCAAAAATATTCAATCCGGAATTCAGTTACCCAATTGTTGATTTTCTGTTTTTATAGTAAATGGCTTTTGAAAAATGTACTCATTCTTGAACTCAAAAACTACCTTTCCCCAAAAATTCAGGTAGGTACATTGTTAAGTACTATAGTTTTTTTTTAATATTCAATGCTTTATTCAATTGTGCTAAAACCCAGATACTTTAAGCCTTCCAGTTTTCCTAAAAATCGAAAATAATAAAAACTACTCCTGCTTGTTTTTAGTTAAATAAACCTCAAAGTACTTGTGTTGAAACTGTGTTCGAAGTTTTTAAGTTCAGTTACGGCTTTGAAGGAAATAAACAATATTTTCCAAATTGTTCAAACAAAGTTTATGCTTGAAGCTCCTGATGACGCTTTGGCTATTGCTCTGGACAATTTGGTACAAATTTACGATAAGTTTAATAAAGAACAAGTGTTTGAAGAAATAAAGAGATATCGTAGACATCTTTGTGCAACCGATAAGTGTTGACGTTGCTACAAAATGGACACCCCAAAAAAACGGCAGTTCATTATTAAATGGGAATTCAGCGAATCATTGCCCTGCATATCACTTATTATTCAATATTTTTTGACCATTTGCGTCTCAGTCGCATCATGCGAAAGGAGAAAAGTTTCAAGGGAAATCGATTTCAACTATGTAATTGAGGAGTTCGGGAAAATGCAGGCACGAAAACATATAAAATAAAATACGGGCTATTTACTTAATTTGAAAAAAAAAATATATGGAAAATTCTTGTATTATTTCTTATTGGTTTTAGAGTTTTATTGTAAAAACTTAATTAATTATATTGTATTTCTAAATAACTATGTACAAAGCCATATAGGAAAAAAACAAACATTACAAATCTTTCTATCAGTTTCTTTAAAAAAGATTTTTTGAACAACTTTCCCAAAATATATTTAAAAAATTGTTTCAATACAAGAATACAGAAAAATCTTAAGTTTCCATCATTTCAATTTCAAAAAAACTTAATTATTTTATTTTTAAAAATCGAAAATTAAAGATATCAGAAATTTTGAAATGCAATATTAATTGAATTATAAACGACTTCCTTTTTCGAGAAAATCAAAATTCTTGTTAATGATTGTACAGTAGGTATAATGTATTACATACTTATTAGGTTAAGTTTGGTTTTTAGACATCTACCCATATCCAATATAAGAAAAACGATGTTACATAGTTTTCTTATAAACTTCAAAACGACGTGACTGATTTTCATGAAATTTTCGGGCAATCTTAGGATTGAATCGAGTTTTTTTTTGGTAAAGTAAAGTGCTTTCCATGCTAAGCCGGGTTGCGAGTATTAAATAAAATCTTTGATTTTGTTTTCTATTGGGTAATTATTTTTTTTTGCACTCTACCTGTTGGCTGCTATGCCAAATGCAGATGTGTATTCTTACTTTCCGAGCCTGTACGTGTATTATAAGTTATTTACTATGATTGATGATTTTGTTTTTTCTTAAAAGCTGACTACATTGCAGGTGGCAATGGTACATTGGATGAAGTGATTGATTGCTAACCTAGAGTTGTGGGTTCAAGATCCAACATTGGCAGCAATTTTTCTATATTCCCCCAATTTCAACTGGATGCCACCGGTGGGATTTTTGTGAGATAAGTTACACCTTATTCTCAATCCACTGTAACAACTAAAAAACTTTTTTCCTATCTCTCTATTCCCTCTAACTAGTGCCGTGCAAAAGACCTAAGGTCTTACAGACGTGAAGTCAAAATTATTATTAAAAAAAAATCAGCATTGCCTCCAACAAGCTTAGTCCGCCACTGCTCGATATCCATTTTTCTTTAAACGAATATCCACAAATGAACATCGCCCTGTAAGCGTTCGCTGTTGCTGGAACACACACCAAATACGCCGTGCCGTCGGAAAAAAAACCGCACAACACGGTTTTTTTTTTGAGGATGCATAATGCAAACTTCTTGTAAGTAAAACTTCATGTAAGTTGGTGTAGTCTTACGACTACATCCTATACACCTCAATTTAGCTTGTTAACATTCATCAACAAATGTGCCTCATTTTAACCTTCTTCCAAACGCTGCTAAGCCCCAGTCAGCGAACAAACGGCATTGTCTAGGGTCATGAACTTTGAGCTTCTTGGTCAGTCAGATGTTGTAACGGGTGTAGACTCAAATCCCGAGTTCTTGTGAACGGCGAGGAATCGATTGCTCGGTTTTGCTGCTACTGCCACGAACTGCGGCAAATTTATAGGCCAATTTTTTTTAACATTAGAATATTGGTTGATTGATTTGCCAATCTTAATCGTCCCAAATTTTCAGTTTGCACTAACGGACACTCATTTTGACAATATGATTATATCATTAGGACAGTGGATTAAAGCAAAATGATGAAAATCCCATGGGTGGCATCCAGTTAAAGCTGGAGAAATATCGGTAAATGGATGGCCAGACAGGGGCCCGAACCCACAAATCTGGGTTTGCAACTAAGCATTACATCACCTTTATCATTTTTTTCTCCAACTTAATCAAGCGTAGAAGAATTTCTATTTTAAATAAATTGCTTTAAGTCTTGTCGAACTAAATGCTCATTGCTTTTGTGACATCCCATCTTTTTAATCTCACATATCTTATGAACAGATTCAATAGTTTTTACAAAAATATTCTTTTATTCTTTTTTCTGTCGTAGCTATATGTTTTTTAATCTTACCTGGAATAGAAATATACGTGGCAGTTTCTATTAAAATTTATTAAGACACAAATTCTTATTTAAGAGGAGTGTTCGCAAATGCGAGGCGAAGCATCTTCCTTCTTTCGTTATAGTTTTCTTTGTAAGTAATCAGCTGTAAATCCCTCAAAGATCTCACCGATTATGTTCCACTTTAAATAAAACTAATTTTTGACGTTTAACTATGGCAACCACTTTTTCAAAGATATGTAGGGTAGGTAAGGTGGGTGCGCTCGCTTTGTGACCGAAGGATGATACACAAAACATAAGATGTTTTTAAAAACCCTCTCAGTAATTTCATCTTTGCTTTTTGAGAAACTTGCGGAATGCTTATTTACTCAAGTTATGAAAAACGGAGTCCTCTAAAGGTGCAAAAAAAAAAAAAAAAAAAAAAAAATGGAAGCGGGAACAGCGAAAAGGAAATAATATTAAAATGAAGTCTTCCCTCCATTACTGCCTCTGGATTTATAAGGACTGCCTTCTGAAAGGTAAAGTAGTTCAGTATAGTTACACATAAACCGTCACTCTGCATGTTGTGGGTAAAATTGAAATAGGAGATAGAGCTAGGGGATGTGCACTCAACGATGAAATATTACAATTTTTCACTAAGATATCAACTTTCCCGCGTGTCATCTCGAGAGTTTTATCTTTCTCCATTTCACGTAAATTGAAGATAACTTTATGTTGCACTTAAGTGTGACTTTGAATGAAAAGCTCTCTCTATCTCCATCTCTATAGCTCTATCTCTATCTCTCTCTCTCCATCTTTATGTCCTGTGAAATAGTTAATCTTAGTGTAGCAAATAATCCCGAGAGATTGCTTCCTTCCCCGCCACAGATGCAGATGGTAGCTCGAAGGGTGCAGATGTGTAAAAGACAAGCTTTGACTTGGCACTTTTTCCTTAAATCCGTTTTTAACAAGCTTCAACTTTTATGAAGAAGAACTATTGGTGTCGGTAAGTGTGATGTTTTGAGCAAAATGCAATAAAATCAAGCTCACATAGTTTGTTTTCTCTTGTTTTTCATTGTTTCCAAGAAAACTTGTCATGTGTGATACTTTTTGATTGTTTTTGAAATCAAGCTGAAAGCACATGAAGGACAAAAACACATCCCTGTTGCAAAATGTGATGGCAAAACTTTTCCACGTCTTCGATCTTTTTTTTTTAAAGTTATACGAGAACAAAAAGTGTTCTTTGTTCTCAGATAATAACAGTTAATTTCTTGCTTCAAAGTTAAAAAAAAAAAAAAACTTTATATGTCAATTTATTCGATAAAGAATGACATTTAATTTCTTTTTCTATAGGTACATCAAGTCCTGAGCTACCATATTATTATGAATTTAGTTTTAATCAAGCCTTGTAAAGGTATATCAAGGTCAAGGAGCCATACACAAAACAACATTGCATTATATTAAAAAAAAAAACTAAGAAGCTTATACTGCCATAGGCATGGTGATAGTGTTTGTGAATATATGCATTTCTACAGTTGCATCGCCGTATTGGCTTCTATCAAATAATAAATTGAAATAAAATGGAGATTCAGGGAATCGTCTGAATTGTTTATTTTTCATTCATTTTTATTGGTGTTGCTGTTTGTTCTTTTGTGGGCTTCAGTGCTGAGAGCAGTTTTGCGTATTTCGATGCAACCAAACTTATGGTTTTGCTTTTGTTGAATGCTGTAACTACCACCTTCCTCGAAAATAAAAAAGTGAATAAAGTGAAAATAAAATTCAACCTTAAATAGACTCGTTTAATTGGAGTGCTTGAAGCAGTTATTATTTTTATAGCTGAACAGCAACTCAACCGCAAATATGAATGCCCATAACATATACCTTGTTTTTAACATAATATGTATAGATTACCCCTCTGAAGAACTTTTTACTATTTTGGGATTTATTTTTTATTTTATAGTCCGAAATACCAGATCATCGCATATTTTAATGCAATATTTTTGAGGAAAAACTACAGTTTTAAAGATACACATTGGATTTCATTGCCTTTGCCTTTCCTTGTCATTGCCATTTCATTATACATGCCATCACAAACTCTAAACTACAATGGAGGGAACATCGGGATGCGCTACTTTAAAATAACTTATTCAGCATAATATTTCTTACATCATTCATTAATTTATTTTTAAAATAATTTGCGCTCACTCAAGGTGATCGAATTAATTTAAATTCAAGCGTTTAGAAAAGTTGGATGTAATGGAAGAAAAAGGAGATACCAATGCTGATTAGTCTTAAAATCACAATTTAAGGGAACAATCAAGCCGGATAAAGCATTCCACATTCTTATAGTGCGGCTAAAAAATGAGCCTCCATACTTAATAAATAGTACGTTTAAAATTTGTTTCGAGGGTGAATTGATGGGCATTCTTAGCAAAGTGATTGTTACGGGGAAATTGTTTCATTAGAGGAAACAAGAAATATTACGGCACTTCAAGGGAAATACATGTTTTGGATTCGGTAATGGTTATTTCACATATCAATTTTAAGGCTCATTTCAAATCAAAGATGGTAATGTTATGCTTGATCAACGAAAGAAAGCATTGAGTTTTTGAAGCATTAAACTCCACACGCTTGATAATTCTCCATTGGACATTGATATGGAGGTCGGAATTCAATGTACCACATTCGAAGAACAGGGGTGTGAATCTGGAAACGAATATCGTCAGCAAAACAATTAAGTGAATTTGTAACTTAATCAAGAGATCCATTATAAGGATTAAGAGTAGAGTCGCAGATAGAACGGAACCTTGCATCAAGGCTCACCAATATTTATTTTGTGGATATCAGACTGAAAACCGTCCAAGATAACGTGAATCGAATGTTCCCAAAGGTAACTTCTTATTGATCGAAGAAGGGGTTCGTCTATACAATTTGCACGCTTTTCGATAAAAGAGCTTGATTGGTAAGATAGAAGATCGGTTATTAAAAAGCTTCTTTTTTTAGATTTGACTGAATTGAAATATGACTATTCAAAAGGAAATTATATTATTCCATATTTTTTTTACAACATAATTTTACATAGCTTTAAGAAGGACCAGGTGTTGATTAAAAATAGCAAAAGAATCTGTTATGGCATTCTTAATGTTAACATTATAAAAAAAATCCTTGAGCATGGTGGTTTTTTTTTATAAAAAAAAACATCAAAACTTTTTTGTATGAAACAGTCATATAAAAAAAATAATCATGGAATATGGGAAAACCCAAAAAGATTTTGGTCTCATTCCAAACTTTTAAGTAACAAAACGCAACTGATAGATAAACAGATAAATAGATAAAAGTTTAAATAATGTAAAAGTGGCTTTCAGCAATATTAATATCAAAATAAAGAAAGGGTTCATGAAGTCGGTATTAATGTAATGGTGGACGGAAGAAAAAACTAAAGCTATTCCACATATTTGCTCGAGCCGACTGCGCGCAAATTAAAATAATGAATTTTTGATTTCTTCAAGAAACTTCTTCTCATTAATATGTCATGCATTATATAAATTCGCCGAAACAATTTATAAAACGAGGTACAAAAATTATTTCCTCAGAACACTTTAAATTTTGTTTACATATAATTGCGGAAGTGTATATTTAAACGTGTTCGTTCCACTTGCCAAACTTTAAACAAGCTCGTTATGTCCCATTAAATTCAACATGATCTCAAGGTACACTTTGGAGGAGTACCTTTGTATAGTGATAGATACACAGCCCATTATACAATTTTATACAAATGAAAAATCAACAAAACAGCATAAACACTGCCTCTCAAAATCATCTCATTAAGGCTGAACCAGAAAATGCAGTGCAA
Source organism: Platycheirus albimanus (assembly GCA_916050605.2). Taxonomy (NCBI): domain Eukaryota; kingdom Metazoa; phylum Arthropoda; class Insecta; order Diptera; family Syrphidae; genus Platycheirus; species Platycheirus albimanus. The sequence continues at coordinate 485,199 of OU696696.1, read as the reverse complement.
AAAGCAGCACTCGTGTTTTTTACATTCTTTGAAGAAATAATACTTGAAAAAGACAAATAGACATCCTAATTATAATTTTTTTTTTTTTTTTTAGTTTTCAGTTTTCTTACACCTTTTTCCACAATACCCCTACCATCCCCTGTGAGTTGATGCCCTGTTTCCGTTTTTTCTTCCTTTTTGCAATGTCTATATATTTTAACGCCTTGTGAGTTTTAACTTTTACAAAACAGATATCATAGTTAAAAATGTCCTTTTTAACTTGCCATATAGCCTCTTATTATAAAGGTTAGTTTCAGGATTGGTAAAAAAAGAGCATGAAATTTTATCGTAACAAAAACACAATAATTTAACCACACCTGTAAGGTACATGCAACAATTCGGTATACTTATTTTGACAATTTATATTTTGTTTTTCAAATTGGTAGAAGCTCATTTACTTTCAATTTTCCGAAAATATCTTCCTGTTATATCTATTGATAAAAAAATCTATTTGCGATAAGTTTCGAGGACAGGCATTTATATTTCTAAGTAAATTCAGATTAATCTCATCTCGTTGTCGTTAGAAATATCTTTTCTGGAGAAATCTTAGAAATTCATTTGAATTTGAAAATGGAATTGAAACTATCCAACCTATTTTAATAAGTAAATATCGTATAACTCAGTCTTCTTTTATAATTGCAATTGCAATACTAAGGTTCACTCAAGATAAAAAAGGTATTAAATGCGAATATTGCACTTTATCAAATTTTAATATAAATATATATCTATTTCTTTTTATATGTTACAGATTAAATCTAATTAACCTATGAAAATCCTACACTACACTGCGAAATTAATGAAAAAATATTATATTTTCTACAAAAAAGTACAAGAAAGAAGAATGTGAATATTATTTTTAAGTTTTTTTTTAAATATTTGTATTAAGGTCATTATTAGCTTAAACTCTTTTAAAAAGAACTTAACAATTTGTTTATAACTGTTTCCTATGCTAAATAATTCATTTTAATATTTATTTTTTGATTCAAAAATTAGAAATCCTGTGAAAAATTAAAATTGTTTTTTTTTTATAAAAAAGTCTCAATTAAATGAATTATAAAAAATGGATCTATGTATGTATATTTGAAAACTACAACATTAAGTCATTATTATACTTGCCAAAGCTGTGATGAACCTGCTCCGAAAAACAAAAAAAAACTTGTCTGAATTATACATATATGTATATGTAAATTGTTTCTGAAAAAGTGAAAAAATTTGGAAATTTTTCCATTAAATAAAATGTGGAACTAACTAAAATATCAAAGATAACTTATTCGAAAAAAAAAAAATTGTATCTATTAGAAAAAACCAACATTGTGGAAATAAGTCCGACTCAAAAACTTTAAACTGATTTTCTGAAGAAAAATAACTGTTAAATCTCAATAATTACGACTGACATTTTTTTAAATTATTCGTTAGTATAATATTTAATAACAAATTGTTAAAATAAAAACGGGAGTAAATTCGTCATTTCGTCGATTATCCATTATAATGATTTAGACGTAGTTGAAATCGCTAACAATATTTATATATACCTACCTACTGCCTTAAATGAATACCGTTGTTGTGAAAGTTTTATTTTTCGATAACCATTTTGGCAGATATTCAGATATTAGATGAAATAAGTTGCAGTAATGCAGCGATCCCACTCACAGGGCAATTTTACGATGTAAAGGCCTCTTAACATTTCCTTAACGCACATTTTGAGAGAGCTTTATCACATCGAATTGAAATTGCCATTTTTTAATTAAGTTTCGTGATATTTAATTTATTATTATTTTTTAAGTTTCTTGATAATGAATTGTCGAAAACAAGAGAAAATACCAGCGGTACTAAAAATCAAAAAGGATATTATCATATATTTATATTATATCTTTTATATTATCATTTATTTATTATATTTGTATACCTATTTTTTAAATTTTGTTGCATGTCCATTATGTTGTGTCACATGCTGGAAGTCTATATTTAGCATCGATTTGGAAAAGAAATGGCATTAACAAATTTAACAGTTACTCAAAAGTTTTCTATGTTATATAACTTGCGATTCGAATAAGATTATGAATTATCCTAATTATGAATTATTCCAATTTGATCTGACCTCATAACTTATTCCTTTCTTCTTTGGATACATTTTAGATCTTAAACTCAAAATTAAATTAAAATAAAATAATATAAAACAGAAATATTATGTAGTAACTGAAGAACAGATTTTTAGATATTTTCATTGCATTTACCTAAAAAAAAAAAACTGGGCGGCTTTTTTGATATTACCTATTATATAATGCCTTAGAATTTTTTTTTAGCATACTTTTTCTTAACCTGGACCCTCAATTCTGAGTTTTATAGTTGACTCTAAATTAAAGCAAGCACGTGCTTCCTTAGTAGAGCATTAGTGTACATTTTACATCCTACATATTTGCTAGTATCCCTACTATAGAAATTTGAGGCTGTTGACTTAAAAAAGGACGAGTATAATGTTTTTAAAATATAGACATAATTTTACATAAAGAAACTTACTGTATGCCGCACAGGGAATACCTGTATATGCATGGGCTGCATGCAAGCATCTGTGCGTTTTTGTGGTGCATTGCAATGCTTTTTCATATGCATTGTAGTCCGGACTAAGCCTTCTCTCTGCCTGCAAACACACAGGAAACTGTATCAGGAGATTCATTCTGGTGTGAAAATTCTTACCTCTTCGTAGACATCATTTATGTTTTGAAAATTGAATGTTCCCGGCCTCTGGAGGGTCTTAAGTGTTTCATACAAAAACAGTTCGAAATTCTTAAAAGTGTACTCGCTGAAGGAATATCGCCGGAGAGTAGTACCAGTCTCACCCCCTAAGGCAACGCATGATTTGTGATACTCGTCAACAGCACGCTTCACTAAAACAGCTTCGTTGAGCTTGTTAGAACGAATTTGCAGGCTCTTCAGTTCCAGTAGATGTTGAAATATCTTCCTCTCCATATAATATCTGTGAATGAAGGAAAAGAAATATAGTAAGTAAAAAGTACATCAAGATAATGATATTTGGAGTAAAAAATAAAAAAAAAAAATATGGAAACACACAATTGAAAATACAAAACAAATAAAAAAGTGCTAAGGATATTTTCATAAAATGGCTTCTGTATATTTTTTCCGCTTTTTTCCTTTCTGCATTCAAGGAAACAAATAACAGAGTAAATTGCCATTTTATTTTCTGACAAAGGACAATGGAAATACCCCACTAGGATGTAGTCTCAATGGAAAAGGGAAATGAATGAGCTTGATGCTCAACTTTTGATAGCATTATGTATATTGACTTTTTAAAGGACAATACAAAAAAGTGCAAGTTCATTTCAGCGAGGACTAAAAAGGATGACAGGAAAATGGTTAGTATGCATAAGGTATGCAGACAACTTTTTTTGTTGTGGACATTTTTAAGTTGAGTCTTTATACGCAAAAATTAATATGAATCCATAATGACAGGATCAGTTCTGATGTCTTAGATAATTATTATAGTTTTGGTTTTAATTATATTAGTTTGAAGATTTTAAACCTTTTTTCAAATTTATAAGTAAAACACATTATTTATGAAGCTTTTCGATACTATGAATATAGTGATTCTGAGGGAAGAAACACGCTATTGGAGGAAAAGAAGCGTCTAGAAGCATCAGGAAGTCTTTTGAAACCGTTCCATTGGTGCAAACGACACTTCTGATGATTTTGAGAAGAGAATTTTTCTTCTGGATTTGAAGTCAGAATCTACTCAAGAAGCACATAAAATTCGAAAACAACTCTCAAATGTCACCCATAGATTATATTCATTGGGGAAGGTCTATTCGCATGTAGCAATGCCGAAAGTTTTGGCAATTTCGACACATGTGACTTAGTGTTATCTCAAAATCTAATATTGCGACGAAGTTGAGTGAGTGGTATTTAATACGAGGAACCAGTAAAAATCCCTTAATAAAGCGAATCGAGCTGCGCACACCACTTTGACATAGGCAAAACTTGTGAAACTGATGTGTGGGAGTACTACATTGTGTCAAAATTGAGCAGAAGCGATTTTGCTTGTTCCATTGGTTTGCGCAATAATATTGGTTCTTCGAGTGAAGCTAATGGAAAGTGCTATTAGAACTCCTTTTTTAATAATATTTTATTTATAAAGGGTCAATCATTGTTTGCTTTTAAAAGTAAAGCTTAATAAAACACACCCAGCAATAGGTACATTTTTTTTTTTTTTTTGAAAATTTTATTTCATTATAAAGTTTCGACTTTGCCATTAAGTGTGAAAAACAATCTCATTCAAATAGCTGCCTCGGGAAGATTCGCAGCAAATGATTCGTTGGAGGTAATTTTCAACCACTTATTGTCGATCGGTGTCTCGGTCATTACGTGAGTAATGTTGGTTTGTATGTGCTTGAGTTCGGGGCTAATTTGCGTTAGAACTGTCTTTCGCATAGCCCTACAGAAAAAATTTAACGGCTGCAAATGCCAGGAAATTTATATATTCGGATCATCTGCAACACTAGGACTTGCAGCAGCAATATTTTTGGCTGTGCACCCATTATGTTAATGCACGGGCATTAAGACATCAGTAACGATTCCACTCTTTCAATTTCTTGGCTACGTGGCTACGTTTGAATCACCACTTTTGTAGTGATTTTTAATAATTTTTACGCGTTGTTCAATTGTTAAACGATCCATTAATATAGATGGCAACCAATTAATTAATATTACATGACACTTCAGATGACAGCTGAGTTTGACAGGTTTCAAATGCCAGCGCATCCAACTTGAAACCACAAAAACCTGAATAAGTAATTGTTTTTGACAAATATTGATCTCTTGAATGTTCAATTTAAATTTCAACCAAAAAATTATCCTGCATAAGAGCAAGATCTTGAGATAATATTTGTATTCAATACAAAAAGCTTCAAAAAGTTTCCTTTTGTGATCAGATTGTGATATTTTTTCTTTTCATTCAGGTCCTTAATATAATCTAAATGCTTCTATTATACAGGGTGATTCACCAGCGTTGTGCCAAAAAGCTTGAGCGTGTAGGTTGAGTTGAGACAAGTAAAAAATCGTATGGGAGGGGGGGGTCTATTTCCCTCCGTTTAGCCGGGAGGGGCAATTTTCTGAAAAATTGACTTATTTTGTAAAAAAAATTATTAAAAATCAACGGCTTCGTTTGCAACACCGTGTTATACCTTTCTGGAAAGCCAAAGACTTCTTCTTTCATTTCGTTTTTGAATTAAATTGTTTTAACGAATAGTTAAAAAAAATTAATTTTCAAACTCAAAATTTTGAAAAAAAATTTGAAAAAATAATTTTAAAACTAATTTTTTTCAAAATTTTACGTAATTAAGTGTAATTTTTGTTCTCAGAATTCATTGCTCCAATTAATCTTTAATCCAACACTGAAAACCGTATGGCTTTACGACTTTTGTTGCCAAGGTATTCAAAAATAACCGAACCTACTTCTTCACAAAAACAAGAAAACCTAGCATTACGGGATGGCACAAGTGATCATTTAGCCAATTTTTTCGTGTTTTTGTGAAGAAGTAGGTTCGGTTATTTTTGAATACTTTGGCAACAAAAAGTCGTAAAGCCATACGGTTTTCAGGGTTGGATTAAAGATTAATCGGAGCAATGAATTCTGAGAACAAAATTACACTTAATTACGTAAAATTTTGAAAAAAATTAGTTTTAAAATTATTTTTTCAAATTTTTTTTTCAAAATTTTGAGTTTGAAAATTAATTTTTTTTAAACTATTCGTTAAAACAATTTAATTCAAAAACGAAATGAAAGAAGAAGTCTTTGGCTTTCCAGAAAAGTATAACACGGTGTTGCAAACGAAGCCGTTGATTTTTAATAATTTTTTTTACAAAATAAGTCAATTTTTCAGAAAATTGCCCCTCCCGGCTAAACGGAGGGAAATAGACCCCCCCTCCCACACGATTTTTTACTTGTCTCAACTCAACCTACACGCTCAAGCTTTTTGGCACAACGCTGGTGAATCACCCTGTATATTTGATTTTAAATATGATTAAACGTATAAATTAATAATACTGTTCGTAATCAGGTATGAAGAAAAGAGGATTGATTTCAAGACCTTATTGGTATTGGGAAATGCACAAATTATTGAATAAGTCTTCTTAATCCGAAAGATCGTTTTTGTATCAAATATATCCTTCATTCATAATTCATTTGGTTTTCCCCAGATTAGCGAAAGATTAAAAAAATCGGAAAATGAAACCAAAAAAGGACTTATCAAGCGAGACGGAGCGTATATTATCTCTGCCGTTTTATTGCAGCAATAAGATACGTCAGTATTGTTATAAGCTTACTTACTTTATTGAGTGAGAAGGTTTTCGCCTAAAGAGAACAGTCCGGCTAAATCTACAAGCACTCCGCAGCTTAAATGCAAATTATCTTGCAGTTAAAAATAAAACGCACGACTGGGTCGCACGAACTTGCTCTTATGATAAGCAATTGCTTAGTGGGCTGCATATATGGATTTAAAAAAAAATTTAAATAATTTCGAAAATTCTTTTATTTTTTAAATTAGTTTAAGAGTTTTCTCGGAAAAACAAAGTATACAATAAAATTTCAAAGCTATACGTGAATCTAGGAAAAAAAAATATTGAAAATCGTTCGACCAGTTTTTTTTTAAAAAGGTTATTTTTGAAAAACTTTTCCAAAAAAATTTTTGAAATTTATTTGGGTATGCAAATATATGGAAACCTGTAGTTTACATTTGAAAAAATAATTTAAAAAAAAATCAATACACCCCTTTCCAACATATTTCGAAAACCAAAAAATTTTTTGAAAAAATTATAAAAAATCAAAAAAAAAAGTTTTTGAAAAATTTGAAATGCCATATTAATAAAATTATAAATAACTTCCTGTGGCCAAAATTTTATTGAAATCGAATTTATAGTTTACGAGAAAATTTGATATGAAAATACTGGTTCTATGAGAGGTACCGTTATAAGACAAATTTTGAAAAATATTTTTTAACCAAAAGATAGGTTGTCTTACAAAAATAGCATCCTGAAAGTTTTATCAAAATCGTTAGAGCCGTTTTTGAGAAAATCAATTTTTTTCTTCACGATTGTATGGCAGGTGCCGTTATTTTTGGGCCTAGATCAAAAATAAAAAATACGTTCCGAGGGACGGCCAAATAAATCCTAAATACCAAATTTGAAGCAAATCGGCCCACCCGTTCAGCCTCCAGAGGCGCGAACAGACAGACAGACAGACAGACAGACAGACGGACGGAATTCCCAGACCCACTTTTTTCGACTTCTCCATCATCGTAATGTCATGTGTGATTGTTATCTCGAAATTTTTTTTCTGCACGAATCCATAACTTGCCTTATAGTACCTATAATCGCAAGTAAAAAATAAAACTTGCACAGGATGGTACTTAATTTCTAAGAAAACATTTTTAAGTAAAAAATAAAATAGTGCGATGTGGTTATTCAGTGAATATGAATATTAATTGCTGGAAATAACGAAATGCTAGTAAAAGATCAAAAATCGTTTAATTTTATAAAGTAGATTTGCAAATCTGGCAGAGAGAAAAAAGGAAAAACAAAACTATAATTTTAAACGAGAACCCATTTCGTTTTTGGTTCCTAATTTTCAATCTGTTGATTATTGTTATATAAAATTTTAGAAAAACAATTTTTTAAATTGAATTTTCATGAGAATATGCAAAGTTTTTTGCTTTATTTATTCAGCCAGCTAACGCATTATTTTATCGGTAAATATAAATGATAATTTTTCTAAAAATATTCCTAAAATTAAGAGGTTCTGCGCGCTTCACAATTAATAAGAGACAAACACATCAATTTAAATCCAACTTAATATAAGCTTTTCATGAACAAATGAAATGAAATGTCCTTACTTCAGTTTAATTTCAACTGAAAGGTTCAGCCTTCGAGCGTGTGCATTTGTGCAATGATACTTTTAAGCAAAGCCGCCGCCGCATTCGATAAACCCAAATTTTCAAACGCATTCATATCCATTGGGAATCAAATGGTTTGGGTAGACATTTTAGTTTAATACAGGAACAGGAAACTAGTTCGATTTGTTCCAAATGGGTGTTGCTTTGAGTCGAAAAAAAAGAATATATCAAATCAGATGAAGAGGGAGCAGGAGGCAGGAAGTAGGTTTTGCAAATCCCCACACGAACAATACCGATACCGATAGACAATCTGAATCAATTCGGGAATATTATTCCCACAATTTAAAATTAATCAGACTTTATTAGCTTGGCTGTAATTTTGCTTTGCTTTGTGTACGAGTTAGGACAACTACAACAGTCATAGCCAGCATTCCAGCTGTTCATCCAATTGTGGAATTTAGGTAAGTAAAGGGTTACGTAACGTTACGATTTTGGGAATTGATTTTAATTAATACTCATCCATAACAGTAGCGTTGCAAATTATTATTTGGCTTCACACACAACGTGCTATACATACATACATTCGTTGTAAATCGACCCGGAATGCGTACACAGGTGAAAATATGCGATTGCAAGCAATTTATAGAATCGACAAACAAAATTACAGAAGTTCGTGAACTTAGTCAATAAAATGAACACTTTATACATTAGCGTAATAGGGCTCTGAGTCAGAATTTTGGCAAGGCATAGTTCAGCATTTGGCCACAAAATAATTAAACGGTAGATGAGTGGCTGCATAGGCACAAATATAAGAGGTAATTAATAATAATTAAAATTTTATGCTTACTCAGCAGGACATTTTAACCAAGAGGTTAGAATTTCCAAGGACCCTTCGTTCAGGAGAAATCAAATCATGAATACTTTGTTTGTCTTCTAAGGAAAACTCAATGCCTTAACTTGTGATTTTTATCTATTATTTGTAGTATAAAAGTACGAAACATGTTTTTATTTCACTTCAATTAAAAAAGTCTTCGTTTGTAGAATAAATAAAATGAACGACTTGGAAGCACGCATTAGCTCCGTGGGTGCAATAGAAGGATGATCATTTTGTCTACAACTCTTTATTGTATTAAATAAACAAAGAAGTTCATATTATTTGTCTCGCGTTTTGACCGCTTTGGCAGTGTTATAAGATACGTCACTTTTTCCCGTTACTTCGGTATACATAATACATATAGGTACTAAGACATCTAATGGAATGTTTGTATACCGATGTCTAGTCAATTACTGGTATTTTTACCAAAAAACTAAGAACTCAGTCATCATTGAAATACTGACAAAACAATATCTACAAAGGAAATCAAAATTTCTTAAGCCATTTTTGAGAAACTTTGTTAAAACTTAAAACTGAAAGATATAGATACATTTATATGGGAGCTGAGGCTAAGAAATATTTAATCTTAAAAACGTTTCTGCCATCTTGTGGGTGCTATGAACGATATACAGTGCCGTTCGAGAAATGTTGGTCATATATTTTACTACCATTTTTGGTTGCAGTTCTTGACACTTGCACTAGGTAGGTAGATATTGTTCAAATAGTGCGCACAAGTCGATGTCGTTATGAAAAAGGGGTGCAATTAGCTCGTGTAAGCAGCACGAAATGAAACCAAGTTATAAGTAGAAAAAAATAGGAAAAGTCAGTTCGGAGTAGAAAGTTTATATTTTGTGTCGGTCACGTCTTAATTTGACAACCCTTACTTACTTACTTAAGGTGGCGCAGACAGTCCATTGTGGACCACGGCCTCAACCAACAATCCTCGCCAGCTAGACCGGTCCCTAGCCAGTGGCCTCCAGTTGCGCACACCAAGTTGGTTGAGGTCGTTTACCACTTGATCGCGCCACCTTAGATGGGGTCTTCCAGAACTGCGTCGGCCCTCCGGGTTGGAATTGAAGACTCGTCGGGCAGGAGCGTTTTCGTCCATACGCTCCACATGGCCCAGCCATCTAAGCCGCTGAATTTTCAGCTTCTTAACCAAGTCAATGTCGCTGTATAGCCCGTACAGTTCGTCATTGAATCTTCTCCTCCATACTCCATTGATACATACAGGCCCGAATATCACCCGAAGAATCTTTCTCTCAAAGCACCCCAGCCTGTATTCATCCGATTGTGTAAGTGTCCACGCTTCTGCCCCATACAGCAGGACTGGGATGATAAGGGTCTTGTATAGTGTCTCCTTGGTCCTTTGAGAGAGGCCTTTACTACTAAGATGCCTTCTTAGCCCGAAGAAACAGCGATTGGCAAGAGTGATTCTTCGACTGATCTCTTCACTGATGTTGTTCTGAGAGGTTATAGTGGAACCCAAATAGACAAAGTCCTTGACAACCTCAAAGTTATATCTGTCCATTGTGACGTTTTGTCCGAACCTACGGTGATGATCTACTTCACCTGAGGACAGCATAATATACTTTGTTTTATCTTCATTTACAGCCAGACCCATTCGAGCCGCTTCCACTTCAATACTTGCGAATGCTCCACTGACAGCGCGCTTCGTTCTTCCAATAATGTCAATATCATCAGCATAGCCAAGTAATTGAACGGATCTAAAAAAAAATCGTACCGCTGGTGTTGACATGCGAGTTGCGTACGATTGCCTCAAGAATGATGTTGAAGAGGTTACATGACAGCGCGTCACCCTGTCGTAAGCCTTTCTCGACATTAAATGAGTCGGTGGTGTTCTTACCAACCTTGACGGAGCAGCGCGAGTTCTCCATAGTCATCCTGCACAATCGAACGAGTTTGGCAGGGATGCCATGAAGTGACATGGCTCTTTATAGCTCGTTCCTGTTGACGCTGTCATAGGTGACTTTAAAATCGATAAAGAGGTGGTGAGTATCGATCTGGAATTCTTGGGTCTTTTCCAAAATCTGCCGAAGTGTGAAAATTTGGTCAACGGTTGACTTACCGGGCCTGAAACCACACTGATAGGGGCCAATCAGTTCACGTGCGAAAGGGTTCAGACGTTCACACAGAATGGCCGACAAGATTTTATAAGCGACATTTAGGAGACTTATACCTCTGTAGTTGGCGCAGCTTAGAGTATCTCCTTTCTTGTGGATAGGGCACACAATGCTGAGGTTCCATTCGTCAGGTATACTTTCATCCGACCAGATTGTACAGATGAGTTGGTGTATGCTCCTCACCAAGTCATCTCCCGCTGCTTTGAAGAGTTCAGCCGTAAGGCCATCAGCTCCAGCAGCCTTGTTGGACTTTAGTTTAGATATTGCTATCCGAACTTCTTCTTGGTCGGGAGGACGGAAATTTTGTTCATCATCATCCAAATCGAATGGATCATTCTGCCTGACAGCGATTAGTTGGTTGTCTTCGCCGTTTAACAGTCTGCAGAAGTGTTCTTTCCAAATTCTCAGCACCGATTGTGTATCTACAACGACATTCCCACCCTCGTCTCTACATGCTTCCGCTCGGGCTTTGTAACCCTTGGACGAATGCTTTACCCTTTGGTAGAACTTTCGAACATTGCTTCTGCCGTAGCACCCCTCAATAGATTCAACCATTCGTTTTTCCAGTTCTCTTTTTTTTTTCTGAAAAGCCGATGTTCCTCTTTCCTCTTTTGCTGGTACACCGCACGGAAAGCGCTCTTGGCAGCTCTAGTTCTGGCATTCAGAACTGCATGATAGGCTTCGTCTTTGGCCAAGTGTGCGAGCCTGCACTCATCATCAAACCAGGTGTTTCGTTGTGGTCGCCTAATGAAACCCAAAACATCCGTGGCAGCGGTTTTGATGGCCATTTTGCAATGTTGCCACTGGGCCTCTGGGTTTGGCGCAGGCGCCGGGCTTGTCAAGAGATAAGAGGAGACATGATAGGCAAAGGTTGTGGCGGTCTCTTGCGATTGTAACTTAGCAACATCAAACTTTCGCACAGTGGATGTTCGGTTCTGCGGTCTGGTGGAGATCCGCATTCGCACTTTAGCTACAACAAGGTAGTGGTCCGAGTCTATGTTGCCCCCTCGGAAAGTGCGGACATCCATGACACTGGACGCATGTCTGCTATCAATCGCAATGTGATCAATTTGGTTGACGGTATTTTGATCAGGAGACCGCCAGGTCCCCTTGTGAATATTGAGGTGTGGGAAGTATGTGCTAGCTAAGATGACACTTTGACAACCCATCACATTGAAATTTTCAAAGATTTAACGTTGCTCAACAAATTGTGATATGAAGTTTAAAAAAAAAAATCGTGAAACCGGGACTACCAGAAGAAAGAAAGGTTTACGGAGGTCAAAAAATACGACGAGAGTAGAAGAAGACCTAATACTCGTCATGTTGCGTATCAGGTATCATCAATGTACTAAATCCGTGTATTCCAATGATTCTAATGGATTCAAACGTCTGTAGAGAGTCACAATCAAATCAATTTAAGGTAGTTAAAAGTGCACCGGGCTCAAAATATTACAAAACTATGGATAGATATCTTAAGTTGTCTACTAGTTACTCTGGCTCTTACATTATATAGATAGATAATAGGTTATATCACTTCGAATGTAAAATATATTAAATAATTTTAAGTCATTCAAAGCACCTCCGATTCAACGTTTACTATGCGGAACCCTAAGGTACGAAGAGCTATTATATTGGATGATATAAAAAGTGTGTTAATAAGAACATGTTCAAACTATTTATCAGCTGATTTACCAAGCTTGAATGATTATATCAAGAAAGTTTTTCTGAAATGTATATATTCATATATATTGCTCCTTTTTTCCTGAAACCCAAATTTAAAGCAGATAATACACATCGCAATTTGCAACTATGAAATTTACATTAAGGAGGACATTAATAGCGTTGCTGCACATGGCTGTATAAATTCATGCGAATTCAGAACAATCGATGCATACCCCAACAGACAGTCATGCGAACACTGTATTAAAAAGCTCTTCACACTCGTATATCTTCTCAGTCACCACACCGCAACGCTCTAAAAAAAATGGATCCATAAAGTTCACAGCACCACAGATTACATATTATATACATACTATCTGTATATAAACATAAATGTATAACTGTACATAAGAAAGACAGTCTTATCCAACATTATGGTACGGGCACCACAACCTGAACGAGATTCCTTCATTCGCCAAATTCGCTGTGAATTTTTATAGGGTTATTGCTAAAAATCATCACCGTCATTATATACTGGGAGCTGGGACTGGTAGCTGGGACTGGGAGTCCTGGCTCAGACACACTCTGTCGTCCTGTACAGTGTTATTACTCTTATTACTTGAGCAGTCTTTCCCTCAATAATGTAGTAGAACTGCAAAGTGGGTGGTTAACCGGATGTTTATTTAAAAATCGATTTAAATTTCCTGTAACCTATCATCTTCATCTTCTTCAGAACTTCAGCTTGAGTCAGATGATGCGGTGCGATGGTGACATTATTTAAAATAGCGTCAAATGAGATTAACAGCAGATTGACCCATGACTGGGTGGAAAATAAGAACTCTGAACGAACCCAAAGGACTTAACACTTAAGAAATCTCACTTGTACTTGAATATTATTTTCGAACTCAAGCATAGATTTGAATTGAATTATCGAAGATTGGAATTTTCTTATTTGCAAGATTCGATAAAAAAAATTGTTTGTCAATTAGAGGGGTGTATCATTCACCATTTGTAAGAATTGACAATTCCTAGGAACAAGTATATTTGTTTTTGATTAAAATTAAATCAATCATTTGGAGTATAAATAATAAGCAAATTTGGTATGAATTTTTGCTCTCAATTTTTTAGATTCCTATATGAAACTGGATTTTCGATGGATTTCTCAACATGATTGGTGGCAATGGTGCAGTGGATGTAGTGCTTGGTTGCCAGCTTGGACAGCAATTTTCAATACGCCCCCAGCTTCAACCGGATGCCAATTATGTGATTATCGTGAGCTAAATATCACCTCATTCTCAATCCATTGGAACAATAAAATTTCTTTTCTATCTTTTCTTTTCCTTCTAACTAATGCCGTGCAATTTGCACTCAAAAAACCTTGGGTCTTACAGGCATATATGTACGTATGTACATTGTACAAGTTCAAATTATTTTGATTGTGATAAAAACATACTTATTTAAACCTGTGTTAACTTGACACTATTCATTTTGGACAAAAGCAAACATTTTGAACAGAGCTTTGGTGAAGAGCAAGTATTAAAGATAAATTAGAACTTTTTTCATTTCTAAAAAAGAAACCGAAACAAACATTACTGCTCAATGGCAGCGACATTAGATGTGAACATTCTACCCTGGACCAAGATGTGAGAAGAGTATACAAAATCAAAATAAATACGTACTTTATTTATCTTATAACATGAACATGAACACGCATCATATTTTTCTTCTCCAACTTTTTAATTTTTGGATATACCTACATAGAATTAAAAACGGTTCAATAATTTTTTTTTTATTCATTGACGATTCTATAAATTCGTATACTCCAAAAAATTGTTGTTCGTTCTCCAAGTTTTTTTTAGAAAAATTCGTTTTTATAGGAAAACTGGTCGAAAAATGGTGTCTTAAAAAAATATAAAACAGGAAAACAAATCAGGTGGCTTTACTTCATCCCCAAAGTGTTTTAGCTAGTGTTTAAAAAAAATTCATATATGATTTTTATTTTTCCATCGGAGATAATTCTAGCGACCCAGCTTGCACAAAAGCTATTGATGTCTTTTTTCGTTGTTCGTTGCGGAAGTTACAGTAAATAAATTAATTATTCAGGAATTCAGTAAGATCGCTATATAAACATTCATTATTATCTATTAAATAAATTAGGAAGCATCACTTCCATTATTTTGAAATTTGATGTTATAAATATGAATTTTAGTCAATTTAATTCATTGATGTTTAGAAGATACTTTATTAAGTTGACTTTAAACCCCATCTACCTAGTCCAACTTCAGTCAGAAAAGCTTTCTCAAGAAATATCGACCTCGATTCGAACTTACTCCATTTTATTGTTTTTTATACATAAACTAAAACTGACATTATATGAAAGATGTTATGTATTAATATAAGTGCTTTTAATCATATCCGAATCTCCGAACTAGCTGGATGTCCGGATACCCGAAAATAAAATTATGAGACAGCTGAGATCCGAGTGAATCCGGATAGTTTCGGATATCCGGATAGTGCCAAGTATTTGTATCGAACCGGGTGCATAGCACGAATATAAGAATAGTTAAGGGTCTGGATTCTTGTCGAATTAAAAGCTACAGATCTTTTAAATTTTGTCCAATCATCTTCATCTAACAAACGTTTTCGAATTGCAAAATAAGAGGGAATTTAGTTCTCTCACGAAAAAAAACTGTAGGATCCGAAATTAAGTAATAAATTAAATGTTAATGTTAGTATGCCATTGGAATATTTTAATAGTCTTCTGATTGAAACAATTTATAGAAATTATAAATCTGTATTTTTGTATAAAAATTAATATAATAAAATGCACGACTGGGTCGCACGAACTTGCTCTAATGAGTGACAGTGGTTTATGGGCTTGAGATTTTGATCAAAATAAAATTTTCAAAATTCTTAAATAAATACTTAAACTAATTTGAGCTGAAAAAAAAGTACGCCATTTTATTTCTTGGATAAATTTGAATTTATGAGAATAAATTTAGAAAAATCTGTGGAGCGGTTTTTGAGAAAAAAAGTTTTTTTTTTTAAAACTTTTTGAAAAAAATTTTCAAAAAAAATTCAAGAGCGCCAGTTCATAGGTATTCAGCAAATACATTTATGTAGGATCTCGTTTAGACACACAAGACATTGCTACACACACAAGTACCTTAACGAACAAAGACGAGACTAGACCTACCTACCAATACTTACACACTGAGGAAAACCAGATATACGAAAAGGGGACTAAAACGGACGACGATGACGACGACCGACAAGAACGCACGAACAGAAAAGTAGTTTTAGTTGAAGTTGAATTACCAATGTGAGACGTGACAAAACTCCGGAGACGCGAACAAAAATCCGATCCTATATTCCCATAAAATAAATAATAATAATAATTCGCTTTTGAAACATTTAATATTAGTTGAAAAGTTAAAAGTCAAAATAAATAATATTGTTCAATACTGAATTGGTGCGTAGTCTTTTTTTTTCTTTAATTAACTAATCGGGCGAGAGGAAAAAAAGATGCAATTTGCAGCGTTTATTGGTGCGTAGAGAAATAAACCTACAAATTTGGGGGCTCGAACCGAGATTTGAACAATTTGAGCAGAAAGTAATACAGTGCGACGTTCTAAAAAAAAAAAAAAAAAAAAAAAACACCCCGAACAGTGCGAGTGCGCGACTTAAATGTGTATAGAGGCTTAGTGGCAAAAGTGCATAAAAATTAAAATCTGTGACGAGAAAGAAAATTCAATCTGTGAGAAAAAATTGAAAAATTGAAAGCATCTAGCCAGACGCCATTAAGCAAACGGTAAATGTACAACAGATTGTCTAGTCAAGTGCGCAAAACAAAGCCAACGCCAACGGCTGAAAATTTAAATCCCAACGTCAAAAGGGAAACAGAGAAAATATATATGCAAAATACGTAAACCCAAATAGGGGAAATTGTGAATGTGGTCGTGACAGTAAAAGAAATACAATAAAAGAAGAGGTGAAAGAAGAAAAAATTTAAGAAGTACCTACCTAAAGAAAGAAAGAAAATAAAAATAAAAAAAAAAATAGACATTGAAAAGTGTGCAAAATATTGCACCCAACGAGTACAACAGATACATTGAAGAAGACGCAGCAAGACGACAACAGTAGCGGCCATAAATTAAGTATCCGATTGCATGTTTATTTTTCTTATATTATTTTAGATATTTTGATCAAATTTTGAAATTATCCATTAAGATAACGTTAGAATTAATTAATTTCCTTTGATTGAATATTGTTTTAGAATTATCCATTAAGATAATCATTTTTTTTAAGAAAAAAATAATAAATTGAAAATTAAATTGATATTTGAGAGTAAATTGATTTTGTAAGGGAATAAAGGAAAGGAGATGGATGCCGCGGTAATAAGAGGGTTGACAGTGGAAGAACTTAAAGGGCATTTGAGGGAACTAGGTTTGCCACTTACAGGGAATAAAAAAGAATTATTGGGTAGGTTGTTAGAATATTATCAAACACCTAACGATATGTCAGGGGAAGATCACTTTGTAGATGCCGTCGACATTGGTGGGGGTGCGGGTCGGCAGGAAGTGGTTTCTGGGCAACAGGTTGTGAATGCCGTCGGCAGTGGTGGGGGTGCGGGTCGGCAGGAAGTGGTTTCTGGGCAAGAGGCGGTGACTGGAATTGAGTATTTGCCACCAAGCAGTTTTAATTTCAGGGACATCGAGGATGCCATTTCACCATTTTCCGGCGAAAACACTCAGGATGTAGAGGATTGGGTCACACAATATGAAGATACCTGTTCATTGCTGGGGTTTAATGAACTGCAAAAATTCATTTTTGCCAAAAGGCTTATTACAGGTGCGGCAAAATTATTTATGCAGAGCGAACGGGGCGTCAAGAACTGGCATACGATGAAGCAGGCGCTAAGACGGGAATTTATAGTTCAGTTGAGCTCCGCAGAGGTACATAGGCAGTTAAGAAGCCGTCGTAAGCAGCCAAATGAGACACTCAAAGAGTACCTTTACAAATTGTTGGAAATAGCTAAACCCATCCAGATAGACGATGCGTCTCTAATCGACTACTACATCGCAGGGCTGAGGGATGATAAAATTAATAAAATCGTTCTCTACGAGGCAACTACCATCGAGGAGCTCAAGGACAAGCTAAAAATTTATGAGCGCATAAAACAACAGACGGGCGAGTTTTCTCAGAGATTTCCGAATACGAACGTGAAGCAAGAAGCATCAACTTCTGTCAAACGTGACGATTCGAGGAAATGTTTCAAATGTGGAGATTCCAATCATCTAGCAAGGACGTGCACCAAGGGATACAAATGCTTCAAGTGTGGTTTAATGGGACACCGATCATTTGACTGTAAGGGAGCAGCTGGCACAGGAACGGAGACGAAGGCTAAAATTCATGTTGGCAGTAAGATAGGAGGGCATCTTATGAAGGACGTTACGATGATGGGGTTAGAGGTGACAGCACTGGTGGACACTGGTTGTGACCTGTCATTGCTGCGACAGGAGATGCTTCTGAGGTTTCCCAAAGTAACTTTGACGGAGAAACCATCAACGTTAGCTGGCATAGGTGGGAAGGAGATAAAAACGTTGGGATACTTCGACACTTCAATAATCATAGATCGAATACCGTTCGAAGTGAGACTTCATGTCGTGCATGAACGCGACATATTGTTCTCCATGATAATCGGAATCGATGTAATAAGTCAGGCATCTGTCACCATAAAAGACAACGAAGTGAGGTTTAGATGTCGGAAAGAAGAACCGAACCAAGATGAAGTAGCAAGATGGGCGCAGGGAGGTAATCTACCTTCACAAGGAAGTGTGGCTCAGGAGACGGAAAAATTAAATAGGAAGGAAGGCGAAGAAAGAAGGGGCAGATCGGTAGTGGTCGAGGAGAGAAGAGTTGTAGTTGGGAGGCCGAAGGAAGATGTCCAGACGCGAGGATCGACCCGAAGGTCAACATTGAGGCCGAATGATGCGGTGGCTGAACTCCGAACTGAATTTGGAGCTATGTGCACGCTAGGAATGGAAGAAGACGCTTCCGTCCCTGCAGTCGACCTACACTACTTGCCCAACGAATTCCAGGAGAAGATAATGGAGTTGATAAGAGGTTATGAGCCGAAAGAAGGAGAGCCATCACCTATAAATATGAAGATAGTGTTGAAAGATGAGACACCATTATATGAGAGGGCTAGAAGGATGTCACCACAAGATAAAGAAGAAGTTGAGAGGCAGGTTGGTGATTGGACGAAGAAAGGCATTATACAGGAGAGCAGATCTGAATTTGCATCGCCGGTTGTTCTCGTAGCAAAGAAGAATGGGGAAAAGCGGATGTGTTGCGATTATCGAAGGCTTAACGCGAGGATGGTTAAGGATCACTTCCCCATGCCATTAATCGATGACGTACTGGAACAACTGCAAAAGGCGAAGATATTTACGACACTCGACCTGGTAAATGGATTTTTCCACGTATCCGTCCATCCAGATTCCAGGAAGTATACTTCATTCATCGTCCATAATGGCCAATACGAATTTTTGAAGGTGCCATTTGGCATATGCAATTCTCCAGCGGTTTTCACGAGATTCATCATGTTCATATTGCAACCACTGATCAACGAAGGCGTGGTGCAAATTTATATGGACGACGTGATAATACCGGCTGAGAACTATGAAGAAGGATACAGACGGTTGAAAAGGGTTTTGGACGTAGCCAGTAAGCATGGACTCGAGCTGAGCTGGAAGAAATGTAAGTTTCTACAACGACGAATCAATTTTTTGGGATACCAAATAGAGAACGGGACGATAAAGCCTTCAGAAGAAAAGACCGAAGCTGTAAGAAACTATCCGTTACCGAAGGACAAGAAATCGCTTCAACGATTCTTGGGCCTTACATCCTATTTCCGACGATTTGTGGAGAGTTATGCTTCGAGGGCGAAATCGCTTACCGACCTATTACGTAAAAATGTTCCGTTTGTGTTTGGAGAAGAGCAGCATCAAGCTTTCGCATGGTTGAAGGGCGTACTCACGGAATCACCAGTCCTCAAACTGTTTGACCCGGAGGCCGTCACGGAGATTCATACAGACGCCAGTAAATATGGATACGGAGCAGTACTATTACAAAAAGACAATGATGACCAAGAATTCCATCCGGTACAGTTCATGAGCCGCAAGACGAGTCTCCAAGAGGAAAAATACCATTCTTATGAGCTTGAAGTTTTGGCAGTAGTTGGAGCGTTGAAGAAGTGGCGAGTCTACGTTATGGGACGACACGTGAAAATTATCACTGATTGCAACGCGTTTGCTATGACCATGAACAAAAAAGAAGTTCCATTGAGAGTAACCAGATGGGCGATGTTTCTACAAGATTACGACTACGAGATCGTACATAGAAGCGGTACAAAGATGCGACACGTCGACGCCCTTAGTCGAGTGGGCATGGTCATAGTAGGTACTTTGTCGTATAGAATCAGAGAGGCTCAAGCGCAGGATGATTATCTGAAGGTCATCACGGAGGTTCTGAAGCAGAAATCTTATGAGGACTTCTTCATTAAGAACGGCATCGTATGTAAAGATCCTACCCTGGAGTTGGTCGTTATACCAACGTCTATGGAAGAAGAAATTATAACGATGATACATAAAGAAGGTCACTTTGCCGCCAAGAAAACACAAGAGATATTGGAGAAGTCGTATTTCATTCGAGGCGCGAAGACGAAAATAACAAGAGTCGTAAAAAATTGCATTGGGTGTATTCTAGCAGAGCGAAAAGGAGGCAAGCCAGAAGGACTGTTGACCCCAATCGACAAAGGAAGCTGCCCCCTAGAGACGTACCATGTCGACCATATCGGACCAATGGAGGAAACCAAGAAGAAATATAATCACATACTGGTGGTTACTGATGCTTTTTCCAAGTTCGTGTGGCTGTACCCCACTAAGAGTACAGGCACAGAGGAGGTTTTGGAAAAGCTTCAAAAGCAGGCAGCAATCTTCGGTAATCCGAAGAGAATTATCTCAGATCGTGGAACAGCTTTTACTTCAAAAGCATTTGAAGAGTACTGTGAAGCCCAAGGAATAGTACACTTAGTTATAACGACGGGAGTGCCGAGAGGAAATGGCCAAGTAGAACGCGTCAACAAGATACTCATACCACTGTTGACAAAGATGACGCTGGAAGACCCTGGACTATGGTATAAGAACGTCGATAGAGCGCAACAAATAATTAATAATACGCCGCCGAGAAGCACGAAATTCGCACCATTCAGAATCCTAACTGGAGCCGACATGCGATTGATAGAGGTCCCGAACATCCAAGAGATACTCAACGAAGAGATCTACGAGGAGCTGGATACTGAAAGGGAGCAAATCAGAGCCGAAGCGAAAAAGAATATCTCAGAGCTTCAAAAGGAAAATTATCAATATAACCTAAGGAAACGTAAGAAGGCTGTAGAGTACAAGATAAACCATCTAGTGGCTGTTCGAAGAACACAATTTGGGCCGGGTTTAAAACTGAAAGCAAAGTATCTTGGGCCATATAAAATCACAAAAGTGTGTAAGCATGACCGGTATGAGGTTGAGAAAATTGGGGATCATTCTGGGCCGGGGCGTACCACTGCTGCTGCTGATGGTATGAAACCTTGGGCAAGGTCATTCGGGGCGAATGACTAATCAGGATGGCCGAATGTAGGATCTCGTTTAGACACACAAGACATTGCTACACACACAAGTACCTTAACGAACAAAGACGAGACTAGACCTACCTACCAATACTTACACACTGAGGAAAACCAGATATACGAAAAGGGGACTAAAACGGACGACGATGACGACGACCGACAAGAACGCACGAACAGAAAAGTAGTTTTAGTTGAAGTTGAATTACCAATGTGAGACGTGACAAAACTCCGGAGACGCGAACAAAAATCCGATCCTATATTCCCATAAAATAAATAATAATAATAATTCGCTTTTGAAACATTTAATATTAGTTGAAAAGTTAAAAGTCAAAATAAATAATATTGTTCAATACTGAATTGGTGCGTAGTCTTTTTTTTTCTTTAATTAACTAATCGGGCGAGAGGAAAAAAAGATGCAATTTGCAGCGTTTATTGGTGCGTAGAGAAATAAACCTACATTTATTTAAAATTTTTAGAAAAAAAATTAATAAGCAGTTTTCAAAATATTAATTTTTTTAATTTTTTTTTCTAAAATGCTTTTAAAAATACAAAAAAATATTTTTCAAAAATATTGGTATAGAATACAAATTGAGCTACCTACAGCTATATGTGTGTGAAATTTCGAAAGAATCGGTTGAGTCGTTTTCGAGATAGTCGAAAGCAAAAAAGACGGTCCTATGGAAAGTACCGTTCTTAGCCATTTTTTAAAACTTTTTTTTCAGCCATATAATTGGTCGTACTTAAAAAACAACACTGATTTTTTTAAATAAAAATCGTTAGAGCCGTTTTTGAGAAAAATAAGCTTTAAAATAACGGTTGTATGGCAGGTACCGTTATTTTTTGAGCTAAAAAAAAAATTTCAATTTCCTCTCTGTACAATACCTAAAAAAGTCTATATACCAAGTTTGAAGCAATTCGGCCCACCCGTTTGGGCTGTAGGTCTACATACAGACAGACAGACAGACGGACAGAATTTTTAGACCATCTTTTTTCGTCTTCGCTATCATCGTAATGTCATGTTTGATTGTTATCTCAAAACTTTTTTTTTCGACGAATGCATAACTTCTTATAGTACCTATAATCGCAAGTAAAAATGGTTGAAATTGAATATCGGTACTTTAAAGCGAATTTCACCAGAGTGTATAAAACAAAATTCAACCCAAAAATTGCGAGCTCTTGAGAGTCTACATACGGACAGACGGACGGACATCGCCAAATCGACAAGTTTTTTTGATTCTGAGTCAGAATATATAATACTTTTCTATACCTAACGGTATTATTTCTTTGAGTTTCAAACTCCACACCAAATACAATATACACATCCTGTAGAATAGGTTATAAAAACTACATTAAAATTTCGCAAGCTTTCCTTAATAATCAATTTATCGCCGAAATGTTCGCACATACATAACTACATCAGGTACATTTACAAAGATGTTGTTCCACTTCATTCAAATGGATTCATATTCAACTTTTATTTCTATTATCTGACGGATTCTTTGTGAAAGTACGTGAATTTAAATTCAAACTAATTTCCTCCCTCAGGTTTAGATACCAACACAAATGGAGACCGTAGACAACAGATCCAAATATTCAAAAGACCAATCATATAAAAGTGAACAACAACTAGGTACTACTTGTGCTTCCGCATCCGGATGAGAAAACATAAACATCTCCTTGTCCTTTCTCGATTTAAATAATCACTACGATTATGATTATTATTATGAACTTAAAACTAAAAACCTACCTGCGGATATTCCTTTGGATTGAACGAGTGACAGCCGACATGTCACATGCTCCTTTGTCTCCAGGCTTTCGGTTCTCCAAACGGCTGCTGCAGTACCTTCCATCCAGAGTAGTGTAGATGGCCTTTCGTGGTACATAGGCTGTGTATGTGGTCCTGGGTGAAGGGATTTTTGTGTTTACTGCACGTGGACTTGGCTCAAAGCCAGAATCTTGATCTTTATTCAATTGTTGGTGGTGGTTTTGTGTTTTTGTCGCTCTGGATGCCACTTTAAGTGAACTGCGACCTCTTGTGCCACCGCTTTTAATGCGTTTCTTTAGGCGACGCTTTCTGCCGTTGTTGTACTCATTGTACCCATTATGGCCTACCCCAGCAACAGTGTGGGGCGCAAACATCCTATTGGCACTGGCAGACCGGTTACCCTCATCAACATTGTTCTCATCATCATCTATTGCGGCTTCGCCATCACTGCTTAGGTCACCGCCATTAATGTCGGATTTCACTTGTTCATCCGAAACGATTTCAAAAGTCCTGACATCAGATTCCCTCAGTTGTTCCATGACATCATCGACGTCTACTGATTCATCGCTTTTCAAAACTTGAAAGCTACTCTTCCGCGATTGAACTTCCACCTCACTGGGTGAATCAGGAAGCAGAGTAAAAGACCGTCGGGATTCCTGGTCACGAATGTTTTGCGTAGTTTCGTTTGTTGGGGAGGCTGGTGGAGATTGAATTGATTGCTTTGGTTTTGTTGGCTGAATTGGATGACTGGGTTGAGCTGGTGTTGTTGATTGTGCTGGTTGCGCCTGTTGTGGAGTTGTGGCCACCACTTCATTCGAAACTATATTTTCAATTTTGGACTGTGATACTTCATTGTTGGGGCTAACTTTATCTTCCTGCAATGCACTTTTTTCTTCTTCTGCAGAAAGGTTATCTTGCTTTTCTTTTGTTAGATCTTCGGAAGGATGAACACCTCCTTTTAAATTCTTTCCTTCGTTATCGAGGGATTCCAACTGTTGCGGAGTTTCTTGAATTTTTGGAGGTTCCGAAGTGGGTTGCGTTGTTGGAATTTCATTGCTTTTAGTATCCTTTGGTTTGGGATCAGATTGAATGGTGCATTGTTCGGTTACATTTTGTTCGTCCTCCTTGGCTTTATCTGCGGAAGTTTCATCATTATTCTGTTCGTTTGCCGTGACTGGTTGAATGGAAGAGGCGTTTTCTATTATTTTTGTTGAGGTTTCATCTGGTCCATCTTTGGTATCAGTTACATGGTCGTTGCAAGTTGAGTTTTTTTCCTGATTGGCAGCATCGTTCTCTGCCGCATTTTTAACAACGGTGGCTGCAGTCTCTAAGACTTTGTTTATTTCTTTTGAAATTGCTTCAACATTCACCACTTCTGATGCTTTAGTGTGGTCATCCTGCTGAACTTTTGAAGTAGTTTCGGAAATATTTTTAGGTGGATGAGTGTCTGTGGTTTGTGGCTCTGCAGTGGCATGGATATCAGCCTGAGTGACCCCCACCTGTTCATCTCGATCCAGAGTCTCTCCATCGTCGTCGGTCAAGCTCATGGGCATTGGTTGGACGGGTGAAATAATTTTAACGCTTTCGTCGGTTTGCTTATTCTGGACAGATTGTGTGTGACTTTTGTTTGATGTTTTGGAAGATGGACGTGATAAGGGTTTTTGTGTAGATTCAGCTGTAGATTTGGCAGCATCAAGAGTTGGGGTTTTCTCATACCCAGAATGGTCACAAGCTGGTTGATTATTTTTACCATTATAGTCATTTTCGGAATCGCGAATACTTCTAGTCCTGCGCGAGGTTCGGTCTCTTCTTTTCATTAATTTATGCTTTTTTTTGTGATGACAACAGTTTTCGCATGAATCGAGTTCACTTTCACTGGTAAAGACGCGTTCTCGAGATTTCTTTCTGTGGATTTCGATGTTGCTTTTAGAGCGGCAGATGTCACTGCAGCTGTCATTTCTGCAAATATTTTTTTGCTCTCCGCAGCTACTTGTCCTTCGACGAAATCGCTTCCTGTGGTGCCTGCAAGTGTGGCTATATGTATGCTCTTTTTTATAAATATGTTCTTTGCAGCTGCAATGTCCATCTGATTCTGAGTCAGTACGATTTGAATAAACGACACACTTCTTAGAGTCCTTAACGCTGTGCAGCTCTTCTTTTTCAACATACTTAAGGGGTTTAACCAGCTCTTGATCATTAAAGGCATTCGAGCGTCTTGCTGACAGTCGTAACTTACTTGCAGGCAGACCTCCATTGGATTGTAGAAATTTTGCAGTAGATCTGAACCCTTTTTGGAGAGCACAGTCAAGTGGAGTTATAGATACTCCTTTAGAGTTTCGCAGTATACCATTTGCATCGGCACCATAGTCAAGAAGAAGCTTGCATATATCTGTGTTGTCATTGGAAGCTGCAATGTGCAAAAGGCTCCGCCCATCGTTGCTAGTTGTGTTTACTTGCTTTGGTTTTTGTTCCAAAAACCACTCTACTAACTCTCTGCGGCCCGATGATGCAGCTTCATGGAGTGGCAGGTCTCCCTTGGCATTTCTTAGCCACAAATTTGCACCCCACTCTTTCAGGAGCTTGACCGTTTCCAACTGCCCTTTGGAACAACCACAATGTGCTGGAGTGCGGCCTTTTCTATCTTGTCGATTTGGGTCTGCTTCAAGGTCTAATAGCCTAGACGTAGCATCTGCATGTCCAAGTGTTACTGCATAATGCAGAGCTGTGCAACCATTAGAATCAATCAAATCTGTGGGTGCACCACACAAACTTATAAGAGTATCTATACATTCCGTATGCCCTCGAGAAGCAGCACAATGAAGTGCTGTAAGACCATCCCTGTAGAAAACAGAATTGTTTAAGTCACACAAATACATATACCTAGGTACCTACACAAAAAAGAATAAAATGGTACTCTTACTTGTCTGCACTTTCTACTCTTGAACCTGCTTTGACCAAGGCTATAACGGCTTTCGCAGAACCCGCAGATGCCGCCCAAAGTAATGGCTTTCGTCCATCTTTGTCAGTAATGTCCACCGATGACTGGGGATGTGACAGCAGTATATCTAAGATTTCCAAGGCAAGCTTGGATGAAGTTGCTGGACCCAACTTACTCTCATAATTCGCTCCACACATTTGTGCAGCATAATGCAAAGGACTGCCTCCATTGATGTCAGGGGTTTTGACATTCGCGCCAGCTTGTAAAACAGATCTCAACGCCTCAACCTCGCCACAAACTAAAATGGAACAATAGAATACGTTTTATTTGGATTAAAATGCTAAAATTGTATCTACCGGTTGCCCAGTGGACAACTGAATGTCCTTCGTTGTCAACCGCATTCACATCAGCTTTGTTCGCTAGAAGTAAATTGACCATAGCCAAGTTACCCTGAATAACAGCTAAGTGAAGCGGTGTGAAACCATCCTCGTCAGCAGACTCCAGGAGATCTGGAGCTGCGACGGCAACGCTTGCGGCAGCCACGAGGTCTTGTTGGCCTGTGCAATAGTGAAGAACACTCTTATTGCTATTATCACGCTGGCGGATTTGGTCTGGCTGTAAAGAAGAATTATTGAAATATGATAAAATATTTTTGCAAATAGAAAAAGTATTCATGAAAAATTTGGTTAACCCGCATTCCTCCAACACTTACTATAAAGTTCAATGAATTATCATTATCAATGAAGTTAACAATTTGATATCAAAAAAACACAATAATATTTTGGTTGTTTTAGAAACAATTAACATAATTGTTGAATAAAAAAAATGCAACATTTACTTTCTTGGTTTGGTTTTGGGACTTTTTCATATGACTGACAACAAATAATATTGAAAACAAACAAGTGTTTATTTTCACATAGTAACCATTTTATCCGTTCCCTGGAAACAGTGGTGCCAAGGTGTCTTAGTAGCATAGGGTGAAACAAAAGACAAATTTATTACCGATTACGTTTTTTCGTTCGTAGCAATAACATCCTAAATTATAAAAACGTAAGTAAGTAATGTTGACAATCAAAATAGAAGTTGATACTAACATGTGTATGGCACCTCGACAACGTCATTTAACTGCTGGAACACAATAGAAAAACGCAGCCGGAACCGCAGCCGCAACCGTACCGCATGCCGTACGTACCTAATTAGAAGTGCCCACAATGGAGTCGTACGTACTCCACGTTTTTTTACAATTTCCACTGAGAAACATACATATATATGAATATAAAAGATGATAAAACATAAATATATCGCATCATGTATAGTCTTTTCAATAAATTTTTAATTACCTGACCTTATTTCTAAAAGGATTTTATTAGCACGTTGCTCTTTTTTTTTTTTTGTATGGAATGTCAAAAATACGCACGTATTTATTAAAAGTTGGCCAACTCGTCCGTCGCGGTTTGCGGCTGCGGTTGCGGATCCGTCTCGTTGTGTTCACAACATTGAATTCGTGTGTATTCAATATTTTGACATGCGATACGGCTGCGGCTGCGGTTCCGGCTCCGGCTCCATTGTGTTCCAGCAGTAAATGTTATGGTTCCAATTCAAAATTTGACGTCTGGTTTTATGTGTTTAGTTTTATGAAAAATTATCGATAGCCGTTATCGCTGAATAATTTGGTCAACTATATTTGTAATCTGATAAATTTAAAGCTAAATACAAAAGTTGTCCTTCTGCCAAGGGATTTGTTCAAAAAAAAAAAAAAATTGAAATGGTTCAATTTTCTTGGTTGTAGATTCTTTTCTAATTTTGTCTTTGTTTCGAAACAAATATACCGAAAGTATTAGGTATTTTGCAAGCCCAATCATATAATTAGCACCACAAAAATCCTAATACTCTAAATAAGTATATAATGTTATAATAATAAAACATTCCTTGAAAACAGAGGTGATGTTTTTAAATTGATTATCAATTGGTTCCAAGGCTGGATTTTAGAGCAGATTTGATATTAGTATGCAGGAGCGAACAAATCCTGGCATCTAGGTGATCAGATATAACGATAACAATAACTCGGTTATGTTTTCTTATCACGTTTAGGACTTCTTTTGGCATATCTAACTTTCATCACGTACAACGCATGCCTTAGCCTTTTACTGAACTTTTAACAAAATTCTCTGCACCCAAATAAAAGCTAAGAAACTCTAGCTTAAAACGTTGCATATGAACATTAAACAAGTTTTCCACTCTCCTTTTTGTCTAATCAAAGGAAAATCTATGTTAACCCGGCGCGGCGGCGGTAATTGTTAATTTATTGCCTTGCACCCACACACATAGGCACTCGTAGAGCAAAATTCATTTCACAAATATAAACTTATATTCTTTGTTGCCGTCAACTCCATTTACACGTTACAGGGAAAGGGGAACCGTTCGTACCGGTACACATATTTGTTGTCCCAATGCAGAAAGGAAACTCAAAACTTTTTGTTTTTAGATCTTTTTCAAAAGTTTGTGCTCATCTCCTCGCAGTTGAAGTGCTTATGACGTGACAACTACAATGAAGCCAGCCACCAAATGTTGTTGGTTCTGTGCTGATAGTATAAAACCAACGTTTACCGGGCAGTTCTAAACAGAATAATGAAACTATGGCATTCGGAGTCGGAGTCGGGAACTCGGGAACAAACCACAGGAAGTAGTCCACCATGTCTACCAAAGTCGTTCACTCATATGCACTTCGAAAACAAAAGGCTTATGTTGCTTCGCAAGACAAGAATAGAACTTTATTATGGCAGCTCTGTGTACTGTGTGTTCAGAAGGTAGGTATGTGCTTTTGCGTTTTGGTTCTGGTTTTATAGGGACGATGCTTTTATCGTATAGTTGCATGATGATGGTAACGAATGGGGCTGAAGCTGAAGCTTCATTGGAAAACAAGGAACATTTCCGTGCATCTGCTGGGTGCTGGGTTCTTGATGAGGGTTTGTTGTTCTCTCTTGCTCTCCCATTCTCTGCATTTGTTTGGTTGCTCTGTTTTAACGGTCATTAGGATGTGTCAGGAACATTAGCATAATAAAGCAGTGAAAACATAGCAGGACATCGATGGCAGGACATAAACAACAACGTGAATAATATTAAACGACACTGTCTACTTGATGAAAAGAACATCATCAAGTTGGAGATGAGGCAGGACACGAGTGAAAAACCGGAAGTTATCCTGCTGTGGGTGCTCTTCTCTATTCCTCCTTGGTTTGTTTTTTAGAATGCCATAACAGTCTATATGTATGTATTTGATGATGGTGATGGGGGAACGCGATAGATATTTGTGGGATCCCTAACGACTTTTCCCGACTTAGGGTTCACATTTTGTGTATTCTTTAGAGGTTAATAATAAAAAAAAATGGACACCACGGACACCAGCTAAGGATGATGTTTAAACTTTTCACATTTAACAAGCTTTAAACTGACCCGATAAAAACTGCTGTATGAACGTATAAATATAATATATACAAGTAAAAAAGGATCTTCCTGTGTTTTATTAAGAAACATTTTATAATAAGAATTAAGGTGATAATGTGTCAATCGATTTGAAGATTGTGTCATTTTGTGCAGACAATAAACTTTTCTTAGAGATTCACTCTGCATATTTCATAATTCGGTGTAAGTAGGTAGATATATTTATAGTCAGAAATTAATTTATTTTCTTGGAGTTTTGACCTCGCCGTCGCAAGTCACAAGACTTTACCAAAGATATGCAAAAAGCGGTTTATGTATTCTCAAAACTTTTAAGGCTTTAAACTAATTCAGAACTTGCTTAAAGCATATCACAACGTGTTTTTACGTGTTTATTGAGTACATCAAATTTTAAGTTTCTGAGCTTGAGATTTATAAAATTTTTAATACTTAGGGTCAGTGATTTATACTCGGATCAAAATTTGCATAATCAAACTTTAGATGGTGGTTCAAGAGTGATTTAAGAATTAACCCACCGGTTTCCAAGGAATATTTAAAGTTGATCCACTGGCAGTGTTGGATAGTTACGCGTAACTTTGAAATTTTAATTAGTTACACGTAACTAATGTAACTTATGTAACTAATGTATTTAATGTAACTTATTGTAACTAAATGTAACTAACTATAAATAATAGAATTTTTCAAATACAAAAACTCACATTTTATGTTAAATTGAAATTTAGAAGTTCTGCCCACAAACCCGATCGAATGACCGGATGTTTTAGGGCAAAGCTGGGCCAGCTGCCAGCTGTGGCAACGGCAACCTAGCAAGGAATACATTTTTAAATTACTATATTTCTGCAAGAAAAAATTTAAAAATAATAAAACAAAATACATCTCGTTTGATTTCCTTTGGGCGAGCTAAATCTGAAATTTGAGACCAAATCTGAGATCAAATCTGAATTTACCATACAAAAATAAATCACAATACACAAAGAAATGTCCAGGAGTCTCAAGAAAGAACGGAAAACTTCAAATGTAAGTAAAAATCTATTGTATGCTCCAAGAATATAATATTTTATTAGATTTCCTTTTCATCAGGAACATAGTAATTTCAATATATATATTCCTTGCCAGGTTGCTGTTGCACTTGCTTATAAAAGAATTTTGTCAATAGTCGATTGGGATTCGGGATGAAATGCGAGTTTTTTTATTTTTTATTATTAAGTTAGAGTTAGTTTTATTTAGTTACAGTTAGTTACATTTAGTTACATTAGTTACATTAGTTACGCCAAATATTGGGTGTAACTAATTCATATTAGTTACGCGTAACTAAACGAGTAACTTACTTCGTGTAACTTACTTGCCAACACTGTCCACTGGTCAAGAATTTAAAAACGAGATTTAGTGCCGAACTACTCCATTGCACAACTGGTACTACTAAGCATAATGAAATTTGATTTATTCATGTGTATACAGCTATAGTGTTTTTTTCTAGAAGTAAGGAACTTTAAGTGGGCAGCACTGTTTTTATAGTCAGTCCTTTTTACTTGCGATTATAGGTACTATAAGGCAAGTTATGCATTCGTAAAAAAAAAAATTTTTTTTGACAATCAAACATAACATAACGATGATAGAGAAGTCGAAAAAAGTGGGTCCGACAATTCTGTCTTTCTGTCTGTTTGTCTGTCCGTGTGTCTGTCTGTCTGTATCGGCACCCACAGCCTAAACGGCTGGACCGATTTTCTTCAAACTTATTAGATAGTATTATTATGACGTCCTACAGAGGAAATTTTAGAATTAGCATTCTAGCTTTAAAACTAACGGTACCTGCCATACGATTTTTAGTGAAAATTTAATTTTTCTCGAAAACGGCTCGTACGATTTAGATAAAACTTTCTGAATAATGTTTTCTGTGCAAACTTAATGTTTTGGTAGGAATATATTTTTCAGGAAAAGTCTTATAACGGTACCTCCCATATGACCGCTTTTTTGAAATCCGATTTTCTCGTAAGCCACTCGACGAATTTCGATAAAATTTTTAATGTAGAAGCCCTTTTATAAAACAAAAAATATAAATTCGTAAATTTTTCAAAAAAAGTTTTTTTGAGATTTTTAAAAAAGTTTTAAATTTTTTTTTTATTTTTTGTTTTTTTCAAAAACTTTTTAATAAATTTTTTTTTAATTTTATTTTTCTGATAAAAACTACAAAGTTCTAGAAGTTGGCATACTCAAATAAAATTTGGAATATGTTTTCGAAAACTTTTTCAAAAAAAACCGTTTTTTGAAAAAACTGTTCGAACGATTTTGAAAAAAAATTTACTTAAATTTTAAAAAAGCAAAAGAAATCTGATGGCTTACTTCATTTTCTCCAAAAAACGTTTTAATTATTGATTTTTAAGTGATTAATAAAATTTCATATGATTTTTTCAATGCTTCTTTCCCAAAATCTCAAGCACCCAAGACCATTTTAACACATTAGAGCAAGTTCGTACGACCCAGTCGTGCACTTTATTTCATCTTACCATGTGATTTATCTTTAGTTTGGTTTGCCATTGCATCATGAATCAACTGACGCCTGAACAACGCATGTAAATAGTTTATTTATTTCAAAAAACATGGTTCTTTTATTTCATTTAGTCATTGATGAAGCTCATTTTTGGTTGACATAGCCATGTCACTAAGCAAAACTGCCGCATCTATAGAATAGATAATGTTGAAGAAAACTTAAGGCCCAACCATAATACGCGAAAGAAAAAGTAAGCAAGTGTCAAAACCGAACGAAAAGTTTCTTTCCGATTTGTAAAGTACATCAGTTGCCCATAATAGCCTTAAAAATAAGAAGAAAGAAAGAAGAAGAATACCCTTCAGAAAAAAAGGAATGTCAGATTTTCGTACGCAATGTACGACTCAAAGCGTACATTACGTACGAAAACGCAAGTGAACGAAACTTCCCGAAACTGAACAAAAAGTCATTTCGGGTTGGGTATACAAATCACATGTATTTCTACTGTTTCGTAAGTCAACGTACGTACCATTCTTCAATTATGAGCCCTTTAGTTTGTAAGGGTATGTTAAGTCGCCAGAGACGATTGACGTCTTGGAAAACAACATTTGCCGTGGGATTACCGATATACGACCCCAAATGCTGCACATAGTGATCGGAAATTGGATCTCAAGATTGAAATCCATTTGAGTCTAAAAAAAACCACCCTAATATATGTTTTGTTCCCAAATGAAAAGTTAGTGTAAAATGGTAATCAAAAATAAAAGTTGTATTTTTGTTGTTTGTTGTGCTTTTTTTTTGAAAAATAATTTATTAAATCTGATGCATTTTTATAGGTTTAAACTTCCAATTATAAGCAACACAATCAGATACATTTGGAGTAGGTGTTCATTCGCACGGAACATACCACCAGTTTCGTCAATAAGGTAGTATGACAATGGTAAGTGTGGATCGCTTGTGCGTGTGTGTCGAGAGTTTCTTATTTCGACAGAGCCAAAACTGAACACACCGCTGGCTGCCTGTGTTTTCTAAAACAACAAACAGATATATTTTTTAGGATCAAACCAAATAAAAAGGATTCTGCCGACATTTTTTTAAGTGTAGGTTCATGCATTATGCTGTAAGGCAGACTTAACTCTATTTTTTTGTAATCGAAATATCTATCATGTTTTAAGAGTTCTTATTCTGAGTCTTTTAATATCACTTCCCTTGGATTTAACATTATCATGCACAAACTTTAAATAGAAAGTAAAATAGTTTTTGGTCCTCACTTTTAAAATGTATATAGCAGCAATAGATATATACAAATACATATACTTACATATACATTTCGATTATTCGATTGTCGCATGAATTGAACGAAAAAAATGTGACTCATTTTTACATTGATTAACCATTAGAAATCCGGTCCATCAGTAGGTACTTTGTATTCTGAATCAAGAACAGCTTGCAAAAAGTTTTATTTTATGGGAAAGAATATATTCAATTTTCAGGCCACAAACAATCCAACTATATAAACAAAGACGAAAACGCACAATATCTTGACACAAAAGACATAATTATCGAGAAAGGCAATTATGACCGACAATAAAACTTCCAATCGTGCTGAACTCATCGACATTTTCATGACATTTTAATTCCCAAAATAAACCAACCGCAAAGAAGCCCCCAAATCCTAGCATGTAATCAACTTGAAATGAGATCAATTCAATTGAAGAAGCAAATTTATATTTTCCCTTTTTCTTTGAGCTTTTAGGTGGGAAACCAACCTACCTACATTAGGTTTCTGTTGGGGAAACCAAAAATTAAATTAATTTCTACCTTTTCCCGAAAAGTTTGCACATAAAGGCAATGGCTATTCCAGTGCGCGACATGTCAAATGTCTGTGTCATCGCATAGCCGCAGCCGTCGGTTGTCGTGAAGTCGGTTGGCAGTACCTACATTTATATACTACTTCGCTGCGAAAAACTTATCGTGTCGAAAGATGACAAGAAGAATAAGTTCAAATTATAAATTGCTTTCTTCATTCCGGGTTTCGGAACCGCAGTCAATCGAGGAAGGTCTTTAATTGAATTTGATAAAATCACTGAATTCTTAGATTTAACGACATGACATAAAGTTTGAAATCATTGCTTGCACACCACCATTTATCATGGATTTTTTTTTTGTCTAAAAAAAAAAAAAAAATATCTTAAAAGGATGAGATTGTCTGTTGTGGAAGAAAGATAAAAATTGTATTATGAAAACGCGGATTGGAAAAGGGAAATCCAAACACATAAATTTATGAATAGCTCTTCTCCTCCCTGCCACCCTACGCATTTTGTGTTGGTGTAGTTGCCTTCTGTATCCAAAAAGATTGATTGTATTGAAGCTTTTGATTGTAAGTTAAACGAGTTGCAAATTTAACAGAAAAAATATGTTAACAATTTGTATAGTATTCCCCATTTTTTTCCACATGATGATTAAAATTATTTATTTTAGGTCGTTTAATTTAAAAGTAATATTCCTTTTATACGTAAATCTTTATAATAACAATTCGCAGTCACCATATTTATTGGAATAAGCGATCCTTAGCTGTGTTAAGATAAACAAGAAAGCAAGATAAAATGCACGACTCGGTCGCACGAAACTGATCTCACGATAGAAAATTGCTTTGGGACTACGTTTATTTTCAGAAAAAGTTTAAAATTGAGTTAAATTATGTTAGAAATAGTTCGAAAAAGATTCTTAATTTTATAGTAAATAGTAAAGCCTGGAAAACATCGAGACACTCAAAGTGCTAAAATACACAAAACAATGAAAAATATGTGCTGTCCTGCTCCAACGAATAGAATATAATGTATGTTGAACCACCATTCTTTTTTAATCAGCTTGTAAGGCTTGACCATATGCGAGCCTTCATTAGGCGTTTCTCTTTTTTAGTTCACAGCAGAGGCTGAGGCTGAGTTGTCAAAAATAAATAAGTTTTCTTTTTTGCTTCAGAGACTTCAGAGCATAGAATTCGTATTTATTTTCCCCTTCAGAGTGTGTTCAGAGTGCGCTCTACGAGCTCCAAATAAAAAGATGGGGCAGACTGAGCTAAAAGCTGAAAAAAAAATATATAAACGTCAAAAGTAGTGATTTGTCAGCTCGGTTTATTTAATCGTGTCAAACCGAGTTAGGCTCAAACCGAGTTGATTTTTTTTCAAACCGAGTTAAATTTTACATGAACCAAAACCGAAAAACAATTCGGTTCGGGTTAACTTGACGAAGCAAGAAATGGCTCGGTTCGGTTTAAATATGTACGTATGTCCACTCGGTTTTTGGTTTCGGTTTAAAATTTACTTAAAAGTCTTTACTCTGCAGCCTGGTTGCCTCTTGCTGGCGAAACCGATGCATGACATTTAATTTTTTAGTAAGAGATGGTAGAAGATATAAAATGATACATATTGTAAAAAATTTCAGAGTTTTGTATTGCTTGCAAAAAGGAAGGTTTTGATTAAATGGGTGACGTGTGGAAATATATTCACTACTCCGCCCAAAATATAGTTCGTCCTCCATCTGTCAAGCTATGAAGTGTCAAATTCTATTTAAGGATGGCTACGATGTCGATGGATTGAAAAACCTCTTAAAAACGCAATTTTTTACTGATCCGGAAATAGCGAATTTTAGAATAAATGGGTGACATTTGCAACGCAAATAAATCCTAATGAACCTACTCAAAGCAAACTGATCTACCGAACCAAACTAAAAAACCGAACCGAAATACTCAAAAACAACGCATGAAAAGTATTCACTCATATTTTTTCAAACCGAGTTGGCCAACTCGAGTTGCAACTCGGTTTGCTTGAATTCCACCTCGGTATTTTAATTGTTAAAAAAAGCCTTTTTGAAGGTTTTTCAAATAGCATGAGAAAAGGAAAGTAATGGGATATTAAATTTGTTTAATTAATAGTTAACGTTTTAACCTAAACAACATGTTCGCATTTTAATTTTTTTAAAAGAGTATTAAAGCAAGTGTTAATTTTTGGTTGAAACACTTTATCTGAGAACATGATTTCAGCTTTTTTGAGTTACCTCTTTAGGAGAAGGATATCCATTTGAGATGTATTTTGTTCGGGCCACTGAATGAAACTTGGCAAATATCGATTGTGAAATTCAATCCACACCAAAAATATTTGTCTTTTCCTTAAAGAAAGCTCACAATGAAATGTAACAGAACATGCAAAATCAACAACCACAAACATAAACTTTCAATGAGTACAATTGCAACGTTTAAAGCGACAAAACTAGCAGGGGATTCCCCGTAATCGTATGAACATAATATACGTTTTTTCAAAGAACAGAGTCACATTATGTATATATATGCACATAGTACATACGCATTTTAATACGACGTCCGGACTTAAGAGGTAACATTTTAAAAGTGTCCGAAACATAGAGGTGTCCGGACTACTGAAGTTTTCGTGCTAGCGAGTGTCCGGACTAGCGAGGCTGTATTGTACCAAGTTTATTTGTACTGCGCCGATCCTTAAAAACATCTATCAAATAGTCTTCAATTCTTCTTAAATCTCTAGCTCAATAATAACCAGTACGGAATATCCGGTTCTATGAATGGATATTGGCCCATGCCAAATCACAAACTGTGTCTGATTTCTCAATGATTTGGTGTATTCCTATATTAATGTAGATACCAATATTTTTTAATATTTTATAACGTCAAAGAGTTTTACATATTTCGTTCTTTTGTGAACAGTTTAGATAGTATAAAAAAAATTGTTGGCAATGAATCCGACATCAACCTTCAGCAAACAAAAATATCCTTATTCCTTATTAATTTATTCCTTTTTCCTAATGGTGTACGATACACATATTTTATATTTTGTAGTTTTTTTTTTAACAAGACAATAAACTTTACTCAAAATAAAACCACTGAC
The DNA here is from genome assembly GCA_916050605.2 of Platycheirus albimanus. Taxonomy (NCBI): domain Eukaryota; kingdom Metazoa; phylum Arthropoda; class Insecta; order Diptera; family Syrphidae; genus Platycheirus; species Platycheirus albimanus. Next base: position 448,333 of record OU696696.1, on the reverse strand, counting down.
CAAAACCACACAGAGTTTGAAGCTTAAATACCAAAAAAATAACGTCAGAAACATCAAACCAATTTAAGATGGGTATCTTTTCGTCTTGGCGGCAATGTACAAAGATCTTACTTGTTTAGTAAAAGTTTTTAATTTGTTTATTGTTTGCGCAAAATATATTTAGTACTGCAAGACCTATTAACATAACAATGCTTATCAACGAGAGCAAACACCCATTGGTTTTTCCCAAAAGCGCCATCCACTCTTCCCAATCCATTGTATTGTTGCCTCCTCTCCGAAATGCTCTGGAGCGTGTTTTGTATACCAGTATAAAAGGTTGAAGAACAATTAAAAGAACCATTTCCTTTTGAGAGATTATTTTATTATCCTTAATAGGCCTACTCTTTCACCAAACTAGGAGAGGGTGGTAGAAAGTATACAGCAGTTAACAAACAATATGATAGCACAAAAGGAAACTGCAAAAGCCCGATAAAAGAAATTTAAACAAAGAGCTCAGAAGACGTTAGCGTTACCGGCCGAAAGGCTTTCCGTAAACCTTTTACTGCATAGATAAAATAAATAGTGCCTTTTTATTTGGAGCTGGAGCAATCATATTTTAGTAATAATTATTAAATCAAGAAAGAAATGTCCCATAGTTTATACTCTCCATACTATCTGTCAAAGAAATCCTTTGACCTCCTTAAATTGATGTTTTATTAATTAAAAAGCAAAAAAAAAAAAAAACACTGTATGCGTTTGCAATGAAAGTCAAACAGGATCAAAGTTTACTTTAAGTTACGGCAACACAACAAAATCGATACGAAACTTTCTGTTGGCTGTTGGCTGTTGGCTGTTGGCTCTGATATGGTGGGAAGCCCTTGCTCCTTTTAGAGGGATGGATATAAAATACCTTGATTAGAAAAGTTCACTTTGTTATTGCTTATTTATCTGTATAAATTATGATGTTGTACTCTCAGATTGAGTAAATTTATTGGATAGCTGTTAACGGAACTGTTCGTACACAATCATTAAGCTTTCTTCCACAGGAGGTGTGAGAATAAAGTATTGAGTTAAATGTGTAGTTGTTGAAGTGCCATTTTGACAATCAAGGGTTTAAAAATGGGACACAATCAATTTCCAGCAAAATTGGACAAACTTTTGGGATATTTTTGGGGACACGTAGAACCTTTATATATAAACTTTTTTTTCGTCTCTTTCTTTATTTTCAGGAAGGCATACAAATAATTGTCATGACATGCAAGCTAGTGAATTTGCGAAAAGATTTGGTTAAATGTTGTCAGAGATCCTACAAGTTAAACAGTGTCAGACTACTAAACCTAAAAACTGATTAATTCTAAATCTAAATATTTGTATTTATCTTCTTCTTCTTGTTATAATTATCGGCTGAAGGCAAGTTATGGATTAGTGGAAAAAAATTTGTTAGATAACAATCGAACAAATCGTAAGTCTGCCAAGTCCGTCCGTGTATCTCTCTATTTGTCTGTCTGTTCGCACCCTGATTGGATTGGGCCAATTTGCTTCAAATTTGGAATTCTTTATTTTCTTTTTGAATATTTTTAATTTTTACTCTGGCCCTAAAAATATCGATACCAGTCATACCTATGTATAATCAGGTGACGTGAAATAAGGGCCAACGAAATAAAGCCAAAAATGAAAAATTTGGCCTTTTTTCGTTTTAAATTAATTAATTTCGTTTAGTAGTGAACACACTAAAACTGGTGATGACGTTACCCTTTTGTCGAATTATGGGTCTCAAAGTTTATCATCATGAGGGAATTGAAATAGAAAAGATATTATGAAGTACGTAAATGTGAAACATTAGAATTTCCACTCCATGGTCGGCGTGGAGGGGAAAAGGATTTGAGATAAAATGATTATTGATAGAAGAAAGGAAAATTTCGTTGTGGAATAAGATAATAGTCTATTCAATTAACAGAACAACAAATCAAATATATTTTCTTCAATCTTTGCAAGAAACAAGTGAATGAAACTTATCTAACCAAAAAAAAAACAAATTTATCGAAACACGTGACAAAAAAAAACATAAAAGCTTAAAATTCGCTGCAAATTTGATTTGTTGTTCTGTTAATTGAATAACCTATTATCTTTTTCCACAACGAAATCTTCCTTTCTTCTAGCAATAATCATTTTATCTCAATTCCTTTTCCCCTCCACGCCGATCATGGAGCGGAGATTATATCGTTTCCCATTTGCCTTATTTTTAATAAACTGGAATAAATCCAAATTTGAAATTTTGTCTTATTTCCAATGTAAATTTGGCCTAATTTCGATTTGAAAATAGAAGTACAGCCAATAAGGGTTATTTCCATTTTAAAAGCGTTGGGCCTTATTTCACGGCACCGTATAATCATGAAGAAGAAGTTTACAGTTCTGGAAAACAGCTCCAAAGGTTTTGATAAAATATTCAGGATGCTATTTGTTTGGAACAGTCTATTTTTTAGTTAGGGGCCAGTTATGGAAAACCAAACTGAAAAAAATTTCAAATGGAAAATTTGGTATAATATAATCAGATTTAAAACACAAATGCTACACTGATCGATGGCTACCAACTCAGAGAATTTATTTTGCAAATAAAAATTTGAATTGAACTTGTACTTTTTGATAAAAATGTATTTAATCATTTTTCTGTTATACGTATAAAAGAAAAATAAAAAAATACATTTTTAGCAAAAAGTATTTGTTCAATTAAGATTATTATGAACAAAAAACATTCTCTGCATTGATCGCCATCGATCAGTGTAGCATTTGTCTTAAAAATCGAATCAGAACATACAAAATTTTCAATTTGAAAATTTTTTCGGTTTGGTTTTCCGTATCGCTATAACTGGCCCCTTAGAATGGATTTTTCGAAATTTTTCTTAAAACGGTACCTTTAATAAGCACAGGTTTTTTAGATCAATTTTCTAGTAAATAATTCTTTCAATTTTAATAAAAAGTTGGAAAAGGAAATGACTTTATTGCACGTGACATTACATTTCAAAGATCTCAAGAAAATGGTTTTTTTCATTTTTAAAAATGTTCAACAAAAAATTTTAGAAACGGGTGGATTGAATTTTTTTAACATTATTTTCCCAGATGAAAAATACAAATATGTACATATGTATTCGCATACTCCAACATAATTATGAAATATTTGTTCGGAAATAAAAAAAAATGAAATAATTTTTTTTTATCTTGAGCAATGAAATATTTTTGCATACCTTGTATAAACCTTGAATAAAACTCAAACTCTTTTGAAAATTGGAAGCTTTTTCTTAATATTTTTTTAAATACGTTACAACATAAATGTAGTCGAATACTAGTTTCAAAAAATATCGAGGATATCCTACAAAAGCTGTGTACCTAAAAAAGAAAAATAAACTGTAAAGCCGTTCTAAAAGATATTTTAAAAAACTATGCCCGACAAAGTTTGACTGAATTCGATCAAGTCGTTGCCAACTTATGGCCATTTGAAAAAAGCCTGATTTTCGTTATGACCATTTAAGACAAAAAAAAAGCAAATTTTTCTAAAATGCACAAGGTTTTTTCAAATTTTAAGTTTAAGCAAAATCGTTAGAGCCGTTTTCGAGCAAATCCAAAATGAAAAAAAACCCAGAAAACGAAATAAAAAAAAAATTTGACGACCGTTTTTCTTAAAACTAAATATGAAGTTTGAAGAAAATCCGTCAAGCGGAAAAGGCTATAGCTTGACGTGAAAAAGGGCACAGACACACACCCGCACAGAGACCGACGGACGGTATATGACAAACACCACTTCTTTGTGCTTCTCTATCATCATAATGTCATGTTTGATTAAAACCGATTTTTTTTCTGCTTGAAACCAATATTTGCCTTATAGAGCAAAAGTAATAACAATAGTATGTTAGAGATTTTTGCATCTAATTTAAAAATGTAGCTCGAAGGAATTATCTAGCATTAAGTCTAGTCGTGGATTTTATTTTTGCAATAGATTTTGGTGGAGGGCTCTTTAAAGGCTCCTAAAAAACTAACAAATTAAATTACTAAGTCCTTTAATATTTCCCCAACTTAAAGATTCTTTATGCCTGACAGCTCTGGCATGCACTTAAATTAACAGCCAATTATCGTTAAGATTTAATGACATTGCTAAGCTTCTTTCTCTACCGCAATGTAAACCACATAACATGCAGATTGAAATACATTCCGCATCCGTTGGTATAAAAATTGATTTAGATACCTACCTACAAGTATACATTTTTGCGAAATACGCGTTTAGAAGATTCGCTTTCATTGTTCTTGGGAAGATTTCTGTTCTAGTGACTCTTTGTGTGACAACTTTAGCATTAGCAACCCCTGAAGATAAATCATTGAGAAAAACATTTAAATTTATTTATCCACAAAAAGTGTTTTTCGTTTAGTGACTAACAGAAAACAAAAGAAAGGGGCAAATAATTCAAGATAATTTAATTTAAGTGTCGCAATTTATCGCCCGTTAAATAAAAGGTGATGATATTAATTGTTGCGAAAAAGGCCGTCCGTAGCATGGTAGTTCTTCGCCACCTACCTAAAGACCTTTTGAGAACTGTTGAGATTTAAAGTTACTACGGTGATTGCGTGAAAAATCCTTAAGCAAAATGATTTATTTGGATTTGTGTCCGTAAAATTTGGTGAGGCAGACAATTATTTAATTTCCTATTTACTAGACTTCTTTGTGGCATGTGTTCTTAAGGTATACAGTATATTTTTCCAGTCACCGAGTTCACTTTATCGGGTTTGCTTTTGGTTTGCATAGATGCAAAAAGTGTCAATAATAAGCTATCTGGCAAAAACAAAAATCTACTTTTATAAAACATTCAAACGAAACGAAAAAAAAAATCTTAAACCTTGTTGGTCACCCTCATCACTGCTGTTAAGGAACAAGTATTGCTTTTACAAAATTGGTGGAAAAAGTGAAAGTTACTAAGAGGGGACTTCTTGTCATAAATTAACGGTACCTACCGAAGATACTTTTGATCGTATTAACGTACGTTATTCAAAAAGATCTAATGTCGAATATTTTCTTGCTTGCCAGAAGGAGACTATAATGACTCACAAGGATTTCCGAAAAATCTTTTGTGTATCTGCCAAATTAAGGTCGATTCATCATAGACTGTTATTCTTTGCTATTCTTGTTTTTCTTTACCCTCAACCTCACCACCCTTCATACTAGAGATCAAACATGACATTACGATGATAGAAAAGCCCAAAAAAGTGATTTTCGCCATGCCGTCCGTCGGTCTGTCTGTGCGGATGTGCGGATGTGCGCATTTTCACGTCATGCTACAGCCTAAACGGCTTGACGAATTTTCTTCAAACCTGGTATATAGCGATTTGAAGAAAAACGGTTGTCGAGGTTTTTTTTTCGTTTTAGCCCCGCTCAAACTGGTACCTTTCATGTAACGTTTTTTTTTTTTCATTTTTGGTTTGCTCGAAAACTTTTGATTAAACTCAGAATTTAACTTACGTAAGATATTTCTAACAAAACTGCGTTTTTTTTTTGGCTTAAATGGTCGTAACGGAAATCAGGTTTAAACGGCTTTTTTTTCTAATGACCATAAGTTCGCAACGGCTTGATTGAATTGACTCAACCTTCGTTTGGCATCGTTCTTTATAGTGTTCTATAGGATGGCTTTGAAAAATTTTGAGTGAAGCCTTTCTAGATGGTAGCTCCCATACAACGATCCGTTCAGTTTTAGCCAACTTTTTTTTGTTTTTTTTTCTAATTTGCTCAAAAATGGCTCTAACAATTTTGATTAAACCTTGTGTGTTATACTCTTTAAAAAAAAAATGCTAATAACGGAGATCTGGTTAACGTTTTTTTTTTCAAATGACCATAAGTTGTCAACGGTTGTATCGAATTCAAACAAACTTTGTTTGTTATAGTTCCTTACAACTCTCTGTCAGATGGCATTGCATTTTTTTTCAGTTTCTCTTTTTTTAATGGCTCCCATAAAAAGAACCACTAGGTTTTTGCCAAATTTTTTAGTTTTTTTCTAAAAAGGCTCTACCGATTTTTATTAAACGTTGTATGTAATATACATAGACTGTTATTAAGGAAACTGCATATAAGTTCTTGGCTACAAATGATAATGACGGAAATTGGTTTGAACAATTTTATTAATTCGGCCATAAGTGAACATTTATATCATTTTTTTATAGGATCCAAAAGATGACGTAAGCTCCCGTATATTGGGTTTTAAAATTTTAACCAAAATTTTGTAGTTTTTCCCAAATTTTTCAAACATAGTTCTTCATATTGCTTGAAAACTTTGTTTTCATTCTACCATTGCACCCACAGAGCAAGTACGTGCGACCCAGTCGTGCATTTTATTTTATTTTTACTTACGATTATAGGTACCATGAGACAAGTTACCTATGCATTGAAAGCGAAGACGAAAAAAGATGGTCTATAAATTCTTGCCGCCTATGTCTGTCTGTGTATCTGTCTCCGTCTGTATGTAAAAGACACCTACAACAGCCCAAACGAGTTGGCCGAATTGCTTCAAACTTGGTATATAGAGTTCTTTAGGTATAAGGAGGCGAAATTAAAATATTTTGTTTAGCTAAAGAAATAACGGTACCTGCCTACTAACAGTTACGTTTAAGTTTGATTTTTTCTCAAAAACGGCTGTAAAGATTTTGATTTAAAAAGTCAGTTTAGCTTTTTAGGTACAACCATCATTTAGCTAAGAATTTTTTATTTTTTTATTTTCAAAAACGGTACTTTCCATATAACCGTTTTTTGGCTTTCGACTATCTCGAAAGCTGCCCAACCGATACTTTCGATATTTCACACATATATAGGTGTGGGTTGTCCATTTTGTTCTATTTTTAAAGCATTTTATAATTTTTTTTTTTTAGTTAACATCTTATAAACTGCTCATTAAATTATTTTCAAAAATTATAAATAAATGTATTTGCTGAATATACATATAAACTGGTTTTCAAAAAGTTTTTTTTCGGCCGGGTTCAAATCTCAAATAATCTGAAATTCAAAACTTCTTTTCAGAAACTAAGTAAAAAGAAAAGCATAATCTGCAATTCCAGAAGTGCTTGAAATGTTCATTTTACTTTGCGCTTCCGTTTTTGAAATGTGAAATCTGCACCGTTTCACTAAGAAAGAAACATTTTATTAATTAAGGTAAATCACTATACCTCTTGCACACAGATTATATTTATAAAACATATGGTTTCTTTGCCATCCCACACAAAACATCATTTTTTGACTTATCCTTGGAAAGGCTTATTTTTTTGGAACTGTCGGCAAAGATAATGAATTTTCTGATCCACTTTTGTTTACTTCCCTTTTTTTTTTTTTTTTTTTAATTTTAACTATATATGCCTGTAAGACCCAAGGGCTTTTGAATGCAAACTACACTGCAATAGTTAGAAGGAATAGAAAGATAGGTAAGATTTTTTGTTAGTACGAGAAATAGGTGATAATCTCATGAAAACCCCACGAGTGGCGTCCAGTAGAAGCTGGGGGAATATTGAAAAGTTGCTGTCCAGGCTGGGGCTCAAACCCACAACTCTTAGGTTAGCAACCAAGCACTTCATCCACTGTACCATTGCCACCCTTTCCTGAAATGCTTTACAGGACACTGTCCCAAAGGTAGACACGCCGCAAGACTTGGCGTGATCTCAAGCGACCTTTGCAGAATCTGTTTGGACGAAGAGGAGGAGGAGATACATTCTATGGGCATGCCCTTCACTTGCTTATAGTCGGGAACTTCTTTTATGAGAATCCTATTCTTCAATACCATTGAGGAACTGATGGGTTTAGTGAGGCATATGTGTCTTATCTGTTTCGTTAGAAGCTCTTATTGGTTCTTAAGTTTGTAAGTTTTTAGCGCGTAACACCACAAATTTTTGGGTATATTACAACAGTCCTCTTTTGTACTAAGTGTGTCAGCTAATACATTTCTAGTGGACAGCTACTTTAACTTAACATAACCTATCTATTTTAATAGTATTAAAAACAAAAGGACTTTTTTTAGTATTTAGTCCTGCGTCTTTTTTAACCATTTTACGTATGGACGTAGGAGAATTTATTTTCAACATGATCTTGTAATTGATACAACATCAACTCTTATACCATTTGAAGAACTGAAGAAGAAGAAGCATTGAAAAATTTTAACGCTTCTCATAAATTCACATTTCAAGAAAAGAGTTTTAAGCAAAGAATCAATAAAATCAAAATATTAAACTTTTCCATAATTTTTGATGTTGCCATGTGAACCGATTTTACTGCTCACTTTTATGAGTATTTTTACCAACTTTGAAAAAATTCCGTGACTTTAAAAAAGGGAATAATTTTTGTAAGTGTATTCCATGGAGAGATCAAAAACCTTTGCTTACCGTCAACACATAAAACTTTGTTATGGCCATGAAAGCTTAAGATTATATAGTTTGTATTTATATATTTATGTATTTATATATAAAATATTAGTTGTCCCCTCAGTCGTTGTACTGCGCTTCCAAGTAGACAGCGGGATGATAGGTATAAGCATTTTGAACATTAAGCGATAAGTTTGACTTCTTAATTATCATTATATCGTCCAATTACTTTGTCTTAAATATTTATACCACGCAATTAGTTTGTCTTAAATATGAGAACATGGCAGTTGTACAGAAGATGTAGTGTTTGGTTGCTAAACCTACAGTTGTGAGTTCAAACCTAGAATCTGGGCAGCAATTTTTATTTATTCCCCCAGTTTTGAATTTTCGTGAGAAAATTTCACCGAAAATTCTTTTCTATCCTTATATTCCTTTTCTCCTCGCTCGCCTATGTGATTTTTTCATAAGGGTATTCGTATCCTCCCCTTTAGTGCGAATGCATTAAAAAAAAAGAAATAATAGAATTTAATAATTAAATAGTACGCATACGCCCGAGTGTGCTAGGTATACTGTTTTATTTTTAGTTGGTTTTATGCTGAAAAATTGACAGTTTGTTGCAGAAATTTTTTTTTAACTTCGATGCGTTCATTAGTTTAAATTTGTCATACTAAACCAATATACTAACTGAGACCTCCAATGGAATAAAGTTGCTTGTGTATACAGATGTCCGTTATTGGTATCTTAAGCCAAAATTTAAGAATACAGCTATCATTGATCACTAATAAATATTGCTTAAGTTATTTTTGAAAAAATTTTAAAAGCTATAAAAATGTTGGGTAACACTGGAAACCTCGTTATACGGGAGCTACTATTAAAAATTCTTCAATATTTTAACAGTTTATGGTATCTTTAAGGTGCTCTAAAAGATTACCACTATATAGTTTATTTTTGTTTAACCAAGTATTGAAATACATATGTAGGTCGTATAGGTGTATTATACAAACTGACTAATTTGAAAACACTCTTAAAAAAAACTGATAATTCAATCAGTTTAGCCGTTCAACTTTTACTGTTGTCATCCCGCCACCCCCTCCACCCATATTAAAATAAAATGCACTACTGGGTCGCACGAACTTGATATAATGTGTGACTGTGGTCTTAGGGCTTGAGATTTTGATAAAAATAAATTTTTCAAAATGCTTAAATAAATACTTAAACGAATTTGAGCTGAAAAAAGAGAACGCCATTTTATTTCTTTGATAAATAAATTTGAATTTATGAAAAAAAAATCTGTATAGCGATTTTTGAGAAAACAAAATTTTTTTAAAGCTTTTTGAAAACACTTTTCAAAAAAAATCAGAAACGCCAATTGATTGGTAAATTATTTGTTAATATTAATAATTTTTGAAAAAAATTTAATGAGTTTTTTTTAAAATACATTAACTTTTTTAAATTAAAAAAAAAATTCTTTTACAAATACAAAAAAAAAAATTCTTTTTAAAAATACATCAATATATGTGTGAAATTTCAAAAATATCGGTTAAGCCGTTTTCGAGATAATCGAAAGCGAAAAAAACGGTCCTTTGGAAAGTACCGTTTATAGACATTTTCAAAAAAAAAGTCAGCCATTTGAACACTACACTACACTAATTTCATTAAATCGAAATCGTTATAGCCGTTTTCGGGGAAAATAAGCTTTAAAGTTACGGTTATATGGCAAGTACCTACCGTTATTTTTTGAGCTAAAAACAAATTTCAATTTCCCCTCTGTACAATTTAATTTTGAAGCAGTTCAGCAAACCAGTTAGGGCTGTAGGTGTCTATACATTACATACAGACAGGCAAACAGATAGACAGACAGACAGACAGACATACAGACGGACAGATTTTGTAGAGCATATTTTTTATCATCGTAATGTTTGATTGTTATCCCAAAACTTTTTTTTTTCGACGAATGCATAACTTGCCTAATATGTAGTACCTATAATCGCAAGTAAGAACAAAGTATAGTTTATAATGTTATATCTTTAATTAGATAATTTAAGTATTCTGCTATGGACAGTTTCGCTGTAGCAAAGTTGATTTTTACAATCCTTTGTTGCCTAGAATATTTGTACATGAAAGGAAAGTATTTTGCGATTTTGGAGTTTTTATTTGATTTTCTAATTTCCTCTTTAAAAAATGTTTATTTTAATCGCAGTTTTTATTAATAATGTTGTATTCAATCATGAAATATTAAGGTTTAAATAATGTATGTCCATATCTAAAGTGCTTGTCTTAGTTTTTCTATGAACTGACTTCATAAGCTTATAAGTTTGAACAATAAAAAACAATAAAGTTTTTAAAAAACTATTTTAGTAATAAGCTATTAGCCATTTCCAAGAAGCCTCCCACAGTTTTTGAAATAATAATAATAATAATAATAATAAAAAAAAAAAATCTATAAAAAAAGATCGTTAAATTATTTATACATGTACCTTAGTTCGTAGTTCACGGACAACAGTGTCCGTTAGTCCATGCTGACAAGCATACATTAAACGGGAACAGCCTCGTATTAATCGATAATTTGATTTTACTTTACAGCTATTTTCCTTCCATCTACTTTCATTTGTTTTCGCTGAAGCACTTGCAAACAAATTTTTGTCTGTTTTTATTGCAAACCTACTTTTTGCCGCTATGCTTCCACAGCCTGCTTCTGCCTCTGCCTTCAATGGAGCCGCCTCAGTTGCTGCCGCCGCCGCCGCCACCGAGAAGATATTATAACAGCGCGGAGGTTTTGGCGGTGGCGCTATCCCACCCATATTTAATGACCTCTTTACTCTTCGCTTTTACCCAGCTGTAGCTCTTAACACCACTATACTTATTACACTTCATTGAATAAGTTTGATAATTTATCACCACCACGTTGGTACTAGAAAGAGCGTTCTGTAGCTATGTATGTATGTATTTGCAAAGTTTAATATCACATACTGTAAACAACTAGACGTCTGAGAATTTAAAAAAAAAAAAAAATGAATGGAGCCGCATCACGCAGCGCTTTTGAGTGAGAAAAGAAAACATGTCTCCCGCTAACCGCTACCTACCCTATACGCTACACCCCTAGATGTCCTAGACGCCATCGCCGCCCCACCGCACCGCTGCCATAACCTACACCTACACAATCATGCTGTGTTATTTCTTAAAGAAGACGGCAAAGTTTAATTAATTATTCCATTTCACTCAACCTTCTTCGGTGTGAAACTTGCTCAAGCTCACTGCTAGCGCCAAACTTGTGACCTATTTTTAATGCAAAAACAAGTTGCGTGTAAGTCACACGTAGGTTTACATAATCACGTGAAGATTTAACAATTGTGACGTGCTTAAAAGGGTGCTGATGTGGTTTCGCCCACAAACTTTTGACTTTGAACAATGCCCCATTTCCATGTCTTCTATACTGGTGCAAAATATGGATATTTTCCCCGGACCAATGCATGAGCATGTAATATGAACTACCAACAATATTTGCATATAAAGATAAAATGAAGCCAGTGTTTGGCTAGGACCACAGAAAGCTCCAAAGCCGGGCCAAGAGATGAACTTTCAATGGGTGATAGGCGTTATAGAATGAACTATATGTATACGGGTATACGGGTATTCGTTTGTATACCCATTACCCATTCTACAGTGCTGGGCAAAATGTTTCGAATCAATTCTTCAAACAAATTGACAATGCGTCCATCAAATATTCGGTCGAAACTACGCAGTTGGCTTAGATTGCTTGACCTGAAATTGTCAACAGTGGATTTTCCAGATTTGCCTTTTTTGTTAGTCTTTTCGTGAGATTTATGGATGGGTCAAGTCTGCTTTCTGAGTGCTTTTAAATTTTTTGGAATTACATCTACGTTTCTTCTTGCTGGTTCAATTTCAGAAAATGCAAAATAATTTAACAATGGGAAGCAGAATTAACTTTAGTCAAACTACCGGTTGGTGTTATTTCATACCACGCAAACAAAAAAACTATGAGAAAACTGTTGCAAAGGAATATTGCGCGGAGCTTTATCCAAGTCCCAATAAAGTTCACGAAATTAAAATTGCAAGTAAACAGCATACAATTTTTGAAAATGGAATGCGATGGTTTTTTTAAACAAGCTTTGCCGCATTCAACTGATCCCATATTGAAAACCTCAGTCACAATATTTATATCAAATACACAGAATTGTGTGTTTGTTTCTCCATGCTTAGAACGCTCGACAATCTTTATTTGCTGAGTAGGTATTAACACCAGAATTTGAATACTGACACTGACACCAGACCGGCGCCAAATCAATATGAATCACTTTGATGTGTTGGGCTTTGATTGATTTGATAAGTATATCGGGGTATTGAACTCATGATTAAATTGACAATTGGGAGCTGGAACATCCACTTTTGTTTACGAAACAAATTTTTTTTTTTTAAAACTTCGAAACAGTACTGTGTAGTCGGTACTTCTTTAAGGTCTCTTTAAATTTATGTCGCAGCAACTTAACAAAAATTTGGAATTTAATTGATCCAACTCGTGACACACCCGAGGACTTCCAACATCACTATACATATACATACATAAAATGAAGGACGAAAAGGGACGTGAGATGCGAACAATGTCTGAAAAAAAAAAAAAACATTCTTCTTGTTATTCCACTTTTCCTCTCAGTTCACTTATTGCGTTACATAATAGACTTTGATGGTCTGCCTCCCTCACCATCGCTCTCGCCCTCACCAACAATGTCGCGTCGGTCGGTATTGCGAGGGGGTGGTTTATATTTCTTTCAAGTTTTTTTTTTATCCGGAAATGCTTAAGTGTGCGGACTGAATTTTCCTTTATTGTGGCGACATCGATTGGGTGCTTTGTCATTTAAGTCCTACCAAAGTGAGATCACAAAAAATACACTAAGAAGGTCACCCGCTTAACTGAATATAAAATCATATCTAAATATATTCTTTTGCTTTCTTAAAAAACACAACAACAACAAAATTGGCACACCCTTATTCTTCATCTGAAATATGCATGCTTATTATGGACCATATAAACCCTATAGTGAGAGTATAGGAACCATTTGTGGTGCCTTTATCCTTATTTGCAAAAAAAAAAAAATATATATACATTATACAGCCACAACGTATGTAACACATGTGAAATAGGTACAATCTCAGGGCATAGGGAGGATATATTTAAACGTTTTCAACATGAATGCAAATTGAAAAGATGTCTGTACTCCATAACTTTAGTAAGTTTACGCAGTTTGTCGATGTTGATGTCGATGCCGCCACAGTTGGAAGCAAAACCAATTTAAACATGAGTAACACCATCAGATTGCATGATTTAGCTCAATTTCAGCCACTTAAAAAAATATTATGAAATTCGTAGCAATATATTCAGACACGAAAGAAAATTTATTAACAACTAAACTACACTTAGATAAACACCATAAATTCAAACTGCCTAAAAGCAAGGTCTCGCTAACGCTCTTTGCGCGACAACGCGAAATGTTAATAATAATCCACTTTCAGGACGAAAAGTTCTGACCTTTCTCGACCGCCACAACCGACTGATACATCAAATCCCCCTAGTGCATTACTAGTGGCCAGAACAGAAGGTGTTTGTGTAGGGCTAGGCAGCAGCTAGTGTGATTAACAGTCGGTGTGCGTGAAAGTATTTCAAAAACAGTTTGAACAACGGTATTGAAAACAAATCAAATTGACTGCCATCAATGTAAGACATTCTTGCATGGTATGGCAAAGGTGTACACCGTACAGTGTACACACAGACACACACCTACCTTCTAGCTTCTAGTTTAAGATGTTATATGACTTAAAGGGTTCATCTATATATATATAAGTTTAATATGAAAAGGAGATATTTATGTGAAAGAATCATTTTAGCCAGCTCAGCAATCAAGGTATTGAAAACTTTTCTTTGCTAGTAACTATGGTAATAGTTCGTCCATAACACGAAACGTACGTCTATGTACCTACTAGTACATCTACAACAAGTCAAACCATTCCTATTACACACAAAGGAGTACATTTTCTACTTTTCTCAATTTTTTCCTGGGAAACACAATTTTCGTAGCTGTAGTGGTCATTTTTTCTAAAAAAAAAGCAGTGCGCCAAAGAAATGGAAGGAAAAAGCTTTCAACGCAAAAGGCAATTTTCTTTCAATTCGAATTGACTATTTGGCGATGGGGAACGATTTAAAGATGAGACGATAACGATTCATTAGGTTTGCAAGAAAAAAGAAAAATCTTCAGTTGCTTGGAATGAAAATGATGAAAAAATTGGGTGCCTATCAGCATTGAAAAAATGCGATTTAAAAAATGTAGACGAATTTTTTTTAACCACAAATTAAAGACCGAAAAAGGTGGTGTGATAAAGATAAGAGCTAAAAGCAACAACTGGGTGATGGAAATTATTTTAAAATTGAATAAATAAATTGTTTTTGATTTACTATACTTTACTATAACCCATGCTACCATGATTCAAATTATTATAAAAGAAACTGGAGTAAGTTTGATTTGAATTGCAGAGAAGACATAAGGAGTTATTAATACCCCTATCAAACATTTTAACAGTGCGAGCGTTTGGAAGGAAAAAAATAAAAAAGATAAGAAAGAGTTTTCGTTGGCACAGTGGTCTCAATCCAGGAGGAATATTGAAAAATTGCCCAGGCTGGAGCTCAAACCGACAACTCTATAGGTTAGCAACCAAATATTTCATCCACAGTATCATTGCCAACAGCCAAATCTTTCAAAGGTCGATTTGGTTGTGTTGAACACATTTTGTCCACTTCAGCTTTATGTGTACGATGACTCAGGATGTATTCTCACGCTTTTGTGTGTTAAAAGCTTTAAAAAAAAAATGGGATAGTAAAAAGCAAAATCCTATAAGGAGTAGAATTATAATAATTTAAGATTACATGAAAATATAAACAGTATATGTTGGGAGCGGGACGTTTGAACGGAAACTAAAATCTCTTGTAACGAAATCTCGCTTTTTTTTAAATCCTGCATCACTAAATCTCGCATTTTTAAAATCTTTTATTTGGAAATATCACTTTATCAAAATCTCGTGTTTTAAGAAAAAAAAAAAAAAACTCGCTAATACATTAAATTCTCGCTGTTACAAAATCTCGCAATATCAAAATCACGCAAAATGAAAAACTTGCATTAAAAAAAATTCTTTTTCAGAGTAAGATAGCTTAAATTTAAATTCTAATTGGGCAGCAAAATAATGTGTCATAGGCGGCCATTCTACCATATCTTTCGGTGACTGCGCCCGCTTTGAATATATTAACATGGAAGATAGAAGGCATTGCAGTGCGCAGTGTATTTGCCGAAGAATTTTACATGTATGAGGCCCTTTTAGCCCGTAAAGCGGTATATTTATCTGCTTTTGACCTTCAAAAGCATGGACAACTGACAGAGGCGTCTGACAGACAAGAACCTATACGTTTTCCTTTGTTTTTGCTATAAAAAAAGCCAGTAGTAAATAAAGAGAATATATGTATAAATAAAGTAAGACTGATCTATAGGGTGATTTTTTAGCTGGTTTGGTTTTGGCAACACTGGTTTTGACAGCTGACGTGTGTTTAGTACCTTGTGTCACTGTCAAACAGCTTCAGTTTGGTTTGCAATTTAACAATGGATCGTCTTACAAATGAACAACGCTTGCAAATTATTGAATTTTACTATCAAAATTCGTGCTCGGTTCGAAATGTTCATCGCGCGCTGCTTCCATTTTATGGTCGGCATTCTCGACCTTCTGAGCAGTCTATTCGGAAGATTGTGACCAAATTTCGCACCAAATTTACTTTGTTGGACATTAAACCACCAACACGTTTACGTACTGTGCGTAGTGAAGAAAATATTGCGGCCGTATCAGCTATAGTGTGACAGAAGACCGCGAAATGTCGATTCGGCGCCGTTCCCAGCAGTTAGGCCTTTGTTACAGCACTACGTGGAAAATTTTGCGGAAGGATTTGGGCGTAAAGCCTTTTAAGATACAGCTGGTGCAAGAACTAAAGCCAGCCGACCTACCACAACGCCGAATTTTTGGTGAATGGGCTCTTGGAAAGCTGGCCGAGGATCCGCTTTTTTATCGAAAAATTGTGTTCAGCGATGAGGCTCATTTTTGGTTGAATGGGTACGTAAATAAGCAAAATTGCCGCATTTGGAGTGAAGATCAGCCAGAAGCATTGCAACAGCTACCAATGCATCCCGAAAAAGCCACTGTTTGGTGCGGTTTATGGGCCGGCGGCATTATTGGGCCATATTTCTTCAAAGATGATGCGAATCGCAGCGTTACTGTCAATGGTGAACGCTACCGAGCGATGATAACAAACTTTTTTTTGCCCGAAATGGAAGTTCTTGACTTGCATGATATGTGGTTTCACCAAGACGGTGCCACATGCCACACAGCACGCGAAACAATGGCGCAATTGCGAGGCGAGTTTGGTGAACAGTTAATTTCACGTTTCGGGCCGGTCAATTGGCCGCCTAGATCGTGCGATTTGACACCATTAGACTATTTTTTGTGGGGGTATGTCAAGGCTAATGTCTATAGGGACAAGCCCGCTTCGATTGACGCACTGGAAGCCAACATCCATGCATTCATTCGTGAGATACCGGCCGATATGTGTGAAAGAGTATGCCAAAATTGGACTCAGCGGATGGGCTACCTGAGACGCAGCCGCGGTCAACATTTGCATGAAATTATCTTTAAACATTAAATTGCAAGGTTCAAACTATCGATTCAAATAAATATTTCATTCATTTTTTCGAATTTTTTGTGTTTTTTTTTTTTAAAGTTCTAAACCTCTTAAAAAATCACCCGTTATGATATTTTATTTCAATGCCAGATTTGAAATCTCGTGATATTATTTTGCGAGCTTTTAATGTTGCGAGCTATCAGTACGCGAGATTGATCATGGCTCCATAACGGTCTTCATTGACTAACCTTCTGGCCGAAATAAGGTCCACCATCCCATAAAGCATACCAAGCTGTCAGTTTTTATACCCTATTCCATAGAATGGGTATATTGTATTTGGTGTGGAGTTTGTAACATAGAGAAATAATACCGTTAGGTATAGAAAAGTATATATATTCTGACTCAGAATCAAAAGCCTAGTCGATTAAGCCATGCCCGTCCGTCCGTCCGTATGTATACTCTCTAGAGGTCCCAATTTTTGAGCTAGAAAGCTGAAATATATATAATATATAGTATATATAATCTTTGGTTCAAGAGTAAGGCTAAGTTCTTGAACCGGTGAAATCCGCCCACAAACACGCCCACAATCGTCATTTTTGTAAAATTAAATTATGTTTTTTGTACAGTTACGATAAAAGCATAACGCTAAAATTTTGCACGCGAAAGCTTCAGGTAAACCTTCTTCCAATTAAATAAAAAAAATGTCAGTTTGGGCGTGGCTGACGCCCATTTTTCACTCAAAACCATCAATATTGTTTTAGTAAGAAACCAATTGTTATATTAATGCGAAAAACATTAAATTTTGTTTATATTACTTGAACATAAACATCTTGTGTATGAAATCAAAAAAATTTGATTTTGGGCGTGGCTGACGCCCACTTTTCATTAAAAACATAAAAAGTTGTTTTTGCAAATAAACGGTATTTATAATGAATCCGCAAGCCAAAATCTTGCGTCTCTAGTAGAAACTAAAAACTTTGTGTATGAAAAGAAATTTTTCATTTTCATAAAAGAACGAAAAACGTAGTTTTAAAAATTTAAGGTGCTACCAATATTCAATTTAAACCTTTTTCCCTTCCGTTCGTTATATGAATAATATATCTACATTTTCTTGTGTAAATTTTTTCAATACGCCCACTTTTAAAGGCGTGATTTTGATAAAGTACCTTTGTTCAGGTAAGATCGTTTAAAAACTACTCGATTCAGCTGTAGTTTTATACATATGCCTAAATACTGACTAAAGATCAAAGCTTAGTTAGTGCTTTAAATTTTTCCCAAAATTTTTTAGGGCACGCCCACTTTTAAGGGGCGTTTCCATCAAAATTCGTAATATGCATTAATTGTTTAATGTTTTTTAACTATCGGTCGCAGTTTTGAAGTAAGAAGATGAACACTTCGGTTTGTATACCTTGGTTACGTAGCAGAGTGTAGTTCAAAAATTGTTAAAAATACCCATAATAGCTATTTCCAATCAATATATAATTTCTAAAAATTTTAGTTTTGTCTTGTTTTGTTCAAATTGATCTGCAAGCTGAAAATTGAATGATGAGCTCATATAGTGAGCTGGCAATAAAAAGTCTCAGCTGTAGGCTTGGAACACGCCTTTTTTACTTGCGATTATAGGTACTATAAGGCAAGTTATGGATTCGTGCAGAAAAAAAAAATTTGAGATAACAATCACACGTGACATTACGATGATGGAGAAGTCGAAAAAAGTGGGTCTGGGAATTCCGTCCGTCTGTCTGTCTGTCTGTCTGTATGTCTGTTCGCGCCTCTGGAGGCTGAATGGGTGGGCCGATTTGCTTCAAATTTGGTATTTAGGATTTATTTGGCCGTCCCTCGGACCATATTTTTTATTTTTGCTCTTGGTCCAAAAATAACGGCACCTGCCATACAATCTTGAAGACAAAAATTGATTTTCTCAAAAACGGCTCTAACGATTTTGATAAAACTTTCAGAATGCTATTTTTGCAAGAAAATCTATCTTTTGATTTGAAATTTTTTTTCAAAATTTGTCTAATAACGGTACCTCCCATAGAACCAATATTTTCAAATCAAATTTTCTCGTAAACTATACATTCGATTTCAATAAAATTTTGGCCACAGAAAGTCATTTATAATTTTATTAATATGGCATTTCAAAATTTTCAAAAACTTTTTTTTTTGATTTTTTATAATTTTTTCAAAAAATTTTTTGGTTTTCGAAATATGTTGGAAACGGGTACATTGATTTTTTTTAAAATTATTTTTCAAATGTAAACTACAGATTGCCATATATTTGCATACTCAAATAAATTTCAAAATATTTATTGAAAAAGTTTTTCAAAAATAACCTTTAAAAAAAAAAACTGGTCCAACGATTTTCAATATTTTTTTTTTCCTAAATTGCCGTATAGCTTTGAAATTTTATTGCATACTTAGTTTTTCCGAGAAAACTCTTAAACTAATTTAAAAAATAAAAGAATTTTCGGAATTATTTAATTTTTTTTTAATATCCATATATGCAGCCACTACGCAATTGCTTATCATAAGAGCAAGTTCGTGCGACCCAGTCGTGCATTTTATTTATTGTGACAGCAGTTATTGTACATCGGCCAAACAAAATTTATTTTATTGAATTTTTCCCTGCCTGCTAAAGAAGAATTTTGTTTCCGATACTGGAACAGCGGCTGGCTGCGAAGGAGGCGAACGCATATGCATATACATAAACAAAAATGTGGGGAATAGGGTATCCAACAGTTCGTTGCAAACGTACTGTAGCTCTCGCTTATGTTTCTTAGTGGATTATCTGTATTCGAAATACAAAAGTTTTGCTTATTGACGTAATCAAATCATTCAAGCAAAATTATGTACCATCGCTGAACCAAATTTTCTTGTAAAAATCGGGATCAGCAATCTCGCTTTGAGCCCTTTCACTGAATGTACGCCGCCGTGAACGGTGGTCGTGCGGCTTCAATTGTTGTACGAGCTGGTTTTTGTAAGCCAGCAAACCAAGCTCTTTCTGCAAAATTTTCAATAAAGTGGATGGACACAAATCTCAGATACTGAAGTACTCATTTTTTTTTTTTTAACTGCACAATTTGCATTCGTTGTGCAGGCGTCAATCGATCCATGATGAAATGGGAAACCAAAAAAAAGAATAAACCACATATAATGGCAGACAAAAATGGCTGTTAACGAAAACAGTGCAGCCAACTTAAAGTTCTAAGCCACAAAAAAGGACCCTTTATTTTATTAGCAAAATGTCAATCTAAGAACAAAGACATTGAAGATCGATCGATCAGGTAAGTTTTCATAACAAAAAAAAATTTTATAAATTTCGATACACCAGTTTAAAAACTATTCAATTGAATAACCTAAAACTTAAAACAAAAGTAACCCAGTTATACAGGTCATGAACAGATTCTACAGAAATGTACGGGCTAAAATGTTTGAACTGACTACACAACATCCCTTTAGATTTCAAAAGACAATTTACCATTTATTTAACTAATGGTTTAAGAACCAGACACTTAGTGGCGAGACAGCTATGTAATTTTTTACAGATGGCCCTAAATTGGAATTTTGTGTTGGTGCAAGTTTATAATCAGAAACACTCGAACTAGCCAGATTAATCGGGTTCCTCGATTACTGCGGAGTCTTTCAGGTTGAAGCCTGATGACCTGCAGCTTAATATAATGCTTTTTTAGGTTTCTGGCCACAGTAGTGTGCTAAGAAACGGAGAAGTTAATGAGCTAGCAAGAATAAAGAGACCATCCTTAAAAATCATCCAAACAGACACAGCTGTAAAGATCCCAACCAGTATAGTTAAACAGACAATAGGGAATAAACTAGTTGCTGCAGATGGAACTCTATCTACAACCAGGAAGCTGTGGAATTACTTTAAAAATAGCTCAACAAGAAGTCGATACGATCCTTCGTGGGAAAACTGACCATGACACCACAAAAATAAATTCAGACTCAGGGCTCATCATGGATGACTTGTGCAGAGCATGCGGCTATGCAGATGTGCATGAGGACACTCCCTCAAGATTTTATCAAAATTTTTTGGATCCACTCTAGAGAAATTTAAGCTCCTTTTAAACAGTTATAATATATTGCAGGCAACCTTGTTTTTGGACCAAGAGTAAACAGGGAGACTAGGTACATACCTAATGAAACCCATCAACCAATCCGCTTAGACTTCAGACTTATACAAATCGACGCGCAAACTGACGGACAGGCTTTTTTCACAAACTACTGTAATAACAATATATATTTTTCGAAAAAATATGACAACTGACAAGCCTTTTTTAACCTAGCTATGTGCTTGACAAATGTACATACATACATATGTACATATAAAGTGTGAAAGCGGGTTTATCAAATGTGTAAACTTTTTAACATTTCAACAACATTTATAACTACAATATGCCAAAATTATTGCGTGAACTATGATAAGAGCTCATGTTTATACTGCAAAATAAAGTTAAACAAAGAAAATTTTTCATTTGCTTAAACATTGTTAAGATACACACATTTAAAGGAATAATAATATAAAACTTAAGTTCAGGTTGTCTAATACCGGAACTCCTTTGAACCAACATACTCGTCTTTGGTTTTTTTGACAGGACGAAAAATAAAAAAAAAGAAGCAGAATATCATATACTCGTACTCTAGGCAAGGCATGTCGAATAGAGCGTACATCATGTATCCAAAAGGGGATCAAATGCAAACCTGATAAACGTATAAATATAAATTTTGCAACTTTCTCGGTCGTGCACGATTTTGCTTACATAATGCATTGGTATCCTTCTACAATGTTTATTCGAAACATACAAACGGAAGGACTCTCGCATTATAATATTGCTCCGAACATAGGAATCGCCTTGTACAGATATGTTGTTTCAGTGGAGAAAAGTTATACATGATAAATCAGGAAACTTCATTCAGAAAAGTTTTACTCCGGCTCCAGCTCTACGATAAGAGCTCACAATCAAAATATAAAGAATACAAGAAAAAAAAAAAAAAAAAACATAAGAGAAATACAGAACCTGAACCTGTATAAAAACTGCATGAACACGTTAAAAGTGGAAATAGAGGATGCGGATGTGGAGGACTGAGGATAAACTCACTACTCAGTATCACACAGTATATACTAAACAACTGCTGAAGGACTAACCTAACGTCAGCTTAAAACTAAAAGTTGACTGTCGGGTAGTTTGTTGGTTGTATACAAAATATAAAGTTTCGATTTTTGCTGCCACCAGCAATGGTATTCTTTGGATATGTTTAATTTTGTGTGTGAAGTTGTACAGATTCGCCTTTAAACTATTTGAGAGTATGTATAAATAATTCTTTCAAAACTCTTAACAAATTTATTATATTTTGGTGAACTCAAGTTATGGTTTTTGTATACTTTAAGAGTAATACAAGTGTTAAGAAAACCAAAGACGTACATTTTCACTCCAAAATGCAAGTCAAAAATCAAGCTTACAAAATTATATTAGTTGAATTATAGTTGAGAAAAATCTTGAGAGGAAATTCTTATTTGAAAATTAATAGTTATGAAAAGATAAACGCGTTGGATGTTTTATTTTCAAAAAACAATTTAAATATTTTAATACAATTTTATGATAATCATAGCACTTTTCATTAGTTTCACTCGGGGAACAACTCTTTCTGAAAACCAATAAAACAATTTTTACACAATGTCAATTAGTTTGCACTTCCCGGTTAGCTGTAAAAAGTGTAAAAGGATAGGGACTTCCCAATTTTGTTACATCCAAATACAAAATACAGGCATACAAAAAAACTGCTAACCGAAGATTGGGTCGGTCTTTTGCACAAGCTTCATTTGCATTCAAATAGAATTGAATTTCGTGGACTCCATGGTTTTTTTGGTCAGCATATAATAGACCAAATGTGTCCACAATACGGAGAATTGTGCGCAAATCTCAGCCGCAAATCAATGGCCGTGTTATTTCACGTGTCGTGGCGATGTAAATTGGCCACCACCATAGTTTGATTTCACACCGTTGAATTTCTTTCTTTGGGGAAAAAGTATGTCAATAAGCCAAAAATAATTCAAGAGCTGAAGAATGAGATAATTTGGCACATTAATGACTTTGAAGCTCAAAGCTGAATGGACCATCTGATAGAGGTATGTCACCGAAGCCGTGGTGAGCATTTATATTTTATTTCACTCATACATATACAGTGGCTCACAGCTTATTTGAACGATCTTATATTTGCAAATTCAATAGCATATAGCTCCATCAGCGAAATGAAAACATAGAAAAATTAATTGATTTTTAAACTTAAACAAAGCATTTAATTAATTAATTTTAACTTAAAACTTCATATATTTTACTTTCATTTTACTTTCATTTTTTAAGATTTAAGAAAGTAAATAAAAAAGTATAACAAATATTTTTCTTAATATTAATACTTAGTATACCCCCCTTTTGCTCTTTAACAGTTTTAAGACGGTTTGGATATGATTCCACCAATTTTTTCGTCGTTTCTGGAGGTATTCTTGCCCATTCGTCAATTGAGGCAGTGTTCAAATCATTTTTGTTCGAAATTTGGCGTTTGCGAATATTTCCTTCCAAAATGGACCACAGGTTTTCAATCACATTAAGGTCTGAGCCAGTGGCTTCATAACGTGGGGACAATTATAAATCAGCCATGTTTGAACAATTCCCGTGTTTCTTATTTTTAATTTATCTGCGCTTTGGAGCAAGTTTTCCTTTAGAATGTTGAGAAAGGCCATTTTATCCATTGTGCTTTCAATAAATTGCAGCTTTCCGACTCCCGCTGCAGACATACAGGTCCAAACCATGACATGACAACCTCCATGCTTAACTGTTACTTTAAAGTTCTTGTCCTGCAGCTTTGTATTTGGCTTGCGCCATGCATAAGATCGCCCATCAGATCCAAAAATATTAAATTTTAACCCATCAACAAATATGACTTGCTACAAAAGTCTGGAATCCTTGGAAATGTGTTCCTTTGCAAATTTAAAACGGAAATCTCGATTTTTTTTTATTGATAAAAGGCTTTTTGCGTGCTGCGACTCTTCCGTGAAGGTCATTATTTCTCAGAAAACGCCGAATGGTTTCTGCGGAACAAGACTTTCCTATCATATTCTCCATTTCACTATAGGCATTTTTAGTGCAATATACCGTTCATCTGAGGCACTGGATATTTTGCTTGGAGCTTTTCTACCTTTATTTTCAACACGATGCTGGGACACGAAACGGTGGATTATATGGCTTTAACCGTGCCATCTGGAATATGTATAAACAATTGTGGCTATTTTCCTACGGGAAAGCCCATTCCTGTAATGATGGAGGACTATTTCACGCTGCTCAATTGTTGTGCGCTTTCCCATCGTCGCGTCGTAACACGTGCTTCCTTTATAAAAACTAACCAAAACTGATAATTCTATTTACAAATGATACAACCAAGATATTGACAAAACAAGGACCTTTATTCTCAATTTCGTGCGATTACAACTGTTTATTAAACACAGTGGGTCAAATAAGCTGTGGCATTGGAAAATTGAGTTATTTTGTTTTTCTAAAGTAAAATATATGAAGTTTTAAGTTAAAATTAATTAATAAAATGCTTTGTTTAAGTTTAAAACTCAATTAATTTTTGATATCTTTTTTCGATAAGGAGCTATACGCGATTGAAGTTGCAAATATAAGATGGGTCAAATAAGCTGTGAGCCACTGTATTTACATTATGTACATATGTATGTAGTTGTCATAGATATTTCTATCATAATATAAAAAACTAAGATAATTTTCTGAAAATTTTTTCTTTCATCGTGCCTTATGGGTGGACCACCCTTTACGATAATTTTTATGTATATTGCGGTCCCATTAAAATTTAAAAATTCTAAAGTTGAGTTTAGATTGACAAACTGAAAACATACTTTGTTATAATAATTAATAACAGAAATTCAAATGACTTAAACTATATGTAAATATTTTAAAAAATTGTAAGTTAATGCGTTGAATGCATAATTTAAAAGCTAAGAACAGAATATTTTGTCAAGGAGATATTCAAAGCCTAAATGTTCAAAAAAAAAAAAAAAAAACCTGCAACATTGCTCTTTCTGTTTCATGTTAACTGGGTGAAAATTTGTCTTCGTCTCCATCTGGGTAGAATCAAGAACATCAGTTTTTGAAAAAAAATTTTGAAATCCAATTTGTATTACGATGTTGTACGCAAATGCTTTTACACAATACTCCTAACCTTGGAACGTTTTTTAAAGATGACATTCGTATTCGTATGCAATTAGTTAAAATCAAATTCTTAATGTTTCTGAGGCGTTATTAATCTTCCCTATCGTTTAATAAAAATTCTTCCTTGGATCTAACTATAATCTCTACTTTCTTTTGTCATTTTTCGAACAATGTTTAACTGATTGCGAGATGAAACCTGATAATCACTTCTGTCAGTACTTTAAAAATTGCCCTCAATCAGCATTATCATCTCTGATTTTATTAAACCAGAAATGACCAAGGAAAATATTGTGAAGTTAAAGTGTGATGATAACCCCGCAGGACCTGATGGAGTACCAACTATAGTGCTAAAGAAACGTCTAAATATAAATTGTTGCAGCCAGCTGGCTGCCCCGTCCAAACTTTTGATTTCGCAATTCTGCTTTCGTGCATCTTGGAAATCAGCCCATACTGTTCCGATTCACTTAAAATTGATTGTGTCCAATTATAGTCCAATAACAAAATCGTCCTGTGTTCTGAAAGTGTTTTAGAGCATTGTATACGATGTGCCACCGTTCCACTGATGCAAATCAATTATATCGCCAGTTCAATACATTTGTATTTTGGGCAGATCAACATACTGATTTTTGGTTTGAGCACTATCACTGTTTATCTTTATGCTTAAAACCATAGGTTCCAAACTTTTTTCATTTTATGGTTGAATTTATATTCAACAGAAAACCAACACTATGACGTCATTACCAGATCGTCACTTCTTTCTCTCTCTTTTGATTTTTCCTCTGCAGTAAATTATAGCCATAAGTATAAGTACTTATTCTGTTCAGTTAAGCAATAAACAATGTTCCCCCAATTCTTGGTTATAGCATTAATATGCATATATCAGAAAATGCCATAGGTTAGGTAATTTTCACGTAAACGTCGTCGTGATCGTTCACAGTGAATTAAAAGTTCATTCATCCAAAAATATCGAGAAATCTCTGATACTTTATTTATTCACTAGCTATTAGCCGGTTTTGATGACTGTTAGGTACACCGAAAAAAAACAACATATCATTTTGATATTTTATTAATATCAAATTACATATCATATCATTTTTCCAATAAACTGTGCAAAATGCTCTATTTATGTCAATTTAGTTATCAAATTAATAATTTTCATGTTAGTTTGATATTTAAATACCAAAAATTTACCAAAAAATTTAATATTGTAATATCAATTAAAATTATCAATTTTTTTTTTGTCATTGAACAATATTTCCATATTATAAATATCAAATAAACATTTTTTAACATAAACTTGATATACAAAATGTTAACTTAGCTGTTAACTTCGTACTCAGTGATATTTTATAATATCAATTATATAATATGAACAACATATCAATAATGATATTTTAAATGTTGGACAACTTTTGTCACACAAAAATGTTAATTTTACAGTTGTATTTTTAAAATATTTTTTTCGGTGTATCTTTGGTCAGTTCCTGCTTTCCGCATCCATTGTCACCGAGCCAAAGATAGCTTTTAATATTTGTCTAACAACTTTGATTTCAATCCCTCTTAATCACCCCTCCGAACCATCTTCTTCTCTAACCTGTCACAATAGCATACCCCTTTCCTTCACTCTCATTTTTATTTTGTTTCTTTTACATAGAGGGTTTTTCAACAAGGACGCTACAAAAGTAGAGCGACAGGGACAACAAACGACGCCATATTTCTTGCCGTTCTTTTGACATTTCTCTTCAATAAGGTTTGCCATTTTATGATGGAAAGATATACGAGCCAACAACGAGTCGAAATTATTAAAATTTTCTACCGAAATTCGGAGTCAGTGGCCTCAACGTTAAGAGCGCTACGTCCGATTTATGGTCGTCATTTGAATCCACAGGCACAGTACAAAATGTTCCCGTGCCAGTGAGACAAAGAAGTGCCCGTAGTGTCGAGAATATTTCTGCCGCTGAGGCTTCAGTTGAAGAAAGCCCAAATGTGTCTCTCACACGTCCAGTGTGGTCCAGTCGCTTGGCCGCCACGTCAAGTCTATTGACTATGCCAACAAGCCAGCGACGTTTGATGAACTTCGTACGAATATCGAACGTGAGATTGCAGCAGTATCGGCCGATTTATGCTTGAAAACTGTCGAAAATTGGGTTCAGCGTCTGGACTTCTGCAAGCGCGCCCGTGGTGGTCATGCAAAAGAAATTGAGTTTCATACATAATGGCATTAAACGTACTTTTACAGGAATAAAGAATTTCATTGATATACAAAACCGTTTTTGTTTTATTAAAAACAAACTTTTGTAGCGCTCTTATTGAAAAACCCGATATATAAATCAGAGTTACAAATTTAAAACAAATAGTGCCAATAGAATGATCAAGTTCCAGATTTGTCGCCAGGCATTTTAATTCATTGGTTCTTGTAGCTTTTTCGGTTAATGATATTACTTGACACAGATAAGTTCAATCTTTAAAATACTCATAGTATTATCTGTTTGCTGTTTCTATTTGAGAACGAGAACCGTTAGACATAATTTTTATTTTTTTTTTTTTCAATTGGTTGATCAACCTACTGCCTTACACGCTTCAGCAAAGATAATTGAGCATAGCTTCCTGTTCCTTATAGCTGGCAGGAAGCATATATCCTAAGACCTTTTCCATTCAAAAAAAGGTTCTACACAAGTAGAAAACTCGATTTAAAGTTAAATTATAGTTAAATTATTTCAACTCTGATTTGTTTAAACTAGTTTGTTTTGTTGAATTCAAACTTAAATCTTGCCAAACTGAATTTAAGTGAATTGAAAATAGTGTTCTGTTTCAAAAAAAAAAGTGTTTAACAAATTCTTCCCTTTGCTTGTGTCAAAATTAACTTTCAATTATTCAAAGCCTTCTTATTTTCATGAAATGAAATTTAATGATTCTTCTATTTGACTCAACTATACAGAATAAGAAAGAGAGTTCAATCTTCTTTACAACTTTCTCTATAAAAAGAACTCCAGAAACTAGGAATCGCCCTTGTTTCGTTAATCTGACAAAAAAAAAAAACACAAGAAATTCTTGACAGTAGAAGTTTCTTCAGCAGCTAGTTCGTTGCCTCAACTTGCCTCAGCAAAATACCAAAATTGACTTCGGGGCGACCACCCACAGGCTTTAAAGAAAAACAGAGAATTTCCTAGTTCAGGTTTTTCACAAAAAGAGTTGTGGCGACCCCAGAGTGACTTCAGGGCTCAACAAGCAAAGCTATTATTTTAATAAGAACGCTGAAACGAATTAAATTCAACGAGTACGTATTTTGAAACCGTTTGTATTCTACTTCAAAGGACGTATACAACTTGTCTGAATCTAGTATCTCCTATTTTCTACTATCTGTAACGTCTAGCGTACAACAAGCGTAGAGTTTCATAATATACATATAATGATTCTTTTTTTTATATTTCCTGATTGATGAATATCTAAATAAAAAGTTGTCTCTAAGGCATGTAGCATCTATAGTTGGACAAAAAACAACCTGTTTCAAGCAGATTCATTTTCAAACCATTTACAAGCATTGAACATTCTAACTCTCCAAAATTCGTCTATATGTACATACACTTACAGAAATATACATTACATACATATATGGATAGGCAAAACTATTTGCAGACCATCATCCCACAATTTTGGATATATTCAATTAACTTATTTATACATAAATGTAGATGAATATTAAATCCTCCAACACTTGCACAAAACACTTTTAACAAAGTCTGGCTTAGCATGAAAAATCTGTTTTTATGAGAAAACTCCCCGTCTTTTTCTGAACGATGTGTCATATCATTAAACAATCTTTTTAAATACAAAATTCGATAACGCAAACAAAATTAAGGCTAAATATTCAAGGTTCAATCCTTTTGAAAAATTACTCAATGAATCTCGGAAAAACTCGTTTAATTCGAACAATGATTTTTTTTCGGATTTAAAGTGGAAAAATTCCATTTTTATAAAGGACTCTTATTTTTATATATAAACAATATTTTTTGTGTAATTAAAAACTAGTTTACCAAATAATTTGTTAATTTATCTCATAAATAAATACACAGTACACATATCACTCCCTTCTCATGATATTCAACAACAGAGTCCTTATTCAACTTTATCACTTGCAGGCTAGATGTAGAAATCTCAGTGCTTAAGCTAACAATTTCGTTTTTTGAACAAATTGAATAGGAACTACTCACATATTTATCTAGGACCAGTAGATTAGGCACAACTTCTCAACAAAACTCTTGAATATTCACTAGTTTTGTTTTCGTATATTATCCACATGAAAACTTAAATCCTCAGATGGACAGTTAGCTTTTGCTTTCACTTCTTTGGTTGGATGAATCCTTGCATTGCAAGTAGGTAGGTACACTAGCCAAAGGCAAAACACGTTACGATTCCTTGTGCCTTTTCTTTTCTATTTCGAGTTTACTTAGTAAGTCCTCGTTATGTTAGTGTGTTCATTGAGTAAGTTCGCGCGTGCTCTACTCCATAGAAGGCAATTTTTCCATCATGCATTGTGTTGGTCAACAGTAACACCTTTTCTAAGCAACGTTTTATATTTATCCCTATATTTTTTTAGGGTCGAAACTTTCGATTTTCTTTAACTCGATGCCCTAGATCTCAATTATGCATAATATGCAAATGAGTCGTCCTAAATATAATGTTGGACTTGGAAACAACATCAAAGGCAAATAGACCTTAGTATAGAAGTTAGTAAAAGACTGGGGGCAATACAAATTCAATGGGCCGACCGACTACAAACACAAAATGAGCTTTTAATAAATTACATTATTATTATATTAAACTTGAAGTTGTTCCTCGATTTCCATAGAATATTATTGACCAACAAAATCTTTGTAAACGAAACTATTTCTAGGTCAAAGCCTTGCTTGCCGTTATAAAAGTCATAAACTTCCTCAACGTTCATTCAATGGTGACAATAGAGACAAACTTTCCCTTTTTTGCTTCGTCTTTTCAAAAAGGAGGGCGCTTTGATTTATTTGGCCCGTTACTTTGTTGTTGGAAATTTTTGGGAAATAATCTAATTTGTGCAGAAAGTGATTCTTTTTAAAATACTCAACACTAACTGTTTAAACGAATCAAGGTTATAGATAAATATGCAGCTTATACTTGACCAACAAAGAAAGGAATAATAATTTAATCTAATTTTGGAATCTGCATATCAAGTAATATTATTGGCTTCGATATTATCGAAACATGTAATTTTATTTTGTTCGGATTTGGATTATTTTTTGATTTTGTTGCATTTGCCTGTTCTTATAGAAAAATGTATTTTTCGAAGTAGGTTCCAGGAGTACCTAATTAATATTTAATTTAATGTTGAGAAAACGACTTTTATTGACATACATACAAATTGTGTTCTAATAATATAGAAAAAGTGCTTGACTGGGTTGCAGAAACTTGCTCTTATGTGTGACAGTTGTCTTGGTGTGATATTTGAAAAAAATATGAAAAAAACCTTACGAAATTTTATTAATAACTTCAAAATCACTTGTTAAATCTTTTTTTTTTGCGAAAAATGAAATAAGCCATTTGATTTTTTTACTGTTTTGAATTTTAAGAAAAATAAATTTCAAAATCGTTCAACCATTTTTTTTAAACCCGGTTTTTTTGAACAACTTTTCGTAGACATAGTCCAGTAGCACTTTGTAGTTTTTATCAGAATAATATAATTTTTTTATCAGAATAATTGAACGATTTTGATGAAACTCATAATCTTACGAGTAGATTCTAGATCATTTTTGGCAAAACTGTATTTTCGTTTTTGGGGTTGCATTATTGTAACAACGAAAATTGCATTTATCGGGATTTCTTTTTCTTATAACCATAACATGACAACGGCTTGAATACACATAAATACATAGTTTTTTGATTTTTTTTTAAATAAAGTACAATTTTTTTCAATCAATCATTTTTAACAGCGGCTTCCATACAAATAAAAAAAACAATTGGAAGTGAGAACTGAGGCGGATAAAGCATTTCACATTCTTGTAGTGCGACTAAGAAATGAGTCTCTATACTCTCTACATACTTACCTTCTAAGTTAGGCTAGAGGGTACATTGATAGGCTTTCCTAGCGATCCGAGTGTCATTGGGAAATTGTTTAAGTGGAAGAATGCATCTGGCTATTTTACTGGATCAATGTTTATAGGAGAAACGATTGTTCAAGATGAACATTTTTTTCCATAATTTTCAATAATGGTGGTTATTTTAATGCTTTTTTCTGTGTCCCATCCAGGATGCACAAATGTGTAAAAGAAACACTAGTCCAGAATTATACTCAAGCTTCAAGTGATTGTATAAATGTCTTGTATGTAAGATTGTAGCCAGAGCAGATGGAGAATATTATTTCTTACATCGGAATACTAAACATTTCGCAGCGTTTTCAGCGATGCTAAGAATGTGATCGTTCCACAAAACGTGTTTTATAATAAGCATACCTACCTACAATGTAGGTACCAAAGCTGTTTGGTTTCCTTATTGAAAGTACTAAGTGCCACTAATGGATAATGGCATAAGGGGTTAGTTATGATTTAACGATAGAAGACAACATTGAGTATTTGAAGCATTAAATTGCACGATGTTAATAATTCTCCACCGAAAAATATTGATCAAGATCGCAATTCAATGAGCAATGAGCTGTTGCAATTCCTGTTCCGAAGAACACAAACATTAATCTGCAAATGAATGTAAAAAGCTGAGACTTCTGTCACCAGCAAAACAATTGAGTGGATTAGAAGCCTTACACAAAGTGATCATTTATGATAAAGAACCAGAATATATTTTGTGGATAACAGACTCAAAAATGTTAAATTCAATGAGATTTGAACGGCACAAAAGGTAACTTCTTATCCATCGATGAAGAAGTTCCGCGATAGCAAATGCATGCGTTTTCGATAAGAGAGCTTGATGTCAAACTCCATCAATAATAATAATCTTACTTTGTCCAAAACGATGTAAAGATTGATTCCACTGTTCTCACAAGTGGACCTAACGCTCCGTACTTCCAGTCATTACGAAGTTTCCGTTTTGTCAGCATGGAAGCACACCTCTTCAGAATTGTGGGGCAGTACTATCCAGGCCAGCAGATTTGTGTATATCGAGATCTTTAAGCACTCTTCCAAAATAAGTTTTGTCCCACAAACCCATTTACGCTCTCAAGATCAGGAGCAATCATCTCGCTCCGTATGGTAATGTTGAAATGACAGCACACTGTGTTTCAAATATTTTAGCGTTTGCTGTTTAAAAAATTGCGTTATAACAGTGGAAAAAGTTTGAAAATTTGTGTGGGCAAATATACACTAGCCAAAGTCACTAGAGTTTTTTTTAAATCAACCAACCACAGATGGTCAACAGTTAATATTTGTTAGATCTCCATGGTTTTATAGGTATATATATTTTAAAATAAAGAAACAGTATAGTACTTACCTAAGTATAAAGACCTCAACCGTCTCATTGATGGGAACCCTTAAACGGATCTAGATTCAATGGGAATCAACATGCGTGCAGAGAAGGTTGATAGGGTTCAGCTTACTTCCTGCCCAGCTTACCAAACACCAAGAATTTATTAACCGAAATAAACGTCTTCCTTAAGCTGGACGATATCTCTTTAAAAAGCAAGCAAAGAACAGTCTTTAGTTCGTTCAGAACCCCGGAAAATCTTAGACAATCCAGGTTGCTTTCACCGAAAATTCCACCAAAATAATGAATACCACCGTTCTTTTGCCTTTTCTTTTTGTTGTCACTTAAGCCACTTGCTTCTATGGAAAATTATACAAAGCAATTTTGAAAATAGAAATGTTCTAGCAGGCAATTATTTTTGAATCATACAAATCTATTCTTCAAAAGTGTTTTCAAACGAAAGTTATTTCATAAATTATTTATGTTTGAACAAGAAAACTATAAGAAATAGACCGAACGCGATGGGAGAGCGGTTAACTTTTTTCGAGAACTATGTTCTTAAAACACTGCGAATTAAACAAGACAAATGGACGAAAGTGATAACAACTGAAATGTATAAGGTAAATCTGTCAATGACGTGTAAAAAATATTATATTATAATTATACAAATTTGAGTAATAAATGAAATTTGTGAAAGTTACATTATGTATGTATATTGTGGCATATATGGTATGTGCATACATACATACATACATATGTAGCTATATATACAAGGTTTGCTTTAAGGGAATTATGTGATTTCAAAACCAGTTCAATTTTCGGGACCTTTAAACATACATACATATAATGTATGTATGTATTTTATGGAGTTTTGTTCTTGTGATTTCGACGTTGACGAATTACTTCAAGATTTCTTCATTAGAAGATGTTGTTTAAATTTTGTTAAAGAACCTTTTTAATCCAACCTTGTTTACCACTTTTAACATAAAATATAAAGGAGAACTTATTCAAATGATCCTCATAATTAAAGGAAACAGGAAGTCAATCAGTTTGGTTCCAGTTATTGCATTCTTCCTTTAATAAATAAGAAAAAAAAGTCCTGTGGAAATGAGTGCATTCAAACTTGCAGGGCGACCTCATGTCTATCTTATAATTTATAAATACTGTCGGGAAAAACATTTGTAAAAATAATTATGTATTAAACTATAAATGATTGAAAAAAAAAACTTGGGATTATAAAAATTGCATTCTTAATGTTAAACTAGTATAAATATGGTTCTAGTTTAAAGAGGGATTTCATTTTTTTTAAGTGCTTAAGATTTTCTAAACTCTTTGGGATACAAAGTGTTAAAAACACACATCAGTAAGGACGTTAAAAACATGTACCTACACAAATGTTGCATCTATGTATGTACATATGTATATGAAACCTTTGTTATAAGAAAACTCTTCCAGTGTAACAACTATTTTCCCATCTAGCTCCTCAGATTCGTTTTATATTCCTGCAGATGTCATTTGCGCGAGCTTTTCGAACGGTCAATTGATTGCAAAAAAAAATAAAGTGCACGACTGGGTCGGACAAACTTGCTCTAATGTGAGACAGTGGTCTTGGGCTTTGAGATTTTGGAAAAAAAGCAGGGAAAAAATTAAGTATATCAAATTTTAGTGATCACTTAAAAAATAGTTAAAACGTTTTTTGGAAAAAATTAAGTAAGGCATATGATTTTGTTTATTGTTAAAAATTTTAAGAATTTTTTTTTTTCAAAAGCGTTCGACCAGTTTTTTTCAAAAAAACAGTTTTTGTTTGATAAACTTTTCCAAAATACATATATTCCAATTTTTTTTGGGTATGCCAACTTCTAGCACTTTGTAGTTTTTATCAGAAAAATAAAATTTAAAAAAATAACTTGAACCGTTTTTGAAAAAAAGCAAAAAATAAAAAAAAAAATAATTTTTTTTTTAAAACTCAAAAAACTTTTTTTCAATAATTAAAAAAATCATATTATTCCTTCTTTAAAAGTGCTTCTACATTAAAAATTTAATCGAAATCCGTCAAGTGGCTTACGAGAAAATCTGATTTTAAAAAACCGGTCCTATGGGGGGTACCGTTATAAGACTTTTCCTGGAAAATCTATTCCAACCAAAACATAAAATTTTCACAGAAAACACTATTCAGAAAGTTTTACTAAAATCATATAGAAGCCGTTTCTGAAAAAAATTAATTTTTCACTAAAAATCGTATGCCAGGTATACCGTTAGTTTTGGAGCTAGAATGCTAATTCAAAAAATCCCTCTGTAGGACGTCATAATAATACTATATACCAAGTTTGAAGCAAATCGGTCCAGCCGTTTGGGCTGTAGGTAACTATACAGACAGACAGACACACGGACAGACAGACAGACAGAATTGTCAGACCCACTTTTTCGACTTATCTATCATCATAATGTCATGTTTGATTGTTAGAATTTTTTTGATTACGAATGCATAACTTGCCTTATATTACCTACCTATAATCGGAAATAAAAATCAGATAACAATGGAACATAACATAAGGCAGAGGTAGGTACTATGATTGGGAAGTTAAAAAAAAGCGTCTGGAAAATCCGTCACAGACAGATAGTCTGTCTGTTCTTACCCCTACAGCCCAATGGATGGCCCGATTTAATTAAAATTTGGTATTCAGAATTTATTTGGTAGTACGTATTTTTAATTTTTACTCTCGGCCCAAAAATAACGATACCTGCCTTAAAATCATAAAGAAGGAGTTTAAATTTCTCTAAAAAGGTTCCAACGATTTTGATAACATTTTCCGATGGCTGTTTTGTAAAAACAATCCATATTTTAATTGAAATGGGGTTTTTCGAATGCTTCTTATAACCTGACTTTCATAGAAAGGTTTTTCTTTACAAAACAGATGTTTGCGTAAACTATACACAACTATATGCTTTTAATAAAATTTTGTTAATAGAAAGTTCTTCATAAATTTATTAATGTTGCATTTCAAAATCTTAAAAAACGGTGTGTTTTGATTTTTAAGAATTTAAAAAATATTGTTTGTCTTTTAAATATTTTTCTATGTATGCTATTTGCGCAAAAAGAAAAATTTCAAAATTTTGTTTTTGAAAGTTTTTTTTTTTAAAGGCTCCCACGATTTTCGATTTTTTTTTTTTTTAAAGATTGACATTTAGTTTTCAAATTTGATTGCATAAATACCTACTTAATTTTTCCGAGAAAATTCGTAAGCTTATGTAATAATTTTTTATTTTAATTTTTAAAAACATATACATATCTAGCATAAGAGCAACTTCGTGCGACCCAGTCTTGTATTTCATTTGTAATGTATTGGTTTGTAAGATTTTTTAGTACAATGAAAACTCGGACAGGGTCCAGGTTTATTGAATTCCATACAACCAAAGAACCACTCTCGATTTGATCTCGAGCACGAGGAAGATGTTGTTGCATATCATTCCGACGAAAGAATGGGCGATCATTTCATTTATGATAGATATTACAAGCCAGCTGA
The DNA here is from genome assembly GCA_916050605.2 of Platycheirus albimanus. NCBI lineage: Eukaryota > Metazoa > Arthropoda > Insecta > Diptera > Syrphidae > Platycheirus > Platycheirus albimanus. Next base: position 412,052 of record OU696696.1, on the reverse strand, counting down.
TTACGGCATACAAACACAAAACCAATCTCTTTTTGTTTTCCATACAACCAGAAAAATCTGGAAATCTGTAGACGTTTTGTAAAATAATTTGTTAATTTAACCTTTTCCATTGTGTATGTTAGAATATATGTACTTAATTGCTTTGTGTCACACAAGTCTCATAGCATATCTCCGAACTCTGAGAGAATTTTTTGAAGCCTTTTGGATATCCAGATAAGAAACTTTAACATGAAAGTTTTTTTTTCTACTCTAAGAATATCTACATTATGTTTCCATATGGTGAGGGATGCCAGCTTGAAGGTGGGTTATAATTGGTTCTAAACCTATGTTAGACAATTTTCCTTTATTTGAAAAAATGTGAGTTTTGCGGAAACTCTGTCGTGTAAAACTTTTAATTCATTTTTTCACAACGTTCCGTTTATCTTCCATTCTTTCTGTCGGAATTCACTATTTTTTCGTGTAGGATGTAGGCGTTTCTATAGGTTTCTTTTTCACTCTTAAATCGATGTCATCTGTTAACTTTATCCTTTAACCATTTACCATTCCTAAAAATATATCCACCTAAGTTTTCTGCTATATGTATAAAATAAATGGTACACGTTCAATAAGTACGAATATACCATCTAGGTATCTATCACCATCTTATCTTTTTTTTTTCGTATCCCAATCGTAATTATTATCAGACAAAATGAATTTATTGTGCCCTCATGCACACACGACAACGAAAGAAAATTCATCAAACTCTATTATACCGTTGTAGATCTTTGCACGTTCTTTGCTGTTCCTGTTCGTACAGTGCCAGTTGTCAGTCTTTTATTTGTATCTATTAATTCAATTCCAATTCAGCTCAAAGAAAAATGCAAGCAAAGGGAAATAGATATACTAAAAAGCAATCACCTTGAACGGAGTTGACCCACCTTGGGGTGGAAAAAGTTTTGGGGTAGAAAAATGGTGTTTCTGCAACCGGGTAACCTAAATTTTTATTTTATCGCGTAACGTAACTCTGTCGCGGCTTCAGACTATTCCTACACCCTACACCTTAATAATGACTCTCTAAGTCCATTCCATCGAACTCTTGGCTACAACAAAAAGATATAATAATGAAGTACATAGCTACTTCGTTTGCTCCGACAAAGCTTTGAGGTATGTACTACATTTTTGTGTACATTTCTTTTATACAAAATGTCTGTTCAAGTTTTCGGTGTCGGTGTCGGTGTCGGAGCTCGGGAGTCGGAAAACAATTTCGCTGAATTTAACAAGAAAGTGTGTCAGAGGAAGAATGAGAATGAGATTGTGGGTAGCTCTCTGTGCTCGTAAATACCTTCAACATGAAATAGTTAAGCATTTAAGTTAAAGTAGGGCAACATGCGAATACACAAACTTCTGCCTAAAGATTCCTTTAATTTATTTATATTTTTTGTATAGCAGACAGAAAATTAGACGAGTGCGTGTTCTTATTCTTGTTCTTATTATTTCCCAGCATGGATTCAGCTGTAATTTATTTGAACAAAACAATTTGTTCAACTATATAGTTTATTTCGATGCCAAGATAGTTGTAATAAATAAAAACAATAATACCTTAATGTTATGAACAAATTTTATGAAATATGTTTACTATATGGAGTAAAAATGTAAGCAATTTTGTTAGACTGCCTGGTTTGGACTATGCTTCCAAGTTATTTAAAGGTTTCAAGGCTATGTTCCAAAATTTGGGCTAGGAACTAGACTTAAGAATAAAAACAGACAACTGATAAAATTGAATCAAGAGATTATATTTCTTGACATAAGTTGTCAAAAAAAATCTGGGTTCTTCAGTAGTTCACAAACAATTCATTAGGGGTGATAATTCTGTATTTGTCACAACCCGCAACATCAAAAGCTTTAAATTTGTTTTTTTTTTTTTGTTCAATTGCCTTTCTTTTATTTTTTTTTTTTTATTCGAAGAAAGCAAATACAGAAAAAATACATAAGAAATGCTTGATTTTTCCCAATCAGAATTTTTTTTTAATTTTTCATTTGAATACCACCTTTCTTTTTATTTTGAATACCACCTTTTCGAATCACCCTCTTATACAATATATTGTAGAATAAGTGTCGCAAATATGGCCCAAGTTGGTAATATGGCCCACAGCCCACTGCAATATTTTATGAATATTTGTACCTATGAATTTTTTTATAAATTTAATAAGTTTTTTCGTAATATACAAATTCTTATATTTTATGTTATTAAATGTGAAATTAAAAATTGTATTGCAATGAGTGTGTTAAAAATTAAAAAAAAGTGAAATTGTCATAGCGTCGATAATATATTCCATTCCTGGTTTTGATATTATAAACCACTGGACAATACTTGAAACATGGCTAAAACTGGACTATTTTTGTTTTTGTTTTTTTTTGTTTTGTTCTAAGAAAACACATCATGTTGGGAATTCCTTAATATCACAAAATATTTAAAAAAAATAGCTTCAAATATGTACCACCCTAGTCCATATTTGAAAATTAGTGGGCCATATTACCAGCAGTTTTTTTTTAAGTTGTGAAATGAAATTCCTTTAATTTTTTGTTTCTATCTTTTTGTTATGTTTGTTGTTTTTTCAATTATAGTTTCTAAATCACTGAAGTAAAAATAATTTGTAAGACTGTTAAAAATAAATGAATTAGACTTAAATGTATAGTTTTATTTAAGAAAATGTTAAGGGTGGACCATATTTGGCGCACTTACATAATTAATCTAACATATTATTATTTTTGCATTGCATTCAAATAACTTTTTAGTTTAAAATATTTTAGTGGCAATTGACTGGAAATTGACTGGGTCACACGAACTTGCTCTTACATGACAATGATTTTAGGGTTTGAGATTGTGAAAACAAAAAACTAGTACCTAAAAATACAACCAAAATTTAAAATAAAATCATTTTTTTAACTAAAAATAAAATAAATTGAGTTTGAAATTATTGTGTCTTCCATAGGAAATAATAATGGGATTTATAGACGAACCATATCAAGGCCTACTTGTGTTTTCAATGAACGCTGCATCACTGCCAATTCCTTCTTATGAATTTCCCCCCAAGCCACGAAGTAAAATAGTTTTATTTATGCGACAAAATATACCCTCAACATTGACGGAAGAGAATATTCGAACTGTATGTAATAATAAACATAAATATAAAATAACAATTAATTTATTTAATTAAACGTAATTTTTATTTCTATTTAGACTCTTCTTTATGGCGATTTGTTACCGAATATGATAGAGGATTCGGTTGTGTTGTTCGACGATGTGACTTTCCCACTTCTGTCCAATCCAGCTAACCAAAATGGATGGACCTCTGTATTGGTGAACGACATGAAAGCTGAAAGCCAAGACTTAAGAAATTGCACTGCCCAAATGAAGGGACAAATGATTAATCGCACAATACTGCCACTACCGATCTGTATGGACGAAGTGATGGAGATGGTTCCCATTATGGCTCAAGGGTAAACAAATCAAATTGTTTAAATATAATCAAAAATTAAGGTATTAATATTTTTGTCGTCCGATATCTGTTTTTATGGATCAGAAATTTTATTGGACTCTTAACACTGTTGATATGGTATAGGTACTATTGGTACACTAATTTCCCGTTACCTCTTTATACCAGGTAGTTTATATTTGGTATAGAATGCAAAAATCATAATAATTTGCCTTATGACTATACTGCCTTTCTTATATTTAAAATATGCAGCCAAAGCGAATCCCCAAAAGATAATATTCGAAATAAGAGATAAAAATAATAGCGGTTTTGGCTTTTGAAAATATCTACTTTTTTTCTGCACACCTCTTTGAAATTTTTTGTGAAATCCTAATGTTTTTTTTTAAATAAATGCAGAGCATTTTCTGAACCATTCGACACTACAATTTTCAGTACCTCAGATGTCTTGGGGCAGTAATTTTTGTGGCCCTACGTCCTAGCTCCCAAATCAACTAACTCCCAATGAACCAATTCCCATCGAATATGGGACTTTGTTCATGTGAACTAACTCCCATATTTTTAAGAAAATATGTCCCAAATGTAGAATGAACTTAGTCCCATAAATATGAATTAAATCCCAAGAGTTGAGTATTGTTGGTTTTTCCCAAATGAACTAACTCCCAATTGTTAGAAAATAAAACAAAAATTAATGCTTTTGGAATGAAAAAAGTATAAAATTTTTAATGGAATTTTTAACAAAGTAAAAAATTGAAACTTAAGTAACCTAACAGAGTGACAAATAAAATAAAAAATCATTTTCAGAGTACTGCACCTGCCAACAATGGGTGGCACGAGGATGACAGTTTTTTTTAATTGAAGAAATGAAAAAGCGTCTTTAAGTTGTCGGTTAACAATATTAATTCAAAAAAAAATGTTGAGAATCTAAATAAGGTAACTAATTATTCGGTCACAACACTTTTGTCGATCTAAGAGAGGTGTCCGCCCAAGAGAAAAAATAGAAAAAATAGAAAAAGGCCACTGGTTTAAATTTTTTTTTCTTTTTTTGAAATCCAATTTCAATTTACAATTGATAATAAACTTGTAAAAATGTAAAAATGTAAAAATAAAATGCACGACTGGGTCACACGTACCTGCTCTGTGGGTGCAATAGTACGATGAAAACAAACTTTTCGATCAATAAGAATAATTCATTTTTGAAAAATTTGGTAAAAAACATAAAAAATTGGCTAAAACTGGAAAACTCGATATACGGGAGCTAACGTTAAGAAACCTTTAATATTTAAAATTAAGACGTTATCTTTTAGGTGTTATAAATGATACAAATGTCCACTTACGGCCAAATTAATAATGCTCTTAAAAGTAATTTCCGCTATTATCATGTATAGCCAAAAACTAAAAATGCAGTTTTGTTTGAATTATTCTATGTATGTAACATACAAAGTTTCATAAAAATCGGGGGAGCCTTTTTTGAGTAAATTAGAAAAATCTAGTGGCTCTTTGTATAGGAGCCACCATTTAAAAAAAGAGAAAATGAAAAAAAATCAATGCCATCTGATAGAAAGCTGTAAGGAACTATACCAAACAAAGTTTGAGTGAATTCAATGCAACCGTTGACAACTTATGGCCATTTGAAAAAAGCCGTTAAGAGCAGATCTCCGTTATTTGCATTTTAAGCCAAAAACTAAAAACGCAGTTCTCTTAAAAACACTAAAAGAATATAACACAAAGTTTAATCAAAATCGTTAGAGCCATTTTCGAGAAAATTAGAAAAAACCAAAAAAAGTTGGCTAAAACTCAACGGCTCGTTGTATGGAAGCCACCGTTTAGAAAGGCTTCAGTGAAAAATTTACTAAACCGTCCTATAGAACACTATGAAAAACTATGTCAAACAAAGTTTGAGTTGATTCAATCAAGCCGTTGTGAACTTATGGCTATTTGAAAAAAAGCCGTTAAAACCTGATTTTCGTTACGACCATTTGAGGCAAAAACAAAAAACCCAGTTTTGTTAGAAATGCTTAAAGTTAGCTAAATATTAAATTTAATCAGAATCGTTAGAGCCTTTTTCGAGAAAATCCAAATTGAAAAAAACCGTTACTGGAAAGGTACCAGTTTGAGCCGGGCTAAAACAAAATAAAAAAAACCTCGACAATGGTTTTTCTTCAAACTGCTATATACCAAGTTTGAAGAAAATCCGTCAAGCCGTTTAGGCTGTAGCATGACGTAAAAAAGCGCACATCCGCACATCCGCACATCCGCACAGACGCACAGACAGACCGACGGACGGTATGGCGAAAACCACTTTTTTGGGCTTCTCTATCATCGTAATGTCATGTTTGATTAAAACCTCGATTTTTTTTTTTCTACACGAAACCAATACTTGCCCTATAGAGCAAGTAAAAATGTGTTAATATATATAATTGAAAGATAGCAATATTACAGTGGATGTAGTGATTGGTTGTTAACCTTACAGGTTTGAGTTTGAGCAATTTTCCTTTATTTCCCCATTTTCAGCTGGATGACATCCGTTGGATTTTCTAGAGATATCATAAAAAAATTCAGTCCATTGTTCAGTCACACGTGTTAATTCATCATAAGGGTATAAATTACCCTTTGAGTGCGAATGCATTGTAAAATAAAAACCATTGGAGTGCTTGCTTGACTGCGCCCACTTCTTAAATGCTTAGGATCGGCATCGGATCCTTTCAATTTTACAACTTGGTTAGTTATACTAGCTTATTTAAGAAATACCTTAATGAAATGAAAATTGGGAACGACGAATGTGTTAGTTGTTGCATGTAAGTTTCTAGGGGTAGATTGGGAACATATTGATCTGAAGGCATACTCATGTTAGTGTGTTTTTATGAAGCCTTTTTGGTGATTGATGTGCAATTATTATAGAATAGGCGTTCGTTATTGGTTTTCAATATCTGTTTGCTTATCGTAATGACAGGTTACTTAAGGGTCGATTACAGCAACATTCGGGGGGTTAGAAAGAATTTCTATTCCGCGTATGTTCACACTGCTATGTACAGGCCAGCTGTTTTGGCACTGAGTGAAACCCAAATAGAGGATAATTCTGATCTATTGGAATTTAATCTACACGGGTACAGCTTAGTGATATTATCCTTTTCATACCACGGTCTAGCCGTATACCTTAGAAATGACGTTTCTTACCAGCTTCTACCACAATATGGTCAGTGTTCAAACACAGACTTCAATGTCATGTGGTTTGAATTCACCGTCCTAAAGCACGTCATCCATACATGTTTTATTTATAGAAGTCCAAACCTTTACAGTAACTTGACTTTTATCGAATTTGATGCACTGTCTGACTCCATTAAACGAATTGTTTCCCTTTATCCTCGCACTGAAATCGTTGTTACGGGCGATTTCAATGTCTACAATTCTTCGTGGCTTCGCTATTCTGGTCAGACAATAACCGAAGGAAGGTATGCTGAGTTTTTCGCTGAGTCAAACAACTTGACTCAGTTTGTCGACGAGCCAACACGAATCCCTGAAATTGCAGGTCATTCCGCATACACCCTAGACTTTTTTCTTATCTCTCATCCTTATAAATACATGATTAATGTATTATCGCCCCTCGGCACGTCGTATCATTGTATCATATCATAGCAATTTTCTCGTGCTCCAACAGTACAGTTAAAGAAAACATCCCTAAGAGAGCCGTATGGCGATACGAGAAGGCCAACTGGGACGGTCTCAATAATTTCTCCAGAAACTTTAACTGGTCACTATATTCCTCGATAGTGACGTAGACTCCAGCGCTGATATGGTAACAAACATTACACTCTGCGGATTGAGACATTTTGTTCCGAATAGGAAAAAAAGGTATCAAACCTAAAGAGAATTCATGGTTCGACTTGAGCTGCAAAGAGGTTTTCAAGGTGAGAGAAGTAAGCTTGCAATGTTATAAATCCACCCTTCTGAGGAAAACCGGAAAAAGTTCAAACAAGCTAGAAAGACCTGTAATGCTCACATTCAAAGGACCAAATTTTTGCATGAACAAAAATGAAGGCAAAAAACACTTCAATGTCCCAGCGGTACTAAAATTTGTTGGCCATTTGTAAAACACGTTCGCAACTCCACTGCGACCTCGATTATGACGCTCGTCGATAATAACACTCCTGTGGTTAGCTCCCAAGCGAAAGCTGATTTATTTGCAGCAGAGTTTGTTGCCAATTCAACGCTACCCCAGTGAGATATGACTCATCCTGTACTTGAGAACGTTAATGGTTTTATGGGCCAAATCTGTTTTCGCACTCTTAAAGTTGCAAGAGTACTAAAAGATCTCGACATACACAAATCCGCTGGCCTGGATAGTATTTCTCCCCTAGTTCTGAAAAGGTGTGCTTCTACGCTGGCAAAACCACTGCGTAAGCTTTTCCATCTATCCTATTCTACAGGTCTCTTTCCGAGTGGATGGAAAACAGCATTTGTTCAGCTAATCCCAAAAAAAGGTGTATCTTCATCCTCCTGAAACTACCGACCAATTGCACTGACGTCCCTTCTTTTCAAGGTCATGGAAACTCTGATAAACTTTCAGACCCAGAAATATCTTGAGAAACGGAAACTTCTTAATGACCGTCAGTACGGTTTTCGTAGCAATAGGTCTACTGGTGATATGATGGTATATCTCACCGAATAGTGGAACCAATCATAACATCGGACCGTTCAATTCGCGTTGTTTTGGATGGTTTTCAGTCTGCTACCCACAAAATAAATGCTGGTGTGCCCCAAGGCTCAGTTCTGTTCCGACTCTCTTTCTAATCTTTATAAATGATATCTTGTCTAAAACTTCTAATCCACTAAATTGTTTTGCTGACGACAGTACTCCCAGCTTTTAATATTCGTTTCCAGATTCACATCCATGTCCTTCGGATGTGGATCGTATGATAAGCTCAATAAATTCCGATCTTGACAGCATTGTACAATGGGGAATTATCAACCGTGTGGAATTTAATGCTTCAAAACTCAATGCTGTCTTCTGTCGTTAAAACATAACCTTCCTCCTATGCCACTGTCCATGAGTGGCACTTGCATTGAGGAAACCGATCAGCTTTGCGTTCTAGGTATGTGTGTATCACAAATCATCTTCTGTGGAACATATTTTCCTAAATCGATTCAAGAAATATTTTTCCCCCTCTGATCTGGCTATAATCTAACGAAAGCGAAGCTAGGGCGAACGTGTTGAAAGGAAATAGAATAACAAAATGAATATTAATTCAAAAATGGTTCCCGAGAGGATTAATTTATTTGTTTAGTTTTTGTTTGTTTTAGCTTAAGATTTTAAGTTTAAATTTAATTTACTTTGCACTCGCTTAATGTTCTTTAGAAGAAGCTCGAGTGAATTCAGCCTCTACCATGAATGAAAAAATGATTTTTTGTGTGTTGCATGTGATCATTTAGCTTTTAATTTTATCGTAATCTAAGTAAAATTCCCTTTCAAATGATGTGCCATATGTCTACGTGCGGCCAAACATCGAATTTGGATTAATTGCACCGGTAAATATTTTAATCAAATTGATTAAACAAATGCCCAAACCAGTACTTCTGAACGGTGCCATTTCTTGACTTCCTCTACCAGCTGTTCAGGTTCTGAATTCTGCTCAAATTCAGATGACACTTCATCCTCATCTGTCAGTTTCCAGAATTTCCACATGTGAGTGCTGGATTAAGGATGACAAGTGTTTGACAGAGCAACATTTTTGGAGTTCCAAAAACTCTAGCTTGAGAAGGCGATGGAAATGACGGTGGTGGTGATGAAGGCGATGGACGGACTTGGGCTTGGGCTTGGAGGTGCTGCTCTGGTGTATACAACACCAGAAGCACCATGCGACCAAAAATAGAAGGCGATGGCAACGACGCTGGTAGTGGGTGGTGATGAAAGCGATGCACGGGTGGTGGGGCTCATCAGGTAAGTTCATCACAGTATTCATTCGCCCGAAGCTAGAGTACAATTCTAATATCTGGACAGATGCTCCTATCACTCACTTGCTCCTCCTATATAGGATTAAAAAGAGAGCCTTAAAATTGATAGGTGAAAGAACCTTTACCGAAACATTTGTTTCAATCGAACATCACCGTAATGTTTCTTGCATCATATTGTTTTATTGCTACTTCTATGAACAGTGCTCCAGCAAAATAGCCAGTGGCGTTCCCCTCTTGAAACAATTTCCCCGTAACACCCGCACCGCAAAGGAATGTCCACCAATTTACCCTCGAGCCTAACTTCGGACGTACTATTAAGTATGGAGACTTTTTTTTAGCCGCACTACAAGAATGTGGAATGCTTTACCCGGCTCGATTTTTCCCTCCCATTGCGATATACTAGGCATTCAAAACCAACGTGCACCGCCACCTCCTACCCACATTTTCTAAACGCTAGCACTGTGTTAAATCATATTAAGGTAATAACTCCTTGTGTGCGGGCTTAATTTTAAAAAATAAAATAGAAATGACAAGAAAAACTACATAGTACCTAACAATAAAAATCCTATGTTCACTTTTAAATCTGTTATCTTAGAAACATAAGATATTTGCGTAAATTTCAAGCCCATTTTAGATCGTGATATCTCTGAACCCATATATTATTATGCTCTTCCACTAAATGCAAAACTTAATGTTTGCAGTCAAATTTAATTTACATGCGTTTAAAGCACTATGCAAATGATCTCTTCTTCTTAAGAAATATGTTGAGAGATATCCGTATATCTGAAAATTCTAGTTGTTCATATCGCCGATGGTTGAATTGAAACACGATCACCACAATTATCTTCTCCTCACGTACTTTTTTTTCTTTTTATTCAACATTAAAAATGTTATATTATATTTTGAACTAGCCTGTACCTGCGGCTTCGCTCACGTTTCAGCTGATCTAGAAGTAGCTTGTATAGCCTGAGGAGTCGTCTCTCGTAATCTAGCTACTTTTATAGCCCGCGCTTTATTATTCCATACATTTTACCTAGATAAGAAGAAGCCTATGTGCTATTCCAGACTATAATCTATCTACAGAGATTTAGCACAAGCTGAATTTTATCCACATCCGTTTAGCCATTCTAGCGTCACTATAAAAATTAAAATAAATCTATTCCACGTTAACCATACATTTTACAGGTTTAAAAAGTAGTCTATATGCTATTCCAGACTATAATCTATCTAGTGCCAAATTTCATCCAGATCCGTTCAACTGTTCTAGCATTTTTGAGCAACAAACGAAACTTTCACATTTATAATATTAGTAGGATCATCAGAAATAACAAAAAATATGCTTTATTGTCAAACGGAATGAATTAGCAATGATATAATGTACATACATATTTCGTAAATATAAATAAGTGAAAATTAACTGAAAAACGAAATGTGCACTTCCAGCGCCACCTGTTCAAAATTGTTTAACAAGCCCACAGATGTAAGTGCCTAATTCGACCCAGTAGTTATCAATTTTAATGCACTTGCAGCGCCACCTGTTAAATCTTTTGCTCCCTTCTTTTTTCCTAAACCTTCACGTATCAATTACGAACAACCCATAGAAGGAAGTCTCCTATTCGGTTCAGTAGTTTTCAAGTTTTTAGCAGTCGAACCTTTTTAATATTCCATTTTTATATAGATAGATATGTAAAATAAAGTAGCATTTGTATATTGCAGTGATTTTTCCAAATTCACAAGCGTTATGAAACATTCCCTGGAAGTTATGGTCGTAAAATGGATACATTCCATTAACGACTTGCTGGGTGTGTCTGCAAGAGCACACATTTTTAAAAATGAAGAACATCCACGTCCAGAACACCTTATTAACTTTTGGGAAGCTCGACTGGAAAATTTAGAAAACCTTGTTGATCAACTGGAGGACATAAGAATAAAAACGATTGGATTTATTTTAGAAAAAACAAACTCCATTTTCAATACCCTCTTTAGGTCTATGGTGAACACGATAATGGGAGCTCTTGTTGAAGCTCGTGACATAAAATTAAACCTTTCACCATTGGTAGGTATGAATAATTGAAAATCAAGAACGTAAACAATAATTATATTTGTTTAGAAAAAAATTGTAGATCGCTTTGAAACGAATGATTTGAACGAAAGTGCCAAGGACATACGCCCACTTTTACTCACTATTGGACTTGTTTGGGGAAATTCCAAGTTCTTCCATACCGTCGATAATATGTCACTTTTATTCATTATGGTCCACAATACGTTGATTGATTGTGCCAGTAGAACTATCGAGCCCGATGCTATATTTCAAGGCGATGTTGATGAAGCCTACAATAGGATAATATCAGTTATTGGACTCTTGGAACATTACAGGTATTTGAATGTAAAAAAAAAAACATTGCGATCTCTATATCACAATATTTTGGGTTCTGTTCTTAGGAAAATTTATTACGAATGTCGTTGGGATTTGTTGAAATTCAAACAAAACACCGAATTCAACTCTCAGGACTGGACTTGGCAACTGGAAACAATTTTTTCTAGATTTGATGCATTTGTCGAAAGACTCAACAATATGAAAGACATTTTTACCATTGGTATCAGCTTTGGTAAATTAGAAAAAATAAGTATCGGAGGTCATAAGGGTCGCAGCCTTAGTCAGGCAGTTGATGGCATATTGGAAGAATACAATAGTATTTATAGAGAATGGAGTAACATCGCATTCAATGCACTGGATCCAGATCCAAATAAACCTGACTTTATCAAAGAAAAAGAAAAGTTCGACAGCAAAGCTGAAATCCTAGAAAGAAGATTAGCTTTTCTGTTTGAACAGGCATTTGAAGATTCGCGTGAGCTCAAAATTTGTGGAAGTCTACTAACACGTCCAATTATAAAGGAGCAGCTGCAAAATCATTTTGTGGCCTTTGTAGAGGACTTCAACAAAGAGCTTAATAAAGTTGCAAATGAGTTTGCAGAATTTGTCCAAACCTTTAATGCAAATGGAATCGGGGTGATGTGGAGATCATAAAGAAGAATTTTCGATAAAATATTTTAGTTTTTCTTTTTTAGGCAGTTCCTACCGACAGCTATTTCCCTAAAGTATCGGGCGCCATTTCATGGCTTACAAGGCTAAGTGATCGTATTACTTTGATGCATAAAGATTTCATGCTCTATGATGTTGAGTTAGTATACTTTACTGATTTTGATGTATTTTAGCATATGAAATCAACAGTTTTCACTCGGGATGTTTTGCTGTTCTACTTCTTTGCACTAAGCTTCCCCTGGCGTTGCTTAGTCCTCCAGAAATTGTTTGGTATAACAATAAAGTTTATTGCATTCCTGCTTTGCAGTTACCTTTCCTCCTAGTGAATTGTTGAGCTAATCCATGCCCATTTTCTTCTACAAGTCTTTAATAGTATTTGTGGTTCTATAAACTTAAACGCTATGAAACCAATGACATATTGTACAGGGTGTTTCTTAATTTAATAGCAATACCAGAAAGTCAAAACATGTGCATAGGATAACTTTCACATGTTTCGGTGTTTTGATAGCATTTCTTATAAAACAGAGAAACACTATGATTATTTAGTAGATTTAAAAGAAATGTGAACTACAAATCCAAAATTTTACACTGGCAAGAAAAACCAAACAGACTTTGAAGCTTAAGAGCTATTTGCGTTAATATGGGTAGGATACGCCAAAGTAAACCTTATCTTAAACCCTATGTCAAATTGCAGAGGTGAAAGATAATTTTCACAAATTGCTACGTCCGAATAAGAAAACAATTTCGGGGTAACTGGATACTTTAAAAATTTTGCATTAAGTAGTAAGGAAACTAAAACATATAATACGTTCAGTAATCTACTGAATTTCAAAATGTGCCAAAAGATAATTTCAAGAATCGAATTCAACTAAAATGTTGTTTAACTAGATTTAATAACCAAACAGTTTTTGTGTGTGTTAAATCTAGACATCCTAGGACGTTTTACTACATCATAATGTACAATATAATGGTTACCAATTCCTTTTTTTTTTTTTTTTTTTTAAGCTAAGAGTCTATAATAAGAACTAGCCTATATACCATGTGGTCAGAGAAAATAATTCATAAATATATTGATGAGTTCTAGTCACGCAGACCTAATGTTTGATAACGTGAAGGGTATTTTCATAAATCAAGATATTACATTTTATTTACTTATTTCTCAAGGTTCTTTGAAAACGATTTCGGCATTGAAACTCTCTCAAGATATGATCAACTTCTTAACTACATAAACAATCTCAAAATGCAAATCTCAGAACAATGGGAAGCACATGTCATAGAAATCATTCAAAGTAAAATGAATCAACCAGTTTTAGGAAAGGAACAGTCCAACCAAAATGCCAACAAGTTTAAAATTTTTGTTAACTTTGACATTGAGGTTTGCGAGGAAAATTATTCAACCATTTAATAATTTATCTCCGAAATTTTTTGTTCCTACTGTAGCTTCATGCTTCCCTAAAAAACACAAAAAATTTATTACTCCTTGGTAGCACTGTATCTGAGCCTATACTTGAATTCTTCTCTAGAGACAATAAACTTTGGGTGAGTGTTCTATTTCCTATTGAAAGAACAATTACCCATGAACGGAAATTTTTATCAAACTTCATTATCAAAAATAATTTCTCAGGAGGCTAGAGTGAAATTAATGCGAATTGTTGAGTGGTACAATGACATCAACAATAGGGCCAACTCCTACGAATTGAACCTGCTTGGGGTGGAAATGGCAGAAATCGATAAACTTTTAGTTCCTCTTCTAACCACGGATCTGTGGAAGCAATTCGGTGTGCAATTCCCTTTATGAAAAAATGAAAATTGTATTTATGGAAAAAATGTTTTCTTTGTTTTTTAAGATATTCAATATATTGGTGGAATTTTCGTGACTATTGAGAGGTTACACTTGCGTCTTGAACAAAGCCAAAATAATATTAATGCAATCAAGCGAAGCATCCAATCGTGGGGAAAAATCCCACTGTACCAAAGGAAAGATAAGAACCCAAAAGCTTTGCTTGACTGCAAGGACAGGGTATCTATTATTCAGCGACGCAAACATTTTGCAAATGGCACAATGAAGTTAATCGAACAGCTTATGATGCTGAATTTGAAATTGTTTTTTGATTTGCCGATAGATGATTCAGAAGTGCCAGTGGAACCAGCTGATGATACTTTCAGGGTGGGAAGCATAACCGCTGAGCCGACATTAATACCAGACAATGAGCCTGTATTTGAGGCACCCCAGCATCATGAATTGCAATTGGAAGAAGCGGTAATAGATAAAATCATTATTAATCCAATTTTTCATCAATAAATTTTATTGAAATTTCATAGCTTCTTATAGCAAACTATAGACTTGAATTGCTCAAAAAATGTCCTCCAGAAAGAATTTCAACTTTTCATCAATATGAAAACTATGTTGATGAGCAAATAGCTGAACAATTGTTGGATGCGGTTGTAACAAGCTTGACTTATCTTCGCATGGAATTTGAAAATCGTTTTGAAAATGACGCTCCAATATTTGAGATTTTGATGGAACTACAAGTACCAAATATTGTGTTCTTCCCCAACATCGAGACCACCCAGAAGTATGGTTTCACCTATTTAGTGGAAAGTATAATTGAAGATATTTTTAATCAACTTGGAATGTTACAACGAGTGTCTCCAAGTGTGGTTGTACCTGGCGAGGATTCAAAAGGAAATGATTTTAGGGGTGAGAGTTCGTGACAAGGTTTGATTCAATGTTTAAGGGAAGCTGGTTCTGAGGGTCAAACTTAAGTAGCTCTAGCTCGAGTCTATTTGAGGATGATTTATTTCTCTTACAGTAGTAAGGTTCAAGGGCTGGACATTTGGACAACTTGCCTAACGCCTTCTCTCCCATTTTTACTTCAAACTTGTTTCTTAAACAAAGTCTATAAGTTAATTATATTAAGCGAATGGAAAATTTATTGAGAAATGTAGCATTAATACTCATTTTCGGTTGAGATGTTTAAGTTGTATTCATGATAGGGTATGCGAGTGGCTTCAATCAGTTAAGCGGCCATTTTGTATGTGGTCTACTATTTGACTTTGAATTAATATGAAATTCCCTAGGTGTTTCTAAATGATCCCTCCTCCACCATTAAAACATTATCTTTTCAGACGAGATTACAGATAAATTGGAAGTTCACAAGACTCGCAACGACATTTTGCAAAAAGTGAAATATAATTTACAAGCAATTCGTACCCACGTAAAATTCTACTCTGACTACAGTTATATTTGGGTAGAAGATAGGCCCAATTACTTGAGGGAAATAAAACTTTATGGGCGACCTTTAACCTCTGCTGAGCGAAATCCTGAGGAGGGAGATTTCAAAGCAGTTCAGCTTAAAGAAAATTATCCATCGCTGACCGTTTACAAAGAGCAAGTAAGCTTTTATTTCAGGCAACATATAAAAGCAGTCATCTACAGTAAATATGGTCTTTATCAATTACAGTTGGACAAATTCATAGCCCTTAGAGATGAAGTCAATAAATGGGATAAATTCCAAGACTTTAACGTCTGGCTTAGAGTAGGCAAAGACGGATTCATAAACGGTGTCCTCAATGAAATCGGGAAGTGGATAAGTCTTTTCAAAAAAGATTTAATTGATCGTGTAGTGAATTCCTTACAAGTTAGTAAACTAGTTGACAATACAAAAAAAATATTTTTGAATGCACATTTTCTTAGGAACTTGAAGATTTCATAGCTGAAGCCAAATCATGTTTATCTTTAGAACTAAACAAAGAGGACCTGGATGGCCTCCTCAAGGTCATGTCCATACTAAGTACAATAAACGAGAAACAGTTTACCTATGACGATATGTTTGAGCCACTCATGGAAATTGTCGAACTTCTTAAGGGCTACATTTATGAATTTCCAAACAGCGTATTAACCCAAGTTAGAAAGTTTTCACATCTCTAAAAGTTCAAAATATACCATACGTTCTACTTTAGCTTACCGACTTACCAGAAAAGTGGCTCAAAACCAAGAGGGATGCCGTTAGCGCAAAGCAAAACATAGGATCAATGCAGGCATACCAAGCTGATTTAATTGAGAAACGAATCACTTTGTTCAATAATATGTCAACTTTGTACAGAAATAGATTCCTTAATGGAAAGGTGATAATGTTAAGCCAAGTTAAGTGCAGTATTGAACACTTTGTTTTAATTTCATAGCTATTTCTTGTGTCATGTACAAATCCCTATGAACTTATCGATAAAACTAGTTTTGAACTAATTGAAATTGAGAACCAACAACAACACCTCACTAGCTCAGCTGTCCTATTTGCTTTACCAGGACCTGATATGACTATAATAAATAGATGCAGAAGTGACCTAAGTTTACTTAAGCAGATGTGGGATTACTTTATTAGCACTGAATCATTAGTAACGGATTGGCAAACAACACCATGGAAGAAAATCGATATAGAAGCAATGGATTCGGAATGCAAGAAAATTGGAAAAGAATTACGCGGCTTGGGGAAGGAAATGCGGTTATGGGCTCCTTATGTTCACATGGAAAATTCTCTTAAGAACCTCATGACATCCTTGCGAGCTATAACTGAGCTTCAAAATCCTGCCATCAAAGACCGCCATTGGAATGAACTCATGCAAACAACTAAAGTCAAGTTCAGTATGCATGACTCGACTACTCTCAAGGACTTGATTGATCTTAATCTGCACAAATTCGAAGAAGAGGTGAAAAACATTGTGGACAAATCTGTGAAGGAAATGGCAATGGAAAAGGTCCTGAGGGACTTGCAAACAACTTGGAGTGAAATGGAATTTGGGACGGAAGCTCATGATAGAACTGGCCTTAAACTTCTTAAAGCTTCAGAAGAGATGATTGAAACCTTAGAAGACCACCAAGTCCAACTACAAAATATGCTTTCATCCAAATTTATTGGGTTTTTCTTAAAACAAGTAACCGATTGGCAAAACAAGCTGGCAAGTGCTGATCAAGTTATATCAGCCTGGTTTGAAGTGCAACGCAAATGGCAGTATCTAGAAAGCATATTCATCGGATCCGAAGATATTAGAAATCAGCTACCGGAAGACTCGAAAAGATTCGATGCCATTGACAGAGAGTTTAAGGCCCTTTTAGCACAGATGGGCAGCGACCGAAATGTAGTCCGATCTACGAATAGAGGTGGAGGCAGGCTGTATGACACACTTGAAAATCTTTTGAAACAGCTGTTACTATGTGAAAAAGCCTTAAACGACTATTTAGAGACCAAACGCCTTGCATATCCAAGGTTCTATTTCGTTTCATCCGCCGACTTGCTGGACATCCTGTCAAATGGAAACAATCCAAAAATGGTCAGTCGTCATTTAACAAAACTATACGATTCTCTAGGTAGCCTGTCTCTCATTGAGGGTACAAAGTTTTCTAAGGGAATGATAGCAAAGGAACTGGAAGAATTTGTCCCATTTATGCAAAAATGCGATTGCAGTGGAAAAGTAGAAGTTTGGCTAAATCGTGTAACCGACGAAATGCGAAATACCCTCCGCCATCATTTTCGCCAAGCAGTCATGGCATACGAGAAAAAACCACGTCATGTTTGGATATTTGAGTGGCCAGCTCAGCCAGCACTGGTCACCACACAAATCTGGTGGAAAACAGAAACAGATGATGCTTTTGTTAAAGTGAGTATGCGATACGAGAACGCTCTAAAGGACTACAACAGAAAGCAAATCAACCAGTTGAACGCCCTCATCACGCTGCTGCTTGGTGACTTGACTCCTGGGGAAAGACAAAAAATTATGACTGTTTGTACAATTGACGTGCACAGTAGAGATGTTATTTCAAAAATAATCCAGCAAAAAGTGGATGTTGCCACGGCATTCCAATGGCAGAGTCAACTTCGCCACAGATGGGACACAAAACACGACGATTGTTTTGCTAACATCTGCGATGCCCAATTTAAATACGACTACGAGTATCTTGGGAACACTCCACGATTGGTTATAACACCACTAACTGACCGTTGCTACATCACCCTCACACAGTCCCTGCACCTCATAATGGGTGGTGCGCCTGCTGGTCCGGCTGGAACTGGCAAAACCGAAACTACCAAAGATCTAGGTCGCGCACTGGGAATGATGGTATACGTATTTAACTGCTCTGAACAAATGGATTACAAATCCTGCGGCAACATCCACAAGGGGTTAGCTCAAACGGGGGCGTGGGGTTGCTTCGATGAATTCAATAGAATTTCGGTGGAAGTTTTGTCTGTCGTCGCTGTTCAGGTGAAGTGCATACAGGACGCCATAAAGGTATACCATAATATTGAATCAATTTTACCTTATTTGCTCTCTAACACACTCCTATACACATTCCCCACTCACTCGAACTCTTTCTGTTCTCTTTATCCTTAAATAAATGCAGGCTAAAAAGGTTGTGTTCAATTTCCTTGGCGAGATAATAGCACTGAGGACAACAGTGGGGATGTTCATAACTATGAATCCAGGATATGCTGGCCGAGCCGAACTTCCAGAAAACTTAAAAGCACTATATCGTCCGTGTGCAATGGTTGTGCCCGACTTTGCCCTAATCTGCGAAATCATGTTGGTCGCAGAGGGATTTCAGGAGGCACGTCTTTTGGCTCGAAAATTTATTACATTATATACTCTGTGCAAAGAGCTTTTATCGAAACAGGATCATTACGACTGGGGACTGAGGGCAATAAAATCAGTTCTTGTAGTCGCTGGATCACTTAGGGTATGTATCGGTATCTCACGCCAAGTACTAATGCTGGCTTCAGCAATTAAATTAATGTGCCAGTTGAGAGGTGATGGTAGCTGGTAGACCAGTGATAAAGATTTTCTAAGTAGAACATTATTTACTTTTACTTTGCATATAAAAACTTAGCTATGTGCAGTCCGTGTTCATTTGAAGCGATTAAAATAGTCTATAAATTGTTCATGGTATAACAAAAACTCAAAACAATTTAAATTATTACCAAATTTTTGAAATTTGCAAATAATATTATATATTTCTCTTTAGTACTACCTTTATTATTAGGAGCTCGGAAATAATGAATTAAAAAAATGTTTCTCGAATCAAAACGACATTTTCCTAAAACACTGTAGCCAATGAATTTAGGTTCTACGAGTAAATTTACCTTACAAAATATATTCAAAATCGTAGATAAGCTGCATGTGATCTGCGATTAAGGTTTTCCACTTCTATCTCAGAAAACATCTTTAGGCCACTGGTTTAAATTATTGTTTCTTTTTTTGAAATCCAATTTCAATTTACAATTGATAATAAACTTGTAAAAATGTAAAAATGTAAAAATGTAAAAATGTAAAAATAAAATGCACGACTGGGTCGCACGTACTTGCTCTGTGGGTGCAATAGTATGTTGAAAACAAACTTATCGAGCAATAAGAACAACTCATTTTTGAAAAATTTGGTAAAAGCTAAAAAAATTTGGTTAATACTGGAAAATCCGATATACGGGAGCTAACGTTTAGAAATCTTTACGAGTAGTATATCAAATTAAGATATCGTCTCTTGGGTGCTATATCTGATATAAATTTCCGCTTATGGCCAAATTAATAAATTTGTGAAATCCAATCTCTATTATCATGTGTAGTCCAAAACTAAAAATTCAGTTTTCTTTGAAGCATTCTATATACAATACATAAAGTGGAGTAGCTATCATAGGGCCAGCTTTGAAAAAAAAAATAATAATGAAATAAGATAAAAACATAAGCGAGAGCTACATTACGTTTGCAACGTACTGTTGGATACCCTATTCCCCATATTTTTGTGTGTGTATGCGTCTGCCTCCCGCAAACAGCCGATGTTTCAGAAACAAAATTCTTCTTAAGCAGGCAGAAAAAAATTCAATAACATTAATTTTGTGCGGTGTGATGTTCAATTAATGCTGGCGCAATAAAAATAGACGTGCGCCACGCCCAAAGTTAAAACGTTTCATTGTCAAGGCAATTGTTATGAGCTCAGTGACATTCAATTTTATTCTTGTCGATCGATTTGAACAAAATAAGACAAAACTTAAATTTTTTTAAATTAGATTTGGAATGGAAATAGCGATTATGGGTGTTTTTAACAATTCTTGGACCACACTCTGCTACGTAACCAAGGAATATAAATCTAAGTGTTCATCCTTTTTACTTCAAAAATGCGACCGATAGTTGTTAAGAAACGTTAAAAAATTAATGCATTATACGACTTTTGACGGAAACGCCCCTTAAAAGTGGGCGTGTCTTAAAAATTTGAAGCACTAACTGAGCTTTGATCATTAGTCAGTATTTAGGCATATGTGTAAAACTACAGCTGAATCGAGTAGTTTTTAAGAAATCTTACCTGAACAAAGGTATTTTATCAAAATCAAGCCTTTAAAAGTGGGCGTATTGAAAAAACTTACACAAGAAAATGTAGAGATATATTTTTCAAATAACGAACGGAAAGAAAAGTTTTAAATTGAATATGGAAAGTACCTTAAATTTTTGAGACTACGTTTTTCTTTCGTTCATGAAAAGTGGGCGTAAGCCACGCCCAAAATTCAAAAATTTCTTTTCATACACAAACTGTTTAGTTTCACTTAAGAGACACAAAATTTTGACTTGCGGATTCATTATAAATACCGTTTATTTACAAAAACAATTTTTTTATAGTTTCTTATGAAAAGTGGGTGTCAGGCACGCCAAAAATCAATTTTTTTGGTTTCAGACACAAGATGTTTTTGTGCCAGTAATACCCACAAAATTTAATGTTTTTCGCTTTAATATAACAATTGTTATTTTATAAAAACAATATTGATGGTTTTGTATGAAAAATGGGCACCAGCCACGCCCAAACTGAAATATTTTTATTTGATTGGAAGAAGGTTTACCTAAAGCTTATGTTTGCAAAATTTTAGCGTATGCTTTTATCGTAACTGTAACAAAAACATAATTTAATTTTACCAAATTGAGGTTGTTCATCAAAAATGGCGATTGTGGGCGTGTTTGTGGGTGGATTTTACCGGTTCAAGTACTTAGTCTTACTCTTGAACCAAAGGTTTATACCAAATTTCAGCTTTCTAGCTCAAAAATTGCGATCTCTAGAGAGTATACGGACGGACGGACGGACGGACATGGCTAAATCGACTAGGCTTTTGATTCTGAGTCAGGATATATATACTTTTCTATACCTAACGGTATTATTTCTCTATGTCGCAAAAAATCAGTTCTTGTAGTCGCTGGATCACTTAGGGTATGTATCGGTATCTCACGCCAAGTACTAATGCTGGCTTCAGCAATTAAATTAATGTGCCAGTTGAGAGGTGATGGTAGCTGGTAGACCAGTGATAAAGATTTTCTAAGTAGAACATTATTTACTTTTACTTTGCATATAAAAACTTAGCTATGTGCAGTCCGTGTTCATTTGAAGCGATTAAAATAGTCTATAAATTGTTCATGGTATAACAAAAACTCAAAACAATTTAAATTATTACCAAATTTTTGAAATTTGCAAATAATATTATATATTTCTCTTTAGTACTACCTTTATTATTAGGAGCTCGGAAATAATGAATTAAAAAAATGTTTCTCGAATCAAAACGACATTTTCCTAAAACACTGTAGCCAATGAATTTAGGTTCTACGAGTAAATTTACCTTACAAAATATATTCAAAATCGTAGATAAGCTGCATGTGATCTGCGATTAAGGTTTTCCACTTCTATCTCAGAAAACATCTTTAGGCCACTGGTTTAAATTATTGTTTCTTTTTTTGAAATCCAATTTCAATTTACAATTGATAATAAACTTGTAAAAATGTAAAAATGTAAAAATGTAAAAATGTAAAAATAAAATGCACGACTGGGTCGCACGTACTTGCTCTGTGGGTGCAATAGTATGTTGAAAACAAACTTATCGAGCAATAAGAACAACTCATTTTTGAAAAATTTGGTAAAAGCTAAAAAAATTTGGTTAATACTGGAAAATCCGATATACGGGAGCTAACGTTTAGAAATCTTTACGAGTAGTATATCAAATTAAGATATCGTCTCTTGGGTGCTATATCTGATATAAATTTCCGCTTATGGCCAAATTAATAAATTTGTGAAATCCAATCTCTATTATCATGTGTAGTCCAAAACTAAAAATTCAGTTTTCTTTGAAGCATTCTATATACAATACATAAAGTGGAGTAGCTATCATAGGGCCAGCTTTGAAAAAAAAAATAATAATGAAATAAGATAAAAACATAAGCGAGAGCTACATTACGTTTGCAACGTACTGTTGGATACCCTATTCCCCATATTTTTGTGTGTGTATGCGTCTGCCTCCCGCAAACAGCCGATGTTTCAGAAACAAAATTCTTCTTAAGCAGGCAGAAAAAAATTCAATAACATTAATTTTGTGCGGTGTGATGTTCAATTAATGCTGGCGCAATAAAAATAGACGTGCGCCACGCCCAAAGTTAAAACGTTTCATTGTCAAGGCAATTGTTATGAGCTCAGTGACATTCAATTTTATTCTTGTCGATCGATTTGAACAAAATAAGACAAAACTTAAATTTTTTTAAATTAGATTTGGAATGGAAATAGCGATTATGGGTGTTTTTAACAATTCTTGGACCACACTCTGCTACGTAACCAAGGAATATAAATCTAAGTGTTCATCCTTTTTACTTCAAAAATGCGACCGATAGTTGTTAAGAAACGTTAAAAAATTAATGCATTATACGACTTTTGACGGAAACGCCCCTTAAAAGTGGGCGTGTCTTAAAAATTTGAAGCACTAACTGAGCTTTGATCATTAGTCAGTATTTAGGCATATGTGTAAAACTACAGCTGAATCGAGTAGTTTTTAAGAAATCTTACCTGAACAAAGGTATTTTATCAAAATCAAGCCTTTAAAAGTGGGCGTATTGAAAAAACTTACACAAGAAAATGTAGAGATATATTTTTCAAATAACGAACGGAAAGAAAAGTTTTAAATTGAATATGGAAAGTACCTTAAATTTTTGAGACTACGTTTTTCTTTCGTTCATGAAAAGTGGGCGTAAGCCACGCCCAAAATTCAAAAATTTCTTTTCATACACAAACTGTTTAGTTTCACTTAAGAGACACAAAATTTTGACTTGCGGATTCATTATAAATACCGTTTATTTACAAAAACAATTTTTTTATAGTTTCTTATGAAAAGTGGGTGTCAGGCACGCCAAAAATCAATTTTTTTGGTTTCAGACACAAGATGTTTTTGTGCCAGTAATACCCACAAAATTTAATGTTTTTCGCTTTAATATAACAATTGTTATTTTATAAAAACAATATTGATGGTTTTGTATGAAAAATGGGCACCAGCCACGCCCAAACTGAAATATTTTTATTTGATTGGAAGAAGGTTTACCTAAAGCTTATGTTTGCAAAATTTTAGCGTATGCTTTTATCGTAACTGTAACAAAAACATAATTTAATTTTACCAAATTGAGGTTGTTCATCAAAAATGGCGATTGTGGGCGTGTTTGTGGGTGGATTTTACCGGTTCAAGTACTTAGTCTTACTCTTGAACCAAAGGTTTATACCAAATTTCAGCTTTCTAGCTCAAAAATTGCGATCTCTAGAGAGTATACGGACGGACGGACGGACGGACATGGCTAAATCGACTAGGCTTTTGATTCTGAGTCAGGATATATATACTTTTCTATACCTAACGGTATTATTTCTCTATGTCGCAAAAAATCAGTTCTTGTAGTCGCTGGATCACTTAGGGTATGTATCGGTATCTCACGCCAAGTACTAATGCTGGCTTCAGCAATTAAATTAATGTGCCAGTTGAGAGGTGATGGTAGCTGGTAGACCAGTGATAAAGATTTTCTAAGTAGAACATTATTTACTTTTACTTTGCATATAAAAACTTAGCTATGTGCAGTCCGTGTTCATTTGAAGCGATTAAAATAGTCTATAAATTGTTCATGGTATAACAAAAACTCAAAACAATTTAAATTATTACCAAATTTTTGAAATTTGCAAATAATATTATATATTTCTCTTTAGTACTACCTTTATTATTAGGAGCTCGGAAATAATGAATTAAAAAAATGTTTCTCGAATCAAAACGACATTTTCCTAAAACACTGTAGCCAATGAATTTAGGTTCTACGAGTAAATTTACCTTACAAAATATATTCAAAATCGTAGATAAGCTGCATGTGATCTGCGATTAAGGTTTTCCACTTCTATCTCAGAAAACATCTTTAGGCCACTGGTTTAAATTATTGTTTCTTTTTTTGAAATCCAATTTCAATTTACAATTGATAATAAACTTGTAAAAATGTAAAAATGTAAAAATGTAAAAATGTAAAAATAAAATGCACGACTGGGTCGCACGTACTTGCTCTGTGGGTGCAATAGTATGTTGAAAACAAACTTATCGAGCAATAAGAACAACTCATTTTTGAAAAATTTGGTAAAAGCTAAAAAAATTTGGTTAATACTGGAAAATCCGATATACGGGAGCTAACGTTTAGAAATCTTTACGAGTAGTATATCAAATTAAGATATCGTCTCTTGGGTGCTATATATGATATAAATTTCCGCTTATGGCCAAATTAATAAATTTGTGAAATCCAATCTCTATTATCATGTGTAGTCCAAAACTAAAAATTCAGTTTTCTTTGAAGCATTCTATATACAATACATAAAGTGGAGTAGCTATCATAGGGCCAGCTTTGAAAAAAAAAATAATAATGAAATAAGATAAAAACATAAGCGAGAGCTACATTACGTTTGCAACGTACTGTTGGATACCCTATTCCCCATATTTTTGTGTGTGTATGCGTCTGCCTCCCGCAAACAGCCGATGTTTCAGAAACAAAATTCTTCTTAAGCAGGCAGAAAAAAATTCAATAACATTAATTTTGTGCGGTGTGATGTTCAATTAATGCTGGCGCAATAAAAATAGACGTGCGCCACGCCCAAAGTTAAAACGTTTCATTGTCAAGGCAATTGTTATGAGCTCAGTGACATTCAATTTTATTCTTGTCGATCGATTTGAACAAAATAAGACAAAACTTAAATTTTTTTAAATTAGATTTGGAATGGAAATAGCGATTATGGGTGTTTTTAACAATTCTTGGACCACACTCTGCTACGTAACCAAGGAATATAAATCTAAGTGTTCATCCTTTTTACTTCAAAAATGCGACCGATAGTTGTTAAGAAACGTTAAAAAATTAATGCATTATACGACTTTTGACGGAAACGCCCCTTAAAAGTGGGCGTGTCTTAAAAATTTGAAGCACTAACTGAGCTTTGATCATTAGTCAGTATTTAGGCATATGTGTAAAACTACAGCTGAATCGAGTAGTTTTTAAGAAATCTTACCTGAACAAAGGTATTTTATCAAAATC
The DNA here is from genome assembly GCA_916050605.2 of Platycheirus albimanus. Taxonomy (NCBI): domain Eukaryota; kingdom Metazoa; phylum Arthropoda; class Insecta; order Diptera; family Syrphidae; genus Platycheirus; species Platycheirus albimanus. The sequence goes on along the minus strand of OU696696.1, from coordinate 386,204 downwards.
AAGCCTTTAAAAGTGGGCGTATTGAAAAAACTTACACAAGAAAATGTAGAGATATATTTTTCAAATAACGAACGGAAAGAAAAGTTTTAAATTGAATATGGAAAGTACCTTAAATTTTTGAGACTACGTTTTTCTTTCGTTCATGAAAAGTGGGCGTAAGCCACGCCCAAAATTCAAAAATTTCTTTTCATACACAAACTGTTTAGTTTCACTTAAGAGACACAAAATTTTGACTTGCGGATTCATTATAAATACCGTTTATTTACAAAAACAATTTTTTTATAGTTTCTTATGAAAAGTGGGTGTCAGGCACGCCAAAAATCAATTTTTTTGGTTTCAGACACAAGATGTTTTTGTGCCAGTAATACCCACAAAATTTAATGTTTTTCGCTTTAATATAACAATTGTTATTTTATAAAAACAATATTGATGGTTTTGTATGAAAAATGGGCACCAGCCACGCCCAAACTGAAATATTTTTATTTGATTGGAAGAAGGTTTACCTAAAGCTTATGTTTGCAAAATTTTAGCGTATGCTTTTATCGTAACTGTAACAAAAACATAATTTAATTTTACCAAATTGAGGTTGTTCATCAAAAATGGCGATTGTGGGCGTGTTTGTGGGTGGATTTTACCGGTTCAAGTACTTAGTCTTACTCTTGAACCAAAGGTTTATACCAAATTTCAGCTTTCTAGCTCAAAAATTGCGATCTCTAGAGAGTATACGGACGGACGGACGGACGGACATGGCTAAATCGACTAGGCTTTTGATTCTGAGTCAGGATATATATACTTTTCTATACCTAACGGTATTATTTCTCTATGTTGCAAACTCCACACCAAATACAATATACCCATTCTATGGAATATGGTATAAAATAAAAAAATTCTTGTGAGCAGGTTCGAGCCTCGAGTACAAAATTTATTTTTTTGTTTTCAATTTTTTTTTTTTTTCAAATCAACATCACCAATAAATTATTATAGAACTCCTTATTTAACATTTTTAACAGCATGTGCTGTTTGTTATCGTTATTTTAGTTATTTGGGAGTTTGGATAAGTACGCCCGTAGCACATTGGATCAACGATTAGCTCACGTGCTTGACGGTTGTGAGTTCAATTCACCAATTTCACCCATCATGAAACGATTTTAGTCAAGAAATGTAATCAGTTTCAGAAGAAATATTGCGATATAATTGGACCCAATTTTTCGATCGAATTTCTTAATGTATATCATCTGATCCTCCCCCAATTGATGGAGACGTGGTCTTTCAGCCAGCTTTGCAAGGAAATTATAACGAAATTTGGCGTGCTCGAATGTGACCTTACGGAAGTGTATACAGCGATGCGATGCTACTGTTTCATACAATTCCTGTTACTTCCGCGGCAGCAGAAAGATCTTTCAATAAACTGAAGATTATAAAAAACTAGCTTTTGCCCGCTACTTCGTACGCGTGGATTTTAGAATAAAATAGGTATCTCAGTATATTTTTGTTTTTGCACAACCAGTTCAAAATGGGGGGTATGCGTGGTATGAAAGCTATAAAGTCAGCTCTACAGCCGTAAGATTGTTGGCTTTTGTATAATATTATTTCGAAGTATCATAACGGTTTAAATTTCAAAGTTGGAGGGTTAAGTTCTGAAGCAATATACCCAATTGGAATGCCCACTTTCAAAACGATGCTACGCGCCGATACTGCTATTTATTGCAGCTCCGCTTCATCAGTTTTGGGCGTAAGTATTGCTCGTTCACCGTTCTTGATGGTTACATTACTTTTCGATTTCTGCTTTCGCTGAATGAGGCATTGTCTATATGGTGGTAAATGACACCATCTATGATGTTTTTGATGTAACTTCTATTCAGAACGACTTACTTATTTCTATTCATGTATATGTAGGTAAGTGTGGCGCTATTTTTATGATTTCCAGCACCATTATGTAAGTGAGACGCTAACTAGCTTAAAATCTTTTAATTTTGCGTTAAGTTCATTGGATAACGTTCGATTGCAGCAATATTAAAAAAACGACCAGAATTATATATTTTCCTGCGATAAAATGTAGCCTATATTTTAAGTTGGCGTACTACCAATATATCTGCGAAAACCGCATTCAATTCCATGCAGTAGTTTTTGCGTGATGCGCGTACAAACATACAGACAGACAGACAGACAAACAGACAAAAAATTTAAAAACGGTTGTTTTGGCTTCTGTGGGTCTAATAGAGACTCCCCATATTAATTTTGCATCTATATCTTCAATGTACAGACTTCGATCCGTTACAATTTTATTATATGTATAGATTATTTAAGAAACAGCATTCGACAAGATCACCTCCGACATTTATCGTTGATTGCAATAGAAAATAAGGCGACATCAAATTTGGATTTGAGTGAAATTATAGACAAATTCGCAAAAATTAAAGCGCGAAAGAGATTGTGAATTCGACGGGGAATTCTGTTAAAAATCTTTTTTTTTTGAGATTAGGCTGTAGCATGACGTGATAAAGCGCACATCAACACAGACGCACAAACAGACCGACGACGCACGGACGGTATGGCGAAAACCACTTTATTGGGTTTCTCTATCATCGTAATGTCATGTTTGATTAAAACCTCGATTTTTTTTTCTGCACAAAACCAATACTTGCCCTATAGAGCAAGTAAAAAAAAACGATAGCAAAGCGATTTTACTGATTGTGGACCTTGAACCTGTTAAATCGCTATTTCCATTCGAAATCTAATTTTAATCCTAACTTTGGGAGTGGCACACGCCTTCTTTTTTTACTGCGCTAGCAATTATTGAATATCGGCCACACAAAATGATTAATATTGTATTTTGTCTTGTCTGCTAAAGAAAAATTTTGTTTCTGGAACTGGATATTAAAAAAAAAGGGGGAATAGGGTATCCAACACTTCGTTGCAAACGTACTGTAGCTCTCTCGTTTATTTTTTTATTTTATTTTTGTGTTTAACTTTTATTTTAAAAATATTGTTATGAGAAAAAATTCAGGCTTTACATTTTTCGGACATTGAATTGTCAGTATTTCGATCTCTCGGACTTTTGATAAGAAATAATTCAGGATTTTGAATTTCAGTATTTAAACTTGAATTTAACTGGAATTATAATATCTTCCATTTTCATATTATCATTTAATTTAATTTACTTTTACACAATTTAACAGAGAGATGATAGATACCGACCAGAAGACCAAGTTCTAATGAGAGCTCTGCGGGACTTCAACACTCCCAAAATTGTTACCGATGATGTAAATATATTTATGGGTCTTATTGGGGACCTGTTCCCTGCTCTGGATGTGCCACGCAAACGGAACTTAGACTTTGAAGCGATTATCAAGAAATCAGCCGTGGATTTGTCACTGCAGCCCGAAGCTGGTTTCATTTTGAAAATAGTTCAGTTGGAAGAATTATTTGCTGTTCGACATTCGGTGTTTATTATTGGATATGCTGGAACGGGAAAGAGTGCTGTGTGGAAAACTTTATTCAAGACGTATCAAAACCAAAAGAGAAAGCCCCTTTACAATGACCTAAACCCTAAGGCAGTTACTAATGATGAACTATTCGGTATCGTCAATCCAGCAACGAGAGAATGGAAAGATGGGCTTTTTTCTATCATAATGCGAGACCAAGCCAACACTCCTGGAAATGGTCCCAAATGGATTGTGCTAGATGGTGATATTGACCCCATGTGGATTGAAAGTTTAAACACCGTTATGGATGACAACAAAGTTCTAACGTTGGCAAGTAATGAACGGATTGCTCTTACAAAGGAAATGCGACTACTATTTGAAATCGCCAATCTCAAAACAGCCACCCCAGCAACGGTGTCTAGAGCTGGTATTCTATACATAAATCCACAAGATCTTGGATGGAATCCCTTTGTAGCTTCATGGTTACAAGCACGTCAGAATATCACTGAACAGTCCATTTTGATTGTTCTCTTTGAAAAATATGTACCACCCCTACTCGAAGCTTTAAAAACCCGCTTGAAGAAAATAACCCCAATATCCGACATAGCAATGCTTCAAATGACTTGCTATTTACTTGACTGTGTACTTACGCCGCAAAATGTGCCAGCAGACTGTCCAAAAGATTGGTATGAAGTATATTTTGTGTTTTGCATTATATGGGGTTTCGGGTCTACTCTATTTCAAGACCAAATAATTGATTGGCGCAACGAGTTTCACAAGTGGTGGGTAAATGAATTCAAAACAGTTTCCTTTCCACCAGGAGGAAACGTATTCAGTTATTATGTGGACAATGGTACAAAAAAGTTTGCACCATGGACGAATCTCGTCCCACACTTTGAATTAGACCCTGACGTTCCCTTGCAATCGAATTTGGTACACACATCAGAGACTACGAGACTCAAATATTTCACTGACATTCTTGTAGCCGAGCATCATCCTATAATGTTTATTGGCCCACCAGGATCCGGAAAAACCATAATCATGGGAGCAAAACTAAATGCATTGCCCGAAGCCAAATTCGCTGTAACAAACGTTCCATTTAATTTCTACACTACCTCTGAGATGTTGCAAAGGATTCTCGAGAAACCTTTGGAGAAGAAAGCTGGTCGCAATTTCGGTCCTCCGGGCAATAAACAGATGGTTTATTTTGTTGATGATATGAACATGCCTGAAGTTGACAAATATGGAACAGTGCAACCACATACTTTGATACGGCAATTTATGGACTATCGCCATTGGTATGACCGTGCAAAAATGTCGCTTAAGGATATACATCATTGCCAGTTTGCTTCTTGCATGAACCCCACTGCTGGTTCATTTACCATAAATCCGAGACTGCAACGGCATTTTTGTTCGTTTGCCGTAAAGTAAGTAGACCCATTCTCCTCCCCCTACTACCACACTCACAATTTTCAACATCAAATTTAAATTTCTATCAATTTCATGTAGCGTTCCAGGAGGAGAGGCCTTGTTCCACATTTTACACTCAATTCTCTCCCAGCACATGAGTGCTCCACAGCACAAATTTTCCAAAGCAACTAAGGATATGTGCGAGCCACTTATTAGAGTAGCTATTGCATTGCATCAGAAAATATCACAGACTTTTCTCCCGACTGCCGTCAAATTTCATTACAATTTTAATTTGCGTGATCTAGCAAATATATTTTCGGTAAGTTTATTATCTGTATTTAAACACTTTTTAAGGGTTCATTATACAAAAATGCTTAAATCTAAAAATTTATTGCGTTAACGTTAACGTTAGGAGACTTATAGAGAGATTTATTAAGGAGATACCGGTGAAAGTTCCTTCTTTTTTTTTTAAGTTGGTTTTTCACAAATTGCGTTGAGTGTTTGATACTGGCGGCTTATTACAGCCTTCACAGAAGCCCCACTATTCGAATTTACAAATTAGAAAACTCTTATAAATTGTTCAAGATTTGGTTTCTAAAAAGATACAATAATGCTGTGTTGGGGTCAAAATACCGAAATCCCGAAAACCCAAAATCCCGAAAAACCAAATTTTCGAAAAACTAGAACCTTTACAAACTCAAAATCCTAAATGGAATCCCGAAAAATTTGCACTAATTTTTCATTTTATATAAATTTTTTGGGATTTCGATTTCGGAAAAAAAAATCCTAAGTGTAAACTTAAGAAGTAAAGGCATAAAAAGCAATTTTACTGCTAAGTTCCGTTAGTATCTCTTTGAACATGATTTTAAGTTGTTATTGTGCTTTCAGTAGCGTTGTGTTGTGATTGAATTAAGTGGGAAAAAGTAATTGAATTAAAAGCAATAATATTGTGAGTTTTAATATGTAATCTATATATAAATACGCAAGGAGTTTTTTTGTGGTACCAATTGCGAGGTGGTTACCCAACCCATTGAGATGACATTTATATCGTTGGAAAGGTATTACTAAGTATAGGTGTGCTGGGAATATTTTGTTTTATATCTTTTTTTTTTTTTTTTTTGAAAATACAGGTGAAAATGTCTTGGTGTGTTTTTTTTACTATTTTGTTCGTATAAATTCGCTTATTAAAGCCTAGCATTGTCGTGACGTTTACACTGTTCTTTATACGTCCTTCTATTCCATTCTATAATTACATTATTTTTCGATTTCTGCTTTCGCTAATTTAAAATTAATGGGAGCATTGAATTCTGAGAACAAAAATAATACTTAATTAAAATTTTGTAAAAAATTAACTTTAAAATAATTTTTTTTAATTTTTTTTTCAAAATTTTGAGTTTGAAAATTAATATTTTGAAAATGGTTCAATAGAATAATTTCATTTAAAATTAAAAAAAAACAATAAGTTTTTGGCCTTACAACAAAGTACAGCATGGCATTGTAGGAGTTACCATTATTTTTTTTATAATTTGTTTTCAAATTTAAGTCATGTTTTTTAGAAAATTGCCCCTTTTGGCTAAACGGAGGGGAATAGACCCCCCCCCTCGCATACGATTTTTGTCTTGTCTCAACCCACCCACACGCTCTAGCTTTTTGGCATAACATTCGTGAATCACCCTGTATATCTTTAATGTACAGGCATCGACCCGTTACAAGTTTATTATATGTATAGAATATTGATTATGTTGGTCCTATATGGATTTTCAATGTTCTGATGGATGCTGATTATAATTTTAGTTTTAAATGATAACTCTGTTTTAATTTTAAAGAAGTTCATGAAACTTTTACGGTGGCTTTTGACAAGATCAGCATTTGATATTCGAAGGCATAGTTGCAGTTGATATGTGCGAGTAATAATTGTCGTTTGATTCTAGTTAAGTTATAATTCTATGGTTCAATTGTTATTTAAATGGTGTATTATTTTATGTTTCATAGCTAGAATGAGTATTTGAATGAACAGACCATTTTAAAGAGTTTTTTACTTTTTCTGTAGGTATTTATTTTATTTAAGGTATTTCGGGATTTTGGGTTTTCCAGATTTTGGGTTTTCGGTATTTTTGATTTTCGGGATTCTGGGTTATCGGGATTATGTCCATCTCTCAATAATGCACCCTCAATCCACAATTCAAAACGTATGCTTGTGTATTGTGTTCCACTCAATTGCTCCAAGGTTTCATCCAAAAATGAAGATTTTAATACCGAAAATTAAAATTACCAACAAAACTTTCGGCTCCCATTTTCTTCTCAAATTTAAAAATTTAATTTTCATTATGACTGGAAAAATTCAACGCTTGTCAAAATATTAAATTTCAAAATAGGGGCCAGCCTCACACTCTGTGGTATAAATATTACTAAATTAACAACAAACAAAAACTGGTCAAAATTCTAAATTTTAAAAATTTGGGGAAATAATCGCGTTTTTGAAAATTATTTTTATTGATCTTGTTTCCGCAATTTTCAATTTTTTTTTTTAAGTGGCTCGAACCAAGCGAAACACAGGACAAACTTTTCGGAGAAGGGAGTTCTGGCTAAAAACACGAGTTTTCAGCGTTAAAATTTTCAATTTGGGAAATTTGCACAAAGGAGGTCATTCATAACCTCATTAATATGACATTTAAAACTAATCAAACCTTTTTTTTTTTTGATTTTTAATAAATATCTACAAATGATTTTCGGTATTAGAAATATATTGAAAACTAGTTGATTAATTTTTTTTAAAACTATTTTCCCAGATGAAAACTATAAGTTTGCCAATATATTCAACAAAACTAGTTGAACGATTTTCATAATAATATTTCGATATATTATCTATACATATAATACAATTGTAACAGGTCGATATCTGTACATTGAAGATATTGATGCAAAACTTATATGGGGAGTCTCTATTAGACCCACAGAAGTCAAAACAACCGTTTTTAGAAATTTTGTCTGTCTGTCTGTCTGTCTGTCTGTATGTTTGTACGCGCATCACGCAAAAACTACTGAATGGAATTGAATGCGGTTTTCGCAGATTTATTGGTAGTACGCCAACTTAAAATATAGGCTACATTTTATCGCAGGAAAATATATAATTCTGGTCGTTTTTTTAATATTGCTGCAATCGAACGTTATTCAATGAACTTAACGCAAAATTAAAAGATTTTAAGCAAGTTAGCGTCTCACTTACATAATGGTGCTGGAAATCATAAAAATAGCGCCACACTTACCTACATATACATGAATAGAAATAAGTAAGTCGTTCTGAATAGAAGTTACATCAAAAACATCATAGATGGTGCCATTTACCACCATATAGACAATGTCTCATTCAGCGAAAGCAGAAATCGAAAAGTAATGTAACCATAAAGAACGGTGAACGAGCAATACTTACGCCCAAAACTGATGAAACGGAGCTGCCATTAATAGCAGTATCGGCGCGTTGCATCGTTTTGAAAGTGGGCATTCCAATTAGGCACTGGCGTAGCGAGGGGGGGCAAGGGGGGCACAGGCCCCGGGCGGCACTTGGCTAGGGGCGCCAATTTCGAGCAGTTAATTTTTTTAAATTTAGAAAACGGATTCTTTTAAAAAAAAGAATTTATTTAAAAAGTTAACCAGCATTTTTAGTAAGAAATTAGAAGGTAGAGGTATCTTATATGTTAATAATATGAAGTACACTCTCTCTACTTAATATGCAACTCCTAATATAGATAGGTAGGTACCTACATACATATGCAATCAAAAAAAAAGGCAAACAAAAACAGAGTAGTTTAAAACTATTTATATATATATTAAACTTAAGAAAGATAGGTAAGAATGTTCATATACAGGGTGTCCCCTAATTTGTAGGCAATATTTTAATGCATAATTTTTGGGTATATTTTAAGAAAAAATCGTTCAAGTATAAAATCAAAAAACCCTCCTTTTTTACCTGCTGCAGGTTTTCCCAAGTATCATAAAATGTATAGGCATTTCCTGTTTTAGTAGTACCATAAAATACTAATTACCTCAACCCAAAAAAATTCGTTTTTAATCATAACTCTTAACATTTGCAGCTTAAGGACTGATTTGTATTTTAAAAATTGTAGCGTTTATTCAAAATGACATTTAAATGCTATGTATGCATTTTAAGAGACAACTGACCCGAAAGTCAAAAAATTAGCATATGGGCAAGAAAAGTGGAACAAGCGTGAAATGGGATATTTTAAAACTGAGAAAAGATATCAAATTTATTCAAGAACATTTACAAGGGATATTATTTCTCCTACAAATAAAGTTCTAAACGAAGTGTCTGTGATTAGTTCTAACAGCGCAAATACTTTCAACGTGGGTAAGGGTACAACAAAGTAAAACTTTTCTTCAATCCTCAAAAAAATTATGTCGGAATTGGGGATAGGCTTTTACTGTGCAACGATTTTTTTCTTTAAATAAACCCAAGAATTATGCCCTTAAATATTGCATACGATTAAGGGGACACCCTGTCGAGCACATGCGACTATATTGGTTTCAGGCTACCCAAGTCTGAATAGGTAAGAATATAAAAAGTTTCTATAGGTATACAATTATGATGCCTATGTATCTAGAATTATTTATTTATTTATTAATGAATTAAATTAATTTAAAAACAAACTTAATAAATTAAAACAAATTAAAAGCTAAGGAAAAAATAAAATTGCATTGAAAATTAATGAAAAATCCTCTTTTTCTGAAGAATTTGAATTTAGATAATTAAAAATTAATTTACGTTATTAATTTTTTTGATATCCAGAGTAAGTCATTTTTCTAGAGACTGGCAAATCGGTTAAGAACCAATAGACAAATTTCAAATTTGCAGCTTCATTTTTGCTTCACTTGCTATAAAGTAGTAGGGACAACAGTTCGCAAAATTTTGTAGAGAAATCTTAGCAAATTCATTGGCATACATTATGTGTAGGTATTAGGTACTGTTTGAAACCATACATTTTTTAGTGTGTGAAAAAATTATTAAGGGCGGCAAAAATTAGGTCTGCCCCGGGCGGCACCAACCCTCGCTACGCCACTGCAATTAGGTATATTGCTTCAGAGCTTAACCCTCCAACTTTGCAATTTAAACCGTTATGATACTTCGAAATAATATTATACAGAAGCCAAAAATCTTACGGCTGTAGAGCTGGTAAGGTATGTAGCTTTCATACCACGCATACCTCCCCATTTTGAACCGGTTGTGCAAAAACAAAAATATACTGAGATACCTACTTTATTCTAAAATCCACGCGTACTAAGTAGCGGGCAAAAGCTAGTAGCGATTAAATATTAAATAGCAGAGGAGCAAGTCCGTGCGACCTAGTCTTCATTACCTTTTTTTGAATAGTAGGTACTGAGTTTGACCAAATGTGGCTTCGTCAATTCTCTAGGATTTATATCGAGTACAAAAGGCTTCTTACATTAAGACCCGAAAGAGATCGTAAGCAAGGGCCTTAAAATAACATAACGTTTTTTTAGTGAGTCTCTCTGTACTTTGAACACGAATATAGACTCTCGAAGTGATGAACTGGAACATATGAATTGCCTTGTCATTGTCATATCCTTGGTTTTTGTCAAATGAAGGATGACAATATATTTTTTGTTTTGTCATCCTGCGGCCTGTCTGTTTGTGTGACATTGTACCATTTTCAGTTTAATTAATTAATAATTAAAATTAATTCCTTCAAACGTCGTTCATAGTTTTTTGTTTGTGGTTTCCGTACAAAATGAGTTAGAGCCCAGCTGTTAGCTGTACTTTATTAAACGGATTTGGTTTTATTGCTTATTATACCGAAAACAATTTCAATCAAATTTTTTCAAACGACTTATAAGCAGTTTTTATGAACATGCCCATTATGGAAATTTTGTTCAAATGTACTTTATTGGCTTAGATTGCACTTAACTAAAAAATATGATATAAACGACAAATACGGCCTATAATAGCTGACAAGAAATTCCTAGTTTTGTTACATATTTTTCTGAAGTATACCGGAACGAATAATATTTTTAAATCCCGGTATTGCAAACTCTAACAAACAAGTTACCCGTCTAACCATACGTTATTTTTAAAGTAAAATTCAAAAGAAACAAAATTTATTTATCGTTACAATCTTAACCCTTCACAAAAAATCTTGTAGATTACAATCCCTTTTCAAATTATTTACAGGGAATGTTATACTCAAACGCAGAGACATGTCCGAATCCCAATATGCTTCTCCGATTATGGGTGCATGAGTGCAATCGTGTTTACGGTGACAAATTGGTGGACCAAACCGATATAAGTACCTACCAAAAGTTGATCAACGAAAACGTACGAAAGGGCGTCGAAGTATATAACGAGGAGGTTGTGTTTGAAAAACCCCACATTTTCTTTCACTATGCCAAAGGATTGTCCGATGTTAAGTACATGCCATTAAAAAGCTGGGAGCGCCTCAGTAAACTTTTGGAGGAGGCTCAAGAACGTTACAATGATTTTGTAGGTGCCATGAACCTCGTCCTCTTCGAAGATGCAATGAGTCACGTATGCCGCATTAGTCGTATAGTTGAGTCTTCTAGAGGCTATGCTCTTCTTATTGGTGTGGGTGGGTCAGGCAAACAGTCCCTTACTCGATTGGCAAGTTTTATTTCATCGTTGGATGTCTTTCAAATTCAGTTGACCAAAGACTACAGTATTAATGACCTCAAATCTAACATTGCGGTACTTTATATGAAGTGTGGTGTCAAATCCAATCCATGTTGTTTTCTTATGACTGATTCTGAAGTGGCAAAGGAAGACTTTCTTGTGCTAATCAATGATTTGCTTGCCTCGGGTGACATTCACGAACTGTTCCCTGACGAGGAAATAGAAAACATCATCGGAGCTATTCGCAATGAAGTCAAACAAGTAGGCATTTTCGATAGCCGAGAGAATTGTTGGAAGTTTTTTATTGAAAAAGTACGTGGACTGCTTAAGGTTGTGCTGTGCTTTTCACCCGTCGGCCCAACTCTAAGAGTACGTGCCAGGAAATTTCCAGCCCTAGTCAATAACACAACAATCGATTGGTTTCATGAATGGCCGAGAGAAGCCCTGGAAAATGTTGCATATCGGTTTCTGTCTGAAGTGGAATCATTGCCTAATTATTTAGCTCCTCCTGTGTCAAAGTTTATGGCCTACGTTCACAAAACGGTGAATGATATATCACATCTTTATTTACTCAATGACAAAAGGTATAACTACACAACGCCCAAATCGTTTTTAGAGCTCATAAGTTTGTACACGAAGCTCCTAGTAGAAAAGGTCAAAGTTAATAAGGAAAGAATCGTTCGGCTTGAGAATGGACTGATTAAATTGGCATCTTGTTCGGAAGAAGTCGATGGCCTGCAGGAAGTGCTTAAGGTGCAGGAAGTTGAATTGGCAGTCAAGAATAAGGAAGCCGATAATCTTATTGTTGTTGTGAGTACAGAGAACGAAAAAGTATCAAAAGAGCGAGTGTTTGCAACGCAGGAGGAAAAAAAGGTCCGGCAAATAGAGGAAGATGTAACTGCGAAGGCTTCGCTTTGTGAAGAGGATTTTCGAAAAGCTCAACCTGCCCTCTTGGCCGCACAAGAAGCCCTTAACACTCTTAACAAAAACAATCTTACCGAACTTAAATCATTTGGATCACCCCCTGATGCTGTGGTTAATGTCTGTGCAGCTGTTCTTGTCCTCTTCGCTCCGAAAGGTAAAATACCCAAGGATCGAAGCTGGAAGGCAGCTCGTGTGATGATGGGAAACGTTGATAAGTTTCTCAATGATTTGATAAACTATGACAAAAAACACATACACCCGGATGTGATTAAGGCACTGCAGCCATACATTAAAGACCCAGAATTCAATCCGGAGAAAATTGTTTCGAAGTCGCAAGCCGCTGCCGGTCTCTCTTCGTGGGTGATTAACATTAATCGATTTTACGAAGTATACTTGGTGGTGGAGCCCAAGGAGCGGGCATTGCTGGATGCTGAACGAGAACTGCAAGATGCCAGAGATAAGCTAACAGCCCTCAATAATCGCTTGAATGAACTTGAGGAGAAATTGAACATTCTGCAGGCAGAGTTCGACAATGCTCTGGCAAAGAAACAAAAATGCCAGGATGAAGCTGATAAAACCGCATTCACGATTGACTTGGCAAACAGATTGATTGGTGGACTTGCATCCGAGAAAATTCGTTGGACAGAGTCAGTTAAAAGGTGGGTGGGTCTGGCATCTGGGTATATGGGTATTCTGGACTGGGTTTGGGTGTGCCAACGATAAATGTTTTCGCACACACACAATTCTCCTCCGTTAGCATCACGATTTATTGTATTGCTGTGTCCATACAAATGATATAGCTGGTTCTTAATTAATTTCCAACCCTAAAATGCTTGATGCTTTCATTTCAGCCTTAATGCTAGTCAAATTACCTTGCCTGGAGATATTTTACTCATATCATGCTTCATATCGTACGTGGGATGTTTCACGCGCGTCTACAGAGTTGAGTTACAAACAAAGTTATGGATGCCTACTTTTAAGACGTCGGAGGTGGGTGTTGTACAGATGATTACCTAATTTAGTGTATACTCAGTAAACAGACTTCGTATACGTTAATTTATCAATTTGATTTATCTTAGCCTCCTATTCCGGTGTCTGAAGACAGTGACCCTTTTGCGATGATTTGTGATGATGCTCAGATTGCAGAGTGGAATAACCAAGGCTTGCCAAGTGATCGGATGTCAGCTGAAAACGCAGCAATTTTGGTGCACTCAGAGCGATATCCCCTTATGATTGATCCGCAACTGTAAGTATTTAAAGTTTCGTTATTCTTATATTTGTTTTAAAAGGAAGAAATGTCCTTTAAGTTATTGCATCTAGATATATTTTTAAAAACGACCTCGTTTACTACTCAGCCCGATGTTTTTAAGTCAACTTGTATAAGGCTCTAATGGTTAATTAAAAATTCTCTTAGTTCGAACTTAAAGGGATTGTAAAGGGTGTTTTTTAAGACGTGTGGTAGTCAATCTGGCAATACTTTTTTCGAAGTGGGTCTTTTTAACACCTGTCACTTAATTTATGCTCAGTTTGGTTTGATATTGCATAATCAATAGACCTTGCAAATTTATTACCAATAATGGTTCGGTTCGGGCGACGCATTGCGCGCTGCGTCCAATATTCGGTCTACATAATCGCCCATTAATTTATTCGACCACTTGCCTATATAATCATTTTTAAAACATAATGGCAAACCCCTATCTTTATAAAAAAGTTCAATTCTTCACCATAACATTAAACTATATGCGTTTTATTTCTTCTTGAAAACCAAACGTCTAAAAAAAACACCCATCATTTAAAACCAAAATTATTTTATATAGGGGGATGGGTGATTGTGGGTGGGTGTGGGAAGGTGGGTAGCGGTGGGGTAGGAAAGATGGCAGAGAGTGAGTAGGGAGAGTAAGGTAGGGGGTAGATGAGTGGTTAGGGGGGGGGGGAGAACAAAATTGTCGATGAAGTTCTTAAAAATGGTGAGGGTTAGTTTGGGGAGGGGGTTGGTGAGTTTGTAAACACGTTACGTGATACCTCCTTCATGGAACAGAGAATTATTATAGCACTCTAGATAAATCGACAACTCTTATGCGAAAGAATTGATTGGAGCCTTATCCAAGAAAGTGGAGCTCACGATTAATAACCACGCAGCAGGGTGCGTACTTCTCCATCTAAACTTCTATAAAATATTTGAATAAACTGCAGTCAATCATATCAAAGTGCTGAGGCAAGACCCGTAGTCGAAAGTCCCGGGACGGCCAATTTTTATTTTTTAATTTCCCTTTCTAGATTTCCTTGCTCTATATTTTTTACTTGCGATTATAGGTACTATAAGGCTAGTTATGCATTCGTAAAAAAAAAATTCTAACAATCAAACATGACATTACGATGATAGAGAAGTAAAAAAAAAGTGGGTCCGACAATTCTGTCTGTCTGTCTGTCTGTCTGTCCGTCCGTCTGTATCAGCACCTACAGCCTAAACGGCTAGACCGATTTGCTTCAAACTTGGTACATAGTATTATTTAATTGATTAAGAGAATTAGTATTCTAGCTCTAAAACTAACGGTACCTACCTGCCATACGATTTCTAGTGAAAAATTAATTTTTCTCAAAAACGGCTCCTACGATTTTGATAAAACTTTCTGAATAGTGTTTTATGTGCAAGCTTTATGTTTTGGTTGGAATTGATTTTTCAGGAAAAGTCTTGTAACGGTACCTCCCATAGGACTGGTTTATTGAAATCCGATTTTCTCGCCGGATTTTCACTTGCCGGATTTCGATGAAATTTTTAATGTAGAAGCCTTTTTATAAAAGAAATAATATAAATTCTTAAATATCCCAAACAAAGTTTTTTTGAGTTTTTTAAAAAAGTTTCAATTTTTTTTACCCTATTCCATAGAATGGGTATATTGTATTTGGTATGGAGTTTGTAACATAGAGAAATAATACCGTTAGGCTTGGAAAAGTATATATATTCTGACTCAGAATCAAAAGCCTAGTCGATTTAGCCATGTCCGTCCGTCCGTCCGTCCGTATGTATACTCTCTAGAGGTCGCAATTTTCGAGCTAGAAAGCTGAAATTTGGTATATATAATCTTTGTTTCAAGAGTAAGGCCAAGTTTTTGAACCATTAAAATCCGCTTACAATCGCCATTTTTGTTGAACAACCTCAATTTGGTAAAATTAAATTATGTTTTTTGTACAGTTACGATGAAAGCATAACGCTAAAATTTTGCACATGCAAGTTTTAGGTAAGCCTTCTTCCAATTAAATAAAAATATTTCAGTTTGGGCGTGGCTGACGCCCATTTTTCATACAAAACCATCAATACTGTTTTTATAAAATAACAATTGTTATATTCATGCGAAAAACATTAAATTTTCTGGATATTACTTGCACATTGATTTTGGGCATGGCTGACGCCCACTTTTCAATAGAAAATTGTTTTTGCAAATAATCGGTATTTATAATTAATACGCAAGCCAAAATCTTGCGTCTCTAGTAGTAACTAAAAACTTCGTGTATGAAAAGAAATTTTTGAATTTTGGGCGTGGCTTACACCCACTTTTCATGAAAGATCGAAAAACCTAGTTTTAAAAATTTAAGGTACTACCAATATTCAATTTTAACCTTTTTCCTTTTTATATGAAAAATGTATCTACATTTTCTTGTGTACATTTTTTCAATGCGCCCACTTTTAAGGGCGTGGTTTTTATAAAATATATATGTTCAGGTAAGATGGTTTAAAAACTATTCGATTCAGTTGTAGTTAAACACATATGCCTAAAAACTGACTGATGATCAAAGCACAGTTGCTTCCATCTTTTTTGACACGCCCACTTTTAATAGGCGTTACCGTAAAAAGTCTTAATATGCATTAATTTTTTGATTTTTCGGTCGCAGTTTTGAAGTATGAAGATGAGCACTTAGATTTGTATTTCTTGGTTACGTAGCAGAGTGTAGTTCAAGAATTGTTAAAAACGCCCATAATCGCTATTTCCAATCAAAATCTAATTTCTTAAAATTTTAGTTTTCTCTTGTTTTGTTCAAATCGATCTGCAAGCTTAAAATTGAATGATGAACTCATATAGTGATTACCCTGGCAATAAAAAGTCTCAGCTATAGGCGTAGCACACGCCTTTTTTATTGTGCCAGCAGTTATTGCACATCGACCAAACAAAATTTATTTTATTGAATTTTTTCCTGCCTGCTAAAGAAGAATTTCTTTTCTGAAACTGGAACAGCGGCTGGCTGCGGGAGGCGAAAGCATATTTATATACATACATATACAAATATGTATATGGGGAATAGGGTATCCAACAGTTCGTTGTAAACGTACTGTAGCTCTCGCTTATGTTTTTTTTTAATTATTGTTTTTTTCCAAAAATGGTTTAATCTATATTTTTTTTAACTTTATTTTTCTGATAAAAACTACGAAATGCTAGAAGGTTGGCATACTCAAAAAAAATTTGGAATATAGTTTCGAAAAGTTGAAAAACTGGTCGAACGATTTTGAAAAAAAATTTCGTAAAAATTCAAAAAAGTAAAATAACCTGATGGCTTACTTAATTTTCTCCAAAAAACGTTTAAGGTATTGATTTTTAAGTAATTTATAAAAATTCATATGATTTTTTCAACGCTTTTTTCCCAAAATCTCAAGCACCCAAGACCATTTTAACACATTAGAGCAAGTTCGTACGACCCAGTCGTGCACTTTATTTTTTCTAGATTTTGTAAGCCCGCTTATTTGTACGCAAAATGAAACAATTAAAACTAGTGAATTTGTTTATATGCAACACCAGCTGACCCGGCGAACTCCGTTCCGCCTTATTTTTAATATTTTCTTTTTTCATTCAGAAAAGAGCTCTAAACACACTTCGAGTGTATCGAGCTCGATCTGAACGTCCTCTTAACCTATTGTGTTCAGAGCGCTCTCAACTGTTAATAAATCGAATTTAGTATCCCATTAATTTACTTTTCTTATGCCATTTGAAAAACCTGAAAAAGCCTTTTTTAACGTTTAAAATACCTTTGGGGCCGTTTTAATTGTTTTTATTTCCAGCTTCGCCGCTAAAAACTTCTTTTTATCAATTGATCAATTGAATTGGTTTGGAAGCTTTTTTGATGTTTATATTTTTGTTGAGATTTAGCTCAGTCTGCCCAATCTATTTATTTGAAGCTCGTAGAGCGCATTCTGAAAACACTCTAAATGAGAAAAGAAATACGAATTCTATGCTCTGAAGTCTCTGAAGCAAAAAAGAAACAATTATTTATTTTTGACAACTCAGGATCTGCTGTGAACTAAAAAAGATAAACGCCTAAAGAAGATGATCAGAAAAATTTATTATTTTTTTTTATAGCAGGTCTGTCGGAATTTATGTAAATTAGTTAATACACATTCGGAAAATTTCATATCTACTTGATTCACAAATAAAATTATTAACCTAGTTTGCTTCGAGAAGAAGTAGGGATTTTTCATTAATTGTCCAATCATGATACCATTTCCATCTTGGTTACACTTTTGAAACGAGCT
The DNA here is from genome assembly GCA_916050605.2 of Platycheirus albimanus. NCBI lineage: Eukaryota > Metazoa > Arthropoda > Insecta > Diptera > Syrphidae > Platycheirus > Platycheirus albimanus. The sequence goes on along the minus strand of OU696696.1, from coordinate 368,263 downwards.
TCATTTATTATTAAAACCGAAGATTTAATTGATGCAAACGAAGTCCATCCTTTTTTATTGCTTTGCCATGAAAATTTAACGCAGCAATTTTTCCCACGTTTTGCAACTAAAAAGCAATATCTACTTCAGTTTGCAATATTGCAGGTATTCACTATCTACTCTTCTTCATTCGTGATACAAAGTTCTTATTTTTTTTTTCATAAATCACGTGACATAAAAACCTCAATTTCAATAATTGTTAAAAATATTCAACATGGAGACCAATTCAATTTAAAAGACACTTTTTGCAGTCGAAGGATACATTTATACATACGAGTCGTATATATACATTCATACAAAACAGATGTATCTATACAAAATCAACCTCAGAAATGTGTGTTCGTATTCGCTCAAACAGTCAGTGTGTTATAAAGTTAAATGAAAAACTGCGAAAAAAGCCTTTGCTTTGATTGAAGCTCCCAGCATGGTTTGTTTTAGGTTTCAATTCATGCAGAACCCTCGAGACATATGCAATGCACTCGTTCCAGTATCTCTACCTGTTTCAAAATGCCGATTCTCGTTAACTCACAAACAACATAACCATACTCTGATTTTCCTAATTTTGAATTGAAATTTTGATTGGTTTTTATCATCACACAGGCAAGGCATCAAATGGGTCAAACAAAAGTACCATAATAACCTAGTAGTTTTACGTTTAACCCAACGAGGCTACCTCGACGTAGTGGAACGTGCAGTGAGCAACGGAAATGTTCTTTTGATTGAAAATATCGGCGAGAGTATAGATGCAGTTTTGAACCCACTGCTGGGACGTATGCTGATTAAGAAGGGCACGTGTTTAAAATTAGGCGACAAGGAAATCGATTTCAATGCAAATTTTCGATTGGTATTGCATACTAAATTAGCAAATCCTCACTACAAACCGGAAATTCAAGCGCAAACGACTTTAATAAATTTTACTGTTACCCGCGATGGCCTAGAAGACCAATTACTCGCTGAAGTCGTGAAGGCAGAACGTCCAGATCTAGAAATAATGCGTTCTAATCTTACGCAACAACAGAATCAATTTAAAATAACATTGAAGTTCCTAGAAGACGATCTGCTTCAGAGGCTTTCTTCTGCTGGGGAGAATGTCCTTCAGGATGTAACACTCGTCATGAATTTGGAAAAGACAAAAAAGACAGCGGAAGAAATAGAAGTCAAAGTAGCTGAGGCAAAAATAACCGCAGTACAAATTGATTCAGCGCGTGAACACTACCGACCCGCATCTCAAAGGGCTTCAATTATTTACTTTATTTTGAATGATCTCTTTAAGATCAATCCGATTTATCAGTTTTCTTTAAAAGCCTACACGGTTGTGTTTTCAAATGCGATCACTAAATCTACACCAGCGGAAAACGTGAAAGAACGAGTGGAAAATCTAATTGATTCCATCACTTTCTACAGCTTTATCTATGTTTCACGAGGTCTTTTCGAAGCTGATAAGCTCATATTCCTCACCCAAGTGGCTATACAGATTTTAATCAATTCTGGAGAGATAGAGTCCTCGGAACTTGATTTTCTTCTTCGATTTCCGTACATGCCGAATATAACTTCGAATATCCCATTCCTTAATCACGTTGCTTGGGGTGGAATTAAGGCGCTCAGTAATCTTGAAGCCTTTCGTGGTCTAGATAAGGACATCGAAACTTCTCAGAAACGCTGGCAGAAGTTCATCGAAGCCGAAAGCCCTGAAAACGAAAAGTTTCCTGGGGAATGGAAGAATAAAACTGCCATCGAAAGACTATGTATAATGAGGTGTATAAGACCCGATAGAATGTCATATGCCATACAAGTTTTTATCGAAGAAAAACTCGGCTCCAAATATACCGACAACCGCACGATGGAGTTTTCAAAAACTTTTGAAGAATCTAGTCCTGAAACCCACATTTTCTTTGTTCTATCACCAGGAGTAGATCCGCTTAAAGATGTCGAAAAACTGGGCAAGGTACTTGGATTCAAAGCAGACAGCGAAAACTTCCATAGTGTTTCTTTAGGACAAGGGCAAGAAATCGTTGCTGAAAACGCAATGGATGTCGCTTCCCAAAATGGTCATTGGGTCATTTTACAAAACATCCATTTAGTCGCTCGGTGGTTGCCAAGTCTTGAAAAGAAGATAGAAGCCACTCTGGTCAATGTTCATCCAGACTATAGACTTTTCCTAAGTGCTGAACCAGCTGCAGATCCTGCTTACCACATTCTTCCGCAGGCAATTCTCGAATCAGCAATAAAGATAACCAATGAACCACCGACTGGAATGCAAGCAAATATTCATAAGGCTTTGGATAACTTTAGTGACGAGACACTTGAAATGAGTTCAAAAGAAACTGAATTCAAAGCGATACTATTTTCGTTATGTTATTTTCACGCTGTAGTAGCAGAACGGAGAAAATTCGGTCCCCAAGGATGGAACAGGGTATATCCTTTTAATGTTGGAGATCTGACAATATGTGTATATGTTTTGTACAATTATCTGGAAGCTAATAGTCGAGTTCCTTGGGAAGATCTGCGGTACCTTTTCGGAGAGATAATGTACGGTGGACATATCACGGACGATTGGGATCGTAGATTATGTCGCACGTATTTGGAAGAATTCATGCAACAAGAACTGGTTGATGGTGAATTAGAGTACTGCCAAGGATTTCCTGCCCCTGGAATTCTCAGATATGATGGTTACCATCACTACATAGACGACAATCTTCCAACCGAAAGCCCAAATCTGTACGGACTCCACTTAAATGCTGAGATTGGTTTCCTAACTACCGTATCAGAGCGTCTTTTCCGCATAGTATTTGAGCTACAGCCTCGCTTACCAGTTGGTGCGGGTTCTTCAGGAGGACCTGAACAGTCTGAAGACGATATTATCAAAGCAACTTTAGAGGATCTCCTGGACAAAATACCTCAACCATTTAATATCCCTGAGCTAATGGCAAGAGTTGAAGATAGAAATCCTTTTATAATTGTTGCTTTTCAAGAGTGTGAACGAATGAATATTCTAATGCGAGAGCTATACCGATCTTTAAAAGAACTTGAACTGGGCTTGAAAGGAGAGCTTACTATATCCTCTGATATGGAGGACCTTATGCAATCACTATATATGGACCAAGTACCAGAATCTTGGACAAAATTAGCCTACCCTAGTCTCTGGGGATTGCAATCTTGGTTTGCTGATTTGATTATGCGTCTGAGGGAGCTTGAAGGATGGGTAGCCGACTTCAAGATGCCATCATCTATATGGCTAGGTGGATTTTTCAATCCGCAGAGCTTTTTAACTGCCATAATGCAACAGACTGCCCGCAAAAACGAATGGCCACTTGATCGCATGTGCCTTAATTGTGATGTTACCAAGAAAAAAAAAGAAGAAATCAGGTAATGTGTTTTGGGATTTCCTTTTAAAATTAATCCATTTTGAATTTGAATTTTTTAGTGGCCCGCCAAGGGAAGGAGCTTACATTAATGGCTTATACATGGAAGGAGCTCGCTGGGATACTCAAATGGGAACTATTGCCACAGCTTATATGAAAGAACTTTTTCCATCAATGCCAGTGTTATTTATAAAAGCCGTCACCCAAGACAAACAGGATACAAAAAATATCTATGAATGTCCTGTCTATAAAATAAGGTAAGAAAAGCAATCCATTGTGTTTGATGGTGCTGTGTGGTCGAATGAAGGATAAGCATTGTATCACTTTATAGGTTATTCTTTGGAGCATTCTATGATTTCAAGTCGTCAACGGCTATATTCTTATCTTCTTTCGTACTTCTTCATTGCAGAAAGAATGTGTGCTTTGGCATTCACTAAATTTTCTCAATCATCATTGAATTCAATTCCTTTCATTCTTATTTTCTTTTCTTTTTCAACGATTTGTGGTGCTTCGCAACGGACGTGCTCCTAAACGCAAACAATTCTTACACTTGCCACTTCGTTATTTCGTCATCGCGCTGGAAATGTCCGTCCTTCTCCATGGATCGGGAATCTGTGGGCGCCTTCGTCAAACTCTGAATTGTATATACGTGGACGAACAACCACTCTGCCAAACTAAACTGACTGAATGGACACAATTTTAACGCTGCATTGGACGGCTTGGCGTCTCTTGGAATTGGACTCTTGAAATCGAACTCATTTCCTGTTGAATGACTCAGAATGCGAGGACCCACATTTGTGTGGACTTTCAATTTGAAAACTAAAGAGAAGGCAGCGAAATGGACTCTTGCGGGTGTTTGTCTCCTTCTGCAAACATAAATAAAACGAGCAATGTAAATATACGCTGTGCTGGCTGTCCCCAAATGTGAAATTGGGATTATTTTTCTTTCGAGTTAATTTTGTTTCATTTTTATTCGTATGTTTTTTAATATTTTCTTATTAAATTATTTTCATTGGAAATAACCATTTTAACGCATGTTTTTTTTTTCAATTTTTCATTAAAGAAGCATCCAAACACTGTAGTTGACGGTTTAAAAATTAAAGATAATTTTCCTTGATGTTGTAGTTGAATTTCTTAAAATTAAAGAGGGTTTTCCCTAAATTTTCATTACGTTTTCAAGGACAGTTTAAATAAAATGCACGACTTGGTCGCACGAACTTGCTTTTGTGCTAAGCAATTTGTTTGTGGCTGCATGTGTATATTAAAAAATGAAATTCACGACTGGGTCGCACGAACTTGCTCTAATGTGTGACAGTGGTCTAGGGGCTTGAGATTTTGATAAAAATAAATTTTTCAAAATTCTTAAATAAATACTTAAACTAATTTGAGCTGAACAAAAAGTACGCCATTTTATTTCTTGGATAAATTTGAATTTATGAGAATAAATTTATAAAAATCTGTGGAGCGGTTTTTGAGAAAAAAAGTTTTTTTTGAAAAACTTTTTGAAAAAAAATTTAAAAAAAAAATCAAAAACGCCATTTTATATAAATATTCAGCACATACATTTATTTATAATTTTTAGAAAAAAATTTAATAAGCAGTTTTCAAAACATTAATTTTTAAATTATTTTTTTTTTAAATGCTTTTAAAAATACAAAAAAATATTTGCAGTACAAATTGCGCTACCTACAACTATATATGTGTGAAATTTCGAAAGAATCGGTTGAGTCGTTTTCGAGATAGTCGAAAGCAAAAAAACGGTCCTATGGAAAGTACCGTTCTAAGCCATTTCTTAAAACTTTTTTTTCAGCCATATGATTGGTTGGTTGGTTGCTAAAAAGCAACACTGATTTTTTTAAATCGAAATCGTTAGAGCCGTTTTTAAGAAAAATAAGCCTTAACGTGACGGTTATATGGCAGGTAGGTATCGTTATTTTTTGAGCTAAAAAAAATTCAATTTTCTCTCAGTTTAATACCTAAAAAACTCTATATACCAAGTTTGAAGCAATTCGGCCAACCCGTTTGGACTGTAGGTCTCTATACATACAGACAGACAGACAGACAGACATACAGACGGACAGAATTTGTAGACCATCTTTTTTCGTCTTCGCTATCATCGTAATGTCATGTTTGATTGTTATCTCAAAACTTTTTTTTTCGACGAATGCATAGCTTGCCTTATAGTACCTATAATCGCAAGTAAAAATTAAGGTGATGTAGATGGCAAGAGTACTTTAGGTATACGGTGTATTCGTATGGGTTTTATTATTATCGAGCCAAATTTAAAGCTTTCGAAAAAAAACCTTTTTGTTAACCTTGTATTTTATAGCTATAAGACGAATAAATAATTATTTGGTCAAAAACAGTGTATGAGAACTCCTCCGATTATTTTAAAGTTTTTGATTGATAAATTTGTGGGACTGGTTTATTTGTAATCGTTTTCATCTCTTAATTTTCAAAAGTGTTGTCTTAAATAAAGAATTAAAGAAAGAAAAGACAGTGAGCCCTCAGCCAATTTTGGGTGATAAATTCTTGGATTTTATAAATGTTCACGGTCTCTCTCATTGAGGCGATAGTGAGTGCGAAAAAGTATCAAATAGGTTGGCCCAGATGCACCTACAATTAAAGAAATCTGAGTGCATTTGCCGGGCATAAAATTAACCAAATATTTTTTGTATGATAGTGGCGGAAGTTAAACATTTTTTGTATTGAGCTTGACAGGAAATTAGTTTAAAGCCATTCTGCCATAATTTATATGAACATGCGAAACTATTTTTTATTAAATTCAAGGAACTATAGACAAATATGAATTCGTTGTAGTGAGAGCGTAAAGCTCTATCATTATTCATTACTCCTCGGGCGGCGTACGGTGGAATTTTTAGCCAATAAATATTTATCTCTACTGATTCTCGTGGAGTAAACACTCCTGTACATAGCGTACACTTGGCTAACAATTTTACGGTCAGTGGTGCTTCTAGTGTCAAATAATGTTATAATAGTTTTGTGTCAATTAAAAACAACTTCCATATCATGCAGGTAATTTTAATGTTAAACAAAAGTCATTTACGAAATGTTTTTGTTACTGGAACTATTTGGGAAATTTATGCACATGGATACCTAATCCACACCCTATTTGTTTTTTAATTTCCTAGGTCATATTTGCCGAACCTACCCTACGTATCTTCAATAAAAAATTAAACTTTCGCATTTCTTTCCTCCCTATGAAATAACAAACCACTTACTAAAAGAAAAACGAATTTCCTGGAAAGAAAAAAATTCACTTTATGAGTAGGCCAATGTTACATATGAAACTTTACACCCCACAAAATGGGGCAACACCAAACCTGCATTTTTCAATACCCATTTCATACCCACCCGTATTGTTTTATAATCAGTGATTAGATGCCTGGATAATTGCAATGTGGTGTTCTTAATTGCAAAGGCATATTTCGTTTGATCGATATTGAGAGGTGCAGTATTACCGCCGAGGCTCACAGCCATGGTCACTTCTTTTGGGCCAATCTCATTCAGTGTTCTGTTCATTTACCCATCAGGCAATTTCTAAAAATTCCAATAGGCAGTTTGCAGTTGGAATTTATACGCAGCTTGGTTATAACCGCTCTTTGAAGTGAATATATAGAAGATACAAAATAAAAATAAAAATGACTGATGATGAACAACAACTGAGTTTGGATGAAGTTGTTAGTTTAGAAGCCACGCCTGAGGATGCTCGGTTGGAAAAAGTTTGTGCGTATACTATTACGACTTTGGGAATAAGTCCAGAAAAATGGCTAACTATGATTGGTACTGAAGGACTAAAGGTCAGTTCTTGTGTTTTTTCTTCTCTTTAAAATAAATAAAAATAAAATTGTATGAACATTTTCAAACAATTTTCTACCATAAAACAGATGTGTTTTGAGAAAGTGGTAAAAAATTGTTTTGATAACTAGATTTTGGTTGAAAGTGTGTTCTTTTTTAAATGGATTATGAAGCTGTAGCTCTCATGTATGGTTTAATTGATAAAACCATACTTCGAAAACAAAAATTTGGAAGAGAAAAAAAAATCAAATTGACGATCTTTATATTTTGTTTAAGATAAGAATGTGAAATGTGTGTTTTGAAACTCGGATGGTATATTTTATAGCCCTAAGGTTAAACGAACATTTTAACCACTTGATTAGCTTTGTTGACAGTGTTTTTAAAGTTCAATGTTAGTGTTTTTTCCAGATAAAGAAGTATGTCTGTCATGTACGGCTGTTAGAAATTTAAGACACTTGTGAAGTCAGTATAGAGCACGAAATTGTTTCTGACTTTTCAAAATAGAATGCTGAATCTGGCCAAAAAACAAACATACCGATTTCAGATAAATATATTTGTGAGTCTTAACTTTTCCAAAAATGTAAAATAGCTTTGGGGATTCGTATTGGCAAATTTATTCACATTTACAAGTTGAGTAACACATGGAAACACTTTAACTGTTTCTTTAAATATATCAATTCCAAAATACCAGCCATAGAATTTCTTTAAGCTTTACTATAGTTCGTATTCAATGAAATTTGTAATCCTTGTACAGCAAATATTATTTACGTTGCAGAAACTAAGTTCAAGAACTTTCAACACTGCCCGAACACTTAATTTTTTCTTACTTTAAACGGCCCGCTGCCACGGCCCATATTTTCTACATACATATTTAAACTATTTTATATAAATACAAACAAATTTTAAGGGAATATTAATGTATTCTAGGTTCACTCAAAGCGTTGACTAATCAAATCTATAAGGTTTGAAACAACGGCTTTTGACCATGACCATACAAACATAAATATATAAATATCTCTTAAATTTATCATTCAAACGAATATGATTGGAAAAGCTCAAAATGTATTTTTTTATTACATTCTGCATTCATACTAAGTTCGTTAACTTTTCTTGTCTTATGAAAACACCTTTGTTCAAGCATATCTCTTTTAAAGCCATAAAACTACACCAGCTATAGGGAAATAGGAATATTTTCTGTTCATTTTGCGCAATTAATTACCGGAACACGTATCTACATCGTACACAGTTTGCCAACTACTACAAACTTTAATGTTTCCAATTTCGAATGGAATTTTCCAGCTCATTGTCTTAGACTGGCTTAATAATACACAGAGAAGAGTTCTGCTCTTTACCCTTAACCCGGCGGGATTTTTGGTTCCGATAAATTCGTTAAGCGATATCAGAAGGACGAGTTTTTCACAAAACTCCAGCTCCGCAGTATTCAGAGAAACTGCTACTAGCATTGCCGTAGCTGCAACTTCAGTAACAATTGCCCCCACCATCAATGCAATTAGTAACATCACTCTCCCCCTGCCTGGGAGCAGTTTTTCGACACTGGATGGTGTACCACGTGGCAAAGCAGTGTTCTTTTTAAAAAGGGAATATCTGGTTGTAACTTTGCACAATTTCCATAATGAGATTTTATTTGGTGACTTGCCCATGCATAGTAAGGTGGAAACTTTGGCTATATTGCTGGAACAAATTTACATTCCATTGCTTAGCAATCCGCTCAATAGCAAATTGTGGCCGGAGACAGTATCACAGGATCTAAATGCTCAAATGAAGGACATCCGGAACAAAGTTCAAGAGGTGAGTTCATTTTAATTATGTCCCTACCTTACCGTTTTTGGGTGATAACAATATAATAATATTTCCTAGAAAATTGGGTAGACTATGAATTAAAATTATATTTTGTTTTAATTTAAGATCAAGGGAAAAACGCAAAACAAAACGATTCTCTCACTGCTGCTTCCATCTTCTTTGATCTTAGAAATCGGAAACAAGGTTGAGAGGGGGTAAGTTTTGTTTATTATTGATGTTTTAGAAATCTTGAAAATTTAATGGGACATTTTTTTGTTGAATCCAATAAAGCACCTAGTTTCAATTAAAAAAAACAACCAAAAAGCAGTTTGACTTTTAAGTTTAATGGGATTTGACTCAAAATGTGTGGTCTTCAGGTTTGACATTGAGCGGCTGCACTGTAGCGACATTTATGACAAATATCCACCAAGATACCGAATTTGCTAAAAATATTAAATTTCTTAGAACTATTATACAGGTGTTTCCTTATTCGAAGGGAGTAATTTCGAAATTGATTTATGGACATGTTTAAAGAAAAAAATAATTTTATACAATAAGGGACTAAATCTTATTTTGATACCACTTTCTGAAGTTTTTTGTTTTGTTTTGTAAGCACCAAAAGGCACAAAGCCTTTAAAATATTATAATGAAAACACCATACATGTGAAAACTATTTGAAATAAGCTGATAACACGTCTTTGAAAGGAAAAGTTCAAAGTCTGGAGATTTGTTTTTGTAAACAACAATGCCCTTTTAAATCTCAAGATTCTACAATGATTAGAAGTTAAAAATACTACGACTCTCTCCGGCTAAATGTGAAATCTTAAATTATTGTCTTATTCGTCTACCTCATTGTATTTATAATCTATAGTCTTTCCAATAAGAGGAACGTTTGGTGCCCCACCTCACCTATGGACGAAGTTCACAAACACTTGATTGGTGAGTTAGGAGTTGTTTTTGTCCAGATTGCCATGGGAAGCAAACGCAACATTAGAAGAGATTTGATGTAAAGTATATAAGAAAACGGTGCCATGCACGAAGACCATACGAATTAAGGCCATAATGGCGTAAATTCACATCTAAGTACGAATTAGTGCCATAATCAGGATATGGTCTCAATTCAACTTAAAAGGAGAACTTAAGCCGTATGGCGTTAGTTCATTTTGAAAAATGGACGTTAGGTGGGTGAGGAGATGGACAAAGAGGCAGACGAGAAGGCAGACGAGGAGGTAGACGAGGAGACAGACGTTAGGTGGATGAGGAGATAGACGAGGAGGCAGACGAGGAGGCAGATGAGGGTGCAGACGGCCTGCTCGTCTGCCTCCTCGTCTGTCTCCTCGCCTGCCTCCTCATCTGCCTCCTCGTCTGCCTCCTTGTCTGCCTCCTCGTCTGCCCCCTCGCGGGCTCCTCGTCTGCCTTCTCGTCTGCACCCCCATCTGCCTCCTCGTCTGCCTCCTCGTCTATCTCCTCACCCACCTAACGTCCGTTGTTTTCTTGTACTTACTGTACCCCAGAGATCAAAAAACTTTATGGCATTAGTTCACATTGGACCTATGGCTATAGTTCTCATTTAAAAGTGAATTAAAGCCATATCTTGGATATGGTGCTAGTACACACTTAAATGTGAATTAACGCCATTATGGCCTTAATTCGTATGGCCTTAGTTCATGGCACCTAAGAAAACTAGCGCCGCCATTGACAAAGTTCAGAACAAAATAAAAAATCTATCGTGAAGTATCACTGTTTAAAAATGAAATATTCAATAAAGGTGAAAGAAGAATAAATAATTAGTTCGGGGAGCAACGAAGTCGCATGAGTGAGAGTGTGCAAGAAAAAGGATTTAAAATAAATGTATGGTGCGAATCAATTCGTATGTGTTTTTTTTTTCTCTGTGTTGGTTGCCGTCGATCGGTGCAGCATTTGTGTTTTAAATCGATGCATAACATACAAAATTTTCCATCCTAAATTTTTTTCGGTTTTGTTTTCCGTATCGCTAAATGTGGCATAGTGATCAACAGTTACGGAAATAGCTCGTCAGTGGGTCAGTCTCTGAGGCAGTTACTATTTCAATCACAGTAAATAGGTATATGAAATTTATCGGGGTGCTAGATGTTACACGGAAAGAATTGAAAAATCACCAATTGCGAAATATTCAGTTGCAATGTACAAAACATTTTTTTTTTGTAAATCACTACGCTTTTATTCGAAACTGATAGAGAAATTGGCAATTTAACATTCAATACATCTCAAATTACAACAATTTCTAAGTTGAGCTTTACAATTAAAAGTCATAATTCAAGCTTGCGCCCTTTAAAGCAAATTACAACTTTTTTGTCGCACTTTTCTACTTCAAGGGAATAATTCCATTTATACTTTTTACCAATCTGGATTTGCTAACATTCACTGAATGTTAAAATCTACCCAAGTATGTCTGATGGTGATGGCTACGTCGAAGGTCCCGAGTTCGATCCTTGCCTCCAACTAATAATTGTCTTCTTTTTTTTTTTTTTGGTAATGTCTCTTTTGAGGAAATGAAAAATCTTCCAAGAATAAATCTGGTTAATATTAAAAGTGGATCTTTGTTAGCAATTCGGATTTAGTGGAAAATGATATTCCAATAGAATATCAACGCACATACAAAAATCATTCAGAATATACCTAAGTCATTTAGGCCCGGGGCACCGCTTGTGTCTCCAATAATTCCTTTTTTGTAGTTCTACTACAACTACAGATTATATAAAATTTCTTACCTTTACTGAAATGATCATCACAAAAAAATTGAACGTTAGACGTCCAAAATAAGACGGCTATATTTTTCTCGCCAATAAAACATAATATTAATTCAAAACACCCCTAAAATGTAACTCAGGTTGGTACAGAGAAGTAAAGTGGTATCAACTTATTAATTTTTGATATCCGACTTGGATACATCACCATGGCCTAGTAGATGTGTGCTAGATTGGTATGCAGTGGGTCTCGACTCTCGAGTTCGATTCCTAGAATCAGCCAAGTAAGTAAAAGTACATTTTTCAATAAATAATAATAAATGCCAATAAATAGAAAAAAGTTAAATCTCAAAGCGATATTAAGTTACAAAATTGAGTTAATGAGGTTGCAATTTACGATTTCTCACCACCAATTTTTTTCAAAAACAGATTTTTTATTCAAAACAAAAAGATGGAGATCTACGACTCGCTTTTGCAATTTACAATCGAGTAAATATAAAATTGATACAGATTAAGATCAATTTGCCATTTGCTAATGGCAATGTTTTGCTTCTCTCGATCGAATTATTGATACTAAAAGATTTTGAAATATGATTATAGAGTATCCATATCTTCGTTTCCCTATTTTTTTAAAAGGTTCAAACCTGGATTCATTTTTCGTGATTTGTAGCTTATTTTTCTTGATCTGATCTAAGAATTCTTTCCGTGTAGTTTAAACCCAAGAATGCATTGCATCGTATATAAAGTATGTATTTATTTTACTAAGAAATATTGTTTTTATTAAACTAATAAACAAAAATATGTCATTTCATTAACAGTAGACTTTACCAGTTCAAAAACATAGCCTTACGCTTGAACCAAAGATTATAAATACCAAATTTAAGCTTTCTAGTTCAAAAAATTTCACCTCTAAAGGGTATACATACGGATGGACCTACAGACGAACGGACGGACGGTTATTGCTAAATTGGCCCGACATTTGATTTTGAGTAAATTTAAATAGGGTTTACTTTCCCTCACGATATTATTTTCTTATGTAACATACTACACACCAAATACAATAAACACACATTGCCATTCTATAGAATTGGGAATACAAAATAAAGAGTAAACTTAAATGGTGTGACCATATTGTTTTTCAGAAATAATGGAAAATATAGCTATTAAAGCTCAAAAACTCAATTCTTTAGTATGTGCCTATATAAAAAAAAAAGTTTTGAATGCCAGTATATTTTTAATCCTGTTTTACTATTCAACCTATAAAAACAGCTTCTGTGTAAACTTCGCTGCGTAGAGCCAGGCAAAAGTGTCTTTAGCAAGTACTGCACGCCAATTTCGTCATTTATATCTAGTCCTAGGGCATTAAAAGCACCTTCCCTGATTTGGAAACATTCCTTCCTCGCAATGCTCTGAACCGCCATCTTTTGACTCTCGAAGCACTTTTTCGATGGTACCTCTAAAATGACTGTGGATAGTTTTTGTAGTTTGTAATTACAACGTCATCGAATAGAAGATTCCATGCTGCCACCTCTTAGCCTCACCATCATCGCAGTCAATTGGCACTATTCAATCGTCGTCTTCAAAATCCGTCTCTACGTCATCTAAGAGGTATGTGTCCATATCGACATGGAAGTCGAAAAGAAGTTATCTTATCTTATTCGTATCGTAGCTGGCTCTATTTTGAGGCAAGTTAGTCCAAAACTAGAACACGTGTTCAGTTCTGCAATTTAGGAATATTTTGTAATATGATTCTCAAATGATTCATGATAATTGATAACATTGTAAAAGTAATTATAATTAAATACTAAATTACATGTCAATACAAACCATTATTGAAATGATATCAAAGTTTTTGTCTTGAATATCTAAAACACTAGAAATTAAGAAAACTCTTAACAAAAAATTTGTTTTTATCTTATGGACTGTACCTAGCTATTTTAGCAGCATTTTATGAACTTCCTTAGTGACGCAGCTGCATGCGATGAACAATTTCAAAATCAACAATGTCAATATCAAAGTTTTTGTCTTGAATATCTAAAACACTAGAAATTAAGAAAACTCTTAACAAAAAATTTGTTTTTATCTTATGGACTGTACCTAGCTATTTTAGCAGCATTTTATGAACTTCCTTAGTGACGCAGCTGCATGCGATGAACAATTTCAAAACACTTTCGAAGAAATGGTCATAAATTGGACAACACAAATTCATGAAATCTTAAGTGTTAAATCCAAATGCATAAATAATAACAACAACGATGATAGTATACTTCCTGCCAACGAAGTATCCTTTTGGAATAGCAGAAAATTTCATTTACAAGATGTTTACGAGCAAATGAAGTCTCCTGCCATCGTATCCGTAGCCCAAACCCTGGAACGTGTCGGGTCAATAGTTTATTCAGAATCATTTCATAAAATATTCAAGGACCTAATAATGGCTCTCCACGAAGCCCAGGATATATCTTTATGGCTAAGTCCGATTATACGACAAACCACTGCCTTCAGTGCGGTTAATTTTATTAATTCTATGGATCTAATAGAGCCGTTGGTCCACATCATTCATTTAATTTGGACCAATTCTCATTACTATTGTACATTAAAAAGGATGACAGTTCTACTCAAATCAATATGTAATCTGTTGGTACATAGGGCGAGTGAGGATTTAGAGTTCGCAATATTATTCCAAAGTGAAGCTGAGGCAGATGAAGGACTTGCTAAAATAACCTCTACCGTCAACATACTGGAATATTTTAAGTAATTAATTACATGATTTATTAAAACACGTTAGCCATCCATCCATTGAGTGAAATTTCCTTTTTTTTTTTTGCAGGACAAAAGTGTGCGAGTACAAAAACCAGTATGCATCCAGACAATTGGGAAACTCCCATAACTCTTCCGAACTGTGGAAGTTTTCTGCCGATGAAGTTTTCAGTCGACTGGATAGATTTCTCAATCAGCTTTCCGGGTTGAAAAACATATTTCAGTTGGCAGCATCCTTTCAATGCTTGGAAAAACTCGAAATTGGTGGAATATGTGGCAAATACTTTAAAGACCAACTCTTGAGGGTTGGTATCGTTCTTTTTATCTTTTTTACTGGTTTTTTTTTTTTTTTTAATGTTTTTTCCTTCTTTAACTTAACTTTAGGTTCATGATGACTTTAAACAAGTTTTGTCCGACTGGTCACAGGAAGAAATAGATCTGAACAGAATAAACCCTAAATATACAAAATATAATATAAAGCAGAATGTGTTTTTCAGTAGGACAGATGTTTTGGAAAAACGTTTAGCTACTATTTTGATCAACGCTTTTGCAGACTGTTTTAATATTGAACAAATCACAAAGGTAGAAAAGACATGTGTATGCTTTGAATTTAGATGAAATTGAAATTGAAAACAGAACTTGCTTGCAGTTGGTAATAATGTTTCGTGATTTTCTCCAGAGGAAAATAATTCAATCCGAACTACAAGTCACGATTCCGCACATTTTAAAGCTTTTGAATGAGGAGCTCGAAAAGTTGTTGTCGAGTGTGGGTGAAGTTGAAACACCTCATAAAATAAACTTCTCTCCACTATCTGCGGTTTTAATGTGGATTCATCAAATTGAACAACGGACTGCAATGTTATGCAGCGATTTGTTTGCAAATGTTTTGTAAGAGCAAGTTTTTTGTATAAATGCATATGCTTAAAAAAATATTTTGGTTTTCTGCGAAGGTTTCTTAATGATAATAGCGAATATCAACAAATAAAAGAAAAACGCAATGAAATATTACATAATATGAGAACAATGCATTCGAAAATATGGGAAGATTGGCTTGGATCAATAGATTCCAGAATTGAAAGATCTTTAAATGAGCCAACATTTCAATGGGAGATTGCTAAGAGTAGTTTACATTCTCGATTATTTGATACAAGAGTCTCTCGCCAATTGTTGGCTAACCTACCAAATGATCTTTTTGTATCAATAAGCGAGGTTAAATATTTGAAAGGCCTTGACTATAAGGATGACTTGCTGACATCAAACAGCCTTGAACTTTATAATTTGAGAAAAGACTTGTGGATTAGGAAAAGTGTACTCCTAAATATAGAAGAATTCTACAACGAGATCAATGAAAAGGCAAAACCATGTGAATTGGAACTGATATCTGATGAACTCGTCAGTATTGACGATCTTATTGAGGTGTCTTGTGCAACTGTAACCTGGAAGTCATATGGTAAGTTTAAAATTCGAGTTACTTATAAAAAATCTAACTAATTCGTCCTTTGATATACAGTGGTTTATAGCACAGTCAATCACATATTAACTTATTTGCTTAAAAATGATCCTATAACTTTGTGCCTGCTTCTTTGTCTTAGACTAGAGGAAATTCGTCAAAGAAAGCGTCTACATTTGTTTTTTTTTTTTTGCTTCCTTATCGCAAATTGAACAGTAGAACTTTACCAATCAAATTTAATATACTCTCTATTGTGAATGTTTATGTATGTAGATATTGCGGACTCTATGATCTTGTATTATTTTCAATAAACTCCTGCAGTCTGTCAGGACATCTATAATCGGCCCTATCGAGGTATCCGTTGGAACGGAAAATTCTCCGATTTTATACGATTCGGACAATTTTTGCTTTGAGGTATTGTTTCGACCAGCTGTTCAGAATATTTCTCCGAAAGATTTTAACGCACAGAGAGGAGTTGATGCGTTGCAGTACTTTCAAATATTTTTGGTTAAATTTTTGACAGCTAGGTACAATTTTGTTTCCGATTTCCTCCGAAATAAATTCTTGGCGGAACGATTATAGATAACTCGAACGCAATTGATACCTTCGAAAAAGTAAGCGTTGCGGAAAACCGCTGCGATGGATACCTCGAAAGGCCCGAATACTTGGAATGTTTCTAAACCATGTAAGGTTTTGGCTTTAGAATTTTGATTATGGAAGTTTAGAATCTCTTGTCTCGGGCACTCTGACTTAATGTTTAACTATTATTTAAAGCGTTTTTTTATTTATTTATTTTAATTCTCATTCCTTCTTTGCTCTTTAATTTATTTTTTTTATGAAATACATGTGATTTAAAACATCGGTCTTATACATCAATTTCATTATTTTTACTTTTGTATGCGTACCATTTGTATTTATGTATTCTCTTAGAGTCCCCACACATATTTATTTATATCAATTGTATGTTATACGATTTTCGTTTGATATTTATTTTATATCTACGATCTACGAAGGTACTTCAAAGTAAAAAAGGCATCAAAATTTTTTTTACATTTAAATAAATAAATTTCTTTTCTCCTAAATTGTCGATAATTTTTGAGAGTAGTGTACATACCTGATTGCATCTTTTTTCAGATTTCCAACTTGTTAAAGTTATTCTTGAAAAAGTTACATCATTGCACAAAAGATTTTTTCTCACGCAATATAATTTAGGAGAACTATTAAAAGTTGTAAGTAGCAGTTGTCATGAGCCTATTAATCAACGCTCCTCATTTGGAAAAAATATGTTTAATATACAACTGCAGAGAGAAAGACTGCAGTCCCGAATTAAGCGCTGCGAAGAAAGCAAATTAATTATAAACAAATTGATACATGAAAACTTTTGTCTTTTCTACAACACGACATCGGCATATAACGAAAGTGAGGTAAGATTAACTTTATGGCCTTTTTACAATTTTTATAACTCGAAATCAAAAATGTAAGATCATTTAATCTGCCAGCTAATTCTCGCTGGCTTGTGGATGCATGTTGAAAGAGTTATATTAATGTTTCCCTAATAAATTGTACTTATTATAGTACAGTCTGTAAATAGTTAAGTTTGAAAAATAATCCAGAAATAAGTTTTAGAAAAAATGAGGTTCAACAATGTTAATTTTTATCATTGAATTGCCCTTTTTGATACTCTAATAAGACTACTAAAACTAAACAGTAAAGTATATTAAATAATTTGTTTTAAATATGCATATTAATTTTTTTCAATAATAATTTAACATATTTTTAAATACTAAAAAAAAATCTACCTAATACATCCAGTTAATTCTAACTACATGATGCACAAAGTACACAATTTTAATGTAATTTTATTACACATTCTTAAATATTGTGCACAACGAAAATGATTTTGCAATTAAATCTTAAATTCTTTTTATTCAGCCATCACTTTATGGTTTGAATTTAACGTTTGGACCTTGAATTGATCGAAACACCATTATTATTCAAGACGACAACCGGAATTTTAATAATTAATTTAGACTTTCTTTTTGGAGAATTCTAGAATCTAGATCTCTAGGAACTATTAGACAATTCAGGAAAAAGCTTTATAAATAAGTTTATAAAAGCTACTAAGGCTCGATTATTATAATAATGATTAAATTCAATTGGAGGTCTTGGTAGGTGTAACAAAAGCGAAATGACTGGTAAAATTAACGTATCTTTTAAAACACTGATACTATGCTCAAAATGCGGGACATAAACACACACACAATTAAATTGTTGAGTGTTCATTTTATCCACTTTCTTATTCTAGATTGGTAAATTATTTTAAATTTCCTATCGTTATAATCCTTTTCTCAGGTATTAGTTTCTTAAAAATTAAAAATTATATACATAGTTTGAAAAAAAAATGGTATAAGATAAAGATATATACAATACATACATCATTAAATTCTTCAAAAACTGAATTTTTAAATAGTTAAGGATAACTTATATATTAGGTTGGCATAACTATATAAACTTCGAACACGTGCTCCAAACAATTCTAATAATAATGTGAGCTGGGATTTGATGTTGATCTCTTGCATTGCCATCTGAAATGAAAATCTCAAAATTAGTTTCCAGAAAAAAATAGCTTTTGTTTTGGAAAGTAAACACAATCCTAGAAACTCTATTATGTACTGCGGGTTACAAGGATTAAGGATATCCCAAACCCGTTTTGTGAAGAGTAAATTATTGTTTTCAAATTAGTTAGAGGATATTGCCTGCTTTTTCGTACGTCTTGAGGACAAACAAAATAATATCAACAAGAAACACAAGTAGCATACAGGTAGGAACGTAAATACAATTAATTTAATTAAAAGAGGTTTTTATTGCATTATAAAATTGCCACCAACAACCAACCCAATACTTATTGATTTAAAGGAACACTGAATGCAATAAAGTAAAAAAAAAAAGTTTGGACGGGTAAGAGTAAGTACCAACAGTGTGGTACAATATACACCGCAAAAGTGCTGCATGTATGTTGTATATATGCAGGTGCTTACACGTATCTTCTCTCGTTTATGTGAACTGAATTAAATCTGTGTCTGCTGCTAATAAAAAACTCGTATCCGATTGTAATCATGCATGATATATGGATTAAATATTAAAATAAATACTCCGAAACAAATAAAGACGGCACGAGCCGTAACACAAGGTTTCGAGCACTTGGGTATCAGTTTTCAGGATTTCATGTAGGGAAGGTATAACATGCATGCACATGTAGCCAGTTACCTACATTCTACTACTACTACATGTACAATGTATATGTAGATATTGGTTATTTGCTTATAGATTAACTGCGTTAAGGAAATCTTATTCGTTCTTGGTGATTTTTATATCTGAAACTGAATACGGCAGATGGCTAAGTATTGAGAGTATACAAACTTTATGACTGGATAAATAAATAATATGGCAATGAGTACCTATAATATGGTAGTAACATATCGTTCAAAGAGTAAAACTTATATTTTTTAAATAAATTTCAATATTTAAAGTCTTCATCTTCAATTAAAGTAAGTTTGGCTACAGCTGTGCTTAATGATCTTTTAGGTTCTCGTAATTTATTTAATTGTGATTAAAGTTTCATATTATAATTCAAGTTCTACAAGAAATGATAGCAACCAAACCGAAAAAAGTGGGTCAGACAATTTTGTCTGTCTGTATTGTCTGTATCGGCACCTACAGTCTGAACGACTGTGACGATTTTCATTTACAATATTTTAAGGGCATCATGATTGAGGTAATTTTCGATTCTAGCTCTTAACCAAACGGTATCTATTCTTAATAAAGAAATTATTATTCTCAGGAAAAAAAAATGTTAACATGTTTTTTAAATATAAAGTCTATCTTTTTGATGATTCTTATATTGGTTCCACTCATAGGATCTGGATCATGTTAGCCATTTGAAATTTGATGAAATTTGTTTTGTTAAAAACGTCTTATAAATTAAATATTATAGCTTCCCAAGATGACGTTTATACCTATTTTATAAGCATTGAGGTAGATTCTTGTATAATGCTTTAAAAAAAACTACTTTGTCTTTTGAAAAATTCTTTAAAATTTCTAATTATATTTTTGGAATGAATATGAAAACTGATCTGAAAACAATTTTTGCCGACTTAATTGGATTAAAAAAGCTTCATTTTACAAAGCACTAATCGTTTGGTTAGAAAGGGAAACTACGCCAAACTAAAATCTGTTTATAAAATAATTTAATTCGTATCTGTGAATTAATAGCTCCTTCAACTTA
Source organism: Platycheirus albimanus (assembly GCA_916050605.2). NCBI lineage: Eukaryota > Metazoa > Arthropoda > Insecta > Diptera > Syrphidae > Platycheirus > Platycheirus albimanus. The sequence continues at coordinate 348,025 of OU696696.1, read as the reverse complement.
TACCTATAATACAAAAATACGTCGGGGGCTAAGAGATATTAATAAATAATATAATAAAATAATAATATAATAGAATAAAAAACAATTTTTGTCTGGGTCTTAGGGAATATTGCAGAGTTTAAAATAGTGGCAAAAAGAATATTTGGGGTTCTATCATTTGGATGACTTTCCATTTGGCGTTCTGTTGATATATCGATTTTTGAAGATAACGTTTGTTTTCTCATATAATAATAGGTATGTTCCTACAGTATTTGTGCCTTCGCTCGAAAAACCCTTTCAATGCGAAACCGTAGCTATGCAATCCTTTCAAGAATTTCTTGTCTTTTTAACTTTCTGTCTGTAATAATAAGGTAGATTTGATCAATTCAATTTTTCTAACGGGATCATATTCCATGTTACCAGTTTTTTAATATGCCTATCTACTGTTAATATATTTCGTTGAGGTTAGCTACTTAGGTTTTAAAATTCTCATTTTTGTTGTTTGAGAACCAAGTTCCTTATCTTTATGTACAAGACTGCGCTATAGTTTGTTTAAATATCAAGTACACTAGACTAAAGTAGATTTTTCAACTGAAAATTATACAAAGCTGTAATTTTTTATGATTTTAAAAATACAACCATTATCCGATATTTATCAATACATTTTTATCTCTTCTTATACATATACAGCACTCGAAATACGGAAAGAAATTCGAAAACTATCTTCACTTCATAAACGATTTGATAAAAGTTCAAATATACAATTCTATTAAAGAAAGGTAAGGAAAAATTAAAAAGTGATCACACAAGACCTTCTCTGTCAAAGAATAATAATTTTTATCTGTCTTAATCATCACAGTAAAGCTTCACTTCTATATACCAGTGATAATCCTAGAGCCTAAGCTCCTAAGGATCTCCTCCTACCTCTTTTAAGTCTTGTTTTCATTAGTTGCTAGCCGTTCGGATTCAGCTGCAAGAAGTACAGGGTGTGGAGAGTCATCGCAAACACAAGAATTTCTAATAGTACCTACAAGTCACTAGATCCCAACACAATTCTAAGTTTTCGCGCAAAAATTAATTCAATAATTATGTTTTGCTTAATTTCTTGAGAAAAGATAGTTTTAGGAAAAACATAAGCTTCCTTTCTTCTTTTGAAACTTGATAAAGAAAGCAATGCGTCTGCATCAAGCTTACTTTTCCATTTTGATGTAAAATATGAAAAACCTAATATTTTATTTTTGTTTAATATAATACTTATATGAGGTACATAGTGAATTTTATATAGTTAAATTTTTTTTTTGTGTGTGTTTACCGTATAACCTCGAAAACTATTCACACAACCCCCTTGAGTGCTGAAAGCAATTTATTCTACAAGTCGTGAGTTATAGAGCCGTCCGACCCCCTGCCGATAGATGGCGCTGGTATTTTATCATCGCTTGGTATTTTACGTTCATATAAAAAAATAGAAATTTTCCAATTTTGCATAAACATAAGAGGAGTAAATGAAATAATAAGAAGAAAAATCGAGAAACGGCGTAACAACGTATACGCCGGGTAAGGCTAGTAATAATATAAATTACAAACTGACAGGAACTGTTCTTTAGAGAAAAATATTTGTTTTTTATAACTTTATAAATTATAAATTTGACGCAGACTTCTTTGATAGAAGGTACTCATACTCTTACATTAATTAATATATTGACATAAAGATTGATTTGTGAATATTTTACAAAAATTATAAAAGCTTAGAGTTTCTGGACACTGAGATAACATCTGAAGACACTGAAATTGATAAAAACCCACTTTTAGAAGTTAAATTGGAACTCATCGATAAAAACATTGATTTTAAACCGTCCCTTGAATCAACAACAGATGGAAATGTTGAACTCATGGTAAGAAGCCTTGTAAATGATATTTTTGAAACAGCTTCTAGTGTCCCTACATTAGTTGAAGCAAAATGTAAGTTCATTTTGATTGCAATTGTATATTAAAGTTGATATGAGTTAATCTATATTTTAATGTAGTTGATTTTACAAAAAACATTGAACTCGCGAGATGTGTGTCAAATATCATTACAAAAACTTTAACCACTATCAAAGAAGCCAAAAAGTTTGCTGGGAAGTTTGACAGTATGCAGTTCCTGTGGATCGAGTCAATGGAAAATGTATTGCACACTAAAAAGGCTGATAACAGTGTAAATGGTGCAACCGTCAATGGTTATGCAATTATGGAGGCTTTTAAAAAAGAAGTATGTATGTGTTTAATACTTCACCAATAATACTGTTTCTAACAATTACACAAAAGACATTATTTATATCGCACAATACAAACGCTCCCGATTTATACATAACTGCACAGCTTCATTTTAATTTTGGTTCTGTGAAATACATGAGGTATATAAAACCTCGTTTAGTAATTTGTAATCAGGATCAATTTCAAGAACTTTAAAATTATTTATATATATTTATTTTTTCAAATTTTTTTTTCAAAATTTTGAGTTTGAAAATTTATATTTTTTAAACTATTCGTTAAAACAATTTAATTTAAAAACAAAATGAAAGAAGAAGTTTTTGGCTTTTCAAAAAAGTATAACATGGTGTTGTAAACGAAGCCGTTGGTTTTTAATATTTTTTTTTACAAAATAAGTCAATTTTTCAGAAAATTGCCCCTCCCGGCTAAACGGGGGGAAATAGACCCCCCCCCCCTCCCATACGATTTTTTTCTTGTCTCAACTCAACCTACACGCTCTAGCTTTTTGGCGCAACGCTCGTGAATCACCCTGTATATACAAAACCAATACAGCTACCCAATTCATCACCCCGTATAAATTAGAAAAAAAAATGGCTTGCCCCAGTAACATTAACTGTTATCTTTATTTATTTAAATAATTTTTATATAGATTGACCGTTACAATGACCTTTACGAGGATATCGAACATTTTGAAAGCTATCATGTAATCAATGGCTGGTTAGCAATTGACGTTAATCCGCTTAAACATGCTCTGCTAAATCACGCTTGCAAATGGGCTAATTCATTCAAACAATGGTTGCTGCAATATGTGTTGGACACTCTAGAGGTATGTTGGGTTGGTGTTGGTGTTGGTTGCAAAGTAAATAGCGGTATACGGTAGGTAACTGGATCGTGAAATGCTCGGTTATTGATTGTTTGCATGAAACTTTTTCGCTAATTGCGACAGAACCACTTTGTTTGTAAACATTTAATCGCATTGTGTGTCGTCGCTTTGGTTTGTTCGCAAATAAACAATTAGAAACTATACCAACCTATGCTGCACATCCAATTTGTCTATTGATTTCCATTTAATTCATGCAATAATTTTTAGTAAATTTTAATTGAATTTTGATAACCACAGCAGCTTGAGAGCTTCATCGAATCCGGTACAAGGACATTGTCACTTTCCATTGAAATGGGTGATATTCGTTCGTTATTAGAGGTTTTGTCAATCATGTTTGAAATCAAGGAGCGCGAATGTGTGGCGAACAATATATTTAAGCCGCTTAGAGACATTATTACACTCTTGAAATCCTACAACACGGATTTTGATCCTTGCTTACTAAAAGACATAGACCATTTGCCAATAAAATGGAAGATTTTAAAGGACACTGCCGAAGCTAAAATTGATGGTCTTGCGGAGGTGAGGGACTACCAGCAAAATGCCATTCGAGGCGTTGTGGAAATTTTTAACAGCCATGTGAATAGCTTTTTTGAGTCTTTCCAGATGATAAAGGTAAGCGTTCTGTTGTCAGTTCCATCAGTTCTCCATCCAAGAACTTAATTGTCCCTTTGTCATGCTGACTTTAACACACGGTTTTATTTCACAGTTTTTTTCAGTTCCATGTGATGGAGTGTATTCTCTGTGCGATGCTGTGTGTAGACGGTTGGGTGGATTTAAAAAGTCTCGCAAGCGGATTTTGCATTGTGCCAGGCTTTTAGAAATACCAACTTCTGATGGCACAAAACTCATTCTATGTGAAGCTGAAGTGAAAAGGGTGAAAGTACACAACTCCATCAATCGCGCATAGCTAGAGCTGTTCTATTAAAACAGAATTCCTTTCCCTCCCATTACTTTTTTTTCGTCCTTTTTTTTTGCAGCAACTGTGGGATTTTGTGCATGTCATTCAGTCTTGTATTATTGATTGGAAATCAACACCATGGTGCCGAATCGACACCGATGATGTAGAAAATGAATGCAAGAAATTCACGAGAGAACTAAGGACGCTGGATAAGGGCGTTCGAACATGGAAACCGTACGAGTATATCGTGTCTGTATTGAAGGATTTAGTTTCATCATTACGTGTAATCACCGAACTTCAAAACCCGGCAATAACGGAAAGACATTGGATGGAATTGATGATTTGTACCAGAGTAAGTTGTTCAATGCTGAATTTGATGTTTCTGATATAAATTACTTTATATTTGTACAACTTGAAGCTTACAAGGTTACACACAATAGATACATTGGTATGTATGTATGTATGATTTTTGTTCTTCTTAGAATTCATAAATTATATTTTGTTTAATGAAAATAATTAATATTGGGTTACAGGGAAAGTTTATTTTTAAATGTTGATGTTTTTATTTTAATTCATCTCTTTTTTGAGTCTTGTAACAAACGTATTAATATGTTATTACCGTTAAATTGTTCTATAACTGAAATTTGATATTAATTTCTTTTAAGAGGGACAACTTGTTAATCAAGTATAAACTGAAACCGAAGATTTTTTTTTGAAATTCTAACATGACTACAGATGAGATCTTAAAAAAGTTCCACTTAATTTTTTTCTCGAAATAACTTTTTTCTGAATAAAAACAAATTGATCACCATTAGGTGGAGAATGGCAATGGTACAGTGGATGTTGTGTTTGGTTTCTAACCTAGAGTTGTGGGTTCGAACACCAGCAGATTTTTATCCGATTGCGTCAAGCTTCACGCTTTTGCCCCATATAGGAGAGGAGGACTGGGATGATAAGGGTCTGGTTTAAAGTTTCCTTGGTCCCTTGAGAGACCGATATACTTCTTAGGTGCCTTCGAAGACCTAAGAAACAGCAATTGGCAGAAGTGATTCTTCAACTGATATAATTTTGTGAAGTTTGGGCTCAACCAAATAAAAACAAAATGTACTTGACTATTTCAAAGTTATATCTATCCATGGTGACGTTTTGCTCAAGCAATCGTTCTTCCGATGATGATAATATCATCAAAGTCAAGTATTTGAACGGATCTCTAAGAAATCGTACCACTGGTATTCACATTCGAGTAGCGTCCGATTGGCTCAAGAACGATGTTGAAGAAGTTACTTAACATTGCGTGACCTTAAACATTTCTCTCTAACAAAAATATAGGTGATGTTCTTACCAACCATTCCGGAGCAGCGGGAGTTCTCCGTAGTTCCATAGCAGGGATGTCGAGTATGTAAGGACATGGCTCTGAACACCCCGTCCCTATTCACGCTGTAATATTCAATTTTAAAATCGATTAAAAGGTCTTGAGCAGGTATCGATTAGGAAGTCTTAAGTCTTTTCTAAAATCTGTCGAAGTGTGTACATTTAGTCGATGGTTGGCTTACCTGGCCTGAAAACACAATGATAGGGGCCAGTCAGATATCACTATTCAAACTTCTTCCTGGTGGGGTGGTCGGAAGTTTGGTTCATCATCGTCCAATTCGTATGCCTGGCAGCGATAAGTTGGTTGTCTTCGCACGCCGTTTAGCAGTCTGCAGAAATGTTCTTTCCAAATTCTCAGCACCGACTGAGCATCTACTACGACATTCCCACCTTCGTCTCTACAGGCTTCCGCTTAGGCTTTGTAACTTTTGGACAATTATTTTACCCATTGGTGGAACTTTTGAAAATTGCTTATGCCGTAGCACCCCTCAATAGATTCAACCTCTCTCTTTTTCTTTCTGAAAAGCCGATTTTCCTCCATCCTCTTTTGCTGGTCGTGTGTGCCAGCCTGCACTCACCATCGAACCAGGTGTTTCGTTGTGGTCGCCTCACAATACAGAAGCTATAGGGTCTAGTGGAAATCTCGCATTCGCTTATACCAAGTATAGTGGTCCCAGTTTATATTGCCCCTCGGAAAGGTGTGAACACCCAAGACGTTGGTGTATTTTGTCTGCTGCCGATCGCAATAGTGTCAATTTGATTAATGGTACAGGCACCCTCAAAAAATAGATAAAACGTTTATTTTGGCGTTTGTTTGGCGAAAATCTTTCAAAAGTGGTCAAAGAGCAAGGGCGTACGCAGGATTTTGATCAGGGGGAGGGGGGGGGGCAAATTCATTTAAGAACCAAACAAAAATGTACGTGATAATACAAATTTTACCTTCGCTTCGTTTGAAACAGATTAAGGGAATTTGAAAATTAATTTAATAACGTAATTTTTAATTTCAATGTACATATAAAGATTCTTTTGTTTGGGTATTTTATTCATTGTGAAAGTCACAAAATATATGCAAATATATTTTCAAAATAAATAAATTTAGGTTTATATAATTGTTTATTTAATCTTAATTAATGCCAAACGGCGTTGGTCTTGAGCGAATCTTTCCAAAACTTTTTTTACAACTTCTTCATTTTCCTTAACATATCTCCTGTGGACACTGAACATGCATAAATCTGCAAATTTAATTATTTAATCACCTATCTACCATATATTTTTTTTAGATTATTCTATTACCATTTAAACGAATTTCAACCATGGTTGAACGGAGCCAAGTTTTCACTCTTCTTAACGTGAAAATCACAACAACAATTCTTGTGTAGTTCAGTGGTTTGGGTTTAATTTCAGAGGCTGAGGCAGGTTCTGTTTTAGTTTGCCATTAGGATTACCTGCAGACATCATTGGTAGATAAAAAGCTCCCTCATAAGGCATGTACTGAACTATTTTCTTGAACAGAGTGTAGTAACATATACCTACACTGTCCTTATGCTTGACAGCTTTTCCTGCGTCTTGTCTCACAGATTCTTCGGGTTTTGTTTCTTTTTTCAAGCTTTTGAAAACAAATTTATACAATTTGAGTCACTCACACTTGAGGGTAGGTTTTTCTTAATTTTTTATTTGCGATTATGCATAAGGCAAGTTATGCATTCGTAAAAAAAAAAATTTTTTTGGCCAGAAGCCTAAAAAAGTGGGTCCGACAATGCTGTCTGTTCTGTCTGTCTGTCTGTCTGTCTGTCTGTCCGTCTGTCTGTATCGGCACCTACAGCCTAAACGGCTGGACCGATTTGCTTCGAACTTGGTACATAGTATTATGTATTATGACGTCCTACAGATAGATTTTTGGAATTAGCATTCTAGCTCCAAAACTAAAGGTACCTGCCATATGATTTTTAAGGAAAAACTCATTCATCTCAAAAACGGCTCCTACGATTTTGATAAAACTTTCTGAATTGTATTTTTTAAGTTAACTTTATGTTTTGGCTGGAACAGATTTTTCAGGAAAAGTCTTATAACGGTACCTCCCATAGGACCGGTTTTTTTAAAACAGATTTTCTCGTAAACCACTTCACGGACTTCGATGAAAATTTTAATATAATTTTTTTTTGACTTTTCGTTTTTTTCAAAAACGGTTTTACCCTCCAAAACCAATTTGCTATTTTTTTTTTAATTTCATGTCTTTGAATAATAATTGTGAAAACCAAAAACATAACAAAGGTGTTAGTTGCGAGGATATAATGCGACTTTTAAGCTTGTAGGCAAAATGAATTTGTGTTCCTACATTACACTCTCCATCTAATTCCTCTATGGCCTTAACGGACTAACGAATTTGCTTCAGGTATAGATCATTTTTGTGATTCACTAGAGGCAAAATCCGAATTTTTGGTTTTGGCCCGGCTCTAACGGGTACCTCCCATATAACAGTTTTAATTATTAAAAATTTTCTACAAAACTAATAAAATAGGTTTTATAAGAACTCGAATATTAAATGTATTTTTCATTAATAACAGTCAACTATCAGCAGCACGCACAGAGCAAGTACGTGCGAACGAGTTTGCATTTTATTCTAATTGGTTTGAGAGTTTTATTGGAAAAACTAAGCACCAATGCAGTAATATTTTCTTAGCAATTGTATCTATCAAAATATTCAAATTGATTCCAAAAGTTAAGAAAATGGTTGTTTTTTTTATAAATCATAATGATAGAATTATATTCTGACCAAAGAAGTTTGGCATCCGTGTAATTTTTGATATTCGAATTTAAACCTTATTCCTTAGCAAAAAGAAAAATGTACATGAAATTTTCTCCTCCCTGCATACGCCCTTGTCAAAGAGTGAATATATTTAGTTCTCAGGATGTGGGAATAGCATGTGCTGAACTTGAAAAAGGGTTATTATTCAGTCAGAGTGAGCATTTATCACAGCAAAAGAACTTTGAACTCAATTTCATTTGCATTGTTTAGTTCAACATTATTTAACTATATAATTGATCAAAGTAGTTAAATCGAAATAAGTCTTTTTTATATTATCCCAAGTTGACTCACTCGCAATCATTCACTCTGCATACAAATACAAATTTAGAACCTCTTACGAATGTGTATGAGCAACTTTAAATTCCTTAAACGAACATTAAGAAAGCTTTAATGAATTAAATTAAAGGATATTATGTATACTTCAACACACCTTTATTTCTTTGATATGTGCTTGGGAATAGATATAATTGAAACAAAATACTGGGAGGCGATACCCCCCGCGAAATGCGTCACCTAGTGCACTGAAATTAAGCACTGCACACTCATTTATTATCATTTAAACTTTTCCCCGTTCTAATTTCCTAAATAAATAATAATTAAGAACGTATTTTTCTTAACACATTTCCACATCCACAGATGCAATTGCACTACAACAAAACAACAACATTAAACAATTTGCTCTCCTTGGGTTTGCACAAATTCGATGAGGAAGTCAAAAGTACAGTTGACAAGGCCATTAAGGAAATAACAGTTACGAAAGCTCTGGAAGAAATCAAAACAACTTGGGCTCAGATGAAGTTCAACAGTGAGCTACACAAACCCAGACAACTCGAGCTGCTCCGAGTCTCGGAGGAGTTAATCGAAACTTTGGATGATAATCAAATGCAACTGCAAAACATATCCACATCGAAACACATCGACTATTTGCTTCCGAAACTTAATCACTGGCAAGAGATTCTTTCTAATGTGGATTTGGTAATAGCGCGATGGTTCGATGTGCAAAGAAAATGGATTTATTTGGAAAGTATTTTCATTGGCTCCGAGGATATTCGAACACAATTGCCCGATGAAGCGGAACGCTTCGAAGCGATTGATTCTGAATTCATCCGGTTGCTTGATGAGGTCAGGAGAATTGAGTTAGTCGTTCGTGTTGCTGAAAATCAGCAAATTTATGATATCTTGGGAGAATTAGAACAAAAGTTAGGTATTTGCGAGAAAGCGCTATGTGACTACTTGGAAACGAAGCGTTTAGAGTTTCCTCGATTTTACTTTATATCCTCAACGGACCTCCTTGATATATTGTCAAATGGCAACTGTCCCAGAATAGTTTGTCGTCACTTGATTAAGTTATTCGATTCTGTATTGTGCCTTGAGTTTTTGAATGAGCTATCAAATACAGCTATTGGTTTGCACTCTAAGGAAAATGACGAGTATGTAGATTTTCTTGGAGAAGTAGTTGATTGCACTGGACAAGTTGAAAGTTGGCTCAATCAAATCACCAAGCGAATGAAGAAAACCTTGCATTTGTTATTCAAAAATGCATTAAACGAAATTACACACCGTTCTAAGGAGAATTGGCTTATGGATTGGCCTGCCCAAGTTGCTCTTTGTTGCAGTCAGATCTGTTGGACATCTGCAGTTAATCATGCATTTGCATGGATAGAAGAAGGCTATGAAAGTGCTATGAAAGATCTTCAGAAACATCAGATTGCTCAACTAAATGCTCTTATTAATTTATTATTGCGTGAGCTCAATCCTGGGGACAGACAGAAAATCATGACCATATGCACTATTGATGTGCACAATCGTGATGTGGTTTTGAAAATAATTCAACAGAAGGTCGACAATGCATTGGCGTTTCAATGGCAAAGCCAACTCCGGCACCGATGGGATGACAATGCGGATAACTGTTTTGCAAATATATGTGACGCTGAGTTTCAGTATGACTTTGAGTACCTGGGAAATACTTCACGCTTAGTTATAACACCACTGACAGATCGGTGCTATATAACACTTACACAGGTAAGTGGTGAATAAAAGATCGTCCTTTAGATGCTGTTTGAGCAGTGATATTGTGCAATTGTATTATAAAAATACTGGTGTACAGAAATTAGATCCATGTATACAGGGTGTAGCTTAATTTATCAATAGCATTTCAAAAATCGTTCTATAGTAATTTATATTTTCACATGTATCATAAAATCTATGTGTTTTTTCCCGCTCTGATTTTTGTTTTAATTATTGGTATACGTTCCTTAAACAAATATTAGAAAAACGAATGAAATTCAATCGCAAAATCAAAAAAATTCGAATGGACCAATCTTGACACTAGATAAAATGAGACTGAGACAAGATATCAAATTTAGTTAAACGAAAATATGTCTTCTTACATTAAAGGCCTAAACGAAGTTTCTATCATAAGTACTATAAGAGCGCTATCACGTTAACATCATGGGTCAGATTACACCACAGGAAGTCTTTTTTTAAAAATCGACAAAATTGATATCAAATTTGGAGATAGGACAGTAGTAGATTTAGAGCAGTGGTGGAAATTTGGTCCAAAAAATTTTTGTTTGCCTTATAGAAATAGAAATAATATTAAATACACGGAGATCTGTGTATGTTAGTACTGCACTGAAAAAGTAGGTAATTTTTTTTAATATGATCTTGTTTCAAAACATTAAAAATTTTAATTTAAAAAAATCGGTCTGAAATCAATTGTCTTGAATGGAAGTTGAAATTCTCCATTCAAAAATTTTATTCTTGAAAATAGAATTTTATATTTTCAAACCAAATATAAAGTTCTGTCTCCCAAGCAAAAGCGATGAAATTATGTGTATCGAAGCAATATATGAAATAAATCGGCAAATACAACCGAAACGAAAAAAGGATTTGATGAAATACCTGATGAATTCTACAGCGGATTTAACAAGAAGTTTTAATTCCTAACCAAAATTAGTGAGTTATAAAATGAACAAAAAAAACCATTTTCTTGGAAATAATTTATTCTAATGATCTAGAAATTGATTTAGGTTAGGAATGCGTACTTTCAATGCCACCTTTCTTTTACAATTTAATTATTGATTAAACTAGATTCTTAAAACATAAAGAAGCAATTTCATTGACAAACATATAAAAAGCGATTAAACCAAAAGACCATCTCTGAAACTCAACGCTATTTTTGAGTTTTTTTCCCATACTAGGACGAAAATCGTTTCTAAGCAAAGTCTCAAAGCTTCCTTAAAAAATTTAAAAAAAGATAAGAAAAACTCTTCAAATCCACAAAAATGATTTTATGTGTTTTTGAGCTCTTTTTTTAATTTTTATAAGATAATATAAGCAAAAACACCATTTTGGTGACCTTTGTTGGCCTACCACTCTCAAACCCACCGCTGGACAGGTGCCAGGTGACCGGGTCAATGAATAATGATAGTATGGCAGACTAACTAGAGGGATTTAATAGCTCTATAAATTGTATACTAATTTACGTAGATAGCTCTTAGACTATTACAAGCGAAAGTATAGTTATTGACGAACTAATTTGGTTGATACGTTCGAAAAGGAAAATCGGTTGTAAAAATCTTTATTTTTAACAAATTGATTGAAGTGATTTGTTCGTATGTAACCAGATACTTTATACTTAAAAATTGAATTTTCCTATGTTTTAATTAAACTTTGTACAATACATCGGCATTGTTATTTGCATATTGAAAATTGGTCCACTTCGGCATAGCCGCGTATTCTCTTCACTTAAGGCATACAAACTATGGCACGTACTTAATCAACATTATCTTCGGTAGCCCACAAAGCTCTCAAAGTACATGAAACATTTCCCGACCATACTCTTAAAAGACCTAAATTGCGGAGGTTCACCACAAACACAGTTGAACTCCCTAGCAGCCGTTTGTTCATTCATATGTACAGAGGTAAACGTATGTATGCATATGCATATGCTATGAATCCACACACTGTTTTATCCATATACATGCAATTATTTAAATGAGGAAAATTTTTCTAGACGTTTGAAATGCGGGCTAAGGTCCACATTCATTTTTCCCAAAAGTCTTTGATGTGAGCCTTTTTGTAATGCACTACCACTATCCACTTAACAGGAAATTCTTTTTTTTTTTGCCATTTTAGGAAAACTTAAATTTTTGCTTTGCATCAGCCTAGCCCAAACTATACACATTTTTATCTTACTACCTAGCTAGGTACCTACTATTTTTGAACATTTTGCTTTCATTCCATATGCCATCAGTCATTGCATCTGGTAATGGGTGGTGCACCTGCTGGGCCAGCTGGAACTGGAAAAACCGAAACCACAAAGGATCTGGGTCGGGCATTGGGAGTGATGGTGTACGTTTTCAACTGCTCTGAACAAATGGACTACAAGTCCTGTGGAAATATTTATAAAGGACTGTCACAGACCGGTGCATGGGGATGCTTTGACGAATTCAACCGGATATCAGTGGAAGTTTTATCCGTGGTTGCAGTGCAGGTGAAAACCATTCAAGAAGCAATAAAGGTACACACTGGGATTGAGAACGCAAAGTAGTTTTGCAATACCAATTTCATGTGATTGTTCACTTATTTTCAGATGAAGAAGACACAATTTGCTTTCATGGGCGAGTATATTTCCCTGGTTGGCACTGTGGGTATCTTCATCACCATGAATCCAGGCTATGCCGGACGAACGGAACTCCCAGAGAACTTAAAAATGTTGTTCCGTCCGTGTGCGATGATTGTACCGGACTTTGCACTTATATGCGAAATAATGCTTGTAGCCGAAGGATTTCAGGACGCTCGATTGTTGGCGAGAAAATTTATTACATTGTATACGCTGTGTCGTGAGCTGTTGTCCCAACAAGATCACTATGATTGGGGCTTGAGGGCCATTAAGTCTGTACTAGTAGTAGCGGGCGGACTCAAGCGTGAAGACCACACGCGGCCGGAAGATCAAGTGCTAATGAGAGCCTTACGTGATTTTAATATACCAAAAATCGTTACCCAGGATGTATCGATATTTATGGGATTAATTGGGGATTTATTTCCTGCAATAGAAGTGCCCCGCAAGCGGTTGTTTGATTTCGAAAGGGCAGTTCGTAAAGCTGCACATGAATTGAAGTTGCAGCCTCAAGAAAGCTTTCTTATAAAAGTTGTTCAACTTCAAGAACTGTTAAATGTGCGGCATTCAGTGTTTGTTGTAGGCGACGCTGGAACGGGTAAAACCAAAATTTGGCAAACTCTTCTTCAAACGTATATTGTTCAAAAAATTAAGCCAGTTTTTAGTGTCCTTAATCCAAAAGCCATGTCTAGCGATGAGCTTTTTGGCGTTGTTAATCCAACTACAAGAGAGTGGAAAGACGGGCTATTCTCTTCTGTAATGAGGGATCAGGCAAATATTAAAGGAGACCAAATTTCCAGCCCCAAATGGATAATTTTAGATGGTGACATTGACCCGATGTGGATTGAGAGCTTAAACACTTTAATGGATGACAATAAGGTTCTTACATTGGCTAGCAATGAACGAATAGTTTTGTCGAAAGAAATGCGGTTATTATTTGAAGTTGGTCACTTGAAAGCTGCGACACCTGCGACAGTCTCACGGGCTGGAGTTCTTTACATAAATCCCCAAGACTTGGGCTGGTTTCCGTAAGTATTTCGTTAAAAAGCGCACACAAATTTACAGTAGTATATAGTAAGTAAATAATCAATAAATTTCTAGTAAATTTTAGTTTCATAGGTTGCACTCCGGTTAGTTCTTTTCATTAATGCACCTTGTTGAATACGACTTTTGTTGTCTTGTTATTTGGTGCAAGAACAAATAAATCAGATTGTTTTCTGACAGAACACGCAGCGTATCAATTGATTATGAGAAAAACATGCATTCTCTAAATTGAAACCACTTATGTATTGATCTTGTGATTTATTATTCGTCGTGGCGAATACAAGTCGAATCGGAGATTGAATATTGGGATCATCAGAATCCTTGGCATAAGAACTTCCACAGCTTTGTATTTCCTTTGAGTATTTGAGCACCGAGCCGACCTTCAGCTGAAAATTATGCGGTGGTAAGCCAGGCAAGCCCAAAGTTAAAGCCTACATTTTTGTTCTCAGCCGCCAAGATTGCTCGCTCACTCAACTATTTGTCAGTTCTGTAGTAAGCAACGATGTTCGCGAATACTTCATCAATAAGCTTATTTTTCGATAAGACATAGCGAAAACTTGGAGAAAATGAAATCAAACTGTACTACTCTTCGACAGGAAAACGGCTATTAATAATAGTCAGAAATTGTTTGCAGAAATTTGCAACAGATGGATGGTTCAACAATAAAGCTCTCATGTTTGCTTCCATCTTAAGTTTCTTCACACAGAGCTACAGATTTAATAAATGGCCGTATTTTGCGTAAATCGTCAAACATTTTAATCATTGCACCTCGAAATAAAATGCACGACTGGGTCGCACGAACTTGCTCTTATGATAAACAATTGCGTAGTGGCTGCATATTTATGGATATTAAAAAAAAATTAAATAATTTCGAAAATTCTTTTATTTTTTAAATAAGTTTAAGAGTTTTCTCGGAAAAACTAAGTATGCAATAAAATTTCAAAGCTATACGTCAATCTAGGAAAAAAAAATATTGAAAATCGTTTGACGAGATTTTTTTTTAAAAGGTTATTTTTGAAAAACTTTTTCAAAAAATATTTTGAAATTTATTTGAGTATGCAAATATATGGCAATCTGTAATTTACATTTGAAAAATAATTAAAAAAAAAATCAATATACCCGTTTCCAACATATTTCGAAAACCAAAAATTTTTTTGAAAAAATTATAAAAAATCAAAAAAAAAAGTTTTTGAAAATTTTGAAAAGCCATATTAATAAAATTATGAATGACTTCCTGTGGCCAAAATTTTATTGAAATCGAATGTATAGTTTACGAGAAAATTTGATTTGAAAATACTGGTTCTATGAGAGGTACCGTTATTAGACAAATTTTGAAAAAAAATTTCTAACCAAAAGATAGACTGTCTTGCAAAAATAGCATTCTGAAAGTTTTATCAAAATCGTTAGAGCCGTTTTTGAGAAAATCAATTTTTGTCTTCAAGATTGTATGGCAGGTGCCGTTATTTTTGGACCTAGAGCAAAAATAAAAAATTTGTTCCGAGGGACGGCCAAATAAATCCTAAATACCAAATTTGAAGCAAATCGGCCCACCCGTTCAGCCTCCAGAGGCGCGAACAGACATACAGACAGACAGACAGACAGACAGACAGACAGACAGACAGACGGACGGAATTCCCAGACCCACTTTTTTCGACTTCTCCATCATCGTAATGTCATGTGTGATTGTTATCTCAAAATTTTTTTTCTGCACGAATCCATAACTTGCCTTATAGTACCTATAATCGCAAGTAAAAATAGTGAGTCATTGGACATAGCTCTCGATTTTAGGCCAATTGCTTCCAATCCCTGATTGTGCGCCATTGTGTATTCGTCCCAGATGATTGATTATTTTAGATCCTGCTTAAACTTGGTCATTGCTAACTTTTCGCATTGTTTAAATTTGATTGTTCAGTTCGCGATTTCGGATTTGCCACGAGCATTCGAGAAAAAATCAGTTACACGAATGAATGAATTGATCTAATTCATGTCGGATTATATTCACGTTCATGATCCCATTCTTGATTTATTCCGTGGTTTATTCCGAGCTGGCGCTGACATGGCGTTCTTAACCTGACTAGATAGACTATATGACTATAACAAACTGTCACAAATGAGGCGACACATGCCTCTCCTCATTCACCCTAACTTCGGGATTTCTTATACTCACACGAACTGGTTCTAAAATAGCTATCGAACGAACTTTAAGTGTTCCAAGTGAAATATCGTATCATATCTAATTAAAGCAACGTTCGTGCAAACAAATCATTTTGCCAACTCACAAAGAATCTTTTTAGAAGAGAAAAATAGACAAATACAAAAAGAATAATTTTGCCTAAAAAATTAATTTTCAGAAACTATCAACAAAATGTTATCGATATTTAAACTTAAAACCAACAATGAGTACCTGCAAATGGACATGTGCATGACTTTCTGAAAAAATCGGGCACATCAATAACATAGATTTTCAGCCTTAGAAGCCAGTTATAGCTATCATTGAAATACATCCGTGAATCAGGTTAAAGTATTTTTTACATTAAAACAATTCTAGAATTCACGAGCTTTATTTTGATACCAATAAAGTCCCAGTTCTGTTTGCTAAATCGTCTTATAGTCAGCTATCAATATTTTCACGGATGCATTTCAATGATAACTATAACTGGCCCCTTAGTCTGCAATTTACAATAGTGTCCGCCATGTTTGATCCTTGTTTTGTATAGATATTAATTTTTTTTTCTTTTTCGTTATAATTTGGATTCTTGAAAAAATAAAAATTGATAGGAATCTATTTTTGATTAATAGTAGAAACACACTTCATTGTGTTCATTTTCATATTTCAGAAGTCAATACCATCTTAAAAAACTGGACTTTCCAAAAAGAGTTGTATTATAAAAGACTTGCTTTTACCCGCGGCTTCGCTCGCGTCAAATACGTCAAATAAAATGTAAGCGCACATCAAATTATTACTTTTAAAGGAAAATATTTGATATCTTGCGTTACATTATTGTAATTTTCGTTGTGATCTTTTATTGAATTTATAGCCTATGTTACTCAGATATAATGTAGCTGTCTATAAGTGAAAAAATCTTTAAAATCGGTTTAGTGGTTTAGTCGTGATTGACTTACAAACAAACACCCTTACTTTCACATATATAATATTAGTATAAATAATGATGGCAAGAAGAAGCTATACATATATTTAATAGAATAATATCAACATTTCAGGAAACTCATAACGTCATTTTGGTCTAATTAACATTTCAGTAAATTAATTATTCATCTTAACCACAATCAAATTAAAAGAGTTTTTTTGTTTATCTAGTATCAAAGAGAAAACAAAAAAATCATAAATGAAATTTCAAAATCGTAATCATACAGTCATTACTTAAACCTTAAAATATTTTATTTATCTGCCGATTATTTTCGACAAAGCCAGATAACTTTTAAGGATCCAAATCATATTGGAAGAAAAATCCTGAAATCATATTCAATAAGGTGGTTGATTTATCGATTGAAAATTCGAAATTTATATTACTCGAGATAAATATTAGGAAAATCAAAACGAGAAAGTAACACCAAAGCGCACAATGAAACACACAAAACGCATACCCACATGCTTACAGATAAAACTTTTTTTTAAGTCCTTTCCAGACAATTTTATGAGACAATAATTTGAAAGTTCCATAAATAACGAAAACTCTTGCAGTTATGTGTCATCGTGGCTGGAAACTCGCCCGGATATCGTTGAGCGCGGTCTATTAACCCGTTTTTTTGAAAAATACTTCCCGAGTATGGTAAACCGAAGCCAAGAGTTCCGAAAGACAACCCCAATCACCGATATGGCAATGATCCAAATGACCTGCCACCTAATAGAGAGTCTATTGGATAGCAATCAAAGAATTGAGGCTGAGTCTATAGAAACCACCTTGGAGATTATTTTCGCATTCGCTGCAATTTGGGGATTCGGCTCAGCACTATGCAAGGATAACATAATAGATTGGCATCGGGAATTCCACAAATGGTGGACGAGTGAATTCAAGGACGTTAAATTCCCATCGCATGGCACAATCTTCGACTACTTCCCAGATAATTTAAATCAAAAGTTCCATCGTTGGGAGACACAAATTGAGGAAATTAAAGTTCAGCCAGACGTTGCCTTGCAGGTATATTATTGAATATTGCCTTCCGAAACTTTATGCACTTTATATGTATATATTTTACTATATCTGTGTATGTGTGTTATGCATAAATAATTGTTTTACACTCTTTTCTCTATGTATGTAGAATATGCTGGTGCCAACAGCTGATACCATTCGGTTGGCGTATTTTCTGAAGCTGTTAATAAAGCGTAACCATCCAATATTGCTTGTCGGTACATCTGGCTGTGGTAAAGGAGCCATTTTAAGAGACATTTTCAACACGACAACTTCAGAATGGCAAACTTCGCACCCGGAACGAATCCTGCAAACAACACATTTTAACTTCTACACCACTTCGGAAATGTTTCAAAAGGTCCTCGACAAACCACTTGAAAAGAAGTCTGGCAGATGTTATGGACCAAATGCAAACAAACACTTGATTTACTATATAAACGACCTGAATATGCCCGAAGTTGATGCATACGGTACCGTCCAGCCTCACACAATTATACGGCAGTTTATGGACTACCAGCAATGGTATGACCGCAGTCGGCTTGTCCTGAAGGACATTCGGAATTGCCAATTTGTTGCCTCCATGAATCCCACAGCTGGCTCATTTACCATTGATCCCAGGCTTCAACGACACTTCTGTGTGTTTTCTGTGCATACACCAAATGAGGCAGCCTTAAATAGAATTTACTCGACCATCTTCAGTCATCATCTCGACAACCCCCTTAATGGATTCTCCAAAGAAATTAGATCGCTCAGTTCACTCTTAGTTAATGTGAGCGTGTGTTTGCAATGTCGTGTTGAAAATGCGTTCCTGCCAACCGCATTAAAGTTTCACTACATCTTTAACTTGCAGGACATGACTAACATCTACCAAGGACTAATGAATTGCTCCGGTGCCACCTGCAACAAACCAATCGAATTAGTACGTCTCTATGTGCACGAAGCTTTTCGCGTGTACCACGACAGATTCGTGGACCAACATGACGTAAAGGCCTTTGATGTCATCATCAGAGATGTCCTCAAAAAGAATTTTGAAGATTTCGATGAGGAGTTTGTTTTTGCAAAGCCACTTATTTACAGTCATTTCGGCCAGTCTCTCGTGGACCAGAAATACCTTCCAATAGCTTCTTGGGATGCACTCTATCAATTGCTTAACGAAGCTCAGGCAAGCTTTAACGAATCGATTGGATATATGAACCTTGTCATGTTTGAGGACGCTATGTTGCATGTCTGCAGGTACGTAGAGATACCTATAATGTTTTATAGAATTCAATCATAAACGTGGCACACAGAGTTCTTATAAATATGCTCAAGTTTTATATTGCCTATTAGTAGGACATAGTAGTTATTGCTTTTTACTTTTGTGTATGGAAGCCACCGTTTAGAAAGGCTTCAGTAAAAAATTTACTAAACCATCCTATAGAAAACTATGGAAAATGATGCTAAACGAAATTTGAATCGATTCAATCAAGCCGTTGTGAACTTATGGCTATTTGAAAAAAAGCCGTTAAAACCTGATTTTCGTTACGACCATTTGAGCCAAAAACAAAAAACGCAGTTTTGTTAGAAATGCTTAAAGTTAGCTAAATTTTGAGTTTAATCAAAATCGTAAGAGCCGTTTTCGAGAAAATCCAAATTGAAAAAAACGGTTACTTGAAAGGTATCAGTTTGAGCCGGGCTAAAACAAAATAAAAAAAAAACCTGGACAACCGTTTTTCTTCAAACTGCTATATATCACCTTTGAAGAAAATCCGTCAAGCGGTTTAGGTTGTAGCATGACGTGAAAAAGCGCACAGGCGCACATCCACACACCCGCGCAGACAGACCGACGGACGGTATGGCGAAAACCACTTTTTTGGGCTTCTCTATCATCGTAATGTCATGTTTGATTAAAACTTCGTTTTTTATTCTGCACGAAACCAATACTTGCCCTATAGAGCAAGTAAAAATAACAAGCGAGTATTTTCATTTGCTTACCGAATGGCTGACTTTGTCTTTTGATTTTTAGTAACTTATTGCTACTTGCAAAAAATATAGGTTCTATAAAACATGTTATGCTTTTTTAAAAAAAAAAACATGACATACTATGATAGAAAAGTGGATTTTTTTTTTAACGGTATTTTTTTAACCAGAACTTCTCGTACACCACTTCAACGATTTCGATAAAATTTTGTGGAATTCAGCTTTCTTACAAAAAATAATACTGTTGCTATTTTTATATAAAGTGAAAATGTTCTTGAAGTGAAACTTCTTTAGTATACCTATTGTTGATTTGAAACTCGATGAAACGGAAATGCGCCATGACACTTGTACAAATATTAATGATAAGGCCGGCGAGGGAATGAGATGGAACACATTACAAAATATTTTATTTTCTATGTAACGCAAACCTTAAGAATCTGAAATTGGATATGGTGGGCTTACACCGAAAGGTTATTTTTGAAAAACTTTTCGAAAAGTGTTTTGAAATTTGTTCGAGTGTGTTAATATATGGCAATTTCCAGTTTGGACTTGGAAAAATAATATTGATAAAAATCAACATTATCCGTTTCCAACGTATTTCAAAAATCAAAATTTAAAAAAAATTATTAAAAATCAAACAAAAACGATTTTGAGAATTTCAAAATGCCATATTATAGTGTTATTAATGACTTCCCGTATCCGAAATTTCATTGAAATTGTAGTTTACGAATAAACTTGACTTAAAAATACCGTTTTACCTATTAGAGGTAGCGTTACAAGACAAATTTCAAAAAAATCTTTTCTAACCAAAAGATTGACTGTTTTTAGAAACTAGCATTCTGAAAGTTTTATCAAAATCGATGGAGCAGTTTTCAAGAAAATCAAACTTCTTCTTCACGATTGTATGGCAGGTACCGTTATTTTTGGGCCTAGAGCAAACAAATTTTTTCGAGGGACTTCCAAATGAATTCTTTATACCAAATTTGAAGCAAATCGGCCCATCCGTTCAGACTCTAGAGCTGCGAACAAACAGACAGACAGACAGACCCATTTAATTTCCCCACTTTTTTCGACTTCTTTACCATTGTAATGTCATGTGTGATTGTTACGTCAAACAAAATTTCTCCTAAAGGTTTTTCAAAGCACCAACTTCGAACAAAGCCTTTTTAATATCTTCATTTTCAAAATACATTTTGGAATGGTTGTCTTTTGTCTCTGTCTAAAAAAATTTTTAAAAATTATAACCGTACGTTTGTATGCTAGAATGTGTGTTAAAACGTTTGGTCATTTTTAAAATCTATAGTATTCCCAAAAAACGGAACGTTTCGTCGTTCTATGGACGACGTTCACAAGCTTTGATTGGAGAGTTATTTGAGTGGTTTTGTCTAAACTCCATGGGAAGCAAAAACAACAATATATGTAAAGTGGATAATACAACTAGCGCCGCCATTGACGACGTTCAGAACTAAAATAAAATGTTCCATGAAATTACTATAAGATATAAATACAATGGTTTGGTATACAAGGTATGTTGCAAGCCTTTAGTCATACAAAAAGTTTGAAAGTATACCGAAAACTAGTGTTATAAGGAATTTTTCATTTTATTTTCTCGTATGTTACTTGCCTGAAGTTTCACTTCGACCGAATGTCCACAGGCCAACCGACTTAAAAGACTTACTTCAAACTGAGTAGCTAATTTTTGGAATAGATATTCGCAGTGAAATTCGAATAGACGAGCAAATTAAAATTATCTTTCCCAACCTTAAACCACTAAGAAACAAGGCAATTTCAAATAATTATTCTTTAAGAGTTCTGTTTTATAGACATTCTTGTATATTATATACATATGTACAGGGCGTTTCCTAATTTAATGGCAATAATTTGGGAAATGGTTCATTGGCATGTTTTGAGAAAATAATCGTTTTCTATACTAAGGAAGGTTAATCTCCGATTTAAACATCACTTACCGTGATGTCATAGAAATGCAAAAATTTAGTTCTAAATAAATAAACGATAAATTTGATATCTCGTTTGCGTATTCAGATTTTTAAATTCCATGCCTGTTCCGTTTTGCTATCCAATTGGGAAACACCCAGTATCTTGTGTGACTTGAATTCAAAATATTTTGTGAAATACTAGGATATAGTTTGTCCAATAATTAAGACAATAGCTATATCAACAAGAATTTGATTCCTTTCTAATATAGCCTACAAATATTATTTTTCGGATTGATTTACTTTTTCAATTATTTCAGAATCAACAGAATTTTAGAAAACGCGGGAAATGCGCTTTTGATTGGAGTTGGAGGATCTGGCAAGCAAACACTTGCTCGCCTTGCTTCTTTTATATCATCATTAAGTGTATTTCAAATGCAAATGAAACGGGGTTATTGTATGCAGGACATGAAGGATGATATCGGAGGACTTTATATTAAAGTTGGTCTGAAGAATGTCATGTCTGTTTTTTTGCTATCCGACGCTCAAATTCCAAACGAATCCCTTTTGACTTTATGCAATGACATGCTCGCATCAGGTGACATACCCCAACTTTTCAGTGAGGACCAATTGGAAATGATATACAACGGAATACGCAATGAAGTGAAACAAAGTGGACAGGTAGATACAAAAGATAATTGTTGGAGGTTTTTCATCAGCAAAGTCCGACGGATGCTGAAAATTGTTCTCAGTTTTTCGCCTGTGGGCCCAACACTGCGCATCAGAGTGAGAAAATTTCGAGCCATTGTAAGCAGAACTTGCATCGATTGGTTTCATGAGTGGCCGAACACAGCATTGCAATCTGTATCGAGGAAGTTTCTATCAGAAATTGATACTGTCTTGCCGGTGAGTGCAAAATATAAAAAAAAATAAGTTATTTCCAAAATACAAACGATAAAAAAGAAAGTGATTTACAAATAAACTTCCTTTCTATGTTAAATCAAACTATTTGTTTAAGTTAAATTTATTTGTTTGCAGTATAAAGCCCTTCCATTTATGATTGGAGGCATGCTGCATAGAACATAATGGTCGATCTTATGAATTATTGCAAGTAAAAAGTGCAACAATTTTTAAAACTCAAAAATTAAATATACGTTGTTATTATCTTACATGGATATTTTTAATATATATTTAAAACCAACATTTCAAATGAAAAACAAAAATAATAAAATAATTTGAGTTCAAAAAAGTGTCAATTATAACCACCCATAATAAAAATAAAGATATTTCAAACTGCTTCTGTCTGTACAATCTCCGCCAAATGAATTCCTATAACCAGGCATGTGTGACGCATGGTCTCTGAGACCGGGTTTTAATGTTGTTCTTATGTGCCCGTTATTCTCGTCCCAATTGGTGGGTTAAAAAAATGTATGACTTGGAGTTTTTCTTAGAGTGAAGAGTGTTTCTGTATCTATTGTGAATGTGCTCCGCATTTACATAGGAATAGGAAATGGTCTGGCGGTCATCATGTTCATCGCATAATTTACTTGTGTTTTAAAAGAAGTAAGCTAAAATGTCTTTCTAGCCATCATTGACCAGGATTCAGCTGATTAAGTTCTTTCTTCTAGAACTGAAAAACGACCAAGCTCATAGTTCCTAAGAAGCAGTTTGAAATCTGGGGCTCTCGTCAAGTTTTCCTTCGATTGGAATCATCTTCGCTTTTTATATTGTTTTTGATCACGTTAACTCCTATATGTACCGAAGAGGTTTTCGGACCAAATTGATATTTTGCCGAGGAATCTGCCTCCTCATTACCTTGAACACGCATGTGTCTCGGTTCCTTATGCACAGTAAGCATATTTCTTCGTCATTCACGCATTCCCACACCAGGTTGGAGACAGCCTTTTATCTGCACTTAAGCCTTTAAGTCTTAAGTGTAGCTTGGCTATCTGATAGATCTGCATATTTTTCAATCGGGCGTTCTTGCATGGGGAATGCTATAGGAAATTTTAGTTCTTGGCCCAACAATTCCAGTGGCAGTTCCCTTAGATGTCTTGTAGAGTAGATTTTATTTCGAACTACCAACAAACCAAGTACTTTCAGCTTTCTCTTAAAAACAATATTAGGGCTAAGGCATAATGTGTTTTTTTATGTTTAGTTAAAAATTTTAATCAAATAAACTGCATATAATGTACAAATTTTCTTTAATTTTCTGTTTGAATTTCAATGAAATAACATTTTTTTTTTATTATTTTGTTAATCCATTTACGCAGCCAACTATTGTCGAATCTGTTGGGGGCTTTATGGCATATGTTCATGAAACTGTGAACCAAATATCAAAAATCTATCTGCAGAATGAAAAACGTTTCAACTACACAACACCGAAAACTTTTCTGGAATATATCTTTTTGTACCGTAAGCTCATGTTGGAAAAAAATAGTGAACATTGTTGTCGCATCGAAAGGCTTGAGAGTGGAATGTCTAAGCTAGCCGAGTGCGCACGCCAAGTAGATACATTAAAGGTAATGATTTGTGTGTTTAAATTGCATTTTTTATAGCGCTAGGGTAATGGCATATACCTGGAATCTGAATGGGACAAAGTTGCTTTAATTAAAGGTCAGACGGGGACATACAAAACATGATTCAACATTCAAATCTGAAAACATAGAAACCATTAGAAAATGTTTTCGACCAAAATTGAGGAATAAATAATTGCTCTCTAAAATTCAATTTTAAAATTTGTCAATCATGGAAAATTATCATCATTCTTTCATCACCATACCTTTCAAAAATATTTGAGAATTAAAATTTGACTTTCTGACTAATAAATATTTTTTTTTTTTATTTATTTATTTTTTTCTTATTTATTTATTTATTCATTTATTTAAAAGGTAGAGGTGTACTACAATAATATAAGCAATAAAGTAGAAATATAGACAAAAAGATGAAAAATGATGTATAATAGAACTCTATGAAGTGTTCTTCAAGAACCAAAACTCAGAATACAGAAAAAAGCTTGTATTTGTCTTAAACGTCGGATGGAATCAGGTAACTTGTTATAAATTGTTGGAGCCGCTACTGTGAAGAACCTTTTGAAATGAACTTTATTATGAGTAGAATGTTGACTTAATTAACGTAATTAATTCGTAAGTTATGTAAGTCATTCCTTCTTATAGATAGATAGATGTCCACTTCAAATAAAAAATATCTTAAGAACCTTATAGTAGTAGAGGTGCCTTAATGGAAGGATTTTTAGACCCTGAAACAAAACAAAACTAGCATGGAAGCTGTTTTTTCTACAAAGAATTCGCACAATATGCGTTTGCAAAATAATGAGAGGATTTACTTTATTTGAATATGCGCCACCCCAGCAGGTGAATCCATATTGCATTTTGGAATGAACAATCCCATAATAGAGCATAATCATCACTTGTTTAGAACAGTATGAATTTAAGTTATAGCCTAGAACAACACAGTAAGTACTTTTTTAATGAGTCAGTATGGTCCGCCCAATTGAGTTTGTTATCCAATGTAACTCCCAAATACTCAAAAGAATTGACAAATTCTATCCGAAAGCAAAATTTGGAGCAAGGGACATTTGAAAAAAAAAAACCACTATTTACAGAATCAAACGAACTAACTCTCAAACTAAATTTACAGCACTCAAAAGAATGATAGAAGATGTCGCAATCTAACAGAGGAGAACCTGAAAAATTAAAGTACATCGCTTTCGTCTTGCTACTTAAGACTATTTTATGAACAGAAAATCAACGCCTTAAAATTTCCATATCACCGTTGATATGAGCAATTAGGTCAAGAGGAGATTTACAACCATAGGAAAAAGCAATGTCATCAGCAAAAGCTGTGGGCTTACCACTAAAATTTTGATCAATGATGGAATTTATAAAAATCAGAAAAAGCAAGGGACCCAGGACTGAAACTTGAGGAACGCTAATAATTATGTTACAGAGCTTACTATACATTTATTTTGACCATTTGTTTTCGGTTTGTTTAGTTAGATGCGAACCAATTATAGACAAAACCACGCATTCCTGCTTTATAAAGCTTACATAACAGAATATTATGATCAACTAAATCAAATGCTTTAGTAAGATCAATGGAAAGCCCAGCAGTGAAAAGATTATTATTAATACAATTATAACAAAACTTCAGGAGAGCATCTTCCGTAGATCTACCTACAATTATTGCCGTCTGCTAGAATGATAGGTTTAACAGCATGGTGGTTGCGGTTCAAGATTTTATTAACCACATTCCATTCACCTCTAAGATTTCCTTTATTTTAAGCCAATTCATTTGTATAAAAATCTTCTTTACGTTTTTTGATCTCATTTGAAATGTTCTTACAAATTGTTTTATAGCTGGTTTTAAGTATATTGTTACTGGGGAATTTTTGCATTTAAGTTGAAACTTATTTTTTTGATTGATTCGATTCAGTTAATTAACTGACATCCATTCTTACAATCGCTTAGATTTACTTTTTTTTGGTATGATTAGATGTACAGCTGGTAACATGGGAACCAAGTATATCGATGGAAATATCAAAGGCTATAGAAGGATCCCATGCATTATAAACCTTATCCCAAAACTCAAAGCGGAGAAGAAAGTTAAGCTTGACATAATCAACCTTTTTGATAGGAATAGAGATATTTAAACCATCAATTTCATTAGTAATATCAAGAAAGTGAAGACTAGTTATACAATTATCTTTATGGTCAATACAGTCAATTTCACTATAATTTTCTGAGGTGCAACTATGTACAAATGAATATAGAAACATTTTTTAAGATACCGCCGTGCCCGTTTAAATATCATATCTATACTGCAGAAAGATTTTTTTCTTAACAAAGTGAATTTCTAAATTATTGTCTACGTTTAGTAACACCCTGTATAATTCGTTTTATCTTGACCTTTTCATACATTTTTATTTAATTTAAATTCATGTAATTTTTTATTCAAATAACTTGTAGGTACGTTTAATTCTAGTTTTGAAGTTTTCGCTGCGACGACGATATGTTCCTGAAGTGTAATCAGATTTTAAACTTTGCCGCCAAGTGTTAACATAGATCCAATGCAGCAAAGTGATGTTTAGCTTATACAAACTATATTTTGAGTGAAAAAGTGTTTTGCAACGTTCCGCTGAAGAAAAGTATAGCAGCATAATAGCTAGGGTCTAAGGTTCAATGAAAGTATCTAAAAATAACCCAAAGGAAATCGCCAGTTGAATTGCTCCAGTATAACAATTCTCTGGCATTATTTCCTGCTCTAGAATATCCCATCGCTTCAAACCTGAGTAGAAAGGACGTACTGAAAAGTATTTCAGCAGTTCATTCTTTATGCCAAAATGCCTATGAAGCTTTTCTCGACCCAATTTTGCAGCTCCTCTTTATACTAAATGTGAAATAATTTTCACGACACAATTTTTCACTCAATCAAAACAATGAACCTTAAAAGCAAGGTTGATGGGGCTAAATTTATTAACTTTCATTTTCAAAATCCTCCTTGCCAGTAAAAATTTTTGAATTATATTTTAGAACCAACTCGCGGTTCAAGAAATTCAACTTAATTCAAAGAACCTCGCAGCTGATAAACTTATTGTCATCATAACTGCAGAAAGTAATAAAGTGCAACGAGAAAAACTAATAGCTTCCGAAGAGGAGAGACGTGTTCGAATAATTGAGGAAGATGTTTCACTCAAAACCCAAATGTTTGAAGAAGATTTGCGAAAAGCTCAACCTGCTTTAGTAGCAGCACAAGCCGCTCTTAATACTCTTAACAAAAACAATATAACTGAATTAAAATCATTTGGTTCACCTCCAAAAGCTGTGGTTAATGTCTGTGCGGCAGTAATGGTCCTTCTTGCTTTGAATGGCAGAACACCGCGTGATCGTAGCTGGAAGTCAGCCAAATTAATGATGGCACGAGTGGATCAATTCTTGAATGACTTAGTAAATTACGATCGAGACAATATACATCCTAATACTGTTGAGACCTTACAAGAATATCTTCGTGTAAGTAGCTGTGAAAAATATTCATTAATGAAATTGAACATTTACATATGACAGGATCCTGAATTCAACCCGGATAAAGTCGTTCAGAAATCTGTTGCTGCTGCAGGACTTTGCGCTTGGGTGATCAATTTGCACCGATATCACCAAGTGTTTCTTATTGTTGGGCCTAAACAAAAGGCTCTGCAAGACTCTCAGAATGAACTTAAATCAGCAAGAGAACGTCTGAAGTATTTGAAAACTAAAATTTCCAATCTGGAAGAAAAGTTGCACGAAATTCAATCTGAATTTGAAGAGGC
The DNA here is from genome assembly GCA_916050605.2 of Platycheirus albimanus. Lineage (NCBI taxonomy): Eukaryota > Metazoa > Arthropoda > Insecta > Diptera > Syrphidae > Platycheirus > Platycheirus albimanus. The sequence goes on along the minus strand of OU696696.1, from coordinate 319,801 downwards.
AACAGCTCAAAAACAAAAATGCCAACAAGAAGCAGATAGGACTGCGTTTACAATTGACTTGGCAAGAAGGCTTGTAAACGGCCTTGCCAGTGAGAATGTTCGATGGAAGGAGTCGGTTTTAAGGTTTTTATATTTTTAGAATTTCATTATAAACGTAAAGCAAAACCATATTTTCCCCCAAACAGTTTAAAGGACAAAATTACAGCCCTTCCAGGCGATATTCTCCTTATTTCTTCGTTTCTATCTTATGTCGGAAGTTTTACTCGTAGGTATAGACTAGAACTACGGGAACAGATGTGGATGCCGTACTTCAAAAGTGTTTCAGTAATGATCAAATTTTAAAATTAGTGAATGTTTTCCATATTAAATTTTCTATTTAAAAGCCTAAAATTCCACACTCAGCAAACGCAGACTTCTTCACATCCTTACACGATGAAGCACGAATTGCTATTTGGAACAACCAAGGTCTTCCCATGGATCAAATGTCGACGGAGAACGCAACAATATTAACTTATTCGAGCAGATGGCCCCTAATTATTGATCCTCAGCTGTATGAGATTTTAAATTTATCATTTCATTGCTAGTTTATTTTTGTTTGTCCTTTAGGCAAGGTGTCAAATGGATTAAGAATACTTTTACAAGCAAGCTTATTGTTATTCGTTTGAGTCAAAAAGGTTATTTGGAAACATTAGAAAAATCTATGTCCAATGGAGACACTGTCCTCATTGAACAAATTGAAGAAACAATCGATACGGTTCTCGAACCATTGCTAAATCGTGCACTTATAAAGAAAGGACAGTACATTAGGATTGGTGACAAAGAACTTGACTTCAATTCAAACTTTCGACTTATTTTGCAAACAAAACTAGCAAATCCGCATTATAAGCCTGAACTTCAAGCTCAGATGACATTAATCAATTTTACCGTTACACCCGATGGACTTGAAGAACAGCTCCTTGCAGAAGTTGTTCGAATTGAACGACCTGATTTGGAGGAAATGAAAATTCAAGTAACTATTCAACAAAACAAGTTCAAAATATGTCTTAAGGATTTAGAGGATGAACTTCTTGCTAGACTGGCATCATCTGGCGAAAATGTTCTTGAAGATCACGCACTGGTTCTAAATCTTGAAAAAACTAAGAACACGGTTGACGAAATCGAAATTAAAGTCGCAGAGGCAATTATAACAACTCTGCAGGTTGATGAAACAAGAAACATTTACAGAGCTGCAGCTCAGCGTGCCTCCATATTGTTTTTTGTTTTGAGTGATCTCAATAAAATTAATCCGATGTATAAATTTTCTCTTAAAACATTCATGATAGTTTTTCGTCGAGCAATAGCTCTGGCTTCAACTCAGAACAAAAGCATAGATAAACGTGTTGTTTCACTGGTGGATTCTATAACATATGAATCTTTTAGATACACAATAAGAGGACTCTTCGAACGGGACAAGCTTATTTTTACCTTTCATATGATAATACGCATAATGCTACATTCAAAATCTATTACAAAAGACGAAATTGATTTTTTACTAAGGTATCCTCATGATCCCAATGCCATTTCGCCCGTCGATTTTCTTAACAATGTGTCATGGGGTGGGATTCGAAATCTCGCCTCAATGGAGCATTTTTATGGCATAGATAAGGATATAGAAAACTATCCGAAACGTTGGAGGAAATTCCTCGAAGGCAATATGCCTGAGCGGGAGATATTCCCTGGTGAATGGAAGCATAGGAGTTCATTACAAAAACTCTGCATTATTCGTGCTCTTCGTCCTGATCGGTTGACATACTCCATGAGGTAAGATAGTACTACAAAAAATGCACACACTTCACAAAATTATTTTTCTTTTCTTTTTTAAGGCATTTTGTCGAAAACACCATGGGTGAAAAATATGCCAATGTCAAAGTAATTCCATTTTTTGATACCTTTCAAGAAGTATCTCCTACAATGCCAGTTCTTTTCATATTATCATCAGGAGTCGATCCTGTGCAGAATGTCGAGAAACTCGGTATTCAACTGAAGTTTTCAGTAGAGCAGGATAACCTTTATAATATATCTCTCGGACAAGGTCAAGAGAAGGTTGCTGAAAAGGCTATTGAATTGGCTCTCGTACACGGTCAATGGGTTATTCTGCAAAACATTCATTTGGTGGTTAATTGGCTGTCAAAACTAGACAAAATAATAGAAAACATTGACGAAAGTGTGCATCCGGACTTCAGATTATTCATAAGTGCTGAACCAGCCTTAGATCCACAATATCATATTATTCCTCAAGGAATTCTTGAGTCCTCAACTAAAATCGTAAATGAACCACCAACAGGAATGGCCTCTAATCTACATAAGTCTTGGGATAATTTTGATCAAGAGTTTTTGGAAAAGTGCACTCAGGAAGCTGAATTTAAGTCTATTCTCTTTACCCTTTGCTACTTTCACTCAGTTGTTGGAGAACGAAGGAAATTCGGACCTTTAGGGTGGAATAAAGTCTATCCGTTTAATATCGGTGACCTTAATATAAGTGCTTACGTCTTATACAACTACTTAGAAGGAAGTAATAGAATTCCTTGGGAAGATCTTCGATACCTATTCGGAGAAATAATGTATGGTGGGCATATAACTGACGACTGGGATCGCAGGCTTTGTCAGACGTACTTAGAAGAGCTGCTAAGGCAAGACCTCATTGATGGGGAGTTTGAGCTCTGTCCAGGTTTTCCGTCTCCTCCTAATATGGACTTTAATGGCTACCACAACTATATCACCGAAATATTGCCAGATGAGTCCCCCGTTCTATATGGCCTTCATCCTAATGCCGAAATAAGCTTTTTAACAGCCGCCTCCGAAACCCTTCTTAACTCAATTTTTGAATTACAGCCCCGCGAATCGGAACTCAATTCAAACTACGAAGCACCCAGAGAAGAACTTGTCAAAATTTCAATAGATGACTTTCTAGACAAATTGCAAGATGAGTTTAATTTAAACAGTCTTCTGAATCGTATCGAAAAGAAAACACCGTTTGTGGTTGTTGCCTTACAGGAATGTGAAAGAACAAATACACTTATAAAGGAGATTAAAAGATCCCTGCGAGAGCTTCTACTTGGACTTAAGGGAGAACTAACAATAACTGCTGAAATGGAAATATTGCATAATGCCATCTTCTACAATTACTTACCAAAGACCTGGACAAGATTGGCATATCCAAGCATGATGGGCCTGCAAGGATGGTTTGCCGATCTGATCCATCGCATTAAGGAATTAGCAATCTGGCTAAACGACTTTAAGCTCCCATGTGTCATTTGGTTAGGTGGCCTTTTTAATCCGCAAAGCTTTCTAACAGCAATTATGCAGGAATCAGCGAGGAAGCATGATTTACCCCTAGACCGAATGTGCCTAAGCTGTGATGTCACCAAAAAGGATAAAGAAGATATAAAGTGAGATGGAATTTCCTTTCACTTATGTGTGCCTGTGTCTGTGTATGGATTGAAAATCCTTCATTCTCCCTTTTGTGTTATTTCAGTTTGCCTCCAATGGAAGGAGCATTTGTGCATTCTCTTTACTTGGATGGGGCCAGTTGGGATTGTAACTTAAAAACTCTTGTTACTTTGCGTTCGAAGGAAATTATTTGCACTATGCCGGTCATCTATATAAAATCAATAGTTCAAGAAAAACAGGAAGTATTAAGACGAGTTTATGAGTGCCCGTTGTATAAAACAAGGTAGGATATACAAAGGTTAATACAGTTGAACAGTTAAGTGTTGGACATTCTTATGAGTGAAATTTTTGTTTTATTAAAAATCCAACAAATTTGATATGTTAAGTCGATAAAAAAAGAGAACTACAGCTTTCATTTTAGAATGTTAATGACTTGTTAGTTATCATTAAGCTTGACACTTGCTATCAGAATCAGCCCACCACACTATTAACTTGTTATGAAGGAAAATTAAAAAGTGATCTGCGGGGATCGAGTTAGATTTTTTTTTTTAACAATAATTAATATTTGAAGTTGTATAAAATAAGTTCAAAATTTTTGTTCTAAGCTATCGTCCTCGTATCCACAATACTGTTAAATAAAATGCACAACTGGGTCGCACGTTCTTGCTCTGTGGGTCCAATAGTACGATGAAATGGTGGCTCCTTGTACGGGACCCACCATTTAAAAAAGAGTAACTCAAAAGTAAATAAGTAAGTAACTCAAAAAATGCAATCATATCATCGTAATGTAGGAATGTAAAGTCCTTGTATACGAGATTTATTTTTCGAGATATTAGATTGGTTGTTTTTGTTATCATAGATTGTAAATATCGGGATTTTATAATTTCGAGATTATTAAAGGGAGATCTTCAATGCGAGCTATAAGCTTGCAATATGTCGTAGACAACACTTCTTCAGTAATATATTCTCGATTTTGTGTCCGATATTCTCGAATTTCACGTCTTCACTTCACTTCACTGTCTGTAAAATAAAAAAATTATATTATTAAATTTAAGATTTATATCACAAATAGAGATTTCAGATTGGTCCCCTAGAAACATATATTCTTTTTCTGCAGGTGCACTTTAAGGTCTCGATAAGGTTGATTTCCATATTTATGGCTTCGGATCGTACCCACATATAGTAGTGTTTGGGTTTCAAGTTTCAAGCCTTTTATTTTTATGTTTGATTCTGCGTCTACCTAATTTATATTGCATATTTTTTGCTGGAAATAAAAGAAATACAAATAAAATAAACACTACACCATTAAGCATCAATTTCCCTTTTTTAATGAAATATTTTTTGTTTTTAATTCTAGATCACGAGGATCTACTTATGTATGGACATTTAATCTAAGTACAAAAGATCGACCGTCTAAATGGATTTTGGGTGGTGTCGCGTTACTTTTACAGTGTTAAAAATTACAATTTTATTCTATAAATAAAACCGAAGTTAGCCTTATGAAAAATCTTAAGACCTTATTACTGAGCTTTTTGAAGTATTTTTGTTGGTTTATTCATATTTTATTTACACAGATTGTCACCTATTTTGAAGGCAATATTTTAGGGCATGATTATTGGGTATAAAAGGGCCTATCTCCAATTTTGATATCATTTTTTTGGGGGATTTAAGAAAAGGCTTACTTTGGTGTACCCCTTACTCATGTTAAAGGTGATTGCGCTGTTAGTACTAATGATAATAGAAACTTTGTTGAGGACTTTGTTTTCAGAAATAATACTAGCCTTTGTAAGTGTGTTTATTTAAATTTGATATCTTGTCTCAGTTTTAAGATATCCAGTTTCCAGTCAGTTCCATTTTTGCTGCCCACGCTAATTTTTTTACTATATTGTAAACTTTCTCCGTTTTAATATTTTTTAATGAGCGTTTAAATATAAATTGAATCAATAACAAGTATGCAGGTAAATATAGTGGACGCTCGATATAGTAAACTAATAAAAGCAAGCCTTTTCACTATACTGAAATCGTTCACCTTTCGAGCGGGAGTTTTTATAAAAACTTAATTACAAACGTAATCATAAACAGTTTTTTTTTTTTATTAATTCAACAGTTTAAGGAAGAACAAAAATCACATCAATTTTTTTTCAAAGCAGCAATCACTTGACACAAATCAATATAACAGCTTCAATTAATTTTTCCAAAATTGAAATTGCCTTCTGTCCTGAAATCAATTAGATTTTGTCTTCGTACATAGTTCCAAGAACTACGAAGTATACAACCTCTGGAAGTTCCTAAATATTTCTTAAACCTAACGTACAGACGATTGGAAGATATGACAATATTGTCAGATACCTATGTCAGTGAAAAATTGTCCCAAAAATCTTACTACCGTATGAAGTTACAATTAATTGTCAGAAAATTGTAAGACTTTTGCATTGCATTGTAAGATATTTGCTATTGTTATTGTTAGCTCATTGGTAGATCATTATCAGAGCGTTGGTAAACCTGACAATATTCTAAGACTTGACAATCGTCTGTACATAGCTTAAGACTTAACACACTTCGACGTTTTTCTGGACTTTATTTGCATGATTACAATATGTATCAAAAGCAAACCATATAAACTTGTTTAATAAGCCAGCGAGAAATTCAGCAATTTGGTTGGAAGAGCCTTGGTGTCGCCACAGTCAATTTTGTCCTCCAGTCCAGACTACTATAGATTTCATATACAATGCTGTAACCATTGTATATGAAATATAGATTTCATATACAATGCTGAATCTATAGATTTCATATACAATGCTGTAACCATTGTATATGAAATCTATAGTAGTCTGGGGAACGAGTAAGAGATAACTGGGTTTGGAGACACATAGATGTCGCTGATAATTATTTAAACCTTTCCATCTACATTTTCTCTCCAAAACCAGAAATTAAAAAAAAAAAAAAGGCTTGGAGGCTCACGGTGTCGCCGAATTCGATCCTGCTATCCATATTACTATAGATTTCATATAAAATGCTGTAACAAAGGTATGGTTTTTCTTAAATTCCCAAAAAAATTATATCAAAATTGGAGACAGGCCCTTACTGACAACGACTTTTTTTTAATATTCCGAAGAAACCTGCCTGAAATATTGCCAAAAATAATTTTAAAAAATAGATAAACAAAATAAAAAAAAGATAAGGACATTTTAAATGTCAATATATTATGTTCTATGAACGGGGCCGCTTCTGTGATTGCTCGATGGATGGCAAATAGCCATTGTTTTTATAAACTATAGTACTCTTAAGCGAAACATTGGGTGCGCCATCTATGGACGAATTATTTTGTCTACATTGGCATGGGAAGAAAAACAAACAATAGAAGACATTTTGATATAAAGTTTAGATAAGACAACTAGCGACACCATTGACGAAGTGCACAACTAAACATACATATTCTCTTGTTCGGATACCAGAACCGGAAACAACAGGGAGTATAGACACAATGGTATAAACTGACTAATTGAAATCAGTGGTATAATTTATGGCTTAATTCGACCATTGGAATAGGGATTGTGTATGTACTTATTTTACTATAAAATAGTTATGGCAGACTAATTGCTATAATTTGGTTCGAAAATATGCTTATTTTCCGACTGGTTAGAGACTTAGATATATTTATTATCACGGACACCGTTCCCATAATTTATATTATAACGTGTAGGTTTGTGTCAAAGATATATATTTCGTTTACGTTATTACAAAAATTCGAGCACATAATTTCGAAAGTTTTTCTTTTTAACGATAGAGAATAATGAAATGACAAATAAAATTATTACAGTCAATGAATAGCTACAATTATTTTCACAAATGTTATTACATTTGTAATTATTTAGCGGTTGCAATGCATTCCTGTTTCAAATAAAAAGTTTTTCACGTTCATAATGAATCGGAATATTTTTGACAAAAACCAAATAAGCTCAATTGTTAACACCCATAAATAAATTTTTTTGTTATTTAAAAATTGAATAAAGAATAAGACATGAAGTGACAGAGGGCAGCACAACGTATTTTTAAAAATACCTTACATACACCCCGTCTCACTTAATTACAAACAATTAGTTTTTTTTGGTTTAGTTTTACGAATTTTGTAATCCTTTTATAATCTTTAAAAAGTCAAATGGAATTTGAAAGAAGGATATCTTTACGATAAAAAACGAATATTCGGATTAAGAAAATAAATTCAATTTTGATAAGGATTTTCCTAATATGGTCATTAAATCAGTCCTTTTTTCGTCTCACTTACTATACCAACAGTAGTTAAATGTACATAGCTGTTTGTTGTCATATTTTGAATGAAATAAAATAAATTATTTAGAGAATTATTGACCTTACTTCCATTGTTGTTCATAGCTGCCTTAATGACCCTGAGAACTATGGAAAAAAGAGGAAGCGGCAGGAAAGTACTCAAGCTCTGACGGGCCTACAGAGATTGGATTTCAAAGCTAAAAAATGACATCAATCACCCACAAATCAATACAAGAAAGTATCCTTACACACAGTGTTTTTGAAGACAGTGATGGATTTTCCAACAAGACAAAGGACAATGCACCTTTACTTACACACCGCAGGAATATCTAACACAAATTTCAGAGCAATAATGAAGACCTACTTTCAATGAAAAATGTGTGGGGATGGCTTTCAAGAAAAATCTACGAAGGAGAAAAGCAATAGGTATAGGTACTAGGTTATAGGTACCTACTGTAATAACGGCCTATCTATCTTATTGTTCGCATCACGTCAACAGCCTGGACGGATTTGCAATTTGGTGTTATCTAAGTACTTAGGTATTTATTTTGTCATCCCTCGGAAAACAACAACTGCCATACCAAAACAAGAAGAAAATAAATTTACTTAGAAACGGTTCGACCGATTTTCATAAAACTTTCAGGGTGCTATTTTAAGAACCGAATTTCTTAAGCCATTTTTCGTAAGCGATTGTTATGATTTCAATAAAACTTCGGACAAAGAAAGTCATTTATATCTAATCTTATTGGCATTGAGATGAAAACAACAAATTGCCCTTTATTCACACTGGAACAAAATTTTAAAACATTTTTTCGAAAAGTTTTACTAAAATAGGTAACTAACCTTTAAAAAAAATGGTGAAACGTGTTTTTTCAAAAAGCTAATGGTTTCTTTTGAAAAACTTTTCGAAAACGTATTTATTATTTTCCGGCACACCAATTTCTAGTACTTGGTTTTAATTTAATAAGAATTAACATTATTCGTTTATAAAAGAGCTTCCCTGTTAAAAATTGGTCAAGAGGTTTCCGAGAAAATCTGATTTGAAAAAATCGGTTCTATTTGAGATATACATGTTATAATACTTTTTCTGAGAAATCTATTCCAACCAGAACATAAGGCTTATAGACAAAAAACACCATTCAGAAAAATGTATCAAAATCGTAGGATCAGTTTCCGAGATAAAGAAATTTTGCATTAAAAATCGTAATGCAGATACCGTTAGTTTTACAGCTGGAGTGCTTATTCCAAAAACCCCTCTTTAGGACGTCACAATAATACCATGTATCAAGTTTGAAGCAAATCGGGCTAGCCGTTTAGGCTGTAGGTAGGTGCCGATACAGAGAGACAGACGGACTCACTTTTTTCGACTTTTCTATCATCGTTATGTCATGTTTGGTTGTTAGAATTCTTTCTTTATCAAAGATACAACCAATACTTGAACATTTATTAAAAATTAAATAAGCACACCCATCTCACTAAAAATTATTGTGTTTTATTTTGTTTAGTATCTATACATGACTGGCATTCAACAACGACCCCCGATTAATTTTTGGCGACCCCCTAAGGGTATTAATATCCCTTTGAGTGCAAGTGCATTATAAAAAAAAAATTCAATTTTTATTAGCAAACAAAATAACAAAATCTACAGGTAAGTACCTACTTCCCTATTCGATGGATATCCCATTCGATGGGATGGGAAATGATTCGTGAGTAGGTTTTACGAAGCAAGTTTTCTTTTTTGTTTAAAAGAAAATTAACTGAAAGCAAAAAAAAAAAATATGCTGAATATTCAAACAAGATATTTAATATATTTTTAAAACCAGTGACAAAACTTAATATCTCTACTCACTTAAAATAAGGTATACTTAACAAAGTTTTACTTAGGTACACCTACCTATGTATGTACTTTTCTAACTACTGACTCTCAATGAGTATGCAGACATAGGCAAAGAGCTGCATACGAAACTCCGTAATGTTTTTGAAATTTTTAAGGGAGCCGGTGAAAATTCAGTTTTTTAAATTTGTTTTCTTTTTTTTTAATTTTTTTCTTCTGCCAGACAAAAATTACGTATGGACGCAAAATTTTGACCGAAACCCTTTTAAAAATCTTGCAGTTATAAAATTACAATAAAAATAATAATTTCAACAGACTAAATTAAGACTAAATAAATAATTTTGTCCGATACAGGCAGCCATACATATCAGCATTAAATCATAACTACATGGAAGCGTGGAACTGTATCGAAGCCATTTTCTTTGCTAATAGTGTGTAACTGTATTTAAGCCATTTTCTTTGATAATAGTATCCATTATACCTACTTATATTATATAACGGGATTAAATAAAGGAAATCATTTGATTAAAATGCATTAAGTACCTATCTTCTTAAATCTTCACCCATACAAAACTAATAAAGGCTATCAAGTTTCAATTTTTGGGTTCAAGTTTTTAAATGGCGTTTATACTATGCCTATAGCACCAACATCGATCTACTGTGAACACTGAACAGTGAACATAATGAAGTGGGGAAGATATTTTTTCAAAAAATCTTTTCTGATTGGTGTTCGCGTGTAATCTTCATCATCTTGGGAAAAAAGTATCAAATTTCATTTCCATACCCTCAGCTGTTAATCAACGAAGAGCGACCAATTTAACATGGATGAAAATAGCAGGGTTTTTAGAATGGCTTCCATCCCATTAACTTAATGGGTTTATAATGGAAAAGACCATTTGCCATTGGTTCATTTTCGATTTGGTGAATAATAAAATCGAATGGGTAAACTGGAAAAGACTATACATTAGTATGATTATTTTCAATTAAAATATAGTGATTATTTTTTTAATTAAAATATAGTATTAACTTCGTCTTATGTAAAAAATTCTTGGTACCTACTTTTGTGTTGTGATGAACTAGATAAGAAATTTAAAAATTGGATATTGCCATTAAGTAGTGTGAAAAACAATTGGTATCATTCAAATAGCCTCACAAAAAACGGTGTCAAATCGCATAGTTTGGTTGTCACTTGACGTCGCCAAAATTTAAAATTATACGCAACCAGGGAACTTCTTACGCAATTTAGCTATAATTGGTCGTGTTGTGTGGCTTGTTGCCCCGTCTTGTTGGAACCACACATCGTCCAAGCCATGATGTTCATCTGTTGTTCCAACACCAACTTTTATAATACATTTTAGCAATTTTAACGCGTTGTTCGATTGTTAAGCGATCTATTATCGTAAATGGCAAACATTCAACTACTATTATGACACTTCAGATGACCAGCTGAGTTTGACAGGTGTCAAATATCAGCGCTACCCACTTGATACCACGAAATAAAAGACCCAAAATATTAAAAAAGGAATTCTTTTTTTATATTATTATCCCAAGTTTTGTTTTTGGTCATATCTTGTGAATTTTGTGGTTTAGCAAAAATATGGAAACACCACGTGCAAGAGAATTAAATTTTATTTAAAACTAGCTTTTGCCCGCTACTTCGTACGCTTGTATTTTAGAATAAAGTAGGTACCTCAGTATATTTTTGTTTTTGCACAACCGGTTCAAAATGGGGAGTATGCGTGGTATGAAAGCTACATACTTTACCAGCTCTACAGCCGTAAGATTTTTAGCTTCTGAATAATATTATTTCGAAGTATTATAACGGTTTAAATTGCAAAGTTGGAGGGTTAAGTTCTGAAGCAATATACCTAATTGGAATGCCCACTTTAAAAACGATGCTATGCGCCGATACTGCTATTTATGGCAGCTCCGCTTCATCAGTTTTGGGCGTAAGTATTGCTCGTTCACCGTTATTTATGGTTACATTATTTTTCGATTTCTGCTTTCGCTGAATGAGACATTGTCTATATGGTGGTAAATAACGCCATCGCCATCTATGATGTTTTTGATGTAACTTCTATTCAGAAAGACTAACTTATTTCTATTCATGTATGTAGGTAAGTGTGGCGCTATTTTTATGATTTGCAGCGCCATTATGTAAGTGAGAAGCTAACTTCCTTAAAATCTTTTAATTTTGCGTTAAGTTCATTGGATAACGTTCGATTGTAGCAATATTAAAAAAACCACCAGAATTATATATTTTCCTGCGATAAAATGTAGCCTATATTTTAAGTTGGCGTACTACCAATAAATCTGCGAAAACCGCATTCAATTCCATGCAGTAGTTTTTGCGTGATGGGCGTACAAACATACAGAGAGACAGACAGACAGACAAAAATTCTAAAAACCGGTTCAAAATGGGGAGTATGCGTGGTATGAAAGCTACATACTTTACCAGCTCTACAGCCGTAAGATTTTTGGCTTCTGAATAATATTATTTCGAAGTATTATAACGGTTTAAATTGCAAAGTTGGAGGGTTAAGTTCTGAAACAATATACCTAATTGGAATGCCCACTTTAAAAACGATGCTATGCGCCGATACTGCTATTTATGGCAGCTCCGCTTCATCAGTTTTGGGCGTAAGTATTGCTCGTTCACCGTTATTTATGGTTACATTATTTTTCGATTTCTGCTTTCGCTGAATGAGACATTGTCTATATGGTGGTAAATAGCGCCATCGCCATCTATGATGTTTTTGATGTAACTTCTATTCAGAAAGACTAGTTTATTTCTATTCATGTATATAGGTAAGTGTGGCGCTATTTTTATGATTTCCAGCGCCATTATGTAAGTGAGAAGCTAACTTCCTTAAAATCTTTTAATTTTGCGTTAAGTTCATTGAATAACGTTCGATTGTAGCAATATTAAAAAAACCACCAGAATTATATATTTTCCTGCGATAAAATGTAGCCTATATTTTAAGTTGGCGTACTACCAATAAATCTGCGAAAACCGCATTCAATTCCATGCAGTAGACAGACAAAAATTCTTAAAACTGTTGTTTTGGCTTCTGTGGGTCTAATAGAGACTCCCCATATTAGTTTTGCATCTATATCTTCAATGTACAGACATCGACCCGTTACAATTTTATTATATGCATAGATTAATTATTTTTAAAATTAATTAGTCTAAAGCTTTTTTTTGACCAAGACATAAGCGCCCACAAAACGGCCAAAACAGGTTTAGAGGCTGGTAAAATTAAATTTTCACATATACATATGTATAATAAATATCTATATGTATTCTTACACATAAAGTTTGTTTGTATATATGTTTTATAAAATCATCCCAGTAAAAAATAATGCTGCTGGTTGCAAAATTTAGTAAAGACGAATTGGGTTAATGAATGAAGCAAGGACCGTCTATATATACCCTTGATATGCTTTAGTGTTCTGGTAGTTGAGGCTTGAGGGGTATCCGTTGATAGCAATGCTGATGCCAATGTATTGCTTAACGTAATGAACATTGGGCAACCTTGTACATCAAAAAGACTCTGTCGATGATTGAATATGATCTGTTGCTGAAATCCACGTGTTCTTGTACAGTAAAAATGCCTCGTAAAAGTATAATAAATTTCTTGCCTTTGAGAATTCCTTCCTCGTTGAAGACGAAAGGGGAGCTCATATTTAAACATGTGCCTTGATGATGCAGATTCTTTTAAATAAAGTTACAGGGTTGACAGTGTATTTCGGATTTTAAATTTTGAGAAATGTGGTCACAGACCTAATCCTTGCACTTTAACTTCAAGTCAAAGGAGTTGCCTTGTTCCAGAAAAGTTTACATTACTGGTAATTCCAACAGTTAATTCTATGTCGCAAGCAGTTGACCCCATCAGGAGCAATAGCACCAGTACCGATTGACAGTAACGATCCGTTACAAACCGACCGACGGCGGCAGCGTATGGTGATGTACCCCATCCAGGTGAACTTCGTGTTCTCTCGGTATCCATTCTTTCTTTCAAACTTACTATGTCCTGGTTATGCAAATGAGAACTTTTGACATGAAAATATGGAATCATTTCTCTGACTAAATCTAAAAAATTGACGTTCCAGTCTCCTGGTCGGAAGTATTGAGTATGCAGAGCTCTTTTATCATCAACTTTCTTTATATCCTCACATTTCAAATACCTTCTTAGATTCACTTTTGAAACAATCCCGTCTTTTTGAGGACCAGAGCACCGCAAGGTGTCAATATAGTTTAATTTTGTAGTAAACAGTAGACAATTTTGTACGTTTAAGAACACTTTTACCGTTAGCTTTTTACTGATTGATAAATAAATGATATCTTTAAGTTCGCTTGAGTTTATGTTCCAAAATTTTTTTTTGTAATTAAACCGACCTAAATCTCTTTAACATATACGATTCAAAAAACCTTTGATTTTATTTATTTAGGAGTTATCTATTTCTCACCTTCCTCAAATCTGGTGCTCAGCACGAATTTTCTACTTTGAAGTCTTCAGGCCGGTCAGTTTGTTTTTGTTTCGAAAACCTTTTAGCAAGTAGTTTTGAAAAAAAAAAAAAAAAAGGATAAGGATTCTGTCTCTCACGTCATTATTGAGGATGCATCGCTTGTTGTTTGTTGTTTTATTTAAATCAACGTGTGAGGTCTCCGCTCATTTGACAAGAAACATACCTTCACAAAGAACGCTATTGGTTCCCTCTGAAATTATTGTTCAAACAATGTAACACTATCACTTCAGTTATAAGAAACGAAAGCCGCAATTTAAGGGTGGATCATTTTAATATGGAGCTTAAACTAAGTGTTCGGTCATATGTCCATTTTCGATTAATAGAAAACTCTACACTGACTACTGCTACTGAACCTCTACCAGGGATGTGAATTCTGAATTTCCTTTTATAGAATATAGACTACAGCCTTGTGCTTATGAACTCTCTATATAGAAAGGAAATGCATAAATTCTAAGAGTTATTCTTTGGCAAATATTTAAACAGTTAAGTGGATGTGATGGATGAGTTGTCCATAAGTTGATGTCCCTCTTTTAATCCATCAATGACAGAATTAAGGAATATCGAATATGATATCAATATCAAACTAAAATATTAAATGTCACACAGAATAGAAGTAAGTAATGCATTTGAAGGATTTATTTTACGGTAACCTTGTATAAAAATATATATACGAGTATTCTGTTGTAATTTTGCATTAAAATTTAAATTTGTGGTGTGGTAGATGCGAGCCGCTTAAGTATATTGAGTTTAATAACCTAGTTTATTAATGTGCGGTTTGAAATTTTGCGACAATTTTAGTTTGTTAAACTTAAACAAAGTATCGGCCAAAAATAAGCGAAGTTAGAGAAAGTGGTCTTGCGCTTCCTCTACTTTGTTCGTGATCTCAGGTGGATCAGAAACGTTCTTGAGCAAGTGCAGCATTATTGTATATAGTCTGAGTGCAGTGAGTTAACAGAAACAATCCATCATCATATGAAATATTTTATTTAAAATTTATAACAGCAATTAGCTCTGATGAACAAAAAAAAAACAATTGTTCGGTTTAAAGACTATTAGGTATAATGGGGTTTTAAGTTGGCTTTCAGATTCAAGTTGTAAATAAAAACAATGCATGAAGATTTATTTCAAAACAAATAATTTTTCTCGCAAGCGTTTTTGTAGTATTTTTTGTATAATTTAAGGTAGGTACTGAATAATAGTAAAATCAAACAAATTTTGAATCAAACACTAAAATTTTAAACTGAATGTAACGTTTAAGTATAAGTCACTCACTGAACTATGAATTTCAAGCTACAATTTATGAATTCTGCTTTAAAAATGTATTTCATGTTTATATTGAACACATTTCTTTTTGAAACTACGAGAGTAGAGTCTTTAGAATATTTTTTAGGTACTCAAACCAACTTTCCAAATATAGTACCGATATGGCCATTATGTTATGATATGGTTACATATGGTTTATTTAATTGATTTTCCCATTGTCTTTCTAAGCTAAACATAGCGTTTACAATAGAAATGAATGTTTTCTGATAAAAAAAATTCGGGAAACGGGTAGGAATATTGAAGTTTTTAACATTATTTTCAAAGGCGCAAACTACAAAATGCTATATATTTTCATGTAGGTACTTGAAAAATTGTCCAAATAAATTTTTTTAAAAAACTGGTGGAATGATTTTCAATATCTTTTTTCCTCGATAGATACTAAGAAATGAAAATTTATTGCATAGGTCCTTAGTTTTTCCAGAAAACTCTTAAACTCTTAAAAAAATTAAAGATTTTTAAAATGTTTCAAATACAAATAATAAAATATGTTTTGTTTTTTCGAAATACATGGCGATCCTCTAGCATAAGAGCAAGTTCGTGCGACATAGTCGTGCATTCTATTTTCCATACGACCGAAAATTTTTCACATCTCAAAAGAAGTTGAGGGAGTCTGTGCCAATTCCAAACCACATTTTTTAACATTATTCAAGATATATATTGCAAATATCCCAGATAAGTTTTATTGTACTTAGTAGAAGACGAAAATCCTGTTCACTTTCTTGCTTCCGATTTTTTGATTGGATTGCAAGTGGCATGGGTTTTTATTAACTCTGAAAAAACTGATGCTTTTACATATAAAGCTCCTTTTATCTCCAATCTCTACAATTTTCCTCATGCCTCGTCCTGTGTGAGTTTATGGCAAGGAACATAATAACCTCTAAAATGTGCGGATCAACATAAAAATAAAATAAATAAATAAATAAATTGATGGCACAACAGTTCCAAGAGGGGCCTGTGACTTACCCTCTCAACCATTCCTGTGTGTGCGTTAATATTCTGCAGGAATGGAAGGGACTTCAAATTTACCGCCAAATCCGAACGGCTAATAGTGAATCACTTGGATTTGTCGTATCCTCGCAAGAGGCAGTACCCCGGAAAAGAATTTAGGTGGAGTCAGGGATCGAACCCAGAGCCTTCGGCATGGCAGTTCGACACACTAACCACTACGCCCCTTTGTACTACTACTAACAGTAATATAAGAAGGAAATAGTTAAACATCTTCAAACTATATACATATTTCTATATTGCTGTCTTTTAATGTCCAATAATATCTCTATGGCCAGCTGTTATATGTATATCAATAAAAACGTAAACGGTTATATCTGAACGAATATTATTCAGTATAGCTGTCCTGGAAATCCGATTTTAATCACCTCGTTGTCGTATGTACAAGTAGAAAACAATAATTATGAATCTAATAAGTATTTGTAGGTATACGACCCTTATCAACAACAGTGCGTTGATAAACGTAGCAAATTAAATTTAAAATCAGGAGCTTCTTGCAAAATTAAAAAGGCAACAGAAATTTCTTTTATCATCCTCACTCATAGCAAAGACAATAACTTGAGGTCTTGATTGTCGAAATTTTAATACACATATTAAAAACGTTTCTATAGCCTACAAACTTATTTTCAAAAAAAAAAGAAAAGAGGAATTTATGTAACTCGCTATGCCTTTCGTGTTACTCTAAGTTTCATAATGCTAATACGCCTTACTGAACAGCGTGAGATTCCTCCACCATGAACAATTCCACCCATACCAACTCGCGAACAATGCCCGTGCTCAGGATCACCCCAAAATTGTATTGTACCCTTATGATTGAAATCAAAAGAAGATTTAGCCCTTGGGGATGTTTAGGCGACTATTATTCGGTATATATTTGTTAGAAAACAAGCAATTTTATTATTTCATCTCCGGCATTACGCAGGTCCTTGAATTGATATTAAAAAACTCACCACCCCTTTTCATCATATCTTTCTCAATCAAAGCATCCTCAACCCAAAGTTGTGTGCCAGCCCAGCCGCCCGGGGCAAACACTTGCTGAGTGAACGCAATCAAAGTTTATCTCATACACGGTTTCTCGAAAATTGCACTACAAAAATATAAAAGGCAACGACTCTAGGGATTTCTCTGAAGAACCCAAGCGGCACGAGCAGCAGGTTGACGTTAATTTGTTGAAATTAGACTTACCGCAGAGTCGACACACCGAGTTGTTTATTATGCTTATGCAAGTAGCAAGTGCAGGGAAGCGTAAAGGGTGGTTTATTAATTCGAACAGATCGGGAAATATTGTTTGTAGATACAATTCCCACATAACCATTCAATTATGAGATTAGTAGGTAAATATAGATCTTAATAATAAAATTAAAATTGACGTTTGATTTGGCTGTATGTCGTATGTGTAATAAAAAACATTTTTTTTTAAATTTATATTCGAAATTAAAAAAGTTTAATCAATCTCTCAGAAAACAACATTTTGGACTGTTCCTATATATTAGGTAGATACATTTAGACATGTTAATAAGAATTAATCGGAATTCTTTTCAAGGAGACTGATGCAGCTGCAGCACAACTTTGCATAAAGGAGCAACGAAGTTGTGGGAGGAACTAACTAAGCAATAAAAGTTTAATTCTTGTGTCTGTGGGGATAACAGGACTCAAAAGCTCTTGTTAATTTGATTTCTTGTATGGATTGTTGCGAAAAACTAACATTTTCTATATATTCTCTGATAAACCGCACAAGAAACTCACCATATCCTTTCTAGCATCGTGATTTCAGTATCGCACTTTATATTTAATAAAAAAAAACTGTTATATTGGTTTTCGTTATCGGCAGGATAACTGGCTGCGCACAATGGTGAAGCTGCAGCAGTAGCACGTAGCAATGTCAAAGTTAAATGTACGTAAATCTTATTGCACGGCTACAATGTGAAGTAGCAGCTGCAGCATAGAGAGTTGCTGCAGTACAAGTCGACTCGACTTCAACTTCAAGAACGTGTTGCGCTGCAAAACAACAACAAACCAAAATGGCAGACATAATTTTTGTTTGGGTTCAGTGCTACACATTGTATTCGTGTGTGCTGCTTAGTGCATTTTTTGACATTTACTTTGACATTGATGTGTGCTACAGTTACTGCTGCATCTACACCATTGTGCGCAGCCAGTAAGGCTAAACTTAATACTTCGACTCTCCTCTCCAGAAGCATAAAAAAGTAAATTTTTCTTTCAAAACCTGAAAAAACCTTAGTCCTTTTTTAAATTGTAGACTTTTTATTCAAAATATAATAAATTATATGTGCATAATATCAAATGAATGGAAATACATAAATATTCAATATCATCGTCATTTATTCTAATTCAAACCCGTTATATGGAAGGTACCTTATAGCTTATATACTAACGTTTTGGTGAAAACTTACATTTGTACTGTATCATCGTAATATGAAGATAAGATTTGATAAAAACTTCGATTTTTTAAACAAATACATAACTTTCCACAGTGAGTGATTCTTTAAGTGTCCTCGTTTGTTTAGATTCTGATTTTGATCACGTTCTCTTTAAAACTCCGATTATTACTTGCGATTATGTATAGGTAACTTACCTACTATAAAGGAAGTTATGCATTCGTAAGAAAAATATTTTTTTTTGACAATCAAACATAACATTACGATGATAAAAAAGTGGGTCCGACAATTCTGTCTGTCTATCTGTCTGTCCGTCTGTCTGCATCGGTACCTACAGCCTTAACGGCTGAACCGATTCGCTTCAAACTTGGTACATAATAGTATTATTATGATGTCCTATACAGAGGGGTTTTTGGAATAAGCATTCTAGCTCCAAAACTAACGGTACCTGCCATATGGTTTTTAATGAAAAACTCATTTATATCAAAAACGGCTCCTACGATTTTGACAAAACTTTCTGAATGGTGTTTTTTGAGTAAAGTATATGTTTTGGTGGGAACATATTTTTCAGTAAAATTTTATAACAGTAGATCCCATAGGAAAAGTTTTTTCTTAACAGAGTTTCTCGTAAGCCGCTTCGCGGATTTCGATGAAAATTTGAAAGCTCTTTTATAAACAAAATAAAATTAATTTTTTGATTTTTCAAAAAAACTTTTTTTGAGTTTTTAAAAAAACGTTACATTTTTTTTTTTTTTTCAAAAACAGTTTTTTTCAAAATTTGTAAATTTTTCGTTTCCCGATGAAAACTTTAAACTGTTAGATGTTGGCATTCTCAAAAAAAATATGTTTTCGAAAAGTTTTTCGAAAAATAACAGTTTTTCGAAGAAACTGGTCGAACGATTTTGAAAAAAAATTTCCTTGAAATTCAAAAACGCAAAAGAAATCTGGTGGCTTAGGTACTTCATTTTCTCCAAAAAACGTTTTAACTATTGATTTTTAAGTGATTAATAAAATTTCATATGATTTTTTTAATGCTTTTTTCCCAAAATCTCAAGCCCCAAGACCATTTTAACACATTAGAGCAAGTTTGTACGACCCAGTCGTGCACTCTATTTATTTCCATGTGACGAAAAATGAAAATAAAAATTACTGAACCTAGTTAGTTTCACACTCAACCTATCATTTTATGCATGTAAGTTGATAGGTGCTCTGCAGGAATGCTACTTTCGTGGGGTATTGTACACTTTTAAAAAAACTTTTTCTTTGAATCAGAAACCGAACCCACCCACATCTTCGACGTGGCAACTGGCAACCCGAAATAATGAAACGGTTGTTCTGTTTTATTTAACCAACAAATTTATTCTCGATTAAAAAAAAAACTTTATAATATCGTTTAACGCATGCCATAGGTATAAGATTTGATGTCGTTTCCACTTAAGATAATATCTCAGCGGCACACCGCTGGCCACTTGAAAAAATATGCATGTGCCGTGCGCCTTTGCAATGTAATTACATATTCTATCTTCACATTTCGTTTTTCTAGTAAAACCCAAAGCACAAGGGTTTGTTTGTTCTTTTGGGTTCAACCAACTGTTAAGCAAGTACAAAGCGTTCAGGGGCTTTTAGCCACACCAGTTTAAAATGCACCCTTACTTAAGAGGGTGTTTTTTCGTTATTGCCTGTTAAACATATCGCAGGTTCTTTTATGAGGGATAAGAACTGATTGATAGAGGAAAAACGAGAAACCAAAACACCCTTGGGTCCGGTCGATTGGAAATGTATTGCTTTGTGTTTATGCTTACCATTTTTGTGAACTTCTTGTTTAGAATAGTTTCCTGATCTGTATGCAAATAATCAAATTGATCTTAAATGCTTTGTATGCATTAAGTTGGTATAAACAATACATAACTTAAAAACTGCGTTTCTTTTTTATTGCCCTTATCGTCGACCTATATTGATTTGCAGAGAGAAATAATTACAGGAAAGTATTATCAAAATTCTAAGCGTCGTGTTCTATCAAATCAAACTTCTTGTTTTGGTAGGAACAGTTGTTTTTTGTTCAAGAATAAAAATGAAAAATATTAGCAAGGTTTTAGCAGAACCAGCATAGGCCAGACAGACAGGGGGACAGAGTTTCAGACCCACTTTTTGACTTCTCCATCATCGTCCTGTCATGTTTGATTGATATCTCCAAGACTTTCATTATCAGGAATCCATTTTTTGAATCAGTATAGTAGGTACCTTAACTTTTTTTTTCAACATACAAGTATCAAAGCATGTTCGTGCGACCTAGTAGTGCATTTTATTACTTTAATGGCCGTGGAGCTGACGAGGACGCGTTTGGTGTGCTCAAATTTGGTTTGATCATATCCGGCATCTACTTCAAACATTTCGCGAAACTTTTTCTTGTAAACAAAGCCACAACAGTGTATGGGAGAATTTCGGGAGTACCTGTTTTATCAGTCTTAATTTTGGCTTAGCCGGATGAAACTTATATTCTTCGCGTTTTTCCCCTTTCATATGATAAACGTTACATTATAATATTTTGATGTTTACAAGTAAACGTGAAAAAAGGGAGGAAACCTATTTGAACCTGCGTAGTTTCCTGATTCCTAGGCAATAATTTGGGAAATGGAAATGAAATTGTTAGTATGGGTCTATCCCCAATTTCGATATCGCTCTTATATATTTTTTTTAAGAAAAGGCTTACTTTCGCATACCTTGACCCATTTTTACAAAAAGTTCTTTTAATACTTTGTCAATAAACTTCGTTTAGATCTTATGGGTAAAACAAAAGCATTTGTAAAAGAGTTAAGATAAAATTGATATCTGGTCTCAGTCTTGAGATATCCATAGTTTCTAGTCTCTTCCTGCCCATATGATAATTTTTTATTTTGTGGTAAATTTACTCTGGAAAATGCATTATAAACACAAGGTGTACTGTTTTTATTTTATGAACGTAGCTTGCTAACTATAATAAATATAAAAAGAATAACAAGTTCGCGGAACAACCCATACATTTTATGATCCTTGGGAAAACTAGGAGCAGACGAAATTTTCCCATACGAATTTCGTACTTTGAGGTAATTTTTCTAAATAAAAAAAAAATTGGATAAATAGGCCTTACCGGTGAACAATTTTTTCCTGAAAACTTGCCCAGAAACCATATTTCCTAAATTATTGTCTTCGAGTTAGGAAACATCATGTTAAGTAGATACATCGGTTCGGTGAAAACTGCATTCAATTCTATAAAGGTATGTATGTGGTTTTTTGCGTAATATAGACAGACAGACCAAATAGATAGACTGTAGTTTTGGATTCTGTTACTCTAATAAAGACCCCACATAGTAGTTTTTCTCCAATATCTACAATGTATCAGCCCATTATACAATTCTATCATAATGTAGGTACATATATAAAGGGTGTTTTTTTTTTTTTTTTTTTTTTTTTAGAGGAATAGAATATTGTAAAATTAATAAAACACAGATAAATTGTATCAATTGCTAAAAAAAATTACTTTATTTGAAATATAATTCTCTGCCATTTTTATTCGAATATGATTTCTAACATGAATGGCCACCGTTGCTAAGATTGGCAATCTTCAGGTCCGATTTCCGATCACTCTTTGCAGCATTTGGGGTCTTATATCGGCAATAACACGGCGACTTTTGTTTTAAAGTTGGCAACCGTCTAAAATAGTAGAAGTCATGAACCGAATTAAAATACGCAGCAAAACGCAGGAAACGAAATCCATCTAAGTCTAATTGAAGCGTTTATAAAGCTGCACGTTATAATGGAACTTTCGTTATACTCATCTCAAAGAGATTTTTTTTTTTTCGCTTCTAATGCCAATGCGTAAATGCTACCCAAGAGCCCAAAAGTTATGGCGAAATTTACCAACTGGTGAGAATCACTTTGATTTTACATCCGTCCTCTAGTGTGCCACTTTAACCTCTCGGTTTGTAGCTGTAACAGAAAGTGATGTGCTTGACTGTATTGCAGCCATCAAATTAAACTCAGCGGGCGAGGATAGAATCACAATACGATTTGTTGAACTTATATTGATCGTCTTATATCTGACTCATATATCATAAACCACTGCATAACTACTTCTACTTTTCTTCAATCCTGGAAAAGGTTATCTCACTACCTAAAAAATATAACCCAATCCCAATTATAGGCCAATTAATAGCTTAACAACAGATCCAAACACATTTCTAAAAAACGCATTAATTAGCCCTTTTAAATATGGATTTAAGAAAGATCAGCAATGGTAAATATTCTATAGACGATTTAAGGCAGGATTTTGACCAGCGTTATCTGGCACTTCTTTGCCTACTTGACTTTTGAAAAGCATTTGAAAATGTTAACCATGATATTCTTTTCTGGAAACTTGAACACCTTTTAAATTGTCAAACAAGGAGTCCCCAGGGTTCTTTTTAGGGCCTATCCTATATTTCATTTTCATAAATGACTTACCACTGGTTTGTCTGCGTATGCATTAATCCACCTCTTAGCGGATGACGAGCAATTATACCTTGCTGGACCTTTTGGGAAAATAGATGTGCTTGGCATTTCGCTTAACGCCGATTTAGCCATTATTTGCAGTGGTCAAAAAAAAGAATTTTACCTATAGCAAATAGAGCTTTTGAACCTGAAAGTAAATTCAATATTTGCTTGGTCAAGGACAATTTACATTACATTACAATCAACTCCGTCGATGAACCAATTGGAGTAGACACACTTACAAGCACTGGCAACTGAGGCCTTCGGCTCAAGACAACACAAGGCAGTATTACGACATAGAGATACAGACAGAACGCATAAACATTATGCCAACTGCTCGCAGTTATTAGTTCCGTTGACGAGGACAATTTAAAAGTAGTCGAATGTGCTTCTAGGCTAGGTTATGATCATTGGCAGAGTTTATGGATGTCTCCATAAGCTATGGCTTACAGCTGCCTTTACACATTTTGAAACTCGTCGTAAGTTCAAACTTAGCCTTATTACATATTCAGAAGAAGTCTATGGTAGACTAGACTATCAATCTCAGCGTAAGCTTCAGGTAGCTTATAACACGGTTAAAAATTTTGGGATATTTTTCAATACAGCTCCTGTATTACAACAGTATGCAATACACAAAATATTACTTTTTAATATTTTCAAATTATTACATTTAATTTTAATATATTTTGTATTAAATTTTAATATTTTTGGATTAATAATTTTTTTATTTTTTATTTATTTTGGATTAAATTTTAATATTTTTGTCTTTAAGTTACTATTTGTAATACAAAAAGATTAGAATTTAATACATTTGGAATTAAAACCAAAATTTAATACTGGTTTTCCTACATTTTAATACCCTTATTTTGAAAAAAATAATACAATTTTATTAAAAACGAACCCTCATGAATTACATTTGAATACCCTTGCATTAAAATGTAATACCCGTTTGTATTACATTTTAACTGTATTAAGATGTAATACTCGTTTTTATTACATTTTAATACCCTTGTATTAAAATATAATACCCACCTGTATTACATTTTAATACCCTCGTATTAAAATTTAATAAAATTTTATTTCCTAATCTATTGGTGGGTCGATGAAAATGGTTTGTATAGTTTTTAATTTGATTTATTCATAATTATCTTACAAAAGTAATGCAGAAAGTATTTCTTTTCGATATTTTTCGAATTCATGTGAATTTCCATATTTTTTCAAATGTTAAGACAAATCCAGAAAATTGTATTAAATTTTATTTTTTTCTTAATATGTATAAAGATTTATTAATTTTAAATATATACAAAATTTTATTAATTTTTAATAAAAAAAATTCATTTATTTTAAATACAACATTTTAATAATATTTAATATAAAATTGTATTAATTTTTAATGCAGTTTTATTAATTTTTAATATGAAATTGTATTAATTTTTGATACGAAGTTATATTAGTTTTAAATACAAGATTTTATTAATTTTTAATATAAAAACGTATTAATATTAAAAACCGCTTTTGATTACCTTTTAATAATTTAATATTAACAATTCTAATAAACTTTTATTAATATCTAATACAACCTTTATATAAAATTTAATAAAAGGCATATTACTTTTTAATACAAAAAGTATTAATTTTTAATATCTCATTAGTATTATTTTTTTAGTATTTGCTTTATTACTTATCTTCTTTTAATATTTGCAGATTATTAGATTTTAATATTTTTCTGGTGTTGTCATATATGTAACCCTCAAAATATTAAAATCTAACCCAAAATTTCTAACCGTGAAGTTATAACGATGTGCGCTATATTCACGGACTTCGAAGATCACATTTCTGTTCAACCAAAAAACTTTACAAATTACATTAACGCAAGAAATTATGTATATTTCGCCACAGTATTATAATGAAACAAGCTCCATCTTATTTTTTTTTTTTCAAAGATTCACATCGCACGATTGAATAGAACAATAAATGCAATCAATCCACGTTTCAAAACTTTTAATTCTTCCCGACTCTATTTTGTTAGCGCTATAAAGCTTTGGAATAGTTTTCCCGTATATATGTAAATTAAAAGAATAATAAACACTTCAAACTGTGTTTTTATATATATACAATAGCTGACCCGACGAACTTCGTCCCGTTAAATATTTAGAAACAATTTAATAAAATCAAGTATTTTTATTTAATTGAATTATATTTGTCTCATTAAAATCTAATCTAAAAAGTATGAAGCAATTATTGTATTCAATTTAAGGCTGCATGATACACAACTTTATTTGTTTTCTGCCCCGGAGTGCAAATAAAGAGTGAGGATGGTTTCCCAACTCAAGAACACTCCACATGTAGGTACATACATAGCTGACCATATAAAAAGCATGACATTTCGAAATTTATGCCGCACACGTCCAGCGACTGCCATTGTTTCTTGTTTATGGTCACCTCAAATGCAAGTCTCACTCTGAGCTGAATGAATTTGAATTGGAACGACAAATCGGTTAAAGTTAAAGGAATTCAGGTACTCTACTCCCTTAAACGGCCCTTTTAAAATCCTTGCCACTATCACATTATTCATTAGCTTCGTTAAAGTCAGTCGGGTTAGATTGCCAACTTTAAGACTCAAATGATGAGTCGACCGCGACATGCCAGCCAATTCCACAAAGTTTACGAATTTACCAATTCGTCTTCGTTTTCTTCGCGATCGATTGTTTTCCCGGACTTTGATTTTGAATATTCCACTTCAAGTCATTGACATCAATGTTTTTCGCTGCTAAAATAGAAACCAATCGTAGTTACGTTAATTTTGACCACTATACATTAGGGATAAAGTCATCTTTCTTTAAAGTGAATTGTTAAATGGCAGGTGAAATCGATATTAAAGCGTCTACCGAAATTTGTCCTTCTCCGATTCTTAACAGTTCCTTGGAGAAAACTTCAGCGGTTCTATCCTATAGGGGAAAATTCACATTTTCACACTCAATTGAATGGTTTTCACATAGGTATCTCCACATATATGATGACTTGTTGATTTCATGATCACAGGAAGTGTTTTGTCGGAAGTCACCCCTCAAACAGTATTATCACGCCACTATAGCGACGATTATTCCTAGGCAATATCGTGCACTCATCCCATTATAATCAATTTACAACTTTTCAACACTTTTGTAATTTTCATTACTTTGCTTCAGTGCTGAATGTGTCGTTCTTTTTTTTCAACAATGTTGCAAAAATTCCGGTATAGAAGCGAGATCTAACGCGATTCCACTTTAAGCAAGAATTGCTGCTAATACTGCTAATACCAATGATACCTGTAACATTTTCCCAGTTCCACCGCCACCGGGCACATCAAGGAAATATAGTTTACCGTTCCCATCTTCATTAGCCTTCATGGGTTGATCATACGCACTCTATTGCTGTTCATTCAATAGTGTACAACTACTCGTAACAGTTGTTGTTGCAAACTGTAATTGTAACCTGTAACCTAACCTAAAAAATGAAAAATTAGCTTCATTGCTAGACAAAATTTTTTGTAAAAATCGGTATCAGCCAGCAATCTCGTTTCAAGACTATTAATTTCAATTTACATGAGTTGTTCAGGCATCAGTCGATTCATTATGAAATGGCGAACCAAACTAAAGATAAATCACATTAAAGGTGACAAAATCGATGTTTTTGGAAACAGTGCTGCAAACTTAAGGTTCTGTACCTCTAAATACATCCTTTAATTTTAAAATCTATATACATGCCCGACAACCGACTAGCGCCCCCTATGCTTCTTGTTTTTGGAGCTTAATATCAGCTTATCTACTAAACCTTTTGAAACCAACTTCGAAAGATGCAATGCCTCCATTTCTCGACTTTACTAGCTTAGAGATGTGGATAGGTCCATTAGCTTGCTGGAACTTCCATTCCAACTTTGCTGAATATCATCCGATTTTCATGGTTTTTTTTTTTGGATTCGTATTAAAACAAAAAAATAAATACTTGTATGTATTACAGCTCCAAGCAGGAGGCCGGGGTTTGTGACTTACACTCTCAGCCATTCCTGTGTGTGATGATATTCTGCAGAAATGAAAGGGACCTATAATTTACCGCCGAATCCGAACGGCCAACAGAGGAGCGCTTTCGGTGACATTTGTCAGTGTGGATTTCTCACTTCCTCGCAAGAGAGAGTTCTCTGAAAAAAAACCGAGGTTTAGTCAGGGATCGAACCCCAGAACCTTCGGCGTAGCAGTCCGACACACTAACTTCACCGGTTCAGCTGGTTTAGAATTGTGCAATTATCGATAATACATGATTCTAAAATAACCATAGGCACCACCAAAAAACCATTCGGTGCTGTTTAATTTTAAATAATCAATATTGAAATGTTTGATATATTTGTTCTAGTTAATGTCTACGAGTATATAAGCCATTGTTCAAGCCATTAGACAATAATGTGAAACATCAATTCACTACATGTCGACACTGCATTCATTCAACATTTAGGTTCTAATGCGTAAATTTTGAAAAAGTATACTAGAAAAACTTTTATTTTAATGTATCAATAACATCGTTCCATCTATGATTTTCTTTTTTTAGACTAAGAATCTTTTGATTATTTTGGGTCAAAAAACATATCTAATATATATAAATCGAGTGTCACGTTGTTTGTCCGCAATGAACTCCTAAACTAATGAACAGATTTTAATCAAATTTTGAAAACTGTGTGCATTTTGATCCAACTTAAAAGATAGGATACTTTTTTTCTCAATTTATAAAGCGGTTTGACACAAATGCATTTTTAGCGCATTTGTTTTGCATTTTGTTAAATTAGTAATTAATCTTTTCGTAGGATATTCTAAGGATGACTACGAAGGTTTCCGTGAAGTTTGGTCAAAATTCTTTGAGGCTATTTGCATTAATAGTAACATGATCGCCCAGCCACAAACTTAGTTAACAGTGATTTATAATTAAAAAAACAATATCACCATAGTAATTTAGATACAAAATACAAAATTAAAAAAATTAGGTACTTAAAATTGGATTATGCTGCCTGTTGCTACTGAATAAGGCGGAACCAGTAAGCCATTTTTATTGAGGTATTCAAGCTGCCATGAGATATTAATAACAAACCAAACAGTTTACGTTATTATTTTCAGTAAAATGCCACCAAAAAAATCTAACCTTATTAATGAGCGGAGCAGAGAGGCAAAACGCAAAAGTGTTGAAGGAGCTCATCAGTCGGCAGAAAAAAAAAAATTCAAGAATTTTAGCTCAAAGATTAAGAACAGCAGACGTTCACAAGAATCTCAAGAACAGCGTGACAAACGTTTGCGACAGATTGTTGCGAGAACAAAAGCGGCGCGTGAACAACACATATAGCTACAGAAAGAGTACGAGAACGACAGAGACAGCAAACCAGCCGCTCATTATCACGTCCATCGTTTGTTCGTCTTGCATTCGAATATGCGTAATTTGAATACACCTCGATTATGCAACGGTACACGTTTGGTCACCAAAAATATCACCGGAAATCTTCTTGAAGCAACTATTTTGATTGGAAAGTTTAAAGGAGAAGTGGTCCTGTTGCCACGTATTCCAATGATACCATCAGAATCTACGATACCCCTAAGAAGGCTCCAGTTTCCCATTCGTTTAACTTTCGCCATGTCTATTAATAAGTCTCAAGGCCAAACAATGTCCATTTGCGGTTTAGATTTGGAAAATCAATGTTTTTCCCATGGACAACTTTATGTTGCATGCTCACGTGTTGGAAAACCATCGAATCTATTTGTTTTAGCTAGAAACAGATTAACAAAGAATATTGTGCACCGATTAGTGTTGAACTAATATTAAAGTAAAAATGTTTATAATTCAAAACAATAAATATTACTGTTAAGAATAAAGAATTATTTACCCTACCTACTTCATTTCTAAAATTAAATGTTACATGTTAAAGTATCAAATTTGTAATTTACTCATTTTTGTTACAAACTTGATAAGTAAGATTAATAATGTTGATTTTTGCTTTATCAACTTTACGAAAATTCAAATTTCAATTATTTTTATACCAACTATAACGATTTCATGATTATTCGAAAATAATAATTTACCATTTGACATATACTTACCTTAGCCACAGCAACGCGTGGCCGGGCCTGCTAGTTATCTATATATTTACTAGTTAACTTGATTTAAACAAATTCAAAGCTATAAAACAAATAATAATACAAACAAATAATTAAAAAATCTTTCATCATCGCGCAATTTTAAGTGTTCGACTGTTTTCTCAAAATTTATTATTTGTGAAATCATAGCCTGCCTTGAACTAAGATATGATGTATACAATCAACATACAGGGTGGCGCACCAATTGTGCTACAATAAGAAAAGCAAATAACTGTTTTTGTATTCGATGTATTTCATTTTTTTTTTATTATTGTAAGAAAATTAAATTTTATTTTAAAAAACTAATTATTTTTAAAGATAATTGACCGTAAATGCCCTCCACGCGCACCCACGCATATGCGGCACCTGATAAGAAAATTGTTCATTGTGGCTTGATGAGTTGAAGTTGGGATCGTCTCAATTATTGTGTTAAAAAACTGCTTTAATTCAATCAAATTTCTAGGCTTCGTTTTGTACACCTCCTGCTCGACATAATTCCATAAAAAAAAGTCTGGTGCAGTCAAGTCAGGTGACCTTTGGGGGCCAGCGAAAAGTGGAGTAATTTGTTTGGGAATTTTCGTTGGAGCTCCGCCGTAATTGGTCTGGCTATATGTGCAGTTGCTCCATCTTGCTGGAACCAAACGCTGTTGGATGGGATACGTCTTCGGCGCAGTTCTGTGGGTAAAAAAAAAACTCCTTCAGCATCTTTAAATAACGGTTCCCATCGACAGTTACTGTTACACCATTTTCTTCAAAGAAGTATGGCCCGACAATACACCTTGATGAAATTGCGCACCACACAGTGACTCGTTCTGGGTGCAGTTCCGTCACATGGAGCATTTCTGGATTAGATTCACTCTATATATGGCAATTTTGCTTGTTTACATTCCCCGTTTAGATCAAAATGGGCCTCATCAGACATGAACAAACAATTTATCAGTGAGTTGTCTTCTTCGGCCATTGCAATAATTTTTCGGCAAAATTCCAGGCGACCAGGTAAATCCTGAGGATTTAAGTTGCTTGTAATTTGGAATTTGTAACAAGTGTAAGTCATCATGAAGTACCCGTTGTAATGACCGTCTGCTAACACCAATTTGTCCCGATAAGTTTCGAGTCGAAATGCTTGGATTTGCCTGTATTGCCGAAGCTACAGCCCGCGATTGTATCCTGAACCCGAATATTGGAATCTCGATGGTACGGCCTTCGTGCCATGTTTCCAGATTCGGCAAACATGTTCACCAGCCTTATAATTGTCCATCTACTCGGGGGAGTACCGCCAAACTCCGTCCTAAATTCCCTTTGGACGGAAATGACGAACTGCAAAGCATGGTGCCGTTACACTATCCAAATTCTCTTTTCTGTATCCCAATCATTCATATTTAAAAATCTAAATAGTAACCTGCAAAATAAAAGAACAAATATGCCGATTACTCACACAGGAAAGAAGTTATAACGTATTATTTTTGTAGCATGATTCGTGCGCCACCCTGTACAAAAGCCTTATACAGGTAAAGCTCGGAAATTAGAACTCGCGGAAATTAGAATCGCTTGGAAATTAGAACAACATTTTATATAACGTTAACAGCTTGGAAATTAGAATATAATATTCTAATTTTCAAGCTTTAGAATAGTAGCTCAGAAAAACTTATATTTTGTTTCGAAAACATTATGTAGGCGTGTAAAAATAAAAAAGACTTTCCCTTTACAACTATCGCCGCCTACTATGTTGTGTGTTTCTGATTATGCAGTATTGCAAAAACATATTGCATATTGTGTGTTTCTGATTATGCAGTATTGCAAAAACATATTGCATATTGTGCTCATAAACAAAAAAATTAAAAGAAAACACCTTGTCGTTTGAAATTAAACTTCAAATAAAAGAACAAATTAAAAAAGGTGCCTCCAACAAAGCATTGGCTCTTAGGTATATATAATGTTGGGCTGTCTTTTATTTCTCATTTAAAGAAAAAATAACATTTAATAATGGCCAAGGTATTAAAGTCTTTCTTGCCATTAAAAACAAAAACCCTTCATATTGAATTCAACTGAATTCCCAACAATGGAATGTAAACTTTATGCATAGATCTTACGGCTATGTTATGCTTTTAATATAAAAATAACTCAGTATTGAATACTATTTTTAATTTTAACGATATATATATATTTAGCTTTAAGACTAATGTAACAGGTAAGTATTGATCTCTTCTGTACAAAAAAAACGCTTGGAAATTAGAAACATTTGAAAATTAGAATTCGCCAAAACTTTTTTATTCTAATTTTCGAGCTTTGCCTGTATTATACTATCGCAAGTTAAAAGTTTAATTAGCCGAAAAATATTTGAAGAAAATCTTTAGAAGAAAAATAAATTTTAACTGACATCGTGGAAATAGGTTGGGTCAAATGCTTTATAGCATAAACGTAAAAAACTTAAGAATGCAGTAGCCAGAGCCACACGTTCTCGTAGGCAATTCAAATGTCTTTGTATAATTTCATCAACCCCTGTCTAAATCGATTTTATAAATATGATGAGAAACAAGGGTGAATGTCTTTAACTCTTAATTGTCAAAGGGTCATCATCATTATTATAACTCGTCAATCTCCCACGTAAAGGTACCATTTTCACACACAAGTAATTGTATTTATATCTCTAATCTGACATGAATGAAATAAAAAAAGTCACACCAAACGTCCGCCACCAAGTAAGCGCATCCTTTTGTACCTTTGCCTACTCATGACCATAATTCATATTGTAATGTTGTAATGATTATTTACCTACGGGGGCGCTTGATAAAGACTGATGGTTGGTCGTGTGATCTGGACAAACGCAACGACTCACCTGCAATTAAAGTGTCACATTAAAATTATTTGAAGAATGAAAAAGTCACGTGCCAGTTTATAAGAACCCAGGTGATCTAAATGCATATACAATTATTATACTATACCTACCCCGTTTTACAAACTCCAGTTTATTGAGGAAAATCCGCACCAACAACTGTTCATCTCTTCCATACAAACTAATGAATGTATTACTTATTGCGTGCATTGAGGATTTAAGGAGGCTTTAAAGTGATTTCAGAACAAAAATCAAATAAATGAGGGTGATATTCATTGTAAATAATGCTTTCAAGAAATCTGCTGGGTTGGCCCTGGCACCCCATCATTTCATTAAAGCTGTATGTTTGGATAAGCCCTTTTTGGAAGAGGATTGCTGAACTGGGATTATCGGACTGAATTGCACCCGCACAAAGGAGGATTAATTCTTGGAAAATAAATACCTAATATTCAAATCAAGCAGACTGTCGATAGTATTCAGGTGGAAAATAGGGGAACATTTTATGAATCTTCTATATATATAAAAATGGATGTGTGTATGTTTGTATGTATGTATGTTGTCTATGAACTCCTAAACCGCCTAATGGATCCTTACGAAATTTTCAGGGTAAATATAGTTTAGTCCAGTGATGGTTTCTGTCAAGGTTTGGTTCCGAGCGGGTGGAAGACAAAAATAAAATGCAGGATTTAACCAAAAATATTGTTTATCCGCTAGCATTGATATGAAATAAATAAATATATTTAATTTCACATTAAATAAGTATTTTTTTTAGCGTAGCAACGCGCGCCGGGTAACGCTAGTTGTAAATAATAAAGAGCGTCGTCTATATCAAATTTTAAGACATCGTTTGAGGACAGGTTTAGATTGCATTATGTTGCGCTTAGTATGTTATATATTAAGCGAAGTAGGTGTAATGTAAGATTTGTTTATTGAACAGTCACTTAAAACTGTTAAACGGAACAAATATCAGCCTAACAGAGATAGACTCAACTTGTATCTTATATGTGACATGATGTCTTAAAAGCAAACAATGAACAAAAAATTAAATTGTCACATAAACCTACTAGAATCTACAGATACAGAAAATGACAAGTTGTAAATTTAATAAAAAGGAACTTAAATGATGTAAGCCATATGATTTTGTTTACTGTTAAAAATTGGGGTATTCTTTGAATTAAGTCGTGTTCTTTCTATTCCTTTCTTTTCTCCTTGATTCGCTCACATAAGTAACTTAAAAACTATTCTTATATTAGTTAAAGATCTTACAAGGATTTCATAGAAAACAAAACATTCGGATTGAGTGATGAAAAAAAAAATTCTTTAAAATAATTATAATGTTTTTAAGTGAAAACAATATCATATCAATAAAAGTGCTGATACATAAAAACTACATCGATACAAATATTTAAAATTTTCTAGTGCTGTACTGTAATAAAGCGTTAGTTCCTAACAGCCTTCTGATTCGAAGGATTCTATTTCTAATTTAATTAACATTATTCTAAAACATCAAAAACAAAGTGTTAAAAATGGGTCGATATTAATGTCTATTTCGTATTTAATGTGGCTTCAATCGACTCAGATATCATGAAAAGAAGAAACTCAAGCTATATATAAAGATTAGCGGCAAGTCCAAAAGTATTTTAAGTAGGTATTTTGTATTTATAAGGCTGAAATCTTGTATCAAAACACATCTATCTTATAAAATGCTTTTTATGACGTTTTTCGATAAGGTGCAAAAACACAAATAATCAAATTCGTAAAAAAGGTGGCAATAACGGCACACCCAGCAGATGTGGAATATTTAAGTTTATATTTGAGTTCATAATTAATAAAAACCATTAAAGAAAATATAGAGTAAAATAATAAAAAAAGAGAATTATTTTTTTTGTTATACATAATAACAATTAATATAAATAGAATATAAACATTTACAAAAAGCAACAATATTGAGTGTGCTTAATAGAGACGGTTTATCATTTTTTGACGTATTCTCTATAGTTTCTGTATAAAAGAAGCTGTTGAAGGTGTATTACCATTATTCGTGACGGCGCGGCGCGATGTTTCACATCAAACACTTTTTTTTTTAAAGTCGAATGACTTTCAGTATGAATGTTTCATACTGCATTCTAAATTTTCCCAAGAAAAATATATAACCAATAAAATAAACTTAACAATTTATCCAAATAATTTTGTAAATTTTTCCTTCGAAGCAATTATCCAACAAAAGACTAAGTTCTTTCGACCCAGTTATACACAATTTATTTATATTGAAAATGAAATAGGAACATACCGTATGCCAAATTCTATTCTTCGGCCATAAGGAATCACTCATAAACCGAACTACATCTCTGTAAGAGCTTTAAAATTCAAGCTCGAACAGTGCCACAATTTTTCTCATGGTTATAAAAAACACAACAATATCCTAAAAAAAACTTTTGAAATACATAATATATCTCATTAAGAAACTAAAACATTTGTGCATATCGATCTAAGTTTTTTTTTTTTTTTTTAGACTTAGAATCTTCGAACAACCTGAAACCACAAGATTTAAAAAATAAATTTGTCACGCACGCCAAAAAATGTCCATGTATCTGCATATGTGTATAGATATAACACCGAACCATCGCGTAATGTCCTAAGGCTAAAGCAGTGACCTATGCTTTTAAATTACAATTGCATTGCAAGGTATTAAATATTCAAACTCGTGCCGTTTTTGTCATGAAATTTTCAAATAAATGCGAGCTATTATTTCTTTTTCAAGTATGCACTTGTAGTGCCACAGCTTTGCTCCCCTATGCATGTCCCGTGACATTTTTTGATGCACGTGATTACGTAATGATGGGAAATTCGTGAAGAAGACAACATAACTATCATTATACAGTGTTTAGATTGATCATCATTGAGGAAGACCATGCGCGTGTCATATACCACTTAAATACAAGTTATGCATGCACAAAAAAATCAATAAATATAGCTACTTCAGAAGTCCTATTCCATAGTGAAAACCATAAAGAATATCTAGATACAAATAAAGACAGCCGTTCGTACAAGTATTTAAAATTTGGAACATGTTTACTTGATCATTATTCCCCACAAACACAATAGTGTATTAATCAACGAAACAGAACCAATTATTGTTAGTGCAGACTTCTCAAACACTAATATACATATGAAGCTAACCGGACGGTATAGCTATACAAACTATGTATGATACCGATATGTCGACCGACCACACGTCTTGCAGATGAAACACTTGCCGACATGATATATCCCACTTGAAGGTGTACACTATACCATCAAATAAACCATGCTAGAGCAAATGGAATGAACTATGGTACCATCCAATGTAGGTACCTGTCGATATTTGCCATCATAAAAACATTTCACGCAGACCTGACAATCGTTTTACAGGAAGCCACCACAATAAAACTACAAATGGATGGCAATTAATTTAAACTTCTGTTGGAGTTTGGAGAGCCAAGAAATCCACATCAATATACAGCTTCTGAAAATAAAAACGTTAAAATGTTCTTTCATTAAGATGCTGTCGCTGTGACGCTGCACTCGGAGCTGCTCCTTCGCCAGGACATATGTATAAGTAATCAAAATATGAATGCATTGGTAAGGCACGACTCGACGCGACGGGCTATGAGGCTGAGGCATTAATCTTGTCTTAACACTGCATGCAATAGCGGTATGATAAAGCCATCAAACATACTTCACTGCCACTTTATTAGCACCTTTTTGGGCACTTTATAGCTGTCATTCATTAAAAAAAAAAGAAAAACAATAAATAATAAAACGCTGTATAGTGGACTTCAAAACCTCCATGTCTGGTCCGAAGAGTTTACGGCTGATGTAAAACTGAAAGCAGTCCATTTGTACACATCACGTCACAACCAATGAAAGTTAATACAAATGACTCTTGTATCTGTCAACACTTGCGCTTCGTCATAGTCTGAGGCACCACGCGGCGGAGCGGTGCTGCGGCACATCTAATAAAAATCGGAAATAATGGATTCTTTAGTCACATCACAACTTCCAATACAATGAACCAGTAGCTAATAAGTTGTAAAATACAAGCATTCTGAAGTCAATGTTTATTTTAATGCCATATCATTGAAAAAATAAATTATTTTTGTCACACAATTTGTAACACAATAACAAAAAAGATACGTCGACCTATCTTAAATGTTAATGAGAAGCATCGAAAGATGATTTATGATATATCCATCGTCTTCTTAAGCAACCCTCTTACTTTAAATGGATTACATTGTTCAAAAATGTACAAAAAATGTTAAAGCTGTCACGATGATCATTTCTTAGTAAAAGGGACATTTGACTATACATTAATTCGTCTAGAAACCGCTGTATATTTATCTTCTCATATGGTTTACCATGTGGGAAGTGTTATTTTAATAGTATAGTAGTGTAGTTTTACTAAGTATAAAGCAGCAAAATGATTTGATAACATCCTAATACATTAAACCATCATAGTTGTGAGAGTGATGATTAAATTAATCATAATATGTATTAATTTTGTTCATTTGAACCTGCTTCAATTACTCATTGAGGGGTGGTAAGATTTGTATGTTTAAATAATATACGCGCAACTAAGGGGTTAATTATAAAACCTTAAAAAGTTATTTCAATTTGTTACAATGATAAATTTAATAATGCTGAGATTTAAGAGTGCGTAAGGTACATTTCAAAACACTCGAGCAAATATTTATTAGAATGCAAATCAAAACGTTCTTATCAAATTATTTCTTTTATTCGTTACATCGTTGGTTTTCCCCGTTTCAGAAATTTGTTCGTTTCACTTTCCTATACAGGATGTTTATTTATTCGAAGGAAATAATTTCTGAAATGATATGTGAACATGTTTTAAGAACCAAAATCAAATGTGTTATCTCAAATTTTGACATCACTTCCTCAGAAAGGATTGAAGGAATCACTGACCTACTTTTGGCTTACCTTGTACAACTGTAAACGAGAGAAGCTCTTGTACTATAATTATTGATAGAGTCTTTGTCTTGGGCTTCGTTTTTAGAAAAAAAAATTAAAAAAAATTTCATGCATTTTAATAAATTTGACGCCTTGTTTCAGGTTTTTAGTTTATAAGCCTTTTCCGTTTCTATTGTCCATGCAAAATTTTTACTTTCCGGGAACTTTTCTCTTCTGAATCTGAATCTGAATCCAAAACATATCAATTCAATTTAAATGTAAAGTAGGCAAGTGTTTGTTCAATCCCGTTGGGTTTTTTTCATTCACAATTTGCATTACACTCTGTTCATCTGCCTTATCCAGCGTATTATCGGTTCTCTAAAATTAACTTAGCGTCAATCAGTATTACAGTAAGTAGGTACCTAATCTGAAATCAACCAGTGACAATCACAATACAAAGTAAGTTTTAATTGCAATCAAAATTATTAATTCAAATAAATCAGAAACATACTTATCTTAATAATTTCATTGGATTTTCTTGAGATAAATATCATCTTATTATCAATCCATTGTACTTACAAAAATTCTTTCCTAATCTTTCTATTCCTTCTAACTAATGCCGTGTAGTTTGCATTCAAAAGACCTTGGGTCTTACAGGCATATAGTTAAAATTATCATTAATATAAATGTAGAAGATGTTTATTAGAATAAATTGCATTGCAATTTTTAAGTTGTATTGTTTCCTATTGTAGTTTGTTTCAATTTATAATCAACAAATTCAATTGATCAGTGCATTTTTTATTTTGTTTCGGAATTTCGGCTTTTCTATATTTTGGAATTTCGAAATTTTTAGTTTTCGGGATTATGGCTTTCCGGGATTAAAAGTTTTCGGGACTGTGTTCGTCTCCCGTCTAGTCATTGCTTTCCGATGACAATAACTTGGGAATCCATTCATGTAGATATTAGGACAAAAATAAGTTCTCCGAAAAAGTTTTACCTTAATTTTTTTTTTTAAGTGAACTTATGGTCAAATATTTGTATTTTCAATCAAGCCCCAACAAGCTTAAAAATTGAATGTCTGAAGATTTCACCAAAATATCAAATTTAGTTGGTATTTTTTTTTCGAGTTTTTTGGTTCAGTGTGAAAATCCCATTACTATTTGAAGTTGTCAAAAATGCCACAAAATGCCCAGGTATATTTAATCGATGTAAGAAATACTTGTTCCATTCTGATCTTAATAGAATTTTTCAAGAAATAAATTTTGCACGAAGCCTGAGTATAATTCTTATATTCTGATGGGCAAGTCAAGTGCTCTTCTTTCAAAGTCGCGTCTATAATAGAAAGGATTCAAAAAAAGTCTTAGAGGTATGGAAAAAGCATTTGTTCAACACCGCCGTAATGCTTCCTGTTGCACCTTGTATTATTGCTACCTTCGAGCTTAACATCGGACTGTTAAGTACGGAAACTCATTCTTAGCTGCACTACAAGAATGTGAATGTTTTAACAGGCTCGATTTGGAATCTGCAATCATTAAAAACCAATTTGCACGTGCATGTGCATCGGTATCTCCTTTTATCTCCTTTCCAACTTTCCTAAACGCTTCGCACTGTGTGAATGCATCTTTAGTGGGCGTAAGTTATAAAAAAAAAATTGGGCGATGTTCGGTACAGTTCGAATCAATAAAGTATTCCTGGTCAAAGAGCTAAGGCGTATATTGGAGGTGCTTATGGACTAAAACGAATCAGCCTGTTGAGACTTCGTTTCCACCCCTGATGCAGAATGCAGAAGAAATGATGCCTATGCACTGGATGGAACAGCAAGCAGTGGCGGTACGCTTCGACTATTACTACACCTAACTCACATGAACATTGTCACATTTCACTTACAATGTTAGCACTCACCGAAGAACGTAATCAACAATTACATCCTTTTTTAAAAACACATTTTTTTTATCCGAATGGTTATTCACCCGTTTTCAGAAATTACACCACCTTTTTATTATTTCGTCAAGTCATCAACTTTATTAAAAAATGCCCTTCACGTCCTTGAAGTACAAACCGAACGTCATATCCTACATCCTTCACCAAAAACAAATGCATGTCCACTGACGGACGTGTTCAGTTTTCATATCTCATAGTACAATATTGGAAAATTATTTCACTTAAAGTCAAAACTCAAGTGGTTACAGATCGCTAAGTAGGTAACCAAATTATAGTAACCCAGTGCTCAAATTGGTTTTCGTGACAGCTGAAGAACCAACCACGAGTCAAAATTAACATTTCGATGAAGCCGGTCCACCCTTGTTTTATACGAGCATATACGCATTCATATTGCAAGTTGACATGTGGAATGACACTTATAACAGCTATAGCCGATACGTTCCGTTATCTGTCAGAGAAAAAAAGCTATCAATATTTGTTGAGTGGTAATATGTTAGTATCAGAACAACAGTAGCGACCTACCTTAAATAATAATTTGAGAACCGTACCGTAGCGGAACCAGATCTGTTTGTGTTTGGTTGTCGGTGTTCGGTGTTCGCCCACCTTGAGTTTTATGCCGGCAACATTATCAGCTAACAAATTGTCTAGGGTTGTTAATGCTGCCAAAAACAAATGAAATC
The DNA here is from genome assembly GCA_916050605.2 of Platycheirus albimanus. Classification (NCBI taxonomy): domain Eukaryota; kingdom Metazoa; phylum Arthropoda; class Insecta; order Diptera; family Syrphidae; genus Platycheirus; species Platycheirus albimanus. Next base: position 279,938 of record OU696696.1, on the reverse strand, counting down.
AATGTCAAACAAGTTAAAACAATTTGGATCTCCTGATAAGAACTTAATTTAATTACCTTATCGATCATGATATGGGGCTTGTAGACGGACGGCTCACTTTGGTTGATTTACAATTATTAATCATCTTATCTGTTAATATTATAAGTGGGCTTACTTTTGGCGTAAGTCTTTTTTCCAGATTTTTGATTTGGATCTGTGAATCATATAAATAATATTTATTAATGATTAAAAAGGAACTGGAAGTAATGACCAGGTTAAAACTAACTTAAGGTATTAGATATAAACAACAAAATTAGTAATTTTTTGGTTGAATATTGTTAGGCTCCATATTAAGAAGTTAAATAATTTTTCAATATTTTTGGCATGGGCTTAAATTTTGTGCAAAGTTCCACACATAGACGTGTACCTATTAAAAGTAGAGAAATTGCAATATGGGGGCTTAGTATACGTATAAAATAATCCTCCCTCATTACTGCCAAAATGTCTCTCTTTTTGTCGTCACTATGATAGTTTTGGCTGAATTGTTATAAATCAACTGAACACCTGTTTTTTTATCATTATGTTTTTAAACGATGTCATTTTTTCATCCGTATGGCGTCACTGGTAGGTTTGTGAAGTCAAATTGGAATTTTATAGACTAAATTTGAGTCCAATATGTGAATAGTTTTAGATTAAAACTTATGAAATTTCAGTACCTTAAGCAATCCTTATTTCGTGCAATGATCAAATCTTGCAGAACCACTGTTTGTGAGAGAACGATAAAATTTCATGGACTCTGGTCCCTGTCTGGTTTGCCAGCTGAACAACCCATCTCTTAACAAATTAAGTCTCTGAGCGGACTTTACTGATGGTCTCATCGAATACTCAACATTGTCTATAGGTATTTAAACCTGAGATTGTCAAGAATTCGGACTTTTGCTTATATACATACGAATACAAACACTTATCGAAAATTTGTTTATTCAACATTTTTCGTAATGCTTTTCATTCATTTGTCCATGTAAAAGTGGAAGAAAAGAACTTTAAGGAAAGATTAATAGTTTAATTTACAGTGCTTGTTTCATCTTCAATTTTCATGTACCTATAGTACCCAAAAGGTATTTCCTAATTATTGTGAAGAACACATTTTCTTAGATCTTCGGTAATAAATATCTAAACTAGAGTATGACCCTTGATTTAAAACTTTTTCTTTTTACAAAAAACATGGGGTGGAATAAATTCTTTCGTCGGGCGTCAAAATTTCTTTCAGCCATCTCGAAAGCAATGCAAACTATTTTTTAAAGAAAACTTACTGTCGATGCTCTAAATAACACCGCGACTTATTCGAAAATCCATAGCTTTCCACAAATTAGCAGGAATATTATCTCTTTCAATATTTTCTTTTTCACACATCCAGCGACTGCCCGTGTGACTTGTTTATAGTCACCGCAAATTCAAGTTTCACTGGAAGCTGAATGAATTTGAACTGGAACTGCAAATCGAGAAACCATCCAAATCCTTGGCGTAAGTTCCGATAATTTTGAACAATGTTCGTTGATACATTAGGGATGAATTCATCTTTCGTTGAAATATTTCGTAAATGTAAACTACTCGTAACTATTTCACTCGCAAAATCAATGAATATGAAGTGAAAAACAAAATTTGCGTTAAATCTTTTCAGACTTTCTTTTTTCTAAACCTTCACGTAGCAATTACTAACAAACCCACAGAAGGAAGTATCCAGTTCGGTCTAGTCATTTTCAAGTTTTAAATGGTCGAACAAATTTAATAATCCATTTGTTTGTTTATAATAACTAGCTGCCTCAACGGACTTCGTCCCGTTAATTATTTGGCGAAATTAGAATAAAATCAAGTTTTAATTTAATTTAATTATACCTACATTATTTTTTTATATTAAAATCTAAAAATAGGATGAAACAATGATATTATTCAAACACGACATTTTTTGTTTTCTTCTCCGGAGCGTAAATGAAGAGTATGAGGATGGTTTCCCAACTCGTGAACACGCCGCCCCGCGCCGTATATAACTGACCATGTGAGAAGCATGTCATTTCTAGATTTATTCCGTACACTTCCAACTTCCAACAACTGCCTTGTGATTTGTTAATGGTCATCGCAAAAGCAAGTTTCACTGGGAATTGAATGCGTTTAAACTGGAACGGCAAATTGGTTGAAGTCAAAGGAAATAGCGGAATCACATTGTTTATAAGCTTCTTCACAATAAGTCGCGTTCCATTAAATAGTTGCGGGGCATGAAGATTTCTTAGCATAATAATGACACATCCAACTTTAAGACGCAATCTGCCGGAATCTGCCCATTTCCGATTCTTAACAGTTATTAGGAGAAAACTACGGTTATACCCTGTTCTATCCGGACGATTATTGCAGCGCAAATCTTTTAATGAACGATCGAGTATCAATTACTTTACCCGAAAAATAAATAAAAATGAACTGAAAAATGAAAAGTGCACCTGCAGCGCCACCTGTTCAAAACTGTTTAACTTTCTCTTTTTCTAATCCTTAACTTAGCAATTACGGGCACTGATGTAAGTGCCTAATTCGATCCAGTAGTTTTCAATTTCAAACCCACAGAAGGAAGTATCCAATTCGGTCTAGTCGTTTTCTTGTTTTAAGTAGTCGAACTAGTTTTATAATCAATTTTTATATATATATAGATATAGATTTAGCGCGAGCTCAACTTTTTGTGATTGTTTGTAAGTATGTATAATTGTATATCTTTGAGTTATAGAAGGCATCTAACTAATAAGCCCATCGTACCTACTTCGACGAAAATCGTCATAAGCGAATAAATATTATATACATATGTACTGTGTACATACACAAAACGATTTCTCACGAAAAAAAAATCTGCTTCAATCGCAACAGTGTTATTGTTTTTTGTCAGTTTTCATCTTTTACTTAAAACCTGGTTAACATTTACGTCTTTCAAAGTCTGGTTAAGTGTACCTATCTATATGTTATTTCACCGTTTTTTTTTTTTTTTATATATTCTCATATTGCCACTATTACTAGCTACTTCTTACTATTAAAGAAAAAAAGAAAATATATGTGGCTGAAAAATTTTGAGAATACCTAAGTAAAAAAAAAGAGTTAAAAAAAAAGAAGGAAAATGTTTGTTTAAAATACCTTTCCCTCTGGGACTGAGGCAACAAAATACAAATTTCAATCAAACTCAAGTTGAAATGAAAAATTAACTGGAAATGATGATTCTTAAGTTTACAGTTACTCATGAGAGGTTCAAGTTGTTAATTTGATAAAACGAACCAGCAATTAGCACTCTCCTGTCACATTTTGTAGCAAAAATGTGAAAACCGAACATAATAGGTATTGGTGCTCAACCGGCCGCAAAGAGACAACATGACAATTTTTTTTCCCATTGCAGGGAATGACTCGTATCTGGCTCCTTTGGCACTTATCATAATATCAATCCGTTGAATTAGTATTAATAGCGTTTATTGAATTGGCACGACCAATGTCTTGTCACGAATTCCACAATAAGTTATTGTGAATTTTGGAAATGCCCACACACACTTATGTGTACTTATAGGACCCATACAATATATATTCTTTCAATGTATAAGGCATGTTACATGATAATGTAAACTCGTTGATATTTATTTTTAGATAACAACCAAGAAAAATAATATCTTTCATTCTTAACATTCATGAGATATACCTAAGTAGAGGTAGAGTTTCAATTACATTATAAAAGTTTTTATCTATAACAAATAAGAACGAATATTTACCGACTCTGCAAAGATAACACATCTTGAAGTTTTGAAACGAAGCCCCTATTCATAAGATATCTGTGCCTCTGATGATTCATAAATCATAACCATACTTAAGGTTATTTATATCACTTTGACGATTCCGGGAAAACGGGCTAGGTCTTAGACACCAATTCTTAATGAAGAATAAAAAATACATTTAAAATTATTTTTTTAAAAGATAAGCGTTCTTGTTCAACGTTGTGTTTAAAAATGAGAATCAAGTTGTTTTCGCCATTACTAACGTTGTTGAAAATGGTTTATCATGCTTTCCTAAAATTTCAACTCAAAAACCAAAACTGAAGAATACTAAAACATCATTGAACAAAAATTATGCACGTGGCATATTTGTGGTACATTCAACATACAATCGAGAATTGCAAATATCTTAGGTCCTTTTTAATTATTTCCATTTGCAAGCAATGAATTTCTGAATTTATTTTTGTTACAGAAAAATGCTGAATTGAATTATGTCATTACCAAACTTAGTGGCCATCATACTTGGCTCCTCTTATTAATGACGCTAGGGATTTATTTTTCTGTCAAGGTTAAATCTTCAATTCATACAAATTATTGAAATGTGACATATTCGTATACATAATACGAACGATATATTTGAAAATTTTCAATGTTAACTAACTATCACACCTATTGTAATAGTGGCTCAAACCGTAAAAATAAGTGTGGGAGTCCCGAATTCCCTGACATATCAAACAGTTGTATAGTTGTGAAGGGGTTGTGTTTAAGGGCAGCAAGTCGTTTTTTCTTTCGAAAAAAGCATAGTGACAAGAGACAATGCTGCCATTGGTTTGTGTTTCAACGATGCATTGTTGGCAGGGAGCATTTTCACGTTTTACAGGAACTTATATCTGGGCTATAGCACAGATTTCTCGTAGATTTAGAGTTTCAACACGGTACAATGTTAAATGTTTTTAGATTTTCATATAACATCATTAACTGCAAGTACATCACCTGGAAAGGTCTCGACTAGATAGATAGATTAGATAGATGGATTCTTTATTATTATTTTTATTTTTTTTTTTTCATCATAAAGTTTAACAATTTGTACCTTTATTAAGAATAAGAACATGGCAATAATGTCATCTGGCTGAGATAGCATTTCAAAATATGATTTAAAAATAAAGGAAAAAATAAAATGCAAAAATCTAAGAATATAAGAAAGTCTCGACTATTTAAGAAATAGTTCATTATCTGAAAGAACGTTTAGAAAATTTGTTATTTGGATAAATTTTTTGATTGTTAACCAGTAATTATGGTAAATTCGGGTGATATGGCACCCTTTCAATTACTCCCACTTAATGACTTCTTTTCAAAACAAACAGAACAACATATCAATCAGTATAACGTAAGCTATCAGACTGTCCAGTTCAAATCTCAGCAGCCCGGTGCCATTTCTCCCGCTCTTACTTTACTTTCATTTTGAAATAGGTATTTACTAAAATCAAAAAAAAAAAACATTTCAAACAGAAAATCAACGCCGAGGACAGTACGTCAGAGGACGATGAGCAAATATCGTTGCAAGATGACTCAGATGATACCGAAGATTTCAAGGAAGATATTTGTGTGAAGATAATGCCCTTAGAACAAAACCGCACGAGTGGCTAAACTGCATAATATGTCACTTTTAGTCACATAACTCCTGTACATCGTATATAAGAACACCTTCAACATATGTGGAAAAAAAAAACAGCAAGAAAAAGAGTGATGTGCCCTCCATTTTTAAAGTCGTCTTTTTTTAGATTTTTTATTTTTGAAAAAAAAAATTATTCAACTGATTGTGAATTTCGAAGAAGTTTCTATTTTGCGCTTATAAACTATTTTTATAATAAAGTTATTTTGGTATGAAATACAAATCTTTTTTTATTTGGAAATATATGGAAAAAGAAAAATGGGTGCCACATCCCCCGACTTTAACCTTATGTAAAAACGTATTACGTATTACCTACACTGAGGGAAAAAAACGCAACGTAAAATTTAATAAATCGTATTCGATTTAACGTTGTGTACACAAACGTCTTTAATTTTACATTTATCATCTTTAATTTTACGTTGAAAATGCTTTGAATTAACAACGCAACGTTAATATTAGGAGGTTAATTCTTGTTTTGAAGTGAACCGTAGTCGATTTAACATTGAATTATAAAGGGACAAATGTTGAATTAAGGATGTTTCTCTTTGGTTTTAAAATTATCATCTTCAACCTCGAATCATTAACAAATCTGCTTATATCAAAGTGGTTTTCTTTGATTTTATGTTGGTTTTTCTCTGGGTGTACCTATGTATAATAAAACATTATTTTATAAAATTTTGAGAAAAAAAATGCTGAAAATACCTAAATATATATAAATATAATTATGAGGAAATGAAAAAAGTAATCAATATGACGGAATTAAAATAAATATTTTTGTTTTCTAAGGATAAAAGGGATGATGGATTTAATATTAAAAGATCCAAAAATAAAAGCATTCATTATATAAAAATTAAGTAAGGAAATAGTCCTTAATTGAGACATAACATTCTCGGAGCAATCCGAATAAAACTTAAATACAAAAACATTTTGTTCGTATCTATACAATTTGGTCGATGTTTATTTTAACACTAAATATAAAGAATTGAGTATTGTTCATAATTTCTTAATTGCTTATGCTTAATTCAATGGATTCAAATTAAGATCTTGTTTTCCATAAATTGGTCGATTTCGGACTTGACTTAAGATCACTTAATCCCTAAACACTGACATATCAAAAACATTCTCAGTACAAGAATCACGTTTATACCCTCTTGAATCTCGAATTTAATAAACTGTTGTCAACAAATTGACCGGAAATGTCACTGATTTTCTTCATTTTATCTGAACGTATTCCTACCTCCACAATATAGTATGTATAGGTAGTGTATTCGTACTAATAGGGACGAAGTTATCCCAGTTTGTTTTCATGGGATGACCGTTGGCTGACGGAATCATGTTTTGATATTATGAACCTATATAGAATTTAATTTGGTTTAACATCTAGCTTTTCCTTCCCTTATCAAATCTTAAGATTCAACTCCTACCTCTGAGACGTGTTGTAGGTTATGTAGGTACTCACTCCAGTTAAGTATGAGAACATACTTATTATGGAGAGAAAAATAACTTGTATTACAAAAGTTTAGATAAGTTAAGTTATAAAAGATTTATATACCACCTCTACTCAACCCAACCCGTTTAATTCATTGAGATAAATTTGTGCTGCTCTTTCTGGACTAATTGTTATTTAAAAGTTTAAATTCGAGTAAGACAAAACACATATCTACACACATTAGTAGCTATAGCTATAGGTAGGTAATATGTACATATAGTTCTAAAAACTTCTAGCAAAAAGTTGCCAGAAAATAGAAAAGTCTGCAAATACAAACCGTACAATAAAAGATTCACACCCCAGATACCTAAACGTTTCTCCGAAAGTGGCGAGACAAAACCATAAACACTTTTATCTAGTCTAGAAAAAACAGTACCTAATTAATGATTACAGAACCCAATGAAAAAGCAACAATATTAATTTTACCACACAACTTAAAAACAGTCCGATCCGGATTCAAAACATTTTAGTGGAACACCGCATAAGACAAAGAGAGCCATAAAGGAAGTTTGCCTAAACAAATGCTATCCCATCATCCTGTGAACAACGTAAAAGCATGTTAAGTAAATAGAGACTGTGTGCCTGTGCTTGCTTACGTCCTTATGTCTGCACTGTGCAATAAACAGCCGCCGCCGCCGACAACGGACGTGGTTCTGGTCCTGGTCCTGGCCATCCCCCATTTCAATTTTATATGCCTAATGTATTTGTATGTGTGTATATTTGTGTATATAGGATGTAATGCATTGAGTATTTCGTTTATTTTCAACTTCTTTGTTGGAATTGGAAACGTAACCACGTTTTATTTTCTTTTTGTTTTGTGAATACCGGAAAAAAATTCATTGAAGTTATAAAAACAGATATTAATGCCGCTGTACGCCGCGCCGCCGGCCGCTTGGCTGTTTTCTTACACTGCAATTACTCATGTATCGGCAAACTTGTAAAAATAATATTTTTTCGTATCGTTAATGAAATAAATATTTTGGCAAATTTCTTAGTGGATATACAAAACAACTTTACATTCGAGCTAACGCGTAATATCTTGAAGACGGTTATTTATAAACTTATATATGTACTTATGTACAAGAAAGGTAGATTCATATGCCACTCGAATATGAAGAGAGGTCGACGACACAGGTATTCTGCGTCACGGCTTTGGACGACCGGCCGTGCCGTGCACCTGCGTTCGCTTACTAACAACATCAACCGGACATTATGACCATGACCACTTGCCCACCCAGGGCGTTTATATTGGGCGAGCTAGAGAGAGATTCCCTCAGCGTATTTTTTTAATCCATTGAGTGTCATCGAACGTCATGGAAGCACCTCCATTATTGCCATGGCTCCGAAATGGTTAACTGAGCACACCTTCTTGCTGTATCACTTATCCGAATATTAGTAAAAATAACACCGCTGTTAACATCAGCGTTATTGAAATATACCTATACCTTGCCTACCTTTCCTGTAAAGTTATATCTTTTCTCAAGCGCCACATCTTTCAGAAGCATTTCAAGACAGGGATACATACATCAATGTTCAGAAGCAACTCTGTTTTTTTTTTTTTTTTTTTTTAAATTTTAGTTTACAACTTATCAACGCATTCTTGATCTTGGATTGGAATCTTTAAAAGGTCGATGGTGACGCGACATCATTATGACGGCGATGCCGAATCTGGTCTTGCATCCTCTTAAGACCTCAAAGACCACATCCATATCATCTCTTGTTGAATTAGACATGAAGAGCTTTTGTGGCTTTTCGTTGTTCATCTTCATCGGGCATTGTTGTAAAACTGAAGACAACGAAAACGAACGTCTGTTGTTTCCACTAGTTTTTAAAAAATGTTTATTTTTGAAGAGGCAAGAGTACACAGAGACATTTCGATCATTATTTGATTCTCCCACTTCAATAGGTTGAAAGTGCCAATTAGACTTTGAAAATGTCTAGGTCTCAACATCATATTTGAAAACCAGTTTAAAAAGAACAGGTTCTTATTACGTTATATTTCTATAATTATTGTAAAGCTGAGAAACTGCGGATGGATTCCATTGAAAATTTTTTAATTGAACAGTGCAGAGTGAGGTATTAGCTCACCTTAACAAATGAGTTACCATAAAAGCTATGAATTATGTGAAATGTATTTTGTGTATATTTTTTTTTTATTAAAAATATCTCTAAAGCAACGCAATTATTTTCAAGACTATTTTATTTTGTATGATGAAATTTTTGTTTCTAGCATATTTATGATTTTGAAATTAGTAAAAAATTATAAAGTAACTTGATAAAGCCAAGGGATTAGCAAGTGGTATATATATGATATTGCAAATAAGTGCTCACCAAGGTATTCATAGTCCTGTGAAGTTAGCAAAACAATTGTTTAAAATTTAATACAAAATTGTAGTTCCCGGTAGCAAACAAAGAGTTCTAGAGTTCCTCATACTTTTTTTCAATAGTTCTGGCGAATAAAGTGTTGAAATTCGAAAAAATAGTTTTTGTTGCTAACTTCACGCAGCAAGGACTTTTTTAAGAAAAAGAGTTCTGAGCATGTTTTTCAACATAAAACCAATAGTTCTAGAGTTCCTGATGGGTTTTAGAAAGAGTTCTGCAAAATTGGAAAAGTAAGGGCACATTAAGGTGCCCGTTGATTTAGTACCAAAAATTTTCAAAATCCAAAAAAAAAAAACAAAAAAAGGAGTTCTGATTAGAGTTCCCTATAGCAAACAAAGAGTTCTAAACATTTCCATAATAACTTTTTTTTCTAAAACTAATATTTCAAAAGTTATTTTAAAATTTAAATTCCCATTGACTTTGAACAAAAAAATTTCAAAATCCAAAAAAATCAAGAAAAAAGAGTTCTGATAAGAGTTCGCTATAGCAAACAAAGAGTTCTAAAGGTGCCGTGAAATAAGGCCGTACGAAATAAGGCCATATTTCAAAATTTGGCCTTATTTCACTTTGTAATTGTGAAAGAGGGCCATATTTCAACATAATATGGCCTCATTTCACTTTGACGAAGTGAAATAAAGCCAAACTTATTTGTGAAACAAGGCCAAATATGGCCTTATTTCGCTTTTCGAAAGTGTAGCAAGGCCATATGGAGCGTTTTTTCATTACACAAACTTTCAGTATATTTGCGCATATATTTTAATGTAATATTGAAAAAACTTTAAAAGCTGTACATCAATAAATGAAATATTTTAAAAGCTGCAGTTTTTTTTTTAAGAAAATTTGGGCGATGTGCGACTATCTATTATTTTTTACAAAATCTCCAAAATTAACACTACCAGCTTAGGCTATCCAAAATTAAAACCGAAGCTTTTAAAATGTTTCAGTTCTAATTTTGGAGAGTTGTTGAAGTGATTTTTTTGGATTTTGAAATTTTGTTGTTCAAAGTCAATGGGAACTTAAATTTTGGAATAACTTTTGAAATATTAGTTTTAGAAAAAAAAGTTATTAGGGAAATGTTTAGAACTCTTTGTTTGCTATAGGGAACTCTAATCAGAACTCCTTTTTTTGTTTTTTTTTTTTGGATTTTGAAAATTTTTGGTACTAAATCAACGGGCACCTTAATGTGCCCTCTAACTTTTCCAATTTTGCAGAACTCTTTCTAAAACCCATCAGGAACTCTAGAACTCTTGGTTTTATGTTGAAAAACATGTGCTCAGAACTCTTTTTCTCAAAAAAGTCCTTGCAGCGTGAAGTTAGCAACAAAAATTATTTTTTCGAATTTCAACACTTTATTCGCCAGAACTATTGAAAAAAAATATGAGGAACTCTAGAACTCTTTGTTTGCTACCGGGAACTCCAATTTTTTATTAAATTTTAAACAATTGTTTTGCTAACTTCACAGGACTGGCATATAGGATTTAAAGCTTAAAAACCGCATTGGCACCAAGTTAAAACCAGTAAAGCATGTATACCTTAAGTTACCACGAAATATCGGGTATGAAAAATTTACCGTCTACTTAAAAGACTTATAATTTAAACACGAAAAGGGAAAAAAAGGGACACGTTTCAAAAAGGGATTTTATTTTTAAATATTATAAAAACAATCTGCGAGAAAAGCTTAAAAAACTTTTTAGGTCCAAATATCCATTCCAAATAGTAGCTTCAGACCTGTTCCAAGTATTTGGAAAAGATCATTTACTGATAACTGATCATTATTCGGGATTCTCTGATTTTCTAAAGTTTAAAACATCGACATCAGTTGAGGTTATAGCCGGTTTGAAAAAATGGTTTTCAGTACATGGCATACTAGAAATTTTTGAATCAGATGGTGGTCCACAATTTAGCTCGAAAATGTTCAAGGATTTCACCAGAGAGTGGAAATTTAAACATGTGTTTTGCCACATTTTCCCAGATCCAATGGCTTTGCTGAAATGTTCAAACCATTAAGAATGTCAATGTCAATGTCAATTTGACAACAGTGATATATATTTAGCAATGTTAATGCTTTGTAACATACCGCGAAATGACTCACTTAAATCACCATGCCAGCGTTTATTTAGCCGTTCAACTCGTACTGCAATCCCAACAGAAATTGAAACTCTAAAACCAAAAGTCGTTCCAAATGTTTCTTTTGAGTTGGAAAAAATAAGATTGAAACAAGACATACACACAAAACAACGTTTACCTTTCAAAATAGGTACCTAATTTAGTGAATATGCAAACAGGACATCGTCAATGGAAACCAGCTAAGGTCGTTGAAAATACGGAATATCCTAGATCAGTTATTGTGCAAACCTTTAACGGCACCAAACTAAGAAGAAATAACCATCATTTAAGAAAAGCAAAATCAAATGCTTTAAAAGTCCATTCCTAAGAAGAAAACGAAATAATTCAAAAAGAAAGTGCTGTAGTTAAACCATTACATGAAATTAACAGTCACCAAACGACAAGAAGTGGCAGAATATCTAAACCACCACAAAAGTTTAATTGTTATATTTTTCTTTATTTCGTCAACGTCATTAATTACCTACTTTCAAAATTTAACTTCATAATTCTTACACGGAAAGAATTGAAAAATCACCAATTGCGAAATATTCAGTTGCAATTTACAAAGCATGTTTTTTTTGTAAATCACGGCGCTTTGATTCGAAACTGATAGAAAAATATGGCAATTAAACTTTCAATTCAATTCCTAAGTTGAGACTTACAATTAAAAGTTATAATTCAAGCTTGTGCCCTTCAAAGTAAATTACAACCTTTTTGTCGCAATTTACTACTTCAAGGGAATAATTCCATTTATACTTTTTACCAATCTGGATTTGCAAAAATTTTTTCGTGATTTACATTCACTGAGTGTTAAAATCAACTCAAGTGTGTCTGACGGCTACGTCGAAGGTCCGGAGTTCGATCCCTGTCTCCAACTAATAATTATCTTTTATTTTTTTGGTACTGTCTCTTTTGAGGAAATGAAAAATCCTCGAGAAATAAATCTGGTCAATATTAAAAGTGGATCTTTGTAAGCCATTCGGATTCAGCGGGAAATGATATTCCACCAGAATATCAACGCACATACAGGAATCGTTCAGAATATAAGTCATTAGGCCCTGGCTCCGCTTGTGTCTCCAATAATGCCTGTTTTGTAGTTCTATTTCTATATAATATAGGGAGTACATAGTTGAATTTCAACTACTCATTATATACAATTTCTTATCTTTATTTAAATGATCAGACGTCCAAAATAAGACGACTATATTTTTCTCGCCAATAAAACATAATCTTAATTCAAAACACCCCTAAAATGTAACTCATATTCAGGTTGCTTCTTATTATTAATTTTGATATCCGAATTGGATACATCACCATGGCCTAGTAGATGTGTGCTAGATTGGTATGCAAAGGGTCTCGAGTTCGAAAAATGTAACTGTTCATGTTTTAGAACCGTTCATGTTTTCGAGACTCTACTGTACATAACGAATATCTTGCATAAGAGCAAGTTCGTACGACCCAGTCGTGCATTTTATTTGTATTTACATTCGTACCTACATTTAATTTAATTTAAAATGTTTGTGCCTTTTATCTATTTTTATTTCTCCTACATATTTGTTAAAAAATAAAACATCAAGATATGTTTAAGAAACCTGAAATAATCTAATTTTGTTTGAAATTAAAAAATAAAAAGTAGTTCCTTTGGCCTTGTGTGCGTTTCGCCCAAGCATGAACGGTGGGCTCATCAGTTAGATGCCGTTCATACGGGAGCGTATCGGAATCCCGCTTTTTAAAATCCCGCTTTTAAAAAATCCCGAAAAAAAGTATTAAAATCCCGTCTGCTAAAATACTGCTTTTTTAAAATCCCGTCTTCTAAAATCCCGCTTGTTCAAAATCCCGATCTATTATAATCCCGCTTTTTAAAATCCCGACAAATCCCGCTAATCCCGTTTTTTTATGAAATAAGCTAATGTTATAAAGTCACGCGCAGTAAAAAAAATAATGAGAAATAGAAAAAAATATGAGTAAAACAGGTTTTTTGCGTCGCATTGCTTATAATATACAAAACTAATAAAATAAAAAAATTTGTTAATGGTTTAAAGTTTTTTTTTGTTCCCTTTTGAATAATATCGTATAGCATTACTTTATACTTTTTTCTTGTAATTTATTGAAGATTGTCATATTAATAATTGTTAAAATAAAATGCATTTAAAAAAATCACTCATTGCTTAATTTATTTTAATTTTCTTATTATCCCGCTTTTGCAATCAAAAGTAGGTTTTTTATTTTAAAAAAATCGCGCGATTTTTTAAAATAAAACAACTACTTTTGATTGCAAAAGCGGGATAATAAGAAACGGGATAGTAAAAAACGGGATTATAAAAAGCGGGATTTTAAAAAAGCGGTATAATAAAAAGCGGGATTATAAAAAGCGGGATTTCAAGATCGGGATTTCAAGAAACGGGATTATAAAAAGCGGGATATCGAACCCAACCCCGTTCATACTTTTCTAAGACGCACATGTTATGTTCGATAAAATCGACACTTATATATAATTTTCAGTGCACAAGTGTACTGTGAATTATATATATTTTAGGGAGCCTTGTTACCAGCAAAAACCCTAAAATTATGCATGCTCGTAGCCAGTTGTCAGTTGAAGATTAAAATTTCCAAAATGAAAAGACAAATTGAAAAAAAATGCAACAACTTTTGTTGTTGTATTTTTTCATTTTTTTCAATTTGTCTTTTCATTTTGGAAATTTTAATCTAATTTTGTTTGCTGGGAAAAAAGGCGATTTTTTTTTAAATTTAAGGGGAAAAACGATTTGGATTTTACTGGGTTACAAAAAAAGTTGCACACTCATATTTTTACTTGCGATTATAGGTACTATAAAGCAAGTTATGCATTCGTAAAAAAAAAAAAAATTTGGACAATCAAACATAACATTACGATGATAGAGAAGTCGAAAAAAGTGGGTCCGACAATTCTGTCTGTCTGTCTGTCTGTCTGTCCGTCTGTCTGTATCGGCACCTACAGCCTAAGCGCTGGACCGATTTGCTTCAAACTTGGAAGATAGTATTATTATGACCTCCTACAGAAGAGTTTTGGGAATTAGCATTCTAGCTTTAAAACTAACGGTACCTGCCATACGATTTTTAGTGAAAATTCAATTTTTCTCTAAAACGGCTCCTACGATTTTGATAAAACTTTCTAAATAATGTTTTCTGCGCAAACTTAATGTTTTGGCTGGAATAGATTTTTCAGGAAAAGTCTTAAAAGTTTTTTGAAATCCGATTTTCTCGTAAGCCACTGCACGAATTTGGATGAAATTTTTAATGTAGAAGCCCTATTATAAACGAAATAATAAATATTCTTTAATTTTTCAATTTTTGAGTTTTTTAAAAAAGTTTTAAATTTTGTTTTCATTTTTTGTTTTTTCCAAAAACGATTTAATCAATTTTTTTTTTTAATTTTATTTTTCTGATAAAAACTACAAAGTTCTAGAAGTTGGCAGACTCAGAAAAAATTTGGAATATGTTTTCGAAAAGTTTTTCAAAAAAAACCGTTTTTTGAAAAAAAACTGGTCGAACGATTTAAGAAAAAAAAAATTTAAATTTTGAAAAAGCAAAATAAATCTGATGGCTTACTTCATTTTCTCCAAAAAACGTTTTAACTATTGATTTTTAAGTGATTAATAAAATTTCCTATGATTTTTCAATGCTTTTTTCCGAAAATCTCAAGCCCCAAGACCATTTGAACACATTAGAGCATTTGAACATATTAGTGCACTTTATTTAACTTCTTTTTATCATTTTGGCAAGATGCTGCTGTTATTTGGAAAGTGTAATATTTTATTTGTTTCTTTGGTATTTTGCTGATTAAGTTGTATGCTTGTTTTCAAAAATTTAGTTTCTGTACTGCAAAAAGCAGTTTTTTCGTACCTGTGGCGTAATGGTTAGTATATCGGTCCAAGGTTATGTGTTCAATCCCTGTTTTGTTGTTGTTCTAGGACTTACCTACTGCCTCTAATTCAAAAGAAAAATATTACATCTCTTTATATACAAACTTATCGAATCCGTTGGTACCTTCTATTTCAGCAGAGTATCAACGCCCACAGAAGAATGTTAGAGAGTGTAAGTTTGTATTAATAAAAATATATCTTTAGAATTATTGATATTTTGACCGAAGACAATATGTCTACGTATTATTAGGTTTTCTAATGACTTTGACTTTCAAATATATTTTATTGATATTCTAGTAAGACCAAGAAAATATAATTTAAAAAAATCTAGTGCTGTGCCCGAAGGTACCTATAGGTAAGGTACCTACTTCAGTTTCTAGATTTTGTGATTTATCCAAATATTAACATCGGTACAATTTGCTATCTAAGACTACTGTATGGCGATGACTATTTCTATTTTTCTGGCATGGGCGAAGAATAGCAGCGTTTTTTTTATAAAATGAAAGGCATCCAAAACCAATAGAAAAGTTATTCTATAGATTTCATTTATGTAAGTCATTTCATTGGAAATTTTTGATACAGGTAAATATTATTTATTGATATTAGTACAATATAAGTAAAACATGTGCTTTGAACAATATTAACTCAGTGTTTACTTTGAAAATAAAAAAAAATTATTTTCAGAAAGTGTTCCTATGAAAGAATTCGCAATATGGTTAAAATATTGAAGTCATTTTTTTTTAATTTCTATTAACGTCATAGGTACAGGTACCAACCTAACCTAACATCTTAAAGGCACCTCTACCTATCTTATCTAAGTAAAAATTAAAAAGAGCATTAGATTGAAGCTGATGAATACCTAGAAATGGCCGCATACTTTGGTAGAAAGATCGAATCAACATATACCAACCCCAAAAACCCTAACCTAAGAATAAACAAACAAATTGTGTACATTATATACAGTATACCAAATCCTCATATGTATTATCACAGCACTTAAATACCTCTACCCAACTCGATATCATTATTAACCGTCACCTTTTCAAGCCTCTTTCCCAAGCTAAATAAATAGCTAAAGTTGAAAACTAAACAGAATCGACAACGATGACGACGACGACGACGACAACGTTACAGGTTGATAAAAGTTAAGATGGTGCCAGACTATCTACCAAAGTCGATGCTTACCGCTATTATCCATACTTAAGAAATTACACAAAAATTAAAAATTTAAACTAACAGAAACAAAATCGTCCCACATTTCCGACCAAACCCCTTGCTTCTAAAGAGATATACCGATACACTATAATGTTTAATACCAAACCACCAACCTATTGCTATTGGTACGACTGAGGATGAAGGTTTTTTTTTTTGCTTTTAAATTAAAATTCAATATTTGCTCGACGTTTTAGAATCCACTTAAATTGTAAATAGCGCCGAGTGCGTTATAGGCGCGCGAGAGGCACTTAGCCGCTATAACGCTGCTATACAGGAAAAACCTGCACAAATACACTGGTTGCGTGTTTGGGATAATAGTACTGAATCCAACAAGCTTATTACTGTTAGAGCTTCCAGCCCATGCTGAATGGTGCTTCGGTATATTGAAAACGGCTGGCATGGCATGGCGGTGGCACTTTGGCTGACGTTACTTCACCTGAGAAACTTCACATTATAGATCGGCTTAATTTCTCTTGAAACTTATCATTCAGATTTCCGTCTTCCTATAGCTTTTTTATCTTGTAACATGTTTTTAAATTTGTTTTAAAATCGGATAATGTAATCTATCTTAATTATGTGAGCAATGCATACCTTCATAGAAGTGTGATTCTGTTTACTATTATTCTTGGAACCGAGTGAGGAACTTGACGCCTTCTTCTTCCTGTCATATAAACACACAAAAGTATATACCTATACCTACCCACCACCTATCTTATCCGTTTTGTCTTTAAAATGCAAAGGAAAAGAGATATGTACCGATAACCAAAATTTTACCTATCAATTGAGTCTGAATATGAAGCAATTCATTCATTACTTCAGCGCGCCGGCACCCGGCAATAGATATATCTACCTGGCACAATGCTGGAACTAGAAGAATAAGGTACTACCTATAGAATAGAAAAAAACTCCTAATTAGCAGAGGTGGAGTGTTTATGTTTACATAAGGTTTTTGAAAATTACTTTTGTTGTATATTCAACATAGCAAGATAATTAGGCTATTTTTGTCCGGTAAATGAATGCAAATAAAATGTTATTGATTAGTAGGTATAATAAAAGTATCTAATGGATATATGAATTAAGATAAAATGATAATATTATTGGATTTTGTTGTTGTTGTGGAAAAATCAATACTATGATAATTTGCTGATAACAACAAATAACTAGACTTCGGAATTCATAATGTAGTTCAATTTTATTTTTATATCAAATTTTGGTAAGCTACTAGATATATGTACATACAAATTCTAATAAATGTTCACTTAAAAAAAAAATTCTTGGTTAGTTTTTATAATTATTATTGCTTTCTTGAAATTGTGATGATGGATATTTAAATATTATTATCAAGATACATATCCTTACATACATCTATTACAAAATCGGGAAACCCAAACCCTTAAATCTTCATGTTTAGAAAAATTTCCAAATTTAAAATTTCAAAGACCAAAATTTTTTTTTCAAAATCCCCAAAAAAACAATCCTCAAAAATGTAATTTCCCAACGCAGCCGTTGTCATTGCTATCTGGTAACGTTTCTGTTATGTGTAACTTTTGTACATATGTAATATGAGCAGGGTGGGCCATCTAGTATAGTTTCTTTTTAAATCATAGAATATTTTGGGTGGGATGACATAAGGTCCACAGACCACGGACATAATGTCCATGGACCTTATGTCTTTTTCAAATAGGCACAATACCCACGGACGTTATGACCAATTGGAAATAGTCATAAGGTCTAAGAACGAAATAGACGAACTGTCCATGGACCTTATGGCAAAATCAACGATTTGGACATTATGTCTAATTTGCAACTTTTGGAATAGACATAATGTCCACATATTGGAAAAGCCCAAAAAGAAATTCATAGTAAAGAGACGATTTACTGTTTTGCAACTTCACTTTTATATGTATATTGTTATTGATATGGTACCACATTGCCGGTTTGAATTGTTTCTCCATAGTCAAATATCTTTAGTTGACCAATTCAGTCGGTAGAGTCTAGTGTAGAAAAAAAATGACATCGAAATCAGAGGTGCATCATAACAAATAGACCTAAGCAAAAGCAATTGATATTTACATAATTTAAATAATAGCAAAAAATTTGCGAGAATTTTAACATACATATTTATAAATTTACGATTCTTTTTTTTTTATATTGTTTTATATATCAAATTGCTAAGATTAATAATAAAATTATTAAAAGTCCAGCATGCACACTATGATTTCAATTCACAATGTAGTCCACAATTTCAATACAGACATTATTAATTTCTTAGATATACTCGAAAAATGGGGATTTCAATCCTTTGAGATTTTGGTTTTGGGGATTTCGGTTTTAAGAATTAGAAATCTGGAGATTTTTGTACTGCTGATTTAAATTTGGGGATTTGGGTTTGGAGATTATGATTTTGGAACTCGGGTACCTAACCCCATTGAATTGAATGCAGTCTTTTTAGACGTTTAACATAAGATATAGATATAGGCACTATTTAATATTTAAACGAAAATAGCAAAATAACTTATTCCAATAAATTGTTTAAAATTTAATATAGCACCGCATCTACATAAATAGACAAGTTAGTCATTCTGTATAGTTGTTTCCAAAAAAAACCATTGATGTCTTTTTTTATCATTTTAAAGGTTTATCTCAACCGATTACAACTCGTCTTATACAATAATAACAAAACAATATTAAGCTTTGTTTGATCGAAAAAGGAGTCGAAAAAATATATCCATGCAATGGAAAGTTAAACAGAATTTATCTACAAATAAAAAAAATTTTC
This sequence comes from Platycheirus albimanus, assembly GCA_916050605.2. NCBI lineage: Eukaryota > Metazoa > Arthropoda > Insecta > Diptera > Syrphidae > Platycheirus > Platycheirus albimanus. Next base: position 260,626 of record OU696696.1, on the reverse strand, counting down.
ACGTCTGGACAATTCTATCGGAGCAATACTTAATCAGTTAAGCTACCATTAATCAAAGTATTTTGCAAAAAGTTCAAAGAGACGTGGTGGTATATTACGGGTCATAGATCTAGACTCAACCGAATATAACATCATTCTGAAAGTAGGTGTTCCGATTATGTTGCAACGTAACTTAAATAATATTATATATATAAGCCGAAATTCATACAGGCTGTGGAGCTCGTGAAGTTAAGGGTTTTTCAATTGGTGCTGGATAGTTTTTGCGGCTTGTGGTTTCGTTGACATGACATCTTCAAATCCATTGCTTATTATTCATATAAGTGCAAAAGATCCATGCGTTGCGTCCATTTTACGGTTGTGCTTCATTGTCGATTCTTCAACGTTTGGTGGCCAATCAGCCAGCATTGCAATGGTACAGTGGATGTAGTGCATGGTTGCTTAACCTGAGAGCTGTGAGTTTAAACCCAGCCTGGGCAGCAATTTTTATTTATTTCCCAAGTTTCAACTGGAAAATCTCAAACCACTGTACCACCATTCTTTCCTATCTTTCTATTCCTTCTCTCCTTGCTCGCACATGTTAAATCATTATAAGGGTATTCATATCATATATAAAATTGCCGCGGTCCGTGAAAGTGTATCTACAGTCTACATCAAAAACGCAGGGGAAGATAAACGAAAATCTATCTACTTGAAATCTAAAGCTATAGGACAACAGAAATTATGAAACAATATTTAAAAGTTTGTGGATTAAACAGCAGCAAAAGTGAATCATGTATAGTGGTCGCCTTATCTGGGTCAGTGGTCTGGCGAAAAATTTAGTAACGCTTTTAACTTCTAATCGAAATTCAACAACTAGGTTAATTTTTGTTTTAAACTGAAAATAAAGGGTGTTTTTTTTAGACGTGTGGTTTTCAAGAAGAAGGGAAACGCATATAATGTTAATGTTATGGCCAAGAATTTAGCTTTATTATAAAGACAAGGGCTTGGACATTATGTTTTCTGGCAAGTGGCCACGGTTGGATCGAATAAATTCCTGTTAAATCAAATGACAGCTTTCAACAAGACCAACTCCGTAAAAAGTACTGCCAGATTGAAAACCACACGTCTAAACAAAACACACTTTATAATCCTTATTAACATAATTTTGTATTTCTTCCTGTTCAAATTATTAAATGAATACTGTTGATTAAAGTAAAAAAATCGTCCGTTAGAAGGTAAATTTGTTAAAAACTCAATTTTTTTGTGTCATATGTATGACTTACCTAATCAATAATTCTTAGTAAGGTTTCGCACTTCAGATAAGAAACAAATGTTTTTGAAGTTAATTTTTCAGAATATATATATACCTACCTTTAAAATCAGTGAAAAATTAAAAAAATTATTTTTATACAAGAGAAGACGACTGTGCTGTACATCGATTGAATGTACATATATAGGTATATAGTTTAATAAGTAGGTGACTATGTGACTATTACACTATTTTCTGAACAAAACATTTGTTCTATATTTGTTCGTGTTAAAATGAAACAGTTAGCTATTTCGGATACTCCATCATGCTTTCGTAAAATCTCTTTGGCTCGCGCTGTCTGAGTTAAAATTCGATTTTTCGGAAGCTGATCGATCGAAACTCAACTGCAAAATGATCAGATTTAACAGTGTAAGGTAACGCTAATGGTTGTTAGAATACAACATTGAAATTCTGGAATTGAATTATGGAACATTCAAAAAATCACGAAAAAATGCATGGTTTTCGAATATGAATATCGGTTTGATCTTTTTATGAAATTAAACTTTATTAAAACCTATATATACATGCACAAATAGACCAAGGCAACCAATAGTCCGGATAAGTCTACCCCAGCTACATTGATAAGGGTCCGACTTTTGGTCCTTCCTCAAGCTTTCCATTTACGTTCATACGAAATTACACCTTTTGGCTTCGAATCAAAAAATATTTTCAGTTTAAGTAGAATCTAGTAATAAGACAAAAATACAGGCAAATAAGAACAACAAAGTATAAAAGTTTCTTTCAGGCGAGCGATCCGTCAGCCGAAACAAATTGTTACTCTAGTCTACAATCGGCCTAAACCGACTAGTGGATTAACTTCAAACTTCCCCGGCTATAAAGTTTCTTAGAAACGACCAAACTTAACCAATAAGACTTCCATTAAGAGTGCATTTAAATATTATTTAAAGTTTTCGGATAAGAAATCACATAACGAAAATTTGGATAACCGGTCTTATTGCAATGGTCAGAAGTTGACAACAACATGTTTGAAATCCTTAAAACATGACATTGGAATTGAATTATATTACCTATAGAATCTTCAATTTTCTCAACTGCTGGTCTCATCATATAACAGCCGAATCTGCCTGAGTCAACTTTTTTTTATTTTTGATAATAGTCAAATTCTGTAATAAAACTGAAAACACGCCGGCTTTTGGTTATTTTTGAACTTAACAATAAGTGAAAGTTACAAGCACAAGTTTAATGGTTTAAACAAGATAAAATCAGATAAAAAACGTTTTTTTGATTATGATAATTGCCTGTATAAAAAATTATCATAAGCCTACGTTGGCTCTCACAAACTACCTACTTTCTTAACAAAGAATTGAAATAATCGGACTCAAATCATTTCAATGGTCCTACTCAAACAGAGATGGTTCAAATTCATATATTTATTTTATTTTATTTATTTATAAAGAATTAACAATAAATTAAAATCTATTATTAACAAAATTTGAAAGAACGCTAGCATCAACAGGCTTTCAGTTCTTTCATAAAATGGGTAAATACAGGTACATTAAAAATGAGTAGTTATAATAATATATATAATTTATGTTAATAAATAAGTAATTGTGTTGTGTATGGAGTATGTAGATATAAGAGTAATTAGTTTTTTTTTTTTTTTTGATTATTGTATTTTTATTTTGTGTTTATGTAGAAATTTGTTTATTAGTTCAATATTGTTTTTTTTTTGGATCTCGGAGACAGTCATTTATATGTGTGAGCTGAGATGTGAATTTTATTAAATAGAAGTGTATCTTCCCATTAATTATTGTTAAAATACGTTCTGGTGCAGTTTTTGTAAAAATAAAACTAATAAAGTACAAATTTCAAGTGGTAAAATGTTTTTTACTAGACTATAATATACACAGCTGGTCAAAAAAATAGGTGTGATCAAATTTTTTCCCACCACTGTTGTCTTTGATGCAAAATAACTGTTTTTTTGATCGCAGGCCTTACAAAAAGTTCTTGTTTTAAGAAAAATCGGTTATTCTGTTGACACTGATGCTGAGCTTACTGCATTTTGTGTGTGTTATGTTGAGCTGTTCTATTTTCTTTGTTGCATTAGGATTTGGTGTTTTTAAGAAGTTGGTCATTAAAATAGGTGTTCTCCAAATAAACCCACAGTTTATATCTTTGTTATTTCAAAAAAATACTAAATTTCAAGGTAACCTCTTTTTAATAATTTTACTATCCATAAATGATAGTTGTTAATAAATAAAATAATAAATAATAATAAATAATAGTTTATTAGACTTTTAGTATATGGGTAGAAACGTCCACTGTTCGGCGGAAGAATGACGGGTAGTTTTACAGCTAAGAAATGAAGGTAAGACTTACAAATTTATAGCAGAAGCCCTAGGAAGATCCTTAAATTTTGTGACAAATGCACTCAAGGCCAGATTAGTGCGCGAAAATCGTGGGAGGCCGAAAAAAACATCAGTCACCACTGATCGCCGTGTCCTCCTTTTGGCTAAATCTAAACCTTTTGCTTCATCAAGGACAATAGGAGCACAAATCAATAATGAAGTCAGTGCCCGCACAATCCGCAGAAGGCTTCAGAGCTTCAACCTATCAGAAAGAGTTGCCAGGAAAGTTCCTTTACTAAGAGCAAATAATATAAGGTCCCGAAAAGAATTTGCCTTAAACCATAGAAGTTGGAACGGACCTGAAGGAGCAAAAAAATTGCGAAATATCCTCTGGAGTGACGAAACAAAAATTAATTTGTTCTCATCAGATTCGGGGCGTAATGTCAGGCGACCAAAAGGAAAGGACTACCACCCTCACTATACCCGGAAAACAATCAAACACGGGGGAGGAAATATAATGGTCTGGGGCTGTTTTTCCTGGTATGGTGTGGGTCCCATATTCCGCATTAATAACGCATTGGCCAAATACGGTTATAGGGATATCTTGGAAGATGTTAAGCTTCCATTTGCCGAAGAAAACATGCCTCTCCGATGGAAATTTCAGCAGGATAATGATCCCAAACATACGGCGCATCTTGTGAAGGATTGGTTTCGAGAGAAAGAAGTCTCAATCGTTTTGTGGCCAAGTCAATCCCCTGATCTCAACCCGATTGAGAACTTGTGGAATCAGCTTAAGCGGAAACTAGGAGGTCAATATTTTCCAAATGGGAACCAATTGTGGGCTGCTGTCCAGAGGGAATGGGAATGGTACCTATTCTATACCCCAAGAAACATGCCAAAAGCTTATTGAGTCAATGCCACGCCGACTTCAAAAAGTTTTGGATAACAATGGCGGATACTCGGGTTATTAGAGAAAGGTAAACTGAAATTTTGATAAAACACAACATAATTTACTTATAAACGATCATTATTGATGATTTAGGAAGCCGCACCTATTTTTTTGTCCAAGAACAAATGGATACACCGACGGTTTTCTTGTATACAATTTATAATAAATTGATTTAAAAGCCTAAAATGTTAAAATTATTTTAGTTATTAAATTATTTATTTATTAAATATTGATTATCTAATAAAAACTAATGTCAAAATAATATTTAAATAAACAAAACACATTTTAAAATTAAGTTTATATGAAAAACAATAATTGCACCTATTTTTTTGACCAGCTGTGTATATCCAGTAAAAAAGTAATGTTAAATGTATGAATAATTTTCAACTTAAGCATATATTCTCTGCAAGTCATGTTCAAAATTACATATTATTAATTAGTATACAGAAGTTGTAAGTTTGTAACCTCTTGCGCTCACGCTCACCTAGTTTTGTAGATATATTTTCGGAAATTGCACAAAATATGAAACTGCCGAACTGCGGCGGGCGGTAAAGTATTTTCTTTGAGCATGAACAAAACCATATTATTTTAGATGCTCATTTAGGTACTAGAAACATAACATCAAAAATATTTTCGGTTATCGAAACTAATTTTATAACAAAATGCTCCTTTAATGCCCGACTTAAAAATGTACGTTTAAGCTTATACTTTTTATAAATTTCCTACTCAGATAAATTTAGAACCACCGACGGATCGAAAATGTATGTTTTGAATATATACTACTCCTTTTCTGAATTGAATAAAGCATTATTTTGAATTTCCACTTTGAGGAGATGCGTAACATAAATGAAGATAATAGTCCGAGGAAAATACAAATCGGAATCCGACGTTAAATTACTTTGGTTTAATAGAACTGATTTTTGCTTCCTCTTTTTAGAATAAGTCGTAATCATTTTAACAATTTATACAGTTTCAAAATGTGACCAAATTTAATTTAAAATGTATAATAAATATGTACAATTTACATAGGTACACTAATTTCACAATTAATTTTTCCTAAGAAAATTGGTCTTTGCACAGAGTGTAGATGTTTATGAATTTTATCAATATTATGGATTAGCTATGATAATTTTGCATATGTTTTCTTATTGTGTGCTTTGTATGATGAAATGTTGTGCGAAAAAAATGTCTTTAAACTAAATTTCCATTAAGCACTTCTCAGTTCACTTTCTTGCTTTGACTTCATAACCATAATCTCTTTTATGTAAGCATAATTCAAACAGTAGGTATAGTAACTTGTAGCATTATAAGCCTATTAGAGGAAATAGACATCCTCGGAATTGCTTTCATAATCAATGTTGTAAGAGTTAATAAACAATTGATTTTAATTAAAAAATATCTTAAATTAATTGAATTATAGATGAAACTCTAATTTACTTTTATCACTTTGTATGTAGTTATGTGTCAAGCTGCTTTAGTATAGCAGAAGTAGGAATTTAAAGTTAATTCAAGTTGAATTTTCAAAACAATAAAAGGTAGGTATTAATCTAATTATATTTTAAGATTAATTTAATATATAAGTATAAAAAAAATAACCTTTTTTTCCATTCCTCTTAGTTATTCGGGTTCTGTAAGCGAAAATCCTTATAACACTTTTAGACACTTATCGCACAACGCACAAAACCGTTAATCATTTTTTGTTTTGCCGACAAACACTTTATTGTACATTTTCGTAAGGAAAAGGATAAGAAGACGCATCATAATTAAATTACGCCTATCAATATTCCGCGACGTTTGTACCTAGTCTATATTAAATTAATAAACAGATATTTTATGTAGGCTGGTAGGTGCCAAGTAAACCGTTGTAAATTATGGTGCCACTCTTGAGACGAACTTTGAAATACATTTTGATGTTACCATCACCAACCACATGTTAAATAAAAGTGTGGAGAAACGTTCAAACATAAGACGCTCTAGAAAACTTGAGTCACTGTAGCGAGGAGAATCGATTTTTTTTTTTTTTGTTTTTATGTTCCTGCTTATTTCTATCGCCAAGGCCACATAAACGCGTACGGATGCGCGCGAATATTTTATATTCGCTATTCGCGAACCCCTCTCATCCTTGTAAAGTAATAAAACACCTTACGAAAAATCAACTTGTACGGTACGTAGATACGTAGATATAAAACAAAACTCCTCCAGCGCGATTGCAATCAAGTTTAAGAATTCAACGAAACATTCCAACAACTTTTGGATTAAAAATATCAGCTTTCAGATACATCAATTGTTAGCCAACCAAAAGTAGGTAAGTCTTGCAGTGCAAAACAAAAATATAGTCGAAAAATTAAAATCCCATAAAAAACAGCAATGAGCGACAAATTCGAATTGAGATGGCGACTAGACTGGTTTTGCGGCGTGTCAACTGCATGCGCGCCTCATGTCCTTCATTGAATAGAATAATTCAAGAGTGAAGGGTGGCAGATGGGACGCAGTAACATCAATAGATACATCCCTCCCGTTTGTCCTCTTTCCATAGTTTTTTTTTTTTTTTTGTATTTCTTTTTTTTTTTCTTTTTTTTGTATTCGACTTCCATTCTGATATCTCATAATCATTCTCTGAACAAATAGAAAACATCGAGCGAGACAGGGGTATTTCGCGCACATCCAACTCAACTAAACCAGTTCGCATACACATCATCATCATCCCAGAACCGATAATCGTTTTGACGGTTTTCTTTGGAGAACAGCTGCTGCACTTTATCACGACTTGAGGGGATGTACGAGCTTACGTCGTTAGTGTACAAGGAGAGAAATGGAGAGACCTAAAGGCCTGCTTGCTTACACCTATAATCTCCGACATTCCTAAATATAAATTTGGGTGTGTCCAGTACAAAAAATAAGGAGGAGCTAACGAATGTCACCTTGGTAACCAAACATAGGCTGATTCAACGCATAATGGTAACGCCTTGCGGTGTAGAGAGGGGACATCAAGCAACTGGTTCTTGGCGTTTGATACGCACGCGCTACAAACACACACAAAGCATCCCAGTTAGAGAAGTTAAAATTTCGAATGTATGCATACAGCTACGGCCGCGGCCGGTGAGGAAGGGCGAGATAGACACTAGGCAAATGTGTGTGTGTGCGACTTGGGGTGGGCTAACGTTAAAATAAACGTACAAGGTACAACGGCGGCCTGCACCAGTACCGCGTCCAAAGAACACTTGAGAGCTCAATGTTTGTTAGTAAGCCAAATAGTAAGTAGGTATTCCCCTCTGCAAACAGTCGCATTCGAGAGCAGCTAGAGATCACCAGCGCATCATCACCGCCGTCGTTGTCTTTGCTATTATTGTCATCACCTCGACTTTATGTCGATATTTCGGTTTTTTTATTTGCAACCAAAAATAAACGGTTCTTAAAAGTTTTGTTTTCGGAAATTACTTTCTATATCCACAATATACCTATACCCACCTAGTTGTCGGGCGGAGAACGAGACCGAGACCGAGAACAAGCACCGAGCACCGAGCACCGAGACCGAGACCGACCATTGTAATCGCACATATCGTGCTGTTGTTCTATTGCAAATCGATTGCGGTTAAAATAAATAAATTAATCTTGTGCAATTGTCAATAAAGATGAACGAACATTCGCTTAGATTAAATTGAGTTGATTTTGCAGGGGCGAAAGCAAATGCGAACGCAAACGCGAACCTGTTGCGATAGATAAAAAGAAAAAGGTAGGTAGTTACCTATACCTACCACGCGAGTTTGTGTAAATAAACAAAAGATATATTAACGAAAATATTATCAAACGATTGTCTAATTGATTACATACACAACACATAGTATATTAATTATATTTGTTGTCTAATATTTATACTATCACCTACCGGGTCACAAAATCACATCGGACTATGTTTACCAAAATCATTGACAGGCCAATTTTGATAATTTTTGGTGTGGATTCGATCAAGTGTATTTACCTGGCCACTTGTAATTAAATAAATTTTACAAACAAAAACAATAAATACAATATAATAATTTAATTGTGAAAATTGCTTTATCGAATAATTTGATTGTGAATCATAGAAATCAAATGAATACATAGTTGCATTGTCTATTTGACAAAAAAAAAAAAAGTGAACAAAAAACAAAAATCTAACTATTTTATTCCTGATTCAAGTGTTACCCATTAACTGCAAACATTAAGCTCCAAACGGACCGAGGATACCCTCCTCAATCCTTAACAATTGACATCATGCAAAAGCTGTATGCGGATGCCCCGACCAGCGCTTCAGTTAGCATGGCCGGCGGTGGAAATAGTGGCGGTGGCGGTGGATCAGGTGGAGGCGGTGGGAATAGCAGTGGTGGTGGAGCAGTTACAAATCCGTCTTCCAACGGTGGTACAATGAGTCCTTTAACTCCATCTGCATACGGTATGAATCCAATGGGAATGACTGTTGGTGGTATGACATCCGTTTCACCACAAAGTGCAGCAACTTTTGGTTCCAGCGTGCTTGGATCAGCAGCAGCAGCAAGTATGAGCAGTATGGGTGCGGCAGCTGCAGCAATGAATTCAATGGCTAACAACTGCATGACACCAAGTTCCATTAGCTACGCGTCTATGGGATCACCACTTGGCAATATGGGCTCGTGTATGGGCGGAGGTGGAATGTCAACTATGGCTGCAATGGGTGGGTACACATCAATGGCAAACGCTCGCGACTTAGATACAGGATCGCCTAATTCCAGTGTCTTGCAGAGATCAAGAGTTGAAAAACCCACAACCTATAGAAGGAGTTACACTCATGCTAAGCCTCCGTACTCGTATATTTCACTTATCACAATGGCAATACAGAACAACCCAACCCGCATGCTTACACTTTCGGAAATCTATCAATTCATCATGGACCTGTTTCCATTTTATAGGCAGAATCAACAGCGGTGGCAAAACTCAATCCGCCATTCGCTTAGTTTCAATGACTGCTTCGTGAAAATTCCACGCACTCCGGACAAGCCGGGGAAGGGATCATTTTGGACATTACACCCAGATTCCGGCAATATGTTTGAAAATGGCTGTTATTTAAGACGCCAGAAGCGGTTTAAGGATGAAAAGAAAGAAGCCATTCGACAACTTCATAAGAGCCCCTCACATAGTAGTCTAGAAGCTTCTAGTCCCGGTAAGAAAGATAGCCATCACGATGATCATCCCCATCATCATCAGCACCACAATCGAGACCACCATCACCATCATAGTAAAGACGTCTCCGGTGGGGGTCTTTTAGGATCCTCACATAGTAAGGATGCCGAAACCCTAGCAATGCTGCATGCCAACGCCGAATTGTGCCTAGGACAACAAGCTTCCCAGCATATTCCCCCCGGCCATCACCACCACCACCACCACCAGCAAATGCAACCAGAAGAGATATCCGCCATGGTCAACAGATGTCATCCATCGCTTATAAGCGATTACCATTCGTCAATGCACCACTTGAAACAGGAACCAACTGGTTACACTCCATCAAACCATCCGTTCTCGATTAATCGCCTTTTACCGACGGAATCTAAGGCCGACATTAAAATGTACGATATGAGCCAATACGCCGCCAGCTACAATGCCCTCAGCCCCCTCACGAACTCACACGCTGCCTTGGGTCAAGATTCCTACTACCAAAGCTTAGGTTACCATGGGCCAACAGGAACTACTAGCTTGTGACATCAGTATCCGCTAGCTTAAGCGCATTTGGAATTCCGATAAGTTCTATTATTGCAATATAAGCTAAAGCGCCGCTTTGCGTATAAAAAGTGTGCTAGTTTCGACCTCAAAATTAATCCTGAATCTCTCATTCACAGCGGGCAGCGGGAAAAGATTCGCGTGTTTGGCGGGCATTCGGTTTCTGACGAATTTTTAATGTTATTCGATTTTGCGTTTAATATACGTGACAACGATGATGGCACATAATTTTATAGTTATAAAACTATAATGTTGTAGATATATCTCCTTTACATCAATACCCCAAAGACGTTTTTTCGTAAATGTAAATAATTTTTCCGTTTTCGATAATAATGCCTTTTAACAGAATCTTAAATTTTATTTTATTTTAATTTTTTTTTTTTTTGATAAGCAACAATCAAAAGTGATTTAGGTGATAAGCGTAGTTAAATAAGATGTACCTATTTTTTTTTTCATTTCAAATTATTATTTGCAATATCAACGGTTAGCTATTTTGTTTAAAACAATTTCTCCCTGGAATTTAAATAAATCAACGAAAAAACATCATTGTAAACACTTTTTAATCCTGTTTCTTAAGAGAAAAGAAAACTATAATTTTAGGTTACGTGTTTTTTTTTTTTTTACATATTACATACTAAGGTGCGTAAAAATCAAAAACTTTCTCCTATGTATATAAAATTAAAAGAATTATGATAACACGTCATAAAAAGTGCAATTTAAGTTTTCAATTTGAGCACAATATTAAGCTATATCGAATTTTACAAATCGAAATACATAAATAATTACAATACAGAATCTGCACATTTACATAAATATATTTACCTTTCTTATTTTCATGTATAATTTTGTTGATTTCTTCATGTAAACATTGTAATATAAATTTTTTTATTTGATAAGTATAAACTATATATATATATATCTACTATTAATGCTTAACAATAGATAACTAACGAATGCAAAAATATTCTTCAATAGGTAATTCAAATCGGTCATTTTATAAGGTACAGTTTTTAAACTTAGAATATAAGCAAACAAATTTATTTAAAAATGACTTATTCCATTAGAAAAAAAAAAAACGCATAACTAAACTTATGTATAAGAAAAGAAAAAAACTTGTTAAAATGTAATTAAATGCAATTTATGTACAACCATACAGCAAAAGCCACAAAACATACATTAACCATTTAAAGTTATGTCAAAAAGTGTAGCTATTGTAATTATTAATTATTTAATAAGTTTATTAGCTTAAGTAAACTTTTACGATTAAAGTAATAGCGTTTTTGTCACGAATCCATATTACTATGAGTAATAAAAACTGAAAAGATGTAAATATATACACAGTAAATAAAAAAAATATTTTCAATGTTTAAAATTTAATACTGCGTTGTTTTATTTAAAATAAAATACTTTTCTAATATCAAGCTGGAGAAAATGTTTGAGCTCATCATGTCTTGATCTTGTCAAGTGAACATCGGGGTGTTATTATGATCATTATGGAATTATGCATTTTATGTTTGATAACATTTATACGTGAGAACAAATGGTGGCGGAAAATTCTCAGCGGAACGATCCAGTTTTTTCTAACTTTGCAAGGGCGTAGGAAGGATTTTAATTAGGGGTGGGGGAAGGGGGGCAAGCTCATTGAATAACCAATACAAATTTAAAGATTTTTTTGCTTGCGTATTAAATTCATTCTGATTGTGCATCACAAAATATATGCAAACATTTTCAAAATTAGTAAACGTTGGTATATATAATTTTCAACCATGGTTGAACGAGACAAGTTTTCACTCTTCTTAACATGCTGAAAATCCTGGTAACGCTAAGGCAATATGAAGATCGTTTCGTAACTGGGGAAAAAACTTCTGCCTCTCGTAAAATATCAAACACGTCCAATTTTTGAAGATCTTCTGACCTTGATTTAATACTTTTCCAGTGATCGTAGCCTAATTCAGCCTCTCCATTGAATCTTTGTAATGAATAGATCTCGGTAAAGATTTTTGATCTTTTTCTAAAATCTTGAACATTCTTTTTCAACATATTTGATGGATGCAACAGAAAAAATGAATATGCTGGTATATTTTCCTCCGGAAATCTACGTTCAAGTGCCATGAATCTAGATACGGAATTAAGAGAGATCTCTTCCTGAATTCAACAGCATTTGATGAAGGATAATTACTTAGACATTAAACAATTAAATTAGAATCAACCATAAGTTTTTCTATTTCTGAATAAACTTGAGTGCGATGGTGTTTTGTGATGGAATGGCAGAATATGTTGTTATTAGAATAAAACATGTTATAGACGTTTTTTGAGTCACAGCACAATGCTGCTGAAAAGCTGTTGTTTTTTTAGCAGAGTTTCCTTCAACAGAAAGCTCTTTTAATCCCTTAACGATGCTACTAAAATGCTGTTTGAATATTGCAACGCTTGTGTATTTTTCGCACCATCCAGTTTTGCTAAGGGCAGGAATGTTCGGAACATAGCTATTTTCTTCTTGTAAGGTAATTACGGTGGAAGTTAATAACATCCTTGAGAGTAGGTACCTATTGTGTTACGAATTTCTATATCTAAATTCAACTTAAGATTTGCGCAGTGGAAAAACAAGGATTTATTATATTTTTCTCTTAAAATCGCCTGGATATACCGTTGTACTTTCCCGGCATGGTTGTCCATTGAATTTAAGAATATCCAATCCTGAACCATCTGGACCAATAAAAAGCTTGGCCAGGTGTGTAATTTTTAGAAATTCGAATTTATACCTAATTCGTTGGCAAACACAATTTTATTTTTACGAACCCCTCCTGCGTACGCCCCTGTAACTTTGTATACTTATTGCTTATTTGGTAGTATCTTGGAGTTTTTTAATTATCTAGTCCAAAAATCTGACCATTAACCAAAAGCATAATTTTTCAACAACTGTTTAGATTTTGTGGTGTGCCTGTGTATATTCTTTTGGTGGAAATATTATATTTATTTTTACGATAGTGGCTTACCTGCTATACGGTTATTTTAAGTTCCGACCTCCTCGTTCACGACGTAACTGGATTTGATTCAATTTAAATGTAAACAAATTCGATCAGGATAGGCTGATTTGCCAAAGTTTTATATATTTTGAAAACATTCCGGTAAGATATTTTGTTCATTAGATACTATATTGCAACAGCCTAACATCTACTCTTACATAAAACCTATAAAACGTAAGTTGTTTTTTTTTTCTTTAAAAACTTGTTAAAACAGATGTACAGTAAATTATGTGCTAAATTTGCAATATTTGTTTTAATAGAAGGAATGCAAATAACAATAGGATCATATGACTCGGCGTCTAGGTGAATTCCACCATTTAAGCCTGATAACCCACCTGCAGAAGAGAAAGACGCAGATATAACATATAAGGGAAAGTTTATATCAGCTTACGAGCAGACTTTAAAATTGGAAGAGAGAACATCTTTGGTATGACAATCGGAAAGTACAGCCTCCACGACACCACGTCTGATAACGGACTCAGGCTCATTGTATTCCCATGCTAGTACATCAGGCACTAGCTTTAATACATCGATTACGATTCAATTACTTCCGCTTGCGGACGACATTGACGTAAAAGAAAAATCAAAGCGAGCAGTATCCGGTGCCTTCTCTACCATAAATTCAACAGTAAGCAGAATGGGACTGAAAATAAACAAGGACAAGACGAAGTATATGCTTTCATCAACAAAAAGTCTAATGCCGCCACCGACTTGGTCAGACTTGATAGATATAACTTCGAAGTGGTCAGTGAATTTGTCTATCTGAGCACTGCAGCTGTAACCTTCTAAACACAGGAAACAAAATCAGCGTTGAAACCAAACGTTGAATAACTCTTGCTTATCGCTGTTTTTTTTTTTTTGGCTAAATCAGCAAGTGAGGAATAAAGCCATACCGAGAAGAACCAAGGAGAACCTGAAATGGCAATCAGTCGATACCAATTCTCAAAAGAAAATTGCCAGTTATTATTGCCAACTCCTTAGGGTTCAATACACCTGAAGTGTAATTTTTCAAATAAGGTAACTATCCCTTACAGGAGGTATTTATCAGTAAAACTGGATTTCAAACAAAGAACTTGATGTATAAATATTTTATATGAGTTAAAAGAAGTTCGATCGAAAAATGTCGACATTGGCCGCCGTTTTGTAGAAATATTTAAAGTGTTTTAGATTTGAAAATTCTTTTATATTAATTGAAAATATCGATGTCTCTAAGTCTAATGGTTTTCTATAATTTTGGTTTTCAGTCTCCATACTGTGAATATAAGTAGAGTAGGGTGGGGCACTTTTGAAGAGAGGGCACTTTCGACTTCATTAATTCCAGCAAAACCGTTTGTCATTTAATTGTATATTACAATTACATTTTATATATTTATATATTACAATAAAATGTTTAATATTTAAATGCGCGACGCGACAAATGGTTGTATGCTGCCAATATTATGGGTGTCTTTTTTATAAAATCAAAAATTCGTTGCAATGAATGGACATTTAAAAAAGCGGTAAAATGACATCTTTAATGTTTTTGAATGCTTCTATCTTCCATTCCAGTTTTAAAAGTAAATCGTGTCACTTTCCTCTACATTTCAAATCTAAAATGATTTTAAATCTAAATTGAAAGCAAAGTTCCAAGTTAGGAGCTTTTAGTACTTCTGAGTTCTGACATGTACTTGTACATATAATTCTAAGAACGAGTACGGCTAAAGGTTCCAACGCAGGTTATGTATTCGTTAAAAAATGGTTTCTGATATAATAATCAAATATGACACTACAATGATGGAGAAGTTTGAAAATGTATTTTTGGAAATTCTGTCCGTTTGTTTGTTTGTTTGTCCATTTGTTCGAATCTTTGCAGCCTAAATTAGTTTTTCTTGTAAACTTAATTAACGATTACAATAACATGTATTTATATTACAGTTAATATTGTCTTCGTATACCTTATTTTCATTTTTAATGCACAGATTTCTCTGTATTCACATTCACATGATCAAACAAATTTTTTTTTCGAAGTTCGTTATAGCATACCTATCTTTACGAAGGATTAAAAGTATGTAATAGGATGTTTTCTACGGAAAAGAACGGGGTAAGCTTTCACTCTCTTGGAAGACGACTGAATCTTCACCTAGGAATCGCACCCTTATGCGAGATAAAGCTGGACATAGACGCAGTAAATTAATTCAATCTCCATCTCTGTCTGATCTCTGATTCCTACACGATTGGCAGTAGTTGTTGAAAGGAATACCTATATAGCCTTGCAGCATACAGATGTACACCTAGTGGCCACTAGCACCTGGTTATTGCCACCACCCTGGCTTTATCTGACCGACACACGCGCTCAAGGTGTTTGCATAGCCCTTTTAATGATTAGTCACAGCGCGAGCAATAGAAAATTAGGGAGAAAGGGAAAGGAGGTGTCCATGAACATTGGTCTTGAATTTTTGAAGATCAAAATGGCAAGGGAAAATTGTACCAGGCGATTCATTCCACATTCGTGTTGTACGGCAAACAAAGAATCCCTATATTTCACGGTACCTCCGAAATTGGGCTCAAGTGTAAACTGATGAGCGTTTCTAGCAAGACGAGTGTTACGGGGGAAATGTTTAAGGGGTGGAGCGCAGTTGGCTACATCATATAGCATTTTTTGTAGAGGAACTTGTTAAATAAGGAAAGACATGAAACATTTCGACGATGTTCAAGTGATGGAAATGTTTCCATAATGCTTCTCTCTCCTATCAATTTTAAAGCTTTTTTCTGAACAAAGTAATTAGTGGGTTCAAAATTTGTTGTAGCCAGGTCACATCTTCTATAGATATAGATACCTACCTAATGCAATAAGTCAAATTGCTCCACCTGTGATTAAATACGCATATAATTATGTAGAGTATAATATCTTAAAAACGTTAATATTGGATTTGGTTGATGGTGTTTTTATTGATAATGCATTATGTTTCTCTTGAAAAGTAATATTTATATAAGAAGTACTGAAACTATTCTTTTAACTTAAAGGTTAGATACTAAAAGGCCAAGATAAATTCTCTTCTTCTCATATTTTTATAATAAGCTTATTATCTATATATATAAAAATCAATTTAATTTTTGTGTGTGACCTTATTTCTAGAGTTAGGTGGATTTTTATATATATTCTTTTAAATGAAAGGGACCATAATGTAGATGGTTTAGAAGAAAAAAAAATGTTAAAACCGTCAAGCTGATTTTTTTGTAGCCCATTTATAAGATTTGTTCCACTGTAAATGAATATCTATTCGTAGTATTTATTGGAATTTATTTCAATAAAATTTATTTGATTTTTAATATTTCAAAATAAAAAAAAATAAAACATAAGGCAGAGCTAGAGTACGTTTTCAACGAACTGTTGGATACCCTATTCCCTATATTTTTGTGTGTGTATGTGTGTGCCTCCCGCAGCCAGCCGCTGTTCCAGTTTCAGAAACAATTCTTCTTTAGCAGACAGGAAAAAATTCAATAACATTAATTTTGTGTGGCCCATGTTCAATAACTGCTGGCGTAATAAAAAAGGCGTGTGCCACGCCTAAATTTGAGACTTTTTACTGCCAGGGCAATTACTATGAGCTCAGTGACATTCAACTTTAAGCTTGCAGATCGATTTGAACATAACGTACATACATACATACATACATACAGTAATAAACTATCTTTAATAATAGTGTATTGTCTTTTTTTAGGGCAAGTATTGTTATCGTGCAGAAAAAAAGAATCGAGGTTTTAATCAAACATGACATTACGCTGAAAAAGAAGCCTAAAAAAGTGGTTTTCGCCATACCGTACGTCGGTCTGTCTTTGCGGGTGTGCGGATGTGCGTCTGTGCGCTTTTTTCACGTCCAGCCACAGCCTAAACGGCTTGACGAATTTTCTTCAAACTTGGTATATAGTAGTTTGAAGAAAAACGGTTGCTGAGGTTTTTAATAGGTACTATAAGGCAAGTTATGCATTCGTATAAAAACAAATTTTTTTCGTTTTAGCCCGGCTCTAACTGGTATCTTTCAAGTAACGGTTTCTTTAATTTTCTCGAAAACGGCTCAAACGATTTAGATTTAGATCTTTCAAGTAACGGTTTTTTGAATTTTCTCGAAAACGGCTCAAACGATTTTAGATTGAACTCAAAATTTAGATAACTTTAAGCAATTCTAACAAAACTGGGTTTTTTTTTTTGTTTTTGGCTCAAATGGTCGTAACGAAAATCAGGTTTAAATGGCTTTTTTTCAAATGGCCATAAGTTCGCAACGGCTTGATTGAATTGACTCAAACTTTGTTTGTTATCGTTCTTTATAGTGTTCTATAGGATGACTTTATACATTTTTCAGTGTAGCCTTTATAAACGGTGGCTTCCATACAACGAGCCGTTCAGTCTTAGCCAACTTTTTTTGGTTTTTTCTAATTTGCTCAAAAATGGCTTTAACGATTTTGATTAAACTTTGTGTGTTATATTTTTTTAGTTTTCTTAATAGAACTGCGTTTTTAGTTTTAGCAAAAAATGCTAATAACGCAGATCTGGTCTTAACGTCTTTTTTTTCAAATGGCCATAAGTTGTCAACGGTTGTATCGAACTCAAACAAACTTTGTTTGGTATAGTTCCTTTCAACTCTGTATCAGATGACATTGCATTTTTGTCAGTTATTCTTTTTTAAATGGTGGCTCCCATACAAAAAGCCACTAGGTTTTGGCCAAATTATATAGTTTTTTCTAATTTAATCGAAAAAAAAATTCCACCGATTTTAATCAAACTTTGTATGTAATATAGATACATAAAATGTTTTGATGAAAAATGCAATTAAGTTTTTGGCTACAAATGATTTATTTTATTAATTCGGCCATAAACGGACATTTATATCATTTATAGCACCCAAAAGATGACATCTAAATTTTAAATGGGACGTCGTTATAAGACTTTTCCTGAAAAATCTATTCCGAACAAAACATAAAGTTTGCACAGAAAACATTATTCAGAATGTTTTATCAAAATCTTAGGAGCTGTTTTTGATAAAAATCAATTTTCCCATAAAAATCGTATGGCAGGTACCGTTAGTTTTAGAGCTAATTATACTATGTACCAAGTTTGAAGCAAAGCGGTCCAGCCGTTAAGGCTGTAGGTGCCGATACAGACGGATGGACAGACAGACAGAATTGTCGGTCCCACTTTTTTCGACTTCTCTATCATAGTAATGTTATGTTTGATTGTTAGATTATTTTTTTTTACGAATGCATAACTTGCCTTATAGTAAAAATGTGAAAAGTAAGTGCGTTTATTTGTAAGGCTTGCGCTCCGAAGCTACTTAACCGTTTTTAAAATTCTTTAACTAAAAGATAGCTATACAATATCTGTGAGTTACATAGGCTATACATTTCTTTAGTCTCAACTTTCAACTAGAGATCCTTATGAAAATTGACATAATGAGACCCAAGGTATCAAAAGTATTCTTTTAGAAGTCAATAATTGAAATGCGCTGGAATTTTTACATGCGAATATACATAAACTGCAAGTTCGTCGGAAAGAAACAAATTTGAACGATGATAGCGAGGACCAAAAAAGTTGGTCAAAAAAATCTGTCCGTCTGTCTGTCTTATTTGTTTGCCTTTCCGTCTGACTGTATGTATGTACCTAAAGACACCTACAAAAGCCCAAACGGGTGTGCTTAATTCCTTCAAACTAGGTATATCGAGTTTTTAAGGTATTGTACAGAAGGAAAATTGATTTTTTTCGCAGCTCGAAAACTAACGGTACCTGCAACTATAGTTATGTTGAAGCTCATTTTTTCTTGAATATGACAAACGATTTTGATTAGTTTAGCTTTTTATGTATGACCGTATGGCCTATCAAATGGCTGGAAACAAAGTTACCAAGAATTGCTAAGAACGGTACCTTCCATAGGACGGGTTTTTTTTGCTTTCGGCTTTTTCGAAGACGGTTTAACCGATTCTGTCGGAAATTTACACATACATATACATATATAGGTTTAAGTAGCTTAATTATTACCTAAGTACTACATTCCTATATTTTTAATAAATATTTTTTCGTTTTTTCAAAAACATTTCTTTTCATAATTTAATATTTTGAAAACAGATCATTAACTTTTTCAAAAATAATAAGTTATATGATAAATGCAGAATACCTATGTATTGGGGGAATTTAATTTCTTTTTGAAAAATGTTCTCCAAAAAATGTTTTTATTCTAAGAAACCAATCCACAAATTTTGATAATTTTACTACCATACATTGAAATTCATCCAAAGAATAAGAGTTTCGAAAAATAAATTTTTTTCAAAATCTCAAGCCAAGACCAATGTCTTATTAGAGCAAGTTGGTGTGATCCAGTAGTGGACTTTATTTTTAAAAATTACTATGGCGAAGGCCAACCCTGTATTTGCCGCGAGCGAAGCCGCGGGTGAAAGCTAGTATCTATATAAAAATGGATCGCAAAAATGTATGTTCCCTCATAACTTTCAAACGACTCGGCCAAAATGGACAGTTCTTTTTTTCGTGTTTTTGTTATTGTCAGGAGAAAGTTTGTATAAAAGAAAATTTTAAAAAATCGTTTTCCCATTAATGCATTTTAAGTGCATTTTGTCAAATCAAGAACAAATCTTTTGGAAGGATATTTTGGGGGAGGATGCCTACGAAGGTTTCTATAAAAGATTGGTCAAAAATAGGCGAAGTAGTTTGTCAGAAATGCATTTTGTCACAAATCTTCAAAATTGCCAACAATTGGAAAGAATGCATAGTTTTGAACATAGTGAAAATTAAATTTGATTTAGGTATTATACTGGATTGCAATGCACCTTAAATATTTTGGAAAGGTGGGTGAATAGGTATAAATCAAAGTGCTTTCGACAATGATTTAAGTTATAAATTTGTACGAGCAAATCAATTGCAGTATTTTATTTTTATACAGGAAGATGCAATACGTCGCGGGACTGATTGCCTTTTATAGTGTGCATCAAAAAGCATTTCAATAAGCAGAATATTCAACCAAACAATCTCTTTGTGTTAGCATGGAAACTCTTGCCGGGTAATTTTTTTGAATTTGTATTGAACCAGGTAAACAAATTTTTAGGCGGGAGCCGGTACGAAGTTTGTTTTTTCACCTGGAGAGATGTTAGTTGCGTGTTCGAGAGTCGGCAAACTATATCGGCACTTTTTTTTTCTCTCCGGATGATAAAATAAAATGCACGACTGGGCCGCACGAACTTGCTCTAACGTATGATAGTGGTCTTGGGGCTTGAGATATTGTTAAAATAAATTTTTCGACTGAAGAAGGAATTCCTATATTTCACGGTACGTCTGAGATTGGGATCAAGTGTTAGCTGATGAGCATTCGTAGCAAGACGAGTAGAACGGGGAGTCGTTTAAGGGGAGGAACGCAGCTGGCTAAATAGAGTGAGCATTTTTTCAACTCTATCGAGCATGTGTAAACAAGTTTGAGAAGCAACTGCCGCTTCGCAAATTGTAGCCAGATCAGAAGGGATGAATTACTTCTCTTTTTTAAAAGGTTAATCACTTTCTATACATCAAACGCATCAAAATATAGAATTTTTTATAGTTGAACTGATTTTAATTTACTAATATTGTATGTGTTAGATTTCCATAGCCAGCTACTGTACCCCCATCTGAAGCTTAGCGTGCATAAATAGTAAAACAAAAAATTCAGCAATTTCAAAAATTTTAATAAAGGTGGTACGGACTTAGCCGGGTCAGCTGGTTTTTTATAAAATTGAAGTCGAATAAAAATATTTTAAATAATTATCAAAATAATATAAGCAAAAATGCTTCTCTTATAGCTTCCATATTGTAATATTCTTCTACTTGCAATGATAACTGAATTGGTTCAGGACTTAAAGTCCTGGTAGATAAACAAAGCATTTATTCTGTAGTTTTGTGACTAAAAAGAAATTTTATTAACAAATATTATTTTGAATCATATAAAGCACAGTATCAACTTCTTTATCATCGTTGACCACTAAAATACGCCCAAAATACAATAAGAAAGCAAACTTCAGAATACAAAAAAGTTTGGTTCTGTTACGTTTTATTCCCCAATATCCCACGTATCACCAAAGTCCATAATTACCAAAAAAAAAATCTTTAAAGCCAACTAGAGCGTCGTTTTAGTCCCATTCATTGAGAGTGAGTGCATCCAAATTTATATCTTGAGACATCTTCTTTTCTTAGACATACTCTTTTGCAAAAGACGAAGAAATGTCAAAGCTTTGCTGGAAATTCCGTCGAGGTTTTCCGTGTAAAATTGCAGATCTCAAGTGCTATTTTTTTAATCTGTAGCAAAATAGAAAATGGAAGCCACCAGTGAGATTGAATAAAATTTATAGTGGACCTCCCTTACCTAACAATATTAAAATTAATAAATTTTGACAATGTAGAGATATTTGAAACTATAATTGACACACAATTAGTACTTGCATGTAATACTTTACATTTAAAAGATATTTTTAAATAATTGGTACCTAATAAATAAACCTCGTATAATATATCATTATGTATTTTTTGGAATGGAATTGGATGCGTCTTTATTTATACATTTACAGAATCTGAGACACTTGAAATTATCGCAAGACATGATAAGCGTCTATCATAGGTATTCCAATGCTTTACGAAACATGTACCTACATATATAAATATAGATTTATCAAATACCTAGGTTATAGTTAGGTAGGCATAGGCGTATATCGTTGGATAAACAAATAACTAACCTCTATCAGTTATTCCGTGTCTGTGGTCGGTTCTTCAAATAAAAGTACCTACCTGAATTAATAAAAGAAAGGAAGTAAGCTGTTTTGTATCTACTTCAATTTTCATAAACTCTGTCCCACCTTGAATTCGGTTACATCAAAATAATTGGCTATTAAACTTTAGTTTTATACAAATTAAATATTTCCTAACACATGCATCTTACAGTTATATACATATTTATATGCGTATGCACTGCATATGCATATACATGTATAAAGTATAGGTACCCATCACTGAGTGCGCAAAAGTGCACACCTTGAATCGAGTTTATAAGTGTATTAATATGTGTTGAACTGTACATAAACTTATAAATACACAAACACTCTGATAAGGATAGGATTTTTAAACGCGAGTGCACTTAGCTAAAGATGAGTGTAAAACTGTTTGTCAACTAATTAAAGTTCTTATCGTCTTTTGCCGCAAATTCAAAAAGCCATCCCTTATCTTTATACTCCAGGTAAACGTAACTCAGTGTATAGCACAGAGGAAGGAAGAACATTGCTCATAGTATATATGTTTATATCATAGATACATACATACATATGTATAAATAATGAAGTTGATTCATATAATCATGGAAACTGATAAGATTATAATAAAGTATTATTAGGCTTGAGTTTCGATTTCTATCATGGGAAACCACTCCATTATCTTTGCACACGACCACATTTGAGTGTAGCGAGTGACACTTAGGTAAGACCCTCCATGCAGCTTTGTGGGCAGCAATGGGCAGCACTATATGCACTGTGTTCGCATTGCACCAACGGAAAATTTATAGCGTAGGAATGCAGTTCGATAAGCACTGACTGTTCATCGATTAGTTTTTACGTTAACAGAACAACCCCTACGTTCTGGGATGTTGTGGTAAACTGCATAGATACTACAGATATATGGATATAGTATAGTAAGTTGGAATACCTATGAGTTGGATATATATACATACAAATGGAATATAGAATTATAAACGTATGAACGTGGTCTTTTTGTTGTGCTGAGCAATCTGTGTCAATGCAGTAGTTCGTGATTCGAATTTGGATACATTTTTTTTCATTTGTTTTGTATTAATTGTGTTCTTTCTTCGTTTTGGTTTTTTTTTTTAATTTCAAGTTAAGCGGAATTTTGAGATTCAATGAACTTTTGAGAGGGACGCCTTACCTCGAAATGAGAAAACTTTTTTTTTATAAGTGTTCAATGTTCAACCGGTTCATGCACATGCAAAGGCTCAAAAATAAAAGCAGTGCAAGTATGTGTCACACGTCCATACTTTTCAGACTGATAATTCATTTTGATATCAAAATTTTAAGGAACATTTTTTGGGTAGGTAAATGAAAATTGAGATTACTTACCTCCACCAAACATTACATATAAATTGAACGTACATACGAGTATAGATGAAGGATGATAGAAGAACAATGTCTAAGATAGGACACTTCTGGCATGAAATCCGAAGATGGATTTGCTTCGGAATGTCACAATCTAAAATTTTTGACAAAGGTGTGACCTTGTTGATTTTTCCGTATAATAATGGTAAAATCCCCATATATTTAAGGTACCTACCTATGATCAGCGATTAAAAAATAATAATTAAAAAAAAAGTAGTACTCCGTGGCGTAGTGGTTAGTGTGTCGGACTGCCACGCCGAAGGTTCTAGGTTCGATCCCTGACGACTCCACCTAAGTTCTTTTCCGGGGTACTGCCTCTTGCTTCTTTGTTAGGCCGTTCGGATTCGGCGGTAAATTGTATTGGTCCCTTATTTTCCTGCAGAATTTCAACGCACACACAGGAATGGTTGAGAGTTTAAGTCACAGGCCCCGGCTCCGCTTGGAGCTGTTGAGCCAACAATTTATTTTATTTTTAATTTAATGAAAAATGATAATTAATCGGGATCCTTAGATCTTAGGATCGATCGGTCGAAATAGGTTGGGCTATCTCAGAAAGCTTTTTAGTGTGTAGCACATTATTTCCTTATATTTGCATAACAGTAAGACTCTTAACTTTGAAGGAAACATTTATATAAAAACGAGATATAGTAAACTGGGGCACATTCGTTATCTTTTTTCTAAAGCTTCGCTCTGCCTCTATTAATACACAAAATGCAAATTTCTTTGAAGCAGCAGAGAATATCAATATTGAAGAAAAATATTTAAAAGAAAATTTTTATACGATATTGACTTTCTTGAACAATTTATATTTTTCAAAAATTAAAGTCAGTTTGCTAAAAGTGCCCCGACACGGGGCAGCTTGTCATTTGATGGGGATCATTCGGCATTTAAGTTTCGCCATAGAAAAACGAGCTGTTCTGCTAAAATTCTTATTATTTTAGATTTAAGGATATAAAACATAACACAAAAATAAATTTTAATTCAATAAATCAAAAACAATTGATGAATTCAGGTCTAAAAGTAAAAGTTTAAAAAGATCGCGTGGGACAAAAAGTATTTTAAAATAATAAATAAATAAAATATATAATATGTACATAAATTCATTTATATTAAGTTGAAAGTGTTGAAATCAATCCTGGTTATTCCTTTACAAATATTTGAACTTATAATTTGTAAATTAAAAATAAAAACTATATTTTTTTCGACTTCTAGAAAAAAAATCCATATAGGCAATCCTTTACAATCATCCCAATTATTAGGCTCTCCGAATCGGATATGATTGTTTTAAACGGTCTTTTTTTGCAGTTTCGTACCATATCTCTATTGAACAGTGCCCCATCTTCTCAAATTTTGTTCTCCCACAAAAATTCTTGTCACTTTTAATTATAAGCTTACAAACACAAAAATCTGGATTTAAAACGATGAAGTTGACTCAAAAAATATCTTACTTACCTTCTGCCCAAAATTGCACCGGAGCGAGAGAGCAGAAAAACAAAAGTGCACCTAACTTCTTTTACTGTCTAACTTCAAATGTCAAATATTGACAATGTTCATACATATATTGAACAATAGGTGCATTAGGCGTTATAATCGTTGCTTAATATTAAGTGCACCGTATCAAAATCGACTTATACGAATGTGCCCCGATAATGAATGTACCCCAGTTTATCGGATATATACCTCTGATTCAGACGACTTTATCTTATCCTTTGCCTGGGACATGAACGCCAACTTTGTACCTACAAAGATTTGTTTTAAATACATACGAGTATATTGTTTTCTGTATGGTTGAATTAGAAAACGAAAAAATGACATTAATACTGTTTCTGACTTCCAAAGGTCAGAGAGTATAACGTCTATCCACTTTTCCATGTTTTGAGATGTTCAATCAAATCACTAGCTCTTCTACACATTTAGATGCAGCTTATTTTAAAAATAAAAAAATTAAGAAAAAGTAACTAAAAAATGAAAACATTTGAGTTTGTTAATTTCGTTTGGTAAACTTGATATAACTATTTCATTCTTCTTCTATCTCATATTTTAGCATACCTACCTTTTTTATTCAATTGCAACTGTACTCGCTTCTAGGATATAATTTGGTGTTGAACGATTTCATCCAATTTGGAACCTAACATCTCCGAAGTGAGGTTGAAATGAGATAATTTAGAAATGAGAAATTGTATGAGAAATAGGCCCAATGAAAACACAGGATTTATTATAAAAACAAAAGTAGTAGTTTTAAAAACAGTTTAAAGAAATTAAATGTACGAAAAAGATACTGGCTGGTCTAGAAGTAGCAGATCTATCAGCCCCGAAATATAATGATGTGTATCTTTAGTTTAAAATCTCGAAAGAAGCTTGAGTGGTTAGGCGTTTGGGTTCCTATTTTAGGAGATACACATTTTTGTAATGTCTTATGGTAATAGTTATATTTTTAATTAGGTATGGTATACCTATACTCTGTTAACAGACTCTTTTAAAAGTGTTAATAATAATCCTGTACATAGTATCTTTTTCTTTCATTCGAAATGCTTATAAATTCTTTTTTTTTTGTTTTAATTATTTTATCAATATTTATGTACCTACCTATACTTGACAATTTCTACATTTGAATTAAAAAAATCAAAAATTGTACGTTAAATGCCCGAAAAATGAATGAACAAAGAAAAAATTATTTAGACAAGGTTACATATATATTGTGTGTATAGTGTAGTGACAAGACTTTGCCTTTAAACGTTTGAGTAAAATTTTACCATATCCTAGGCGGTTAGTGTGTTATGTGCCTATAGGTAGATGATATAGGTATTAGGTATACATCAGTTTTCTTTCACAGCTCATATCTATCAGTCGCTACACAAACTTACGTTAATGCCACATCGAGCTACAATAACGCTTATACATACACGTATATTAGTATAAGGATATAGGACAATAAAGTCTCTTCAATAAAATGTCATTACCTAGGCTTAGATACATAGATTCAGATATACGTATACATCACTTTACATTAATATATACATACACAAAATGTTCAAGAAAGGGAAGGGTTCTTGCCGTGCGGGGCCCAGTACAAAAATGTTCGGCACCCACAAACCCTCCGGAAAGACAAAACCTCCACTTTATATTGCTCACACAAATATATATGTATGTGAGACGTTTTCACCACTCGGATGTGTATATACATAGACAACATGTGTAAATAAACCCCGACTCTGGTTGGTATGCCCATGAGGATACCTGTTTATTTGCAGAGGGGCAAAACGGCAGAGAGAGAGCGAGAGCAAGAACAGCTCACGACACTAGGACTAGCGACTAGGAACACGACACGACTCACCAAGAAGATTCTTTTCTCCCTCAACTATCGTCGAAACTGGAAACATTAGCACTCAAAGAGATGACTACCAGCAGAAGGAATTTAATATATCTACCTATATATCTTGATAGTCCTGTGGAGTCCTTACAAGGAGACATCGATTCGCTCAGCTTTAAGCGACATTTTGTTCAAGCCAAAAGAGGGGCATACTCGTCGACGAGCCACATCGCTCGGGGGTGGACAGACGAAATAGACCATAGATACTCGAGAAGACTTTTGTAAATAGATTTTCAGATGGGGTGAACTGATTCACCACCCAGCGTTAATATGGCCGACAAAGCCATACACGAAACGTTGAATACTGGGGGGACATGCGCCCTGAAGTCAGTCAATATTATGGCTTTTCTATGTATGTTCGTAGGCTTGTAATTGAAAAATTGAAATGTTTGTGCAATTGATCTACATGAATAAGTGGCAAGTGACGATAAGAGACATTGCCTTCGTTTTCTTTTCTATCTTTTGTTTCCAACTGTCTGTTGGCAGTTGGGACTTGGGACATGGGACTTGGGACACATCCGACAAAAGTGCATAGAAAAGAATAAAAAAAAAACAAAAAAAAAAAAAAAACAATGGCGGCAAGGAAAATAAAAACACAGCACCCATAAAGCAAGTATGTTTCGCTTAAAAATACAAAACGAAAAAGGATATACGAGCGAGCGGCATTAGGTATTCTTATCCTTCTTGTTACTTAAATATTTTACATAGGTATATAGGTATGCTGAAACTGGAAATCAAAGGAAAGTGCCGCCAACAACAATACCAACACCATACGAGTACAAAACCACAAGTGGTTCATCAATCGAGTTCTCTTGCTGAGTGGCAGTGAAGGTCTTCAGTTCAGCAAGAATAATGTTTGCATTGCCATCATCAGGTGACATAAAAACATCCACCCATTGGTACGGGTTTCTTTCCATGCATGCATGTGTAGTGTATAAATGAGGTTCCGAACTAAATATTATGGAGTTTTGTCTCTTTTTACTTTGAACTAAATGATACTGAAGCCTACGTGCTAATTAATAGTAGGTACGAGCTGACAAATGATTGAAATTGAAAAGTGAAGATACAAGTGTTGGCAAAAACTTCGGTTTTTAATGTGGGGGGACTAGAGACATTGTACTTATATATACAATTCTATTGTAATATTGAGAGCGAAACGAAAAGTCGCTAAAACACTTTGTTCCTACTAATTGGAGATATTGGATTAGGTACTAGCGCAAGGAACGAGAAGTCTCACATATACAAAGTTCTGTTCCATTAGAATTCTTTAGGAACATGTACAATGACTACAGGTAGGTACTATAAGTACCAGTTGTACAATAGTGGTTCAGCACTGAACCTCGTTTTTAAATCCTTTATCCATGGGTCAACTTTCTTTTATCCACGGAAATCGATGGGTTAACTCTTGAACCACTCTTGCAACACCGACCGTCTAAACTTTAATTATGTATACAGGAACCGAAGTAAATCGTTGCAAAATTTTGCTCCGAGGATGAACCACGATTGTTCAACTGGCCCTAAGATCATTATTGACTTATTAACTTTTTCAAAGAAAAAAAGAAAAATTCGTTTATTTTCTCAATTAATGAAGTCTTATTTATAACTCTAAACGAAAAATGCGATAACAACCGATGATCACATAACACTATTTTTATACCCAAAACATGTATAAATACAAACCTACCTATTTTGTTTCCATTCTAAACACTTAAGAAAGTAATATTTTTAAGCTATACGTGACTACGAAGGTGATGCATATTACCTAATTCTTCCGAGAAATCAATGCGATAGCCATCCTTAAAATAAAGTAATGAGTGTTTTTATATAGTTATAATACAGATAACAGATGCCGCATTATCTAAGAAGTAAGTACATTTGCAGTTTAAGAATATCACTAGGTATTAGTTTCCTACAAAGTTATTTCAACAGTTTTGAAAATTTTGTTTTTGGAATTTAATTTTTGGTTCAGAAAAAAATCTTTATCAAAAAATGTTTTGTATTAATAATTTTCAGCTTTCCAAGACATTTTTTGCTAGAATGACTTAGCTGAAGTTTCATTCACGTTAAGCGGCGGGAGCCAGGATTAATATCGAGGAAAGATAATTGGTACATTATACAGATCTCTGTGATCGAAATTCTGGGTGAATTATACGAATTTATTTTCAAAATTCTGCTTTCGAAATTCTGGTTTAAAAATTCTATGTATAACTTCTCTTTTTTTCGAAATTCTTCAAATAATAAAGTAATCATTTGATAAATTTTAAATAGTGCGGTTTTTTCGCAATTTTGCATAAGAACTAAGATGGGACGATATTCACTAAAACTTCTTCTTGGCAGCATCGTCTTGAAGTGTAGTTGAAGTTCATTAAAGGGCTTAGAAAAGAGCTTCTTAATACAAAAACACAAATATACAAATAATAAGAAAGAAACAAACGAATGTTATTTTGAAAAACAGAAAAATTTAACGAATATTTAAAAGGGAACAGCAGCTTATTGGAAATCTTAAGAGAATCGCCCAACCTTTTTTTGTTTCTATGGATCTTTTTAACTTACCTATAAAATGTGTATTAGACACATATTTTTGACCGGCTCCTTATGCATTGTGTTCTTTAATTCGCCAATAATATGATAGGGCTGATTCTTGTGTGTATTTAAAAAAAATCATTCTACATTAAGGACCTTTTTCCAATTGCTTTCCCACTGGCCACTGCGGGTTTTCCCAAGTATCGTAAAATCTAAGGGTTTTCCTAAAACGTGTGATTAATTTTAATATTTGTATTTTTGTTACAGTAATTTGAAAAAAATAGTAGGTATCGTTTGGATTGAAACCGTAATCGAAGTTTGGTTCTAAATAACAATATACGTTAATATGGGTCAGGATACACCAAAGTAAGCCGTTTATCAAATCCCCGATATATGTTGGTTTATTCCAAAACTATTCAGTGATATTATTTAAGTTTTTTATTTTTATTTTTATTGAAATACTAGCTGACCCACCCAGCTTCGCTCGGTTTAAATGAATTACAATTTAAATAAAATGCACGACTGGGTCGCGCTCTGTGGGTGCAAAAGTACGATGAAAACAAAGTTTTCGAGCAATATGAAGAACTCCTGTTTGAAAAATTCGGGAAAACTACAAAATTTTGGTTAAAACTGGAAAACCCGAGCGGGAGCTTACGTTAAGAAACCTTTGAATTTTTAAAACTTAGATGTCATCTTTTGGGTACTATAAATGATTTAAATGTCCGATAATGCCAAATTAATAAAATTGTTAAAACAAATTTCCGTTATTATCATTTGTAGCCAAAAACTTAAATGCAGTTTTCTTCAAAACATTCTATGTATATTCAATATAAAGTTTAATAAAAATCGGTAGAGCCTTTTTTGAGTAAATTAGAAAATACTAAAAAAATTGGCCAAAACCTAGTGGCTCTTTGTATGGGAGCCACCATTTAAATAAGATAAACTGGAAAAAATGCGATGCCATCTGATAGCGAGTTGTAAGGAGCTATACCAAACAAAGTTTGTTTGAATTTGATACAACCGTTGACAACTTATGTCGATTTGAAAAAAAGACGTCAAGACCAGATTTCCGTTATTTGCATTTTTAGCCAAAAACTAAAAACGCAGTTCTCTTAATAACACTAAAAAAATATTACACACAAAGTTTAAACAAAATCGTTAGAGCCATTTTTGAGCAAATTAGAAAAAACCAAAAAAAGTTGGCTAAAACAGAACGGCTTGTTGTATGGGAGCCACCATTTAGAAAGGCTTAACTGAAAAAATTGCAAAACCATCCTATAGAACGCTATAAAAAGTTCTAATAAGCCGTTGCGAACTTATAGCCATTTTAAAAAAGCGGTTTAAACCTGATTTTCGTTACGACCATTTGAGCCAAAAACGAAAAACGCAGTTTTGTTAGAAATGCTTAAAGTTAGCTAAATTTTGAGTTTTATCAAAATTGTTAGAGCCGTTTTCGAGAAAATCCGAAATGAAAAAAGCCGTTACATGAAAGGTACCAGTTTGAGCCGGGCTAAGACGAAATAAAATAAAATGCACGACTGGGTCGCACGAACTTGCTCTAATGAGTGACAGTGGTTTATGGGCTTGAGATTTTGATAAAAATAAAATTTTCAAAATTCTTAAATAAATACTTAAACTAATTTGAGCTGAAAAAAAAGTACGCCATTTTATTTCTTGGATAAATTTGAATTTATGAGAATACATTTAGAAAAATCTGTGGAGCGGTTTTTGAGAAAAAAAAGTTTTTTTTGAAAAACTTTTTGAAAAAATGTTTCAAAAAAAAATCAAAAACGCCAGTTCATAGGTATTCAGCAAATACATTTATTTAAAATTTTTAAAAAAAAATTTAATAAGCAGTTTTCAAAATATTAATTTTTTAAATTTTTTTTTAAAAAATGCTTTTAAAAATACAAAAAAATATTTTTCAAAAATATTGGTATGCAATACAAATTGAGCTACTTACAGCTATATGTGTGTGAAATTTCGAAAGAATCGGTTGAGTCGTTTTCGAGATAGTCGAAAGCAAAAAAAACGGTCCTATGGAAAGTACCGTTCTTAGCCATTTCTTAAAACTTTTTTTTCAGCCATATGATTGGTCGTACCTAAAAAGCAACACTGATTTTTTTAATTAAAAATCGTTAGAGCCGTTTTTGAGAAAAATAAGCTTTAACGTAACGGTTGTATGGCAGGTACCGTTATTTTTTGAGCTAAAAAAAAATTTCAATTTCCTTTCTGTACAATACCTAAAAAAGTCTATATACCAAGTTTGAAGCAATTCGGCCCACCCGTTTGGGCTGTAGGTCTTATACAGACAGACAGACAGACAGACAGACAGACAGACATACAGACGGACAGAATTTTTAGACCATCTTTTTTCGTCTTCGCTATCATCGTAATGTCATGTTTGATTGTTATCTCAAAACTTTTTTTTTCGACGAATGCATAACTTGCCTTATAGTACCTATAATCGCAAGTAAAAAACCTCGACAACCGTTTTCTTTAAACTGCTATGTATGAAGTTTGAAGAAAATCCGTCAAGCCGTTTAGGCTGTAGAATGACGTGAAAAAGCGCACATCCGCTCATCCGCAGATCCGCACAGACGCACAGACAGACCGACGGACGGTATGGCGAAAACCACTTTTTTGGGCTTCTCTATCATCGTAATGTCATGTTTGATTAAAACGATTTTCTTTCTGCACGAAACCAATACTTGCCCTATAGAGCAAGTAAAAATATAATTGCAGTATTTAAAAACTGACAGGCAACACATTTTTAACTTAAAACATACATAAGTGTTGTTAAGAAATATTTAATTTTAAATACAATGATATCGAAATTTATAATCATAAAATTTTTTACTTGCGATTTTAGGTACTATAAAGCAAGTTATGCATTCGTCTTGAAAAAAAAAGTTAAAAATTCTGTCCTTCTGTATGTCTGTCTGTCTGTCTGTCTGTATGTATAGACACCTACAGCCCAAACGGGTGGGCCGAATTGCTTCAAACTTGGTATATAGATATGTTTAGGTATTGTACAGAGGGGAAATTGAAATTTTTTTAGCTCAAAAAATAACGGCACCTGCCATATAACCGTTACGTTAAAGCTTATTCTTCTCAAAAACGGCTCTAACGATTTCGATTTAAAAAAATCAGTGTTGCTTTTAAGGTACGACCAATTATATGGCTGAAAAAAAAGTTTTAAAAAATGTCTAAGAACGGTAGGTACTTTCCATAGGACCGTTTTTTTTTTGTTTTCGACTATCTCGAAAACGACTCAACCGATTCTTTCGAAAATTCACACATATATAGTTGTAGGTAGCTCAATTTGTACTGCGTACCAATATTTTTGAAAAATATTTTTTTGTATTTTTAAAAGCATCTAAAAAAAAAAAATTTAAATTAATATTTTGAAAACTGCTTATTAAATTTTTTTCTAAAAATTATAAATAAATGTATTTGCTGAATACCTATGAAATGGCGTGTTTGAACTTTTTTTTGAAATTTTTTTTTCAAAAAAAACTTTTTTTTTAAACCGCTCCACAGATTTTTATAAATTTACTTTCATAAATTCAAATTTATCCAAGAAATAAAATGGCGTACTTTTTTTCAGCTCAAATTAGTTTAAGTATTTATTTAAGAATTTTGAAAATTTTATTTTTATCAAAATCTCAAGCCCCTAGACAACTGTCACACATTAGCATTAGTCCCAGTCGTGCATTTTATTTGTTGATCCGCCCGGCGGAACTGGAAAAATGTTCTTGATTTGATTAATATTAGCAGCAATACGTGCTCAAAGTGGAATTGCGTTAGCTCTCGCATCTACAGGAATTGCTGCAACACTGTTGGAAGGTGGAAGAACAGCACACTGAGCACTGAAGCTTTCGTTAAACCTGCGAATCAAAGAAAATCCTGCTTGCAGCATTTCAAAGCAATCAGTCATGGCAAAAGTGGTGATATAGCAAGCGGATTTCCGAAATCACTTCCCGTGATTCTGAAACCAACAGCGGCGTATGAATAAATCTCATGTCTCAAGGCATCGTTTTTTTCGGTATGTGCAAACCTTTCCATTGAGTGTGAATATGCAAGTGTTCTTTGGATTTGCCTGGCATGCCGCCTCATCATTTGAGTTTTAAAGTTGGATCTGTCATATTAATGCTACGAAACCTTTATGCCCCGAAACTGTGCAATGGAAATGGAACCCAACTGATTGTGAAGAAGCTGATGAACAATGTGGTAGTGGCAAGGATTTTTAAAGGACCGTTCAAAGGAGAAGAATGCCAAATTCCGCGAATTTCCTTTTTTCAACTGATTTGCCGTCAGCTATTATAATGTGGCGTGTTTCCTAGTTGGGAAACCATCTTCACTCTTCATTTACGCTCCGGAGCAGAAAACAAATTGTTGTGTATCATGCAGCCTTAAACTCAATTCAATCATTTTTCTTATATAATTTATTAATTAATTTTACAATTTTTTAAATGAACCATTTGCATTACTCAAGAGCTTTTTGATAAACAACTTTTTTTTTATTTTCGCATTTAATGCATAAATAAACAATAAGGACGGTTTACCCACTCGCCAACGTCCAACATAAAGTTATCCGTGATAAAAAATTGGAAAAATGTTTGCCTAAATTCCCCTGCTAACAATATCAATACACCACCAAATAAACGTTGGTTTCCTCGTTAATCTTTTAACGTTCGATTAAGGGCTTCCAATAATTTCTTATGAACCATCGTGCACGCATCCCAAATGATTATTTTACATTGCTGTAAAACCTTTGCCATTCCAGATGTTTTTGAAATATTACATGTTTGAAATTCATTTACTTGCATGTTCAATGGCAATTTTAATGCAGAGTGAGCTGTTCGACCACCGTCTAACAAAGTTTGCGCAATCCCGGACGACGCAAGCGCTAATGCTATTTTATTTTCAGACCGAATCGTAGCTAAGATCCAAGTTCTGGTTTAAATAAATATTTCGCATTCGATATAATATTTCTTCAGTCATTTTATCCCGATGATTTGTCCAAAATCGCAGATTACAAACTTATTCCAATTTTATTAAAATTAAATTGACACATTGAAAATAGAAATAATTTTCTATAATTACGGGAAAAATACTTTATGTGTCGACAAAAATGCTAGATCAAAAAGAACCACGCTACCGCTTTACAGAATTTTGACCAAACTTCACAGAAACCTTTGCAGGCATCCTCAGAAGATGCTACCAAAAGTTTTTTTTAGTATTTTGACAGAATGCAATAAAACTGCAGTTGTGGCAAATTATTTTACCGAAGTTTGGCCGGAAACCTTCGTCGACAAACTCAGAAGACCCTACAAAAAATGTTGTTATTAATATGACGAAATGCACTAAAAATGCATTTTGCGATTTGCCCTTTACCGAAATTTGATCAAATTTCACAAAAAGACCTTCCTCAATAAGATAGCTACCGTTATAAAAAAATATGGAAAAATTCGGCCCAGCCATTCTCGAGTTTATCGACCCCGAACATAAGGCAACTTATTTTTATATATTAGATAAACCCAAACTACAAATCATAAATACAATAAAAAAGCAATTAACACTGAAAGCACATTTTCCCACCAAATAAAACATTATTCGCGTTAAGTATAGAGGTGTAGCTGTAGGTACCTTATATGATGTGTTGACCATCGGAGAAAGTCCATTTAAATAAAAATCATGCAGGCGATCGATAAAGCTGTAGTCTAAAGTATCGTCGATACTAATTTGGCGTCGTTGACGTTAGTCTTCTTATTTACAACAAAGCTGCTTGCCATTGCCATAATATCCATTGAATGATGAGTAGATCCACTCGTTGTTGTTGTTAGTATGTATTGTATAATCCATTAACACAGCATACGGTCACGGACGAAAATTCAAAAAGCGATGATAGAGCACATCCCATCAGCCCCTTTCAAGCTATGGCAATTATTATTAGCCATAACAATGGGGCGACATATATGTATGTATGTATGTATGTACATGTACACGACACACCCTTTGCCCATGGGTCTTTGAATGTAAACGTTCGTTGTCGGGTTGTCGAGTTGTCGCGCAATTATTTTGCTTCTGTGAAACTGAAACTAAGGACTCGTGGACATGATTTTATTATCGTTATTGAGTTGTTTGCAGTGCAACATCATTTTGGAGCAATTGTCGTTGCTGGTCAGGCAAGATAACAGCTCCTCGAAAGTCATTTTAACTATCTCCAGCAAAATTAATATATCCGTCTTTGTTGGCTATCATTTCCCAGATATTTTGGATGTGATACATATCTATATATTTATATACCAAAATATTATATAATCTTATATAAAACGTACCTCAGGTTTGTTCATTTTGGATACATATACAATACAACAACCTATTTCTGTTTCAATGAAACTTCAAAGAAAGGGGTTTGAAAGTGTTTATATAATGGAGACGAACGCCTGGCAAGCCAAAGACAGAGATGATTTAAAGGACAAAAAGCACGAATTTTACAGAATAACAAATGAAAACTTTTGTTCCTCGAACGAAGCAACTTTTTCCGCTTTCATAACCGAATTTTAATTAACTTTCGGAAAACCTAATTATAAATTATAATGATAAGATGCGGGGATGGAGATGGAGCAAGTGCTTGGTGCTTGATGCTTGGGCTCGTTGCTGGTAGCTGGCTGGGTAAATGTAAGTTTGTATCTTTGTCCGGAAATCTTACTATAAAAACCAATTAACAGGAATTTACGTTAAGGTTCACGGGTATGGTATAGCTGTTAATATAAACTTAAAATTAAAATGAAGAAATGCAACGTAGAGTTAACATATTTTACAAGACTTAATTTAGTATTTCAAACGTATTTGCTGCTATATGTATGCGCTTAGAAAGTAATTCTTCAAAAATAGTACCTATATAATAATTGCTCTCTGCACCATTTCATATCAACATATGTATATGGGCTTCACAAAATCTCAAATTAGTGAAGGTTTGTATTCCCGAATAAATAAGGACTTTAAAAAGCCCTTATATTTTAATTATACCTTCGATTTTGAAAGAAAAAATAAATATTGTACAATTTAAAATATTTTTTTATCTGTTGGGTCCGGTCTGGGTTTTCTATTGCGGGCATGTCTTAGACTCTGAATTCAAAAAAAATATATCCAACAATAGGGAAGTAACAAAATGCTGAACCATTTGTTGAAAGATGTATGCGGTTTTACGAGGACAGGGGCATGTGAACTCAAAGTTTACAATAAATTGTCTTTATATACAAAAAAAAAAAATACTAAGATATCAATAAAATTTAAACTTCTATAATTAAACCATCTATTTGTTTTTCTAAATTAAATGCTATCTTCTAATACATTGAATGTTAAGTAACATTTTTTTTAATTTTTACTTGCGGATTATAGGTATGTACTACATACAGGGTGATTCACCAGCGTTGTGCCAAAAAGCTAGAGCGTGTAGGTTAAGTTGAGACAAGAAAAAAATCGTATGGGAGGGAGGGGGTCTATTCCCCTCCGTTTAGCCGGGAGGGGCAATTTTCTGAAAAATTGACTTATTTTGTAAAAAAAAATATTTAAAATCAACTGGTTCGTTTACAACACCGTGTTATACCTTTTTGGAAAGCCAAAAACTTTCCAACACTGAAAACCGTATGGCTCTACGACTTTTTCTTGCCAAGGTATTCAAAAATAACCGAACCTACTTCTTCACAAAAACAAGAAAACCTAGCCTTACGGGATGGCACAAGTGACCATTTAGCCAATTTTTCGAGTTTTTGTGAAGAAGTAGGTTCGGTTATTTTTTAATACCTTGGCAACAAAAAGTCGTAGAGCCATACGGTTTTCAGTGTTGGATTAAAGATTAATGGAAGCGTTGAGTTCTGAGAACAAAAATTATACTTAATTACGTAAAATTTTGAAAAAAATTAGTTTTAAAATAATTTTTTCAAATTTTTTTTTCAAAATTTTGAGTTTGAAAATTTACATTTTTTAAACTATTCGTTAAAACAATTTAATTTAAAAACAAAGTAAAAGGAAAAGTTTTTGGCTTTCCAAAAAGGTATAACACGGTGTTGTAAACGAACCCCTTTGATTTTAAATATTTTTTTTTACAAAATAAGTCAATTTTTCAGAAAATTGCCCCACCCGGCTAAACGGAGGGGAATAGACCCCCCCCTCCCATACGATTTTTTTCTTGTCTCAACTTAACCTACACGCTCTAGGTTTTTGGCACAACGCTGGTGAATCACCCTGTATTTCTTTCTTTCCAAAATCAAGACTTTTGTAATGAGCACGGCTTTTTCTTTAATTTTATTTTAGACAGATAACCATATATACCTACTTATATATGAAAAATTATAACCCTTGCGTTTTTTAACAAATATTAACTGCAATATGTGTCTCGTGGCATGCGATCTAATAAATAAACACGAACAATGAAGTTCCACTTGACTCATTTGACGAACTATATGCATCCCAAAATGCAGTCCTCTACCTTCTAATTAAAAACTATTAGTTTTCAAGATGGAACTATACTTGCCATCTAATCGAATTTAATTAGCCTAACTGCGAATAAGCTTCATGTCTATAGATTTTTCAAAAAAAAAAAAAAAAAAAGGTATAATAGAATTGAGCGTGCCTGTATAAAGGGTGTATGCATAACTTTTATTAAATTAATTATTGTTAAAAATCTTCTCCCGCCAACTTGGAGCATTGAATACGCTTGTTCCTCCACGATAACTTGAAAATCAATAATCGACACACTTCTATATAGGTGTGCTGCGTATCCTTGCGATAAGGTGACGAATATTCCCATCAGTCATTGTCACACCCTTCATATTTTATACAGACACATGACCAAGCGCTTAGCAGAACGTGATTAATGCGTTTCTAAAAGTATCTGTTCTAGATACATTAAATTACTGTGAACACTTTGTTCCATTCAATCGGATACAAACCAAAATAGTGAGCCATCTATCTATAGGTACACAAACATTATGCGTCGGTTGTAAGATTGTAAGATCCACCCCTTCGCTCTGCAGAAGTTCACCCTCATGCTGAGGATAGGTCAAACAACAAAAACAACATTTAAAATCAGATGTTTAGATGAATACCATCCAACATTTCACAACTACATAAAGATGATAAACCAAGTTTTGTGCTTAGATTTTAAGTTGTAAAGCGAAATGGCAGGGCAAGAGACACGTGCCTGCATTTATAGAACGTGCGAATATCCCGTATGGTTTCTCGGATTAATTTCATTTTGTATTGTCGTCAACTAGCAAATTGCCACGGCTCTAGAGTAATTAAATCTTAGATAAGGGGACAAGTACTTTGTTGTGCTTTTGGATGCTGTGTTCGGTAGTGTGGGGTTAGATAACATCGGCTTAAGTGACTGTGGATTTAATAATATGAATTTTTTTTTTTTTTTAATTTATTTCAAATTTGATCTTTGTACTATATAATCAATGCTGAAAATTGATGACATCATCTCATCAGCCCTTTTTATCCCAAAAACCAGGTTTCGCACAAGTCATATGATATACATTATCCAAATGGATAATCGGATCGAAAATGTATTATAAATTTATAAAATATCATTTCTTTATAATGGGAAATTCAGATGTTACGTTAGCAACACACTCAAAAAACATGACTTCGAAATTGCCATACCAAAAGGATTTCATCTTTCGGTGGTCCTTTCAAACAAACAATGGAACGAGATAAGTGAAATAATAGTAAAATTTAAAAATATACATCATTATCTCTATAAGCAAATGACTAATGTCTTTAGGCATATCTACAAGTGTAACGATCTGTTCATTTTATTAATGAAATGAACGATATATGTGTATTGTGTATATCGATGGCTTAGCGCACAAATGTGTTAAGTGCTCAATTTTACAGAGGTGATTTTTAAGATTTGGAGATCAATATCTTCGAACAAAATATTTTTTTTTTATGTTTTGTACTTTATTATAGACTTTATTTATTGTACTTTGGTTTTCATCAATATCAATCAATCAATATATTGATCTCCAAATCTTATAAATCATCTCATGTAAAATTATGTTTTGAGCAGTTAACACATTTGTGCACTAAGCCATCGATATTATCTAGTGTATTGTGTATCCGCTCAGAAGTGATTATATTTCCTCTGCTTATATATATATATGCAGACAGAGTCTTAAGGCTGGACTACAAACGTCGAAACAGCGCGTTTCGTCAAGTTACGAGCAGTGTTTAATTTACGGACGTAAACGTTTGCATGTAGCAACTCCGCGCATACCTTATATTTTGTGTATTATGAAAGTAAACGCGATAACTACATGTTTTGCTTCCGCGGCAATCCGTCCATTACGGGTATCGTGTTCGGCCCTACGTCCTAGCTCCCAAATCGACTTACTCCCAATGAACCAATTCCCACCAAATATGGGACTTGGTTCATGTGAACTAACTCCCATATTTTTAAGGAACTATGTCCCAAATGTAGAATGAACTTAGTCCCATAAATATGAATTAAATAACAGGAGTTAAGTATTGTTGGTTTTTCCCAAATGAACTAACTCCCAATTGTTAGAAAGTAAAACAAAAATTAATGCTTTGGAATGAAAAAAGTATAAAATTTTAAATGGAATTTTTAAAAAAGTAAAAAATTGAAACTTAAGTAACCTAACAGAGTGACGAATAAAATAAAATTCGTGCAGTGTTTGGAAAATTATTATGGTAAGAAATCGCATACTAAACAATTTAAAGGGAACAAAAATTATATGAAAAAAAAAATGAGCAAGGGCGCTTGACGCGTGGCGCAGGGGGGCCCGGTCACGCCGCGCCCACGCCGCACCGAAGCCCACGCCGCACCCGCGTCCACACGGCCGGCCGTCTAGCGCCCTTGCTCATTTTTTGTTCATATAATTTGTGTTCCCTTTAAATTGTTTAGAATGCGATTTTTTACCAAAATAATTTTCAAAACACTGCACGAATTTTATTTTATTCGTCACTCTGTTAGGTTACTTAAGTTTCAATTCTTTTTTAAAAATTAAATTTCTTACAGGTTTATCCTATTTTGCCTACAAACATCCAGCACGAAAACAGCGCCACTTCTTCTTGGTGCAGAATATGAACTAACTCCCACTGGTTGATGTGTTGGGCCTAGTTCATTGGGAATAAGTTCGTAATGAACTATGTCCCAACTGAATTTTCTCCCAAAATTATGAACTAAATCCCACTACAAAATTTGGTGGGACTTAGTTCATTTTGCCTCGTGGGAGTTAGTCGATTTGGGAGCTAGGACGTAGGGCCATCGTGTTCATTTCACAGATTGGACGGCAACATTACGTTCGGTTTTGACACTAGCTTCCGTTTGCTTCCGTTCATTATAGTTAGCCTTTTATATTGATCTGGCCCAGACCCTGACATAGGATTAAGTCATACCTACATATATACCAAATTTTCTAGATATAAATCAAGTATAGGTAGGTTCTATAGGATTAATATTTAACTGTAAATTTAGTTTAAATTTTTTTTAGACATACCGCACCTCCGGTGTAATATCGACACAATTGCAGTTTTTTTTTAAATTGAGTTAAAAACGTCATTATTTCCCAAATGTCAAGTTTTATATGTGGTAAAATCGACTGAATAGTCAGCTATTTTTGGGACTCTTGAAGTCGATCCTGTAGGCCTATTTTAGGTCGTTTTTGCATTTTGAGTAAGCAAGCAAACTTTAAACGTGATTTCTCAACATTTCAGAAAATTACATTTACGTCGTTATTACACCGGAGGTGCGATACAATGTACATATATATTTAGTAGTAGTTTTTTCCACAATAAGACACTTTCTTATCCAAGTTGTCAATTTAAGATTCGACTTTCTCAATGCATATAATGGATTAGCTTAATACACATCGACATATGGGTCAGTTAAAGAAAAAACAGAGAAGGCGAACCCGACAATTCTGTCTGTCTGTCTGTCTGTATACAGCCTACAGCCTAAACGGCTTTAACGATTTGCTTCAAGCTTAGAATTAACATTCTAGCTCTAAAACTAACAGCCATATATTGTTTTTAATGAAAAACTAAAAAAATTAAAAAAATAAAATAAATAAATAATAATAATAATAATTTTAACTATATGCCTGTAAGACCCAAGGTCTTTTGAATGCAAACTACACGTCAATAGTTAGAAGGAATAGAAAGATAGGAAAGAAATGCTTCTTTCATTTCCCACTTGAAACGATAAATTCGCAGATACTTCCTAAACAAAGAACCAAGCTTTCCAATGCAATAAAAAACAAAATTTGTGTTAGTAAATTTGATAATAATTTTTTTTTAAATATTCTTTGAGTTCTATCTGAACTTAACATACAAAATTTGCATAAACTTTTACCTAACCTGAAAACACACAAAATCCCCAACGATTATAATCCCGAAAAATTATATTCCAAGTAGCTAATAACCCCAAAGACACTTGAATGAAATCCACACCCAAGCAATATTTTTTTCCAAAATCTCCACGAAATCCATTAATCCTCAGTGTCCGTGTACATCTAAATTATGTGCATTTAGTTTTCAGAAAAATCTCATTAAATTATTTTATTGTGAATCTAACTAATAAGTGATTACGAAAAAAACCAAAATCTCCAAATTTCTAATTCTAAAACTAAAATCCCCGAAACCAAAATCTCCAAGAATCTAAATCCCCATATTTCGAGTATACATATCTAAGAAATTATATTGGCGCTTTCTCTTTTCTTTTATAGCGAATATAATAAAATTATAAACTTAATCCAATATTTGCATTTTTAAATATTCGACGATTATAAACTTATAAATCAGTTTTAAACTTAGCTACGCAGTAGCGCATTTTGTCACCCCAATTTTAGAAGACCTTGTTGATGGTTTCGGGCTGTAGCTCGTGGATTGCTTCGATGACATTGGCCTTAAGTGCTTGAATCGTT
Source organism: Platycheirus albimanus (assembly GCA_916050605.2). Classification (NCBI taxonomy): domain Eukaryota; kingdom Metazoa; phylum Arthropoda; class Insecta; order Diptera; family Syrphidae; genus Platycheirus; species Platycheirus albimanus. The sequence continues at coordinate 218,305 of OU696696.1, read as the reverse complement.
TTCAGATTGTTGGCATAACATCAATCTTTCACGGTTTCCCACAAAAAAAAAATTCAAAGGGGTCAAATCGCAGCTCCGATTTGGTCAATTAACATCGCCAAGACCAAGAAACTCAAAAAACGCACTGTTTGGGCAACACAGCACTCACTTTGGAAATGAGTTTTCATATAACAACGTTGTTTAAGCAGGTATGATACTGACATTCTGTCAAGATTTTTAGTTTCGATAAACAAGTAATTATTTATTCTTATATATGCAGGACATTACATATAAATTACACCAACTTGTCCCAGGCCTTCCACTTAACTTTCAGAGCAGAGTAGAAACGTTCCTACTATACCTACACATCTGTTACACAAATTTATTGGTTCAACAACTTATTTCCTCATTCCATAAATGTGAAGTACGTATGTATTATACTTTCAAGAAATTGACATCTTTGCTAATATAAACTACTAGTTTATATTAGCAAAGATGTCAATTTCTTATACATTATTTTTGAGCATAACAAATAAAAATAGCAAATACTTATCTAATAAAATGTAATTGTAAACGAAGGTACTGGCTGACAGTTTACAGTTTCTCTACCTATATTAAAATTCAATTTTGTAAAATTGTGCTAGATCCTGTTAGGTTTGTATCAGTTTTTGTTTTTTTGAAAACTGAAAATTTGTCGGAAAAAAGCCGTTTTTAGTGAACATACCATACCTCCAGCCAATTTAAAGTTAAATTTAAAATTAAATTTGAAGCACTGTTAATTTAAAGGACTCGATTATATGAGTTTGATTACGATTACAGGCAAATACACAACCAAGCAACCGAATTAAAGAAGCCACATATCGTTTAGTTAAGTTAAATGAAATTTACATAAATCAACACCAAACCGGTTGACACAGAAATAAACTCACCTAATAACCCAATTTCGCTATTGTTTCTCAGATGTTTGCACTTAAAAAACACCATTGCAAATATGTACTGTCCGTCTGGCAAAAGTTAAAGACAACCAAATGGAGGTGGAATGACAAAACTTTTCCCCAAATAAACAAACACGCTCATGTCAAATAGAAACAAACGTGGCACACACATTGGAGAACAAGTTATCCTGAAATCCGAAGGGATACCGAAACTATGGTATCTATGTGGGTTGTTGGGACTGGCGGGGAGGGGGTCCATGTGATCATCATCACGTCTCAATTAAATATAAACAAATATTTTATATGGCGCATACAAATTGATAAACAAATTTTAAGAGCAAACACAATTCGTCTGATATTGCTGAACTTGACGGAGTTGAGCAGAGCTAACAAACAAATGCAAGAAGTGTAGATACTTGTACAACATCCGAACGAATTTTCTCACATGTTCCTGTACGTATAAGTAAAATAAGGAAAAATAAAAAATGTAATGTAGTGACGAAAATGGTATAGGTACATGTACAGTGCGGAATACCAAATAGTGTATTTGGGTACTTTGCATAATACAAATATGCAATATTAAATTCTTTACATTATTTCTTTTTCTTATTGCACTATCAGTTCTCGAACTTAACTTACTATCAGAGATAAGCCAACACATATGTGCTCTCTGGCTACATCATTTAGTGCAGTTGTCATTTGTTAGTTGTTAGTTGTTAGTTGTTAGTTGTTAGTTGTTAGTTGTTAGTTGTTAGTTGTTAGTTGTTAGTTGTTAGTTGTTAGTTGTTAGTTGTTAGTTGTTAGTTGTTAGTTGTTAGTTGTTAGTTGTTAGTTGTTAGTTGTTAGTTGTTAGTTGTTAGTTGTTAGTTGTTAGTTGTTAGTTGTTAGTTGTTAGTTGTTAGTTGTTAGTTGTTAGTTGTTAGTTGTTAGTTGTTAGTTGTTAGTTGTTAGTTGTTAGTTGTTAGTTGTTAGTTGTTAGTTGTTAGTTGTTAGTTGTTAGTTGTTAGTTGTTAGTTGTTAGTTGTTAGTTGTTAGTTGTTAGTTGTTAGTTGTTAGTTGTCTCAGTTCTCGAAAGCAGGAAGCTTATATCAAGCATTTACTTACAATCAGAATCAGAGAATAGCCAACACATATATTATGTGCTTACTGGCTACATCATTGTGCAGATGTCAGTTGTTCTTGTTAGTAAGCAAAATATACAAATAGCATAACAGCAGCACAAAAAATAATAAAATAAACAAACACATATAGCTAATATAAAATAGACTCAAAAACATTGAGAACATACAAAACATAAACTATGAGCGTGGTGCACTGGTTTTTAATGTTTTTTTAGACAAGATTTACTAATATTAAAATCAACAATACTTTTATTTGAGTTAAACAGCTTGCACATGCCGGTAAGAGGTTCATTCATGCCATAACTAGTACTGTGTTTGGGACAATGTAATAGCTCTAAGCTACGAAGATGATGTGCCCCTCCGCGATAGTTAAAACCTATTACACAAGATAGAAGATCGAGTCCCAAAATCCCGTTAAAAGTTGGTGAGTAAAAATAACAACATTGTAAATACGCCTTTGTGACAAATTCTGAATCTGTAGAAGTTAAATCCGGTGTTCGTAAAGTGGGAGGTTGAAAGGATCTGCCCAGAAGAAACCTCTTAAAGCAAATCGATTCAAATCTGTCGATGTCGGCTTGCAATTCTACGCGGTCATTAGCTGAGTTAATAGACTTGAAAATTTTCATATCATCAGCGAAAACAAGGATCTCACTGTCACGTCATCAGGGCCGGATTTAAAGGTCTAGAGGTCCTGGGGCAACAAAGGAGTGGGGGCCCCCTGGCCCCTAATTATTTTCCAAACAAAAGATATATATTTTCAGTCAAGTGTTTCAATAATTTATTGCGAAACCATGTAATTATCTTAACAAGCATATAAATATAGATTAAAACAAGAATTATGTGAACTTAAATAAAAGCGTAAACAATAGAATCTTTCGAGCTTTTTCCGACCAAAAATTCCTTATGATTTTGCTGAAATCCAGTTCCCGGAGTAAATCAATTTCAATACTGAGTAGAGATAGGTTTGATAGACGGTCTTGTCACATCGTAGTTCGAAGCCTTTTTTTATAATTTTCATTTTAGAAAATGAGCGCTCTCCAGCGTAATTATAGATACCATCAAAACCAAATACATTTTCAATGCAATTTCAATGTTTGAGAATGTAGTTCTGAAATTTTTATCTTTAAGAATGTAGTAGTAAAAAAGCTCAGAACATTGCTCATTTCCATAACCCTTTTTGTATAAGTTGATTAAAGATACAAATATTGAACCAACTCATTACCAATAATAGGCTCCAAATCATCTTTGTACACTTTCACCAATGCCTCTGCTGCAGCGAGCAAATTTTCAGCATTCATTTTATCTATGTGATTGAGAAAACCAAATCTCGAACATACAGCTTCGTATGCATGCAATCTTTCAGTAAGAGAAACATTAAGCTGGTCGATAACGGGGATAAGACCCGATACTTTGAATTTCTCTTTTGGTGACAGATTTTCTCTTGTGCTTCAACCTCACACTTCTTTTCTGGTGCGTGATTTTACATATTGGTCAGTATGACATATTTCTTCCTCGTATTCATAAAAATCGTGTCTTTTGTAGATTCAAGAAACATTTTCGGGTCCTGCAATATCTTGTTTGTAGCGTTGAATCGCTCCAAGATGTCGTTCCAAAACATAGCAAATAGAGCGGTTTCGAGATCACTCATCCTTTGTGAAAGGTGCGATGCTTCATTCCTCACGATATCTTTTTGCTCCTTATCAGAAGTTATCAGAAGATATGCTGGTTAGAGCTTTTTCGATATCAGAATAACCGTTGACAATGGCTTTCGTAGCTTTAGCCCGACTAGACCAACGAGTACCACTAAGCTTTCTTAAAACATACAATTGTCAGCTTTTTTTCTGCGATAATTTTTTAGTCAGAATTTGGTATCGTTCTGTTCTTGCTGTGGAAAAAGTATATAAATTCTGAACGAAATTAAAGAATTGAACAGCCGATGGACAGAGTTAGCAGCTGCCTTTCCAACTAAATTGAGGGAATGACCACAACATGGAACAAACGCCTATAAATGATTTTTCTCCAAAATAAGAGCCTGCATCCCTTTGCATTTACCACTCATGTTTGCAACATTGTCATATGATTGGCCACGGCAATATAAAATATCTATTTGATGGTCACCTACATTTTTACTAGTGATTATAGGCAAGTTATGCATTCGTAAAAAAACAAAGTGGGTCCGACAATTCTGTCTGTCTGTCTGTCTGTCTGTCCGTCGGTCTGTATCGGCACCTACAGCCTAAACGGCTGGACCGATTTGTTTCAAACTTGGTAGATAGTATTATTATGACGTCCTACAGAGGGATTTTTGGAATTAGCATTCTAGGATTCTAGCTCCAAAACTAACGGTACGATTTTTTGTGAAAAATTAATTTTTCTCAAAAACAGCTCGTACGATTTTCATAAAACTTTCTGAATTATGTTTTCTGTGCAAACTTTATAATTTGGTTAAAATAGATTTTTCAGGAAAAGTCTTATAACGGTACCTCCTATAGGACCGGTTTTTTTAAATCCGATTTTCTCGTAAGCCACTTGACGGATTTCGATGAAATTTTTAATGTAGAAGCCCTTTTATAAAAGAAATAATATAAATTCTTAAATTTTTCAAAAAAAGTTTTTTTGATTTTTAAGTTTCAAAATTTGTTTAATTTTTGTTTTTTCCAAAAACGGTTTAATCTACATTTTTTAAATTTTATTTTTCTGATAAAAACTACAAAGTGCTAGAAGTTGGCATACTCAAAAAATTTGGAATATATTTTCGAAAAGTTTTTCAAAAAAAACTGTTTTGAAAAAAACTGGTCGAACGATTTTGAAAATTTTTTTTCGTAAAAATTCAAAAACGTAAAAGAAACCTGATGGCTTCCTTCATTTTCTCCAAAAAACGTTTTAGGTATTGATTTTAAAGTGATTTATAAAATTTCATATGATTTTTTCAACGCTTTTTCCCAAAATCTCAAGCATCCAAGATTTTTGGATTTTTTTTATTCTGGATACTATTTCAGTTAGTATATTATAGTTAGTATGGGTGGCCATAGAATTGATCAGTTCTTCGCATATCGTGGACGAAAGGTAATTGACATGACCACTTCCTTTGTTTCCATGATCTTTTAAATGGGTTGCCAGGGTTGAATCGTACTCGGCTAGCGATTCCCAAATTTCCAGAAAATTTCCACGTCTCGGTGAACCAATAATTTCAGTGTCACCTAGAAAGCAATGAATTTGATAGTACTAACGATAATTCTGAAGATTTTTTGTCAACATTGGATCCCCGGAAATTGCAATCCCGGGGACATTTCCCAATCCCGGGATTTCGGGATTTGAAAATTTCAATCCCGGGGAATCGTGCCTCTTGTATCGCCAGATCTTGAACGATGCGTCCTGTGACTTTTTCCCGTTGCACATACCTCATTACTGATTCCAAATGAGTCTTTGAAATCTCATGTTCGTAAAAACGATCAGATACATGCTTCCAGCCACTGAGGCTGAGGCCTTCTCCCCTGAGTTTGGTGTTTTGAATGGACACTAACTTACATGCATAACAATATATTTTCCCAGTAGTTGGAGGAAAGCAAACCCAGAAACGATTGACGGTCTCTTGATTCTTATTATGGCATGTAAACATATACTTTGAACATTTCCGAACAAAGTTGGAACTATCCCGCGACAGATCTTGAAGAACTGAATGCTGCAGCGGTACTTCATCTCAATTTCGGTGGAACCTTTTTCAGCTTTTGTGTTTTGTTTTTGGTCGTCGGAATTTTAATTTTTTTTTCGCAGTCTACTGTTTTGTGGAGGCCCCTGATTTGTGGAGGCCCGGGGCTGTAGCCCCGGCTGCCCTCCCTTAAATCCGGCACTGCCCGTCATTGATAGCGAGTACAAACAGTTACGGACCAATTTGCCTGCCTTGTGGGACTCCTGATTTTGCTGTGAAAGGATTAGAAAACGAATTTCTGAACATGACATATGCATGATCTGTTTCGGAGATATGAGTATATTCAATTAACAAATCCTATACAGTGAAACCTAGAACTTACAATCTAAAAATGATGATTTCATGTGAGAGTTGGTCAAAAGCTTTTTGTTCATAAGGGTTAATAAGTTTGTGACAGTAAACCGCTTCTGCATGGAGCCGTGTTGTTGATGGCAGATTAAACGATTGCCATCAGGACCGGGAGAGTTATCATCTTTCAGTAATGAATGATAATTCAAAACCAAGTTTGACTTCCAAGCCTTATTCCGTTTGTTACGTAGAGAATTAAGCTCTTTCGTGTACCACGGATGGCCGGGGTTGATATTTTTATATATCTTAAGAGTTTATCAAGCAGCTATAAATTTAAGTAGCTGCATCGTCAATATTAGAGCAAAAATGTAAATTCGAAATATTAGAAGCACTCAATTTGTCGTAGAGTAATTAAAAATTAAGCTTTACGGAAATTAAGTGAATAAGAATAGTCTTCAGCATTACCGTTATTGAGTAAATTGCAGCTCATATAAAAAAAAAAAAAAACCCAGTGGTGGATGGTAGGTGTCTACGTTAGAAATGACATATGTAAGTTGTTAGTACGGTAGTGGTAGAATCACTACCGTACTAACAGCGTCAGATGTAAAGCCTAAATCGAGAATTCGATGTCTACAGCTTACTTGCTGTAGGTCATTAGATGTTATATTGTCCAAAAGAAGAAGTTTCTGTTGCGAAGAACAAGAACTTAAGCAAGCGTCTAAATAGGACTCATCTTCTGAAGCGGTCCAAATAATGTTAGGTAAATTAAAGTCACCCAACAATAAAATATTGCTATTTAAATTGGCAATATCAATCATAATGACCTAGTATTATCTACCGATAGCTTTACATAAACTGACGCAGAACTTTTCGGTGGTATAAACATTTATAATAAAAAGATCATTTGATTGAAAATGAACCTTTACACAAATGATTTCAATCGAAAAATTGAAGGGATAAGAGACAAGCGAAGATGAGAGACAATTATAAAGGCAACTTATGCATGTTACATAAAGTAAAGTGAATGCATTGGGCTTTCTTCTTCTTGCTATTATAGGTAGGTAACTATTGGATTTTTTAGTTGGCACGGGTAGATTTAGGAGGCTTATTTCTAAAATTAATTGACTTTCCTAAACGTCATTAATATACAACGGCAACACTCACAATGTTATATGCTTTACTTTTGTTTTATGATTTTAAAAGTCCTTTTTTATTAAAATTGTTTCTTAACCTTTTGTTTCAATTTATATAATTATAAAAAAATTGATATGATCCCCATCACGTGAAAAGCAAAGATTGTTAGCCTTTCTAATAAATGAACATAATTTATGCTTCAAAAATGCCCCTATTCGAGGGAAAAACCCACCTTGGCAACCCACATGCTTTTGCTTTTTGTCACACCTTATACGAATTACCCTATATAAGACAAGTTATACATACATTCCTAAAAAAAAAATGTCTAATTTTAAACCAAAAATGTTTGCTTGGGTACCTTATCAGTCGAATTGTCGAAAAGAGTCGGTATAGACTAGTTTTTAACAGGCACTTAAAAAAAACCTCGTACCTATGCAGTCGATAGCCATAAAACAATAATTAATGTAATTGTTTTTTTTTTTTTTTTGTTTTTATATAATGCCCTCCATCCATGAAAACAAAGGTTCAGTTAAATTTTACTTTCAACATCACATCAAGGTAAAGAAACATCTATCCGCTTAGCCAAGCTCACCTTTCCATCATTAGCTGCCGCACTTAATTCTGTTCCAAAGTGAGTCGCATGTTGAAATGATTGCTCTTCTGCAAATATAGCATCTGTTTGAGTTATGATGGAGCGCAAATATTCCAGATGCAAATATTTGCAATAAAACTAACTACACACTTGAGTGCTGGCGCTGGCATGCATATTGGGGCCAGGCCCAGGCCCAGGCGCATATACCGGATGTGTTGTCGTGAAGGCGTGTGTTTGAAAGAGAGAGATATAGAGAGATAGAGAGAGAGAGAGAGAAAGAGACTTTGTCAATCATTACAGTATAAGGTTGACAAAACCACCCAACTCACCCACTATTCATCGCAAGGGAAATTTTAGGGCGAACACCAAAGCAGCCATAAGCAACACATCAGAAAGAGGAGACTTGTATCGTTGATTTGGATTCTTACATATCTATTTCTCCCCATGTTTACAGGTTCAGTATGAACCTCTACATACCGTACCTATACCTATATAGAAGTGCAACGGACCCAATCCTTCGTCTACGAGACTACTATACGCGCAAACCGGGACTCGTAAGTATTTGCAGGGTATGGTGCGTTTGCATTGTGCAAATTTATAATATAATGAGAGGAGGGGAAAAGGGATACCTATTTGCTTCCTTCCTCTGCCGTTCACACTAAACGGATATAGGAAGGATTTCGCGTCTAGCGTTAAATGTGTTTACATCCTGATGCGAAATGTGTATGCGTTGCAGTTTGTGTTCCTTTCTTCCTTTTGGATTTAGATTGCAGGATGCATGGCTTGAGGACTTGTGTTTGCTTTTACTGGTAAGTAAACAATATTCTGAAGAACCTTAAAATCTATCAAGTAAAATGTAATTAGGATGAGAAACCTTCAAATCTCTTAGAAGACAAGGACGATGATACAGGGGAAAGGGGAAAAGGAAAATGTACGATAAAAAGGGTGAATTATCTTTATAAACATTCTATAAATAAGCAGGTCGTAGGAAAGATAAACGTATGAAAAACACTTAGAAAAAATTCAAATAGGTTGAAGTACATACTGCACATATCGTCGCCCCGGTATTGGAGTGATCTAAACGACAAAAACCTAGTTTCGAGAAAACAACGTTTTAAGTTAGAATATGAATAAAAAAAAATCTTCAGGAAAATAACCTCTCCACAAATTTATTAATTTAGTGGCTACTACTTTATGCTTTAATTCTTGTTTCAATCGGTATTGGTTGTTTTGTAACCTCAAGTTGAAAAAAAGGAAATTGCATAGTGGCATGATTTTATTTCAAATAATGCGTATTTGTATGGTATGAGGCACTTTTTGATCAATATGTGGCATTTAAACATGGAACGAGATTGTGATGTTTGGATGCGTATGTGGCATATTTTCATACAAAAGTTTAAATAAAAGCATTTTTACTTGCGATTATAGGTACTAATAAGGCAAGTTATGGATTCGTGCAGAAAAAAAATGTTGAGATAACAATCACACATGACATTACGATGATGGCGAAGTCGACAAAAGTGGGTCTGGGAATTCCGTCCGTCTGTCTGTCTGTCTGTCTGTCTGTCTGTTTGTATGTCTGTTCGCGCCTTTAGAGCCTGAACGGATGGGCCGATTTGCTTCAAATTCGGTATTTAGGACTTATTTGGCCATCTCTCGGAAATTTTTTTTTATTTTTGCTCTAGACCCAAAAATAACGGCACCTGCCATACAATCGTAAAGAAAAAAATTGATTTTCTCAAAAACGGCTCTAACGATTTTGATAAAACTTACAGAATGCTATTTTTTTTAAGACAATCTATCTTTTGGTTAGAAAATATTTTTCAAAATTTATCTTATAACGGTACCTCTTATAGAACCAGTATTTTAAAATCAAATCTTCTCGTAAACCGTACATCTGATTTCAATAAAATTTTAGGCACAGACAGTGATTCATAATTTTATTAATATGGCATTTCGAAATTTTCAAAAACTTTCTTTTTGGATTTTTAATAATTGTTTCAAACAAATTTTTGGTTTTCGAAATATGTTGGAAACGGGTAGGTAGGTATATTGATTTTTTTTAACATTATTTTTTCAGATGTAAACTACGTATTGCCAAATATTTACATACTCAAATAAATTTCAAAATATTTTTTGGAAAAGTTTTTCAAAAATAACCTTTTTTTAACGATTTTTAATATTTTGTTTTCCTAGATTGACATATAGCTTTGAAATTTTATTGCATACTTAGTTTTTTCGAGAAAACTCTTAAGCTAATTTAAAAAATAAAAGAATTTTCGAAATTATTTTAATTTTTTTTAATATCCATATATGCAATGCAGCCACTAAGCAATTCATAAGAGGAAGTTCGTGCGACCCAGTCGTGCATTTTATTTATACTGTTGTTATTTTATTTTTCTTAGCTTTTCTTTTGATAATTTTTCACGTTGTTACTTTTTCAGTCTCAGGTGCACTTGAAATAGCTTGATTTTTACCGAAAATTGTATTATAATATGCCATTGCCACGTCAACCGCACTCATGTCATATTTCAGTTTTATGCATTGCAAAAATACACACATTGAAATGCAGACAAAAAGTGAAACCGGTTTCTGACCAAGATTCTGTGCACGTGTTAATATAGGACTGTGTAAAAAACCGTTTGACCGTTAGACGCATTAAAGCAAACAACAATAACAGTGTCATTTAGATACTACCAACTAAAGTGTGGTTAAATTTTAAGGACCGATGTTGAATGTGATATGTGAACCACATCTAGATGTCAAGTTTTTTTCTGCATTTTATTTGACATTTCTCAATTTCAGAAAATGGGCAACAGTGGATGATCAATTTTCGAAGAAAATCATCTTTAGGCACATTTTCACCTCAGTGGATTCGCCAATAAGCAGAATTGCCGCATTTGGGCGAATGATAAGCCAAGAGTTATTGTCGAAAAACTAATGAACCCACAAAGAGTGACTGGTGCGGTTTATGGGCTGGCGGCATCATCGGGCCGTATTTTTTCCAAAATGAGGCCAGTCAGGCAGTTACTGTGAATGGTGTTCGCTATCGTGACTTTTTGTGGCCAGAAATAGAAGATATGGATGCAGACGATATGTGGTTTCAACAGGACGGTGCCACTTGCGACAAATTCAATGGCCGTGTTATCTCACGTGGTGGCGATGTCAATTGGCCGCCAAGATCATGTGATATGACACCGTTGTACTTCTTTCTTTGATGGGGTTATTTGAAAGAAAAGGTGTACGTCGATAAGCCAGCAACAATTCAAGAGCTAAAGCATGAGATAATTCGGCACATTAACGGCATTGAACCTCAATTATGCCTCAGCGTCATCGAAAATTTGTACCATCGGATGGAGGTGTGCCGCCGAGGTGGCGGCTGCCATTTGACCGATATTTTGTTCCATACATAATTGAACCATACCAATATTATCATAATAAAAAGAAATGACAGTAATTTCCTAAATAGTTTGTGTTTTATTCAAAATCAACATCGGCCCTTAAAATCTAACCACCCTTTACAAAGCGTTTAAAGCATTTAAGAAATGAATTGTATGTATTTATGTATCATTTTAATACTGCACAACAGTAACTGCCTATAAGGCATTTCTTTAACCGATTGTATGGTATGAGTATCACTTACACTGAAATCATTTTTAATGCTTGAAAAATTAATTTGGAGTTTGGTTTATTATGTATCATTTAAACACTGAAGATGAAGTGGATTTTTGTACCTATAATTTTTTTCCCAAATGATCAAACATTTTTCCTATATTTAAATTTTGTTCATGCAAAAATTTAATTTTTTAATTTTTGTTTATGCTTTCTAGCTTGTTTGAACTTATTTTGGTATTTCTCAGAAGGGTCGGCTTTGTAACATTATTAACTTTACTTCCCTCACCCTAATAACATCTTTACAGATCATGTCGAATCATGAATTCTAATTATAATTTGATATTGTTATTCCTGATATAACAACAATTTTCATTCCGTTGGTTGAGAATAATGTTTGTCATCATATTAATTTGAAGACTATACATCATTGCATATAAAAGGTGGGCAAAAAGAAATCACCCTATTGGAAGATGCTCTCATTTTTGCAAATGGCCGCCAATGTCAGATCTGTTTTGACATTTTTGGACTAGACAGATGCAGAATACAAGTGAACAAGCCGTGGAGCGATACATGAACCGTCATGAACCGGTCACCTCATCTCTCGCTTTGGACAACATTCGACACGAGTGAGAGAATCTGTCGCCCGAAGTTCTCGCTGAAGTGATGGAAAATGCCATAAAACGAGCAATCAATTGTGACGGCGGCGCCCATTTGGCCGATATCATCTTCTTGACTTGACCAATACAATTCTAAAGGTTCGATTAAAAATAATTAAAAAACAGAATAGAAGATTTTCATTTAGAAAAAAAAGAGGCAAACAACACCGGATGGATGACTTCTTTTAGCCCACCCTGTACATATATTTTAATAGCAATTTCATGGATGGATGACTTCTTTTAGCCCACCCTGTACATATATTTTAATAGCAATTTCATGGAATAGTTCTGAACTTTGTCAATGGCGGTGCTAGCTGTCTTATCTACTTTACATCACATATCTTCTATTGTTTTTTTTGCTTCCCATGGCAATCTAGACAAAAACCACTTCTAACTCACCAATCAAGTGTTTTTAAACTTCGTCAACAGATGGCGCACCAAAAGTTTCTCTTATTGGGAGTAATATATAGATTATAAATACAATGTCCTACATCAATCGCGAAACCGTTCTCTTAAGGATTTTTTCTTTAACTGATCTGTTGGGTCACCAGGAAAGGAATAATTTGAAACAAACGTTAAAATAAAACTTGCCCATCGCAAAGTCAATTTAAACCAAACCCGCACATTTTATCCATGTTGTTGATTGTTGTTTACTCATTCCTTCAAATTTGTTTGGTTTAAAATGCTAAATACCTGAACGCCATTGTTAAAAGGAGACATTTCACTTTTTAAAACATAAATATTGGACTGGAAAAAAATATGCTGAGTGGTAGCGGCAAAAGAAAAAGATCAATGAGGTTATGATGAAGAGACGCGACTATCCCTCATGCCAAATCTGTTCGCGATGGTACTTGACGCATACTCAAATAAATTGAATGGTGCGGTATCAGTCCATCAGACTAGCAGCCAAACGTTCATACCTGCCTATGCTAAGACACATACATCAATTTATTGTTTTTCAAACTGGGTTTGAAATTTTCTCGCACCTGTATATTTATTTGCTTTCACTTAATAAGGTTTTTTAGGACGAATGGAAATATCGGAGGAAAGCGAGAATGATGAGAAAATATACATACATAGATATTATGTTTACCCAAAAAAAGGCCACCCATGGAGTGAATATTTTTTATAGTTGTCTATTTTTGTGATTTAATAAGAAATGTTTAAAATTTTATTGGTTAAAAACAACAGCTGCGTAAAACTTGCATACATTCATATGTGGTTCTGACATCAGTTTCACATCTTTTGGCTGATCTTAATTTGGATATATAATAGATACATATTTGTAAGCTACAAGTTTCATTTGATATGATTTAATACTAAAATTTTAGGATTATGTATGCGTTGAGCAGATAGCTCTGGTATAGGTGACGTCAAATAACCGCCGAAGAAATAAGGCCTTATGTGGTGTTATTTCTATTTTTTCGTAGAAATAATGCCGCATAAGTCATGGGGCCATATTTCTATGACTATAGAGGAATAACACGCCTGCCGGGCTTTGTGTCGTTCAGGAGAAGCATTAAAGACAGTATAGCATTAAAATTTGAACCAGTTGAAACAATTATGAGATTCAAATATTTTCAAAATAATAAGACACATTACAATACTTATTATATGAATAGGTACCTATCTATATATTTTTTTCGGTTTTGTTCAAAAAAACTTAGTTGCTGTAAAGTCGGTTTACGGACGATAACTTTACGTGATAACCAGTTCACAAAACAATTCATGTGTATAGGTTGTATCTCTCCAACCTTTCACGCCACATACAACCACCAACAGCCCACCATTTTTGAAAATTTGTTCCTCCCCCATACAATAAATACCCCTTCCTTACCACCACCAATTACCCACACCACCTACAACCACCACCAATCAACCACCCAACATTTTTGACAATTCCCTCCCAAACATCAAATCCTCCCCCCAAATCCAACCACCCACTTCACCTACAACCACCTGCTGCTCACCCAACATTTTTGACAATTTGTTCCTCATTCCCCACACCAAATCACCTCCTTCCCCAAGCCACCACAGCCAACCACCCACCCAAACTATTTTTGACAATTCCCCCACCACACCAAATCCCTCCAAATCTAACCACCCATTCCACCTACAACCACCACCCACTATCTTACCCACCATTTTGTTTACACTTTTGGCGTTCCCCCAACACCAAATCTACCCCCCCCCCCCCAACCATCACGGCCAACTACCCATCCCACCTACAGCAACCAAACAACCATCTACCATTTTTGACAATTTTTTCCTCATCCCCTCCCAACACCAAATCCAACCACCCACCCAACCTACACCCACCATTTTTGACAATTTTTTATCACCTCCAATCGAATCAACTATCCCCACCACCTAAACCGTCAACCACCCAACCCAACTACAACCACCAACTAAACACCCACCTTTTTGACAATTTTGCTTCACCCTCCATACCAAATCCCACAACACCAACCACTCATCCCACCTACAGCCACCAACCAACCACCCAAAATTGTTGACAATTCCCCCCACACCACCACCGCCAACCACCCACCCCACCTACAACGGCCAATCAACCACCCACCATTTATGACATTTTTTTTTTTTTCAACAAAACCCCCCTCTCCCCCCTTACACCAAATCCCCCCGCCAACCACCCATCCCACCTACAGCAACCAACCAAACAACCATCCAAAATTTTTGACAGTTCCCCCAACTCCTAATCACCACAACTTTTCCTCTTCCCGACACGACCCCCCCCCCCCTAAACGCATCCCCCCCAAACACCACCCTCCCCTCGACCAGCACCACTTACAATCACCAACCACCCAACACCCTCAACTCAAACCTTATCGACTTTCTATGCCTTCAAAGCAGATAACGTGACTGTGACTGCGACTGACACTTTTTCGTGCGTGCTGCCCATATATATAATATATGAATATATATAGAATATATGATATATTCCGATTTATTAGACGCTATCACGTCAAAATAAAATACATTGCCAGAAAAATCACAGAATATAGAAAATATTAACAAATAAAGTGCACGACTGGGTCGCACGAACTTGCTCTAATGTGTTACAGTGGTCTTGAGGCTTGAAATTTTGGAAAAAAAGTAGTAAAAAAATCATATGAAATTTTATTAATCATTTAAAAATCAACGTTAAATCGTTTTTTGGAGAAAATGAAGTAAGCCATTAGATTTCTTTTACTTTTTTGAATTTTAAGGAATTTTTTTTTCAAAATCGTTGGAGCCGTTTTTTCAAAAAACGGTTTTTTTTTTAAAAAACTTTTCGGAAACATATTCCAAATTTATTTTGAGTATGTCAAAATCTAGCGGTTTAAAGTTCTTATTAGAAAACAAAAATTTTAAAAATTTTGAACAAATCGTTTTCGAAAAAACCAAAAGTCAAAAAAAAATTTAACTTTTTTTTAAAAATCTCAAAATTTTTTTTTTTGAAAATTAAAGAATTAATATTATTTCGTTTATAACAGAGCTTTTATTTTAAAATTTTCATCGAAATTCGTGAAGTGGTTTACGAGAAAATCTGATTTAAGAAAACCGGTCCTATGGAAGGTACCGTTATAAGACTTTTCCTGAAAAATCTGTTAGAGCCAAAACATAAAGTTTACTTAAAAAACACTATTCAGAAAGTTTTATCAAAATCGTAGGAGCCGTTTTCGAGAAAAATCAATTTTTCACTAAAAATCGTATGGCAGGTACACTCTAAGAATTATTTGTTGAAAATTACTACAATAATTGTAGGCAACAAGTCCCCTACAATTATTGTAGTAAAATTAAACAGAAAATTTCGGAGTTGAAAACTCAACAACCGTGTTGAATATGGAATGCTTAATATTCAGCATAGTTGAATGTTAGATGTTGACTGCTATATTTGTTGGTTATTCAACAAAGCCTTCGGACTGTTTTTGGAGAGACATACGTTTAAAATTCAACTCAAAACTTTAAAATTTAAGCAAAAACATAGTAAAAGTTAGCAAAAAATTCTACAAAAGCTTTAAAATTCAACAATCACACAGTAAAACTCAACAAAAAAATCAGGCAATTAAACGTAAAATCTTATATTTCAATACACAACCAACAAAAATCAACAAAAAAGTTGAAAATTAAACTGAAAAATTTAGCAAAAACACTAAATTTCGACACAAAGACAATAAAACTCAACAGAAATGTTTAAAAAATAATACAAATTAACAAAAAAAACCTTAAATTTCAATACCTACATAACAAAACTCAACAAAAAAGTTGAAAAATTTTCAGAGAATTAAACAAAAATTGTACGATTTCAGCTCACAAACAGTAAAATTCAACACAAATGTTTAAAACCTAATGAGCGTGTTTAAAATTAAACACAAAAACCTGTAAATATCAACAATAGTGTTGAAAATTAATATTATTTGCTGAATTGTATTCGTTAATTGTTGAAAATCCAACCGCCAAATCCAATATTTGCTGAATGTTCAACATAAATGTTTAAAACCCAGTAACCCTGTTTAAAATTCATTACAAAAACCTTTATCAATATTCAATATTAGTGTTGAAATTTAATATTATTTGCTGAATTATATTCTTTAAATGTTGAATATCCAACCACCCAAATCCAATATTTGGGAAATATTCAACATAAATGTTTAAAACCCAGTAGGCGTGTTTAAAATTAAACACAAAAACGTGTAAATATCAGCATTAGTGTTGAAAATTAATATTATTTGCTGCATTTTATTCGTTAATTGTTGAATATTCAATGGCTGGGAGTTCGACTCCGATATATCATGCAAATTTCACTCCTACTTATGGAATTTCACTGAAAGGAGAGACTGTGAATTATTAAGTCAAAAGTTAAAAAAAATTATTGCAAATGTGTAAATATAAAATGTTTAATTTTAAACACTACGTTTAATTTTCAGCAAAGCGTCAATAACAGACATTCATTGCTTAGTATGTATTAAACAAAATGTTGGATTCTAAGATGAGTGTTTAAAATTTATAAATATGCTGATTTATTTTGACCTGATAGTGAAATTCAACAAACAAAGGCAAATATTAAACGTTTCGTTGAATAAACATTGAATTGTTTATTGCAAAAAAATGATGAAAACATTTAAAAAATTCTTTATATTCAACAAATAATTATGTTTTTCAACAAATTGTTGACTTTTCATAGTTCTTGTTTAATATTAAGAACGAAAGTTTTTAAATGAACAATTTAATGAACTTTCAACAAAGTGAATTAAAATTATGAAAATGCTCATTATTAAACACAAAACGATACATTTTAAACAAATTGTTGAATTTTCAACAAAATGAAAGTGATGTTGACTTTTAAACACATTTTTGTCCACAAGTAAATGTTAATATTTAAACAAAATGTCAAAAATTCAACAAATTGCTGAAAATCACACACATATGTTGTTTATTCATCAAGCAGATACAAATTTTTATTGTTCATTGTTGAATAATTTATGTTTGTTAAAATTGTTTTTTCAAGAAGTTTTATGCAACAGATAATGATTAATTTTCAACAAGATATTCTTTTTCAACATTTCTTATGAAACGAAATTCAGTAAATACTGGAAATATTGTTTAAAATTCAACAAAATGTGTTGAATATATAAAAATATATTAATAAATACACTAAAAATTATATTTACATGAAATAAACAAGCAATTATGAACACTTGGAACTTTCCGGATTTAAGAATTGAGTAAAAACATACAATATTTTGGTTTTTTGCTTAACGTTATATAACTAGAAAAAACTCAGGATTGTTGAATTCAAAATGACGTCCAAATCGAGCATGGAATATTGTTATTCAGCAAAATTTTGATTAATATTCAGCAAATATTGTGGAGCTTTTCAACACTGGCGATTTTTATTCAACACGCTCATATAATAGTCAACAAATATGCTTAAAAAGTGTTGAAATTCCAACATATGTTTATAATTCAGCATATTTATGTTAAATATCCAGCAAATGTTGAGAATTACTACACTTTTTTTTCGTTACTACAATCATTGTAGTAAAATTAAACTGATGTTGAAAATATTTACACACTTATTGTAGTAATTTTACTAACATTTCTTAGAGTGTAGTGTTATTTTTGGAGCTAGAATGCTAATTCCAAAAACCCCTCTGTAGGACGCCATAATAATACTGTGTACCAAGTTTGAAGCAAATCGGTCCAGCCGTTTAGGCTGTAGGTGCCGATACAGACAGACGGACAGACAGACAGACAGACAGACAGACAGACAGAATTGTCGGACCCACTTTCTTAGGCTTCTCTATCATCGTAATGTTATGTTTGATTGTCCAAAAAAAATTTTTTTTTACGAATGCATAACTTGCCTTATAGTACATACCTATAATCGCAAGTAAAAATACCTATATAATCGCAAGTAAAAAGTGTACAAGCAAAGCAAGCAATCAAAAAATCACTGGATTTTTCAATCGCGCGGTTTTTGGTTGCTTACACTTCAATTTTTTTTTTTGTAAATAATGCTTTTCCAAAGTCAATAGATAATAATATTAACAAAAAAATAAAAATTTAAGAAAGCTGTGCAAGCAATCTAAAAATTCTTTTTGGAACATTGCGGGTGGCAATGGTACAGTGGATGAAGTGCTTGGTTGCTAACCTAAGAGTTGTGGGTCCAAGCCCCAGCCTGGGCAGCAACTTTTCAATATTCCCCCAGCTTCAACTGGGCGCCACCCGTGGGATTTTCATGAGATAAATATCACCTATTTCTCAATCCATTGTACCAACAAAAAATCTTTCCTATATTTCTATTCCTTCTAACTATTGCCGTGCAGTTTGCATTCAAAAGACCTTGGGTCTTACAGGCATATAGTTAAATTATTAAATTATTATTATTATTAAACAGAACAAAACTGGTTTTATAAAACCCGGACACCAATTTTCATAACCGAGATAGAATGTCGCTCTCCCTTAAATGCAAAAAACACATCCATCTAGTTCATTTTCTTACTTTGTTTTGTGTTTTTTTGGTTAATTTTTGCCATATTTTCAAAATGCAACTGGTACATCGGTCAATATACCAAATGCTTATTAATCATTTTGTTTGTTTTTCAATCTTCTTCTTCTTGAAGATTAAATGAATTTACATCGTTTAAGAAAAGAAATTTATTCAACAGACGTGGTATTAAATCTAATTTTTAATGAGACTGTGTGAGTTTTGTTTACCATAATAATAATAGGTATATTGTTTTTATTTTTAATTTGATTTTTTTATTGTTTCTTTGTTTTAGGTAATCCAATAATATGAATAAAATAAACTAAAAATTAGATTAAATACCACGTCTGTTGAATGTATTAATTTTCTTAAACGATGTAAATTTGTTTGATCCCATAACCGGACACCTCCCATAACCGGACGATTTTCCCGGTACCGTAAATATCCGATTATGAGAGAGATCACTGTACCTACCTACCGTATTTTCTTAACTATTATAATAATTATTCTTCGTCAATGGGAATAAACGGCCTTAGTTCCACCTGCTCATATAGAAATAAAGCTTTATTTTTCAATTTTTTATAAATCATAAATGCGGCCTTGTTTCGATATTTCTACACTTAGCCGGAAATAACACCTGTCGGGCACTATTTCCATTTTCTTGTGGAAATAACGCCTCATTTTGAATGCGGCCTTATTTCGTCGGGGTTATTTCACGTCACCGCTGTGGTATACCTACAATTCAAGCGCTCTACGAACGAAGTGAATTGCGAGCCGTTAATTCCCAAATCAGAGAATTATATGCCGTTGATTTTAAACTAAATATGTATTCAGAATCCAAATAGATGTATTGGGTGCAAACCATAGGCTTTCATGTGGTTTGGCTAACTATTGCTTGAAAGTAAAAATTCTTAAGTACTGCCCCTCAAGAGTCATTGAGTAAATTGTTTATGTGTTGCCAATCAAAATTTTCTTCTCAGAATATAAAAAAAAAATCCATCTGACCACTTGATAAACTCAATCGTTTGACATTAATACAACACTAAGGACCTAAGCATTGCACAGCCTACGATGAGGAATAACCGGGAAATATTTATGCCATTTCATCCCTTACAACTCTGTATACAGAAAGTGAAGTGTTTTTTTTTTTTGTTATTGCTGCATCTCATGCTTAACAAAGCCTTGAGTAAAACCGTGATCGATCTTTTTGCTGGTTTACCCTCATGTAATTTATTGTTTCCTTATTTTTCGAAGCTTCAGGGACACACTTCTGGTTACCCATTGAAAGCCTATGATGTTAGTACTTACACCTATTTTATTAAAGTGTAGTGTGACTGACGTGCTAAAAAAAATCATCTGTACAGCACGCACTACGTTATAATAACACAAGAAAGTAACAATAACATCTCAATAACTCGCAAGAGTTACAAATTTCAGTAAGAGGGTGGCTTGGCTGCCGCCTGGTTAGAGATGTGTACAGTGTATAGGTACACTGCAAAGGCACACTGCAACACTCGAAAAATGTTTACAATGCGCTTGCAAAAAGGGGCTTATATTGTATAAAACAGTGCTTTTGAATCTTTATTTATTCAACAGAAATTTGTTAATTGCCAACAAATGCTTTGTTGTTTATTAGGAAGTCCTTTTTATACACAAAATTATACTTATAGAAAGCTATCAGCACTTTACTGAATTCGTCCACTCAACGTCAAATTCAGTCTTTGGTTAAGTGTTCCTACTACAATATAGACATAAAAGTAGGTACCTACGCTGCTTTCTTGAATTAAAACTTCCATAAAATATATGTAATTCCTTTCATCGATTGGGAACCCCCCGTAGCAAAAGCTTGCAAAAGAGGTTTGTTCAAAATATTTAACCCGATTCATTAAAACCAGAAATTTGTCCATATTTTTGAAGTAGGTAATTCTCCATTGCTTGCCACCAATATATGTGTAACTACAGGTTGTTCATAGAACGTGCTTCAGGCCCTTAAAATATACATCTGTCAAATAGGCATTTGGTTCTTTTAGTTCCAGAGTTCAATTTTGTTTTTCACTTGAAATTTGTGCACATGGCATGACGTGACTGTAAACTAGCAGTCCTTTACTGTAGTGTTTTCACAAGACAGACTAATACACATTCTCGCCCCGACCCAAGAGCACACAAACGCCAATAAGACTATTTTAAAAGCCTGGGTAACGTTCTCGAACGAGTACTGCTACTTGAAAAAAGTTTTCCATGACTTACCCTGCTTGCATTAATTTTGCTTCATTTTTGATTTAGCTTCTAAGCGTCAAATTGAGAATTTTATAACAGATGTCCAAGAGTTTAGAGCTCTCCTGTCTGCTATATACCATTGATTGACGTCAAAATGTCATGCAACGAAGGTAATATACTCGTACTTGCTTTAAGGTTAGGTGGATCGCGATAAAATTATTTTAAGCCATAAGCGGCTTTCGTTTAGATATGGGGTTAATTTGGGTGAGATATATGGTTATTACCATATATACCAGATGATATTATAATATATCGCTTACCTACACAAAATACCTCCCCGAGTTCTTTGAAATATCTATATATTTGTTTGCTATATATGTATAAAGGTGTAAGGGGCTTCGGAATTTCAGAGTATTTGATCGAACAATACAAATTAAAACAAATTGAAAAACATTTATTTCCGTTTCCTATTCTGTTTTTGTGAAGTACATAATTGATTATTTCTTTGATGAGGCATTCATAAGAAGGAAGATACTTCAATTACAATCATATAAAAGAAAAGTGCCATGACATAAGGCCATGTGACATAAGATTTCTGTAACATAGGGCCATAATAACAAAAACCTGTTTTTACCGTTGTAATATAAAAAACGACCAAAACGTCGTAGGTAATATTCGACGCGAATTTTAAGCTACTATTTTTTTTCTCAAGTGTTGTTGTTTTTGTAATTGCAAATTCTTGTATTTTTTAGTATCGTGATCATGAGCTTGATAAAAAAAAAATATGTATATAAAATTCGCGTTGGAAATTCTTGTTACTTTTTTTTATCAAGCCATGCCATTATGATAATAAAAGTGAGCTTGATCAAAAAAAAGTTTCACAGAGAAAACGAAATTGACATACGGCCATAATGGTCTTAGACACTTCCAAAAGCGTCGTAACGTCATATGCTCGAATATAGCCTTTTGTCACATGGCCTTATGTCATGGCACAAAAAAAATACTAGAAGGTATGATTAATTTGTGTTTTTTTGCAAAGTGGAAAGTTAGGCTAAGGGTTAAGAAGTCACAACTAAAAACCTGGTTTCTCTTGAATCCCGATAATTACGAATTATTGTGTTAGAAATTCAAATGTTCATCTTCTCCATAAATATAGAATGTCTATTTTAGGGGATCCGTTCAAAATCCCGAAAACCAAATTACCGGAAGTTCAAAATCCTGAAAAATTAAAATCCCGAATGTTCAAGATCCCGAATGATAAAAAAGCCAAGTACTGTTCATTAAGAAAACTGTTGACACAGGCGCCTGCCAGATAACTGGACATACCCTTCGCGGAGCAACGAAGTTGCGTGAGCGGATGTGTCCCCGAAAAAGGGAGTTAAAATCCCAAGAACCCGCGAAGCGGGCCACCCAAGTACTGCTGATTATGAAAACGAAAACTGTTGACACAGGCGCCTCCGATTTTTCAGTATTGATTGCTATTCGGGATTTTTTTTTGGGATTTTGATTTTTCGGGATTTTGAACTTTCGGGATTTTGGTTTTCGGGATTTTGAACCAGACCCCTATTTCAGTTGTTGATTGTTAGCCATTCTTCACCACGCTGCTAGTTGGAGCCATCCCACAACCTAACACTAACTGAAGGGAGAAAACAGAGAGTTCAGCGGAGATCAAGACAAAGCAACTCATTATTAGCTTCATTTCTTCCTTATCTTCACACGACTCTGTTCACTTTTTTATTATCAAATGTATGAACCTTTTTTTTTTACAAGACAATAGCTATTTTATACACCTTAATATATATAAAATTCTTCTGTTCGAGCGTTTGTATCACTACTCCTCCTAAACGGTTGGACCGATTAGAATGAGATCTGTGTGTATATTTCAGTGGGTTGCTGAATAGTTTGAAAAAATAGACTTAACTGGATTGCAATGCACCTTAAATGTTTTAGAAAGGTGGGTGAATAGGGAACAATCCAAGTTTTGTTGACCACGAAATCGCTTGTTTAAGTTATTTAAAGTTAAAAAATTTGTATACGAGCAAATCAATTGCAGTTTTGTGTTTACACACAGAAGAAGCAATATACGTCTCTGGGCTTTTTACTTTTTATATTATGCATCAAAAAGCACTTCAATAAACAGAGTATAAATATATAATGTGTAGGTAATGTACAACCAAACACTGTGTTTACTTGCGATTATATAGGTACTATAAAGGCAAGTTATGCATTCGTAAAAAAACTTCAAAAAATTAAACATAACATAACTATGATAAGGAAGTCGAAAAAAGTGGCTTGGACAATGCTGTGTCTGTCTGTCTGATCCGATTTGCTTCAAACTTGATACACAGTATTATTATGATGTCCTACAGAAAGGGTTTTGGAATTAGCATTCTTGTTCCAAAATTGACGTTACCTGCCATAAGATTTTTAATGAAAAATTAATTTTTTCTTAAAAACGGCTCCTACGATTTTGAGAAAACCCTCTGAGTGGTGTGTGTAAATTTGAGGTTTAAGACGTTTTCTGCAAAAAATATTAAGAAATATCATTAAGAAATATTTCATTACTACAGTAGGTATATATAATATACGAGTATAATCAAGTACTTATTTGGGTAGCTAATTAGGAAAAATATTGAAAATCGTTCGACCAACTTTTTAAAGGCTTTTTTTTAAACTATATTCGAATACATATTTTCTGGAAGAATTAAAAAAAAAAATATGTCAACCGTTTCGAAAAAAATTGGAAATTTATTAAAATTAAAAAAATGTTTTTGATTCTATGAGAGTTAGCGTTATAAGACCAAATCCATTAAAACCAAATATGTAATAGATTTTTTTGACGTGAATAACGGACCCATATGAAGAACATTGAAACCCGGTCTTGCGACAGGTGGGTCACCATCACCAATGGCGGGTTAAAAGCACAGCACCATTAATTTCATCGCAATCGTTAGGCTTAGTTTTCGAGAAAATCAAACTTCTTTTTCACAATATTCTGAAACCGTTAACAAAACTTCCTGCTTTGGCTTGCCAAATGTTGTCAAACTCTAAAACGAATCGCTTAAACAGGATTTGTTTATATTTGAACTCCAAGTAATACAAAACTTATTATTGTAGGCATTTGAAAATAATAAATAAGTAGTACAAGTTGACAAATATGGCTCAAGACAAATAGTAAAAAAGTTTCTGTTGTATCAAAATAACTAAATCCAAATAACAGATTGATTTGACACAATCAATTTCATTTCGTTGTCTATAGTAAATAGAACTGGGTACCTTATGATTAATTTTTACTTTTCAGTTTCCTTTTCTTTTCGTCTCAAAGGCGATTTTGAGGTATTTCCAGATTTTTGTCGCTCAAATTTCATATTTCAGTTTTTTTTATATTTCAACACTGCTTGTAATAGATGGCAATACCTTTACCTATAATTGTTCACCAAAAAGTTTTTTTGCTCTAACAAAATAGCTATCTTAACTGTCTGCTTAATATTTGTGGCATTATGTTGAAACCAATAAAAATATGAACAAACCGTTTCTTCAGATTTAACTTACATAGGTATTTAGAACCAATAACATATAGGATAAATAGGATTAATGCATAAGAATTAACATTGTTTTCAATCTTCGGATTTTTTTTATTTCTATACTTGATAGGAATATTAGTGTAGGCAATAGGCATGTCACAAATACAAGCACATAAATCTGGTTGAAGTTGATGCTTCAATAATGCAACAAATTACTACACTTTCAAATAATTAACTTAATGCCTGCCTAAACTGGGCATTGGACAGTAGACAATACATGTCCTATACAGCTCAGAGTTATATCCTTTATTCAGGACATATCAACATCAAACAGAAAGCTATATGTATACATACAAGAATTATTATTTTATTTTGTATTATTTTCCGATAGGTTGGACTTTATGTTAGACTAATTTCAGTGAAGTAAAATGACTCGTTGGTGACACAAGATTAGTTGAATGAGTTTTTCATGTCATTCGAAGAATTATTCAAAATGGGTGACAAAGATGAAAGGAGCGCTTTGATATGCGAAACGAGGCGATGTGAACATCATTAAAAAGCACTTCCGTTCCACTGGTACGAAGTACATCTTTAATAAATAAGTAGGAGAAAACGAGCTACCTAATGATGTTCGCTTAATGGAAGAGCCAAGTTCCACCTCATTCATTACCCATGCCAAATTCTCGAACAGAATAGTAAAGTGGAAGAAAAAATAAGCCTACTACGGAAACTATACTTTATTTAAAATACAAGAGAAATGTACACTTTGTGAATTTTAACAAGCTTATTATGTATAGAGTTTTTCTTTCTCATACTTTATAAAAGAGCCGACAAACGACGCTACGCCGACGTATGCTTTTCAAAGGTTTTTGTATTTCTTTTTTAGTTGTTTTAAAAACTTTTGCAGCAACCTGCAGACTAAAGAGCTTTCTTTGAAAGTGTATCGGTATCGGTATAAAAGGTGGCTGTGTCATAGAAAGAAAATCTTGATGTTAATTAGGTGTTATCAGTTTGATTTTGGAATATTAAAGGTTGGGCTTTTCAATTAGATTCAATTTGAGTGCCCGATTCAGGATAATCTCACATTGGCGTAGCATGGCCATGTTTAAATCCAAAAGACTTCGAACAACAAAATGTTCGTCAAATTAAGTTAATAAATCTCACGTGGTAGGTACCTACTGTTTTTATGTCTGTAATTTTCTTTAGTAACTACATCTTTGATTTATTATTTTAAAGTATTTCAAATTATAAATTTAACCTTCACTAATTGCTCTTTTTTTTTAATGTTTAAAATAAAGTTTATTTATTATGGTTTAAATCATATTTTGCTATCGTCATTTTTTGTTGTTTCTTATAAATTCGATTTTAAGTAAGACACTTGTTTAATTTTCACTTATACTTATTTTTACAGTTTCTGAACCCTAGAAGACTAATCATATTTTTTAGGACATATAGACTAATCATTCGTCGAATCGACGACGTAATGTTCAAAGCCAATTTGTAGCAAAAGTAATTGACAAATTCTTGTTATTATCAATAACTTACTTTCTTTGACTCTTTTTTGTAATAAAACACAATGTTTTAATTTTAAGTTTCAGAAACACAAATATTTATTTTCTTATTTTCTATAGGAGCAAGTGTTTTAAAAGATCACTTTTTCTTGATCGTCGTTGTCGAATCGACGAACATTAGTCTTCTAGGGTTAAATTGTCTATGAGGACATCATAATGAGACTTACCTACTATTCCCGGTCTCTTTCTGTATAAATTTGAAATCTTCGAGATCAATAGACACAATCGCCTGAACATCCCTAAATTGCGAAGTTAACTTCTTATAATTGAAGTTCAGTTAGCGTTGTTTGTTAATGTGCCGAATTATAGCTGTTTTTCTACTCCCGAAAACAAATTTCTACGAATTTGAGCTAAATCCTGTGTTGTTAAACAAACATTCGATAGTTTTCGGCAGAAGAGAGAGTAAAACATTTCTCCTTCCTGCGTATTTTAGCCCAAGAAATTTCTTTGGGCAGAAATTGTGAGTTCATGTTAATATTCAAATTTGACATTTAAGAAAAAATTACAAGTAAATTTTACAAATCCATGCTCGTTTTTGTGTTGATGTCGATATTGAAGTGTAATGCTTAGTCAACACATATATAGTCAAATCAACTGTAATTTTGTATTTATTTAAATTCAAATACATTTAAAAAACTCACTGAAGATGGAAGCATAGCTTCCGAAATGTACAACTGAGAAAAATAAAAAGAGAGAAGTGTTTTCAAGTTGTTAAAAATTAAAAATTATTTTTATTTATTAATTTGAATCTCATTTTACAAAGCAAAAGTTACCTCAATGGCATTTGATTTTGCTAAGTGTAACGAAATTTGAGAGTTCCAGAAAATAATCTTGTATACAAAGTCAAACATTTCGGAATTGTGTTCAAGAAACCGGGTAGTGTCAGTTCACCGATTTATCGAAAAGTTAAATATTTGTTGGAATCCTAAGAAACCGTCAGTCCAAAATTGGCAATAGCAACAAATAATAAAGTTAACGTATGAGGTTTGAAAATCAAAAAATTCAATCCAAATAGAAATTAGGTTATTTATAAAATTACTTCGAATCCTTTGACTTCCAAATGGGTGTTTATATGAAAATCAAAACAATCAGGTATAAAAATTATACCCCACCTACTAGGTCACAGGAACTTGCTCTTATGCTAGATAATGGCTTATATATTAGTGGCTATGAATTTGAAAAATGAACTAAAACATTATATAAGTATACTAAAATTTTAATTTTCTTATATTTAAATTAGATAGATTTCTTGGAAAAAAAAAATTTTATATATAAATTAGATAGATTTCTTGGAAAAACTAGGTGTGAAACATAAGTTCATTACCAAATATCGTTTATCTAAAAAAAAGATATTGAAAATCTTGCGACCATTTTTTTTTTTCAATAGGATCTTTTTGAAAATTACGAAACGTATAGATAATATAAATTGAGTTATAAAAGACTTTCTTTGTTAAAAAAAAAAAAAACGTTGCGTAGCTTACGAGAAATTCTAATTTGAAAAATAAATATAATGCCGCGAACCATATCGAACAGGGTAATAGACGCTTTGGAAATCGGAATAGGTACCAGGTGGAGACAGGTGGAAAAAACTTGTTGTTGTTCTATGGGTCCAGGAGGAGTTGAGGAGAAGCAGTAAGTGCAGCAGGATACATACAGGTATAGTGAACGTGGGACGCTGGCGTCGCCGTCGCAGTCTGATGACAAAATCTTGAGCATTAAAGCGTTCTTTCTTAGCTCCCACAGAGTTGGCATAGTTTTCAAATGCAATAATAATTCTTTATTGTATAAGTTAAATTAATAACTGCACTAACATGCACATTACAAAAAAGTGTTGGGGATTATTGTATCTACATTTTCAGAATATTGTAAAGGAAATGATTTAGTAACGACTTTGCCGGAACATTAAATAAATACTAAACAAAAAATTTCAATCATGTTACTACATATATCATAAATATTACTTTAGTCACAGTTTCGTCCAGCCATCTTTCCCAATTTTTCGAATGTCTAGTTGCTTTTGCATGTCTTCAATCCATCCATGTTTTAAGGGAACTTTAAAAAAAAACCTTATTAATGTTTAATTTTGACTTAATTAATTTTAAAGGAAGCTATTGAAAACGATGGGTTAAATCATCGTTATTCATATAAACTATGGTCCAGCAAAAAAACAATTCGCTTTCTTCCGCTGACACAATTTCCTATTGTTAGTCGCACTTCACGCATTGGGAATGCTTTATCAAACTCACGTGATGCGTATCTCCATTTATCTACTTTCTCTCCAATTTCCCTTAATACTTATATCAGGTATCTTATCGCATAATAAGGGTATTAATATCCCCTTTATTGTGGGCTACTTTTAAGCAAATCACAAATTTCGCACTGTTCTAATTTTAAGTCCGTTATATAGCCTGAGAAAAAAATTGAAAAAAAAACTGTAAAAGTGTAAGATATGAAAAAACAAAGAACAAGAGCCTACGGCCTTGTTTTTAGCTGCCTTACAATAGCTACCATTACAACAACAATTCTTGGTAAGTCAGTGGCTTAGTTTTATTTCAGTATATTGATTTTGTAACAAATTGTTTTAGGCAGAATATAGTGCTTTGCATTTATGCTTTATTTTGAAATAATATTAAGCAATCCAGAGTCTAAGAAACACGCGTAGGTATAGGTATACATAGACCAACATTTCTACCGCGGCTAACATCCCTAAATTTCGCCCATTTTCAGATATTTTTATTTATTAACGAATATAGCTGTCAATTTTTGAAGTCATTTGGTATATTATTTAAACAGTTGTATACGTAGAACGTGCGTTTGTGTTCCACAGCACTTCCATTTTATTAGAATACAAAATCAATAGACTTTTTCTTGAACAGCAATGCCTACAAAGTAAACAACACAGTTTCTAGCAACCGCTTTAAACATTTTAAGACTCTTTATAGCTCCCAATCGTTTGAATAGACCTCGATTCAGCATCATATTTAACATTGGACCAAATTTTGTTCACAAAAGAATTAAACACACGTGTCTTTGTTGACTCAACTGACTTCCTTTTCCTTGACAAACTATTACCGTCTCATGGAAGAAATTGTGTCTGGTTATTACTGGCCCCAAAATTCCTAGGTTCTGTCTTAGGCAACCAGCCAACATCATCAATAACTATATTCGAAAATGAGTTTTATATACCATGACACATTGCAGTACAATAACATTTCACAATATAAAGAATTACTTCATCACAAAGTAAAGTAAAAAAAAAAAAAAAAAATGACAAAATTTTAAAAGTGTTCAGTTTTTTTATTTTTCTTTATAATCGAACATTCAGGAATGGCAAAACATAAACAAACTATAAGGAATTGCCAACGAACGAAGGTGAGAATGAAAGCGCCGCCGCCACCGCGCCGGCCGCACCGTGCTGAACATACATTATTTTCTTACGTGTCCAAGATACTTTTTTGTAAAATATGTGTTTAGTTTTTCGTTCTTGCAAGAGCTGGATATTGCTCCTTGCTATCTTAAAATGTTGATTCTGCAATTGTTCTCCTCTCTATAGTTTATTCATTGCAACCCCTACAAGTACCTACCTATCTGTAGGTTAGAGCAAACATTTTTCCATTTCCCATTGTGGACGGAAATTATATCCGGTAAGAGGCGTTTTGTTGCTTACGGCAGAAATGGACCCACATTATATAATAGCAACTGGTACAGTATACAATGTATACCATGCAGTGTGCGACACTACGTATAGCTAGCTACCTTTGGCAGAGATGCCTGTCTTTTCTTTGAAAACTGTTAGCTCCATCACAAAAGGATGACATTCGCCAGGATATCTATCTCTATACACAAAAGTACATGTACATTATTATGTATGTACGAATACGAGTTTGTAGATGGTGATGTACGTTTGTTGCACAGACACAATGTGGACAAGAAGGGTGGATATGTCCTAGAAAAGATACTAGAAATGTTTGTTTGCATTTGTCTTATAAATATCTTATCGTTAAGATGAAGCGGTGTACCAAGAAATGCAATCTAATGCAATATGGCTATAGTTACTTCTGGCAAGGCTTCTTCAATATTAAATCTAAGGGGAAGAAAGTACAGCATTTGATTCTTTCACGCCAAATAGCCTACGGTCTATTTACGAATGCTGGCTTGTCTGAAGAGATGACTAGCAGCCTATATGGTTTTGAAAGGGGCATGTCATTCATATGAAAAAAAAATGGTCTTACCCGACGTCAAAGTTATTTTAAATTCTGCTTGACTTTCAAGTATTCGGCTTTTGAAAGTGAATATTTTATTGAAACGCATTTGGTTTGGATTTGGACTTAAGAAAACCAAAAATTTTACGATCACAATTGATAAGACGTGTGAATGTGGAATTGAGAGCTTCAAAGTAACAAGAACGCAAGATAAATATATTTTCTATAGTTTTGAGGTCTCAAAGCTGCTTTAACTATTGAAAAGTTAAATGAATTGTCAAAATTTGGTTTAAATGAATTCCAAATGTTTAGTTGCCTGTTCAACCTTTACTCCGTTCAAAACAAATTACATTTATAGAATATCCTTAAGTATAATTATGTCTTCCTATATATTGTCGCCCTATAATTCCTGCGAGGAGGACTAGTTTGCAATATATAACGATATAGCGATAAGCCAATAGCCAATCTTAGGAACCCACTTACTTTCCCGTTTTAGTTTAAGCTATAATTTATTTCCTTACTTTATACTCTCTTTTAGTTTCCTATGTACCTTCCTAGTATGAAGATACCGCTTTAAATAGCTACTATATTGTTGATTTTTCAGAATTAGGGTGCTTCATTACAAAAGTTTAATTGAACTTTTAAATTCATATTTTAATAGTTCAAAACGAAGATTTTGTTATATGATGTCCCTATCAAGATAAATATTAATTGGGTCATGGATTTCCAGTGAAGCATTTCTTTTCAATTTCATTCTGCAAGGTTAGAACATGTCACAATCCCGAAGGAATCACATTGATCCTCACTAACAAAAAAAGAAAAAACAAGCTATTATGTGATGATCATCAACCTATGTCATACTGTGAGAAGGCCCCTACTAGCTACATCAATAATGTCCAGTAACTGCAATTGTATCGACATTTTATGAAAAGGCGTGTAATTTGATTTGAAAATTAGTGGTGTGCTGAACACAGCGCAGCAGGATTCTTTTCTTTGCCAAACAATAAGTGTCACAGAAAAAGGTAAACGTAGGCTAAATGCTGGTAAATTGTTATCGGAAGTTCTCTTTAGCTACCTTTTTGAAAAGATAATGTATGTAGGTAATGAATTATCATTCAATAGTTATTGCGTGCACAGAAAAGATTTTACGATTTTGAGGATGATTCAATAAAAAGTATATACATTGTCCTTTACTTTGACCGTCCTAACTTTTATAATGTATCGTTTTGAAAAAATTCACATATTTGTTATACGAGTATATTATGATAGTTTTGTTATATGTTTTGTATAGTGCTGTTTGTTTAAAGTCATTAAGAAAAAAAAAATATTGGTTTCCTAAATAAAAAAGTTAAATCTTAAGTTGAGTGTTCATATGAAATATCTTTTTCATTTTATTTTAATGTCCTTGATCCACAAAATTCGCAAAAGTTTTCCAATTATATTTGTTAAGTATAGAAGCTACTAGTAAGCCATATCTGCGTATACTATCTTAATAAACTCCTGTCCTTTATTCTTCGACGTATAATTTCTATAAGGAAATAAAAGTAGGTATTCTAAATGCGTACGGCAGCGTATAGGTAACTACTTTTCAAATTTTGTCGAATACGAAATCTCCAGGAAGAAAATACATGGAGGAATCTCAGTTATAAATTAGTTTATATTATTTTCACTATATCACTGTCTGTGTATTTGTAGCTGGGTGTATAGAGAAACATGCTCAATGAATTCCATGAAATCTCTTAGAAGACGGAC
Source organism: Platycheirus albimanus (assembly GCA_916050605.2). Lineage (NCBI taxonomy): Eukaryota > Metazoa > Arthropoda > Insecta > Diptera > Syrphidae > Platycheirus > Platycheirus albimanus. Next base: position 186,016 of record OU696696.1, on the reverse strand, counting down.
AGACAGACAGACAGACAAACAGAATTGTCGTTGTTGTTGTGTCAAAAAGCTATAGCGATCAGAAAAACAAATCAGAAATAAATTTAACATGAAAAATCTAGTATGTTATAATTTTTTTATACACAAATACTATAGTTAGGTATACTGATCGATGACTCAGAGAATTTTCAATTGAACTAATAGGTACCTTCTTTTTGTTAAAAATTAAACAAATAGTTTCTTCTGTTCCGTTACAGTTTGTTTGTTCCCCTGGAAGGTTATTAATTGGTTTAGGAAAAATGGTGGCAGGCTGTGCAGAAAAACGCTTGTTTTGTGAAATGTCAGAGACATTTTCCCTGACATCTTTTTTCTGATTGTTATAAACGCTAATCACGGAAAAACATTTTTTGTGTATTGGTTTACCTTTTCAAATGCACGGGTGAGCTTAAGAGAATGCTTAAACATACTCAAAATAAAATGAAAATCCAGCTTGCAGGCAAAGAGAGAGACTTGAAAGTCTGTGGTGTGAACGACAAAACGGTTTTGATCTAAAAGATCTTTGCATATAACAGCAAGTACGTGCGACCCAGCCATGCATGCTACTCCGTTGTCCGACAATTTCCTTATTGATTTTAAACAGCTTTCTAGTTTCCCCTCTTACTGCAGCATGTTCCGCATTTTCTGCAAGTCTGTAGACCCTTGTCCTCTTATCACTTCTCACACACCGCTGCACTGTCTTATGAGATGCTTTGTACTCGTTCCATAGAATCAATTTACAATTTCTGAATTGATCCTTGCTAAAGTTATGTTATGTGATTTAGTCCCAGGTGTCTTGGTATATCCAGGAATCTCTCGCTGTTGTTAGGCTTGGTACAATTTCAATTAAGCGCACTTAATCTTAGCCCACAGCTTCTACCGCTCTGCCAGCGTTTTGTTAGTCTGACACTAGCGAATTGATGACGAACATTCGGACATTTGGAACGCTTGTGTTGAATCTTATGGTATCCATGCTATACCCTCTGAGTGACGTCGGGCAACAGATGTTCATTATATTGGTTTTTAATTCAGTTAGAATCTTCCTGGCGTTATTGACGTTGAGTTTTTCTCCACCTTATTTTCTTTGTGACACAAGACATGTACATACGTTCAAAAACAAACAAAATGCCACTCAATATTATAATATACAACATTAAATAAATGTCACACACAAATACAATAAATTTACGTTGTACCTTAACTCCTCCAAAATTTGATTCATATTAGAGTCTCCTGTCACCTAACTGTAAAAGACAAGTCTTTCATTATAATTATGATGTCGCATGTCGGAACAATTTGTCCAAAGTGGCGTAAATCCATTTTGAAAAGTCTTAATAGTGAAACATTCTCCCACACTAGTGAATCATCACAAGCACCACCCAGCATTGGTACATAAAATGGTGCTGAGCAAACCACCCATAGGGTGGTTGTTGCAAGTTTTGTAAAATTGAAATCCAAACGCAAACAACATAGGGTGTGCATAGTGCAAGGCGTACTCTCTAAACAAATGCACGCGCTCATAACTACTTCGACAATGTTTTACCTTTGGCAAAATGCCAACTTAATGTACATTATTTGTTGCATTTCTATAAAATCGTTCCTTAATTTGAAAGTAGGTATTGTCTGGGGATTTGAATCCATTTAACGTGTTTATTTAGACGTTTTTAATAGTAAATCAAAGTACATAGATGCCGCCGGCTAGTCCTTTTAATCAAGATACTCTTCAAATCTAACTTACTCGAGGTTGTTTTCATAGATTCAAGTTTTAGTTCAGTTGGTCGTACTTGATGTCGATGATATTAAGCCCTTAGGAATATTATTTTGAATTTCAATTTAAAATGCTTTTTTTACCTAAACAAATACAGGCAAACACCAATCAGTATGTATATAATATACATTACGTTTTTGTTAATGATAATAAGAAATTATTGTTAAGCGAAATCAATCTGCATAATTTGTTACCTTGTTTACTTTCAATAAACATTGGATTGTTTAAATGCGCAAAACTTTTCCCAATTAGCATGGATTTCGAATGTAAACAGTTAACATCTCATACATGTACATTTACATATATATAATGTCTATAAGCTTACAAAATCTATATTTAAATTAATTAGAAAATTGTGTCATTGCTCATTTGCGCAACTGAATAATACTGAAATAAGTTAGCTATAAGTAAGTATAAATACAATAATACGAGTATGTAAGCAAGGCGAGACATTTTTATAAAAACAATGATTTATTTTCGATTGGTTAAACGAAATGGCTTTCATTATTGTCATTGGGAATACATAAACGATAAACAATTTGTATAAACTCATCTTTTATAATGATTATCAAACAATCATTATTGATGTGAAATTACCTTCCGCAAATGGTATTAATTTTTGAAACATTTAAGAGTGGTAAATAGCCTTTTGGATACAAAATTCAGATTACTTCATTTTGTAATTTTCATTTACAATCTAGCAAAGTGTTGAGCCAAGTGACATATTGGTTGGCATGTTATACTTCCGCCACAGAGTTTTCTGTTAAATCCTTAATTGCATAGGCTTTACGGCCATTTAATAAATAAAGTGACAAAACCTCCGGAGATAGCGGTTTGTATAGAAATATCTTCTATATTACTAAAAATTATCAATTTACACATGCAGGAATGCTTGAGATCTTAAGTGAAATACATTTGTCCAAAGTTATTTAGGTAGGTAAACAAGGTTTTTGATTGGTATGACAACCAATATGTTAAAACTTAAATATATATATTTTTTTTTTAATTTTTAAATATGAAATCTTTGCAAATTATCTTTATTTCTTTTTATTTTTTAAATTCAAATTTATAAATTTTGTTTGAACAAAAATTCTGTTTATGAATTATTATCACAAGATTTTCAATATATTTTCCCTATATAGGTATAGGCATATGCTCATGGAACTATTGCAAAATTAGTTCTTCCAAGAAACTCATAAGCCAAAAATACAAATTTAAGGATGTTCAATTAATTTTAAATATATGAAGTTTTTAATTAGGTATCCAACATAAGAGCATGTTCGTTACAGACACTGTCATTTATTTGACTTTATATTGACGTCAAATTAAAAAAAGAAAATCTTTGAAACGAAACTATTATCGTTAATAAATAATACGGGCAAGTGCTAGTCGGACGCGCACGCTTCCGTACCATTATCTATAAAAATGTTCAAAAAATCACGTTTGTTGTATGGGAGCCCCCCTTAAATATTTTAAATGTTTATTTTATTCGGTTTTTAGTATTTTTTGTTATAGCGGCAACAATAATACATCATCTGTCAAAATGTCTACTATCTAACTATCACGAATCATGAGATACAGCCTGTAACAGACGGACAGACATCAAAAAATCACATTTGTTGTGGGAGCCTCCCTTCAATATTTATTTTATTCAATAAAAACACTTGCTGACATTTCTCATCGTAACAGGCGATCAGGATTAGCAGAAGACAACAAACTGATAGTTTGTTTAGGAAAGATCGCGCCAAAAATGATCTTATTTGTGTGAGTGAAGGCAAAGTAGCAAATCAGCAAAAAGAAGAACAAGCAGAGACAGCTATGCATGTAAATTCAAGAATTACAGAAATCCCTTAAGAAGAAAGGAGCCAACAATACCGACTTCTTGTTCTTTATTTGACATTCGTTTTATATTCTTTTTGTTTTCCGTTCGAATTCATATTCGAACACGAAAAGAAGAAAACTGAGCTTTAAAAGCATACATATTTTGGCTCTTTTCTTCTCAAAGAATTTCTAGAATTTACATGTACATATAGGTAAAGCTGTTTCTCACTCACACAAACGAGAACATTTTTGGCGCGATCTAAACAAACAGTCACCAAGATGTCTTCTGCTAATCCTGGTGAAATATTACACTGAGAAATTTCAGAAACTTTTTTTTTAGCATAGTGTTTTTTTTACTATTTCTTTCAAGAGTTTGAAAACTTGAAATCCCTCAAATAATCTCCAATGACAATAAAATAAAGAAGAAAGCTTATACTTACGTTAAAAAACCTTTAATCCATTTTATTATTATTTTATAAATATATTATGTTAAACAAATGTTGAATATGTATGTTAAATCTTTAAAAACGTAAATTCAACTAAATATGGCTTTCTTTTATTGTTTTATTGGCATTAGAGGTGATTTGAGTTATTTTAAGCTCTCGCGCTCTAGAAAGAAATAGTAAAAAAACATAAGCGAGAGCTACAGTACGTTTGCAACGAACTGTTGGATACCCTATTCCCTATTTTTGTGTATGTGTATGCGTTCGCCTTCCGCAGCCAGCCGATGATCCAGTTTCATAAACAAAATTCTTCTTTACCAGACAGAAAAGATTCAATAACATTAATTTTGTGTGGTTTGATGTTCAATTAGTGCTGGCACAATAAAAAAAGGCGTGTGCCACCCCCAACATTAAGACTTTTTATTGCCAAGGCAATTAGTATGAGCTCAGTGACATTCAATTTTATTCTTGCAGATCGATTTGAACAAAACAAGGCAAAACTTAAATTTTTAAAAATTAGATTTTGAATGGAAATAGCGATTATGGGTTATTTTAACAATTCTTGAACCACACTCTGCTACGTTACCAAGGAACTTAAATCTAAGTGTTCATCTTTTTACTTCAAAACTGCAACCTAAAGTTAAAAAACGTTAAAAAATTAATGCATTATATGACTTTTGACGAAAACGCCCCTTAAAAGTGAAGCGTGTCTTAAAAATTTGAAGCTATAACTAAGCTTTGATCATTAGTCAGTATTTAGGCATATGTGTAAAACTACAGCTGAATCGAGCAGTTTTTCAGCGATCTTACCTGAACAAAGGTATTTTATCAAAATCACGCCTTTAAAAGTGGGCGTATTGAAAAAATTAACACAAGAAAATGTAGAGATATATTTTTCAAATCACAAACTGAAGGAAAAACTTTTAAATTTAATATTGGTAGTAGGTACCTTAAATTTTTAAAACTACGTTTTTCGTTCTTTCATGAAAAGTGGGCGTAAGACACGCCCAAAATTCAAAAATTTCTTTTCATACACAAACTTTTTAGTTTCTACTAAGAGACGCAGGCTTACAGATTCATTATAAATACCGTTTATCTACAAAAACAATTTTTTTCTAAATTCTAGTGAAAAGTGGGTGTCAGCCACGCCCAAAATCAATTTTTTTGATTTCATACACAAGATGTGTATGTGCAAGTAATACTCACACAATTTAATGTTTTTCGCTTTAATATAACAATTATTTTATAAAAACAATAATGATGGTTTTGTATGAAAAATGGGCGTCAGCCACGCCCAAACTGAAATTTAGTTGAAAGAAGGTTAACCTAAAGCTTACGTGTGCAAAATTTAAGCGTTATGCTTTTATCGTAACTGTACAAAAAACATAATTTAATTTCACCAAATTGAGGTTGTTCAACAAAAACGGCTATTGTGGGCGTGTTTGTGGGCAGATTTTGCTGGTTCAAGAACTTAGCTTTACTCTTGAACCAAAGATTATATATACCAAATTTCAGCTTTCTAGCTCAAAAATTGCGATCTCTAGAGAGTATACATACGGACGGACGGACGGACGGACGGACGGACATGGCTAAATCGACTAGGCTTTTGATTCTGAGTCAGAATATATATACTTTTCTATACCTAACGGTATTATTTCTCTATGTTACAAACTCCACACCAAATACAATATACCCATTCTATGGAATAGGGTATACAAAACCCCGCTGAAAAAAAATACTGACATTTCTTATTATAACATGTGACCAGGAATAGCAGAAGTCAACGTGATGACAGTTTGTTAAAGAAAAAAATCGCGCCAACAATGATCTTGTTTGTGTGAGTGAAGGAAAAGTAGCTAATCAGCAAAAAGAAGAACTAACAGAGACAATTATATTTGTAAATTCCAGAATTCCAGAAACTTCTAAAGAAGAAAAGAGACAACCTGGTGATAGACGGATAAACATAACAAAAACGAAGAAAAAATCACGTTTGTTGTACGGAAGTCCCCATTAAATTTTTATTTTATTTAGTTTTTAGTATTTGTTGTTATATAGCGAACACAAAACACAATAATACATCATCTGTCAAAATTTCAACTGTCTAACTATCACGGTTCATGAGATACAGCCTCGTGACGGACGGACAGATGGACGGACAGACGGACAGCGAAGTCTCAGTAATAGGGTTATGTTTTCAATATTTGGGTACGGAACCCTAAAAATAAAACTATTTCTCAAACGGACAACAATGCTTGTGCTTGCTGCTTGCTCTTGCGTCACTCTCAATACTTGATCTTCCTAATAGCAACGATATAACAGGCTGCGCACAATGGTTCTCGTTTTAAAATGAAAAGTTAAGTCATGTTTCAATAAATCCATTTTCTGTTGTCCTGCCGTCACATCCAATAGCACCTACAATTGCTGTTCTGTAACTATAAATACAAATCTTGTCACATGGCCAAGGAACTCTAGCATACACTGTTCATCAGTCTTCAAGCTCCAGTCACCATATGTATACGTTTCCTTGTTTTCATCTATTTAGAAATTTTTGTTTGTCGTGTTGAATATTATGATTAGAAAAATTTAAAATCTACCACACAAACTCTGAATCTACCTTTATTTTGTATCCCAATCTACCACGTTCTTTAAAATGGAAGTGGCAACACTGGTCAGTAGCTCAAATAATTTGTTCATATTAACTATGGATATACTTGATCCTAAATTCCACGAGTACGAAGTCGCGGGCAAGAGCTATTTACTAAAAACTTTTATGCTAATTATCACATTAACCACCCTCGCCTATGTTGATTTAATAAAAACCATAGGAATATTTGAAAAATATTTTTGAGTTTTCTCATACAACCAATCATAAGTCGAGTGTCTCCATGCATGGGGTATACTTTTAAACCCCGTAACTCTTAACTCTTAAGTAACTAAAATTATGGTGCACTCGGAAAAACACAAGTTGAACTCCGAGCACAACCGGAAAACAAAAACAAATCTCTGTCTTGCCATCTTTTCTGTCCAGTGCGAACAGAACTTTATTGATATCTATCACAACCGTTTACACAAATTCGTGTCATTTTACCAAACATTATTTATTAATTTACTAACAGATATGTCAATGCCAAATATATCCTGAGTCTGTCCTTGAACAACTTTACACAAAATATAAACAACACTAGTGTCTATAAGTACTTACTTCTGAAGCAATGTATGGCCACTATTTCAATAATGTTAATGTACGGATATTAATTTGAGTTCTCCTTTAAATACAAACAAACCGGATATATATAGCAATTTCGGTGGTCCAGTGGCCTAAAGGGTGCAGTTTTGCAACAACTTCTGTATATGGTTTCAGTTTCTAGATTGCTTAGGCGTTCTGAACTGGCTCGGTAGCTCGCAGCCTTTTTAAGGAATATAAAGGAAAAACTTTAAATTAACTCGTGATAGGTATTTCTCGCGCAGGCATAATTGGTTTTTTGGAATGGTTGCACAGAATGCGTTTCGCGTTTTTATTTTTTCGTGTTTGTTATAGCTTAGGGTATTTTGAAACAATGCTGCTCGGTATGCAAAAATGGAGATCAGAGTAAGCAGCACGGAAATTGAATTGTTGAACGGAAACTCGGTCTATAGAAATGTAAGATTTTTTTTTTTATAGTGACCAATGAATGAGGTAACTCTTGAATCTCGTGAACCTAACCTAGTCAAACAAACGCCATTGCTTTTTTCGACCAGAGAAAGAAAACATAATATACTCGAAGATAGAACTGACTGGATTTTGAAAATACGCATTGATATAATTCGAAATCCTTTTGTTACATTTTGTTACATCAAAAACCAATATGTAATATAAGTTGAATGCTCTGAAGATTACTTAGAATTAGGAAAAAAAATTTCACTTATCCTCCGTTCCAAAGTTTTTATGTTTTATAATATGTATGAACAAAGATCGTTGCTTAATGTTAACGCTTTTTCATAATTCTGAACGTGAATTGGAGAAGCATATGAAAAAAAAAAATGAATTTAAATTTGAATAATTGTACCACACACATTCAAAAATAAAAATTATTTGATTGAAAGTGAGATGCGTTTAAGTAATAATTGAATGTAAAAGGGTGGTACAACCATACAACACAGGATGTTAATAATTGTGAGTCACACCTTAACGTCAAGTTTTTTTATCAAATTACATTTTACATTTTTTTGTTTCATTCTTTGAAAGATCCAACCATGGAGAGGTATTACAACTTATGAAAACTAACTAACCGTGTAAACCGTGATTTCGTGATTTTTTGGTCAGCATAATCGACCAAATGTTTCCACAGTCGGGAGAAAAAAATCGAGAACGCAAATTCCAGGGTCTGAAGAAAACGTCAGAACACCTGTGCATGCTCGCCCAGTTCTGTTTGGTGCGGTTTATGGGCTGGCGGTGTCATCGAGCTTCACTTTCCTGAACATTAAACATTTCTCCACCTGCTCGACAGAGTTCAGAAAAAAGCGTTAAAATTGATAGGAGAGAGAAACATTATGGAAACATTTCCGTCACTCGAACATCGTCGAAATGTCTCATGTCTTTCCTTATTTTACAGATTCTTTTACAAAAAATGCTCACTCGAGGTAGCCAGCTGCGTTTCACCCCTTAAACATTTCCCCCGTAATACTCGTCTTGCTAGGAACGCTCATCAGTTAACACTTGAGCCCAATTTCGGACGTACCGTGAAATATAGAGATTCTTTCTTTAGCCGTACAACACGAATGTGGAATGGATTGCCTGGCACAATTTTTCCTTGCCATTTTGATCTTCAAACATTCAAGATCAATGTTCATCGACACCTCCTTTCCCTTCCTTCCTAACTTCCTATCGCTCGCGCTGTGACTTATCATTAAAAGGGCTATAACAAACACCTTGAGCGCGTGTGCATTATAAAAAAAAAAAAAAAAAAATTAAACTAAGTAAATGAATATCTAGATGATTACAAAATAAATACCTTAAAAGCAATGCTTTGGCACACATTTCTCTTTAACTTAATATTCCCATGGTATTTTTAGTATTTTATAGTTAATACGAAAGTATTTCTCTTTTATATTATATAGTATATATAAAACCAGCTTATACGAGTACTTTTGCAAAATTATAATGAAATCCAAATTTAAAAAAAAATATTGGAGTTACTCCACTATTATACAGGGTGATTCACCAGCGTTGTGCCAAAAAGCTTGAGCGTGTAGGTTGAGTTAAGACAAGTAAAAAATCGTATGGGAGGGGGAGGTCTATTTCCCTCCGTTTAGCCGGGAGGGGCAATTTTCTGAAAAATTGACTTATTTTGTAAAAAAATTATTAAAAATCAACGGCTTCGTTTGCAACACCGTGTTATACTTTTCTGGAAAGCCAAAGACTTCTTCTTTCATTTCATTTTTGAATTAAATTGTTTTAACGAATAGTTTAAAAAAAATTAATTTTCAAACTCAAAGTTTTGAAACAAAATTTGAAAAAATAATTTTAAAACTATTTTTTTTCAAAATTTTACGTAATTAAGTGCAATTTTTGTTCTCAGAATTCATTGCTCCGATTAATCTTTAATCCAACACTGAAAACCGTATGGCTTTACGACTTTTTGTTGCCAAGGTATTCAAAAATAACCGAACCTACTTCTTCACAAAAACACGAAAAAATTGGCTAAATAATCACTTGTGCCATCCCGTAAGGCTAGGTTTTCTTGTTTTTGTGAAGAAGTAGGTTCGGTTATTTTTGAATACCTTGGCAACAAAAAGTCGTAAAGCCATACGGTTTTCAGTGTTGGATTAAAGATTAATCGGAGCAATGAATTCTGAGAACAAAACTTACACTTAATTACGTAAAATTTTAAAAAAAATTAGTTTTAAAATTATTTTTTCAAATTTTTTTTCAAAATTTTGAGTTTGAAAATTAATTTTTTTTAAACTATTCGTTAAAACAATTTAATTCAAAAACGAAATGAAAGAAGAAGTCTTTGGCTTTCCAGAAAGGTATAACACGGTGTTGCAAACGAAGCCGTTGATTTTTAATAATTTTTTTACAAAATAAGTCAATTTTTCAGAAAATTGCCCCTCCCGGCTAAACGGAGGGAAATAGACCTCCCCCTCCCATACGATTTTTTACTTGTCTTAACTCAACCTACACGCTCAAGCTTTTTGGCACAACGCTGGTGAATCACCCTGTAGAAAGCGACACATAAATACATACCTACAATGGAAAATGAAATGTAAGTATTCGCTTACACAATTTTTTGGCAAAGATACATAGGTGCAATACTATGTGATACCTATTCGTATTATTAAAAGATAGCTGATCATTCATATGTACTATAAGGATTCCCTGAATGAGAGTTTTGGTAATGCATCTATAAAAACAATCTCAAAAGACATATCAAATCACCCTTATATACCTACCTTTATAAAAGTATTGCAAGCAATGATTTATAAGGGTGGAAAAGGTTCCCTGGCAGCTAACGTTGATACATAACAATATTTTATTTTTGTAATTACACTGATTTTCAACCCTAATTTCATAAGAGATGTTTTCTTATATTTTACCCGAGGGCTGTGCAAACAGACTTTCGACATTCATTGCGTTTGCTTTCTTTTGTAGGATGTAATGTTTTTTTTTTCCTACAGACATTTCCAGTTGGCTAGAAGGTCTGTTGATGAAAGTACCAGCAACCCCTTTTTGTATCTTCGTTCTGAAAGAGATAATAGTACATATTTTAAAAAAAGAGAAACATTTGAAAAACTTATTGATTTAATCGCTTTTTTAGAATTAAAATAGAATTATATTGTATTAATATATAAGTAAAGAGATATCTTTGACTCAATAATTCCCATACCTTCAACTACGACTATCGTTCAGTTTATCAGATCTATGTCGCAGTTAGCTTACGGGGGTTCAATCTTAGCTCTTATATTAATATTACATTCCAATAAAATAGAAAGCTTTAAATGTTGATGAACAGGTAAATTAACACAACCAACACATACCTTTAAAGGCACATTAATTGAAACTGTCAGCGAAGCATGAACTATCTTATAAATAAAAACGTCGCCATTGTCAATAGCGTGTACATTTGACAGTAAGACATTACCAGAAACCTGTGATGGACGTTGGTATGTTGGAGCACGACAAATGCAGTGGTTGCAGTCCTACATCATGCCTAATAGATGCACGTTACCCTCTAAACACATTCGCAAATAAGCGACCTCTTCTCAATTAGCGAATGCTTAATAAAATGTGCGAATAGCAAACCGCACAGACATTTGCATTGCGGATCTTGAGTCTTGACTTAATACAAAACAGGAAGAGAGGGCACTTTGAAGTGCCAGCAGTAACTTGTATAATATAACGAAGGGTATAGTGTTATAAACTGCACTGAAACTGAAACTTATACTGAAACAGCGCATTCCAAAGAAATATCAATACCAAAATCCGACGTTGTAGACCCCACACAAACGACAAAGTTTTTTAAGCAAACAATTATGAAAAGATGCTTATCCAATACCTATTTTTATTTTTATTTTATACCTAGGTTATTGCGTTGGTCCAAAATTGTGTTCAGATTGAATTTTGTAAATTACTTTTCCACATAGTATAACAAATAATATAAACGTAAGTATGTCATCTCGATTTCGGAAAAGATTTTTGTTCTTGGATCCACCAAATGATCTTGACAATATTTTGATGTGTCCCCAACTGTCCTTACACTCTGGATCAAACTTTTTTGAGATAATTGTTATACAAATAAGGCGTTGGGCCAACGCAATTATCTATATATTTGTATGTTTATATTTTGTACATAAAATGTACCTATTCAATTTTCATTTCTCGTTTAGTTACGGAATTTGATTTTGAGGATCCGGGATTAATTATTGTCTTTTTTTTTATAATTTACCCGCACTCAAGGGGTTATTAATACCCTTAACATGAATTAACACAGTGCGAGCGGTTAGGAAAGAAGGATAGGAGATAAAAGGAGATATCCATGCACATTGGTTTTGAATGTCTGTATATTACAATGGGAGGGAAAAATTGAGCCGGGTAAAGCATTCCACATTCTTGTAGTGCGGCTAAAAAAAGAGTCTCTATACTTGACAGTACGTCCGAAGTTAGGCTCAAGGGTAAATTGATGGGCATTCCTAGCGATGCGAGTGTTAAGGGGAAATTGTTTAAGGGGAGGAATGCATCTGGCTATTTCGCTGGAGCACTGTTTGTGGAAGTAGCGATAAAACAAAGTTAGACAAGAAACATTACGGCGATGTTCAAGTGAAACAAATGTTTCGGTAATGGTTCTTTCTCCTATCAGTTTTAAGGCCCTTCTTTGGATCCTATCCAGGAGACGCAAGTGAGTGACAGGAGCACCTGCCCAGATATGAGAATTATACTCAAGCTTCGGGCGAATGTATGCCTTGTAGATTGTAGCCAGATCAGAATGGGAACAATATCTTACATCGATTTAGGAAACCTAAGCATTTTGCGGCATTTTTAGCGACGTCAAATATGTGATCGTTCCACAAAAGGTGGTTTGTAATACACATACCTAGAACGCAAAGCTGTTCGGTTTCCTCAATGTAAGTGCCACTCATGGATAATGGCATAGGGGGTAAGTGCTTTAACGACAGAAGACAACATTGAGTTTTTGAAGCATTAAATTCCACACGGTTGGTAATTCCCCATTGTACAACGCTGTCCAGATCTGAATTTAATGAGCTTATCATTCGCTGCCTTTGCTTTTCCACGTCCCAAGAACATGGACGTGAATCTGGAAACGAATGTGAGAAGCTGAAAGTACTGTCGTCAGCAAAACAATTTAGTGGATTAGAAGTATTAGACAAGAGATCATTAATGAAGATTAGAAAGAGTGTTGGAGACAGAACGGAGTCTTGGGGCACACCAGCATTTATTTTGTGGGTAGCAGACTGAAACCCATCCAAAATAACACGAATTGAACGGTCTGAAAGGTAATTTCTAATCCATCGAAGAAGGGGTTCATCGATGCCAAATGCACGCATTTTCGATAAGAGAGCCTGGTTTCAGACTCTATTAAATGCTTTTGAAATATCAAGCGCAATAATCTTACTTTCTCCAAAACGATGTAAAGATTGGTTCTACTGTTCGGTGAGATATACCATCATATCACCAGTGGACCTATTGCTACGAAAACCGTACTGCCGGTCATTAAGAAGTTTTCGTTTCTCAAGATATTTCTTGATCTGAAAATTTATCAGGGTTGCCATGACCTTGGAAAGAAGGGACGTAAGTGCAATTGGTCGGTAGTTGGAAGGGGATGAAGATACGCCTTTTTTTGGAACGGGCTGGACAAATGGTGTTTTCCATCCACTCGGAAAGAGACCTGTAGAGTAGGACAGATGGAAAAGCTTACGCAGTGGTTTTGCCAGCGTTGAAGCCCACCTCTTCAGAACTATTGGGGAGATACTATCCGTCCCAGCGGATTTGTGTATATCGAGATCTTTAAGAACTCTTGCAACTGAACGAATACGAAAGGAGATTTGTCCCATAAAACCATTTACACTCTCAAGAACAGGAGGAGTCATGTCACTCTGTGGTAGTGTCGAATTGGCAGCGAACTTTGCTGCAAATAAATCAGCCTTTGCTTGAGAACTTACCACAGGAGTGTCGTTATCGACTAGCATCGGAACCGAGGACGAAGTGGAGTTTCGAACGTTTTTTACGAATGACCAAAAAATTTTACTGCCTTTGGGACATTGTAGTATTTTTTGCCTTAATTTTTGTTCATGTAGAAACTTGGTTCTTTGAACATGGGCATTACAGGTCTTTCTTGCTTGTTTGAACTTATTCCGGTTTTCCTCAGAAGGGATAGCTTCTTTACAGCTCAAGTCGAACCATGAATTCTCTTTTGGTTTGATACTTTTTGTCCTATTCGGAACAAAATTTCTCATTCCGCAGAGAATAATGTTTGTAATCATTTCAGCGCTAGAGTCTACGTCACTATCGAGGAAACATAGTGACCAGTTAAAGTTTCCGAAGCATTTATTGATACCGTCCCAGTTAGCTTTCTCGTATTGCCATACGGTTCTCCTTGGGATTTTTTCTTTAACTGGACTGTTGGAGTACGAGAAAAAAGCTGAAATGATACAATGGTCCGACGTGCCTAGAGGCGATAATAATTCATTAGTTTATTTATCAGGATGAGATGTTAGAAACAAGTCAAATGTGTTTGGCGTGTGACCTGCAATGTCAGGGATTCTTGTTGGCTTGTCAATTAGATGAGTTAAGTTGTTGACCTCAGCGAAATTCCCGGCATACCTTCCTTCGGGTGTTGTCTGGCCAGAATATCGAAGCCACGTAGAATTGTGTAGATTGAAATCGCCCGTAACAACGATTTCAGTGCGAGGATAATGGGAAACAATTCTTTGGATTGAGTCCGAAAGCGCATCGAATTCGTTAAAAGTCGAGACACTGTCTAGACCCGGGCTTCTATAAATAAAACATGTATGGATAATGTGCTTTTGGACGGAGAATTTAAACCACATGAAATTAAAGTCAGTGTTTGAACAATGACCATATTGTGGTAGAAGCTGGTAAGCAACATCATTTCTTACGTATACAGCTAGGCCGTGATAAGTGAAGAATAATGGCACTAAGTTGTACCCGTGTTCATAATAATTTCAATTGAACAAATACTTTTTGTTAAAAATGTATTTTCTTATTTTTCTTTCTACGTATTACAGAAAAATGATTAAATACATTTTTAACAAAAAGTACAAGTTCAATTTAAATTTGTATTTGCAAAATAATTTCTCTGAGTTGGTTGCCATCGATCAGTGCAGCATTTGTGTTTTAAATCTGATTATACTATACCAAATTTTCCATTTGAAAATTTTTTCGGTTAGGTTTTATGTATAGCTATAACTGGCCCCTTAAAGTTTATTAAGTTTTTTCAATAACTGCTTGCTAGAATTTTCGTGAATATAAAAGTGTCAAATTAGAAAAAAAAAGGTTGGAAAAACCATTTTGAGCGTGTTTTGTTCCGTTACACAAACAGGAAATAGTTGTGCAAATATTTTACGCCTATGAATGCTTTTTTTAATAAAATAAAAATTAAGAATCGATCTTATATTACAATTATGTCGCATACAAGTCAATTTAACTAATCAACCATTAAGTGCAACTCCAAAATGAGCCATTTTTTTCATAAGATTTTGGACTTTCTCTTGTCTAAAAAAGATATTTTCCTGTACATAATAAAGTTCCGAGAATTTGTTTGCGTTTCGAACAGGACCGAACAATCGTTGGTTGTATATATGAATCCTTCCATACCGCAGGCGAAAATAAATCAAAAACTATATAATGATAAACAAAATCATATAAATTAACAATCAGACCTAAGAAGGATTATCCGCAGCTTTGATTCACTGATTTCCTTCCGCGCGTCATTGGTATAATCAACGTTTAAGTGAAAGAAGGGTCGTCGATGTTATGATAAGGGATTTCTCCGGCACGCATGTCCATTATTCGCCGACTGGCTGTTAGGTTGGTAGGTATAGGGTACATGCATAGGTATACACGATTTGATACTTAATACAAATGACTGGATACAAGAATCAGTTGATTAAGGTCAATTGAATGAATCTACCCTTCGGCTGCTGACAAATTTAGTTTTTCCTTTGTTTGCTGATTCATCATCCAGATTCCAGAGGAACCGTAGGGGTTCGCTGCATGTAATAATAAATTAATTTTGATTACATTTACATGCCTCTTCAGTCGATCAATAGTTGCTCTCCATGGAATTAAAATCTGTATTGGACTATTGTTTCATAATGATACAATTATTATTGATAGCAAAATAAGTAAATAAACCTACTTGTTAATCAATTTCCATTATTGAAAAAGCATTCATGCAAAAGCGATGCACATATACCTATGTACCAATTGTTCGTAGGTACCATATACAAAACCTTTTTAAAATTATATCTTTAATCAAAATTAAAAATGTAGGAAGTGTATTTTATGCTTTAAGACGGCCAATCCTCGGGCCCGTTCATAGTGCATGGTTTTGGATTTCGACTAGTTGGTTGCAAATTTTAGGTTTTTTTAAGTTTTAGTTTTACCAAATACAAAAACTTCTTGCATTTATAAAAGTTGTATTTAGCAAAAATATTTATAAAATCAAAAATGTATCTACTGTAAGATAACTAGCGAATTCTAGTTGAAAAATAGTCAAAAGATATGTTCCTTTAAACTTTTGACTCTAAAATGTCTAAATTTATATATTTTTTTAAAAGTCTATCAAAGTGTTATAAATTGGATACAAAAAAAACGTATTAGAAAAAATGTGTTGTAGATGACATTAGTATTATTAGTATTTTTTTTTATATATAAGGGGAGAGTGGGGCAAGAAGGACCACTTAAGCTTTAGACACTCCTTAATTTGTTTCTATTCCTAAAAGAGCAGGAAATATTTTTTTAAATAATACTTAACCATTGAACTTCATCAAAGTATACAACCGAAAAAGTTATACAATTGAAGCGTTAGGAAGAAGAAGGGGGTAACTGACATTTGCATAGTTTCGAGATATAAAGGTTCAAAGTTTTTTGCTGAGAACTTTTTTCGAAGTATAGACTGAAATTTTTTGACAAGAAAGATAAATAAAGAAAAAAACAGTCTTTCAAAAATATATGCATTATTTCCTAAAAATTGCTCCAAATTATATATTTTTTTTAAATTTACCACAAAAAGTGCAGTTAACTCCTTCTTACACAAACAAAATAGTTCGTTTCTAATTCTTGATATTAAAAAGGGGTTAAGTGACGCTTCTTACTCTTTTTTCTTCGAAGTTCTTATAGTATTTTTACTTGATCTATAGGCAAATATTGGTTTCGTGCAGAAACGAAATCTAGATTTTTATCAAACATGACATTAAGATGATAGAGAAGCCCAAAAAAAAAGTTTTCGACATACCGTCCGTCGTCGTCGGTCTGTCTGTGAGAACAAGCTTTAGCCTAAGCCGCTTGACGAATTTTCTTCAAACTACACACAGTATAATAGTTTGAAGAAAAACGGTTGGCAAGGTTTTCATTTCGTTTTAGCTCGGCTCAAACTTGTTACATACCTTTCAAGTAACAGTTTTTTTCTTTTTAGATTTGCTCGAAAATGGTTCTAACGATTTTGATAAAACTAACCTAAAGTATTTTTGATAGTTCTGCGTTTTTTTGGTTTTGGCTTAAATGGCCATAACGAAAATGAGGTGTAAACGGCTTTTTCAAATAGCTTAGGTTGGAACGGCTGAATTTCTTGCACCTGCTGGATGGGTAGAGCGTAAAGAAGCGGCCTTATCCGACAGTGACTTCGAATCCGTCGGTGGTCAAAGCTCTGTCCAGGCCATTGAAAACTGAGGAAGCTGCGAAGCTTCTGGAGCGCACTCCGAAAAGACTCTAGAGCTAGAAAAAATCAATCTCACAAACGCAAACGAGGCCGCTATCAAAAGACGGAGGTCTAGTTCAAACAACAGCACCCCTAAATCCGAGCAAAAAGGTAAAGTCAAATGCTCCGCTGTTCAATGATGTTGCAGGGATGATAAAAGTCGGTGTCGTATCTGACGACTACCACGATGGACGAATTGATCGAATTGACTTAAACTTAATTTGACATAGTTCCAACTTTTTTTTGGTTTTTTTCAAATTTGCTCAAAAACGGCTCTAACGATTTTGATTAAACTTTGTGATTAATATTTTTTAAGTTGCGTATAAAGCAAATACTACAAACGCATTTTTTTTTTTAAATATTCTGGGTATATATCGCATACAAAGTTAACACAAAATTAAAGGAAACTTTTAAACAAATTTGAAAAAACCAAAAAAATTTCTACGACCTAGTGGCTCGTAGTATATGAGAGCCACCTGATTAAAAAGAGTAACTGAAAAAATGCAACGTATTAGATGAAGCTGTAAAGAACTGTGCCAAAAAAGTGAATTCGATACAACCGTGGCCAATTTATGGTCGATTGAAAAAAAGCCGTTGAGTGTTTAGACCATGTCTCCGTTATTTGCATTTTAAGCCAATAACTAACAACGCAGTTTGCCTAATAGAACTCTAGTAAAGTATACTAAATTTCAAACACATAATTTAACACATATTGATGTAACTCCAATAAGTTACACTGAATCCTACATCTTTTTATGGTATTCTCTGTACTTCTGAAGTTGGCATTTAACTCCTTTTTACAAAAAAACCTTTTAATTTTATTATAATTTTTTCATCAAGGAGGTAAGTATATGCACTTAACCCCTTCATACAAATCAAACTTGTTTCTTTTTTGTATATTTCAATGCAGAAAGGAGTTAAGTGATATTAACTCATTCTTCCACTTTAATCTTTCGATTTTTTATTTCAATTAACCCCTTTATACCGAAAATTGAAGGGCTAAATCAGAAACTCGGTATCGTAGAGTGACGAAGATCAGACAGAAATTTAAGTTTTTGCTTGGAATTTGCATTTTTGGAAAAAAATAGAAAAAGGCAAAAATGTCACTTACCCCCTTCTTCCTCCCAACGCTTCAATTGTATTTAGAGATATACCTAAATTTAAAACCTTATCTCAAAAGTCCGTTTTGCCCCACTAGCGGGGCAAAAAGGACCTCTGAATGATTCAAAACGAACGACTGATTTCATTTAACAATGATATACATATAGGTATTTGGTATAAGCTGCATAGAAAAGCTAAGGCGAGTAGGTTGGATTAAAACAAGAAAAAAAATTTATGGGAGGGGGGTCTATTCACCTCCGTTTAGCCGGGAGGGGCAATTTTGTAAAAGATTGACTTGAATTGGAAAAAAACATATTAAAAAATAAAGGTACCTCCAAATGCCAAATCATACACAAAAAACAACATTGCTTTACAAAAAGCCAATAATTTCTTCTTCTTCTTCTTTTATTGTTATTTAAAATAAAGTTATTTTTTTGACCTGGGGTGGAATCGGCTAATGTGATTTGTGATTGTCACATTTCTGACAATCACATGTGATAAAATAATTTTGTGCGTCTACATAATGTGATCACCGGAATTTTGTTTATTTTCATTATGTCATTTTCCGTTGGGCAATTGGAGAGAACTCCGAAGACAAATCGTTTAACTTCGGAGTTGTGTTTTGCGAGTCTTACTTCTTCTGCTTTTTATGAAATATGCGGTCTGAAGACGCATATATACGAACGTCACAGTTTCTATATATTTTGTATTTCAAATTAAACAATTCGAACAATTTTAATATTTAATTTACATTAAGGGACGTGACAATTATGTATTTATTTAGAAAAGATTAATTTAGTTGTCACTTCACGTGATTGCTCACAACATATACGCGTTTCAGAAAAATATCTCAATTAAAAAAATGTTCATTTCTGTTTTTTTTTTTTTTTTTTTTTTTTTTTTTTTTTTACTTTAATCATGAGGAGAAACTAATTTCTCCCAATCGAAAACAACATTAGTGTAGATCTTTGACAAATCTTTGACAGCAAAAGCAAATAATTTTGTTTTATAAGTCAGCGTCAGAGGTTTATTTTTTATTTATTATTATTTTTGTATGCAAGTGACACCTAAATAGCTGTCACAAGAAAAAGTCACAAAAATGTGATTGTCACATATGAAAATCACCTTAGCCAGACGAAATTTGTATATTGTGACTATCACATATCACAAATCACCTTAGCCGATTCCACCCCTGTTTTTGAAAAATTAACTTTCAAACTAAAAAAAAAATACTAAAAACAAATTTTTAACTATTTTTTCTTCAAAATTTTAGGTACTTAAGTACTTTTTTAGTTGTCAAAATTCAATGCATTTATTAGTTTTTAGTACAACACTTAAAACCATATGACTCTAGGACTTTTTGTTGCCAAACTATTTAAAAATAACCGAACCTACTTTTTTCATAAAAACACGAACAAATTAGATAATTGATCTCCGTGTGATGATAGTAAGGACTGGTAGTCCGTTTTGACACACTACGTGCTGGCCCCATAAAGACTTTATTTTCAAAAAATATTTTTTTTTCTTAATATTATTATTTCCAGCAGTTAAATTAAACACTATCTATATCACAAATAATACAAAATTAACAAAAACTTCGGGATGGGTGGGTTTTTCAAATTGGAAGTTTTTTTAAAGATAGGCCGTTTTCAAATTTTCATCATTTAAACCGCAACTAACTTCAGTTGTTCAATGAAACTAAGAGATGTGTTGGGAAAGTAGGTTTCTTATTAATTTTAACTATTGAAAATAAGATGGAGTTAAGAACCATGGTAAAAATCGGTTTGGTTCTTTTTACTCCGTGGTCCTTCTTACCCCTCTCTCCACTTCTTATTAAGAAAAGAACAAATCAAAAAATGTTAACTACAGCTGAATCGAGTAGTTTTTAAACGATCTTACTGAACAAATGTATTAAAAGTGGGCGCATTTACAATTTACACAAGAAAATGAAGATATATTTTTCATCTATAACGAACGGAAAAAAGGTTAAAATTGAATATTGGTAGTATGTACCTTAAATTTTTAAAACTACATTTTTCGTTCTTTCATGAAAAGTGACGCCCACGCCCGAAATTTAAAAATTTCTTTTCATACACAAAGTGTTTATTTTCTACTAGAGACGCAAGATTTTGGGCTGCGGATTCATTATAAATACCGTTTATTTGCAAAAACATTTTTTTTTGTTTTTAGTGAAAAGTGGGCGTCAGCCACGCCCAAAATCATGGCGATTGTGGGCGTGTTTGTTTGTGGATTTTACCGGTTCAAGAACTTAGCCTTACTCTTGAACCAAAGATACTACATACCATACATTTCAGCTTTCTAGCTCAAAAATTGCGACCTCTAGTCCTGGAAGGAAGGACGGACGGACGGACGGAAATGGCTAAATCGACTAGGCTCTTGATTCTGAGTAATGAATATATATACTTTTCCATACATAACGGTATTATTTCTCTATGTTACAAACGCCATACCAAATACAATAAACCCATTCTATGGAATAGGGTATAAACATAAGAGGCTTGAGATATGTTCCAAAAGTTAAACCATGACAGAAATATTTTTCATAAACTAGGTATAATGTTTAAATTATTTTTATTTAACATATAATATTAGTAAATACATATAAGGAACCTACTCATACACTCATAATGTGTATAGGAATACCGGACTTTGTGAATTTTCCCAAAGCTATCCCTCACTCCTCTCCTGCTGGATAGCAAATCTCATGAAAATGAAATTTCATATCCATTACCCATTAGGTCTGAGTAACCGCATACATAAAACAGCAATAAAGCGATACTCAGAGTTTGCCTATTTCCTCTGTGTGTGTACTCACCAAAATCTGTAGTTAAATATTTTGCAGGAAAACAAACTTCCCTCTTAACTAGGTAGTTTCCACTGCAGTACAAGACACATTATAATTTGTTGATTTTCCACTTAAAACCCATGGAACATGAATGGATCTCTCGCTACGAGCTACAGCTTCTGAATCCATTCCACAGGTGTATTTGCTGTACATGTGTGTGCGGTATAATATGCACATAAGACTAGTTGGGAACATTTCCGAGCTGTGGCCATTATTTATGTTTCCTCCGCCTCTAAACCCCTCTGTTGGTCACCAATGTCCATGCTCTGCCATAGACATTTTAATAATAAATCCCCTTTGAGTCTGTGGCAATGGGATTTGAGCTTAGGTAAGGAAATCCGCCCACAGCTGGTGGATGCTTCGTCTGGTATCCATATCCCATACATATAAACTTCCTAACGTGCACGAGAATCATCCTTCACCGGAATGCCAGTTGCATATAATGTGTCTACATAATGTAGGTATCTTATAGCTTAGTAGGTAGATATGTATGTATACTTATGGTTTCTATGCCTATTTTGATCTATCATAAACTGAATAAACTTACATAACCTAGGAATTTATTTAAAAATGTTGGTTTGCCTTTTAATAAAAAACAAAAAGATATGTAACTGCGATTTTAGATTTATGAATTTAAATTATTTGGAGCCTATTGCATTTGGCATCCATGTATCTGTATACCACTATTTCGTAAGAGCCATCTTTGATGTTAAAGATAATAACTGTTTACCATAAAAACTATGTTACCCGACACCTAGGAAGTTCTTGAATATTTTTTTTTTTTTCTAAATTGAATAGAATCTATTTAATATGGATTTAAATTCAAACAAACGGTGTTGGCTGTAAAATCGAATAGGTACACTGCTCAGAAAATACGTTCTGAGGTAGAAACTAGATAAATTTATATGTGAATATGTACTTCTCTTATGAATATTGGGTATGGGTAGGTATGTAGGATGTGCATCTACTTCTACATTATATTCCCATTTGAATTGACGCGACGGGACGAAATGAAAATCTCATGTAATAGTAAAAGCCATTTCATTTTCATTTACAGGACACAGAAACTTGATTTCCACCACTCACGCCCATGAAATGCGAAGGGGCGCGTTATTTTGTTTCGACGAAGTTGGGGCTTTTAAAAATAAATGAATCCCCATATGGCAGCTCAACGCAGTGCTGTTGTAATTCGTTCATTTCGTATCGCGCTTAACGCACCCATTTCAACCCCAAACTAAAGGCATCTCCACTCCGACCGCTCCGGCTCCGTGCAACGCCTCCGCCGCGCCCGCCGCACTGCGACCCGTGGACCCGATTCGACTGGTCGTTCTCGTTCGTTATTTTTGTGCGAACATTAATCGAACAGAAGTGAAACGAAACAAATTGGTATGTTTGCTATTGCGCTAGCTGATGGTTGTGAAGGAGGCCATTAAGGCCTTTTATTTGACTAGTGAATTATTCAAATTACTAATATTGATTCGAAAAAAAGGTTGTCCAACTTTTTCCCTTCATGTTTAGTTGTTGCTGGGTTTTAACTAAAGCAAATATGTCATCGAAATGCAATAAGAACACTGTGTTGTGTTTACTGTCGTTATTTTGGATTTATATTCTCAGGATCGAAATGTAAATAGTAAACACAATAGCACTTTGATGGCCACGCAAACAAATTTGGATATATTTTTTAAGCATGTCTGTTTTATGACATTCTCAAATATATAGTAGGGATAATAGTGCTGATGCAGTAATCAAAGTTAAGTGGTCCATTTATGGAGCACTTTAATAAAACTAAAAGTGTATCTAGAAGATAATATACGTAGAAAAGATAGTTGGTTAGGTACACATAACTAAGATTTTTGAATCAATGAAATTCTGTAAAATTATCATTGGACATAAAACTAGGACGCATGCACATGATAAAAGTGCAAAAGATCGTGTTTCTAATATGAATCTAGTCATGATATAAAATTGAACAACATGAATTAAACAAGAAAATGTTCTTGAGCTCCGAATGAAATTTAAAGCGAATTTTGAATCTGCGTTCCGATATGGCGGTAAATTATAGGTACTTTCGAATCTTGCAGAGTATCAACGCACACACAGAAATGGTTAAAGGTGTAAGTCGCCTTGGGTCCCCAGACTTGTTCGTGCCACAATATTAGCAATTATTAGCTTTAAAATTAACAATTTAAGGACACGTGTTTAAATAATGGGCACAAATTCAAGGGATGGTTAATATCCATTTAATGAATTATGTACCACATTAGGTCCAAAATAAAAATCAAAGCTAAATGGCTTTTTCGCTTAAACATTTTTTGTACGGAAATACCGATAAAACAAGTTGAGATAAGAGACATTACGGCGAATTTCAAATGAAATAATGCTTTCCAGGAGACACAACTATGTAAAAGCCTCCTACATATATAGATCTGAGGTACCTACATATATCTGAGAAGTATACACAAGCTTCGGGTATATGCCGATATAGAATATAGCCACATCAGTTGGGGGAAAATATTTCTTACATCGACTAAGCATTTGGCAGCATTTGCTATTCCGCAGGTCTCTTATTTCTTTCACCATAAGAATTAATCAATATTTCCCTAGCTCTAGCCATTTTACATTTAAAAAGACCCAAAGAATGGCATGATCGTTTGTTTTTCAATTTTAAGTATTAAATATAATAAAATCAATACAAAACAGCGTTTCCAATGTTTTTGTTCGCGCTTGGTTCCTCAAAAATGCGTAGAAAAAATATTTTTTTAAATAGAAAAATGTTTTTGACATTATATGACTCATGTATTATTATTGCAAACTCAAGGATTTTCCTCGCATACCTACTGTACTAGAAGACACCCGAACAACGACCGACAGCAACGTTCAGAAACATTATCTTAACTCCTCCTTATTATTTAAATAATGATAATTTTCCAAGACCAAGATATAGTAGTAATGGTAATATCATCATCCCTTTGTGATGCCAGTAATCTGTCAAGGCATTTCTTTCACACGGCATTAAATTCAAGCCAATTAGCTCGAAATTGTTTGTTTCTCGATATAAAATGATAAGAATACAAAGAATTTGTGAGAGATATTCAAATCGTACTTTTGTTTGAATAAGATTCGTATATGGCACACCACAGTTTTATTGTTAGCCATATACAACATAGGCTTTAGACCTTCATTTATTTGTACATAGTTGTATAGGTAACTAGGTACGTGCGTCTGTATACGAATCTCCTCATAAATTCATTTCAAAGAGATATCAGTGCTCCGATGTTTGTTTACTCAAAAACACAATGTTTTGATAAGAGCGGTTCTCTACTGATGATCTCCTTCAGGATTGTGATGTTTGCATCCCAGCATTGCGATAAGATAAGGTCATATGATGTTGTTAAATTGTCGGCTTAAAAAAAATCTTTATGGATCCCGAAAGCTTGCAAATGTCACTTACATATTTTGTGTACTTTAGTCAAACATATTTTACACTTTGGGTTGCAGTCACTTTTTTATAACAATTTTTAACACTTTAATGTATTTCATGCATGGCCGTTGTGCGTTAAGCAATTTATTTTCAAACATATTTAAGTCGGTACCTATACGAAGCTACATAACATAAGTCATATATGTGTTGGGCTACGCAGATGAGTCTGTTGGCAAGGTGTGACCCATCAAAATGACCAGATTCCGAAGAGGTTTGTTTTGTTTATTTAACTAAAAAGTCATTCCATGTAACAAGGTGGTTCCCATATAAAAAGTCGCAACGCTATTAAGGTATGTTAGACACTTTTCAAATGCAATCATCACTTCTTCACAGCAAATAGGTATAGTTGGGACTTTTGAGTCGGCACTCTTAATTGATTTGGCAAATAGAGATTGACGGTGTTTATGAATACTAGGTTTTTTTTTTTTAACTCTAGGTACTGTATTGCAGGTCCGTTTTTCTTTAAGTTTATATAAGAAGATTTATTTTTTTTTTTTTGTATGTATTCTTACATATACGCAACATCGTATATAAATAAATATATATATGTAACTCGTCTAAGCCACGGCAGAGCAGCGCTGTGCATTCTCATAAGATTGTATAAACAACACCAAAATCTTGCTTCTGCCCTGTTGGGGAATAAGTTAATAAGTCAAACTCCATGTTTTGCTTCAGTCAAAGGGTTAAGGGATTTTGTTTGACTGCAAGTCAGTTATTGCAGTTTTCGCAGATATTTGGCAGCTATATACATACACTTCATCTTCCCAGTCCATTGGGGAACTTTTCGTCTCCCAAACAGCTTGTACTAAATTGAGAAAAATAGTGAAAGCTGCTTCAGGGTCTACTTTTAGGACTGTAGGAAGATTGAAGAGAAAACTTAAGCATAGGCAGAATGGTGACTACGGAGCCGGGCGTTACTGGGGCTACAACTCATATGTATGTATATTGCCACATTCTCAATAAAACATTAATATATAATTCTATAATCGTCAGTGCCTTGAACTAAATGGGATACTATTTTTTGTTCAGAGTTCTCACAACACTTTAATATAATCAAATAACTTTGAATATAGGCACAACAAATACCTACAGTTGTTGCTTAAAACCTTAAACAATAATTATAATTTCGATTTGGTTTCTCTTATAATGAGGTGAAATGCAAACATATTATAATGGCATAATAATAAGTCAAAAACACAGGAGTAAAGGTAATCGTTATTTTTAAAACGACCTGAAAATCTATCAGAGTGTAAATACATTAAGTTATAAAACTAATAACTAACATTAACCATTAAGCGAGTTGTTTTTTCATAAAAAGATACTGATTAAAATTAAATGAAACGTACCGGCAAATATGTGTACGCACATCGGCAGTGATCACTTCATACAACATACATTAATTCCAAAAATGCAAATATTTGATTTGGAATTGTTTTTCCTTCCCCATTTGATTTATTTATTTATGTTTAAATAAATTGCAACTTCAAATATATTTTGTCAGTTTATTTTTTGTGCCATTAGGTTCCTGTTGCGATATTGATGGCAAAGAAATTAGTTCTGCCACACTTTCGTTAAAATATTGCTGGTTAAATAATACGCCCGACTGGACCATGAGCCATCGATTATGTTTTCAAAGTATTCACTAAATATTGCTCAAAGGCATACCTGTATACTTTCCCGGTAAGCATCAGAATCAGAACCATTGAAAAAAAAAAAAAAAAAACAACAACTATTGAAACAATAAATGCGGAAAACACCATTTATTTATTAATTTAGTGTACACAAGCAGTCCTAACACACACAACGTTCTCATAGTTATCATCAGTGGCGATGGCGGCAAAAATGTCATGTTTGTGTTTCCGCCAAATATCCTTTTTCAAATATTTGGAGTAATGATTTTGACTTGTTATTTTTTTCGCTGTTATTTTTGACTGTGGTGACGAGGACTTAACGTAGTCGTCCTTGTCGGTTCGATTCCTTGTTAGCCACTTTGTGTGCCGTGTGCAGCTTTCCATGCAGGATATTTATTCAGCATTCAGCAGCAAGAGTTTTCGCAAATAAATGATGATGAGACCGGAGGCTAGGTATATCTATGTGTGAGTGTTCTGACGATCTGGGCTTCTGATGACGAGGGGGTGTGTATTGACATTATGAAGACGCGGTGCACATTGAAGACGATAAGAAATATTTACAGGAACCATTGAAATTTGAAATATTGAAGCGCACGAGGCAAAAATGTCTGCATTTTTGTATGCCATTATATTTAGGATACCATATTATAATCATGCAATTAATGAAAATTGAAACAAGCTACTCCACTCAACTGATGATATAATAATGCCTATACTACACAGATAATGAAAAAAGTCCGATTAAATTTAGGTAAGTATAGATAGGTACCTATGTATTAATGGTTTTTTGATATTGAATTACAATTTTAAGAAAAGAAGATAATATCAATGATAAGGTTATTAAAACAAGAGTGTCAGAAAACTAGAATTCAGTGTTCTTAAGTCTATTCGTTAAGAAACTAATCAAATTCATCAAACAATCAAACAACAAATCAAATGCATAACTTGGTGATCTTCACAATTTTTGTGTGCTACCGCTAAGTTCATAGGAGATATCTAAAAAGTTATTTCATTCGAACCAACCAGATCATCATATATGCTTTAGTGATGCTGAATAGCTAGCTTAATATCGTATCGTATATGGATGGGCTTCATTCCTCCGTTTGGTCAGGAGGCCGCCCAATTTTTTTTTTAAATTGAATTAAATCAGAAAAAATTATTCAAATACAAGTAGGCAGTGTAATACAAACATGATTTACCTTAAAAAATAATTGAAACAAATGTTGATACTAATTTTTTTCAAAATTTTACGTACAGGTATAGGTAATTTATTTTAAGTCGCAAAAAAAAATTGTTGCTCAAATGTCTAGTAATTTTATAAATAATTAAAAATGACAATAATAACTTTTTTTTTAAGAAACACTTTTTTTAATATAGTTCAGCCTTCCTTTAATTATTATTTTTAAACATCTAATTTCCAGTACATTATAAAATCACAAAGCACTGGATTAATCCCATTCTATCCTTTTTTCGTTTTTTCATTGATTAGGTACTTATTGAATGCTCACAAGATACTGGATATTGAAAACAATATTAATTCAAGGGGTTATCTATTAATTCATTTACTAGGTTAGTCGTCAGTCACGTAAGAACACATAATTGTTTTCTTAAAAAAGTTGTTTGTTGATATTTTTAATTTCTCAAAAATAGCAACACATGAGCCTCACAATTTTAGTTTTAGAATAAAAAGTAATAAGAGCATGAAAACAAATATTATCCTTAACTACGTTAAATTTAAAAAAAAATTGGGTACATTTTTTTTTTTTAATTTGTTCTTAAAATTTTAAGTTTCGAAATATATTCTCTTTCTATACAATTTTGTTCTTATCTCAACTCAACCCCACATACACGCATTAGCTTTTTATCACACCTTTTGTGAATAACCAACCCTATAAAATCAACAAGTTGGCTTTTTTCATTATACGGGTGATTTTTTAGCTGGTTTGGTTTTGGCAATACTGGTTTTGACAGCTGACGTGTGTTTAGTACCTTGTGTCACTGTCAAACAGCTTCAGTTTGGTTTGCAATTTAACCATGGATCGTCTTACAAATGAACAACGCTTGCAAATTATTAAATTTTACTATCAAAATTCGTGCTCGGTTCGAAATGTCGAAATATCGAAAAATTGTGTTCAGCGATGAGGCTCATTTTTGGTTGAATGGGTACGTAAATAAGCAAAATTGCCGCATTTGGAGTGAAGATCAGCCAGAAGCATTGCAACAGCTACCAATGCATCCCGAAAAAGCCACTGTTTGGTGCGGTTTATGGGCCGGCGGCATTATTGGGCCATATTTCTTCAAAGATGATGCGAATCGCAGCGTTACTGTCAATGGTGAACGCTACCGAGCGATGATAACAAACTTTTTTTTGCCCGAAATGGAAGTTCTTGACTTGCATGATATGTGGTTTCAACAAGACGGTGCCACATGCCACACAGCACGCGAAACAATGGCGCAATTGCGAGGCGAGTTTGGTGAACAGTTAATTTCACGTTTCGGGCCGGTCAATTGGCCGCCTAGATCGTGCGATTTGACACCATTAGACTATTTTTTGTGGGGGTATGTCAAGGCTAATGTCTAAAGGGACAAGCCCGCTTCGATTGACGCACTGGAAGCCAACATCCATGCATTCATTCGTGAGATACCGGCCGATAAGTGTAAAAGAGTATGCCAAAATTGGACTCAGCGGATGGGCTACCTGAGACGCAGCCGCGGTCAACATTTGCATGAAATTATCTTTAAACATTAAATTGCAAGGTTCAAACTATCGATTCAAATAAATATTTCATTCATTTTTTCGAATTTTTTGTGTTTTTTTTTTTTTTTTTAAGTTCTAAACCTCTTAAAAAATCACCCGTTACATATTAAGAGGTAGGTTTCTTTATTTTTAAATACATTTAATGAAACCTAGTCTCAGAACCTCTCGGTATTCCATTGATGATTAACTCAAAAAGCATGCCACATCGCATACATAACCCGGGTATACTTGTGTGAATTTGTAAAATACCCTTATGACTCGCTGCTGCAATATTAAACTACGTGTCGGGAAAAAGATATTTTAAACAGCGATTTAAAAAGTATTTGTACCTAATATGTTTGCGAACTTCTTTCAATCCAATTATGTTTTTGAACCTAGTTCTTCTTTTGAAGCAATTCCTAATAATTCCCTCATTAATTTCTTAATATTTAATACAATGTAGTATTTTGTAAGCATCAGTTTCACAAGTTTTGCCAATGTCAAAGTGGTGTGCGTAGCCTGAATCGTGGTATAAAGGGATTTTTACTCATTCCTCGTATTAAATACTACTCACTAAACTTCGTTGCTGACCTTTGACGTCTTCATCATCAGATTTAGATTCAACAATATGTCACATTTGTCGATATTACCAAAACTTTCGGCATTGCTGCATGCGAATAGACATTTCCCCAATGAATATTCTATTGGTGACATTTGGGTTATATTTGTATTTGTGCTTCTTTAGTGGATTCTGACTTCAAATCCAGAAGCAAAATTCTCTTCTCAGACTCGGCAGAAGTGTCATTTGCTTACCAATGGAACGGTCTCAGAAGACTTCCGGATGCTTCTGGACGCTTCTTTTTCTCCAATGGAAAGTGTTATTACTTGCATTCGGAAATGCCTACTTATAACATTAGATGTCAATTAATTCAGTTAAAACCCCTTTGAACCAAACGAATTTATTATTTCGCAATGTTTGCTAGGGACATTATTTGTAGTCACACTGACTGCCCTTACTTGCTATCGTTATTTAATATTTATGCACAAAACGATTTCTTTTATATCCGTAGGCACAATACTTATTACGGGTCTAATAATCCTATATGCAATGCTGCTTCCTGTTTCAATCAATTCGAAGATCTATTAGATTTCCATTTAAGCCGAAATGAATGTAAATCCTTGCTTTTAAATAATATTTAATAAATTAGGTCTAAGTTTATTAATAAGTTATTCTATGAAAGTCTCATGTACTTGTTAGAATTAAATGAATAAATAAATAAATAAATAAATAAAATCATTTCATAACCATAAGTCCCTAACGGCTCACACCAAATATCTTATTTTAAAACAGAGATGTGTAAATTCAATCCCGGCCTTAAAGTATTTTATTTTCAACATTATTATTTTTGAGATACACAAAGGTACAATACTTCTACTCGTTGAATATACTTTTCTATATCTATAGTTTATCGTAATATACTCTGTTTAGTATACATATCTAGTTTTTAATAATTTTGTGTATATTGTTAATCTTATAGGTAATAAACTCTGAATAAACAACATTATTATATTATATCTGGTGTATTATTTATATATATATCGCCTATATAATAATAGCCGGTTGTATGCAATGTTTTTTCGATTCGAATGGTGCTATGTTCTTACAACATTATTATATTATATCTGGTGTATTATTTATATATATATATATATATTAGCAGGACGTCTCCTTATATGCTGGACATATCTTCAACAATTGTTTACATTATCATTCAATATTACAGATCCCTATGACTAGGCGAAGACGCAGACGTCGTTATCTATAGGTATTCCTATAGGACCGTCGAATATTAGCAGCCACCACAACTTGTCATAATTTCAACGAGTGCATGCAACTTGGATTATTAACTTACTTTAAGTTTTAAATATTTGCTTAGCATACAAAACTATGAGACAAACTTAATTTACCCATTTAGGATAGGGTTTATGCAAATAATTCTTTCTGATGCCTGCCCCATAAATAAAAATAACATTATCTGTTTTCTTTACTTTGTTTAAGGGAGTCTAAGAGTTAGGTTCCTTCCTGAGTAAATAGGAAATGTAACCAGTGCCATAATC
The DNA here is from genome assembly GCA_916050605.2 of Platycheirus albimanus. Taxonomy (NCBI): domain Eukaryota; kingdom Metazoa; phylum Arthropoda; class Insecta; order Diptera; family Syrphidae; genus Platycheirus; species Platycheirus albimanus. The sequence goes on along the minus strand of OU696696.1, from coordinate 154,599 downwards.
AATAGTCGCCGTTCGCCGACCGCGCACCCCAGAAGCCAGAAAAGAGAAATGCTCTTCAACGCCACTCAAAGTTTGCATTACCCTCCATCTCCACTTCGACTTTACCCGCTGCTCCAGAACCTACACGAATAATAATATTTGCAATCAAAATATTTGTTAGAAGGTTTACTTTCATTCGTTTGTTTGCCGTATCATTGTGAACTTTTTCGCTTCGAATGGGTGGATATCTCGTGGACCCACGCTCGTTGAACTGTGAGCAAAGCATTTGGCCTAGGTCATGACCAATTGGTAATTTACATTTGATTATGGAAGTCTGAAAAAAAGAGAAAATGTTTCTTTCATTGACATAAGCTGTATGTTGCTTTGTAGTAAAAAGTTGACTTAGAACTTAGGAAGCGGCTTTAGAAATGAAGTGTTTGTTGTTGTACCTATAGATATGTTTGATTTATTTCAGCATTTATTTTATTTGTATTTTTTGTTGTTTTTATTTGGGTAGGTTTGTTTTGCGTTTTGATTTACTTGCATAGGAGTGAGCCGATTGTTCGCTGTTAAGTTGGAATTTAATATCGAATTTTTAACAGATTTTTAAATAGTATATTCTAAATCTGTTGGTGAATTTAATTAGAGCAGGTTTATATACTACACCAAAAAATGATAACTAATTTAGTTAACTAACCAAACCAGGTATCATTCAGTAATCAGATTTTTTTTCTATAATTATTATTCTGCTTAAATTTTATTTGATTATAGCCTTACGCGGCGTACGTTGTTACGAGTTACGACCAAGAAAGAATGAATGAAGTATTTTATTTCGGATTTTGGTATTAGTTGTTAGGCTCTGAATACATTGTCGATAATGGCTTGAATATTGAGCTACATTTGCCAGAAGTTCGGCGGGGATAAAATCTCATTATTGTTGATCACGCCAACTCGAATTTTGCCATTCCCGAATCCCGATATCCAAAAGTGGTTTTGAGAATGTTTGTGTTGGCAGTCCAATTTGTTGCAACCCTTTTAGCCGATATTTTTACCAAGTCTCCTCAGAAAACCTTACCAAAGAAGATTTAAAAACCAAACTCACCGAATTTTGACCAAATTTCATACGAATTTTATTTTGTCGGATGGTGTCGCACTGTTCCGCTGACGAATAGTCTCCGATAGTGCAGTTGCGTGTGCTTAAACTTTGCAGTCTTCTCGCTGATGATATTTCACATTTGTTAGTTATTTGGCAAAGTGCACTTAAAATGCATTTGTTGCGCCATCTATCGGCATGGTATCGGACTGCTCTATAAACCTTCCTTATGACTTGTAGAATAAATTTCTTTTAGCACTCAATGGGGTTGTGTGCATAGTTTTCGAGACTATAGCGTAAATACACACAAATTTTGAATTTTATATATATAGGTATAGATTAAACCCTGAGCTAAGTTAAACCTCTTGAGAAAAGCGGATACAGCTAACACTCAAACAAATTCTTCCTTACCAAAGCGTTTACACTGTTAAAAATTTCTCTAACAAAAATGTCTCTACATATAGAGCGATTTTAAAGGCATTTTCAGTAGAATTCGTCAAGACTCTACTGCCTATCTATACACTTCTCTAAAAGGTTTTTATTATTTTGGAAGAGATGTAATCGTTCTTCTTGCCTTGGAAAAAATCACTAATAAGTGGAATTGTCTATTTGGAGAAGGTATAGAGTCAATAGAAGATGATCTCCGTTCGGGTTAATTAATTGAGGATCAGTGTACCAGCAGGTTGACATTTTTATGAGTCCCAGAGGCTAAAAAAATTAGTCCTTTTGAAATTATTTTTTAGGTTTATGATAAAACTTTTTTTTATGTTTCAAAAACCAACAATAAATGAGTCTCTAAGGTAATAATTATTTGTGTTTGAACGTTTGAATTTCTAAGATGAAAGCGTGCAATAGAGGTTATCGAAGCGTAGTTCACACAATGCATCAATGTTTGAAAATTATTTTTTGTTATGAAAATTGATATAACTTTGAACTTGCAAACTGATGAAACCATATTACACTGTTTATTTTTTTTTCTTAAAAAAATGATCCAAATCTTAAAAAGATGATTACCCTGTTCTCAGTATTTATTTAAACTAAAGTTGACGCATTGGCAATATTCAACTCTAGTGTAAATGAAAATTTTAATAAGAAATAGACACTCATTGATGGCTAATATGCTAATAGGTATGATCTATAATTTCGGCGTAGAGGGTCATGCGACCCCAAGTTTTGCAAAGTGATCGAAATTGTGACCTCAAGGCTCAAGCTTGGACTACATCCGAGCCCACCGCGGAGGCCATATGCCAGCAGAAATCATATCCAATAAAAAAAAAATTATCTTTCAAATAAAGTCAATTTTATGGCAATTCATACAATTTACCTGTTTTTTATGTATGTATATCGTTTTAAAGTTCTAATTTTTCAAAAAAAAAAAAAAAAACACCCTTAATATCAACATATAAGGTTCCATTTATAGAAATTGTTAATGTAACAACTCACCCCTCTGATTTGTGATTTGCATGCAATATTTTTATTTGAACTAAAATGAATATTGAAGTAATATTTGTTGTAGTAGATGTGTCGAGGCAAACTTAATTGTTAGTGTCTTACATTTATGCTATATCCTCCAATCAAAGGCATTTAATCACATAATTTAATTATAGTTATATTTCATATACCTAGATAGATATATACAGGGTGATTCACCAGCGTTGTGCCAAAAAGCTAGATCGTGTAGGTTAAAATGAGACAAGAAAAAAATCGTATGGGAGGGGGGGTCTATTCCCCTCCGTTTAGCCGGGAGGGGCAATTTTCTGAAAAATTGACTTATTTTGTAAAAAAAAATATTTAAAATCAACGAGTTCGTTTACAACACCGTGTTATACCTTTTTGCAAAGCCAAAAACTTTTCCTTTTATTTTGTTTTTAAATTAAATTGTTTTAACGAATAGTTTAAAAAATATAAATTTTCAAACTCAAAATTTTGAAAAAATTTTTTATAAAAATTATTTTAAAACTAATTTTTTTCAAAATTTTACGTAATTAAGTATAATTTTTGTTCTCAGAATTCAACGCTTCCATTAATTTTTAATCCAACACTGAAAACCGTATGGCTCTACGACTTTTTGTTGCCAAGGTATTCAAAAATAACCGAACCTACTTCTTCACAAAAACACGAAAAAATTGGCTAAATGGTCACTTGTGCCATCCCGTAAGGCTAGGTTTTCTTGTTTTTGTGAAGAAGTAGGTTCGGTTATTTTTGAATACCTTGGCAACAAAAAGTCGTATAGCCATACGGTTTTCAGTGTTGGATTAAAGATTAATGGAAGCGTTGAATTCTGAGAACAAAAATTATACTTAACTACGTAAAATTTTGAAAAAAATTAGTTTTAAAATTATTTTTTCAAATTTTTTTTCAAAATTTTGAGTTTGAAAATTTATATTTTTTAAACTATTCGTTAAAACAATTTAATTTAAAAACAAAATAAAAGGAGAAGTTTTTGGCTTTCCAAAAAGGTATAACACGGTGTTGTAAACGAACCCGTTGATTTTAAATATTTTTTTTTACAAAATAAGTCAATTTTTCAGAAAATTGCCCCTATCGGCTAAACGGAGGGGAATAGACCCCCCTTCCCATACGATTTTTTTCTTGTCTCAACTTAACCTACACGCTCTAGCTTTTTGGCACAACGCTGGTGAATCACCCTGTATAATATACCTATGGATCTTACCATGCAAATAAATATTTTTACTGAATTGATCTGGTTTTGAAATGCACATCGCAGCCACCCTCAAGCCTCACCTCACATAATAACCAATCGCCCTATTATTAACATTGTGAACTGTGAACACCATGAACTGTTATAAAACTAAATTGAGCCATTTGTCATGGCTAATTTTCACATATGCTATCAAATTTCAAGGGCGGGCGCGGCGGTGGGATAGCTATTGTTGGCAAAAAAGAACACCCTCACACCTACTCATATACTAAGAATTCAACGTATTTTGAATACTTACCTCTATCCCCTTCCTTGAAGGGTAGGTACAAGCAACAAAGCCAAAACAAACCCAACAACAAACCACCCATCAACATAGCTCACTTTAATTGAAGGGAATTATAAACTATACAATTTGTTTGGTTATCTTAAGTCCAGGGTATTCGGGATACGAAATGTAGTTGCAAGGCTAATGGCAATGTTGTTGTTCTTTCATTAAAAACGTCAAAGTTCCAAAAAGAACTTACGAGTGACAATTCGCATCATGGTCTTAACAGTGCAGTGGGAAACAAAAGAAAACTGCACCCCTCGATATTTCCAACAAACATTAAAATCCTTGGACATGATGGCAAGCCGGTGGCGCGGTGGCGGCGGGCGGCAAGGACAAGGGATGGAAGCAGCGTTTACACAACTACAGAGCAGACGCGACTCCACATAGGACAAATATAGCTTGGATTGTTAACACAAGAAAGAATAATGGAAAAAGGATTTACACATTCAGTACTAGGCCGCAAAAGTGCGTACAATCGCAATCGAAATGAGGGCAATAAAATAATTGTGACAATAAGCGTCTCATTATTGTTTTTCTTCCTTTTTCATTCATCTGATTCAATTCACCTTGTGTGTGATGAATGTTGATATTTGGCTTATTCTTTGGTCTTGCAGGGGTGGATGGATATATGAACGACTTGGAATTTTAATAGGGAGATCTGAGCTGCCCTCAAAATAGTTTTTCTTTTGAATGTTAATTCGTAGTCAATTCGCTGTTGGTAAAGACTATTTTCCACATCAGAAAGCGCACGCACTTTGCTCATAATGTGAATAGTGGCATGTGCGTTTTGGGATTTACGTTTGTACAAACATTGAGTGACAAAACAAAATTTTAGGTAGGTATGTCAGTCAGGATTTGTCATATTTGTAGTGGAAATGGTTGAAGATGCAAGTGCAAGTTTGCAGTTCTTCATATTAAAAATAAAATTAAGTCTGCGTCCAAACAAACCTGTATAAGCTGGTAAGATTGGTGATGAAATGAAGAGATTTATAAACTATGTATTCTGTATGCAGTATATGCGTTCAAAACAAAGCATTGTAACTTATAAAGAGCGCTAAGACAATGTATGTATATGAGGGTTGAGATCAGGATTTGAATTCCCAGCAAATTAATATTTTCAATGCATGAGCATTTATTGTTTTCAAAAAAATTTAGCTTGATTAAAGCACATTAGCAGGTCAAAAATGCATTCATATATAAATAATATTTATTTCAATGTATGGGTAGGTATACATTTATATATATACATATATTACGTTTGCATATTTTTTTAAACGAAAATATTGATTTTAAAATTTGGACTATGGTTCAGTAAGTGATGTTAACAGGTGCGCGCGCACATGTAAACTTTTGCACAATTATCTCCGAAAGAAAACACTTAAAAATCATTTTGAGTGAAAAAGAAAATTATTCAAAGTTGGACTTTTACAACATTGCAATATAGTTGAGGCTAAATTAATTAAATTATAATTATTTCTGTTTTTCTAAAATTCTTTATTTAATTTATATTTCAGAAAGAAGTGAGGGAATTCTTAAGTTTCTTTTTCATGAAAATAAAAATTAATTATGTTTATCAAAAATAAAAAAATTAAGTTTACTTTACTTTCGTCATTAAGGTACAAATCTATTTGTCGACATTTTAACCGACATTCACAAAATGGAGTCGACATTTTATGAATCGAGATTTACCACTTTCGATATTTTCAAGAGTCGATATAAATTTTGTCGATATTTTAAGACATCGAAAAATCGACATTATTTGGTAAGTAGTCGACATTTTTTTGTCGGCAATTAGTACGCTTCCCATTATAAAATTTTATATTAACATTTATTGCAAACATCAATCAAATTTTTTACTTTTTGACAAAATTGGTAAAAGTTAAAAAATTTTGGCTAAAACTGGAAAACCCGATAAAAGGGAGCTACCGTTAAAATACCTTTAATATTTAAAATGTTAAAGCCAAAGGGGCTATAAAAGATTTATACCTTAACATAAGTCTGAACAATTTCCTTAATGTCGTTGTCCGCTTATGGCTACTGGCCAGTCTAATAAAACCGTAAGAACTGGTTTCTGTTGTTATCATTTGTAACCAAAAATACAATTTTCTTCGAATAGCATTCTGATGTGAAAATCGTTAGAGCCTTTTTAGAGCAAATAAAAAAACATTTGACATTTGAAATAAAATGCACGACTGGGTCGCACGAACTTGCTCTTATGATAAGCAATTGCGTAGTGGCTGCATATATGGATATTAAAAAAAAAATTAAATAATTTCGAAAATTGTTTTATTTTTTAAATTAGTTTAAGAGTTTTCTCGGAAAAACTAAGTATGCAATAAAATTTTAAAGCTATATGTTAATCTAGGAAAAAAAAATATTGAACATCGTTCGACCAGTTTTTTTTAAAAAAGGTTATTTTTGAAAAACTTTTCCAGAAAATATTTTGAAATTTATTTGAGTATGTAAATATTTAGCAGTACGTAGTTTACATCTGAAAAAATAATGTTAAAAAAAATCAATATACCCGTTTCCAACATATTTCGAAAACCAAAAATTTTTTTGAAAAAATTATTAAAAATCCAAAAAAAAAGTTTTTGAAAATTTTGAAATGCCATATTAATAAAATTGTAAATGGCTTCCTGTGGCCAAAATTGTATTGAAATCTAATGTATAGTTTACTGGTTCTATGAGAGGTACCGTTATTAGACAAATTTTGAAAAAAAAATTTTAACCAAAAGATATATTGTCTTGCAAAAATAGCATTCTGTAAGTTTTATCAAAATCGTTAGAGCCGTTTTAGAGAAAATCAATTTTGGTCTTCAAGATTGTATGGCAGGTGCCGTTATTTTTGGACCTAGAGCAAAAATAAAAAATTTGTTCCGAGGGACGGCCAAATAAATCCTAAATACCAAATTTGAAGCAAATCGGCCCACCCGTTCAGCCTCCAGAGGCGCGAACAGACAGACAGACAGACAGACAGGCAGACAGACAGACAGACAGACAGGCAGACAGACAGTTAGAATACCATCCTATAGAAAATTATGAGATACTATGTCAAACAAAGTTTGAGTGAATTCAATCAAACCGTTTCGATCTTATGGCCATTTGAAAAAAAGCTGTTTAAACCTGATTTTCGTTTTGACCATAAATGTAAGCGAAAAACAAAAAAACGCAGTATTAACAAAAATGCAATCGGTTAATAAACATCGGTTATTAAACAAAATCTTTAAAGCTGTTTTTGAGCAAATCCAAAATGTAAACAAACATAACTTAAAAGGTATGTTGTACATACTTACTAGTTAGAGCCGTGCTAAAATGAAATAAAAAAACTTCTACAACCTTTTTTCTTTAAACTGCTATATATATGAAGTAAGGAGATTTCGTCAAGCGGCTAAGGCTATATTTTGACGTGAAAAAGCGCACAGACGAACAGACAGCACATTTTTGGGCTTCTCTATCATCGTAATGTCATGTTTGATTAAAACCGATTTTTACTAGCGATTATATGTAGGTACTGTAAGGCAAGTTATGGATTCGTGCAAAAAAAAAAAATTTGAAATAACAATCCCACATGACATAACGATGATGGAGAAGTCGAAAAAAGTGGGTTTGGAAATTCCGTCCGTCTGTATGTCTGTCTGTATGTCTGTATGTCTGTTCTCACCTCTAGAGCCTGAACGGTTGGTCCGATTTGCTTCAAATTTGGTATTTAGGATTTATTTGGCCGTCCCTCGTAACATATTTTTAATTTTTGTGCTAGGCCCAAAAATAACTGCACCTGCCGTACAATCGTAAAGAAGAAAATTGATTTTCTCGAAAACGGCTTAAAGGATTTTGATTAAACTTTCAGAATGCTATTTTTTTAGGACAATCTATATTTTGGTTCGAAAAGAGTTTTTAGAATTTATCTTACATTACATTACATTACATTACAATCTACTTCGTCGATGAATCAATCGGAGTAGACACACTTACAATACATAAGCAATGGCAAATGAGGACTTCGGCTCAAGACAACACAAACACGACAGAGAGAGACAGACAGAACAGAAGAGAAAAGGACAGATAAACACATGCCAACAGCTTGCAGTTATTAGTTTTGTCGGTCCACCATCTAACTACTAACCACGCGCAACGATGCTTGATTTCGGTGATCTATCGGGAAGCGATGCTTTATCAGAGCCAAGGCCGTTGACAGAATTTATCTTATAAAGGTTCCTCTCATAGAACCAGAATTTTCAATTCAAGGTTTTTTTTGGATCCAGGGAGTCATGTTTAACCCTATTGATACACAATTTCAAAATTCTTAAACACATTTTTATGATTTTTAATAATTTTTTTTTTAAATATAGAAATAGTTTGAAAACGTGTGAATTGATTTTTTTGAAATTATTTTTCCAGATAAAAACTAACATTTTCTCAAAATCACATACCTACTCAAAAATATTTTAAATATTTTTTCGAAAAGTTTTTCAGAAAAAAATCACTTTTTAAAAAAAGTGTTCGAACGATTTTCAATATTTCCTACTTAAAAATATTTTAAATATTTTTTCGAAAAGTTTTTTAGAAAAAAATCACTTTTTAAAAAAAGTGTTCGAACGATTTTCAATATTTCTTTTCAGGCATTTAGTTTTGAAATTTTATTGCTTATGTACTTAGTTTTTCTAAAAACAACTCTTAAACTAATTAAATAATAAAAGAATTGTCGAAATAATTCTGATTTTTACATTACATTATTTACATTATTACATTACGATGATAGCGAAGACGAAAAGAGATGGTCTAAAAATTCTGTCCGTCTGTATGTATATCTGTCTGTCTGTCTGTCTGTATGTATGTATAGACACCTACAGCCCAAACGGATGGGCCCAATTGCTTCAAACTTGGTATATAGAGTTTTTTAGGTATTGTACAGAGGGGAAATTGAAAATTTTTTTTAACCTCAAAAAATAACGGTACCTGCCATATAACCGTTACGTAAAAGCTTATTTTTATCAAAAACGGATCTAACGATTTCGATTTAAAAAAATCAGTGTTTTTTTTAGGTACGACCAATCATATGTCTGAAAAAAAAAAGTTTTAAAAAATGTCTAAGAACGATACTTTCCATAGGTAAGTTTTTTTTGCTTTCGACTATCTCGAAAACGAATCAAACCGATTCTTTCGAAATTTCACACATATAGGTATAGTTGTATGTAACTCAATTTGCACTGCATACCCGTATTTAAAAAAAATATATTTTTTTGTATTTTTAAAAGCATTTAAAAAAAAAATTTAAATTAATATTTTGAAAACTGCTTATTCAATTTTTTTTTCCAAAAACTTTAAATAAATGTATTTGCTGAATACCTATGAACTGGCTTTTTTGAATTTTGTTTGACTTTTTTTTTTAAATTAAAAAAAAAACTTTCTCGAAAACCGCTCAATAGATTTTTATACAGGGTGATTCACCAGCGTTGTGCCAAAAAGCTAGAGCGTGTAGGTTAAGTTGAGACAAGAAAAAAATCGTATGGGAGGGGGGTCTATTCCCCTCCGTTTAGCCGGGAGGGGCAATTTTCTGAAAAATTGACTTATTTTGTAAAAAAAAATATTTAAAATCAACGGGTTCGTTTACAACACCGTGTTATACCTTTTTGGAAAGCCAAAAACTTCTCCTTTTATTTTGTTTTTAAATTAAATTGTTTTAACGAATAGTTTAAAAAATATAAATTTTCAAACTCAAAATTTTGAAAAAAAATTGAAAAAATAATTTTAAAACTAATTTTTTTCAAAATTTTACGTCATTAAGTATAATTCATAATCTCAGAATTCAACGCTTCCATTAATCTTTAATCCAACACTGAAAACCGTATGGCTCTACGACTTTTTGTTACCAAGGTATTCAAAAATAACCGAACCTACTTCTTCACAAAAACACGAAAAAATTGGCTAAATGGTCACTTGTGCCATCCCGTAAAGCTAGGTTTTCTTGTTTTTGTGAAGAAGTAGGTTCGGTTATTTTTGAATACCTTGGCAACAAAAAGTCGTAGAGCCAAACGGTTTTCAGTGTTGGATTAAAGATTAATGGAAGCGTTGAATTCTGAGAACAAAAATTATACTTAATTACGTAAAATTTTGAAAAAAAATTAGTTTTAAAATTATTTTTTCAAATTTTTTTTCAAAATTTTGAGTTTGAAAATTTATATTTTTTAAACTATTCGTTAAAACAATTTAATTTAAAAACAAAATAAAAGGAGAAGTTTTTGGCTTTCCAAAAAGGTATAACACGGTGTTGTAAACGAACCCGTTGATTTTAAATATTTTTTTTTACAAAATAAGTCAATTTTTCAGAAAATTGCCCCTCCCGGCTAAACGGAGGGGAATAGACCCCCCTCCCATACGATTTTTTTCTTGTCTCAACTTAACCTACACGCTCTAGCTTTTTGGCACAACGCTGGTGAATCACCCTGTAAATTTATTCTCATAAATATGCGAAATAAAGTCGAACTCATAAATTATGAGAATTCAACATTATTACCAATTACAGATGGAAATAAAGCCGCTTCGACTTTATAGCGCACGACCTTATTGCACGGCACCGACCATTGTCACACATTAGAGCAAGTTTGTGCGACCCAGTAGTGCATTTTATTTACTTGCGATTATAGGGAGGTACTATGCATACTCATACATACAAGGCAAGTTATGCATTCGTAATTTTTTTTTTTTGACAATCAAAAATGACATTACGATGGTGGAGAAGCCGAAAAAAGTGGGCCCGACAATTCTGTCTGTTTGTCTGTCCGTCTGTCTGTCTGTCTGTATATTTACCTACAGCCTAAACGGCTGGATCAGTCTGCTTCAAGCTTGGTACATAGTATTATTATGACGTCCTACAGAGGAGTTTTTAGAACTAGCCATACGATTTTTAAGGAAAAATTGTTTTTTCTCAAAAACGGCTTCTACGACGTTTATAAAACTTTCTGAATGGTGTTTTAGGTGTAAACATTATGTTTCGGTTGGAACAGATTTTTCAGGAAAAGTTTTATAACGGTACCTCCCGTAGGACCGATTTTTTTGAAATCAGATTTTCACGTAAGCCACTTGACGGATTTCGATGAAATTTTTAATGTATAGAAGCCGTTTTCTAGGCGAAATAACATGAATGCTTAAATTTTTCAAAAACAGTTTTTTTGAGATTTTTAAAAAAAGAGTTAATATTTTTTTAAATTTTTGGTTTTTTTCATAAACGTTTTAATCGATTTTTTTTTATTTTATTTTCCTGATAAAACTAAAAAAGTGCTAGAAGTTGGCATACTCAAAAAAATTGGGAATATTTTTTCGAAAAAACGGGTCTGATGATTTTGAAATTTTTTTTTTATCTTAAAATTCAAAACAGCAAAACAAAACAAATGGCTTACTTCATTTTTTCCTAAAAATGCTTTAGCTAGTGATTTTTAAGTTATTAATAAAATTTCGTATGATTTTTCCCTGCTTTTTTCCAAAATTTCCTGCCCCAAGACCACTTTCACACATTAGAGCAAGTCCGTGCGACCCAGTCATGCACTTTATTTTTTTTTTTAATTATACATTATGCATTCAGTAACTAATTATCAGACATAAGAGCAAGTTCGTGCGACCCTGTCGTGCATTTTTCTGCACGAAACCAATACTTGCACTATAAAGCAAGTAAAAAGTGGAAATTAGTTTGTCAAAATAAATATGCCGACCACTGTTCATAGATTAATGAGAGATAGTCAACCAACCAGAAATCAATTTTTTCAATCGAAGAAAAACTTCAAAATCTCGTTCTTATAACTGACTAATTGGTAAACTTTGTTTGCCTCTGTTGAAATAAGAAGATGTATATCAAAATGAATTTAAATGAAAGCGGTCAAAACGGACGTTAATTTGCACTTTGTGCGCAATACTTAATGAAGTAAGGTCGATTGGAATCAATAAAGAGAAGTAATGACATGAAAATTATTGAAGTGTTAATGTAAAGTCTTGGAATTTTAAAGTAAATTAAAGAGTTTTTGCTGTTTGTTTTTATACCCTATTCCATAGAATGGGTATATTGTATTTGGTGTGGAGTTTTTAACATAGAGAAATAATACCGTTAGGTATAGAAAAGTATATATATTCTGACTCAGAATCAAAAGCCTAGTCGATTTAGCCATGTCCGTCCGTCCGTCCGTATGTATGTATACTCTCTAGAGGTCGCAATTTTTGAGCTAGAAAGCTGAAATTTGGAATATATAACCTTTGGTTCAAGAGTAAGGCTAAGTTCTTGAACTGGTAAAATCCGCCCACAAACACGCCCACAATCGCCATTTTTGATGAACAACCTCAATTTGGTAAAATTAAATTATGTTTTTTGTACAGTTACGATTTTTTTTTTATTATGCACTCGCACTCAAAGGGATATTAATACCTTTATAATGAATTAACATGTGAAAGAGAAGGAATAGAAATATAGGAAAGAAAGGTGGTACAGTGGTTTGAGATTTTAGGTGATAATTATCTCATGGAAATTCCACGGGTCCAGTTGAAACTTGGGAAATAAATAAAAATTGCTGCCCTCGGCTGGATTTGAACGCACAGCTCTCAGGTTGAGCAACCAAGCACTACATCCACTGTACCATTGCAAAGCATAACGCTTAAATTTTGCGAACGTAAGCTTTAGGTAAACTTTCTTCCAATCAAATAAAAATATTTCAGTTTGGGCGTGGCTGACGCCCATTTTTCATACAAAACCATCAATATTGTTTTTATAAAATAACAATTGTTATATTAAAGCGAAAAACATTAAATTTTGTGGGTATTACTGGCACAAAAACATCTTGTGTATGAAATCAAAAAAATTGATTTTGGGCGTGGCTGACGCCCACTTTTCATAAGAAACTATAAAAAAAATTGTTTTTGTAAATAAACGGTATTTATAATGAATCCGCAAGTCAAAATTTTGCGTCTCTTAATTGAAACTAAACAGTTTGTGTATGAAAAGAAATTTTTGAATTTTGGGCGTGGCTTACGCCCACTTTTCATGAACGAAAGAAAAACGTAGTCTCAAAAATTTAAGGTACCTCCAATATTCAATTTAAAACTTTTCTTTCCGTTCGTTATTTGAAAAATATATCTCTACATTTTCTTGTGTAAGTTTTTTCAATACGCCCACTTTTAAAGGCGTGATTTTGATAAAATACCTTTGTTTAGGTAAGATTTCTTAAAAACTACTCGATTCAGCTGTAGTTTTGCACATATGTCAAAAGAAGAACATTTTGGTTTGTATTTCTTGGTTGAGTAGCAGAGTATGGTCCAAGAATTGTTAAAAACACCCATAATCCCTATTTCCATTCAAAATCTAATTTTTAAAAATTTAAGTTTTGTCTTGTTTTATTCAAATCGATCTGCAAGAATAAAATTGAATGTCACTGAGCTCATACTAATTGCCTTGGCAATAAAAAGTCTTAACTTTGGGCGTGGTACACGCTTTTTTTTTTTATTGTGCCAGCACTAATTGAACATCACACCACACAAAATTAATGTTATTGAATTTTTTTCTGTCTGCTAAAGAAGAATTTTGTTTCTGAAACTGAAACATCGGCTGGCTGCGGGAGACAGACGCATACACATACAAACAGTGGTGGATTTACCAATAGGCTGAGTAGGCTGAAGCCTAGGGCGGCAGATTTGAGGGGGCGGCAAATTTGGTCCAATATTTTTTTGCTTTCTAGAAAAAAAAAAAATCATAGGTACCCACGGAGAACTGTGTATGTTAGAGCTGCACAGAAGAAAAACATTTCAGGGTTAACATGTTTCTTGTCCTCATAGATAGACTCGTTTCCGAGTTAGAAAAACGGCAGAAGGTCTGCAGCGGATTTAATGAAAAGTTTTCATTCCTAACCAAAATTAGTGAGTTGACCATCGAATTTGAAGGAAAAATCCATTTTATTGGAAAAAATGTATTCTAATGACTTAGAAACTGACTTGGTTCAAGAATGCGCACACTTCCAATACCACCTTTCTTCTGAAAATCTTTTGATAAAACCAGATTCTGGATCATTAAAAAGTCTATCTTTGTTCCTGCGAAAACAGAATTTGGAGAGCATTTATCCAAATTTGGATATTGCACTTCGCATGGCTTTGTGTACACCAGCGACAAATTGTTCAGGTGAAAGAAGCTTTTCTTGCTTAAAGCGGGTAAAAAATTATCTTTGATCTACTTTAAGTCAAGAGAAACTAAACGCATTAGCCTTTTTGTGCATAGAATCAGAGCTAATGAACAAGATTTCATACGACATTACATTGATGATTTTGCGGATATAAAATCGCTCAAAAAGGCACCGGATTTAAAAAAAATTTGATAGGGATATTTTTCCTATTTTTTTTTTTTAACTATACATAAGTGAAATAAAAACATTTACTAACTATTCTTACATGATGTGTTCATATTGTGGACGTAGTTTTAAGGCATACCTTATCCCACCTTATAAGTAGTAGGTAATTGAGCTTTTCTTAGGTTAGAACCAAGATTAAGAAAAAAACAAGAGGAACCTTTAGTGCAAGGTCATGCTAATAACGAGAACAAGTTGATGTATCTAATGCGGACGATTATGCACAAATCATAAAGTTGCAATCTCATTGACAACTATCTGAAAAGCGATTGACCCTGCAGGCCATAACTGAAGCTTCCCGCTACTTTCGGGTTCGGAGCGCTCGAAAATGTAGGCACTTGGGATTATCAAGCTTTTTGAATTCAAATTTTGATCCGCTTGGCGGCATTTAACGTAGTTTTTCGATCACAAATTTTTTTATATTAGGACAAAAATCGTTTGAATGAAAATTGTCAAAGTTATCTTAAGAAAATTAAAAGTAATTAGAAAAGCGGTAAACCCTGCAGGCCAATTCTGAAACTTTTTAATAATTGCAAGCTCCAAGCTTGCACGTTTTTGAGCTCTTCGTGTCCACAAAAATTAGTTTTTATGTTTTTGAGCTCTTGAAGATAGTTTTTTTTCGAAATTCTTATTTTTTGACTATCTTCGAAACCGCTCGACTGATTGACTTCAAAATCTTTTCAGCTCCAATTCTGAATAGACCCTTTCGAACGCCAGAAATCTCAATCGCTCTGTTTGTTCTTAAGATATCAGACATCAAATATAAGTTACACATATACACGGACATCTTATTGAAAATAGTCGGAACGGCTTCCTGGTACCTCAAAACGATCGGCTTTGATTTTCGAAGTAAAACATTAAAAACATGTAAATAATATCATTATGATAGTGAATTGCAGAGGTCAGTAGGGGCGGCAAAATTTGAATAGCCTACTGGCGGCGAATATGTAAATCCGCCGCTTCATACAAAAATATAGGGAATAGGGTATCCAACAGTTCGTTGCAAACGTACTGTAGCTCTCGTTTATGTTTTGTCTTAAAGTTTCTCCTGGATCATGACAACAGCACCGTTAGAACGTTGAAAAATGTAGCAAGTAGTAACAAATGTTTTGCTATAATGTTGTTATAAACATAGATTTTATAAAGGGTATAGAACAAAAAATGAATAAGACACATTAAACTTGTATAAATATGTTTCCTCCAATAAGTTAATAATTGTGGCATGCGTTGTGTGACATGCAGGGCCGGATTAACTGTTAGGCAGAGAGGGTAGTTGCCTTGGGGCCAATCTTCGTTCTATATTTGATTATCTACTCCATTCTCCAAACGCCTGGGAAAATGTTATGTTATGTGTAGTAACGTTGGTAAATTTTGTTCTTATTGAACAATATTATATAGCACATTTTGACTTATTTGTATACCTATACATATACTAAAAATGTATATTACCGCATAACTTCCGAACGACTCCGCCAAATTGGATAGTTGATAGTTGTTAGGCTAGAAATAGAATTGTATGAAAAAGTCTTGGATTGCCGTGTCTTTTGCCTGGACAGATGTAAGTTTCACGCTCGGGAGTCGGCAAACCATTTTACTGCCCATAATTTTGTAAGGGCCCTAACTGGTTTTTCACTCTTTCGAGTTATACCTAGAGGGAAAAAAATTTCCAAAAAATATTTTTAGTAAAGCTCGACGTTTTCTTTATTTTTGCCAATAACTTCAAGTTTAAATTTTTCAAGTTTTTAGGAATTAGTGTAGATAGGGCTTTTTTGCGTTTGAAAAATTTAATTTAAAAAGCTCTATGTTCACCAATTTGCTATTTTTAATTATTTTTTTTTTTTTTTGGTCCGTAATACAAAAGAAGTACAGCTTGCCATGACTTAGTTTTTAAGAATTCTTTATTACTAAAAAAACTAACTGCCACATATAGGGCTTTGTTCAATTCCACAGAACAGTCTTCATAAAGTATAAAATTCATATTCAAATATTTTTTCTTTCTTTACATACTGTAATGATTTTTGCACTTTCATAATATTCATAATATAAAACTCAATTGTTGTGCCTTCTACATTTTCAGCATTAATTTAAGTTTCAACCAATAATGTAACAAAACACCTTGCACACTTTAATTATTTTTAAATTCACTTTAATTCGGCTTTATTTGTCACACCAACCAAATTGTAAATAAATATAGACTAAGCATATTTTTAAGTATATAAATATCGGTAGGAAATAAAATTGATTTCAGATAGCAACGAAACAGTACCCAAGACTTTTATTTATTTCAAGTGAGTCTGCTTGAAGCTGTTTTTGTCATCTCAAGGAGTTATAGTGCTGCACTATATACTCCACCCCAGTCACAGTACAAGAACTGTGATCTGGACAGCATAAGACGATAGAACAAGCGTCTACAGGCTTTTCAAAAAAATAACATGGGCCCGTTTTCTGGCTACAGAAGCTTATAAAAGTTACTATGTAATGAGTTAGGGCTCTTTCTTTGAATTTTTAATTGTCATAAAATAAAAACTGCAAATCAGGGTACTTTTTTATTTGACTTAAATCTCTTTCAGTACATAAAACGCGTCAATATAATGGAATTTTTGATAATTCAACAGACGATTTAACGCGGGCATAAATATTAAAACAAAAAACTTAGTAATTTCGAAAATATTAAAAAAAGGTGGTATGGAGCTCACCGGGTCAGCTATAGTAAATATAAACAATTCCTTTTTCAATCCATAGAATAGAAAATGTTGTCAAAGTAAACTTCTTGACAAATTTGGATACGAAAATGTACTCTTTTTACCAATCGAAAACCGCATAAAAGTCTCTTTTTTCTTTCCTGCTTCATTCACGTTTTCATCGTATATACTTGGGTCTCACAAGGTATCATTTATTATAATTAGGTATACGATATTCTTATGTACCTATACCTATACCGAATGAGACCTGGATCAATACTAACTTAGGAAACTACCTTAACTGTTCATTAAGACTATTCCAAATACGATGACTTCGCTGTAAATACCTGAGGAGTTAAGTATTTGTGTTGAGCAGCATCAGGTTGAGATAAGCAAAGCATGTTGTTGCCATATCATATCACTGCATACATTGAAGCAACACAACTGGACAGGATACCAAATTTATAGTCGATCAGACCTCTGGAAGTTACTCACACCCCTTCATCAATAAAATGTTACCTGAGAATTGCATTGCCTAGGGGCCCCGATATGGTTAATGCGGCCCTGGTGACATGTTTCGCCGTCTTGTAGAAAATAAAATATTCCATAAAATGATTGTAAACAGATCAAATTGTGGTGCCCAATGGCTGATAGAGTCATTCGGGTCTTCCTCGATGCTGCGCTCTTCAGCAGCAAATTTCTTTACGCACTTTACCTCACCGCCGCCGCGCCGACGCGACCTACGTCTCAGATAGTGAGTGTTAGGCTAGGAGCGCACTAGGTGGCCTGGTCTCGCAGCCTGACCGCCTAGTGCGCGAGTTACATACCTCACCGTACACATGCCTCAGTCCCGGTCATCAGCACCAATCAGCATTTTCCCACAATCAACTAATAAGGCGTTCATAAAGTCACACACCCCACCTTACACATGCCTCAACTCCGGTCATCAGCACCAACGGCATCAACAACCATCAGTTCATAAAGATCCAATTTCATATTTGCAATTTGTATTCCACATTTCCTTTTATAATTATAAAATAGCCTTAGTCATCATTTCTGTCACATAAAATTGTATTTAACGAAATAAAAGTTTGAGTTTGATAATAAACGCAGCACTGAGCTGTCCTTAACATAAAAGTTGATTTTTGTTTATTAATTACAACGCTTCCCAACTTAACTCGCGCCTATCCTTTATCATTTAGAGTAAACGTGGTGCGAAAAAGTTCCATCGATCGACGATTTGGTTTACCATAAAATGGACGAAATGCGTTTCACGAACAGAACCACGTTTTCGAAATAAATCTGCACAATGTGCATGCGTTGTTCAAGCGTCAGTCGACCAAACTGTACATAAATCACATAGAAGACGGCAAAATAGATCTTGATGAAAACTAAACATAGCCGCCAACTAAAAATTTAATATCCCTAAAAACAAAAAATGTGTCTTAATTATTTTTATCACGACATAGAAAAAAATGTTCAATTAAATTGGATCGGATCTGAGTTACATTTATCTATAACAGGTATAGCTATAACTTTATTTGTGCAAGTGAAAAAATTCCAAAGTTTTTCTTCACATGTTTTAAAAAAAATATACTTTTACTTCGCATTGTTTATTAAATTTTATATAAATTATTTCATTTAATAGAATGGCTTTATTATTTCAATGTACATTACTTAGTTTTATAAGACGTTTTTGCAGTTCATTGGTCAATTCAATAAAAAAAACAACGTTTACTTACCGAAAAAATTCAAAAGGTAAACATAGAAAAGAATTTTACCCGGAAGCGTCCTGCAATTGTAGCAATTAATCCTCATACCATAAAAGAAACAGAAAAGATTTTTCGCTCAATTGCGCCACAAATCAAGCAATGAATATAAATAAAGTATCATCAAGACTATGTTTGCAGGCCCTTCAGTCGTTATCCTTTCTTCCCTTTTCAAGTGGTGATTATAAGTACACATGCCTAAAATTGGATTGTCCATCTTAAATAAAAACATACATACCTACCTTACACATTCAGAACTCTAAGCTCTTATTACTCTATTGAATTAAAGTCGGAAATTTGAGATTATCCTGTTTCCTTTTTGGTTTGCGGTCCGCGATTGTTGTGCGAATGTTTTGTATAAACACAAGAAAACCATTTAGGATGTTCTTTTAGCACGTTTATTTTAATATTGTTATTTTTTCTAAGGACTTGCACAATGCTGTGGAAGTTTTGGAAATTTCGCCGACAGGTATTTGTGATTGATATTATAGGTGAAGCGTATGTTAGGCATGTGTAGAATTAATAGGTTTTTTCTAAAGCATGTATTTTTAATATTTGTTCACGTTTCGTGTTTTCTCCGTATTATTTTTATTTAACAAAAAAAACATATCCTAGCTCATAAGGATGTAAAAAAACAAGATGTAGGGTTTCCAAACTATTAAAGAGTGTCATCAGTTTGCTAAATTCTGGCGGTTGGCAAGACTTCGAGTACATCCATATCCACAATATGCAAAAGACACAGATGGCGCACCAAACGTTCCCCTTATTGGGAATACTATAGATTATAAATACAATGCAGCAGCATACTTGTGCGTGTATCCCATTTACTTTAAAACTTGAATAATGCTTGAGGCAATGCAAACAAATTGCTAGAAAACGTCGGAGGAGTGTAATTTTAGTGAGGAAATCTAGAAAATAGCTCATCTTCAAATGGAAATTCTGAAAATAACGGCAAATGATCCAGATAAGATTAACAAAAGAAATTATGTCTTGAAATAATTATTGTAGTTTGATTTCTTATGTTATGACTGTTCTAGGTTTTTAAGGTGTTTTGTGCATTAATCTGAATAAAATACGTTAAGCATATTAAAAAAAAATTTAGAAAATTAGACAAAACATAATGATTATATAGGGAAAAGGCTATCTGTCCGTGTCCGTATCTCATAGCCAAATATCTTATTTAGTGTTTAAAGTATCCTGGAGAGAGTGGTTTTCGAATTTCTAGCTTTTCAAATAACAAAAGGTAGCCTGTAACAGTTAATTATATTTTTGGGCTTATGCTGGTAATAAAGCTTCCTAAAATATATAATTTACTGTGCAGTTTTGCACTAAAAGTTATATACAGTGTCGATTTTGTCTTAGAAGAGTATGAACTTCATCTAACTGATGATCCCACCATTCATATTTGGGCGAATCCCACTCAGGCCAAGGAAATTCTTTTTATGTTATTTGAACGTTAATGAAAAGTTTATTTTTGTCGAAAAGCAATGATTCAGAACATTATCTTGTGATTGGAATGTTTTTTTTTCTCTTATCAATAGTATAAAAAAAAACGGTCCTAGAGGAGACCATTATAGAACCGGTTAGTTTAAATACAGTTCTATAATAAGATGATGGAATTTACTCCGCATTGAATTTTGCTTCAAATTAAAAAAAAAAAATAAGTCTTGTTTTCCATATTTTGGAAACCGATCGATTTTTGTTTTGTTTTCCATATTTTGGAAACCGATTGATTTTTGTTTTCCATATGAAAACAAAAATCAATCGGTTTCCAAAATATGGAAAACAAGACTTACCTATATTCTTTTTTAATTTTAAGAAACTTACGGATCATCATCAATTATTGATCATCAATTATTGATTCCACAGATACTTCAAAGCCAGGCACTTTCTCTCTAGCCACTCTCTTTTTGCAACCGGCTTATCTTTTTCTTGCCATTTTAAATACACTGCTCCTGGATTTGGGTCAATTTTTGGCAGTTTTGCCTTTAACCACTTCAAGATTTCGGGCTTTGAATATGTTGATAGCATGGCTTTGTACATTTGTTCCACCGAATGCACAATGTTGCCTATGCTTAGATCAACTTTGCAGGGGCATTTTTCACAAAGTTCAATAAGTTGGGCGTCCGTCAAAGGTATTGCAGCAATATCGTCATAAATCTGCGGTCAAATGAATTTTAAAAACGGTATAAAAAGCAATTCTTGAAGTGATAACAAAGTTGCTAAACAGGAAGCTTAAGCAAATTTTTCAAAAATACAAAGCTAAATGTTGTATGAGAACTTACATCTAGGATATCAAATTTGGACAATTCCTCAGATAGTTCCGAGTCTGAAGAACCACTGAAGGGTGGTGGCAAATCACCCAAAGCCTGGCACTTTCTCTCTAGCCACTCTCTTTTTGCATTCGGCTGATTTTTTTCTTGCCATTTTAAATACTTTTCTTGGTTTTGGACAATTTTTGGCAGTTTTGCCTTTAACCACTTCAAGATTTTGGGCTTTGAATATGTTGATAGCTTGGCTTTGTACTTTTGTTCCACCGCATACACAACGTTGCCTCTGCGAAGATCAACTTTGCAGGGGCATTTTTCACAAAGTTCAATAAGTTGGGCGTCCGTTATTGATTCCTCAGGTAGTTCCGAGTCTGAAGAACCACTGAAGGGTGGTGGCAAATCACCCAAAGCCTGGCACTTTCTCTGTAGCCACTCTCTTTTATCATTCTCCTGATTTTTTTCTTGCCATTTTAAAACCTTTTCTTCTGGATTTGGGACAATTTTTGGCAGTTTTGCATTTAACCACTTCAAGATTTTGGGCTTTGAATATGTTGATAGCTTGGCTTTGTACTTTTGTTCCACCGCATACACAACGTTGCCTCTGCTTAGATCAACTTTGCAGGGGCATTTTACACAAAAATCAATAAGTTGGGCGTCCGTCAAAGGCATTGCAGCAATATCGTCATAAATCTGCGGTCAAATGAATTTTAAAAACGGTATAAAAAGCAATTCTTGAAGTGATAACAAAGTTGCTAAACAGGAAGCTTAAGCAAATTTTTCAAAAATACAAAGCTTAATGTTGTATGAGAACTTACATCTAGGAAATCAACTTTGGATAATTCCTCAATAAAGAGTTCCATCACACTGATTTTAATTTTAAACAAATATAAATATCAACACAAAAATACAAATAGGAAAAATTATTATTTGTTTCGAATTTCTTCACGCAGTTTTTTTGTTTGAAATCTATCCGTCAATTGTGAGTGCATTCAGCAACTATCATTTTAGCGTAAGCAAAATGCTACATCAGATTAATAAGCCAGATCCTATTTGAACGCACCAGACCACAGACCATACACAGACCGCCAACTCGTACTCCTCTTGCCTGAAACACCCTCGAAATATTTTTTTCAGTCTGTGAATACGTGTACATCTGTCTCTGTCCATTTTGTAATGGCAACTATACCTGCGTATGCCATTTATTTTTTAGGTGTGTTTGCTAAATGGGTTTTAAAGCAAGGGGGAGCGTCACACTCTCAAAATAAATGGCATATCAGCTGATTTTTAGCTTGGTGGCAAAAAGAGAGACCATATGGTGAGTTGGCGGTCTGTATCTTCTTGGTCCGTGCACCAGACTCACCAGTTTGGTACTTTTTTTAAGTTGACGTCAACGTCAAATTGTAAAAGTAAAAATATCAAAGAAAAAGTAAAAAATTAAATGAAAAACGAGCGCGGCAATGTTATCATAATGTATAATTGACAAATAATAACAAAGAACAATGCTTAAAATCCAAATTTCAAAGTTTGGTGCCGGCAGTAATATAAAATCTATAGTATTCTGGAAGTGGCGTGTCCACTGATTGCAGCAAAAATTATTCCTTTTCATAGTACTATACGTGTAGCGTGTACTGTCAAGTGCAGGTCAAGTGTGGTTTGGAAAAAATGCAGTGTAGTTCCGCCAAGTGTGTTTAGCTTTTACCCTGACGCCACACATGCCAGCTACTGGCAACCAAGTTAATACATATATTAACTGTCAGATTCCCATCTGTGTTCCAGTTGGCTGGAAGTTCGTGTGTGTAAAAAATATGAGTGTATTGCAACTATCTTGCCAGTAGCTGGCATATGTGGCGTCCGGGTTAGAATCATAAATATAGGTGTTTTCCAGGAGATGCTGCAAATAATGATTCTTAACACTGCTGCCACACATGCCAGCTACTGGCAACCACGGACCAATATACAGACCGCCAACTCGTGTTTTCCAGGAGATGCTGCAAATAATGATTCTTAACACTGCAGCCACACATGCCAGCTACTGGCCACCACGGACCAATATACAGACCGCCAACTCGTACTCCTCTTGCCTGAAACACCCTCGAAATATTTTTTCCTGTCTGTGAATACCTGTACATCTCTCTCTCTGCATTTTGTAAAGGCAACTATACCTGCGTGCCATTTATTTTGTAGGTGTGTTTGCTAAATGGGTTTTAAAAGCAAGGTAGAGCGTCACACTCTCAAAATAAATGGCATATCAGCTGATTTTTAGCTTGTATGCAAAAAGAGAAACCATACAGTGACAGTGAGTTGGCGGTCTGTATCTTATTGGTCCGTGCTGGCAACTCAGTTGCAAAGTGCAAACACGCACATTTGAAAATTTAGAATGAAACAACAACAACTTGTGTGTGCTACCACCAAGTTCATAGGCTGGAGTTATAGCTATTTCACGGGGACCAACCCGATCATCAGACTCCTTTTAGTGGTGCTTAATCGCTTTATGTTCAATTTAATTTTTGAAGAACTTTTTGCCCGAGCTGGGCTTGAACAAGCGACCTAGCGTGTGAGGAGCTAGTGCACTACGCACTACGCCACCGCACCCACATGAAAGTTGTAAGCCAATTACAGGTTTTTTCGTTCTATCGAACTATACTGAACCGATTAGCATTTTTTCTAAGCACACACAAGTAATTTTTGTTGTTTTATTCAGGTTCCTTCTATTATTTCCTCTCTTTTTCATAAGCCAACGATTTCGATTGGATTCGTATGAGGAGGGAGATGAGGCGAAAGAGTTGACACTGGTCAAGATTTTAATTTTTACAATTTAAGGAGGTTTTTGTATGAAGTTTTATACTCGCAGTTAAGGCAGCTGCTTGCCGAATTTACAATTGAAAATTTAGAATGAAACAACAACAACTTGTGTGTGCTACCACCAAGTTCATAGGCTGGAGTTATAGCTATTTCACGGGGACCAACCCGATCATCAGACTCCTTTTAGTGGTGCTTAATCGCTTTATGTTCAATTTAATTTTTGAAGAACTTTTTGCCCGAGCTTGGCTTGAACAAGCGACCTAGCGTGTGAGGAGCTAGTGCACTACGCACTACGCCACCGCACCCACATGAAAGTTGTAAGCCAATTACAGGTTTTTTCGTTCTATCGAACTATACTGAACCGATTAGCATTTTTTCTAAGCACACACAAGTAATTGTTGTTGTTTTATTCAGGTTCCTTCTATTATCTCCTCTCTTTTTCATAAGCCAACGATTTCGATTGGATTCGTATGAGGAGGGAGATGAGGCGAAAGAGTTGACACTGGTCAAGATTTTAATTTTTACAATTTAAGGAGGTTTTTGTATGAAATTTTATACTCGCAGTTAAGGCAGCTGCTTGCCGAATTTACAATTGAAAATTTAGAATGAAACAACAACAACTTGTGTGTGCTACCACCAAGTTCATAGGCTGGAGTTATAGCTATTTCACGGGGACCATAACCCGATCATCAGAATCCTTTTAGTGGTGCTTAATCGCTTTATGTTCAATTTAATTTTTGAAGAACTTTTTGCCCGAGCTGGGCTTGAACAAGCGACCTAGCGTGTGAGGAGCTAGTGCACTACGCACTACGCCACCGCACCCACATGAAAGTTGTAAGCCAATTACAGGTTTTTTCGTTCTATCGAACTATACTGAACCGATTAGCATTTTTTCTAAGCACACATAAATAATTGTTGTTGTTTTATTCAGGTTCCTTCTATTAGCTCCTCTCTTTTTCATAAGCCAACGATTTCGATTGGATTCGTATGAGGGAGGGAGATGAGGCGAAAGAGTTGACACTGGTCAAGATTTTAATTTTTACAATTTAAGGAGGTTTTTGTATGAAATTTTATACTCGCAGTTAAGGCAGCTGCTTGCCGAATTTACAATTGAAAATTTAGAATGAAACAACAACAACTTGTGTGTGCTACCACCAAGTTCATAGGCTGGAGTTATAGCTATTTCACGGGGACCATAACCCGATCATCAGAATCCTTTTAGTGGTGCTTAATCGCTTTATGTTCAATTTAATTTTTGAAGAACTTTTTGCCCGAGCTGGGCTTGAACAAGCGACCTAGCGTGTGAGGAGCTAGTGCACTACGCACTACGCCACCGCACACCGCATGAAAGTTGTAAGCCAATTACAGGTTTTTTCGTTCTATCGAACTATACTGAACCGATTAGCATTTTTTCTAAGCACACACGCACATTTTCCACTCACACAGACAAACACGAAGCAATTGACCTTCGAAACTGACATCGAGCCATATGCCCGGAAGCGTGACGCTGCCATTGTGAAGTTGTGCAAGGAACACGATGTAGTAGTGTTTCAATTTAGTTCCCATAACATTTACAATCCAGAAATTGTATTGCGTCGCAATATGGGAAAACCTCCTTTGACGTGTCAGAAATTCCTATCTTTGGTTGAGAAGCTGCCAGTGCCTGAACCAGCGCCTAAGCCAGAAAAGCTGCCGAATAGCAATAAACCATCTGCCGATGACGAGGAAGCACTTAATCCTGAGTGTTATGATCCTCCTTCAATCGCAGAGGTATTTGAGCGTGTCCAAGAACTGGGCATTCGTAAACTTCCTGGGGGAGAAACCGAAGGGCTGCAACGCCTTGACGAAAGCTTAAATGACAGCAAATGGGTTTGTAGTTTCGAGAAACCCAATACATCTCCAAACGCCTTGGAGCCTAGTACCACCGTCCTGAGTCCATATCTCAAATTTGGATGTCTTAGTTCACTTCTGTTTTATAAAAGACTGAAGGCAATCCTCGACAGGAATTCAAAGCACTCGAAGCACAAAGTCGCGTTTCCATTATCTTGACATTATGTCTACTTCAAAATTTACTAACTAGACATGTCTAAATTTTCGATTTCGCCATAAGGTCCATGGACATTATGGTCATAATGTCCATGGACATTTTGCCTAATTCAAACAGACATAATGTCCGTGAACCTTATGTCATCCCGCCATTTCTAGAACTTCATTTAAAAGCCTGAAGATTTTTAGTGCTATCGTTTGGCTTATTCAGGGTCTAAAAACTCCAATCAATCATATTGAAATTAAGGATGTTCAAAATGGGATGATTTCGAAATGTGATTTTGTATGCAATTTCGAATCTAATTTGGAAATTTGCTACGAAATTACCTCGTTTGCCTCAATGAAAACACAGTAAAAGATTTGATACTTTCATGCATGTTCCCAACCGTCGCGTCAGTGTATGTTTACACATGCTTTTTGCTTTCATAAATTCATTCATGTGTAAACCGCATAAATCACAGAAAAAGAACACGTTTAATGTTGAATTTCTTTCGTCGAATTCTTCAAAATTCTTCATTCTGGGGTTCTCTTTCATACGAATAAAGGAATTACCGCACTATACGGAACTACATTTTACTGCAATACGTTATTTAAGTGCGTTTTACACATGCACGAAGTCGCTGGTTTCAGTAAACGTGAAAGTAAAAATTTCGGCAAAAAAAAGAACAGCAGCGGTGCGACACTAAATGTCATTTTGTATGTATATTTTTGCTTAAGTCCGAATATTTTGTCATGTATATGAAAAAAGAATAGGTATACAAATCGAAATTCTTCTTCTTGTTTTGAAAATGTCATATTCCTATTATTATATCGGATAAAACTTGACCGGCCTCGTTTAAGTTATGTTATAGTGAAAAAATAAAATAAAAATGACACAAAACTGGACAGTTTTTCCCTTTATCCTCATACTGAAATCGTCATTGCGGGTGATTTCAATGTACACAATTCTTCCTGGCTTCGCTTTTGCATGCAACACACGAAGGTAGGTATATTGAGGTCTTTGTTGAGTTAAACCTATTAACTCAGCTTGTCGACGAGCCAACTCGGATCCCTGGCGTTACAGGTCTAGCCGCCAACACACTAGACTTGTTTTATACCTCTGACCCCGATAAATACACTATTAGTATATTGTCGCCTCTAGGCACATCAGACCATTGTGTCATAATCTGTAAACTTCTCGTGTCCACAAAATCCAGTTAAAGAAAAAACTCATAAGAGAACCGTTTGGCAAAATGAGAAAGCCAACTGGGATGGACTCAATGTATTCGTCAGGAACTTTAACTGGTCACTATGCTTCCTCGATAGTGACACTATATACTTTAGTCCAGTACAGATATGATCCTTAATTTAATTCTCTGCGGAATAAGACATTTTATTCCGAATAGGATGAAATCTATCAAACCAAAAGGGAATTCATTGTTTGATTCGAGTAAAGAGGCTATCAGGGTTAGAGAAATAAGTTTATGTTGTTATAAAGCCAACCCCATTAAGGAAAACCAGAATAAGTTCAAACAAGCTAAAAAGACCTGCAACGCCCATATCCGGTCGAACCAAAGTCTTATTCTATACCGTCAGCTCCTCCTGTACTAGAGAACATAAATGGTTTTATATCACATCCCTGTTTTTGGGATGTGGAACTGCAAGGGAACGTATGATATGCTCATTGAATTCCGATCTAGACAGCATTGTCCAATGGGGAATTACCAGCCAAGTGGAATTTAATGTTTCAAAATCAATGCCGTTTTCTGTCTTTAAAGCATACCCTATCCTTATGCCACTCGAACAGCTTTGCGTTCTAGGTATGTGTATCAGAAATCACCTTTTGTGGAAAATGCTTAAGTTTCTTAAATCAATGTAAGAAATATTTTTCCCCTTCTGATCTGTCTACAATCTACAAGGCATACATCCACCCGAAGCTTGAGTATAATTTCCATGTCTCGCCAGGTGCTCCTGTCACTCATTTGCGCCTCCTGGATAGATAAAACTAATAGGTGAAAGAACCATTACATCGCCGTAATGTTTCTTGTCTAACCTTGTTTTATCGCTAATTGCATAAACAGTGCTCCGGAAAATTTTTTATATGCATTGATCCTCTTAAGCTATTCAACCGTAATACCCGCACTGCAAGGAATGCTTATCAGTTTACCCTTGAGCCTAACTTCGGACGTACTGTTCAGCCGAACCACGAGAATGTCTTTCAATCCCATTTTAATATCCAGAGCTTTTAAACCAATGTTCATCGATATTTTCTATTGAATCCTTCCCTTTTTTCAGATAAATCATTCATTAGCAAGTCATTAAAGCTTTCGGACTTCTGTGGTGTCTTTCAAGTGAAAAAAAAGGAAGAAGTAGCCTGGTGTCAAACGAAATTAGTAAACTCAAACAAAAACACTTTTTCTTGTAATTTCGAAATCATCTAATTGACAAATACAAAATATTGATATCTTTTAATCGTCTTAACATGTTGATCGTTTTTGGAATGATTTAAAACTTCTCAGCGCAACAAATATAGAAAATAAAAAACCGCAAAAATAATATCTACATAATGTACATACCTCTTTATTTTTCTGACTTAGAACGTCCGTCGACATAACGCAACCCATCGTTATTTCCTGGTGCGTTCGTTTTGGGACACTCTACATTAACAAGCCACTGGCACTGCAACCAACAGAGCAGATCTCCGACTCCATTCTAACTTCAGTGCCAATTGTTGCAGAAATGTGAAATTTGCGAAATTTTGTAAGCTTTTGTGTCTTTCAAGTGAAAAAAAAGGAAGAAGTAGCCTGGTGTCAAACGAAATTAGTAAACTCAAACAAAAACACTTTTTCTTGTAATTTCGAAATCATCTAATTGACAAATACAAAATATTGATATCTTTTAATCGTCTTAACATGTTGATCGTTTTTGGAATGATTTAAAACTTCTCAGCGCAACAAATATAGAAAATAAAAAACCGCAAAAATAATATCTACATAATGTACATACCTCTTTATTTTTCTGACTTAGAACGTCCGTCGACATAACGCAACCCATCGTTATTTCCTGGTGCGTTCGTTTTGGGACACTCTACATTAACAAGCCACTGGCACTGCAACCAACAGAGCAGATCTCCGACTCCATTCTAACTTCAGTGCCAATTGTTGCAGAAATGTGAAATTTGCGAAATTTTGTAAGCTGTTTGACACAGAAGAAATAGTGATGAGGAAGTAAGAAAGAAAAAGAAGGAAGATAGCATGGTGTCAAACGAAATTAGCAAACTCAAACAAAAACACATTATCTTGTATAATTTTGAAATCATCTAATTTCGTTCCCAACGAAAACGTAAGTACCTACATATGTATTATAAAACTGATTCATAACAACGAATATCTACACAATTGTAATGGAGATGGAACAAGCCAGTAGGACAACCCAATTCTCACCTTTGTTAAAATTGTGTCTATCACTTGTTGCCGTCATATGGACGTGAAACAAATTAATTCGCACAACTTAATTGCGAAAAAATTAAGGGAAAAATGGATTATAGCAAAGAACAAACAGTTGATTTTGGTGGATATTGGACAAAATCGATGTTCGATATCTCGGGATTAGAAAGTCATTAAGCAAATCGAATAACAATAATTTTAAAAGAGCATACACAATTAAGAAAAATCCGTTCCTAACTCAAAAACGTCAACTTAGATAAGTACCTAAATTGTTTTGTCAATTATGGTAAATTATAAATAAATTCACTGAGCTTCCGCTTAGTGTGGTTTTGGGGAATGGAGAAATCTACTTGGAATTGTCTTATATACCTACTTATATTGGGGCTTAGAGCACCATTAAATATCTTTTATTATTTCCGGTCTGTAGCAAGGTATTTTAATAAGAAACATTGTGTGGTTTTATGAAACCACGATGCAAGTGAAACTTTTTTTTCGGATCGTAGGCATATCGCACTATTCTTGGTTTTTAACTTATTGGTCGGTTTATTTGACTCACTAGCTATGTATCGTTCACAATCAAGTGAACAAAAACATTTAGGTAGATGGAGATACCTACATACATCAATACAATGATCAAAACACCCACCAAAGATCAAGTGCAAGAATGAGCTAGAATATAAATGCTACACGGTCAGGTGATACGATCCATCGGAGCAGTGCAATAATACCCGCGAGGGTTATATCCCAAAATAAAAGGAAATAACACCCGCGAGTGTAATTTCCATTTGAAAATGGCAATAAGACCGCAAGTGTTACTTCCTTTTATTTTGGGAAATAACCCGCGGCACCGATCTATCTGCAATATGGTGCGACATGCTAGAGATGGACGAAAAAATTGAGGCGATGGAAAACGTTTCACTTTAAAAAATTAATATATTTATGGCCAGTTGTACAATGTACAATCGTGGTTCATCTTCAGATCAAAATTTAAAAACTATTTACCTCTGTTCGTGTTTGCATAATTAATGTTAAGGCAGTGGTTCAAGAGTGGTTCAAGAGTTAACCCTCCGATTTCGGTGGATTTTTCGCGGAATTGTCCTTGAAATACTCCAAGACCCAAGAGCAAAACTCTTCATGAAAAAGTGCTTCTCTGGTGGCCGTTCAGAGTAGTTTTGCCAATTAAAAATAAAAAAATAAATTGTTGGCACAACAGCTCCAAGCGGGGCTTGTGACTTACACTCTGAACCATTCCAGTGTGTGTTGATATTCTTCAGGAATGGAGGGGACCTACAATATACCGCCGAGTCCGAACGGCTAACAGAGAAACACTTTCCATGACATTAATTTCTCTTGGAGGATTTGTCACTTCCTTGCAAGATGCAGTACCCCGGAGTCAGGGATCGAACCCAGAACCCTCGGCGTGCCAGTCCGACACACTAACCACTACCCTACGGGGTACTACTAGTTTTGCCAATTACTATCTACAAAAAGGTTAGTAGGAATATCTTAATAGCTTCCACTTTTTTCATGTTCATTATGAGGATTCCATTCCTATTATTGTCAAAGTTCTTGTTTGCTTTTTCAGTTGTTGACCAATCATGTCTCATGTGGCATGGTTGAAAAAAAAAAACTATTTTTATTGTAGGTATTTTCGTTTCACAAAATTTCAATATCATCTAACACTAAGTCCTTCTTAAATAAAAGTGCAGCAATTCAAATAATTTCTAACATGACAGTTATCAACATACTTACAACATACATTACAATAACCACAGGAATACGAAACAGACCAGCGACCGAAGTATAGTTTTCTTTTTTTGTCTACAAGTACAAGCTTAATATCAGCTAATGTGCATTTTATTATAAGTATGTAAACGCTCTCTCGTGCATTTTAAGTACAATTATTGTAAAATAAAATGCAATAACAGGGAGTACATCCCTGTTGTATATGTATGTACGTACATAAATGCTATGTCTTTACGGACACGAACAAAATATTTGAATTTGAAGGATGTTTTAGGCACCGCTCGCGTGTCTGTTTTGTATGTTTGTGGTATTTAGGTACACCGACAACACCATTTTGAAGAAAATGAACGCACCAATATAGTCATATTTTTGTAGCTTTCGAATAACGTAAAACCGAATAATATTATTATTTTAGCACGTATATTTTGTGTGGTTGTTGTATTTGCTAGAGTAATCCAGTACGTAAGATAGCAAAGACATAGAACCCTGAAAAGTTTCTATACAACAATAATATATTACGGAACCATAATAAGATTTAACCATTGCATATGAAATCTATAGTAGTCTGGAGAACGAGAAAGAGATAACGGGGCTTGGAGACACATAGATGTCACTGATAATTATCACATATTTAAACCTTTCCACCTACAATTTCTCTCCAAACGGGACATTAAAAAAAAAGGTTTGGAGACTCACGGTGTCGCCACAGTCGATCCTGCTATCCATGTTACTATAGATTTCATATACAATGGTGATACATAAGAAACGCAATATTTTATATTGCATACAATTCAAAAAATTAGTACGAAAAATCCAATCAATAATTTTATTTTATTAATTCAACAAAATGAAATATCCATGACGTCACATGAAATCAGCATACCTTATATTTGGTTAGATAATTAGTGCACATTCAGTAGCGTAATTTAATGTGCTTTCGTCTCTGAATGTTTCTTATTCGATATCGAAAATTCGAAATCGTTGAAGTTTCATAAATAATGATTACAAATGTCAATGTCATTTGTCAAACGTTGTTTTTATAAAAATGTTCGCAGCTTCTATTCGCTCACAAATTTTTTAGTAAGCAATTTTCGTTTGTTTATTGTATAATGATGATAGTAAATTAATCAATATTAAACGAATCTGTTGTATTATTTTTAGTGCTGTTCGCCATATTCCGTTAAACTCATCATGTAATTCAATTATCTCGAGGAACTCGGTTATCACCCGGCATCTCTGCATAACCAATTTACTGTATAAGAGAAGAAAAACGGCTGAAGAAAAGGTAAGTATTTTAATTTTACTAAATTATAACATTACATATGTACATATTTAGCAAATTATGAAGGTTTTTTGGAAAGGTTTTCAATAAATGATCTTATTAATGCAGATACATAAATGTTAAATCAAAACAAAATTGTTACGAAACTTTGAAACCCTAAATATTTGTTGTTCCAATGCAAAGAGTTTTCAACCCGGTTGAATAAGTTGCAGAATAACTGACTTAACATTTTAAGAATTAAACAATCGTTAATTTGTGAAAATCAGAAACTTTTCCAGCAATGATCCTAACCCCTATCACCAATTTATGTAAAACATGTGTTTTGTGATTAACAACCATTAATCAAAAAGATTTGTGCACTATTAAATCTTATCTATTGCTTTTCAAAATTCGCTTCAGTTTGAGTTGCAACATGATATATAATAATATGTTTCTTCTTTGTTTAATATCTGTCTGTTTAGTTTGAATGTTTATAACGATTTGGACAATATAAGATGTCGATTCAACAACAGAGCACCTCGCTTTTAATGGTTCCATCGTCAAAGAATAACTTATAATTGCACATTGCGTTCGTCACCCTACCTTGAAATTGGAAGGTATTAAGCATTACAATAAGTAGCAGAGGCCCGATGACACTAACCTGGTTACCGAAACGGTTTTGGAATTCTCCATTGACACCTCCTTATTTAATTCATGTGTCAGCAATTGTTCCCAGATCTCCTCGATATTTCTATTGGTTGTCTTTTATATTTCTCATTTTATTGAACACTAACTTTAGTCCGCGACTTCTTACGCGTGGAATTTAGAATAAAGAATCCTCATTTCAATTTTTGCAGAAACAGGTATGAATTAAAAAAGACAATCAAATGAAATTAGAAACGCTATTCAAACAGCGTTTATTGTTGTTCAAAATGACACAGCAAACACTAAAGGATTTTATATACATACAACATTTTATATTTTCTTCGGAAAAGAACCATTATAAACAAATAATCCGAGCTTGTGACCCGAAAGCACAGAATATATATTTGTCCGTGTGAGAAACAGTTTGTCATGAGTTCTAAATCGGCGGCTCGAAGTAATTGACCAATGTTGATGGTCATAGAAAACGTACTCTCAGGAATGCGTTGTCTGAAAACTACTTCAACATCTCCACAGTCCGTAAGAATTTCTTAGTATTTAATATTGTTTCGAAGTGGTTTTCATTGCAAGGTTTTGGTTCAATATCTGTAATGTACAGACATCAACCTATTATAACTTTATTAAATGTATCGTTAGATTTAATATTTAAACTGCGTGCAAAATTTTAGTAAACTCTTTTTATTACTCTGAATATACAAAGATTTTTAATACTAATCAGATTAAAAAAGTCCTTATTTTCATTAACAGAAATCTCCAAAGATTATTGAGTACTCACCAAAGAAATTGAAAAACAAAATTGTCACTTTTGGTGTCGTTGATGTTTGGAGACGGATGACTGTTGAAGAATTGGCCAGTTCGTTGAGTCGTAGTTTGGGTATGTACATTTAGTAGTTTTCCTTTAAACGTTATAATTAAAATTTTTATCAAAAGATGATGTTCAAGAAGTTATGTTATACGTAGACGGAGCTGATAATATAGAACCTCATGCAAGGTTGGAGGATTTAAAAATTATTCAAGAAATAGTAAGGAAATGTGGCATGAAGTCAAGAGTGATCGCCGCACCTCAAAAAGAAATCGCTAGTGAGTTGAAAGACCGTGATATAACGCCGCAGCCTCCGGCACAGCCAGAGAATTTGAGGCCACGACCACCCGTGGTTACGGTAATGGGACATGTAGATCATGGAAAAACAACATTGCTTGATTCTTTACGTGGTGCAAGTGTAGCTGCTGGAGAAGCTGGTGGTATTACACAGCATATAGGAGCTTTTACTGTAACCTTAGACTCGGGAGAAAAAGTGACATTTCTTGATACACCCGGGCATGCTGCATTTAGTGCAATGAGAGCACGAGGTGCAAATATAACGGATATAATTGTCCTTGTTGTTGCTGCCGAAGACGGTGTTATGACACAAACAAAAGAGGTTATTAAGCTAGCTCAAGCTGCTAAAGGTTCGTACATAAAGCTTATAGTTTATTTATAAAGGAACATAATTTTTTTTTGACTTAAAATGCGAAAATAATACAATGTATAGCATAAACACCAGAAGGTATTGCATAAAATGTGGCAAAAAGCTATAGCGTATGAGGTGTTGAACCATCTGCTAAGATAATTATGTCGAAGTCTCACGTCACATCATAGTTTTCCCAATATATCCTGGATGAGAACCCTACTTTGAAGCCCTTACAGAGACTAAGAATTGGGTTGCAGTAGTCGATTGAGCACGGAGCTAAAGCGGCTGGTAGAAAATTCGAAAAATTACTATGACCTTATGATCTCTCAGTCTAGCAACCGTTTAGGGCATCCGCTGGGCAAAATCTAAGATTGAAGACCCCATTTTGTACCGAATGTTTTGTTGCAATCATAAAGGGCCTTGTTTACTTTATACATATATATATATTTCGTATCTGATGATAGAGCAATTTTAACCATTTTTATTGAAACAAATAAAAATATACCAAAATAATGTATAAAAAAGGTATTTGGTTTGTTTCGTTTTTCATCTCATTTTTTTTATTTCGTTTGAGTCCGCATTTCGTTTTTTTTTTAGTATTTTAATCAAAATGTTTTTATTTACTTGGCTTACGTTTGTTTTGCTTTTGCTTATTTCGTTTTTAGTTCATTTCGCTTTTTTCTATTTAGTTTTCCGATCATTTTGGTTTTAGTTCATTTTGATTTCTATTACTTCGCCATTCTTTGTTTCGTTACTGTTTTTTATGTAATGAGACCAAGAGCATTAAAATTCGCTCGAATTAGATGCTTTTGTGCCCCAAGGTTCCGTTCTGTCTCCGACTCTCTTCCTAATCTTAATAAATGATCTCTTGTATAAGACTTTTTTCGGCTGGGCTCATGTACCTGAATTGAAAATTCAATATACATAATGTAAAATGGAACTAATTGCTTAAATTAAAATTTTAAGAAATGGATGGAAAATATTTTTGTTCCACATAAATATTTTTCAAGTTTGTGATGAAGTATTGTTTTTTCATATCAACTTTTTTCTTTTTAGTTCCAATTATCATTGCTGTGAACAAAATCGATAAACCTGAGGCTGACATTGTAAGTTTTATTTTATCAGTAATCTATACATCTAGCATAAATTGTTGTAAAACTGTTTTCCTGCAGAGAAAGTTGATTCGATCCAGTGGCATTTCATTCCTACAGCACTCTTGATTTTTTTTTAATTTGATGATAAATATCGTTTAAGACTATAAAAAATGAATTAAGAATCTTGCAATCACAGACAAAAACTGCATTCGCGTATAAAAAAACATCGAAATTTAAAATGTTGTTCTCAAATTTTGTACTCCTTTGGTAAATAATATGTAGATTAAATTTCGTTACTACTGACTTGAGTAATAGCATTTCAACAATTCATAAAAAGGTTATGATTCATTAGGAAATAATTCTTTTGATATTTATCAGTTTTTCCTTGTCATTTAAATATATTCAATGAATTCAAATAACTGTCTTCACATTGCTCAGAACACTCTTTTCTTGAATGTCAACATTCATCGTCATCATGTTTAAGCACCTATAAACTAAATTTCTTCCCTTTGTGCAAAAAAAGACATATCCTGAAGAAGATGGCAACCACCGTCAAAACGTTTTGAAAAATTGGCATTGAGTGAATGAGTTGCTATTAAGACATGAAACACTACGCTAACAACTGAGAAATAAAAGCAGTGCTCTTACATCTGCTAGAGAATGATAAACGAAAAAAATCTCAAACATGTAAAAAACGGAAGATTTGTAGATTCCTACGAAAGTATTAATGGTAAATAAGCATTTACACGATAACGAACTAGTTTTTCTATCGCTCGGGAATAGTATCTGCTTAATGAGTGAATTTTTTGTTATTATGATCGGTTGAGTAGATTAGACGAAAAACCGTAACAAAACATACAAAAACATAAACTTGCTTCCGAATTTATAATATTTCCTAAGATGATTAATGCGAAAAGATATCAAAGAATTAATTCATTCATTCTTCCCAAACAGTGTGTTTAATTGTTATATGCATTTTAAAATTTGTTCTATACACGAATAATATTAAATATACTGAAAATTATATCAAAAATATACAATCTAATTTAATTTAAGGAAAAAACTAAACGTGATCTTATGCAAATGGGCCTAGCTTTGGAAGAAAATGGTGGAGATGTTCAAGTTGTACCTGTTTCTGCTCTAAAAGGAACTAATCTTCAGCTTCTTACTGAAACTATATGCACGCAGGCAACCCTAATGAGCCTTACAGCAGATCCCTTAGGTTTAGTTGAAGGAGTTGTTGTGGAATCAAAAACCGACTCTCGCCGGGGGTAAGTTACAAAGATCAATACAATATTGCATATATGACTAAAACCGTAAGAATGCAATACAATAATGACATAGCTTTAAAACTAACTGGAGTGGTGTAATGAAATTGGGCCATATTGTCAAAGGGCCATATTTCAAAATATGGCTATATATTATGTCGCATTGCACAAAGACCATAATTTACGTTATGGCTTTATGTTATTTTGCAAAAGCTTCATGCGACCATATTTTTTTGCGTCAAAGGCCACATAATAACATTATGCTATTAAAAGAATTACTATGAGAGCTATTTAATCTGAAAACAACAAACTAACGCTTTTTTACCTGAAATAAAATATAATATGTACTTTCAACAAATAAAATGAAATGCACGCCTGGGTCGCACGTACTTGCTCTGTGGGTGCAATAGTACGTAAAAACAAACTTTTCGAGCAGTACAAATTTTTGAAAAATTTGGTGAAAACTAAAAAATTTAGGCCAAAATTGGAAAAACCGATATACGGCAGCTAACGTTAAGAAACCTTTAATATTTGAAACTTAGATGTGATTTTTGGGTGCTTTAAATTATAGAAATGTCCACTTATAGCCAAATAAATAAAACTGATATTAATAATTTCCGCTATTATCATATGTAGCCAAAAACTAAAAATGCAGTTTTCTTTGAAGCCTTCTATTTATATTATGCACAAAGATTAGAAAAAAAAAACGAAAAAATTGGCCAAAACCTAGTGGCTATTTGTATGGGAGCCACTATTTAGAAAAGAGAAACTGAAAAAAATGCAATGCCATCTGATAGGAAGCTGTAAGGAACTATGCCAAAAAAAAGTTTGAGTAAATTAAATACAACCGTTGAAAACTTATGGCTATTTGAAAAAAAGACGTTAAGACCAGATCTCCGTTATTAGCATTTTTTGCCAAAAACTAAAAACGCAGTTCTCTTAAGAACGCTAAAAGAATATAACACACAAAGTTTAATCAAAATCGTTAGAGCCATTTTTGAGCAAATGAGAAAAAACCAAAAAAAGTTGGCTAAAACTGAACGGCTCATTGTATGAAAGCCAACGTTTAGAAAGGCTACACTGAAAAATTAACAAAGCCATATTGTAGGAAACTATGAACAGCTATGAGTCAATTCAATCAAGCCGTTGCAAACTTATGATCATTTGAAACGTTACGACCATTTGAGCCAAAAACAAAAACCGCAGTTAAAATTATTATTGTTAAAATTGGTTTAAGCTAGCTAAATTTTGAGTGTAATCAAAATCGTTAGAGCCGTTTTCAAGAAAATCCAAAATGAAAAAACCTTCACTTGAAAGGTACCAGTTTGAGCCGGGCTAAAACGAAATAAAAAAAACCTCAACAATGGTTTTTCTTAAAACATAGTTTGAAGAAAATCCGTCAGGCCGTTTAGGCTGTAGCATGACGTGAAAAAGCTCACATCCGCACAGACGCACATACAGTCCGACGGACGGTATGGCGAAAACCACTTTATTGGGTTTCTCTATCATCGTAATGTCATGTTTGATTAAAACCTCGATTTTTTTTTCTGCACGAAACCAATACTTGCCCTATAGAGCAAGTAAAAAATGTAACAGCTCGAAATTCGTGCTTTTATAATTGAATCTTTTTTGAGAAAAAATTATAGCTCGAAATTAGTGCGAATTTAGGACTACAATTTTATCTTTTCGAATCATGAGTACACTACACATAGTATATATAATATTGGTATATCGATACTAAATGCTATCTTATTCTGGACAGAACTTATGTACTGTTAATCGTTCAGTAAATCCAATGCAACTTCTTCAAATTTTGATTTCTATGTTTGCGCTTATTTTCAAAACATATATTTTTCCTTAAAACTTTATTAATATTCTTAAAATCAATATAATTCAACAATTTGAATTTTTTTAAATTAGCATGAAGGATGTTCCTCTATTCGTAGACAATACAATATTACAACATTATTATTGTTTAACATTGTTTAATATTAAATTTTAGAAAACTCTCAACTGCCATTGTAACTAGAGGTACTCTTAGAAAAGGTGCAATACTAGTAAGTGGACTGGCTCACGCTAAGGTTCGTGGACTCTTTGATGACAATGGCAAGCCAGTTGAAGCTGCTTCACCAGGGACACCTGTGGAAATTATTGGCTGGAGAGACTTGCCCCTCTCTGGGGATCTTATATTGGAAGTGGAAAACGAGGTTCACCCTTTACAAAATATTTTGTATCAATAAATATTAAACAGATTTTTTCTTAGAAAAAAGCGCACTCAGTTATACGATGGCGTGAAACTGAAACCCAAAAAGAAAAAGCCATAGAGGATTTAGTAGAAATTCGTAAAAAAGAGGAAGAACATTTAGAAAAGTACAGAAAAGAACGCGATGCAAGGCGTATGGCTGGCAGGTTCAGACTCCGCCATGGGCAACGTACTAAGGAATCTGCACCCGATAGTATGATTCCGCGAGTAAACATAATTTTGAAAGGAGACGTTCATGGCTCTGTAGAAGCAATTTTAGACGTCTTAGAGACATATACAGGCAACGATCGATGTCGTTTGGACGTTATTCACTACGGGGTAGGAAACGTAATTGAAGGAGATATAGAGCTTGCCAAAGCTTTCAATGCCATAATCTATACTTTTTCACTGAAGTCTGCTTCCAAAGAACCAAAGGAAGTACAAGTTCGAAAATTTGATGTCATTTATCATTTGATAAATGACTTAAAAGAAGTTATCAGCTCGAAGTTGGCTCCAGTTGAAGTAGAAGATATAGTGGGTGAGGCCACAGTTTTGCAGCAATTTTCAATCACAGATGGAAGAAAAGAAGTTCCTGTAGCTGGGTGTCGGTGTACAAAAGGATTTCTGAAAAAAGCAGGCAAATTTCGACTTATTAGAAATAACGAGGTTATTTTCGATGGTAAATAAATTAATTATCAATATTTTCCTTTTTTATGATTGTTTTTTGACATAGGACAAGTTGAAGCAATTCGACATTTAAAAAATGAAGTTGATACAATAAAGAAAGACGTGGAATGTGGCTTACGAATGAAGGATATTAAGGTTATACCACAGCCAGGTGACACGATTGTTTGCTACACGACTCGTATGGAAAACCAAAAAACGGATTGGGACCCTGGCTTCTGAACACACTTTTTATAAAAATATTAATAAATCCCAATTTGTTGTTATTATTTATTTCGTTAAGCATGAAAATACAAAAATATTGGATATGAGAATCTAAAATTTAAACAAACCATGTAGTTGAAAGATTAAAATGAAATTTTTTCTTGCATTGTTAGGAAATATTATTTTTAGTTTCGTACAGCAAAAATATAGTACAAAATAAGGAAGCATTTTTCATATAATTGTTGATCCTGAATCACTCCATTTTCCCATACATGTCTCCAAAACTTATCATGGATGGGGAAATGTGCACACACTAACTTTGAAATTGGTTTCTTATATTTCAAAATAAAGTTTCCTGAAATGTGCGAATGAGTTAGGATCACCGTTTGCAAAAGTGTGAGAGTACAACGGCCTCGTTGTAGGATAAGCTTTTTGGTTTAGCAAAAAAAGGTAAAAATTATTGTGTAAAGTCTAGTCTTAGTACTGTTCTACGAATACTGTTTTGTCTTGGTAAATATAAATGTTCAAAGACTTTATTTTTGGTAATCCAAGAAAAGTGGTAGTTTTACTTCAATTTTAAAAGTAAAAACCATTGCAAGGAAGTACTATGCAGGGTGATTCACGAATGTTGTGCCAAAAAGCTAGAGCGTGTAGGTTGGGTTCAGACAAGAAAAAAATCGTATAGGAGGGGGGTCTATTCCCCTCCGTTTAGCCGGGAGGGGCAATTTTCTAAAAAACATGACTTAAATTTGAAAAAAAAAATTATTAAAAAATAACGGTAACTCCTACAATGCCATGCTATATCTTTTTGTAGAGCCAAAAACTTATTATTTTATTGTAATTTTAAATAAAGTTATTCTATTGAACCGTTTTCAAAATATTGATTTTCAAACTCTTTTTTTTTGAAAAAAAATTAAAAAAAATTAATTTTAAAACTATTTTTTTTCAAAATTTTACATTTTTAAGTATTATTTTTGTTCTCAGAATTCAATGCTCCCATTAACTTTAAATCCAACCCTGAAAATCGTATGGTTCTATGACTTTTTGTTGCCAAGCTATTGAAAAATAACCGAACCTACTTCTTCACAATAACACAAAAAAATTGGCTAAATGATAACTTGTGCCATTCCGTAAGGCTAGATTTTCTTGTTTTTGTGAAGAAGTAGGTTCGGTTATTTTTGAATACCTTAGCAACACAAAGTCATAGAACCAGCGCCGGATCTAGGATTTGTTCAAGGGGGGGCAAAAGTTGAATTTGGCGCCCCCCAGCAATTTTTGTTTCTTTTTTAAGTTTACGTGTGACCCAACCTAAGAAAATAAGGTATTGCTAAGGGTTCTCATGTTACTGATTACTCAAAATGCAATCTTGGCGTATGTGCAAAATAAAACCTTTGGGGTATGTGCCATAATCCAGATTGATTCGATAATTTTTCTATTTCAATAAACGACAGCGGAGAACCTGCTAATGTTGTTCATAAAAAGTTAAAAGGCTGTATGCTTATTTGTGATTCTGTCCGATATTTTGATTGCACATTTAACTTTTACTCACCGATATACAAAATCATAACTAATCCATAGAACAGCTTTAGTGAAATAGCTCAGTAGTACACAACAAAAATTCTTTTTCATTTTTACTTGCTCTATAGGGCAAATATTGCGCGACCTTAGGACAAAATGGTTCTATGTACAACAACATCACATTTGAGAAAAACGCTTCGGAATATTTAAATCGTTTTACTCGACCGCTGTGTTGGATAGGCTTAAAATTATTTGGCAAAACCGGTGAACTTACTTTAAATATACAGGGTGATTCACCAGCGTTGTGCCAAAAAGCTAGAGCGTGTAGGTTAAGTTGAGACAAGAAAAAAATCGTATGGGAGGGGGGGCCTATTCCCCTCCGTTTAGCCGGGAGGGGCAATTTTCTGAAAAATTGACTTATTTTGTAAAAACAAATATTTAAAATCAACGGGTTCGTTTACAACACCGTGTTATACCTTTTTTTAAAGCCAAAAACTTCTCCTTTTATTTTGTTTTTAAATTAAATTGTTTTAACAAATAGTTTAAAAAATATAAATTTTCAAACTCAAAATTTTGAAAAAAAATTTGAAAAAATAATTTTAAAACTAATTTTTTTCAAAATTTTACGTAATTAAGTATAATTTTTGTTCTCAGAATTCATCGCTTCCATTAATCTTTAATCCAACACTGAAAACCGTATGGCTCTACGACTTTTTGTTGCCAAGGTATTCAAAAATAACCGAACCTACTTCTTCACAAAAACACGAAAAAATTGGCTAAATGGTCACTTGTGCCATCCCGTAAGGCTAGGTTTTCTTGTTTTTGTGAAGAAGTAGGTTCGGTTATTTTTGAATACCTTGGCAACAAAAAGTCGTAGAGCCATACGGTTTTCAGTGTTGGATTAAAGATTAATGGAAGCGTTGAATTTTGAGAACAAAAATTATACTTAATTACGTAAAATTTTGAAAAAAAATTAGTTTTAAAATTATTTTTTCAAATTTTTTTTCAAAATTTTGAGTTGAAAATTTATATTTTTTAAACTATTCGTTAAAACAATTTAATTTAAAAACAAAATAAAAGGAGAAGTTTTGGGCTTTCCAAAAAGGTATAACACGGTGTTGTAAACGAACCCGTTGATTTTAAATATTTTTTTTTACAAAATAAGTCAATTTTTCAGAAAATTGCCCCTCCCGGCTAAACGGAGGGGAATAGACCCCCCCTCCCATACGATTTTTTTCTTGTCTCAACTTAACCTACACGCTCTAGCTTTTTGGCACAACGCTGGTGAATCACCCTGTATAGGATTTTCAATAAGAAATCTGATACATTTATATAGTTTTGTCCTTTAAATTTGATTATAAAAAACCGCCAGGAACCTTGTTGCTCAACGTTGTGACGATATAATTTTGAAACATAAGGTTCTATGTACCACTTAGAACCTTGTTGGCTTTTTTTTTGATTTTTTTTTTCACATAGAACCTTGTGACCTGAATTGTAAATATGGATGGATTGAGACGCGAAGAAGAGTAGTAATAAATATAATATTTTTTTATTTTTGAGAAATGATAATAACATTAAACTTTTAATATTTATTTAAATAAGACTCTTTATTCACTGTTTATCCTACTAATATTATAAATGTGAAAGTTACGATGTTTGGATGTTTGTTGCTAAATAACGCCAGAACGGCTAAACGGATCTGAATGAAATTTAGCACAGAGATAGATTATAGTCTGGAATAGCCTATTGGCTACTTTTTATCCCGGTAAAATGTATGGTTCCCGCGGGACAGATTTGTTTTAGTTTTTGAAATCACACCAGAATGGCTGAACGGATCTGAAATTAAGCACAGAGATAGATTATAGTCTGGAATAGCCTGTTGGCTACTTTTTATCCCGGTAAAATGTATGGTTCCCGTGGGATAGATTTGTTTTAGATTTTGAAATCACACCAGAATGGCTGAAGGGATCTGAAATTAAGCACAGAGATAGATTATAGTCTGGAATAGCATATTGGCTACTTTCTGTCCCTGTACAATGTATGGTTCCCGTGGGATAGATTTGTTTTAATTTTTGAAATCACACCAGAACGGCTAAACGGATCGGAATGACATTTAGCACAGAGATAGATTATAGTCTGGAATAGCATATTGGCTACTTTTTATCCCGGTAAAATATA
Source organism: Platycheirus albimanus (assembly GCA_916050605.2). Taxonomy (NCBI): domain Eukaryota; kingdom Metazoa; phylum Arthropoda; class Insecta; order Diptera; family Syrphidae; genus Platycheirus; species Platycheirus albimanus. The sequence goes on along the minus strand of OU696696.1, from coordinate 110,859 downwards.
TGGTTCCCGTGGGATAGATATGTTTTAATTTTTGAAATCACACAAGAATGGCTGAACGGATCTGAATGAAATTTATCACAGAGATAGATTATAGTCTGGAATAGCATATTGGCTACTTTTTATCCCGGTGAAATATGGTTCCCGTGGGATAGATTTGATTTAATTTTTCCAATCACGCCAGAATGGCTGAACGGATCTTAATGAAATTTGGCACAGAGCAAGATTATAATCTGGTATAGCACATAGGCTGCTTTTTATCTCGGTTAAATGTAGGTATGGAATTATAAAGCTATAAAAGAAGAAGAAGCTAGATTAGGATAGACTATACTCCTCAAGCTACAGTCTACTTCTTGATCAGCTGAAAAGCGAGCGAAGCCGCGGGTAAAGGCTATTTCAGGATCCGCACAGAACTTGTTATGGTCTACGTGAACCTGTAAGCCATTGCTGTAAATTATTTAATGAAGCTTATTATTGCTTGGATATATGTCTACAAAGAAATGTTTTTAAAGACTTATTGTTGGCATTCTTAGCTCATAAATGTAATACTAGAAAATAAATATTATTATAATTATTATTATTTCAAATCTGTTGATTATAAATCGTAGATAAATAAATAAATAAATAAATAAATAAATTAATAAAATAGTTAGATAAAGAACTTAAAACATCAAATAAAGAGTATTAGGTGAGAAATAAAAAGCTGGAATTCATAAATAAACGCATGATTCAATCCTTCGAGAATTCATCTATAAGAAACGAAAAATCGATTACATCGCCCTCGCATAAGGTTATTAAAGAACACTTGTTTAATGTTTAAAATACTAGGTACCAAACAACTAAAATATGTCTGGAATTTTACTGACCATTCAAAATTTACATGAAATAAATCCCAATGCAAATTTGATTATATTTGAAAATAGCGAATAAATTCTGAGCAGCAAGGTTCTATTTGGCATTTTATAATGCAACAAAGTTCTATTTGCATTTTTTGCTGTTTGAATTTTGTGAAGCGAAGTTCTATGTGGATGTTAGAACCCTTTTGACTGAATGTAAAGTCTAAAATAGGCAGATAGAACTCTGTATCCCTGGTTATCTAAAGAATGGGAAGAGAGGAGCAAAATAGTTTGCTGGGATCGAAAAAGCGGTAGGTACTATAAATAGCCAGATTCGATATAAACTAATTTTTTTCAAAATTGTCAGTTAGAACCTTATTGTTTTAGGGGTCGCGTTTGGTTTCGTGCAGAAAAAAAAAATCGAGGTTTTAATCAAACATGACATTACGATGATAGAGAAGCCCACAAAAGTGGTTTTCGCCATACCGTCCGTCGGTCTATCTTTGCGTCTGTGCGGTTGTGTGTGCTTTTTCACGTCATGCTACAGCCTAAACGGATTGACAGATTTTCTTCAAACTTGGTATAAAGCACTTTGAAGAAAAATGGTTGTCGAGGTTTTTTTCTTTTGTTTTAGCCCGGCTCAAACTGGTACCTTTCACGTAACGGTTTTTTTCATTTTGAATTTGCTGGAAAACGGCTCTAATAATTTTGATTAAACTCAGAATTTAACTTACCTAAGATATTTCTAACAAACTAGCGTTTTTCGTTTTGGGCTTAAATGGTCGTAACGAAAATCAGGTTTAAACGCCTTTTTTAAATGGCCATAAGTTCATCATACTATTGCACCCACAGAGCAAATACGTGCGACCCAGTCGTGCATTTTATTTATTTCCAACATTTAACTATTATCTTTTGATAAAAAAATTCGGACCACTTTTGAAAAACTCGTACATTAGAAATTTTATAGTTCACTAGCTATTCCGACAGACGTTGTGCTGCCCTAACGAGCATCAGATAGCGCGATGATACAAACCATGATAGATACAAAAATGTTGAACAGTGAGGGATAAGTTTGACTTCTTAATTATATTTATACCGTCCATTTAATTTGTCTAAGATATTAGAACATGGATGATTTTTTTAAAATTAAATAAACTCAGAAAAGTACGTATACGCCCGAGTGTACAATACTGTTTTAGTGTTGTTTTTAGGTTGAGAAATGGGCAATTGCAACAAATTTTTCTTTTAAGTTCAATCCGTTCGCTAGTTAACTTTTTTCATAAATCAACAGCAGTTTTAAATCAAATCATAACACAAGATAATTTGCATTTGAAAATATTTCAGTTTGGTTTTTCTGATCGCTATAACTTGGCCCCTAAGTCTTATATCACTTTTTTGTTTTTAGCCCATTTCACCCTATTAACAGCTTAGTCTTGCCAAAGGTTTTTATCACCTATTCCACGCGCAAATTACAACCTTTCATTCTTTTTTCTGAGTTAAGTCTTAGTAAACAAACAAATAATATAGAAGATTTTCAAGGACTCGGCGCGTCGAACCTTTCTTCAACGTGTGGCTAAACTACATGATCAACTTTAACCTAACCTTCCAGAAAAAATGATGGAGCAATACCAAATTTTTTTTTAGATGTTTTATAATCCATCAACATCGTAGCCATCCTTCGATAAAATTTGACTTTTTGTAGCTTGACAGACGGGGGACAAACTATATTTTGACGTGAATATAGTATTCAGTTTTAACTGACTCCTGAAAGCACTAGAATCGCACTTTTCCCAAACGAAACATAAGAACTTGAAATTTCTGAATCCGTCAACATTGTAGCCATCCTTTCGATGGAATTTGACTTTTTTTTAACTTGACAAACGGTCTATGGTTTTAGATTTCAAGAATTCCACATAAACATCCCAAGAATGTGTCGCTTCTATGATTACTGAATTTGTATCGAAGTTGACCCTTTTGTTATTAAATTCTTAATCAAAATATCAAAAATATCAATCATCAACTCAATATGAAATGATTTATCCATTATTCAATGCTTTAATAGCTTTTAGTAAGTAATGCAGAAATAAATTATGATTTTAAGAAAGCTTCCTCATATTTGAAACTTGTTTCAGCAAATAAGATATTGGAAATGAAATCTTACTTGTAAAGTATATACTTGAAGACCTTTTTTTTAACTCTCGTTTCTTTCTTCATCTTCCAATTTTGCGCCCCCATGAGGGGCGACGAATTTGTTTATAGGGCGACGAAAGTGGTTCATTACATATTTTCTATTTGGAACAAGAAATAAATAAACATAGCATCATTTCCAAATTTTTTTTTACTCTCTTTTCCTTGTTCATCTTTTAATTTTGCGCCCTGCTGAAGGGCAACGAATTTGTTTATCATTTTCAAAAGTTAAAGACCTTTATTTTTTTTTTACTCTCGTTTCTCTCTTCATCTTCCAATCTTGCGCCAGCATGAGGGGCGACGAATTTGTTTAAAGGGCGACGAAAGTGGTTCTTTACATATTTCTTTCATATTTGGAACAAGAAATAAATAAACATTGCATTACTTTGGCGCAATGTTCAAATGTTGAATACCTTTTTTTTGCCCTCCTATATTTCTTCATCTTCCATTTGGCGCCCCCCAAGGCCAGGCGCCCGGGGCAAGTGCCACCCTTTACCCCCCCTAGATCCGGCGCTGCATAGAACCATACGGTTTTCAGTGTTGGATTTAACATTAATGGGAACATTGAATTCTGAGAACAATAAAAAACACTTAATTACGTAAAATTTTGAAAAAATTAGTTTTAAAATTATTTTTTAAAATTTTTTTTTCAAAATTTTGAGTTTGAAAATTAATATTTTGAAAACGGTTCAATAGAATAACTTTGTTTAAAATTACAATGAAATAATAAGTTTTTGGCTTTGCAAAAAGGTATACATGGCATTGTAGGAGTTACCGTTATTTTTTAATATTTTTTTTTTTTCAAATTTAAGTCATGTTTTTAGAAAATTGCTCCTCCTGGCTAAACGGAGGGGAATAGACCCCCTCCCATACGATTTTTTTCTTGGCTCAACCCAACCTACACGCTATAGGTTTTTGGCAAAACATTCGTGAATCACACTGTATATCTAGTTCAAGACAAAAACCATAGCAAGAGGTGGTGAAGGAACCAATTTTCTTTTAAATTAAATGTAATAATTTAAATTTAGGTACATATTATTATAGTTCCTGCAACTTACCAAAACACCACAAAATTCAATTTTATTTTTTGTGCAAGCTGATTTTTATAGTTCAGAAGCGGCAGCCGATTGTGTGTGCAGAACATATTATGTATAACATATAATTCACCAGAAATTAGCCACATTATAAATTTGCTTTCTGTGGAACAAATTAAATCACCACCAGAAAATACTAAAAAAGTCACCAAATTTTAAAAAGTATCCGTGGTCTGGAAGAAAAGTGTTCGAATGCAGTATGAGAGAACGTTTGTTGAAATTCGTAAAGGGAAGAAATTGTCTTATTTTATTTTATTTCCTTTCTTGGAATTTTTTTTTTATTTATTTTAACTTTTAGTTGCTAGTTAAGTCGCTTTTATTAGCTTAAGAAAATAGCTGAGACAGGCTGTATGTACTGTACATGTGAGATCTGCGCTGTCATATTCTGTTTCCACACTATTATACATCTGTTTCATCACACATTTTTGACATGTCGTATTACACTGTGGGATATAGTGTGGGACTACCTTTAGTTAGAAGGAATAGAAAGATAGGAAAGAATTTTTGTTGGTACAATGGATTGAGAATAAGATGATATTTATCTCAAGAAAATCCCACGGGTGGCGTCCAGTTGAAACTGGGGAATAAAGGAACTGCGCAAAGAGCTTAGTTCCTTCCTACTCGAAAAAAGAGTTTGTAAGTACCTATATAGTGCAGTGAAATGCATTGTAATATTTTTGTGGTAGCCGTTGATTGGCTGGCACAGTGTCAGCATCCCTTTCAACAAGACTTATGTGCTTGTTCCTTAGTGGACTAAGAATTCCACTTTAATATTGACACCAACACCAACACAAAAACGCGCATGGATTAGGTAGTAAGGGGCCAGTTATAGCGATACAAAAAACCAAACCGAAAAAAATTTCAAATGGAAAATTTGGTATAAATCAGATTTAAAACACAAATGCTACACTGATCGATAGCAACCAACTCAGAGAATTTATTTGTTAAAAATGTATTTATTCATTTTTCTGAAATACGCATAAATGAAAAATAAAAAATTACATTTTTAACAAAAAGTATTTGTTCAACTAAAATTATAAATTATGAACAAAAAACATTCTCTGCATTGATTGCCATCGATCAGTGTAGCATTTGTCTTTAAAATCGAATCAGAACATACAAAATTTTCCATTTGAAATTTTTTTCGGTTTGGTTTTCCGTATCGCTATAACTGCCTCCTAAAAGGAGAGTGCCCAAAAAAACCGTTGATTATTCTCATTCCACATGACATGAGTCTTGTCTCAGTACGTACTCGAATCAATTGTCGTTAACATGAAGAAATGCATTAATATAACAGTTGGAAAAATTGCCATGGCCAGTCCTGGGGAAAACTCTTGGAAAGAAAGTACTTATCTACAACCATATGTTTTTTCTGGTTTCTGGACTCTGGTGGTTTTTTCACCCACATACATTTTTGGGCTTTCTTCTTTTTAAGTACATTTTTCTCACAATTTCTGGTTTCTGCCCAAAGAAATGGCTCTGTTTTCTGCCGAAAATTATACATATTTTTTGTGTTATTGAAAAAGATTTGGTTGAAATGATGAGTATTCCGAATTAATTTATACCTACTTACATTTGATGAAAGAAAACAATTATTTCTAGGTAGGTATTGCACTTTTCTGTTTCTACATAAAAATAAAAACAAATACTTACTTATAGCGAGTTTCATTCAAAAGTTTTAATCCTTTTCACTTTTGAGAGTTTCATTCATTCAAAAAGGGCAATTCTAGATGAATTCTCAACACGAAAGAATGCATCTCTGATGGGGTGGAAGAATCGATCTGAACGCATTTCTGTCAAATGTCAGATGAGAAATAATTTGTTATTTTTTGTTGTTTGTTGTGAAATTGTGCCAGTCTGTGATAAATATAACAAAAATAAACAAATAATACCTAAACGAAGAACTTAATATTTACTTTAATTATCCAAATAATTACCAATTATCTAATGATTACTTTTTCCAATGACAAAAGACAAAAATCAAATGACAAAAAGTCAAATTCAAATTGACATGGATACGCAAAACAAAAGTTTCATTCAAAAGGGCAATTCCCAATTTTGCGAAACAATTCTTCTAAATTTGAATGAAACTCCCTATTAATTTAAAAGAAACAGGTCATTGACTTGCCCCTTTTGTTGAGGAGCATTCTTCTCTAATCAGCTGTCGATGTCGTGGCCACTGCATCCAGGCTGATTTTGCTATGGCTAAAACCTGTATCTCTTGATTTTTTAACAATTTAAATGTAAAGGTATTATTATTCAACAGAAAAAGGATTCCAGATGTTGCCTAATAGTACATTATTTCTTTTACTTTTTTTTCGAAAAAAAGATGAAAAAGCAAATACAGAAGAAAAATAAACAAGTCAAGAAATGACAGCAAAAGTCACTTCAACAGCTGATTCGTTACCTCAACTCGCCCTAGCTAAATACCGAGATCGACTTCGACCAGAGTTCCTGCAGTGACGTCTCGGTCGTACAGAAGTAGCCGAGCCACAGTCTAACGGCCGACGGACGTTGTAGGTTAGCCGAACCGCCAATCTATCATGTAGCCCTCGACTATCTAAAACTAGGAAATCCTCGTTCAAAACATTCATCGTTTGGGTAACAAGCTCCAAAGATGAGTCCACTAGAATAGCTCTCGTTACGTGACCCCGAATAAGCTTCAACAATAAGTTATTTATGTACCTGTTTATGTGTTGGGATAGTAAGGTGTGTAAGGTACTCTGAAAAAAACTGCCTTTTAAACACACATATATTTTGCATTTGAGATGGGGTACCGTTTACCCACACAGAGCAGAGCACCCATAGGCCATATGCAATCATCGGCTGGATGAGGGCCATGTAGCAAATCATCTATACTTTGCTATCAATACCTTGTTTAATTAAGTACACATTATCGAGGGACTATACAACTGCATGTATTGTATACTTATATTTCGAAGAAATTACAACTACTAAGTATCTAAACTACTTACATATTTTTTTGAGCAAAATAAGTGTATCTGTATCTGCATATTAAATTTAATAAAAAAAAAGACAAATTAGTAAATTAAAATATTCCATATGGCTTTTTGAACTATTCATACAGGTAACTAAAGGTTTAGATATTATTTTCAAGATCTGACTTTGAAAAACTACACTTCGAACTTATGATTGTCCAAAAGCATATTTATACATAATTTATAATGTGGTACATAAACCAGATTATATCAATTTATTAAAAGAAAAATTATATATACAGCTAACTTCCTGTTGCTGCTTTTTGCTTATCTATTTGTAAGTTCCGATTTATTCTTTGATTCATATACCTTCGCACCGAAAACACATAAATTATACGTACAATATAATGATCGTGTATCATATATCATGAATTTAAACAAATCCTGATATTACCCTGCTACGCATACTCAAAAAATATGCCTTGACCACACAAGTTTCAAATACCTTCACAACATACTGCCATGATTTTAACGGATGTAAACAGCTACTACAGGGAACATGTATTTATGTTATTATATACTTATCATTCCCCAACTGCCCTAATTATTTCAATATTGTTATCGCAGCAAAAGCTTAGAATACCACAAATTCATACTTTTGTCGAAATTTTTTTTATTTATGAATGAACGCAAAGGAGTCTGTTAACAACGTGTATTCATTAAGAATTCATAAGAATGTGGTAATAACACGAGAAATGAAAAACTATTTGCCATTATTTTAATTTGAATAAATGTGATTTTGCTTTGAGGGGAAAATGTTATATCGGTGATACGAGAATTTCCTTATCAGCTTCCAGTTCCGCTTGTTATAATTTTGTTTTATTTTACTATTTACAAGTATGAATGATACCAAAACAATCAGAAGCAGACATTTTATTTTTAGACAAATCGAATACAAAATATTAATCTTATTATGTTTAGTGCTTCTGTATACCTTCCTTTTTACTTGCGATTATAGAAAGATACTACAAAGAAAGTTATGCAATCGAAAAATAATTTTTTTTGGACAATCAAACATGACATTACGATAATAAAGAAGCCGAAAAAAGCGGGTCCGACAATTACGTCTATCTGTATGCCTGGTTAATTTTTTTAAAACTATTGGTTTTTTCAAAAGCGGTTTGATCAATTTTTTTAAAATTTTATTTTTCTGATAAAAACTGCAAAGTTATTGAAGTTTGCATACCCAAAAAAATATTCGGATATGTTTTCGGCGAAGAACGTGAATGATAAAACGTATATATGAAAATCTGAGGGTTGTGTCGTCAGCAAAACAATTTAATGGATAAGAAGACACATCAAACAAGAGATCATTTATACAAAATGAGAAAGAGAATCGGAGACAGAACGGAGCTCTGGGGCACACCAGCATTTATTTTGTGGAGATCAGAATTGAAACCGTCTAATACAACTTGTATTGAACGGTACAAAAGATAGCTTCTAACCTAACACAGACAAAGAGTGTCATTGTGATTAATGACTTTCGGTGTCATCGCGATATCATACAAGACAATGACGATTACACCGACTTGATAACATTCAACACTTTGAAAGTTTATGAAGAAGTCATTTTTCGATGACGATCACACGACATTGATATATTGAGTCATCTAGACTGAAAATATTGACGTGCGTTTGTGAAGTTCCTCGATCAAAATAATGGCCTTAGATGTGACCACGATTAAATTCCTTGAGGCCGAGCATCTTTTGAAACTGATAAACACCAAGTTAATTCTTGTATTCCAACACGCCTATCACCCTGAAGACTCCTATCGAAATATTATTTACTATGTTTTCGATCTTGACTGTGTAAAGTCAAGTCATAGGGTCTTGAAAAAGTTTATATGTTAGTCGATAGATATTGAAAAAGGAAAGCTTTAAGATGTCTGGTAATACTGTTTTCGTGGCTTATAGCACTTTCCATTGGAGGAAAAGAAGCATCCGGAAGTCTTCTGAAACCGTTCCATTATGGTAAGCCAATGATCAGAAGTATCATTGGCTTACCAATTCTGAAAAGAGATTTGAAGTCAGAATCTACTCAAGAAGCACAAATACAAATATAACTCAAATGTCACCCACAGAATATCCATTGTAGCTTATAGCACTTTCCATTGGAGGAAAAGAAGCATCCAGAAGCATCCGGAAGTCTTCTGAAACCGTACCATTGGTAAGCCAATGATACTTCTGACGATTCTGAAGAGAATTTCGCTTCTGGATTTCAAGTCAGAATCTACTCAAGAAGCACAAATACAAATATAACTCAAATGTCACCCACAGAATATCCATTGTCTATTCGTATGGAGCAATGCCGAAAGTTTTGGTAATGTCGAAAAATGTGACATACATATATTGTTGAATCTAAATCTGATGATAAAGGCGTCGAAGGACAGAAACAAAGTTGAGTGAGTGGTATTTAATACGAAGAACCAGTAAAAATCCCTTTATATTAAGAATCGGGCACTTTGTCATTGGCAAAACTTGTGAAACTGATGCCTGCGAATGTTACATTGCGGTAAAATTGAACTGAAACGATTTTTCTTGTTCCATTGGTTTTCAGAATAAGTCGTTCTCCGATTTAGACCATGGAAAGTGCTAATAATGTACACTGATGAAAAGTTAACCCATCTGTGCTGTTTAAATGAAATCTTAATTATTGCGCTTGATATTTCAAAAGCTTTTGACAGAGATTGGCTACAAGCTATGATGTCAAAAATCAGTAAATTTATCTTCGACGAACCTCTTGCTTCAAGTCTATATGATAACCATAATATATAAATGCTGCAGAGTTCTCTTCTATTTTTCATGCTTATCGTTATCTTTGTCAATAATTGCTAAATAATAGTATTTATGTTCGATCTTGATAGCATTATTAGCAGAGAATCACAAACCCCGGGAAACTCTATTGCCAACGATGGTTCCGCAGAAATTTCATGTGACCCTGACCGTGTAATACTAGCATCAGCATGACACCAATTTCACAAAAAATACTGTATAAAAACCCTCACTTCTCACTAGGATTCAATCAGTTGTTTCAGCTCTACCAGGTATGAAAAATTTGTTTCTGTAATGGATAATAAAAACACAAATATTTAATTTCAAAATTCTATACATATAATAAAATTGTAACAGGTCGATGTCTGTACATTGAAGATATAGATGCAAAACTAATATGGAGAGTCTCTATTAGACCCACAGAAGCCAAAACAACCGTTTTTAGAATTTTTTTCTGTCTGTCTGTCTGTCAGTCTGTCTGTCTGTCTGTCTGTATGTTTGTACGCGCATCAAGCAAAAACTACTGCATGGAATTGAATGCGGTTTTCACAGATTTGTTGGTAGTACGCCAACTTAAAATATAGGCTACATTTTATTGCAGGAAAATATATAATTCTGGTTGTTTATTTAATATTGCTGAAATCGAACGTTATTCAATGAACTTAACGCAAAATTAAAAGATTTTAAGCAAGTTAGCGTCTTAGCGCCACACTTACCTAAATATACATGAATAGAAATAAGTTAGTCGTTCTGAATAGAAGTTACATCAAAAACATCATAGATGGCGCCAGTGGCGTAGATAGCTTTTCGCTATGGGGGGGGGGGGATCTAGTTCGCTCATTTTTTTGCGATTATAGGTTCTATAAGGCATGTTATGCATTCGTAAAAAATTCTAACAATCAAACATGACATTACGATTATAGAGAAGTCGAAAAAGTGGGTCCGACAATTCTGTCTGTCTGTCCGTGTGTCTGTCTGTATAGTTACTACAGCCTAAACGGCTGGACCGATTTGCTTCAAACTTGGTACATAGTATTATTATGACGTCTGTTTTTTGAAATAGCATTCTAGCTCCAAAAAAACGGTACCTGCCATACGATTTTTAGTGAAAAGTTAATTTTTCTCAAAAACGGCTCCTAAGACTTTGATAAAACTTTCTGAATAGTGTTTTCTGTGCAAACTTTATGTTTTGGTTTTAATAGATTTTTCAGCAAAAGTCTTATAATGGTACCTCCCATAGGACCGGTTTCTTAAAACCAGATTTTCTCGTAAGCCACTTGACGGATTTTGATGAAATTTTGAATGTAGAAGTCCTGTTAAAGACGAAATAATATATAATTTTTTTAAATTTTTGAAAAGTTTTTAAAGCTATTTTTTTTTTAATTTTATTTTACTGATAAAAGCTACAAGTTGGCATACTTTAACAAAATTGGAATTTATTTTGGAAAAGTGTTTCAAAAAAAAAAAACAGTTTTTTGAGAAAACTGGTCGAACTATTTTGAAAAAAAAATTCTTAAAATTTTTCACAATAAACAAAATCAAATGGCTTACTTCATTTTTTTTTGCATTTTTTTTTGAATTTTAAGTGATCAATAAAATTTCATATACTTAGTTTTGTCCCAGGTTTTTTTCCAAAATCTCAAACCCCAAGACCACTGTCTCACTTTAGAGCAAGTTTGTCTGAACCAGTCGTGCACTTCATTTTTAAAGTTTTAATAAAGTGATGGAAAGCAGAATGGAAGCTCTTGTTCTTGCGCGTTTACCTATTATCAATAATAATTGGTGAGAGACGTACAAAAAATATTTTTTTAAAATCGATATAAAAAAAGAAATTCAAAAGATTAGGTGATTGCCGAAATAATAATTTCTTTCAGATGAAGTTGACTTTGTATTTTCCCCGTAGAATGTAGGTATAGAATATACAATTGACAATGCCTCTAGGAAACCCGTGAGTACTAATAAGACTTAATTCACGTAGGATGTAGGTACTTAATTTCAGAGTGCGTTTCTTTAACTTATTTGGCATGACTGGTTATGTTGAACAATTATCGATCCCAATGGGGGGGGGATATATCCCCCTGATCCCCCCCTATCTACGCCACTGGATGGCGCTATTTACCACCATATAGACAATGTCTCATTCAGCGAAAGCAGAGATCGAAAAATAATGTAACCATAAAGAACGGTGAACGAGCAATACTTACGCCCAAAACTGATGAAGCGGAGCTGCCATAAATAGCAGTATTGGCGCGTTGCATCGCTTTGAAAGTGGGCATTCCAATTAGGTATATTGCTTCAGAGCTTAACCCTCCAACTTTGCAATTTAAACCGTTATGATACTTCGAAATAATATTATACAGAAGCCAAAAATCTTACGGCTGTAGATTTCGTGGAGAAAAAAAAATCGAGGTCTTATTAAAACATGACATTACGATGATAGAGAAGCCCAAAAAAGTGGTTTTCGCCATACCGTCCGTCGGTCTGTCTGTGCGTCTGTGCGTCTGTGTGGATGTGCGCTTTTTCACGTCATGCTACAGCCTAAACCGCTTGACGGATTTTCTTCAAACTTGATATATAGTAGTTTGAAGAAAAACGGTTGTCGAGGTTTTTTTTATTTCGTTTTAGCCCGGCTCAAACTGGTACCTTTCAAGTAACGGTTTTTTTCAATTTGAATTTTCTCGAAAACGGCTCTAACGATTTTGATTAAACTCAAAATTTGGTTTACTTTAAGCATTTCTAACAAAACTGCGTTTTTCGTTTTTGGCTCAAAGAGTCCTAACGAAAATCAGGTTTTAACGGCTTTTTTCAAATAGCCATAAGTTCACAACGGCTTGATTGAATCGACTCAAATTTCGTTTGACATAGTTTTTTATAGTTTTCTATAGGATGGCTTTGTAAATTTTTCACTGAAGCCTTTCTAAACGGTGGCTTCCATACAACGAGCCGATAAGTTTTAGCCAATATGTTTTAGTTTTTTCTAATTTGCTCGAAAACGGCTCTAACGATTTTGATTAAACTTTGTGCGTTATATTCTTTTAGTGTTTTTAAGAGAACTGCGTTTTCAGTTTTTGGCTAAAAATGCAAATAACGGAGATCTGCTCTTAACGGCTTTTTTTCAAATGGCCATACATAAGTTGTCAACGGTTGCATCGAATTCACTCAAACTTTGTTTGGTATAGTTTCTTTTAGCTTCCCTTCAGATGGCTTTGATTTTTTTTCATTTTCTTTTTTTTAAATGGTGGCTCCTATACAAAGAGCCATTAGATTTTGGCCAATTTTTTCGTTTTTTCTAATTTACTCAAAAAAGGCTCGCCCGATTTGTATGAAACTTTGTATGTTACATATATAGAATACTTCAAAGAAAACTGCATTTTTAGTTTTTGGCTACACATGATAATAGCGGAAATTGGTAATATCAGTTTTATTAATTTGACAATTAGCGGAAATTTATATCATTTATATCACCCAAAAGACGACATCTAAATTTGATATACTAAAGGTTACTAAACGTTAGCTCCCGTTTATCGAGTTTTCCAGTTTTAGCCAAATTTTTTTTAGTTTTTACCAAATTTTTCAAAAATGAGCTGTTCTTATTGATCGAAGAGTTTGTTTTCGTCGTACTATTGCACCCACAGAGCAAGTACGTGCGACCCAGTCGTGCATTTTATTTATATGGAGTTTAATACCGATGCAAGTTGCTGTCCAAATCGCAGCTTGTAGGTTAAAAGAGAGCCATCGTCGAAGTTGCCTCTCTCTATTAGTTTCTTCTTTCTGGCAATAGTAAATCGACGTCATCAGAATTAATAACGGAAACTATCTGATCATTTTCATTATTAGTTTTAATGGAAATTGGATAGTGTCTACTTAAAGCGTCGACATGTTCCATCAATGTACCACTTCGATCCTTAATAGAGTAAGTAATCGTATTGTTCCAACTTAAGAGCCCATCGAGCTATACGTGGAACTGACTTCTGTTTCTCTAAAGTTGGTGCTAATGAATCACAATCAGTGACAATGCGGAATGGAATGCCATCCAAATAATGATGAAATTTTTCTAATGAGTAAATTAGTGTTTCTAGCTCATAGCTATGAAATTTTGATTTAGAACTAGTGGTTGCCTTTGAAAAATATGCAACTGGATGAAATTTACCATCATCCTGACGTTGTAACAGTATACCACCATATCCAAGTGCACTAGCATCACAATGTATTTCTGTGTCTCTTTCAGTACTAAATATTGCTAACAAAGGGCAAGACACTGGTTTCTCACACAAAAACTTAAAACCCTCGCCTCGGTACAATTTTTGTCAAAATCAAACGGAACATTCAGTTTAATTAAATCTCGTAAAGGTTTTGCAATGGCTGAAAATGACGGAATGAATTTTCGGTAATAAGAGAAAAATCCCAAACAGTTTTGTAACTCCTTAATGTTTTTCGGAATCGGAAGACGCTGAATTGCAGTTAAATGATGATTATTCGGCCGAACGCCTTTTTCATTCACAGTAAATCCTAGGTATTCAATTTCCTCATAGCAGAATTTGCATTAACTGAACTTAATCTCGAGTCGAAATTCGGCCATACGCATTAAAACTCGTTTAAGTAGGGTGATGTGTTCTTCTATAGTAACAGTGGCTAAAGTTATATCATCAAAATATACTACCACTGAGCTTTCATCAATAAATTTACGTAAAATAAATATCATAAATCTTGGAAATAAGCAGGACCTTTTTTAATGCCAAATGGCAACCTTGTATATTCATAATGCCCATCAGGCGTGACAAAAGCTGTGAACTGTACTGAATCTTCATCAATAGGAATATGATGGAAACCATTCTTAAGATCAAGAATAGAAAATATTTTTTCCCATCCAATTTTTCCAAACAATCGTCTATTACTGGAATTATTGAACTGGAAAACTATCTCGCACTAAAATTTTATTAAGGGGCCTATAGTCAAAATATAATCGTCTTTCATTATCTTTTTTTGGGGACTAAGACCAGCGGAAAAGCACAAGGTGATTCACTTGGCCTAATAATCCCTTTCTCTAATAACTCTTTTACTTGTTTATCTACAATGCGCTTATCAGAAAAAGATATTCTCCGTGGAGGAAAACTTATCGGAATATTTAATATGAGACGAAGTTTCATTGAGAAATCATGCTTAATAGATGGAATGTTGTCAAGATCTAAATATTCGTAACGAATAATGTTCTGTATTCTTTGCTTATACTCGGAACTCAACTTTGGATTTATGTCATATTTGTTTTCACTTTCTTCAATTAAATCAACTGAAAATATGTAAGGTAACGAACGATTTTCAATGTGGTTGGATTCATCATATGAAGCATTTGTCGTATACGGCAGCGGATTACATAATGAACAAGACACCAAACAATATGGATCGATTTTACTTAATGAATTGTACACGCAATGTAAAAATTGATTAGCAATTTTATTTTTATTGACATCTGAATTAACATTAAGCTCAATTTTTGGTTTTAGTATTTGGTTTATAACATATGTAGTTTTATTTGAAAAGATCGCAGAAAATCGCGACCCATTTAAATAGGATAAGGCACCATGTGCCCGGAACGACATACATTTTAACATTGCTAGTAGCATCATTAAATTTTACTGACGTATGTATACAAAATCCAAATGTGCAAACTGGTAAATTTCCTACCCCGTAGAAGCCGGTTGGTCTGAGAGATCCACAATGCACTTCTTTCGGAATTGCGAAATGCTTAATTAAACTAATCGGACTACCGGTATCGAAAAGAGAAACATAATTATAATAATGAGGAACAGAATCATTAGTAGGAAAAGCAACACTTGCAGTATTAATTTCACTGAAGTTCTGAACTATAGAATCGACATCAGAATCGGAATGTTGTTGATTAGTGGCAACGGAACAGGGCTCGTCAATAAATGCAACACCACGATGATCTTGAGGATATGGTTTTGGGCAATCCTTTAAAATGTGCAATGTTGAGCCGCATCTGAAGCAAGATCCATTGATACGCTTCGGAAGTGGACACGAGATGGAAAAATGTCCAGTACCAGAGCAATTACAACACAGAACTGACTTTTTTCGGGTTCCGCAGCTCCATTTCTTAGCATCCATTTTTTAGCATCATAAGAGTCTTCACCAGAAAACAACGGTATAGAATATAGCGAATTAGCTGCATTTCTTTCTAATTGTGCCAATTCACGACGCAGCTTTTTTTTTCAATTCTTTTGCATTTCCTTACAAATATGAAAATTACAGCATTGGTAAATGGTTTTGCATCAAAGTTTCACTTTCATAATATAAGGCCACTATAGATAAAATATTTGTACTCAATTATTCGGTTGCTCAAGTAATGACCATGCACTATGGAAATCTTTGATTGCTGGGTAGTCCACTCTACATCTGCATACTCCAGATATGTTACGATTTTCTTCGGCAAAACTATCATCTTCTCAAAGTAAACTTACCAAAATTGGCTTTAAAACGTATCGCCTAGATTTCATTCAGAAAGGTCACTCCCTTAGGATTTTTCTCTAAGACGTGTACTTGGAAACTAAAATTCCTAAAACCATCCGAATTTCATAGTTTGACTTTGATTTGATGATTAATTGTTTTATTTTACGTTAAAAAAGGTATTCAATAACGCATTTTTAGTTTAAGGAGTAATTTTTTTAACTATTTACAGTCAAACTTGCCTATAACGAACTTCTATATAACGAAGATCCCTCTATTACGAATTGATTTCAAGTACACATATTTTTCGTTACTTTTTTTAGTGTGTTTTTATCTCCTTATAACGAATTCCATAAAGCGAATTTTTCTCCACAACAAACAAATAATGTTGCTGGAAATCCAAATGTTATACGCTTTCACTTCAATGTAACGAATTTTTTTAATAACTTACTCAAATTAATAACAGCATGCGGAAACAAAAAAAAAAACTTATAAGGGAATTTTCCGAGATTTTAAATTTAAGCATTCTGTGTTCAGTCTTCAGTTAAATAATGGAAAATGTCTCGAGGTAGAAAAGTAGCCTTTCCATTTAGAAAAAATTGTTTATAATAATTAATAAATTTGATAAAGGATTAATGAAAAAACAGATATTGCTACGCAATTTGAAATCCCTCCCAGTAGCTTATCAACAATTTAAAAAAAGCAGTGGTTTTAAGAAATGGTGAAAGTGAAGGCGAGCAATTAAGAACCAAAAGCTACTATTGGACGATTTTGTTGAGAAAGAATAATGAAAGAATGTAGTCCAAACTATCACTGACTTCTTCAAATACCAATTTTAATAAAAATTCTGTATACCTATTACGAAATTTTTATATAAGGAAGGAATTTTATGGTCCCGTGCGAATTCGCTTAAGGGATGTTCGACTAGATAGGTAGGTATAAATAAAATAACTTAAATTTAAAGGAAAATGATCTGCCCTCATGGGAATACTTAAGCATAGCCATTCTATATACGTTTCTCTAGAAATATTAATGCTAAAGCTTTACCTTTTTCTCATACCTTATGCAGAACACATTGTCTAGTTAAAAAAAAAATGGCCTGTCTTTATTATTAGTTAGTTCCATGGTAACCATAGAACTAACAGGAAGGAACATAGAAGGAAAAAGGTGGGGGCAATCTTAAATCTGTTCCTTTTTTCTTCTAAGAAGCGGCCTGTCTTTATTATTAGTTAGTCTATGGGTATTATACAATGATGCTGTTTCCACTGAAAAAGGTTTAGTGCTTGTGAAAAAATCAGTTATAGTTACATACATTATGTGTGTCTCATGTTAATGAGAAAGCGTTGTCTCTTTCTAATCCAGCCAAACATCATAAAAGCTCTGCACATGTCCCTGTCAATAAAAGAAGGTACTGATATTAGCACTACCAAACTTCTTGAAAACTATACTTCTTGCACACCACCGTTATATGCGTACTTTTGGGTTCTAGTTGCAGAGCGCTGCAAAATAATGTACCCCTTCGAATCTTTGCGGCGTAAAATGTTCGTCATCGTCAGTTAAGTTGTTTGGTTTAACAGAAAAAAATCGTGCAAGGTGCAAGATCACAAAAATGAGACAAATTTAATTTTTTATTAAAATAATTTTATTGTGAGTAATTGGAAAGGTTTTTTTCGATTTACAAAGTGCACTCGTTTTTTTTTCTCTCCGGCGAACTTCGAGCATTCTTTCTCGCACAGTTAAAAAAGGAGTCGTTATTTTTGCCAGGATAAACGAAAGTATTTATTTGCTTTAAAGTACATTTTTTATCGCAGATAATCGTACTTTATTGTTCGCAGGGGAGAATATACATAAAAATAAAATTTACGACTGGGTCAAACGTACTTGCTCTGTGGGTGCAAGCACCGAGCAATAACAAATACCCTTTGTTGTATTAGATAAGCAAAGAAGTTCAAATTCTTTGTTTAAGAAGTGTTTATGCCCCACATTTTGAGCATATTGACAGTTTTAAAAGATACGTTAATTTTTCCCGTTTTTTTGATATACTTAGACCAATAATTGAATTCAGTAGTTTATAATCACTCAACCGCCCGTCGCGGTCTGCGCGGTTTTTCACGTCCAGCTACAGCCTAAGCGACTTGACCGATTTTCTTCAAACTTGGTTTATAGCAGTTTTAACAAAAACGGTTGTTGAAGTTTTTATTTCGTTTTAGCCCGGCTCAAACTGGTACCTTTCAAATAACGGTTTTTTTCATTTTGGATTTTCTCGAAAACGGCTGTAACGATTTTGATTAAACTCAAAATTTAGCTAATTGCGTTTTTTGTTTTTGTATCAAATGGTCGTAACGAAAATCAGGTTTAAACGGCTTTTTTCAAATGGCCATAACTTCACAACGGCTTGATCGAATTTACTCAAACTTTGCTTGGCATAGTTTTTTTATAATTTCCTATAAAGCATTGCAATTTTTTTCAGTAAAACCGTTTTAAACGGTGGCTACTATACAACGAGCCGTCCAGTAAGCCAATTTTTTTTTTTGGTTTTTTATAATTTGCTCGAAAACGGCTCCAACGATTTTGGTTAAACTTTATGTGTTGTATTCTTTTAGTGATTTTCAGAAAACTGAGTTTTTAGTTTTTGGCTAAAAATGCAAATATCGGGGAGTTGGCAACGGTTGTATCGAAATCACCCAAACCTTGTGTGGTATAGTTCCTCGCAGCTTTCCATCAAATGGCATTGCATTTTTTTCAGTTACTCTTTTTTAAATGGTGACTCACATACAACGAACCGTTGGGTTTTAGCCAACTTTTTTTCGGTTTTTCTAATTTGCTCAAAAAAGTACCTAACAATTTTCTTTTAACTTTGTACGTAATATTAACATAATAGAAGGCTTCTTCGTCTTAAAAATTTGAAGCACTAACTGCGCTTTGATCAGTATTTAGGCATGTGCACGGACCAAGAAGATACAGACCGCCAACTCACCATATGGTCTCTCTTTTTGCCACCAAGCTAAAAATCAGCTGATATGCCATTTATTTTGAGAGTGTGACGCTCTCCCTTGCTTTAAAACCCATTTAGCAAACACACCTAAAAAATAAATGGCATTCGCAGGTATATAGTTGCCATTACAAAATGCACAGAGAGAGATATGTACAGTGTACACGTATTCACAGACTGAAAAAAATATTTCGAGGGTGTTTCAGGCAAGAGGAGTACGAGTTGGCGGTCTGTATATGGTCTGTGGGCATGTGTGTAAAACTACAGCTGAATCGAGTAGTTTTTAAACAATCTTACCTGAACAAATTTATTTTATCAAAATTACGCCTTTAAAAGTGGGCGTATTGAAAAAATTTACATATATATATTTTTCAAATAACAAACGGAAGGAAAAAGGTTTAAATTGAATATTGATAGTACCTTAAATTTTAAGAACTACGTTTTTCGTTCTTTCATAAAAAGTGGGCGTAAGCTACGCCCAAAATTCAAAAATTTCTTTTCATACACAAACTTTTTAGTTTCTACTAAGAGACGCAACAAAATCGATGGCGATACAGAAGAACAATGACATGTGTGATAACTTGGAGATAGAGACAGATAGTGCCACATAAAGATAAAAGAGTAGGCAACAAAAAGTAGGCAAGCATGCATTAAGTGCTCAAAGAGGATTAATATCTTAAAATCTAGGATTATGATTACTTATAACAACGAGAACCATATATACATATCTTTCATTGTGCACACGGAAAACAATTTGCTCCCATATTAATTAAGGCAATTAGTAGCTGGCTATTAATTATCATGTTTTAAGTACATTGCCAATTAACAATTGAAATCATAGAAGCCAGAAATTCCATCATAAATTTTCAGATGAAAATGTGAAATTGGATAGAAATGAGCTATAGGTATATATTTTTTGACCATTACAAGTTGTATCTTGTATGTTATTGTTATTGAGTGTAAAGGTTTTAGTTCTGAACAAGTAAAGTATATAGTCTTTTTAAGTATGTTACGGTCAAGACCCAATGTTTGGCTAAATCAAACTTATTGATTATTGACCAGAATCATTGGGAAAAAAATTCAATGTGTAGAAGGGGTCATTGGGTGATACGGACCTTCAGTGAAATAAGGATAAATAGTGTAGGTACTTTTTGATAGCAGCAACTAAACGGATATGATTCACCACTTATTCGGAAGAGCTGTAGTTGTTAGTCTCAGAAAAATTGTCATTAATAAAAAAAAATTTCGCAATTTTCGCCGCATCTTGAATAAGGAATTTTGCACATTGTTGGTCGGCATGCGGAAAAATCTTACAAAACATAAATATAGTCTTTGAAGAGATCTACATTTTATTGATTCTAAAAATTCATTTTTTTGATATTGTGGTGTTATCTTATCGAAAGGAGTAGGTAAGTACTACATGAAATAAATTAGTGTAAGGCTGCGTATATGCTTATTATAAAGGATTTTAATTGTATCTAATTACATGCATATGTGAATGCATCCAAAAAGTGATTTTAGTAGGTATACGAAATACAAAAGTACCGCTTGTCAGTTTTCGACGAACATCCAGAAATATTGTCAACACATGTGCAGTGCATCGTCAGCGCGTCGTCGACGCTCGGTCGGCTCACTACTAAGAAAGAAGGAATTCCCTGGAAACCATCGACTTCTTCAGACGCTAATATGATCACTGAAATGCATTGCATATGCATATTGCCTTAGAGATACGCATTTAGTTATTGTATTTTTTTTTTTTTTTTACTTGAGGGGGAGAGATCTAGACAAAGAGTATGTATATAAAAATATATGCTACACATACCACTAATATGCCAACGTTGGCCGATCTGCAATGTAATTTTTCAAATCCTTTTTTTAAGTCGTTGTAGATTACGCGTTGGCATGCCTCAATTGTATACAAAATGACCCGCACAAGTTCGATGCTTCTAAGTTCAAACACTTGTCCACTCAAGAGTGGAGTGCAATGCGTAACTCAGATCCAGATTCCAAGCCCTTGGAGATGGAAATTGGATATTGAAACCTTTTTGGTATGATCAAACGGTCTATGGGTTAAACAACGCACTGTGGACAACCAGTGTACTATGCAGTGTTTATATGCAAGTGTTAAGCGTAAAGGGACCCAGTAAGTATAAAGACATGAATCATGGAAACGTTGGATGGTGGAATGAACAGAACAGCCATAATCTCGAAGATGTACAAGAGAAAAAATGAAGTTGAATGATCATCATCGCGCCACATTTGAATTAGTCTTTCAGTTCGCTTTCTTTAGGATAGTTGGAAATAGTTGCCTTTATTTTAGTGCTTTAAAAATTAATTTTTTTTGTAGGTTAAATACAAATAATTTTTGTCAACTTAGTAAGCTTAGATAAATTTTCTCTATAAAATTGTAGATTAATATAAAATAATTGTTTATTTCTCGTTGGTGCTCAACCCATTGGCATTGTTGCTATTTCCTCAGTTAAAGTATGGAAACGGATAAAGTGTGACTTTTATGTGATAAGAATTTTTTGTTAGAGACCATGCTACTTTTTAATCGGCTTTATACTTTTTTTGTTACTTCATTGCTCGGGAGGAAGTAGGTACATTTCAAGTGATCGTGCGGATATATGGTCAGTTGCCCGCTAGTTTTCTGCGGCTGTGGGTGATGCTTATATCCTATAAAAAAAATAATTTCTTAGTGAGCTTAAGTGATCTGAATTGTAGTGCTTTTAATGAAAATAGGATTTAAAGGAAATAACGTGATTTAATAATTAAAACGAATCGAAACTTATCCAATGAGGATATTTTAAACTTTGCTTGCTTACTCAAAGGATTATATTCCAAAAACTACATTATACTTAATCGAAATGGATTTATTGAAACATATTAAGTAAGTGAATGTTTATTATAAAAAAAACTAATTTTTGAGCCCTTTGTGTATTTTTGAAACCGGAAATTGTCAATAATTTGTTTAAATGTTTCAATGTTTGGAATTTTTTTTTTTATTATGGCTTAGAAAATTTTTGTTTAATGTTAAAAAAATTGTTTTATTCTTGGATAAAATGCAGATACCTATACCTATAATTATTAAAATGTCCTTCTTCGTTTGTAACGTGTAATAAATAATTTTGGAGAGTTTTTAAGGTTTCCCAGTTATAAATACATAGCCAACGCCTACACACATCAATGATATAAGAATGATTTTGATTTTTGCGTGAGAATTGAGAAAGAATACTCTTTTTTTATTCAATTATGTATGTCCTTAAAAAAAACATTTTTTTTCTTTCTTTTTAAAATTTTTTTTTAGCAAAAAAGCCTAAGATTTGCATGTCAATTCACTGCTTATACTAATTTATAAAAAACTGGGTTGGTGCTGATCATAAGGTTTTTTTTTTAACTGTGGGTATGCCGCATTTTGAATTTCTTCCATAAACCATATTATTTAGGTACCTATTCGAATACTGTATACTGTAACACAGATTTTGAACTACTTTTAATTTACTTTACTTCTTATTATACTTAAATATTTGTAATAAAGATGAAATACTGTTTCCACCAGACCTTCCAACAGTAAATTTTGTCATGAAAAGTTGCTTCTCTGATAGCCGTTCGGAACCTGCGGTATGTTGTAGGTCTTTTTCACTCCTATATAAGTGTAGAAACAAAAGCTTTGTTATAACTTTTATGATTAGGGATATTTTTAGGATTTACCAAAATATTTTTAAAACTAAGATTTTCACAAAACTGTTCATAACTTTCTAAAAATGTTCTTTATTAAGTTCTAATTTTTGAATTTTTCATGTTCATATTGTTTTGAAAAATTTAACGAAATTGAATACCTACATTTTTTTTGTTGAGGACTTAAAACATATGTTTCTTCTTAAATTTGTATTGACTTAACAAACTTATTTCACCCAAAAATAAAATCATTAGTATATAGTAAGGGAATCGAATTCAGCCTTCCAAAATATGTTCGAATCAAGCATCCTCTTAATAAACCAAGAAGCACTATGAACTTTCCTGCTTTTTCGCATATTTTTATGGGTATCTCGATATCAATTTATCAAGTTGGTTTTAAAACGTTGGACAGGCTAGTAATAGAAGAAATCGATTATTATTTGCATATTTTGTAAATTACAGCAAAAGTGAGTTTCTTGCAATACCGATAACCAACCTTAAATCGTATATATATCGACTCTATAGTCCAGTCGACATGACTGTTCGGAAAAAGTGGGTTTAGGTGGAAAAAGGTCAGAACAGAAGAATGAATCTGGAGATTTTGTATAGTAAACTTACATTTTGCTAAGTTTATGACCAAGAGGCTGGGTGGGGGAAACTTCAATTTTTTTCGAACTTAAATTTAAATTAAAAATTAAATTAAATTTAAGTTTCCTAGAATTTTGTTAGTACAAACATTTTTGTAAGTCGATTTGTTACCGAGATATGTCGCTTCGAAAAAACGTAATTTTAAAATTTTTTTTAAAAATTTTTATCGATTTGAAAAATGCCGTTTTTCGAATTGCCTTATCATGGTAACAAATTGAAATACAATAGTTTTCGTCCTATGAAAATTAACATTCTACACAAAAATTAACTAGTCTTTGCCGTAGGACATAAGGAAAAAAGGTTATTGAGAAAAAAACCAGAGAAAGGTCGAAAACTTTGCATTTCCCCCCTCCTCTTTTTCCATTTCTTGGTAAGGAATTGACATATGAACAAAGTTATTGATTGACCTTTTTCTACCTAAAAGTACCTGTCGACTGAACAAGAGGTCAATAAGACTTTCCATGTACGTAATTGATGATGAAATATATTATGGTTGTTAACAATCCGACTTTAATCGTCTTCTAAATTTGTAGAAATTTTTACAGCAAAATTAGCTTACCATAAGGCGAAAGAATAATACTTACTTAATACAATTTTCGGTTGAGTATTTGTATATATACTGATTAGAAAAAGTGCACAGGATCATAAACAACTCACATACATATAACTACGTAATATAATGTCAAACTTTATACTCGTACTTCCTTAAATTATTAGGTAGATTATGCACGTATAACAAACCGGCAAAAATGTGTTTATGCACAAATAATATAGTATAGGTATTATATAGGTACTCATAATTACTCTAGTTAAGTATTTTTGTTTTTTAGTTAGAATTTAAACAGACACTTTAAGAAAACAATTAGAAAAAAGAAATTAAAATATAAGTTTTCATTTCAGTTTCCTATAAATACCTGATATTATAAATTCCAAAGTAGCTATACAACATGCGTACAAAATTTATTCTGGATTAACATACTTTTATGTGTGCCTTACCATAATTTGAATAAAATAGGCTTTTAGCGCATACAAATAAAACTACAGGATTCCACTCGAATTATGTGAATTTAAAATAAATATTTATTTTAAAATCTATTTTAAATTGTTTATGTTCAAATTTGTGTTAAACTTCAATTTTTTACAACATTTTTGCACAACGCTGATTCACATTCATGCCCCAAATTCAGAATCGTTTTCCAGGATGTTAAAAGATTTTAGAATTAAAAAGTTTCAATGTATCCAAGTCTAAAAGAGTCGTTTTTGTAAACAAATTCAACGAAGACATTAAAATATCTACATAGGTATAGGTATGTTTATTATTCATCCATCACCATCGCCCACCGCGCCAAAAGCAAAACATTAGATTTTGGTGTTGGAATTTGTTTTGTAGATTTGAGAGTTAATTTTGTTTGAACATAACCTACTGCGCTGGATTTGGATAAGGTAAAGATATTTTCACCCCATTATTTTATGGATTTCAAATACCGAAAAACGAATAAAATCGTTATTTAATGTAAAAAAAAATCTTTTTCTCCGAAAGAAGTGAGTTTCTTTTTAAATGCTAAGTGATAGCAAACAATTCAGCATTATTATTTAATGTAGTTCCGCACAAGTTGATCTCATAGAGTGCGGCAGAGAGGTTAAAGTCATTCTGAGGGTAAAGTTTAAGTTTTTTGATAAAACTTTTCTCGTAAGAACAGAAATAATGAATTGTTTGCATTAAATATCGTCCCATAGTTTCCTACGATATTTTAAGATTTTAATCTGCGACCAGTTTTAAGCTTATGTGTTGATTTTATCATCAATATACTGACGTCAAGTCCAAATAGCACGATAATAACGATTTTGATGACAAAAAATTCCATTATGTATTATAAAATAATAAAAGAAATAATGCATTCCATCATTTGACATTTAAGGCCCCATTCGAAACGTTTGAATCCGCTGAATTTTTTCAATTTTTTCATTTTTCAAAAACAAAATACAAAAACTTAAATAGTTTGGTTCAGTTGCCACCGTTAGGAAATCTTTGATCAACATATATAATATAATAATCTATTTTACGGAGCTTTAAATAAATCCGATTTTCGTTATTAACATCGCAAGCCCTTAACTTAAAACACAGTTAAGCTTTAAAATACACCCAATCGAATACACAAGTTCAAGTCGGGTTTAACCCATTGTCATTAAGTATTAATTCATCATCACTTAAGAAGCAATCTAGAGCAGAAATTCTTACCGTTCAACCCTCTGCTACGATTTTTAGTTTCGATTTTAGGTATCTACTATGATGAGGACGAAAATAGTTGGTTGGAAAATTAAATCTGTATTGTGTATGTATAAGCACTAAGCACTAACAGCTCTGGTGCATCAAGATCAAACAAATTTCAAATGCATTCATTATTATTTAAAGTGCTTCAAAAGTGAGTCTGTGTTCTTGGTACGATTTATAAATTGTATTACTTTGAATAAGCTTTAAATGAAAAGCACATTTTATATTAACTTTTTTAATATAGTTTAAAATGATTTCTTATTTTACGTACAAATCTTCAACAGTAAGTTAGAAAACAGTTTAAAGGGAGAACACAAATTTTTTTGTATTTTAAACAAATCCGATGAAACGATAAAGGCGATTGAGGTGCGTCAGATACAAAGATTAACAGAATTGATTTTATGGTCCAGATCCGCTGTTATTCGGTTATTTTATAAAAAAAAAATGTACCTGTAGAGTAGTTAATATTTTTATAAGCCTCTTTTGATTTTAAGTTATTTCTTAAACGACATAGGTACATGATCCATTAATATCCCTCAATTTTAAAAGGGCAAATGAAACTCAATATAAGCACTTCCAAGCTTTAAAGAAGTATAAACAAACTGGCTTTATAATGCACATAACTATTAACTACCATCAAGACTCAACACAGAGAACTGTGTCTCTCAGTTGTCTGGTTTTCTATGATTACGCTTTGTAGGCAAAACACGATACATATTTTCTTATGTTTATCCAGTACTGTAGATATAGATCTCAAATATTAGTTCATGAAAACGATTATCTTACTTTCAAAAAAGTCGTATTGTTTTATTGATTCCTGGAAATGAGTTTAAACCAAAACTGGAGTATATTGAACCTTTTAAAAACAATGTAATAAGATAAAGAAAGCTTTTATAAATTTGTAGTCATTCATATATCTTTTTGAAGCCAGCTTCATCTTCTATCTATAGGTATATTAGATGGGTAGCAGCCTAATCGGCTACACCGATTTTCTTCCTGATAAACTACAAAGCTCTATATTCAAAAGAACAACACATTTTTATTTGAGATTATATGTATGTATGTATGCATTGTATATCGTATATATTATATGGTAAGTTGTGCATTTGTACAAAAAAAATCAAACAATCAAACATAACATTACGCTGATGGAGAAGTCGAAAAAAGTGGGTCGGACAATTCCGTCTGTCTGTTTGTATAGTTAATAGTTATCTACAGTCAAAACGGCTGGACTGATTTGCTTCAAACTTGGTACACAGTATTATTATGACGTCCTACAAAGGGGTTTCAAAAAATGGCTCCAGCGATTTTGATAAAACTTTTTGAATACTGTTTTTTGTGTGAACTGTATGTTTTAGTTAAAATAGATTTTTCAGGCAAAAGTCTTATAACGGTAGCTTCCATACTTCCGGTTTTTCAAATCAGATTTTCTCGTAAGGCATTTGACGAATTTCCATAAAATTTGTAATATAAAAAAGCCTTTTAATAAACGAAATAACATTAATTCTTAATATTTTCAAAAAAAATTCAATATTATATATTGAACAGTGAACTATAAAATATAGTGAACCACCAAAATTTAACACAGAATATTCTAAATAGTGAACTACGAGAATCTCAATATACGATATTCAACGAAAAATTTTTCTGTTGCAATAATTGACTTCTGAAAAATAAATTATATTGCATAATATATAAAAAATTTAACTTAGGACAAAATCTAACATGTCATTAGGTTTGAGGTTAAGTGAATCCGTCTTTTTACTAGTGCATACGTATGTACAACTGCCGTTTGAAAGCATAGGTAGACAAATATTCTTCCAATAATGCAATATAGGCACATTGTTGATTTCTTATTTGAAGGTTTATTTTAAGTTTGGTTGTCCTTCTCTTGTAAGCAATTACAAATGTATAACGTTACGCGTTAGAACAAGTTTGTATGGTCGGGCGTTTTATTTGGCGAATAAAAACGACCAAACAATTCATTTTTGTATTATTATTTTTTTATCAAATTGTGCGAATGTCGACGAGGAATATTGTGTCTAAAAATGTGTTACAATACAAAGCAAATGCAGAGAAGTAAAGAACCTTTACACTATTAAGAGTAGGTACCTACCAAAGCTCGACTTCAGGTGGATGGATGAATGTCCGCCAAGAAAGATCTCTTGCCAAGAAAAAATAATTTGGCAGAACAGGTTCCTTTTCGATGCGTTGACTGAATTAGTTTTCCTTCAATATAAAACCAGTTCCTATTGTGATTTCGTCTGGCTGTATACATTATAAATTTTTGTTTGTTAAATAATTACATTTTTGCTGGAGACAAACGTGCTCTGTGTTTTAAATGAACTTTTGTTTATAATTTGTAGGTACCCCTATAAAAAAGTAATGTTCTTCATTCCTTTTGCTTTATTTTTCCTATGTAATATTTTTTTTTCTGTGTTAAAAAAAATGTTTATAAATCATATGAAAAGTGCCAAAATGTTTTAAAAATACACTTATTCGGAATCATTTCTCCACTCTTGAAACACAAAATGTATTTTCATGTTTTCCAACATGCAGAGCACTTCTTAACTACTCTTAAGTGCACAATCAGCATGGGGTGAGTAGTTTTTTGAAACTATTTTCTTAAAGGGATCGAAGGTCTAAATATAGCTCAGGCAATATAATGGTGTGTTCTTGTGATAGCTTAAAATAAAACTCGTATCCACTTAAAACTATTTCAAGATGGTTTTCGAAAGCGGAAACATATTTTATCATCAACGGACAACAAACAAGGCGAAAGACAGACAATTTTATCTACTGTAAAACACTTTGTAATTTTTTTTAAATGCAAACGAATAAGAACAAATGTCAATATGAATACACTTTTCAAAACTCACCAACTCTCACATGCACAAATTTAAATTTGTATGTTTGTATGATTTCTTCAACTATATTTCTTCAACTTTTCGAAAAATATTTTTCAAACTTTGTTTAAGTAGGTAGGTGGTAGGTATATGAGAAAATAAAAAGAAATCGATCAAACCGTCTTTAAAATATTGAAAATTCAAAAAATTATTGAAGAAATGAATCTTTTCTTCTACGGCTGGTACCGGCAATTTAAAAACAATATTGCCAATTATAAAAACAGTCTTGTATAGAGAATAGACAGAATTGTCTGGATTTCTTTTTTCATTTTTGCTCTAAGGCGAAAAATAAGGAAAACTGCCATACAATCCTTAAAGAAAAAGTTTGATTTTCTCGAAAACGGCTCTAACGATTCTGATAAAACTTTTAGGGTGCTAATTTATGACAACAATATATCTTTGGGTTAGAATGGATTTTTTCGTAATTTGTTCTATAACGATAAATCTCATATATCCGGTTTTTTTTTAAATGAGCATTTATCGTAAACCATAATCCCGATTTCATTAAAATTTTACACACAAGAAGTTATTTATAATTCAATTAATTATGCATATTTTGGATACACGGGTGTATTGAATTTTTTAAAAATTATTTTCAAGATAAAAACTACAGATCTTCTTAAAATGACATACTCAACATAATTTTCAAATATTTTTCAAAAAGTTTTTTATTTATATATTTTCGTCAACAAAGCAATGTTAGTTTTGTTTCTTAATTTTTGGGGGCCAGAAAGAAAGGCAACAGGTTCGCAACGAACCAATCATTCTTTTTTAAGGTAATAACACATTTCCTCACATTGATTTTTTTAAAGAAATTTATATAAATGAAGGTATGTACCAGTACCTTTAACAATTTTTGGATAATACAATAATACATTTTATAAGTTACCGGCAGTATGCATTTTACACTCACACTTGCAAATAAAATTTAGATATTGCTAGGTTACGCTTCAAGACAAGTTGACTTCACAGTTTTATGTAATTTTGTTATACCTACCAATACATTTTGTTTATATATTTTTGTGAGTAAAATAATTAAACAACTGGTGTTTATATTTTTTACAACTAAATAAATTGGTCACTTACATTGATTGATTTTATTTTAATTTTAATACCTATCACGAAGTTCATTTTTCTGTTTTTCTATTTGTCTGTTTTTTTTTGTCTGTCAGTCTGTCTATGCTTTAGCATGTTCGAAGTTCGCACTTCTACAACCTAAACGGATGGTTTCAAATTTGGTAAGTATATTTATTTCTTGTCCTCACGGAGGATATTTTTCTCACTTCGTTAACACTCTTTCGGTACCTGTCACTCAATTATTAAAAGAAGCTTAGTTTTCTCGAAAACGGCGATTGTGATAAAATAAAACTTTCTGGGTAGTGTTTTGAACAATCTGTTTGGTTACAACGTAAATTTTTGAATGTGTGTGTTTTGGAATTGGGTATAATTTTTTTTGAAGTAATTTTGCAAAACTTGAAATTTGTTTAACAAGTTCGTTGCAGACCGAAAATCTTACTTATACCTTAACGGATTCGTATATTTTTTTCAGATTCTGAGGAGGTTGGTATGCTATCATTGAAACCGGTAGGTGGTGCAGTAGTGTAGATGTGAAGGTTTTCTATTTTTGACAGTATTTCCCACATAAAAAAAAATTAATAAAATCAGTTAAAAGGTGAAATATAAGAAAAGTATGGAAATCAGGTTGACCCAATTTTAGTATGTTTGAAATTCGATACTCAACAGGTACTTCTGGATTATTCTTTTCTAAATAGTTAATACCTTCTTTTATATCCCCACATGAGAAGATACTGTTATTTGAATATTTTTCTGCGGTTTGTTTTATTTGTCATTAAGGCCAACCACACCATCGAAACTTGATAGGTAGGTACTTGAAATGAGTATATCGTCATCGTAAGAAACCATTGAAAAAAAGATAGGTATAAGGGAATTCAAAACTGCATGTAAGATAATTTGTTAGTACCTTCACTAAGGGTAAATAATTATGCATTCACAAACAAAATTCGAAACCAAGAACCCAATACTAT
Organism: Platycheirus albimanus; assembly: GCA_916050605.2. NCBI lineage: Eukaryota > Metazoa > Arthropoda > Insecta > Diptera > Syrphidae > Platycheirus > Platycheirus albimanus. Next base: position 79,971 of record OU696696.1, on the reverse strand, counting down.
TACCCATTACATTTCAATAAGAGAGAACATGAGAAAAAGAGTCAGATTTAATTTATTGTATCAAATTCTTTACCAAGGCCATTTATGTTGGGATCGGTGAAAAATTTACTGTACCTGCAAGAACATTGTTTTTAAGAATTACTTTGATTATAAGAAAACCATAATTGAATTCTAAAAACAAGCCTTACATCAATCTGAAACAGTTTTAAGGTCTCAGTCCAGTGCGTCTTTGAATTTTCCTGTAATTGCTGGTTAAATTTTATTTTGAGGCCACCCCTTATATTTTTCAAGCAAGAAATCGTTTAAATGTCCTCCGCACTAAATATGCACAGATCCCTCTTTTCAAAATTTGTCAAAGTCGACATGAAAAATGTCCAAAATGCTCAATAGCGATAAATTCAACAAGTAATCAAATTAATGTTTGTTTGTACGTGTCTTATGTATGCGCAGCTAAACCATTCACCCGATTGTGTTTGTCAACTTATTGCTTGCACTTCTGTGAAGGTATTATAGTCATATTGAAATTATTAAATTCGGTAAAGTGGTTTGCCAAATGCATTTTTAGTGCATTTTTTAAAAATTATTAACCAATCTTTTGGTAAGCTCTTTAAGGTTATTTGCGAAAGTTTCTGTGAAGTTTGGTCAAAATTCGATAAATCAAGTAGCCAAAAATGCATTTTGTCAATTTAGTAGAAAACCTTTTGGTAGATTTTTGTTATAAGGATTACAACATTGTCAACTTATTGGTTTCATTAAATGTTCATTGCAATGAAGAAGTACATGTGAATTACATTGAAACAAATAGTTTATAACGTCGTTATGGTTAAAAAATTTAAAATAATTTAAAAATTTCAAATTAAAATTTGTCAATAATAATAACAAACGGAAAACGACACGAGCCAAAAAAATTATAATTATCAAAATAATTATGATCATCGACCAATAAATGTGAGTTGGAGGTGCGACTGCAGTTCCCGATTCGAGTTGCATACAAATACCATCAACAAGTCGCAAGGCCAATCACTTCAAATATGTGGTTTGAATTGGAAAATTCATGTTTTTTACATGGCCAGTTATATGTGGCATACTCACGAGTTGGCCTGCCAACAAATTTATTTGTTTTTGCTGAGGACGGAAAAAAAAATTGTTTACCCCAAAGCACTTCAAAAATAAAGTCTGCAAAATATGTATAAACCGAATATCATTTTTACTTGCTCTATAGGGCAAGTATTGGTTTCGTGCAGAAAAAAAAAATCGAGGTTTTAATCAAACATGACATTACGTTGATAGAGAAGCCCAAAAAAGTGGTTTTCGCCATACCGTCCGTCGGTCTGTCTGTGCGTCTGTGCGTCTGTGCGGATGTGCGGATGTGCGGATGTGCGCTTTTTCACGTCATGCTACAGCCTAAACGGCTTGACGGATTTTCTTCAAACTTGGTATATAGCAGTTTGAAGAAAAACGGTTGCTGAGGTTTTTTTTATTTTGTTTTAGCCCGGCTCAAACTGGTACCTTTCAAGTAACGGTTTTTTTCAATTTGGATTTTCTCGAAAACGGCTCTAACGATTTTGATTAAATTTATAATTTAGCTTACTTTAAGCATTTCTAACAAAACTGCGTTTTTTTTTTGGCTCAAATGGTCGTAACGAAAATCAGGTTTTAACGGCTTTTTTTCAAATAGCCATAAGTTCACAACGGCTTGATTGAATTGACTCAAATTTCGTTTGACATAGTTTTTCATAGTGTTCTATAGGATGGTTTAGTAAATTTTTCACTGAAGCCTTTCTAAACGGTGGCTTCCATACAACGAGCCGTTGAGTTTAAGCCAACTTTTTTTGGTTTTTTCTACTTTTCTCGAAAATGGCTCTAACGATTTTGATTAAACTTTGTGTGTTATATTATTTTAGTGTTTTGAACAGAACTGCGTTTTTAGTTTTTGGCTAAAAATGCAAATAACGGAGATCTGCTATTAACGGCTTTTTTTCAAATGGCTATAAGTTGTCAACGGTTGCATCGAATTCACTCAAACTTTGTTTGGTATAGTTCCTTACAGCTTCCTATCAGATGGCATTGATTTTTTTTAATTTTCTCTTTTTTAAATGGTGGCTCCAATACAAAGAGCCACTAGATTTTGGCCATTTTTTTCATTTTTTCTAATTTACTCAAAAAAGGCTGCCCTGATTTTTATGAAACTTTTTATGTAACATACATAGAATACTTCAAACAAAACTGCATTTTTAGTTTTTTGCTATACATGATAATAGCGGAAATTGCTTTTAACAGTATTATTAATTTGGCCATAAGTGGACATTTGTATCATTTGTAACACCCAAAAGATAACGTCTTATTTTAAATATTAAAGGTTTCTTAACGTAAGCTCCCATATATCGAGTTTTCCAGTTTTAGCCAAATTTTTTTGGTTTTTACCAAATTTTTCAAAAATGAATTGTTCTTATTGATCGAAAAGTTTGTTTTCATCGTACTATTGCACCAACAGAGCAAGTACGTGCGACTCAGTCGTGCATTTTATTTGTTCTTCTTTTCTTTCTTTATATCATTTCTTATTAAACAACTGCCACCAATTTTGAACCATTTTTTTTAATTTCCGGCTAGTTAGCTCATAAAAAACAAGAGCTGGTTGGTCGGTTGGTGTACTTTAATCTGTTTGCGCATTTCACTCTTTCTATGTTAGACTTTTGTAAGTTTTGTAAAAATTCAAACTTTCTTTTTCTTTTATTTTTTCAATTAGTTTAAGAGTTCTCGCGGAAAAATTAATAATGCACTAAAATTTCAAAACTAAATTTCTATCTACAAAAAAAAATATTGAAAATCGTTTGACCAGTTTTTTTTTTCAAAAAGTGATTTTTTATTGAAAATTTTTTCGGAAATATTTAAAAAAAATGTTTAGGTATGTCATTTTGAGGTTAACTATAGTTTTTAAATGAAAAAATAATAAAAAAAAAAATCAATGCGCCCGTTTCCAAAAAATTACAAAAACCATTTTTTTTTACTTTTTAAGAATTTTGAAATTCCATATCAATAGGGTTATAAATGACTTCCTTTATCCAAAATTTTATCGAAATCGGATGTATAGTTTTCGAGAAAACTTGATTTGAAAATTTCAGTTCTATGACAGGTACCGCGTTGTAAGACAAATTCCGAAAAATCTTTTTCAACCAAAAGATAGATTGTTATAAAAACCAAAATTGTTTGAAGTTTTAGCCGTTTTCGAGAAAATCAATTTTTGTCTTTAACATCGTATGGCAGGTACCGTTGTTATTGGGCCTAGAGCAATAATTAAAAGCACTTTCCGAGGGACGACGAAATGAAAACCATGTATACATATGTATCAAACTTGAATCGAATCGGCTCATCCGTTCAGACTCTAGAGGTGCAAACAGACATGCAGACAGAAAGTCAGGTGAGTCCTCCTCCCCTCCTCCTACCGACCAATAATTGCACTTATACGTCCTATCTCACCGAACAGTGGAACAAATTTTTGCATCGCTTTGGCGAAAGCAAGATTATTGCGCTTGATATTTCAAAGGCATTTGATAGAGTTTGACATGAAGAACATTTTGGTAGTGTCTGTCCTTCTTCAAACAAAGGCATCGTGTATTCGCACGCATGTACATTATGTCTTAAATAACACCAATTTTGATTGAAAAACTCTTTAGTAGGGTGCTAGGTCGACAAATTTAGTGAAATCACAATATTGCATAAGGGGGGACTGACTACGAAAAAGAAGTTTTTTTTCGCAAAAGATGGCCATTCACATTAATGAACTTATTTCATCTGTTTTAGTTGCCGAGCTGCACTTTTGTTTGTTTGTTGTTGTGGCTGCAATGAAACTAGGCATCCAATTTAGAAATAGAGACATCGTGCATTCACTGCAACCTCTGCATATTTTGGATGGGCCTGTCGCATAAGAGCCTGTGTAAATTATTTTGACTGCACAGATTTTTCTGCACATCTGTTTTGACCATTAAGCTTATATGTTTGCGTAGTTAGGATAAGAATGAACTATGGTCAACATAAATTTATTGAAAAATCATGAAATCAGAATCTCACGCAATTTTAAAATGCGATTTTATACAAGACAAGGCTTTCGTATAAAAAGTTTTTTTGTTGACAGTCAAACAACACACAACGATGTTAGGGAAGTCGTAAGAAGCGGGTCAGACGTCAGACAGTTCCTTATGTCTGTCTCTCCGGCAATCTGTCTGTTTGTTTGTTTGCCTTTCCGTCTCTTTGTCTTAATCTTCACATACAAGATACAACCTTAATGGCTGGGCCGATTTGCTTCAACATTTTTGGAATTGGAAAGGTAACGCACGCATATGTTTTTAAAAATAAGAGAATATAGCGTGAATCGAGACTTTCGTCATTATCATTTATTAAACTCTTTTTAATAAACGAAAACGAACTAATATATATATAAATTATTATTTTCAGGTCAAAGGCGCTTTTTTCTTGTATCTTCTTTGTACTCATACACTCTTCATATAGTAGATATGTAAGTTTTATCTTTTCAGAACATATGGGTAGTATATAGTTTCAAACTAAATTTATTTTAAAGCATGGAAGAAGACATAAACGACAATATGGTGCACATATGTACCTTCCAGAAAGCTTTATAGTTCCTAAGGGAGAAGGTGACCCGAACGAATGGAGTGAATGGAGCTCACCTTCAGAATGTTCGCGATCGTGTGGAGGCGGTGTTTCTTTTCAGTCCAGAGAGTGCTTGAACTATGCGTGAGTGTTTTTGAACGAAAATATTTCTTATATGCTATAATAACAATTTTTCTTAGACCGAATGGCGCGTCACAGTGTAAAGGTGGATCCCGAAAATACTTTTCCTGCAACACACAGGTATACAAAATATTATCCAATCATATAAATGTATCCTTTCCCGACAAGTTCATAAAATGATCAAAATCAAAAGTTTACCATAACGTTATACAGTAAGTCGGTATACGTCTGCACACGTGCCTGCATCTTACAACAGATACACATTTTTGTCAAACTGATGCACTTGACCCTTCACTTTACCTTCAAGCAGGAAGTTAAGGAGTACAATCACAAGCAGGGCACTCAATTCTCTTCATTGGTGTACATCTATTCTGACTTTGAATTCTTCGGTGACTCCAGCTATGGACATCTTACTTCTACCACTGCTCCATCATACATGTATCCGCTTAAATGTTTCTAGAACTCCTCTTTGCCTGCGGTCCTGAGATCCACCCATATCAGATCTCGTGGTTGTATATCTAAAAATCGGGATTCCTTAGACTCTGAGGATTGGCATATTGTGTTTGTTGATTTCAATCAAAAATCAACAAACACATCCTTCAAGGAATCCCGATTTTTTTCCTTTATGATCCTATTACATACTTTGTATTGACCAGTTGTTGCGATGTTAGATTTACCTTCCATAAAAAGCTATTTTGAATCAGATTTACTTTCCTTTTTAAAGAAGAGAGTAATAAATGATTCTTTTAAGTCTCAAAATTTGCCAGACTTTAAGGATAGCTTGGAAGAAAAGTTTTTGAAAAAAAAAAAATTAAAAAAAAACCGAACTAATTCTTTAAAAAAATAAAACTTAATTAAGTACTTTTTTTTTCAAAATGCATTTATTTAAGGCTTTACAAAAAGCATGGCATTATAGGAGTTACAGTTAGATATTAATTGATCATTTTTTTCCATTTTAATCTTTTTTTTTTTGAAAATTGCTCGGCTAAACAAATGGGAATAGACCCCCTCTCCCATACGATTTTTTTCTTGTCTCTAATGATCAAAATTGGATCTGTTTCTAAGGATTTTTTAAGCCTGTCAGTTTTACGGCTTCATTGACTCGATTAAGTATGGCTCGTTCCACCTAGGCATGCATATTATTTTATTTGAAAACCTATCCACCGATTTTTAAAAACAAAAATCTGCTTTGACTTAATGGCGTAGAGGAATAAAGAAAGAGAGTGTAATGTAGGCACCAACATTTATTTTTGGCACAGGCTGAACATTGCAATAACGTAAGAAAGTGTGACCAAAACGCGCATACCCTGTCACCTAATCGAAAGCCTACGTTTGTTCATGGTTATCTCAATTACTATTCACTGACAAGAAACTAAAATTTAACGAACAAAAATGTTTAATTTGTTTTGAGTATGACATAAAAAAAATGTTATCTGTATACATTATGTAGATACTTTAAATTTGCAAAAAAATTTCTTCCCATTATAATTACTATACCTATCACTCGAATAAGAATCAGTCGAAAAAAAATCTTGCAACTAGTTTTTTTTTAAATGATGAATCCCAATCTGAGAATATTTTTAGTTTTGAAAAAATTGTTTCTGTTAAACACACTTTAATATAATATAATGGAATAAATTTACTATAAATACATTTTACCACATTCCTGTTAAGCTGACATTCAACAGCCTTGATTATCTTTAGTTTTATTATTTAAATATTAATTTTTAATGGTTTAATGTACCTATTTCTGAAATTATAAAATTGTCAGATACATATGTAGGTTCTGGTGGATTTAAGAATAACCACAACGATTTTATACAGTTCAATATTGGTAAATAAGAAAATAGAACTTCACTTATAAAACAATAAAAGGAAAGTTAATACCTTTAAGTATTTCCTTCATTTAAGTGGTAGGTATCAAATAAATAGGGGTCCTTCGAAACCTCTAAGATTTAGGAAAAACTTTCAGTTTATATGAAGTTCATTTATATAAATCACCAAAATACTTGAGTGACGTTAAGGTTTAGAATGTTGACGTCGATCCCCTGAGCCCCTGAGTCACCCCTTCTCTCAAAGGGAATAAATTAAGGGTAATCTGGCAAAATGTATAATTATTTTTTGACAAAAGAATAAATATTAGTCATTTATTAAAAAAATGTATCATTTTATAACTGTTTATTTTTTAAATCATCAAAAGGATTGTCCGGAGGAGGAACTTGACTTTCGCGCTCACCAATGTTCTAGATTTGATAGTGTTCCCTTTGATGGAGTGCGTTATGAATGGATTCCGTACACAAACGCTCCAAACCCATGCGAGTTAAATTGCATGCCAAGAGGCGAACGATTCTATTACAGACATAAGGCTAAAGTTATTGATGGCACCAGATGCAATGACAAAACCTTGGATGTGTGTGTTGATGGGGAGTGCCAACCTGTTGGGTGTGATATGATGCTTGGGTCAAATGCCCGAGAGGACAAGTGCAGAAAATGCGCGGGAGATGGAAGCTCCTGCAAAACGATTTCTGGATTATTTGATACGAAGGACCTAGCTGCAGGTAAGATAAAGACGAATTCAAAAGGTATGCAACACGAATTCTTCAAATTTTAAGATGTCTGGAAAAATAGCTACAAAATCAGTCCGAAATGCAATTTAATTTGGAAATCCAGTTATTGTTCTCTTTTCCAAATTAAATTATTAAAGTCAATGGTTTAAAATGGCTTTAAGTTTTTGAGCTTTTCAACAGAAAATTATTGACTTATCTGAATCTCCACACTGTTGTTTACTCTTCCATTAAAAATGTGTTTGGTAAAATACAAAATTTGATACATTTTTTTTCAAATACCTATTATCTATTTTTAAGTATAAATATTCTTGAGAGGGATAGACGACACATGTTGTACGTAAACGGATATTCCCAATAAATTTTAAAATAAATGTATATATAGATAATCATTAAAACTTTTTTCAAGGTTACAATGATATCCTTCTGATTCCAACTGGGGCTACGAACATTGTATTAAAGGAGAAGGAACCATCAAATAATTATCTTGCTTGCAGAAATCTTACGGGCCACTTTTATCTTAATGGTAATTGGCGTATTGATTTCCCGCGGCCCATGCATTTTGCCGGATCGTGGTGGCACTACCAGCGGAAACCAACAGGTTTTGCTGCCCCAGACCAATTAACTTGTAGTGGGCCTACTACAGAAACTATTTACATAGTAATGCTTGTACAAGATCGCAACGTAGGTGTAAAATATGAATACAGTATTCCGGAAACTATTTCCAAGAACCTTCCGGAGACATATTCATGGACACATATGGAATTCGGTCCGTGTAGTGCTTCCTGTGGTGGTGGTACTCATAGCCGAAATGTGTCTTGCAATAATCGACTAACTTTAGAAAAAGTCGATGAGAGTCTTTGTGATGCAAACACAAAACCAAGTGAAATGCAAATATGTGGAACTGAACAGTGTGCACCAAGGTGGGTAGAAGGTGAGTGGGGTAAATGCTCAAAGCCTTGCGGAAAAGACGGAAGCCAGAAAAGAACTGTTTATTGTGAACGAATTTCGCCGAATGGGTATGTTGTTCTTTTGTAAAGTTATAATTAGGTGCAAGGAGCTTATATTCATTTCTAGTGTGGCTAGTATTGTGAATGAAACCTTTTGTTTCAAAGCTCTTGGGAGTAAGCCACCTGACACACAGGATTGCAATAGAGACCTAGAGAACTGTCCAAGATTGCACACTGGTCCGTGGACGCCTGTAAGTCATCATGTCTATATAAAAACCATAACCAATAGTATTATTGTTTCATTTTTTTACTTCTAAATTTTAGTGCAACAAGCTTTGCGGCGGAGGAAAAAGAACAAGGAAAGTGACATGTTTTAAGGAAGAAGCCGGTAAAAAAATAGTTTTGCCAATTGAAGAATGCTCGGCAGAAGAAGAAGGAAAGAAAGCTACCGAGGAAGATTGTTTAATTGCTCCTTGTGAAGGAGTAGATTGGATTGTCTCACAATGGAGTGGGGTATGATAATTTATTTAATAACACCTTGGACTTGAATCATCTAATTAAATTTAATTTTTTTCAGTGCGAAAATTGTGGACAAACAAAAGAAACAAGAACAGCTTTATGCAGTTCAGATAATGGAACAGTATTCGATGATAAGTATTGTTTAAGGGAAAAGCCAGTATTATCGAGATCTTGTAATTCGACAAAATGCGAACAACCACTATGGTTCACTTCTCAGTGGAGTGAATGTTCTGCTAAATGTGGAACAGGAATCCAATCTCGCATCGTTTTATGTGGTCAATTCGATGGTTTAAAAGTTATACCAGCTCTTGATGATTCCAAATGTCAGTCTCTGAAAAAACCAGACATTGACCAAATATGTGAAGGAGAACAGAAACAATGTGATGACGGATGGTTCACTGGTCCATGGGGAAAATGCAGTAAGAATTGTGGTGGTGGAAATAGAGAACGTACAGAAATTTGCTTAGCAAATGGCGTAGGTGTTCAACCAGATCATGCAGTGAATGTGTGCGGGGAACAAACGAAAGATTTCAGTTTTGGACCTTGCAACACAGAACCCTGCACCGACGATGAACTTATTCCCATTGATAGCACGAGTAAGTCAATTGAAGACGCTGATGAAAGCGATGATGAATGTGATGAAGATTACGAGGAAGAAGAATATACATTTGAAACTACACCAGGGAAACTTAAAGAAAACTTAGAACTCAGTCCAGCTCTAAATGTTGATATACCTGCATCAGACGTATCGGCATTAGCTGCAGAGGACTTCATATTAAAAGAATCTTCTAGCTCAGAATATCTTTTCACAACAACCGATATGTCAATTGAAGGATCCGGTCACGGTTATACAGAAGGAAGCGGCACTGGTGAAGATGAAGAAAAAACTGATTCATCAACGATTACAATTTCAACAGATTCAACACAAGCAATTTCAGAAAGCAGCACGGAAGCATCATCATCAAGTAGTTCTGATATCACTTCGGAAAAAACTTCGGAATCAACGTCCGATAGTAACACGGAGGTCTCAAAGGATTCATCAGATAAGACAACAGAAACAACATTAGATATCAGCACAGATACGACAACCTTATCGAACACAGATACAACACCAGAAAGCAGCACTGAATTTTCAACTATAAGTCAGACTGATTTAACATCGGAAGAAAATACTAATCCAACGTCCGATAGTAGTATTAATACAACATTTGAGAGTAGCGAGAAAATCACGGATGAATCAAAGGATTCAACAGATAAGACAACGGAAATAAGTCCAGACAGCACCACAGAGGACACGTCCAAATCGACTGCGGACACAACATCAGAAGGCAACGTAGACACTTCAACTATTAATAGCTCTGAAAGCACGGAATCAACATCAGATAGTAGCACATTGTTAAACAGTAGTACGGATGTTTCAAAAGATTCATCAACAACTGAAAGCAACACTGACGCTTCAACTCTGAGTAGCACTGATTTGACATCGGAACAATTTACTGGATCAACGTCAGACAGTAGCACAGAGGTATCAAAGGATTCATCAGATACATCAACGGATATAACAACAGAGACATCCGAATTAAATACGCAGTCAACAACAGAGACCTATACAGACACTTCAATGGTAACTAATACTGATGAAACATCAGATAGCAGCACAGATTCAACAAATGAGATTAGCACGAGTGTATCAAGTGAAACTGAGACGAGTAGTATCACAGAATTTGAAACAACTAGCTCAGAAAAAACCTCAGATACTTCGGATACAAACTCAGATGGAACTTCAGAAACAACCCTGGACATAACATATTCAAGTCCCTTTTCTGTAAGCCAAGACAGCACTGTAGCCACCGAATACTCGACAATAACAGAAAATTCTTCTGATGAAACGACAACTAGTGCTTTCCCTATTTCCTCCGAAACACCCGCATTTACGGACACTACATCCGATTATAGTGATTCATCTAGTCTTGTCAGCACCGACCGAACCACAGTATATACATCCACAACTGATGAAAGCTCAGAGTCAACTCAGTTCAGTACTGACGTAAGTTCATCACAAGAAACATCAAGTTCAACAACCGAAATGTCTTCCTCTGAAATCTTATCAACTTCCGACAAAAGCTCTACATATATTTCTTCTACTGAATCAATTAATGCATTAGCATCAGATTCTACCACTTTTGATATTTGGAGCTCTGATACAACTGAAGAAGATAGTTCCAAAACAACTCCCAACCCAATTTATACCATTATAAATAGAGAGTCCAAGTCGAAATCTAAAAAGTGTAAGCCGAGAAAACAAAAAAAACATACATGTGTGCTGTCGGAATTCGGCTGTTGTCCTGATAAGAAAACGTATGCTAAAGGACCTTTCGGCTTAGGCTGTCCAGTGATAAAAACATGTTTTGATTCTGAATTTGGGTGTTGCTTAGATGGCGTTTCACCTTCTCTGGGTAAAAACTATGAAGGCTGTCCTAAGTCATCTTGTGCAGAGACCTTGTTTGGTTGCTGTCTAGATAAATTTACACCATCTGCAGGCGAAGATTATGAAGGATGTCCATTAACAACTACAGTTCAGCCCACAACAACATCCCTAGCAGAGGAAGAAAGTGAGGAAACAACTCTTATTACAAGCATATACGAGAGTTCATCTCAAATACCTAATGAACTTATTTCGACCGATTCAACAATTTTGCAATATTCAACAGAAGCAACAAGTATAACTGGTGATAGTTCAGTGACATTAGGAATAATTGATGAAAAAGATTGTTCCAAATCAGTGTATGGGTGTTGTAAAGACGGAAAAACATCAGCAAGAGGACCAAATGAGGAAGGATGCGCCTTGTGTTCAAGTGAACCATTTGGTTGCTGCCCAGACGGTTCTACTCCCGCACATGGTGAATTGGGCGAAGGGTGTTGCCTCAATACCCAGTTTGGTTGCTGTCCAGATAATTTTAATGCTGCTAGGGGACCCAACTTCCAAGATTGCGATTGTAAATACACTCCCTACGGCTGCTGCCCTGACAACAAAACTGCCTCTCGTGGTTACAATAATGAGGGATGCGGTTGTGATTCAACTCCATTTGGGTGTTGCCCAGATAAACAAACACAAGCACTGGGTCCAAAGTTTTCTGGTTGCCCATGTCAGTCGATGCAATTTGGATGCTGTCCTGATGGTATAACTATTCCTCAAGGCCCTCATCACTACGGTTGTCATTGTTCACAAACACAATTCAAATGCTGTTCTGATGAAAAAACTGCAGCCAAGGGACCAAATCAAGAAGGGTGCACTTGTGCTGAGAGTAAATTTGGATGTTGTCCTGATGGTGAAACCGAAGCTCAAGGTCACAAGTTTGAAGGGTGTACGATTTTACATGAGTCTCCTCAAAAATCGTGCGGACTGCCAAAAGATACAGGAAAGTGTAGCAATTTCACAATTAAATACTTTTTCGACACATCATATGGTGCCTGCGCCCGCTTTTGGTATGGTGGATGTGATGGAAATGGAAACCGTTTTGAAACCGAAACTGAATGTAAAAATACATGTCAGGAATATAAAGGCAAAGACAAGTGTCTATTACCGAAGAGCGCTGGGCCGTGTCCAGGATCACAAAAGAAGTACTATTTCAACTCTGACCGAAACCGATGCGAAGAATTCAACTACGGTGGATGCTATGGCACAAGCAACCGTTTTGATACGCTTGAAGAGTGCAAGGCAGAGTGTTCTTTGGATGAGAGCTTGCGTAAGTAACCATTTTTCTGCCCACGCTTTGTGTAAAATACACTTTGGTATAATCGATATTATATATTTCAAAATACCTTCAATTTTATTTCAGCAACATGCGAGCAGCCTATGGATCACGGGCCATGTGAGGGTAGCTTCGAGAGGTGGTTCTACGATAATGAGACTGATGTATGTCGGCAGTTTGTGTATGGCGGCTGTAAGGGAAACAAAAATAACTACGCTACTGAACATGCCTGCAACTATGATTGTCGAAAACCTGGTGTACATAAAGGTTTGTGCTTTAAATAGATTTTTGATTTAATACAGATAGGTGTTTCTATATACTCAAAAGGATGGAAAAACACATAAATAACAAATTTAGTCAAACAGCTCTTTTAATCCTTGGAAAATGTCTTGCAATTTCCAGAGATATATGTATAGATTTTAGTATTTTATTTATGTATATAGAAGGTGTATGTATAAGGTTGGGAGGAGAGGTTTTACCAGATTTGTTTGCACCATATCTTCATATTTGCTATCAAAACCCGAGGTGGAGCTTAATTTTTTTTTTTTTTTTTTTTTTTTTTGAAATAAGTTACTGAGGATAAGTTTAGTTATTGCAACTAAATAATATCACTTGCAAGTTAAACATTTCTTTAGGTCGGAATGATAGCTTTCGTCCATTTTTCTCATATTGAATGAGAATGATTTCTTTGTGACAAAGACAAATTAAATTTGTATATAGGTACCTAAATAGCAAAAACGTCATTCTATTTGTTTTCGAGTGATAGCTATGAGGGCTACTTTGGCCCCTTTCTCAATATAACATAACAATGATTCGAGAATTCGTTTTGATTCTTTTTTGAACAACTCTGTTAATTTTTTTTTGTCTCTAAACCAATTTTCTGCTTTTAATGTTTTTGTCTAGTTTCAATTATCTATATACATCGCCTGTTGCACCGTGAGTAGGTTTTTTGATGATACCTAATATTAATAATCTGTAATTATTTATCATCATATATTGCGGGTGATAAGATAATTTCTTTAGCCACAACCATCACATTGTTTTGATTTTAATGTATACATATATTTTATATTTTGTAAATGCTATATTTTCTTTGCTTTCTGTCTTTTTTAATTTGTATTTACATTTATCCACACTTATTTTTAATATTTTTTTCTTTTTGCCTTTGAATGTTCTGCACTTTAATATCTGTTGCATGCATGCCGTTATTAATTCAACAAAACCAAAGAATTATGTTCACTTCACAAAGAAACTGGTAATTGTGGAGGTAATAATGCACGTTGGCACTTCTCAGAAAGTGATCAAAAATGCTTGCCTTTCTATTACACTGGTTGTGGGGGAAATAAAAATAATTTCCAATCTTTGGCTTCTTGTGAGGAGCATTGTCCTAAAAAAATAGGTGAGCGTTGTTTTCGATGTTACTTTTTGTCTCCTTTGTTAATCTTGTGTTAACAGAAACTATTTATTATAAATTAATTTAATATTTACAACACTTTCGATCGTTTCATTTATTTAGTTAAGGATATTTGTGAAATACCAGCGGAGGTAGGTGAATGTCAAAACTACATTGCACGTTGGTATTGGGATACGAAGGATGTACGCTGCCGACAGTTTTACTATGGTGGATGTGGAGGCAATGAAAATAACTTTGTTTATGAAAACGATTGCTTGCAGCGGTGCGATAAAAAGATTCAGAAACCAACTACTCATCGCCAACCTCAACAGCCTACTACCACAGTTTCGCTTCCTACTCCTCCGCCAGGGAATGCAGTCATATATGAAGAAAAGTGTTTCCTGCCAGCCAATACTGGCAATTGCGGTGATAACCTACACCGTTGGTTCTATAACTCTGCTGAAGGAATTTGTGACCAGTTTATTTATGGGGGATGTGACGGCAACAACAACAACTTCGCTACAGAAAAGGAATGTGGAGAAAGTTGCTTCCATGTTCATCCTACTTGCCAACTTCCACGTTTCAACGGCCGTTGCAGTGATGATACAAATGAAAATACAACAAGGTGGTATTATGACGAGCAATACAAACGTTGCTTTGAATTTGAGTTTAATGGATGTCGTGGCAATCGCAACAACTTCTTTAGTGAACAGGATTGTTTGGATTACTGCGCTCAACCTGAAGAAGAAGTTCCTCCTTCTGAAGAAATATTGGTAAGAATTGAATTTACACCGAAATTGGGTAAAACATTCTTAAGTTTCAATTTTACTTCGAACACTTAATTTTTTAAAGTTTATACTTGCGTTTTCATAACAAATGTTGGTGAAATATTTTTCGTAAGTCATATCAAGAAATAGGTAATAGAATAAGATTTTGAGATACTTATAGGGAGTTCTGCACAAGGTGTAATAAAAAGTTTTGGCAAGAAAGAGAGGACGAATCAATATGCATGAATAGGTCGCACGTATAGCTACTTGCCCGTGGCAATAGCACATTTGAAAATATTAGCCAAAAACTAAAATCATTTATATTTGGAATACTCAAAATATTATAATCACGCCTTTAAAGGTAAATAGTTTGAGACGTTTTTTGAAAAATTGGTAAAAACCAAAAAACTTTGCTGCTCGTTAAACAGGGTGGTCGGTATAAGGTGCACCAAAATGATAGAACGAGTTGGTTGGTTTAAGACAAGGAAAATATAGTATGGGAAGGAGTCTATTCCCCCTGTTTAACCGGGAGGGTCATTTTCTAAAATAAATTACTTAAATTAAAACGAAATATTAAAAAATAATAGTGACTCCTAAAATGCCATAACTTTTTGTAAAGCCATAAAATCTCTTCTTTTATTGTTTTATTGTATTTAAAAAAAATTATTTTAAAATTAAAAAAAACAAGAATTTAAAACAATTAAGTACTATTTTCTTTGTTAAAATTTAATTTATTTTTATACTTAGTCCACGGATTGCACAGATCATTTATCCATTTTCGTCTTGTTTTTATGAAGAAGTAGGTTCGCTTATTTTTGAATAGCTTGGCAACAAAAAGTTTTAGACTAGTACAATTTTCAGTGTTGGACTAAAAACTAACAAGAGCATTCAATTTTGATAACAAAAATTGTAGGTATACTTGAAAAAAAAATAATTTTAAAATTTATTTTTAATTTTTCTTTCAAATTTTCAGTTTGAAAATTTATTTTTTTAAAGGGGTTCACTTTAATATCTTTATTTAAGAAACACAATTGAAGAAGAGATTTCTGGCTTAACAAAAAGGTGTATGACATGTATTGAAGGAGTTACTGTTAAACGCTCCCGGCTAAATTTGACCCTCTCTCCCTTAAAATGTTTTTCTTGTCTTAACCAAACCTACTCGCTTTTTAGTGCACCTTATACCGATAACCCTGCGTAAATGATCTACTGTTAAGAAAACATAAATCTTTAAAACTCGAATGCCGCGATAGATGTCTTCCCAGATTCCAGATTTCCGTTATTTGCATTTTTAACCAAAAACTAAAAAAGCATTACTATAGATTACAAAGGTACCAATTTAAATTAAAAATCTTAAGAGCTGCTTTTGAACAAATCAGAAAAAAATTAAAAAATATTGGCTAAAACTGAGTGGCTCCTTGTATGGGAACCACCGTTTGAAAAGGAGTTACCTACTTAAAAAGCTGCACTGCCTTCTTATAAAAAAATACAAGAAACCATTCAAAACAATTTTTGAGTATATTGGATTAAGCCGTTGCCGGCTTATGAACATTTAAAAAATTGGTTCAAACCTCTCAAAAATGCAATAAGTTTGTTGAGTTTTATCAAATCGTTGGAACAAAAATGGTTCAAATTCAAAATGACAAAAAAAAAAACACGTTACTTGAATGATACCAGTTTGACCACTGATTAAAAGAAATAAAATAAAATCTTGACAACACTTTCCTTTTTAACGCTTTACATGCATATATAAATTTTGAGAGAATCCGTCAAGTCCGTTAAAGCTTCCAATTATGGCAGGGTCTTCGTTTGATGCGTAGGTACCTACTTATTAAAATTTTAAAACTTGACCTATAAATTTTTATTAAAATTGCATTACTTTTTAAAATTCTATTGTAATTTGAATTCTTTTCAATATTTTTATTGAGATTTAAGATATTTTTGATATTCGGCAGTAGTACCTCGACAGGAGAACTTGGGTCTTTTTTATTTTCAGAACATAATTATTATAAAAAATATATGAAATAATATGCATTTTGTTTACTTCTGTATAATATAGGATGAAAACCAATGTAATCTTCCCTTGGAAGCAGGCGGTGACTGTAAAGAGGTAATAATATCCTGGTATTTCAACAAGGAATCGCAGCAGTGTGAAAGTTTCTACTATACGGGTTGTAATGGCAACGCAAATCGTTTTGAAAACAAGGAATTGTGTGAACGCCAGTGTAGAAAGTTCAAAACTAGTGGTAAGTAAAAGCATATTTAATCGATCTTTCTTTTGGTGACTTTCTTACACATTTGCTGCCTCAGCAGAGCTCTTAAGCGACAAAACAAGACAATACTAAAAACTTCCAAGTGATAGTAAAATTGTGCTAAAATAGGAAAATACCAACTAAATAAGTCATTACCATTTTGGCGTGAAAGCTTCTTTCTACAGGGTGTCCCCTTATTTGTAGGCAATGTTTTAGGACATGATTCTTGTGTATATTTTAAGAAAAAAATCTCTAGTTTCGGTATCATTTTTGGGGATTATATAAAAGGCTCACTTTATTGTATCCTCTATCCATGTTAACGGCAATTGCATTTTTGTATACTAATACTAGAAACTTCGTTATGGATTTTTTTAGAAGAAATAATAGCCTTTGTAAATGTGTTTAGATAAATTTGATATTTTGTCTCAGTCTTAAGTTTATCCAGTTTATAGCATGTTCAATTTTTCTCCTATATTAATTTTTTGACTTTCGGTCCACTTACCTAACAAAAACGATATAAATGATTTGAAAACGAAATTAATTCAAGAATTTAACCTTTTTTGAAATGTCTAGAAAAACATTTACAAACCAAGAATACACAGGAAGATTAACTAGTGTAAGACTTATATTTTTATTATAATCGAAGACTTCCAAATAAATTTAAAAAAAACCACTGTTACTGTCAATTTTTACCTGCTGTAGGTTTTCCCAAGTATATCATAAAATGTATGGATTTTTCATGTTGCATTCATTCAAAAAAAGAAAAAAATATCAAAACGATATGTTTATTACGCATTTTCTGGAGAAAAAAACAAAAAATTGACATGGGAAGGAAAAATGGAACAGGCCATGTGCTGGATACCTTAAAACTAAGACAAAATATCAAATTTGTTTAAATAAATTTACAAAACTTATTTTCTAAAAATAAAATCCTAAACGAATTTTCTATCATTAGTACAACCAGCACAATTACCGTTAACGTGGGTCAGGGTACATAAAAGTAAGCCTTTTCTTAAATCCCCTAAAAAAGATATCAACATTGGAGATAGGCCCTTACTGTACAAAGATTTGTTTCTTAAAATATACCCAAGAATCGTGCCCTAAAGTATTGCTTACGAATTATGGGGCAGCCTGTATATACCAAGTTTCGATACACCATCTGTCATAAGAAGCATGAAATTTATAACATTTATTACAGGTTTTTAATACATTTCAAAGCGTAAATTTTATACAGGAAAGTAATATTATTTGTAGAAGAATTTTAAATCATTTTTTTGCTCAGATATTGTATTTATAAAAAAAAATTGACTATTTTCAGAACATATCACAAAAGCACCAACGAATGCATGTGAATCGGTAGAAGAGCAATGCCGCACACTGCAATGTCCATTCGGTGTGATAACTGAACGAGGACAGGATGGATGCCAGCGTTGTGATTGTTTAAATCCTTGCGCAGGTGTTACATGTTCAACCGAAGAAAAATGCGCCGTTGATGTCTCAAGCGATCCTTCTTCTAAAACAAGATTTCTACCTATTTGTAGAAAAATTAATAAGATTGGTAATTGTCCAAAGCTATCCAATAGTTCAGATTGTCATCGTGAATGCTACGACGACGCAGATTGCAGAGATGAAAGCAAGTGTTGTTCGGAAGGTTGCAACTTCGTTTGTGTTCGACCTTATCAATCTGCTTTAAAAACTACTACATTGAGCCCTCCAGCTCCAAGAACGGAAGTTATCCTACCAGGAGAAGAAGCAGCTGCATTGGAGCCAAAAACATCCCAAGAAGTTGAGGTAACGAGCCCCGTCGGTAGTGCAGCATTGCTGAGGTGTTTCGCTACTGGAAACCCACCTCCTGTTGTTTCTTGGAGGCGAGGTGCTGTTTTGGTTAGTATACACAACTCCATATATTTAATAAAATATTATCATAGTCAAAAACTTTCTAGATCGACACAAACAATGGTCGCTATGTTTTGACTTCATCCGGAGACTTAACAATTGTACAAGTACATCAATCTGATAGTGGTTCATATATATGTGTTGCATCAAATGGGTTAGGAGCACCAGTGTCACGTGAAGTTCATCTTCAAGTACCAGGTAAATATTGAAAAACTAACGGAGAAAACGTTTCGCATGTCTATATGAAATGAAATAATGTTTAACCTGGTGTTAGTTTTAGTTTAACTTTATTTGAGTCTACTTTTATTTAACAAGACCTTATTGCATGGCTTTTTGTGATTTTGTTTGGTTTGGTTATGTAGGCACTAGAAGAAATCTGCCAGCATACATATATGGCCCTAAAAATGTCACTCAAATTGTAACACTTAAGCAACCAGCAATGATTCGATGTCCCGCAGGCGGATATCCTAAGCCACATGTAAACTGGTGGCGTGGGAAAACCAGAATGCCTTTAACTACTTCACGTTATGATTTAGAACGTGACTATTCTTTAGTATTCCGTAGTATACAAATATCCGATTTGGGGCCATATGAATGTTCAGCTTGGACAGGGCATGGAAAACCAGCTTCAATTATAGTAGTTCTTAAGGCGATAGGTCCAGTGCATGATACAAGTCCTAGTGAAAAGCCATTCTTAAAATACATCATTGACCCGGCTACAATGCCTAGTACATCCGTACCTGTTAACTCTTTCTACCCATCAAAATCGCAAGTAAGACCTTCTCAGACACAAGTGGTAGAATCAAATTCTACATTTGGTAATGTCGTAACGTCTCCTCCATATAAAAAGTCAGGTATGTAGATGGTTTTTTTTATAAATGCAATTTTTAACATATACATTTAAGCTCTTAACTACTGCAATTCATTCTTAATTATATTGAATAATGCATGGATATTTTATTTTGATTGTTTTGACAGTAAGTGCTACCGCGCTCATTCGCCGTGACTCAAGCAATAACTATACTATTGGATCCGATGTTGTTCTCACATGTGATGTTGGTGGATATCCCACACCAAATGTAACTTGGTATAAGGACAGTAAACAAGTGTTTTCATCTAGTAGAGTTCAAATAACTGGTAAGATCACTGAATAAGACAAGAAGAAGATCTTAAAAATAAAAGCGAAACATTTATTGTTTTAAACATATAGAAAATCCGTATCGACTGGTAATCTACGGAGTAACAGCTGAAGATTCTGGCTACTATGGATGCACAGCAAGAAATACTTTTAGCTTTAACACAAGCGAGGAAAAAGTTTTGATAGATTGTAAGCTGTTGATATTGTCAACATAGATTCTATTTCTTAACAAAATTATTTTTACAGCCGGTGTTTATGTGAGCCCAGACTGTACCGATAACATCATGTTTGCTAACTGCGCTTTGATTATTAAAGGAAGATACTGCTCAAATAAATATTACGCTAAGTTCTGTTGCAAATCTTGCACACTCGCTGGGCAGCTTCCTGGTGGACATCCCAACTTTTTATAAAATTTGAAATATAGTTAAGCACCCGAAATCTATTGAGTTCTATTGTATAGTAAATCGGTTACTATTTGTTCTTTAAACTCTCAGGCCAGTATTTTATAAATGTTTCCAAACTTAACCAAAAATCGAGGTATTAATATTAACGACTCTCAAGAGAGAAAATAACTTTGGACTTAAGTTTGTTGGTTATTTCATAATAATTGCAAATAAAGTTAAACTTGTTCCTATTTATTAAAATTATTGGCTTATCCAGCATAATGTGTATTAAAATTTGCGTTTAATATAAGGTAATAGATTGTTATTCCATTTAAATTGTAGATAAACTAGATTTTATTAAAGAGAAACACTCCAGTTGTATGATTGATGATTGGGTTATTTACACATTAAAATAAATCGAATTTTTCTTTGTAAATAAATAAAATAAACATTTTCAAAGACTATACAAGGGTAAACTACCCAGTAACTGACACCATCTCAGTTATGGTCACCCCTGGCTGTTTTTTCGTTTTCATAAGTATAGTATTTTACAAGTGAACTGAGTTTGGTACCTTGTGGAGGTGCATGCTTGATTTTGAAGATTGAAATGTTTCTGAGTCAAAATTTAAGTAACCAAAACAATGCTGAAAATCATTTTTTATTCAAACAAACATTAAAAAATAAAATGCACGACTGGGTCGCACGTACTTGCTCTGTGGGTGCAAAAGTACGACGAAAACAAATTTGTCGATCAATGAGAACAACTCATTTTTGAAAAATTTGGTAAAAACTAAAAAAAAATTGGCTAAAACTGGAAAACTCCATATACGGGAGCTAACGTTAAGTAACCTATAGTATATCAAATTTAGATGTCGTCTTTTGGGTGATATAAATGATATAAATTTCCGCTTATGGCCAAATTAATAAAACTGATATTACCAATTTCCGCTATTATCATGTGTAGCCAAAAACTAAAAATGCAGTTTACTTTGAAGTATTCTATATTATGTTATATAAAATGTTTCATAAAAATGGGGGGTGCTTTTTTTGAGTAAATTAGAAAAAACGAAAAAATTGGCCAAAATCTAATGGCTCTTTGTATAGGAGCCACCATTTAAAACAAAGAAAATGAAAAAAAATCAATGCCATCTGATAGGAAGCTGAAAGAAACTATACCAAACAAAGTTTAAGTGAATTCGATGCAACCATTGACAACTTATGGCCATTTGAAAAAAAGCCGTTAAGAGCAGATCTCCGTTATTTGCATTTTTAGCCAAAAACTGAAAACGCAGTTCTCTTAAAAACACTAAAAGAATATAACACACAAAGTTTAATCAAAATCGTTAGAGCCATTTTCGAGCAAATTAGAAAAAACCAAAAAAAGTTGGCTAAAACTCAACGGCTCGTTGTATGGAAGCTACCGTTTAGAAGGGCTTCAGGGAAAAATGTATTAAACCATCCTATAGAAAACGATGAAAAACTATGCCAAACGAAATTTGAGTCGATTCAATCAAGCCGTTGTGAACTTATGGCTATTTGAAAAAAAGCCGTTAAAACCTGATTTTCGTTAGGACTATTTGAGCCAAAAACGAAAAACGCAGTTTTGTTAGAAATGCTTAAAGTAAGTTAAATTTTGAGTTTAATCAAAATCGTTAGAGCCGTTTTCGAGAAAATTCAAATTGAAAAAAACCGTTACTTGAAAGGTACCAGTTTGAGCCGGGCTAAAACGAAATAAAAAAAACCTCGACAACCGTTTTTCTTCAAACTACTATATATCAAGTTTGAAGAAAATCCGTCAAGCGGTTTAGGCTGTAGCATGACGTGAAAAAGCGCACATCCGCACATCCGCACATCCGCACATCCGCACATCCGCACAGACGCACAGACGCACAGACAGACCGACGGACGGTATGGCGAAAACCACTTTTTTGGGCTTCTCTATCATCGTAATGTCATGTTTGATTAAAACCTCGATTTTTTTTTTCTGCACGAAACCAATACTTGCCCTATAGAGCAAGTAAAAAGTCATATAGGGGTATTTTCAACATTATTTTGAATCAAAAAAAAATTTTTTTTTGAAACGCCTGGTATATAAAAATTTTGTTAAATATTTGTTATAATTTAAAATAGTTTGAAATATCATTTAGGTAACTAAAATTGTGACTCAAAAACATTTCAATCTTAAATATCAAGCAAGTACTTTTGAAATGGCAGCGTTATGTCACTAACAATTTTAAGCGATTACTTCAAATTGTACAAATAATCTTCAAAGTGGAATACTTAAACAGCTGCCCTTTTAAAAGTACTTGCTTGATTATGAAGATTGAAATGTTTCTGAGTCGCAATTAAAGTTATCAAAATAATACTGAAAATCATTTTCAATTCAAACAAACACTTAAAAAAAAAAGTCACATAGGAGTAGTTTCAACATTATTTTGTATCAAAAAAAAAAAATATCTTGAAACGCCTCGTATATGAAAATTTTTCGAAATATTTGTTAAAATTTTAAATGATTTTCAAAATCATTTAGATAGCTAAAATTGTGACTCAGAAACATTTCAATCTTTAAAATTAAGCAAGTACTTTTGAAATCGCAGCATTATGTCAGTAACAATTTGAAGAAATTTCTTCAAATTGCACAAGAAATCTTCAGAGTAGTATACATAAACAGCTGCCCTTTCAAAAGTACTTGCTTGATTTTGAAGATTGAAATGTTTCTGAGTCAAAATTTAAGTAATCAAAATAATGCTGCAAATCATTTTCAATTCAAACAAACACTTAAAAAATAAAATGCACGACTGGGTCGCACGAACTTGCTCTTATGTTCAATAATTGCGTAGTGGCTGCATATATGGATATTAAAAAAAAAAATTAAATAATTTCGAAAATTCTTTTATTTTTTAAATTAGTTTAAGAGTTTTCTCGGAAAAACAAAGTATGCAATAAGATTTCAAAGCTTTACGTCAATCTAGGAAAAAAAAATATTGAAAATCGTTGGACCAGTTTTTTTTAAAAAAGGTTATTTTTGAAAAACATTTTCAAAAAATATTTTGAAATTTATTTGAGTATGCAAATATATGGCAATCTGTAGTTTACATTTGAAAAATAATTTTAAAAAAAATCAATGTACCCGTTTCCAACATATTTCGAAAACCAAAAATTTTTTTGAAAAAATTATAAAAAATCAAAAAAAAAAAAGTTTTTGAAAATTTTGAAATGCCATATTAATAAAATTATGAATGACTTCCTGTGGCCAAAATTTGATTGAAATCGAATGTATAGTTTACGAGAAAATTTGATTTGAAAATACTGGTTCTATGAGAGGTACCGTTATTAGACAAATTTTGAAAAAAAATTTCTAACCAGAAGACAGATTTTCTTGCAAAAATAGCATTCTGAAAGTTTTATCAAAATCGTTAGATCCGTTTTTGAGAAAATCAATTTTTGTCTTCAAGATTGTATGGCAGGTGCCGTTATTTTTGGACCTAGAGCAAAAATAAAAAATTTGTTCCGAGGGACGGCCAAATAAATCCTAAATACCAAATTTGAAGCAAATCGGCCCACCCGTTCAGCCTCCAGAGGCGCGAACAGACATACAGACAGACAGACAGACAGACAGACAGACAGACAGACGGACGGAATTTCCAGACCCACTTTTTTCGACTTCTCCATCATCGTAATGTCATGTGTGATTGTTATCTCAAATTTTTTTTTCTGCACGAATCCATAACTTGCCTTATAGTACCTATAAAAGCAAGTAAAAAGTCATATAGGGGTAGTTTTAACATTATTTTGAATCGAAAAAATTTTTTTTGAAACGCCTGGTATATAAAAATTTTGTTAAATATTTGTTATAATTGAAAATGGTTTAAAACATCATTTAGGTAACTAAAATAGTGACTCAAAAACATTTCAATCTTAAAAATCAAGCAAGTACTTTTGAAATGTCAGCGTTATGTCACTAACAATTTTAAGCGATTACTTCAAATTGTACAAATAATCTTCAAATTGGAATACTTAAACAGCTGCCCTTTTAAAAGTACTTGCTTGATTATGAAGATTGAAATATTTCTGAGTCGCAATTTAAGTTATCAAAATAATACTGAAAATCATTTTCAATTCAAACAAACATTTAAAAAAAAAGTCATATAGGAGTAGTTTCAACATTATTTTGTATCGAAAAAAAAATCTTGAAACAATTGGTATATGAAATTTTTTCGAAATATTTGTTAAAATTTTAAATGGTTTTCAACATCATTTAGACATTTAAAATTGTGACTCAAAACCATTTCAATCTTTAAAATCAAAAAAGTACTTTTGAAATGGCAGCGTAATGTCAGTAACAATTTTAAGACATTTCTTCAAATTGTACAAAAAATCTTCAAAGTGGTATACATAAGCAGCTGCCCTTTCAAAAGTACTTGCTTGATTATGAAGATTGAAATGTTTCTGAGTCATAATTTAAGTTATCAAAATAATGCTGAAAATCATTTTCAATTCAAACAAGCATTTAAAAAAAAAGTCATATAGGGGTAGTTTCAACATTATTTTGAATCGAAAAAAAAAATTTTTGAAACGCCTGGTATATAAAATTTTTGTTAAATATTTGTTATAATTGAAAATGGTTTAAAACATCATTTAGGTAACTAAAATAGTGACTCAAAAACATTTCAATCTTAAAAATCAAGCAAGTACTTTTAAAATGTCAGCGTTATGTCACTAACAATTTTAAGCGATTACTTCAAATTGTACAAATAATCTTCAAAGTGGAATACTTAAACAGCTGCCCTTTTAAAAGTACTTGCTTGATTATGAAGATTGAAATGTTTCTGAGTCGCAATTAAAGTTATCAAAATAATACTGAAAATCATTTTCAATTCAAACAAACACTTAAAAAAAAAGTCACATAGGAGTAGTTTCAACATTATTTTGTATCAAAAAAAAAAAATATCTTGAAACGCCTCGTATATGAAAATTTTTCGAAATATTTGTTAAAATTTTAAATGATTTTCAAAATCATTTAGATAGCTAAAATTGTGACTCAGAAACATTTCAATCTTTAAAATTAAGCAAGTACTTTTGAAATCGCAGCATTATGTCAGTAACAATTTGAAGAAATTTCTTCAAATTGCACAAGAAATCTTCAGAGTAGTATACATAAACAGCTGCCCTTTCAAAAGTACTTGCTTGATTTTGAAGATTGAAATGTTCCTGAGTCAAAATTTAAGTAATCAAAATAATGCTGCAAATCATTTTCAATTCAAACAAACATTTAAAAAAAAAGTCATATAGGGGTAGTTTTAACATTATTTTGAATCGAAAATTTTTTTTTTGAAACGCCTGGTATATAAAAATTTTGTTAAATATTTGTTATAATTGAAAATGGTTTAAAACATCATTTAGGTAACTAAAATAGTGACTCAAAAACATTTCAATCTTAAAAATCAAGCAAGTACTTTTGAAATGTCAGCGTTATGTCACTAACAATTTTAAGCGATTACTTCAAATTGTACAAATAATCTTCAAATTGGAATACTTAAACAGCTGCCCTTTTAAAAGTACTTGCTTGATTATAAAGATTGAAATATTTCTGAGTCGCAATTTAAGTTATCAAAATAATACGGAAAATCATTTTCAATTCAAACAAACATTTAAAAAAAAGTCATATAGGAGTAGTTTCAACATTATTTTGTATCGAAAAAAAAATCTTGAAACAATTGGTATATGAAATTTTTTCGAAATATTTGTTAAAATTTTAAATGGTTTTCAACATCATTTAGACATTTAAAATTGTGACTCAAAACCATTTCAATCTTTAAAATCAAAAAAGTACTTTTGAAATGGCAGCGTAATGTCAGTTACAATTTTAAGACATTTCTTCAAATTGTACAAAAAATCTTCAAAGTGGTATACATAAGCAGCTGCCCTTTCAAAAGTACTTGCTTGATTATGAAGATTGAAATGTTTCTGAGTCATAATTTAAGTTATCAAAATAATGCTGAAAATCATTTTCAATTCAAACAAGCATTTAAAAAAAAAGTCATATAGGGGTAGTTTCAATATTATTTTGAATCGAAAAAAAAATTTTTGAAACGCCTGGTATATAAAATTTTTGTTAAATATTTGTTATAATTGAAAATGGTTTAAAACATCATTTAGGTAACTAAAATAGTGAATCAAAAACATTTCAATCTTAAAAATCAAGCAAGTACTTTTGAAATGGCAGCGTAATGTCAGTAACAATTTTAAGACATTTCTTCAAATTGTACAAAAAATCTTCAAAGTGGTATACATAAGCAGCTGCCCTTTCAAAAGTACTTGCTTGATTATGAAGATTGAAATGTTTCTGAGTCATAATTTAAGTTATCAAAATAATGCTGAAAATCATTTTCAATTCAAACAAGCATTTAAAAAAAAAGTCATATAGGGGTAGTTTCAACATTATTTTGAATCGAAAAAAAAAAAATTTTTGAAACGCCTGGTATATAAAATTTTTGTTAAATATTTGTTATAATTGAAAATGGTTTAAAACATCATTTAGGTAACTAAAATAGTGACTCAAAAACATTTCAATCTTAAAAATCAAGCAAGTACTTTTAAAATGTCAGCGTTATGTCACTAACAATTTTAAGCGATTACTTCAAATTGTACAAATAATCTTCAAAGTGGAATACTTAAACAGCTGCCCTTTTAAAAGTACTTGCTTGATTATGAAGATTGAAATGTTTCTGAGTCGCAATTAAAGTTATCAAAATAATACTGAAAATCATTTTCAATTCAAACAAACACTTAAAAAAAAAGTCACATAGGAGTAGTTTCAACATTATTTTGTATCAAAAAAAAAATATCTTGAAACGCCTCGTATATGAAAATTTTTCGAAATATTTGTTAAAATTTTAAATGATTTTTAAAATCATTTAGATAGCTAAAATTGTGACTCAGAAACATTTCAATCTTTAAAATTAAGCAAGTACTTTTGAAATCGCAGCATTATGTCAGTAACAATTTGAAGAAATTTCTTCAAATTGCACAAGAAATCTTCAGAGTAGTATACATAAACAGCTGCCATTTCAAAAGTACTTGCTTGATTTTGAAGATTGAAATGTTTCTGAGTCAAAATTTAAGTAATCAAAATAATGCTGCAAATCATTTTCAATTCAAACAAACATTTAAAAAAAAAGTCATATAGGGGTAGTTTTAACATTATTTTGAATCGAAAAATTTTTTTTTGAAACGCCTGGTATATAAAAATTTTGTTAAATATTTGTTATAATTGAAAATGGTTTAAAACATCATTTAGGTAACTAAAATAGTGACTCAAAAACATTTCAATCTTAAAAATCAAGCAAGTACTTTTGAAAGGGCAGCTGATGTTTATGTATACTACTCTGAAGATTTCTTGTGCAATTTGAAGAAATTCCTTCCAATTGTTACTGACATACAACCAAAACAATGCTGAAAATCATTTTTTATTCAAACAAACATTTTAAAAAAAAGTCATATAGGGGTATTTTCAACATTATTTTGAATCAAAAAAAATTTTTTTTTGAAACGCCTGGTAAATAAAAATTTTGTTAAATAATTGTTATAATTTAAAATGGTTTGAACTCAAAAACATTTCAATCTTAAATATCAAGCAAGTACTTTTGAAATGGCAGCGTTATGTCACTAACAATTTTAAGCGATTACTTCAAATTGTACAAATAATCTTCAAAGTGGAATACTTAAACAGCTGCCCTTTTAAAAGTACTTCCTTGATTATGAAGATTGAAATATTTCTGAGTCGCAATTTAAGTTATCAAATTAATACTGAAAATCATTTTCAATTCAAA
Source organism: Platycheirus albimanus (assembly GCA_916050605.2). NCBI lineage: Eukaryota > Metazoa > Arthropoda > Insecta > Diptera > Syrphidae > Platycheirus > Platycheirus albimanus. The sequence goes on along the minus strand of OU696696.1, from coordinate 51,779 downwards.
CAAACATTTAAAAAAAAAGTCACACAGGAGTAGTTTCAACATTATTTTGTATCCAAAAAAAAATCTTGAAACGCCTCGTATATGAAAATTTTTCGAAATATTTGTTAAAATTTTAAATGATTTTCAAAATCATTTAGACAGCTAAAATTGTGACTCAGAAACATTTCAATCTTTAAAATTAAGCAAGTACTTTTGAAATCGCAGCGTTATGTCAGTAACAATTGGAAGAAATTTCTTCAAATTGCACAAGAAATCTTCAGAGTATAGTATACATATAAACAGCTGCCCTTTTAAAAGTACTTGTTTGATTATGAAGATTGAAATGTTTCTGAGTCGCAATTTAAGTTATCAAAATAATACTGAAAATCATTTTTAATTCAAAAAACCATTTAAAAAAAAAGGCATATAGGAGTAGTTTCAACATTATTTTGTATCGAAAAAAAAATCTTGAAACAATTGGTATATGAAATTTTTTCGAAATATTTGTTAAAATTTGAAATGGTTTTCAACATCATTTAGACATTTAAAATTGTGACTCAAAACCATTTCAATCTTTAAAATCAAAAAAGTACTTTTGAAATGGCAGCGTAATGTCAGTAACAATTTTAAGACATTTCTTCAAATTGTACAAAAAATCTTCAAAGTGGTATATATATAAACAGCTGCCCTTTTAAAAGTACTTGCTTGATTATGAAGACTGAAATATTTCTGAGTCGCAATTTAAGTTATCAAAATAATACTGGAAATCATTTTCAATTCAAACAAACATTTAAAAAAAAGTCATATAGGAGTAGTTTCAACATTATTTTGTATCGAAAAAAAAATCTTGAAACAATTGGTATTTGAAATTTTTTCGAAATATTTGTTAAAATTTTAAATGGTTTTCAACATCATTTAGACATTTAAAATTGTGCCTCAAAACCATTTCAATCTTTAAAATCAAAAAAGTACTTTTGAAATGGCAGCGTAATGTCAGTAACAATTTTAAGACATTTCTTCAAATCGTACAAAAAATCTTCAAAGTGGTATACATAAGCAGCTGCCCTTTCAAAAGTACTTGCTTGATTATGAAGATTGAAATGTTTCTGAGTCACAATTTAAGTTATCAAAATAATGCTGAAAATCATTTTCAATTCAAACAATCATTTAAAAAAAAGTCATATAGGGGTAGTTTCAACATTATTTTGAATCGAAAAAAAAAATTTTTGAAACGCCTGGTATATAAAATTTTTGTTAAATATTTGTTATAATTGAAAATGGTTTAAAACATCATTTAGGTAACTAAAATAGTGACTCAAAAACATTTCAATCTTTAAAATTAAGCAAGTACTTTTGAAATCGCAGCGTTATGTCAGTAACAATTGGAAGGAATTTCTTCAAATTGCACAAGAAATCTTCAGAGTAGTATACATAAACAGCTGCCCTTTCAAAAGTTCTTGCTTGATTTTGAAGATTGAAATGTTTCTGAGTCAAAATTTAAGTAACCAAAACAGTGCTGAAAATCATTTTTTATTCAAACAAACATTTTAAAAAAAGTCATATAGGGGTATTTTCAACATTATTTTGAATCAAAAAAATTTTTTTTTTGAAACGCCTGGTAAATAAAAATTTTGTTAAATAATTGTTATAATTTAAAATGGTTTGAACTCAAAAACATTTCAATCTTAAATATCAAGCAAGTACTTTTGAAATGGCAGCGTTATGTCACTAACAATTTTAAGCGATTACTTCAAATTGTACAAATAATCTTCAAAGTGGAATACTTAAACAGCTGCCCTTTTAAAAGTACTTCCTTGATTATGAAGATTGAAATATTTCTGAGTCGCAATTTAAGTTATCAAATTAATACTGAAAATCATTTTCAATTCAAACAAACATTTAAAAAAAAAGTCACACAGGAGTAGTTTCAACATTATTTTGTATCCAAAAAAAAATCTTGAAACGCCTCGTATATGAAAATTTTTCGAAATATTTGTTAAAATTTTAAATGATTTTCAAAATCATTTAGATAGCTAAAATTGTGACTCAGAAACATTTCAATCTTTAAAATTAAGCAAGTACTTTTGAAATCGCAGCGTTATGTCAGTAACAATTAGAAGAAATTTCTTCAAATTGCACCAGAAATCTTCAGAGTAGTATACAAAAACAGCTGTCCTTTCAAAAGTACTTGCTTGATTTTGAAGATTGAAATGTTTCTGAGTCAAAATTTAAGTAACTAAAACAATGCTGAAAATCATTTTTAATTCAAACAAACATTTAAAAAAAAGTCATATAGGGGTATTTTTAACATTATTTTGAATCAAAAAAAAAATTTTTTTTGAAACGCCTGGTATATAAAAATTTTGTTAAATATTTGTTATAATTTAAAATGGTTTGAAATATCATTTAGGTAACTAAAATTGTGACTCAAAAACATTTCAATCTTATATATCAAGCAAGTACTTTTGAAATGGCAGCGTTATGTCACTAACAATTTTAAGCGATTACTTCAAATTGTACAAATAATATTCAAAGTGGAATACTTAAACAGCTGCCCTTTTAAAAGTACTTGCTTGATTATGAAGATTGAAATGTTTCTGAGTCACAATTTAAGTTATCAAAATAATACTGAAAATCATTTTCAATTCAAACAAACATTTAAAAAAAAAGTCATATAGGAGTATAGTTTCAACATTATTTTGTATCGAAAAAAAAAATCTTGAAACGCCTGGTATATGAAATTTTTTCGAAATATTTGTTAAAATTTTAAATGGTTTTCAACGTCATTTAGACATCTAAAATTGTGACTCAAAACCATTTCAATCTTTAAAATAAAAAAGTACTTTTGAAATGGCAGCGATATGTAAGTAACAATTGGAAGAAATTTCTTCAAATTACACAAGAAATTTTCAGAGTAGTATACATAAACAGCTGCCCTTTCAAAAGTACTTGCTTGATTTTGAAGATTGAAATGTTTCTGAGTCAAAATTTAAGTAATCAAAATAATGCTGACAATCATTTTCAATTCAAACAAACATTTAAAAAAAAAGTAATATAGGGGTAGTTTCAACATTATTTTGAAGCGAACAAATTTTTTTTGAAACGCCTGGTATATACAAATTTTGTTAAATATTTGTTATAATTTAAAATGGTTTAAAACATCATTTAGGTAACTAAAATTGTGACCCAAAAACATTTCAATCTTAAAAATCAAGCAAGTACTTTTGAAACGGCAGCGTTATGTCACTAATAATTTTAAGCGATTACTTCAAATTGTACAAATAATCTTCAAAGTGGAATACTTAAACAGCTGCCCTTTTAAAAGTACTTGCTTGATTATGAAGGTTGAAATATTTCTGAGTCGCAATTTAAGTTATCAAAATAATACTGAAAATCATTTTCAATTCAAACAAACATTTAAAAAAAAAGTCATATAGGAGTAGTTTCAACATTATTTTGTATCGAAAAAAAAATCTTGAAACGCCTGGTATATGAAATTTTTTCGAAATATTTGTTAAAATTTTAAGTGGTTTTCATCATCATTTAGACATATAAAATTGTGACTCAAAACCATTTCAATTTTTAAAATCAAAAAGTACTTTTGAAATGGCAGAGTAATGTATCAGTAACAATTTTAAGACATTTTTTCAAATTGTACAAAAAATCTTCAAAGTGGTATACATAAGCAGCTGCCCTTTCAAAAGTACTTGCTTGATTATGAAGATTGAAATGTTTCTGAGTCATAATTTAAGTTATCAAAATAATGCTGAAAATCATTTTCAATTCAAACAAACATTTAAAAAAAAAGTCATATAGGGGTAGTTTCAACATTATTTTGAATCGAAAAAAAAAATTTTGAAACGCCTGGTATTTACAAATTTTGTTACATATGTGTGTTATAATTGAAAATGGTTTAAAACATCATTTAGGTAACTAACATTGTGATTTAAAAACATTTCAATCTTAAAAATCAAGCAAGTACTTTTGAAATGTCAGCGTTATGTCACTAACAAATTTAAGCGATTAGGTACTTCAAATTGTACAAATAATCTTCAAAGTGGAATACTTAAACAGCTGCCCTTTTAAAAGTACTTGCTTGATTTTGAAGATTGAAATATTTCTGAGTCGCAATTTAAGTTATCAAATTAATACTGAAAATCATTTTTAATTCAAACAAACATTTAAAAAAAAAGTCACACAGAGGATTAGTTTCAACATTATCCAAAAAAAAAAATCTTGAAACGCCTCGTATATAAAAATTTTTCGAAATATTTTTTACAATTTTAAATGATTTTCAGAAATCATTTAGATAGCTAAAATTGTGACTCAGAAGCATTTCAATCTTTAAAATTAAGCAAGTACTTTTGAAATCGCAGCGTTATGTCAGTAACAAATTGGAAGTAATTTCTTCAAATTGCACAAGAAATCTTCAGAGTAGTATACATAAACAGCTGCCCTTTCAAAAGTACTTGCTTGATTTTGAAGATTGAAATGTTTCTGGGTCAAAATTTAAGTAATCAAAACAATGCTGAAAATCATTTTTTATTCAAACAAACATTTAAGAAAAAGTCATGTAAGGGTATTTTCAACATTATTTTGAATCAAAAAAAAAATTTTTTTTGAAACGCCTGGTATATAAAAATTTTGTTAAATATTTGTTATAATTTAAAATGGTTTAAAACATCATTTAGGTAACTAAAATTGTGACTCAAAAACATTTCAATCTTTAAAATCAAGCAAGTACTTTTGAAATGGCAGCGTTGTGTCAGTAACAATTCTAAGCAGTTTCTTCAGATTGCACACAAAATCTTCATAGTGGTATACATAAACAGCTTCCCTTTCAAAAGTACTTGCTTGATTTTGAAGATTGAAAGTTTTCTGAGTCAAAATTTAAGTTATTAAAATAATGCTGATAATCATTCTTTATTCAAACAAACATTTAAAAAAAAAATTAAATATAGGAGACGTTTTAACATTATTTTGTATCCAAAAAAAATCTGAAAGGCCTGGTAGATGAAATTTTTTCGAAATATTTGTTAAAATTTTAAATGGTTTTCAACATCATTAGGTTAGGTTAGGTTAAAGTGGCTGTTGATTGAGAAGACCAACACACTTAGTCCAGAAGAGGACCGTTGTGATACCACGAGTTTGGGGTATTTCCCCCTAATAACTCAGAACCAGTTTGTGCTTCTAATGAATTTTAAAAGAGAGTTAGTGTCCACGTTAGTCAGATCACTAATATCGTTGAAGAAGTATGCTCCCAGATGGAGTTTCCTTTTGCGAGCTAGTGCAGGGCATGTACAAAGAAGATGGTTAATTGTCTCTTCCTCCTCTTCGTCCATACAACTTCTGCAAAAGTCGTTTGCGAACACGCCAAGTCTCATTGCGTGTCTACCTATGAGGCAGTGTCCTGTGATGACACCTATAAAGGAGCTAATGTGCCGTCTGCTCAGAGAGATCAAAGTCTTAGAGCGTTTTGAATCCAGCTTTGGCCAAATTCGTTTTGTCGCTAGACATGTGTTGCCACTTGTCCACCTAAGATTTGTTCTTTCCATAGCTTCCTGCCTTAGCAAAAGTTTACATGTAGCGATGGGAATACCTAGGTAACTGTGTTCAGTTACTAAAGGTAGTGTTGTTCCTTTTTTGGCAAGTTCGTCGGCCTTACAGTTCCCTGGAATATCTCTGTGCCCTGGCACCCAACAAAGGTGAATGTTAAACTGTTCCGTCATCTCGCTAAGAGATGATCGACAGTCGAGAGCTGTTTTTCAACATCATTTAGATACCTAAAATTGTAATTCAGAAATATTTTAATCTTTAAAATCAAGCAAGTAGGTACTTTTGAAATATAGTTTTTGAAACGCAATTAATTCTGAATATCTTAAGAAAACCTGCCAAGTAAAACAACAAAATTTTAATCAGTATGTATTAAATTACAATTTGCTTTCATAACCAAGAGTTGATTCCATATTGCGGCACTTAAAATATTTAATAATAAGTACCAACACTGAATCTTAGAAGCTTGGCGTACTTTTAGATCTCATTACTTTTCACGTATTTTGGTACATATTAGAACTTGGCTTTTTTTACATTTATTTTTTTGGTGTAATTTCATTGCTTTTTGGAAAGTTTTTTTTATATACAATTTACGGGTAATAAATTAAAAATGAAAGTGGCAGCCACGCCTTTTTGTTAGAAAATCTTATATTTTTAGTTTTTTCCTTGTATTCATCTAAAAGTCAATACTTACCGCTTTTCAAATCTAAAGATTCTACAAATATACGAAGGGCAATACAAACTCTACCGCCCTTTCAAATTTCAATTTTTTACAAAAATTAGAAGTGCTCCATACATTTGAGAAATTTGTTTTTTAGTTGGTGGCTGCCACGCCCTCTGAATGGAATCCTAAACTTTATAATTTTTTCTTTGTATGCACCACAAGGCTTACGAATATACTAAATTTCAAGATTCTAAGATAAATTTGATACAATTTTCGACTAAATGGGTGGTTACCACGCCACCTGAAACTAAAACATCAAACTTTAGATTTTCTCATTGGTATGAAACACAAGTTCTGCCATTCTGCCGAATTTCAAGTTTCTACGATAATCAGAAATTTTTTTTTGAAAATATGTGAATGCCCCTCATAAAAATCGGGGAGAGTATTTTTTGAGTGAATTAGAAAAAATGAAAAAATTGGCCAAAATCTAGTGGCTCTTTGTATAGGAGCCACCATTTTAAAAAGAAAAACTGAAAAAAAATCAATGCCATCTGATAGGAAGCTGTAAGGAACTATACCAAACAAAGTTTGAGTAAATTCGATGCAACCGTTGACATCTTATGGCCATTTGAAAAAAAGCCGTTAAGAGCAGATCTCCGTTATTTGCATTTTTAGCCAAAAACTAAAAACGCAGTTCTCTTAAAAACACTAAAAGAATATGTTATGTTTGATTGTCAAAAAAAAAAAAAAAATTTACGAATGCATAACTTGCCTTATAGTACATATATGTACCTATAATCGCAAGTAAAAAGGAAATAAGTGTTCAAATGATCCAAGAAAGTACAAAAAAAAGATCAAATTGAGCATAATATTCTAAAGCTAACAATAAACAAATAAGTTATTTAATTCAAGAAAAAAGTTTGACCTAGTAAATAAAATAAACAAAAAACGCAAAATATAAGCACAGAGCATTGTCAAAAAGATAAAAACAAAAACATAAAAACAGTTCAAATACGTGTCAAAGTTAATTTTTTGAGTTTAAAAATACTTACTTACTTATGTTGGCGCCACTGGAGCGTGGTACTCCAAGGCCTTGCTGAGAATGCCCCTCCAGCCGGCTCGATCTCTAGCCTGCTGTCTCCAATTTCGTACTCCAAGTTGACGGATGTCTCCCTCTACCTGGTCACTCCATCGAAGATGAGGTCTACCTTGGCTTCTGACTCCCTCGGGTTTGGCGTTGAAGACTTTACGAGCTGGAGCGTCGATGTCCATTCGCTCTACATGGCCCAGCCATCTTAGTCTTTGGATTCGAATTTTTCTGGCTAGGCTTATGTCGCTGTACAGCTCGTACAGTTCATTGTTATATCTTCTTCTCCAAACGTTGTTTTCGCGATTTACGCAGACAGGACCATAGATCGTACGCAGAACTTTTCTCTCGAAGACTCCAAGTGAATTTTCATCCGATTGGGATAGGGTCCATGCTTCTGCACCATATAGCAGGACCGGGATGATGAGTGTTTTATACAGTGTCACCTTGGTTCTTCTCGATAGGGCTTTACTCCTCAATTGCTTACTCAGCCCAAAGAAACAGCGATTAGCAAGAGTTATTCTGCGTTTGATTTCAGCGCTGATGTTGTTGCCTGTGTTTACAGCAGTGCCCAGGTAGACAAATTCACTGACTACCTCGAAGTTATACCTATCAATGGTTACGTTCTGACCAAGTCGGTGGTGGGATTGGACTTTTGTTGATGAAAGCATATACTTCGTCTTGTCCTCGTTTATTTTCAGCCCCATTCTGCTTGCTTTTGACTCCATAGTAGTGAAAGCACCGGTTACTGCTCGCTTTGTTCTTCCTATCACGTCTATGTCGTCAGCAAACCCAAGTAATTGTGTCGATCTATTGAAAATGGTGCCTGATGTACTGGCATGGGTGCTCCGTATTACATTTTCAAGCACAATATTAAAACAGCTGCATGACAGTGCGTCACCTTGTCTTAGCCCTCTGGTGGTTTCGAAGGTTTCAGTAGAGTCTCTACCAACTTGGACGGAACAGCGAGCATTCTCCAACGTCATCCTGATAAGGCGTATCAGTTTAGCAGGGATTCTAAAGTTAGACATGGCACGATACAGTTCGACTCTATTAACACTGTCGTAGGCGGCTTTAAAATCGACGAACAGGTGGTGGGTGTCGATGTTATACTCTTGGGTTTTCTCCAGGATCTGGCGTAATGTGAATATTTGGTCGGTGGTAGATTTTCCAGGTCTGAAGCCGCATTGGTAAGGACCTATCAGGTCGTCAGCAAACGGCTTGAGACGTTCACATAAAACGCTGGACAGGATCTTATAGGCGATGTTTAAAAGGCTTATGCCTCTATAGTTGGCGCAGAGGAGGCGGTCTCCTTTTTTGTGAATCGGGCAGATGGTACTGAGATTCCACTCATCGGGCATACTTTCCTCCGACCATATTTTGCAGATGAGTTGGTGTATGCTCCTGACCAGGTCATCTCCAGCGTGTTTAAAAAGCTCCGCTTGAAGGCCATCACATCCAGCTGCCTTATTCATCTTTAGTCTGGTGATGGCTACTTTGATTTCATTTTGGTCGGGCGGGTGTAGTTCGTGGTCGTCATCTAGATTAACTGGAACAAGTTGATCTTGGGCGGGATCTTGGCTGTCATCGCCATTTAGCAACCGGTTAAAGTAGTCTCTCCAGATGGCTAACATCGCCTGCGTTTCCACTATGGTATTTCCATCCTGATCTTTGCAGGGCCCAGGTCGGCTTGTGAAACCGGATGTAGACTGTTTCACCTTTTTATAGAAGTTTCGTACCTCTTTTCTGCAAAAACATCTCTGCATCTCTTCGACTTCGCGTTGCTGGTGTTCTTTTTTCTTTCTCCTGAGTAGACGTTTCTCAACTTTCCTTCGCTCAACATAGAGATTTCTGGATGCTCTAGTATCTCTCTGGAGCCACGACTTGTATGCCTCCGTTTTGGCTTTGTTTGCCTGAGCACATTCGGAGTCGAACCAGGGGTTTCTGGGGGGTGGATGTGAGAAGCCCAATACCTCTGACGCAGCACTTCTTATGGCTTGTTGACATAGCTGCCATTGGTCTTCCGGGTTCATGTCATCAGTCGAAGGATTTCTCGCAAGCTCAAGGGATACGCGGTCGGCATAGGCAGCGGCGGTCTCTTCCGATTGAAGACGTCCAACATTGAATTTCCTAGGTGTAGTCGGTGTTCGCCTAAGAACTTCCATGGAGATCCGTACCCTAAGTTTTGCACCGACTAGGTAGTGGTCCGAATCGATGTTTGCTCCTCGGAAAGTACGGACATTCATAATGCTGGAGGAGTGTCTTCCATCAATCACAACATGGTCGATTTGGTTGCAGGTTCGACCATCTGGGGATCGCCATGTGCCCTTGTGGATGTCGGGACGTGGGAATCGCGTGCTGCTCAGCACCATGTTTTTTCCCGCTGCAAAATCGATGAGCCTGAGTCCGTTGTCGGAGGTGGTGTCGTGCAGGCTGTGTTTTCCGATCGTCATACCAAAGATGTTAAAAATAATTTTTTCAAAAACCATTTACCTACTAGAATAAGTTTATGAATAGGTACAATAAAAGAAGAGATTTCTGGCCTTAGAAATAGGTATAGCATGGCAATGTAGGATATACTGTTATTTTTTAATACTTTTTTTTCAATAATTGAAGTCATTTGTTTTATAAAATTGCACCTCCCGACTAAACGGAGGGGAATGCACCTTCCCTCCAATACGATTTGTTTCTTGTCAGCCCAACCTACTCGCTTTAGCTTTTTGATACACCTTATACCGATCACCCTGTATAAATACCGCTCCACAGATTTTAATAATTTTTTTCCCATAAATTGAGATTCATCTAAGAAAGAAAATGTCATATTTTTTCTAGCCAAATCAACTCAAGTATTTATTTCCGAATTTTGATTTATGTGATTAAATCAATTTAATCCAAGACCACTGCCACACATCTAATGTGACATTAGAACAGGTTCGCGCTTTATTTAAATTACCTACTTACTTTCTTATAATTTTGAAGTTCAATTCGTGAACAAGTATTGTCTTCACCTCATTTTTAAGAATACTTGAGAAACAATGTGGATGTTTCTATTTCTGGACACAGACCAGATGAACTGCTGTCAAGACGTCTTGATTTCTTTTCTTTTCACAAGCTTCATTTAAAGCACAATGTGGCCGTTTATAACTTCTTTGGCTTTTAGTGATGTAAAAACTGGGATCACTTCATGACGGTCCGATGAAAAATTCATGTTTTATTTAAATATTCATTTTTTAAATATATCACCTTAAACACTTGCTCACAATTCACAAATCACACTGGACTATACTATTGATTAATTTTAAACTCAAGCTGTGTTTTAGTGGTGAGAACTTTTTGTATCTAACTCTATGTTCTTGCTATGACAAATTGGAAATAGTTTCAAATAATTTTTGTTTTAGTACAAACTACTGTTAAAATTTATTTGTTTGTATTCAACTTTCCCAAATTAATTTAATTTCTTAAATTTTTATTTAATACAATGAAGACAAGAATTCAAAGAATTCAAAGTATTCAAAATATTTGTATGAAGGCAGCATCAAAAAGTGCCATGAAAAAGTATAATGAAAAGAACGCCAAATTGTTTGGACAAAAACAACAACAAAAAAGAAGTTGTTTTTATTGATCAACATAATATGTACCCTGTTCTGTTTTCCATAGTCAAAAACAAAAAATGTACATGAAGCATTGATCATTGATATCGTTTCGACAACACCATTCAGTTTTATTTAACAATTTTATAGCATAGCAATAAAGTTAAGGGAACATCTTAAAACTTATCCATCCTCATTGTATAGTCTTTCATAAATCATTTTGGTGTCTGCTTTAAACCCTTTCAATAATACTACATATTTAAATTGTTACATCAGTCATAGCAAAACTTATGCGAAAACCGTGTTTCTCGTACTGATTTCGGATTTGGCAAAATTGAAATTTTAAATGAAGATTCAAATTAATTGTTGAAATGTTTAACTTTTAACCGACTTATTCAAAGAAGTGAAAAAGCTTTCACTCGTCTAAAGGCTTCAATCAATAAAAAGATTTCAAATCAGTAAAAAGACTTCAATACTTTGAATGCATTCAAAAGACTTCAAGACTGCAAAGAATGTAAAAGACTTTTCAAAGACTTCAATGACTACCAGCAGTCAAAAAAGAATGCATTCTTTTGATTTGAACTCATTTGGCTGCTTCAGATGATTTCCAAATCAAAGACTGCAAATTAAACTGGGAATTCGTGTGTAAAGTCAAAGTACTGAGGTTAAATCAAAATACTTAAAAAAAAGTCTTTTCATTCGATTGACTGCAATACCAAAATGACTGCATTCTTTCACATCTCTGCTGAAAAAAAAGTTTAAAAAAATGGCTAAGAACGGTACTTTCCATAGGACCGTTTTTTTTTGCTTTCGACTATCTCGAAAACGACTCAGCCGATTCTTTCGAAATTTCATACATATATAGTTGTAGGTAGCTCAATTTGTACTGCATACCAATATTTTTGGAAAATATTTTTTTGTATTTTTGAATTTTATATTTTGAAAACTGCTTATTAAATTTTTTTCTAAAAATTATAAATAAATGTATTTGCTAAATACCTATGAAATGGCGTTTTTGAATTTTTTTTTCAAAAAGTTTTTCGAGGGAGACGTACGAATGGTCGACAAAAAAAATGTCGACTGGATAAATACAAATTTCATCGACTATCAAAATGTTGACTGAAAATTGATCGACAGAATAAAAGTTGACAGTTTAAAATTCAGGCTATGAAAATGTCGATTGAAAAAGTGTCTGTAAAAAATGTCGACTTTCATCCTGATAAAAAATATAGTTCTTTTGATTTCATCGACAGTTTAAATTTTTAAACTATTTTTAAATCATGGTAGTCCGCAACACTGATCGACAGTGGCAAAGTGAATGATGTTCACATGTGAACATCATATTAACTTTGCCACTGTCGATCTTTTTTCGAGTCGATATTTTCAAAATCGACATTATAAGAGTCGACATTTTTATCTGGCGGTATTTTTACCAATCGACTTTTCGAAAGTCGTCATTATGACGATCGATTTTTTCAAATGGACATTTTAAAAATCGGCAAATCGGACCCAACCCGTTTTTCGAAAAAAAAAACTTTTTTTTTCTCAAAAACCGCTCCACACATTTTTATAAATTTATTCTCATAAATTCAAATTTATCCAAGAAATAAAATGGCGTACTTTTTTTTCACCTCAAATTAGTTTAAGTATTTATTTAAGAATTTTTAAAGATGTATTTTTATCAAAATCTCAAGCTCCTACACCACTGTCACACATTAGAGCAAGTTCGTGCGACCCAGTCGTGCATTTTATTTTTAATACTCAAAGAACACATACATATGAGATTATACCTTTTTTGCAGCAATCCTTGTTGTAATAAACAATAACTTTTCAATTCACTTTCACAGCACATGAGAGCAAGTTCGTGCGACCCAGTCGTGCATTTTATTTTTAATAATCAAAGAACAAATACATTATGAGATTATACCTTTTTTGCAGCAATCGTTGTTGTAATAAACAATAACTTTTCAATTCACTTTCACAGCTGACAAAACAGTTCACGTGTACCTACCCCTACTTCCAACCAATCGCCCAGCAATAAAATGTGTAAGCTACCATTAGACGGTCCTTGTAATGGTCCTTGCAAGGACAGTCTGACGTCATTATGACGTATTTATCTGTCCTAAAATCGACATGTCGTGTAATGGACATTGTAAAATGCTGTCCTTGCAAGGACAACCACAATGTCCACCACAATGTCCACCACAATGTCACAATGTCATGTGTCCTTGCAAAGACAAATTACAAGGACCGTGTAATGGTCCTTCCATTGTTGATGGGACACAAGGACAGATTTTTTTGACATCTTGTCCTTGCAAAGACCATGTCCCAACAATGCAACAGCACCAATTTCTGCCGGGACATTGTTGCTTGGAATGTCCACTTTTCAGGGTGAATTTGTTGTTGTTAAATTTCAATGAGCTGCCAAAGTGACATCAGATTTTGACAACCTTGCGTGCATTTGCTGTTCCCACTCTGAACTTTCTTTTGGACAACACAGAACGAACTCTTCGTGTTGGCCCTTGGTTGTTGTTGTCGTCGTCGTCGTCGTCGCTGCTCTCCAATATATGTGCTGCGAAAATCGCCATCTGCAACTTTCGATTGCAGTACGACATACCTACCTGTTATAACTATAATTTTATTATATTATATTTAATTGAAATTATTTTATCGAAAAACTTCACACACATACATACCTCTCGTGAATATTTTCTAGAGAAAAAAAGACAATACGATAGTCACTCAATTTATAAATGTCCCCGAAACGTCAAATTTACTTTTTACAAGGACCAATTCATAAATGTCGTGTAATGGTCATTGCAAAAAATTGCATTCTTCAGCGAGGTTTCATTCACTACCAACTGTCAAAATGGTCATGTCGTGTAATGGACATTGTTATGCTTGTCCTTGCAAGGACACCGAAATGCAAAAGTAACAATGTCCACTTTGGTGGACATTGTACTTTGGGACAAGAATGCCAAATTTGTTTCATTCGTGTAATGGACATTCTTACTAGCAAAGACACGGTGAAGAATGTCCATTTACTGACAGCACAAGGACACATTTTCTGTGACGTCAGACTGTCCTTGCAAGGACCATTTACAAGGACCGTCTAATGGTAGCTTAAGAGCAATAAGTAAAGTTTTCCTTCTTCCGTCACCACAACCACTCCCCCTCCGACAACCACCAACCAACCAAGCAGAATAATTGTTGAACATTTTTTTCCTACCCCGCATCCATCTTACATCACCAGCAAACGCATGAACAATATCTATCTATTACGTATTTAGGTACCTGTCAACAGAAAATACTAATTGGTTAGAGGAGTAAGTGTACATAAAATACACATCTTCCATCTCACGCATTCGCATGAACAATAAAAGCACACAAAACAACTGCACACACAAAAAAATCAAAAAAAAAAAAAAAATTATTTTCAATTCTGGTTAGGAATCGAACTCAACGTTTTTAATATCTAGCGACTAACTCTCAACCCATTCGGCTGTCGGAGCACAATAATTTTGTTGGCAAACAGCATATATCAAAATGGAAACCAAATACACATTTAATTACAATGTGTATACTTTTCGGTCGCCATATAAATACAACGATGGTGGTTCAGTGGAATGAATCGTTACATTTGTACCTCGAGTATATTATGTTCGATCCCTGAAACATCACACCACAGGGGGGGGTTGGGGGGGGGGCGGCGGCACGGATCGTAGATTAGTCTTTTTTTATATATATATAGACGTATTTAAGGGTGTGGGAGGGCAGGAGGCACCATGTGGGATGTAGTAGACATCATTATTATTTAATTCAGTTGAGTTAAGTATTTTATTAGCAATAATAAGTGCAATTATGGTCCCATATACATTATATGGAGATGGCAAAACACAAATAATGGTTTTTCTCAGGATCTAGCCAACCGATCTTGATGATTTTGGTGTTTCCTAGTTCTGCTGGATCCCCCACAACTTTCTGCATCCCCCGTTTTCCCCTAAAAAATATATTAATAAAAACGGTCTTTGAACGACCCTCTATATTACCATATGTCTCTCAGGATTGCGAAATCTGCCATAGCTCGGCAACTACACATCCGATATTCATGATTTTGGTTACAATCAGTCACAAATGAATCCCTCTAACGGACTGCATCATTAGAATCTTGATTAGATGAGTTTGAAAATGTACTGAAAATGCCATGAACAAAAAAACTTCCACCTTTTATGGTACAAATTGCAAATAACGGTTTTTCTCAGGATCTAGCCAACCGATCTTGATGATTTTGGTGTTTCCTAGTTCTGCTGGATCCCCCACAACTTTCTGCATCCCCCGTTTTCCCCTAAAAAATATATTAATAAAAACGGTCTTTGAACGACCCTCTATATTACCATATGTCTCTCAGGATTGCGAAATCTGCCATAGCTCGGCAACTACACATCCGATATTCATGATTTTGGTTACAATCAGTCACAAATGAATCCCTCTAACGGACTGCATCATTAGAATCTTGATTAGATGAGTTTGAAAATGTACTGAAAATGCCATGAACAAAAAAACTTCCACCTTTTATGGTACAAATTGCAAATAACGGTTTTTCTCAGGATCTAGCCAACCGATCTTGATGATTTTGGTGTTTCCTAGTTCTGCTGGATCCCCCACAACTTTCTGCATCCCCCGTTTTCCCCTAAAAAATATATTAATAAAAACGGTCTTTGAACGACCCTCTATATTACCATATGTCTCTCAGGATTGCGAAATCTGCCATAGCTCGGCAACTACACATCCGATATTCATGATTTTGGTTACAATCAGTCACAAATGAATCCCTCTAACGGACTGCATCATTAGAATCTTGATTAGATGAGTTTGAAAATGTACTGAAAATGCCATGAACAAAAAAACTTCCACCTTTTATGGTACAAATTGCAAATAACGGTTTTTCTCAGGATCTAGCCAACCGATCTTGATGATTTTGGTGTTTCCTAGTTCTGCTGGATCCCCCACAACTTTCTGCATCCCCCGTTTTCCCCTAAAAAATATATTAATAAAAACGGTCTTTGAACGACCCTCTATATTACCATATGTCTCTCAGGATTGCGAAATCTGCCATAGCTCGGCAACTACACATCCGATATTCATGATTTTGGTTACAATCAGTCACAAATGAATCCCTCTAACGGACTGCATCATTAGAATCTTGATTAGATGAGTTTGAAAATGTACTGAAAATGCCATGAACAAAAAAACTTCCACCTTTTATGGTACAAATTGCAAATAACGGTTTTTCTCAGGATCTAGCCAACCGATCTTGATGATTTTGGTGTTTCCTAGTTCTGCTGGATCCCCCACAACTTTCTGCATCCCCCGTTTTCCCCTAAAAAATATATTAATAAAAACGGTCTTTCAACGACCCTTTATATTACCATATGCCTCTCAGGATAGCGAAATCTGCCATAGCTCGGCAACTACACATCCGATATTCATGATTTTAGCTACAATCAGTCACAAATGAATCCCTCTAACGGACTGCATCATTAGAATCTTGATTAGATGAGTTTGAAAATGTACTGAAAATGCCATGAACAAAAAAACTTCCACCTTTTATGGTACAAATTGCAAATAACGGTTTTTCTCAGGATCTAGCCAACCGATCTTGATGATTTTGGTGTTTCCTAGTTCTGCTGGATCCCCCACAACTTTCTGCATCCCCCGTTTTCCCCTAAAAAATATATTAATAAAAACGGTCTTTCAACGACCCTTTATATTACCATATGCCTCTCAGGATAGCGAAATCTGCCATAGCTCGGCAACTACACATCCGATATTCATGATTTTAGCTACAATCAGTCACAAATGAATCCCTCTAACGGACTGCATCATTAGAATCTTGATTAGATGAGTTTGAAAATGTACTGAAAATGCCATGAACAAAAAAACTTCCACCTTTTATGGTACAAATTGCAAATAACGGTTTTTCTCAGGATCTAGCCAACCGATCTTGATGATTTTGGTGTTTCCTAGTTCTGCTGGATCCCCCACAACTTTCTGCATCCCCCGTTTTCCCCTAAAAAATATATTAATAAAAACGGTCTTTCAACGACCCTTTATATTACCATATGCCTCTCAGGATAGCGAAATCTGCCATAGCTCGGCAACTACACATCCGATATTCATGATTTTAGCTACAATCAGTCACAAATGAATCCCTCTAACGGACTGCATCATTAGAATCTTGATTAGATGAGTTTGAAAATGTACTGAAAATGCCATGAACAAAAAAACTTCCACCTTTTATGGTACAAATTGCAAATAACGGTTTTTCTCAGGATCTAGCCAACCGATCTTGATGATTTTGGTGTTTCCTAGTTCTGCTGGATCCCCCACAACTTTCTGCATCCCCCGTTTTCCCCTAAAAAATATATTAATAAAAACGGTCTTTCAACGACCCTTTATATTACCATATGCCTCTCAGGATAGCGAAATCTGCCATAGCTCGGCAACTACACATCCGATATTCATGATTTTAGCTACAATCAGTCACAAATGAATCCCTCTAACGGACTGCATCATTAGAATCTTGATTAGATGAGTTTGAAAATGTACTGAAAATGCCATGAACAAAAAAACTTCCACCTTTTATGGTACAAATTGCAAATAACGGTTTTTCTCAGGATCTAGCCAACCGATCTTGATGATTTTGGTGTTTCCTAGTTCTGCTGGATCCCCCACAACTTTCTGCATCCCCCGTTTTCCCCTAAAAAATATATTAATAAAAACGGTCTTTCAACGACCCTTTATATTACCATATGCCTCTCAGGATAGCGAAATCTGCCATAGCTCGGCAACTACACATCCGATATTCATGATTTTAGCTACAATCAGTCACAAATGAATCCCTCTAACGGACTGCATCATTAGAATCTTGATTAGATGAGTTTGAAAATGTACTGAAAATGCCATGAACAAAAAAACTTCCACCTTTTATGGTACAAATTGCAAATAACGGTTTTTCTCAGGATCTAGCCAACCGATCTTGATGATTTTGGTGTTTCCTAGTTCTGCTGGATCCCCCACAACTTTCTGCATCCCCCGTTTTCCCCTAAAAAATATATTAATAAAAACGGTCTTTGAACGACCCTCTATATTACCATATGTCTCTCAGGATTGCGAAATCTGCCATAGCTCGGCAACTACACATCCGATATTCATGATTTTGGTTACAATCAGTCACAAATGAATCCCTCTAACGGACTGCATCATTAGAATCTTGATTAGATGAGTTTGAAAATGTACTGAAAATGCCATGAACAAAAAAACTTCCACCTTTTATGGTACAAATTGCAAATAACGGTTTTTCTCAGGATCTAGCCAACCGATCTTGATGATTTTGGTGTTTCCTAGTTCTGCTGGATCCCCCACAACTTTCTGCATCCCCCGTTTTCCCCTAAAAAATATATTAATAAAAACGGTCTTTGAACGACCCTCTATATTACCATATGTCTCTCAGGATTGCGAAATCTGCCATAGCTCGGCAACTACACATCCGATATTCATGATTTTGGTTACAATCAGTCACAAATGAATCCCTCTAACGGACTGCATCATTAGAATCTTGATTAGATGAGTTTGAAAATGTACTGAAAATGCCATGAACAAAAAAACTTCCACCTTTTATGGTACAAATTGCAAATAACGGTTTTTCTCAGGATCTAGCCAACCGATCTTGATGATTTTGGTGTTTCCTAGTTCTGCTGGATCCCCCACAACTTTCTGCATCCCCCGTTTTCCCCTAAAAAATATATTAATAAAAACGGTCTTTGAACGACCCTCTATATTACCATATGTCTCTCAGGATTGCGAAATCTGCCATAGCTCGGCAACTACACATCCGATATTCATGATTTTGGTTACAATCAGTCACAAATGAATCCCTCTAACGGACTGCATCATTAGAATCTTGATTAGATGAGTTTGAAAATGTACTGAAAATGCCATGAACAAAAAAACTTCCACCTTTTATGGTACAAATTGCAAATAACGGTTTTTCTCAGGATCTAGCCAACCGATCTTGATGATTTTGGTGTTTCCTAGTTCTGCTGGATCCCCCACAACTTTCTGCATCCCCCGTTTTCCCCTAAAAAATATATTAATAAAAACGGTCTTTCAACGACCCTTTATATTACCATATGCCTCTCAGGATAGCGAAATCTGCCATAGCTCGGCAACTACACATCCGATATTCATGATTTTAGCTACAATCAGTCACAAATGAATCCCTCTAACGGACTGCATCATTAGAATCTTGATTAGATGAGTTTGAAAATGTACTGAAAATGCCATGAACAAAAAAACTTCCACCTTTTATGGTACAAATTGCAAATAACGGTTTTTCTCAGGATCTAGCCAACCGATCTTGATGATTTTGGTGTTTCCTAGTTCTGCTGGATCCCCCACAACTTTCTGCATCCCCCGTTTTCCCCTAAAAAATATATTAATAAAAACGGTCTTTCAACGACCCTTTATATTACCATATGCCTCTCAGGATAGCGAAATCTGCCATAGCTCGGCAACTACACATCCGATATTCATGATTTTAGCTACAATCAGTCACAAATGAATCCCTCTAACGGACTGCATCATTAGAATCTTGATTAGATGAGTTTGAAAATGTACTGAAAATGCCATGAACAAAAAAACTTCCACCTTTTATGGTACAAATTGCAAATAACGGTTTTTCTCAGGATCTAGCCAACCGATCTTGATGATTTTGGTGTTTCCTAGTTCTGCTGGATCCCCCACAACTTTCTGCATCCCCCGTTTTCCCCTAAAAAATATATTAATAAAAACGGTCTTTCAACGACCCTTTATATTACCATATGCCTCTCAGGATAGCGAAATCTGCCATAGCTCGGCAACTACACATCCGATATTCATGATTTTAGCTACAATCAGTCACAAATGAATCCCTCTAACGGACTGCATCATTAGAATCTTGATTAGATGAGTTTGAAAATGTACTGAAAATGCCATGAACAAAAAAACTTCCACCTTTTATGGTACAAATTGCAAATAACGGTTTTTCTCAGGATCTAGCCAACCGATCTTGATGATTTTGGTGTTTCCTAGTTCTGCTGGATCCCCCACAACTTTCTGCATCCCCCGTTTTCCCCTAAAAAATATATTAATAAAAACGGTCTTTCAACGACCCTTTATATTACCATATGCCTCTCAGGATAGCGAAATCTGCCATAGCTCGGCAACTACACATCCGATATTCATGATTTTAGCTACAATCAGTCACAAATGAATCCCTCTAACGGACTGCATCATTAGAATCTTGATTAGATGAGTTTGAAAATGTACTGAAAATGCCATGAACAAAAAAACTTCCACCTTTTATGGTACAAATTGCAAATAACGGTTTTTCTCAGGATCTAGCCAACCGATCTTGATGATTTTGGTGTTTCCTAGTTCTGCTGGATCCCCCACAACTTTCTGCATCCCCCGTTTTCCCCTAAAAAATATATTAATAAAAACGGTCTTTCAACGACCCTTTATATTACCATATGCCTCTCAGGATAGCGAAATCTGCCATAGCTCGGCAACTACACATCCGATATTCATGATTTTAGCTACAATCAGTCACAAATGAATCCCTCTAACGGACTGCATCATTAGAATCTTGATTAGATGAGTTTGAAAATGTACTGAAAATGCCATGAACAAAAAAACTTCCACCTTTTATGGTACAAATTGCAAATAACGGTTTTTCTCAGGATCTAGCCAACCGATCTTGATGATTTTGGTGTTTCCTAGTTCTGCTGGATCCCCCACAACTTTCTGCATCCCCCGTTTTCCCCTAAAAAATATATTAATAAAAACGGTCTTTCAACGACCCTTTATATTACCATATGCCTCTCAGGATAGCGAAATCTGCCATAGCTCGGCAACTACACATCCGATATTCATGATTTTAGCTACAATCAGTCACAAATGAATCCCTCTAACGGACTGCATCATTAGAATCTTGATTAGATGAGTTTGAAAATGTACTGAAAATGCCATGAACAAAAAAACTTCCACCTTTTATGGTACAAATTGCAAATAACGGTTTTTCTCAGGATCTAGCCAACCGATCTTGATGATTTTGGTGTTTCCTAGTTCTGCTGGATCCCCCACAACTTTCTGCATCCCCCGTTTTCCCCTAAAAAATATATTAATAAAAACGGTCTTTCAACGACCCTTTATATTACCATATGCCTCTCAGGATAGCGAAATCTGCCATAGCTCGGCAACTACACATCCGATATTCATGATTTTAGCTACAATCAGTCACAAATGAATCCCTCTAACGGACTGCATCATTAGAATCTTGATTAGATGAGTTTGAAAATGTACTGAAAATGCCATGAACAAAAAAACTTCCACCTTTTATGGTACAAATTGCAAATAACGGTTTTTCTCAGGATCTAGCCAACCGATCTTGATGATTTTGGTGTTTCCTAGTTCTGCTGGATCCCCCACAACTTTCTGCATCCCCCGTTTTCCCCTAAAAAATATATTAATAAAAACGGTCTTTCAACGACCCTTTATATTACCATATGCCTCTCAGGATAGCGAAATCTGCCATAGCTCGGCAACTACACATCCGATATTCATGATTTTAGCTACAATCAGTCACAAATGAATCCCTCTAACGGACTGCATCATTAGAATCTTGATTAGATGAGTTTGAAAATGTACTGAAAATGCCATGAACAAAAAAACTTCCACCTTTTATGGTACAAATTGCAAATAACGGTTTTTCTCAGGATCTAGCCAACCGATCTTGATGATTTTGGTGTTTCCTAGTTCTGCTGGATCCCCCACAACTTTCTGCATCCCCCGTTTTCCCCTAAAAAATATATTAATAAAAACGGTCTTTCAACGACCCTTTATATTACCATATGCCTCTCAGGATAGCGAAATCTGCCATAGCTCGGCAACTACACATCCGATATTCATGATTTTAGCTACAATCAGTCACAAATGAATCCCTCTAACGGACTGCATCATTAGAATCTTGATTAGATGAGTTTGAAAATGTACTGAAAATGCCATGAACAAAAAAACTTCCACCTTTTATGGTACAAATTGCAAATAACGGTTTTTCTCAGGATCTAGCCAACCGATCTTGATGATTTTGGTGTTTCCTAGTTCTGCTGGATCCCCCACAACTTTCTGCATCCCCCGTTTTCCCCTAAAAAATATATTAATAAAAACGGTCTTTCAACGACCCTTTATATTACCATATGCCTCTCAGGATAGCGAAATCTGCCATAGCTCGGCAACTACACATCCGATATTCATGATTTTAGCTACAATCAGTCACAAATGAATCCCTCTAACGGACTGCATCATTAGAATCTTGATTAGATGAGTTTGAAAATGTACTGAAAATGCCATGAACAAAAAAACTTCCACCTTTTATGGTACAAATTGCAAATAACGGTTTTTCTCAGGATCTAGCCAACCGATCTTGATGATTTTGGTGTTTCCTAGTTCTGCTGGATCCCCCACAACTTTCTGCATCCCCCGTTTTCCCCTAAAAAATATATTAATAAAAACGGTCTTTCAACGACCCTTTATATTACCATATGCCTCTCAGGATAGCGAAATCTGCCATAGCTCGGCAACTACACATCCGATATTCATGATTTTAGCTACAATCAGTCACAAATGAATCCCTCTAACGGACTGCATCATTAGAATCTTGATTAGATGAGTTTGAAAATGTACTGAAAATGCCATGAACAAAAAAACTTCCACCTTTTATGGTACAAATTGCAAATAACGGTTTTTCTCAGGATCTAGCCAACCGATCTTGATGATTTTGGTGTTTCCTAGTTCTGCTGGATCCCCCACAACTTTCTGCATCCCCCGTTTTCCCCTAAAAAATATATTAATAAAAACGGTCTTTCAACGACCCTTTATATTACCATATGCCTCTCAGGATAGCGAAATCTGCCATAGCTCGGCAACTACACATCCGATATTCATGATTTTAGCTACAATCAGTCACAAATGAATCCCTCTAACGGACTGCATCATTAGAATCTTGATTAGATGAGTTTGAAAATGTACTGAAAATGCCATGAACAAAAAAACTTCCACCTTTTATGGTACAAATTGCAAATAACGGTTTTTCTCAGGATCTAGCCAACCGATCTTGATGATTTTGGTGTTTCCTAGTTCTGCTGGATCCCCCACAACTTTCTGCATCCCCCGTTTTCCCCTAAAAAATATATTAATAAAAACGGTCTTTCAACGACCCTTTATATTACCATATGCCTCTCAGGATAGCGAAATCTGCCATAGCTCGGCAACTACACATCCGATATTCATGATTTTAGCTACAATCAGTCACAAATGAATCCCTCTAACGGACTGCATCATTAGAATCTTGATTAGATGAGTTTGAAAATGTACTGAAAATGCCATGAACAAAAAAACTTCCACCTTTTATGGTACAAATTGCAAATAACGGTTTTTCTCAGGATCTAGCCAACCGATCTTGATGATTTTGGTGTTTCCTAGTTCTGCTGGATCCCCCACAACTTTCTGCATCCCCCGTTTTCCCCTAAAAAATATATTAATAAAAACGGTCTTTCAACGACCCTTTATATTACCATATGCCTCTCAGGATAGCGAAATCTGCCATAGCTCGGCAACTACACATCCGATATTCATGATTTTAGCTACAATCAGTCACAAATGAATCCCTCTAACGGACTGCATCATTAGAATCTTGATTAGATGAGTTTGAAAATGTACTGAAAATGCCATGAACAAAAAAACTTCCACCTTTTATGGTACAAATTGCAAATAACGGTTTTTCTCAGGATCTAGCCAACCGATCTTGATGATTTTGGTGTTTCCTAGTTCTGCTGGATCCCCCACAACTTTCTGCATCCCCCGTTTTCCCCTAAAAAATATATTAATAAAAACGGTCTTTCAACGACCCTTTATATTACCATATGCCTCTCAGGATAGCGAAATCTGCCATAGCTCGGCAACTACACATCCGATATTCATGATTTTAGCTACAATCAGTCACAAATGAATCCCTCTAACGGACTGCATCATTAGAATCTTGATTAGATGAGTTTGAAAATGTACTGAAAATGCCATGAACAAAAAAACTTCCACCTTTTATGGTACAAATTGCAAATAACGGTTTTTCTCAGGATCTAGCCAACCGATCTTGATGATTTTGGTGTTTCCTAGTTCTGCTGGATCCCCCACAACTTTCTGCATCCCCCGTTTTCCCCTAAAAAATATATTAATAAAAACGGTCTTTCAACGACCCTTTATATTACCATATGCCTCTCAGGATAGCGAAATCTGCCATAGCTCGGCAACTACACATCCGATATTCATGATTTTAGCTACAATCAGTCACAAATGAATCCCTCTAACGGACTGCATCATTAGAATCTTGATTAGATGAGTTTGAAAATGTACTGAAAATGCCATGAACAAAAAAACTTCCACCTTTTATGGTACAAATTGCAAATAACGGTTTTTCTCAGGATCTAGCCAACCGATCTTGATGATTTTGGTGTTTCCTAGTTCTGCTGGATCCCCCACAACTTTCTGCATCCCCCGTTTTCCCCTAAAAAATATATTAATAAAAACGGTCTTTCAACGACCCTTTATATTACCATATGCCTCTCAGGATAGCGAAATCTGCCATAGCTCGGCAACTACACATCCGATATTCATGATTTTAGCTACAATCAGTCACAAATGAATCCCTCTAACGGACTGCATCATTAGAATCTTGATTAGATGAGTTTGAAAATGTACTGAAAATGCCATGAACAAAAAAACTTCCACCTTTTATGGTACAAATTGCAAATAACGGTTTTTCTCAGGATCTAGCCAACCGATCTTGATGATTTTGGTGTTTCCTAGTTCTGCTGGATCCCCCACAACTTTCTGCATCCCCCGTTTTCCCCTAAAAAATATATTAATAAAAACGGTCTTTCAACGACCCTTTATATTACCATATGCCTCTCAGGATAGCGAAATCTGCCATAGCTCGGCAACTACACATCCGATATTCATGATTTTAGCTACAATCAGTCACAAATGAATCCCTCTAACGGACTGCATCATTAGAATCTTGATTAGATGAGTTTGAAAATGTACTGAAAATGCCATGAACAAAAAAACTTCCACCTTTTATGGTACAAATTGCAAATAACGGTTTTTCTCAGGATCTAGCCAACCGATCTTGATGATTTTGGTGTTTCCTAGTTCTGCTGGATCCCCCACAACTTTCTGCATCCCCCGTTTTCCCCTAAAAAATATATTAATAAAAACGGTCTTTCAACGACCCTTTATATTACCATATGCCTCTCAGGATAGCGAAATCTGCCATAGCTCGGCAACTACACATCCGATATTCATGATTTTGGTTACAATCAGTCACAAATGAATCCCTCTAACGGACTGCATCATTAGAATCTTGATTAGATGAGTTTGAAAATGTACTGAAAATGCCATGAACAAAAAAACTTCCACCTTTTATGGTACAAATTGCAAATAACGGTTTTTCTCAGGATCTAGCCAACCGATCTTGATGATTTTGGTGTTTCCTAGTTCTGCTGGATCCCCCACAACTTTCTGCATCCCCCGTTTTCCCCTAAAAAATATATTAATAAAAACGGTCTTTCAACGACCCTCTATATTACCATATGTCTCTCAGGATTGCGAAATCTGCCATAGCTCGGCAACTACACATCCGATATTCATGATTTTGGTTACAATCAGTCACAAATGAATCCCTCTAACGGACTGCATCATTAGAATCTTGATTAGATGAGTTTGAAAATGTACTGAAAATGCCATGAACAAAAAAACTTCCACCTTTTATGGTACAAATTGCAAATAACGGTTTTTCTCAGGATCTAGCCAACCGATCTTGATGATTTTGGTGTTTCCTAGTTCTGCTGGATCCCCCACAACTTTCTGCATCCCCCGTTTTCCCCTAAAAAATATATTAATAAAAACGGTCTTTCAACGACCCTTTATATTACCATATGCCTCTCAGGATAGCGAAATCTGCCATAGCTCGGCAACTACACATCCGATATTCATGATTTTAGCTACAATCAGTCACAAATGAATCCCTCTAACGGACTGCATCATTAGAATCTTGATTAGATGAGTTTGAAAATGTACTGAAAATGCCATGAACAAAAAAACTTCCACCTTTTATGGTACAAATTGCAAATAACGGTTTTTCTCAGGATCTAGCCAACCGATCTTGATGATTTTGGTGTTTCCTAGTTCTGCTGGATCCCCCACAACTTTCTGCATCCCCCGTTTTCCCCTAAAAAATATATTAATAAAAACGGTCTTTCAACGACCCTTTATATTACCATATGCCTCTCAGGATAGCGAAATCTGCCATAGCTCGGCAACTACACATCCGATATTCATGATTTTAGCTACAATCAGTCACAAATGAATCCCTCTAACGGACTGCATCATTAGAATCTTGATTAGATGAGTTTGAAAATGTACTGAAAATGCCATGAACAAAAAAACTTCCACCTTTTATGGTACAAATTGCAAATAACGGTTTTTCTCAGGATCTAGCCAACCGATCTTGATGATTTTGGTGTTTCCTAGTTCTGCTGGATCCCCCACAACTTTCTGCATCCCCCGTTTTCCCCTAAAAAATATATTAATAAAAACGGTCTTTCAACGACCCTTTATATTACCATATGCCTCTCAGGATAGCGAAATCTGCCATAGCTCGGCAACTACACATCCGATATTCATGATTTTAGCTACAATCAGTCACAAATGAATCCCTCTAACGGACTGCATCATTAGAATCTTGATTAGATGAGTTTGAAAATGTACTGAAAATGCCATGAACAAAAAAACTTCCACCTTTTATGGTACAAATTGCAAATAACGGTTTTTCTCAGGATCTAGCCAACCGATCTTGATGATTTTGGTGTTTCCTAGTTCTGCTGGATCCCCCACAACTTTCTGCATCCCCCGTTTTCCCCTAAAAAATATATTAATAAAAACGGTCTTTGAACGACCCTCTATATTACCATATGTCTCTCAGGATTGCGAAATCTGCCATAGCTCGGCAACTACACATCCGATATTCATGATTTTGGTTACAATCAGTCACAAATGAATCCCTCTAACGGACTGCATCATTAGAATCTTGATTAGATGAGTTTGAAAATGTACTGAAAATGCCATGAACAAAAAAACTTCCACCTTTTATGGTACAAATTGCAAATAACGGTTTTTCTCAGGATCTAGCCAACCGATCTTGATGATTTTGGTGTTTCCTAGTTCTGCTGGATCCCCCACAACTTTCTGCATCCCCCGTTTTCCCCTAAAAAATATATTAATAAAAACGGTCTTTGAACGACCCTCTATATTACCATATGTCTCTCAGGATTGCGAAATCTGCCATAGCTCGGCAACTACACATCCGATATTCATGATTTTGGTTACAATCAGTCACAAATGAATCCCTCTAACGGACTGCATCATTAGAATCTTGATTAGATGAGTTTGAAAATGTACTGAAAATGCCATGAACAAAAAAACTTCCACCTTTTATGGTACAAATTGCAAATAACGGTTTTTCTCAGGATCTAGCCAACCGATCTTGATGATTTTGGTGTTTCCTAGTTCTGCTGGATCCCCCACAACTTTCTGCATCCCCCGTTTTCCCCTAAAAAATATATTAATAAAAACGGTCTTTGAACGACCCTCTATATTACCATATGTCTCTCAGGATTGCGAAATCTGCCATAGCTCGGCAACTACACATCCGATATTCATGATTTTGGTTACAATCAGTCACAAATGAATCCCTCTAACGGACTGCATCATTAGAATCTTGATTAGATGAGTTTGAAAATGTACTGAAAATGCCATGAACAAAAAAACTTCCACCTTTTATGGTACAAATTGCAAATAACGGTTTTTCTCAGGATCTAGCCAACCGATCTTGATGATTTTGGTGTTTCCTAGTTCTGCTGGATCCCCCACAACTTTCTGCATCCCCCGTTTTCCCCTAAAAAATATATTAATAAAAACGGTCTTTGAACGACCCTCTATATTACCATATGTCTCTCAGGATTGCGAAATCTGCCATAGCTCGGCAACTACACATCCGATATTCATGATTTTGGTTACAATCAGTCACAAATGAATCCCTCTAACGGACTGCATCATTAGAATCTTGATTAGATGAGTTTGAAAATGTACTGAAAATGCCATGAACAAAAAAACTTCCACCTTTTATGGTACAAATTGCAAATAACGGTTTTTCTCAGGATCTAGCCAACCGATCTTGATGATTTTGGTGTTTCCTAGTTCTGCTGGATCCCCCACAACTTTCTGCATCCCCCGTTTTCCCCTAAAAAATATATTAATAAAAACGGTCTTTCAACGACCCTTTATATTACCATATGCCTCTCAGGATAGCGAAATCTGCCATAGCTCGGCAACTACACATCCGATATTCATGATTTTAGCTACAATCAGTCACAAATGAATCCCTCTAACGGACTGCATCATTAGAATCTTGATTAGATGAGTTTGAAAATGTACTGAAAATGCCATGAACAAAAAAACTTCCACCTTTTATGGTACAAATTGCAAATAACGGTTTTTCTCAGGATCTAGCCAACCGATCTTGATGATTTTGGTGTTTCCTAGTTCTGCTGGATCCCCCACAACTTTCTGCATCCCCCGTTTTCCCCTAAAAAATATATTAATAAAAACGGTCTTTCAACGACCCTTTATATTACCATATGCCTCTCAGGATAGCGAAATCTGCCATAGCTCGGCAACTACACATCCGATATTCATGATTTTAGCTACAATCAGTCACAAATGAATCCCTCTAACGGACTGCATCATTAGAATCTTGATTAGATGAGTTTGAAAATGTACTGAAAATGCCATGAACAAAAAAACTTCCACCTTTTATGGTACAAATTGCAAATAACGGTTTTTCTCAGGATCTAGCCAACCGATCTTGATGATTTTGGTGTTTCCTAGTTCTGCTGGATCCCCCACAACTTTCTGCATCCCCCGTTTTCCCCTAAAAAATATATTAATAAAAACGGTCTTTCAACGACCCTTTATATTACCATATGCCTCTCAGGATAGCGAAATCTGCCATAGCTCGGCAACTACACATCCGATATTCATGATTTTAGCTACAATCAGTCACAAATGAATCCCTCTAACGGACTGCATCATTAGAATCTTGATTAGATGAGTTTGAAAATGTACTGAAAATGCCATGAACAAAAAAACTTCCACCTTTTATGGTACAAATTGCAAATAACGGTTTTTCTCAGGATCTAGCCAACCGATCTTGATGATTTTGGTGTTTCCTAGTTCTGCTGGATCCCCCACAACTTTCTGCATCCCCCGTTTTCCCCTAAAAAATATATTAATAAAAACGGTCTTTCAACGACCCTTTATATTACCATATGCCTCTCAGGATAGCGAAATCTGCCATAGCTCGGCAACTACACATCCGATATTCATGATTTTAGCTACAATCAGTCACAAATGAATCCCTCTAACGGACTGCATCATTAGAATCTTGATTAGATGAGTTTGAAAATGTACTGAAAATGCCATGAACAAAAAAACTTCCACCTTTTATGGTACAAATTGCAAATAACGGTTTTTCTCAGGATCTAGCCAACCGATCTTGATGATTTTGGTGTTTCCTAGTTCTGCTGGATCCCCCACAACTTTCTGCATCCCCCGTTTTCCCCTAAAAAATATATTAATAAAAACGGTCTTTCAACGACCCTTTATATTACCATATGCCTCTCAGGATAGCGAAATCTGCCATAGCTCGGCAACTACACATCCGATATTCATGATTTTAGCTACAATCAGTCACAAATGAATCCCTCTAACGGACTGCATCATTAGAATCTTGATTAGATGAGTTTGAAAATGTACTGAAAATGCCATGAACAAAAAAACTTCCACCTTTTATGGTACAAATTGCAAATAACGGTTTTTCTCAGGATCTAGCCAACCGATCTTGATGATTTTGGTGTTTCCTAGTTCTGCTGGATCCCCCACAACTTTCTGCATCCCCCGTTTTCCCCTAAAAAATATATTAATAAAAACGGTCTTTGAACGACCCTCTATATTACCATATGTCTCTCAGGATTGCGAAATCTGCCATAGCTCGGCAACTACACATCCGATATTCATGATTTTGGTTACAATCAGTCACAAATGAATCCCTCTAACGGACTGCATCATTAGAATCTTGATTAGATGAGTTTGAAAATGTACTGAAAATGCCATGAACAAAAAAACTTCCACCTTTTATGGTACAAATTGCAAATAACGGTTTTTCTCAGGATCTAGCCAACCGATCTTGATGATTTTGGTGTTTCCTAGTTCTGCTGGATCCCCCACAACTTTCTGCATCCCCCGTTTTCCCCTAAAAAATATATTAATAAAAACGGTCTTTGAACGACCCTCTATATTACCATATGTCTCTCAGGATTGCGAAATCTGCCATAGCTCGGCAACTACACATCCGATATTCATGATTTTGGTTACAATCAGTCACAAATGAATCCCTCTAACGGACTGCATCATTAGAATCTTGATTAGATGAGTTTGAAAATGTACTGAAAATGCCATGAACAAAAAAACTTCCACCTTTTATGGTACAAATTGCAAATAACGGTTTTTCTCAGGATCTAGCCAACCGATCTTGATGATTTTGGTGTTTCCTAGTTCTGCTGGATCCCCCACAACTTTCTGCATCCCCCGTTTTCCCCTAAAAAATATATTAATAAAAACGGTCTTTGAACGACCCTCTATATTACCATATGTCTCTCAGGATTGCGAAATCTGCCATAGCTCGGCAACTACACATCCGATATTCATGATTTTGGTTACAATCAGTCACAAATGAATCCCTCTAACGGACTGCATCATTAGAATCTTGATTAGATGAGTTTGAAAATGTACTGAAAATGCCATGAACAAAAAAACTTCCACCTTTTATGGTACAAATTGCAAATAACGGTTTTTCTCAGGATCTAGCCAACCGATCTTGATGATTTTGGTGTTTCCTAGTTCTGCTGGATCCCCCACAACTTTCTGCATCCCCCGTTTTCCCCTAAAAAATATATTAATAAAAACGGTCTTTCAACGACCCTTTATATTACCATATGCCTCTCAGGATAGCGAAATCTGCCATAGCTCGGCAACTACACATCCGATATTCATGATTTTAGCTACAATCAGTCACAAATGAATCCCTCTAACGGACTGCATCATTAGAATCTTGATTAGATGAGTTTGAAAATGTACTGAAAATGCCATGAACAAAAAAACTTCCACCTTTTATGGTACAAATTGCAAATAACGGTTTTTCTCAGGATCTAGCCAACCGATCTTGATGATTTTGGTGTTTCCTAGTTCTGCTGGATCCCCCACAACTTTCTGCATCCCCCGTTTTCCCCTAAAAAATATATTAATAAAAACGGTCTTTCAACGACCCTTTATATTACCATATGCCTCTCAGGATAGCGAAATCTGCCATAGCTCGGCAACTACACATCCGATATTCATGATTTTAGCTACAATCAGTCACAAATGAATCCCTCTAACGGACTGCATCATTAGAATCTTGATTAGATGAGTTTGAAAATGTACTGAAAATGCCATGAACAAAAAAACTTCCACCTTTTATGGTACAAATTGCAAATAACGGTTTTTCTCAGGATCTAGCCAACCGATCTTGATGATTTTGGTGTTTCCTAGTTCTGCTGGATCCCCCACAACTTTCTGCATCCCCCGTTTTCCCCTAAAAAATATATTAATAAAAACGGTCTTTCAACGACCCTTTATATTACCATATGCCTCTCAGGATAGCGAAATCTGCCATAGCTCGGCAACTACACATCCGATATTCATGATTTTAGCTACAATCAGTCACAAATGAATCCCTCTAACGGACTGCATCATTAGAATCTTGATTAGATGAGTTTGAAAATGTACTGAAAATGCCATGAACAAAAAAACTTCCACCTTTTATGGTACAAATTGCAAATAACGGTTTTTCTCAGGATCTAGCCAACCGATCTTGATGATTTTGGTGTTTCCTAGTTCTGCTGGATCCCCCACAACTTTCTGCATCCCCCGTTTTCCCCTAAAAAATATATTAATAAAAACGGTCTTTCAACGACCCTTTATATTACCATATGCCTCTCAGGATAGCGAAATCTGCCATAGCTCGGCAACTACACATCCGATATTCATGATTTTAGCTACAATCAGTCACAAATGAATCCCTCTAACGGACTGCATCATTAGAATCTTGATTAGATGAGTTTGAAAATGTACTGAAAATGCCATGAACAAAAAAACTTCCACCTTTTATGGTACAAATTGCAAATAACGGTTTTTCTCAGGATCTAGCCAACCGATCTTGATGATTTTGGTGTTTCCTAGTTCTGCTGGATCCCCCACAACTTTCTGCATCCCCCGTTTTCCCCTAAAAAATATATTAATAAAAACGGTCTTTCAACGACCCTTTATATTACCATATGCCTCTCAGGATAGCGAAATCTGCCATAGCTCGGCAACTACACATCCGATATTCATGATTTTAGCTACAATCAGTCACAAATGAATCCCTCTAACGGACTGCATCATTAGAATCTTGATTAGATGAGTTTGAAAATGTACTGAAAATGCCATGAACAAAAAAACTTCCACCTTTTATGGTACAAATTGCAAATAACGGTTTTTCTCAGGATCTAGCCAACCGATCTTGATGATTTTGGTGTTTCCTAGTTCTGCTGGATCCCCCACAACTTTCTGCATCCCCCGTTTTCCCCTAAAAAATATATTAATAAAAACGGTCTTTCAACGACCCTTTATATTACCATATGCCTCTCAGGATAGCGAAATCTGCCATAGCTCGGCAACTACACATCCGATATTCATGATTTTAGCTACAATCAGTCACAAATGAATCCCTCTAACGGACTGCATCATTAGAATCTTGATTAGATGAGTTTGAAAATGTACTGAAAATGCCATGAACAAAAAAACTTCCACCTTTTATGGTACAAATTGCAAATAACGGTTTTTCTCAGGATCTAGCCAACCGATCTTGATGATTTTGGTGTTTCCTAGTTCTGCTGGATCCCCCACAACTTTCTGCATCCCCCGTTTTCCCCTAAAAAATATATTAATAAAAACGGTCTTTCAACGACCCTTTATATTACCATATGCCTCTCAGGATAGCGAAATCTGCCATAGCTCGGCAACTACACATCCGATATTCATGATTTTAGCTACAATCAGTCACAAATGAATCCCTCTAACGGACTGCATCATTAGAATCTTGATTAGATGAGTTTGAAAATGTACTGAAAATGCCATGAACAAAAAAACTTCCACCTTTTATGGTACAAATTGCAAATAACGGTTTTTCTCAGGATCTAGCCAACCGATCTTGATGATTTTGGTGTTTCCTAGTTCTGCTGGATCCCCCACAACTTTCTGCATCCCCCGTTTTCCCCTAAAAAATATATTAATAAAAACGGTCTTTCAACGACCCTTTATATTACCATATGCCTCTCAGGATAGCGAAATCTGCCATAGCTCGGCAACTACACATCCGATATTCATGATTTTAGCTACAATCAGTCACAAATGAATCCCTCTAACGGACTGCATCATTAGAATCTTGATTAGATGAGTTTGAAAATGTACTGAAAATGCCATGAACAAAAAAACTTCCACCTTTTATGGTACAAATTGCAAATAACGGTTTTTCTCAGGATCTAGCCAACCGATCTTGATGATTTTGGTGTTTCCTAGTTCTGCTGGATCCCCCACAACTTTCTGCATCCCCCGTTTTCCCCTAAAAAATATATTAATAAAAACGGTCTTTCAACGACCCTTTATATTACCATATGCCTCTCAGGATAGCGAAATCTGCCATAGCTCGGCAACTACACATCCGATATTCATGATTTTAGCTACAATCAGTCACAAATGAATCCCTCTAACGGACTGCATCATTAGAATCTTGATTAGATGAGTTTGAAAATGTACTGAAAATGCCATGAACAAAAAAACTTCCACCTTTTATGGTACAAATTGCAAATAACGGTTTTTCTCAGGATCTAGCCAACCGATCTTGATGATTTTGGTGTTTCCTAGTTCTGCTGGATCCCCCACAACTTTCTGCATCCCCCGTTTTCCCCTAAAAAATATATTAATAAAAACGGTCTTTCAACGACCCTTTATATTACCATATGCCTCTCAGGATAGCGAAATCTGCCATAGCTCGGCAACTACACATCCGATATTCATGATTTTAGCTACAATCAGTCACAAATGAATCCCTCTAACGGACTGCATCATTAGAATCTTGATTAGATGAGTTTGAAAATGTACTGAAAATGCCATGAACAAAAAAACTTCCACCTTTTATGGTACAAATTGCAAATAACGGTTTTTCTCAGGATCTAGCCAACCGATCTTGATGATTTTGGTGTTTCCTAGTTCTGCTGGATCCCCCACAACTTTCTGCATCCCCCGTTTTCCCCTAAAAAATATATTAATAAAAACGGTCTTTCAACGACCCTTTATATTACCATATGCCTCTCAGGATAGCGAAATCTGCCATAGCTCGGCAACTACACATCCGATATTCATGATTTTAGCTACAATCAGTCACAAATGAATCCCTCTAACGGACTGCATCATTAGAATCTTGATTAGATGAGTTTGAAAATGTACTGAAAATGCCATGAACAAAAAAACTTCCACCTTTTATGGTACAAATTGCAAATAACGGTTTTTCTCAGGATCTAGCCAACCGATCTTGATGATTTTGGTGTTTCCTAGTTCTGCTGGATCCCCCACAACTTTCTGCATCCCCCGTTTTCCCCTAAAAAATATATTAATAAAAACGGTCTTTCAACGACCCTTTATATTACCATATGCCTCTCAGGATAGCGAAATCTGCCATAGCTCGGCAACTACACATCCGATATTCATGATTTTAGCTACAATCAGTCACAAATGAATCCCTCTAACGGACTGCATCATTAGAATCTTGATTAGATGAGTTTGAAAATGTACTGAAAATGCCATGAACAAAAAAACTTCCACCTTTTATGGTACAAATTGCAAATAACGGTTTTTCTCAGGATCTAGCCAACCGATCTTGATGATTTTGGTGTTTCCTAGTTCTGCTGGATCCCCCACAACTTTCTGCATCCCCCGTTTTCCCCTAAAAAATATATTAATAAAAACGGTCTTTCAACGACCCTTTATATTACCATATGCCTCTCAGGATAGCGAAATCTGCCATAGCTCGGCAACTACACATCCGATATTCATGATTTTAGCTACAATCAGTCACAAATGAATCCCTCTAACGGACTGCATCATTAGAATCTTGATTAGATGAGTTTGAAAATGTACTGAAAATGCCATGAACAAAAAAACTTCCACCTTTTATGGTACAAATTGCAAATAACGGTTTTTCTCAGGATCTAGCCAACCGATCTTGATGATTTTGGTGTTTCCTAGTTCTGCTGGATCCCCCACAACTTTCTGCATCCCCCGTTTTCCCCTAAAAAATATATTAATAAAAACGGTCTTTCAACGACCCTTTATATTACCATATGCCTCTCAGGATAGCGAAATCTGCCATAGCTCGGCAACTACACATCCGATATTCATGATTTTAGCTACAATCAGTCACAAATGAATCCCTCTAACGGACTGCATCATTAGAATCTTGATTAGATGAGTTTGAAAATGTACTGAAAATGCCATGAACAAAAAAACTTCCACCTTTTATGGTACAAATTGCAAATAACGGTTTTTCTCAGGATCTAGCCAACCGATCTTGATGATTTTGGTGTTTCCTAGTTCTGCTGGATCCCCCACAACTTTCTGCATCCCCCGTTTTCCCCTAAAAAATATATTAATAAAAACGGTCTTTCAACGACCCTTTATATTACCATATGCCTCTCAGGATAGCGAAATCTGCCATAGCTCGGCAACTACACATCCGATATTCATGATTTTAGCTACAATCAGTCACAAATGAATCCCTCTAACGGACTGCATCATTAGAATCTTGATTAGATGAGTTTGAAAATGTACTGAAAATGCCATGAACAAAAAAACTTCCACCTTTTATGGTACAAATTGCAAATAACGGTTTTTCTCAGGATCTAGCCAACCGATCTTGATGATTTTGGTGTTTCCTAGTTCTGCTGGATCCCCCACAACTTTCTGCATCCCCCGTTTTCCCCTAAAAAATATATTAATAAAAACGGTCTTTCAACGACCCTTTATATTACCATATGCCTCTCAGGATAGCGAAATCTGCCATAGCTCGGCAACTACACATCCGATATTCATGATTTTAGCTACAATCAGTCACAAATGAATCCCTCTAACGGACTGCATCATTAGAATCTTGATTAGATGAGTTTGAAAATGTACTGAAAATGCCATGAACAAAAAAACTTCCACCTTTTATGGTACAAATTGCAAATAACGGTTTTTCTCAGGATCTAGCCAACCGATCTTGATGATTTTGGTGTTTCCTAGTTCTGCTGGATCCCCCACAACTTTCTGCATCCCCCGTTTTCCCCTAAAAAATATATTAATAAAAACGGTCTTTCAACGACCCTTTATATTACCATATGCCTCTCAGGATAGCGAAATCTGCCATAGCTCGGCAACTACACATCCGATATTCATGATTTTAGCTACAATCAGTCACAAATGAATCCCTCTAACGGACTGCATCATTAGAATCTTGATTAGATGAGTTTGAAAATGTACTGAAAATGCCATGAACAAAAAAACTTCCACCTTTTATGGTACAAATTGCAAATAACGGTTTTTCTCAGGATCTAGCCAACCGATCTTGATGATTTTGGTGTTTCCTAGTTCTGCTGGATCCCCCACAACTTTCTGCATCCCCCGTTTTCCCCTAAAAAATATATTAATAAAAACGGTCTTTCAACGACCCTTTATATTACCATATGCCTCTCAGGATAGCGAAATCTGCCATAGCTCGGCAACTACACATCCGATATTCATGATTTTAGCTACAATCAGTCACAAATGAATCCCTCTAACGGACTGCATCATTAGAATCTTGATTAGATGAGTTTGAAAATGTACTGAAAATGCCATGAACAAAAAAACTTCCACCTTTTATGGTACAAATTGCAAATAACGGTTTTTCTCAGGATCTAGCCAACCGATCTTGATGATTTTGGTGTTTCCTAGTTCTGCTGGATCCCCCACAACTTTCTGCATCCCCCGTTTTCCCCTAAAAAATATATTAATAAAAACGGTCTTTCAACGACCCTTTATATTACCATATGCCTCTCAGGATAGCGAAATCTGCCATAGCTCGGCAACTACACATCCGATATTCATGATTTTAGCTACAATCAGTCACAAATGAATCCCTCTAACGGACTGCATCATTAGAATCTTGATTAGATGAGTTTGAAAATGTACTGAAAATGCCATGAACAAAAAAACTTCCACCTTTTATGGTACAAATTGCAAATAACGGTTTTTCTCAGGATCTAGCCAACCGATCTTGATGATTTTGGTGTTTCCTAGTTCTGCTGGATCCCCCACAACTTTCTGCATCCCCCGTTTTCCCCTAAAAAATATATTAATAAAAACGGTCTTTCAACGACCCTTTATATTACCATATGCCTCTCAGGATAGCGAAATCTGCCATAGCTCGGCAACTACACATCCGATATTCATGATTTTAGCTACAATCAGTCACAAATGAATCCCTCTAACGGACTGCATCATTAGAATCTTGATTAGATGAGTTTGAAAATGTACTGAAAATGCCATGAACAAAAAAACTTCCACCTTTTATGGTACAAATTGCAAATAACGGTTTTTCTCAGGATCTAGCCAACCGATCTTGATGATTTTGGTGTTTCCTAGTTCTGCTGGATCCCCCACAACTTTCTGCATCCCCCGTTTTCCCCTAAAAAATATATTAATAAAAACGGTCTTTCAACGACCCTTTATATTACCATATGCCTCTCAGGATAGCGAAATCTGCCATAGCTCGGCAACTACACATCCGATATTCATGATTTTAGCTACAATCAGTCACAAATGAATCCCTCTAACGGACTGCATCATTAGAATCTTGATTAGATGAGTTTGAAAATGTACTGAAAATGCCATGAACAAAAAAACTTCCACCTTTTATGGTACAAATTGCAAATAACGGTTTTTCTCAGGATCTAGCCAACCGATCTTGATGATTTTGGTGTTTCCTAGTTCTGCTGGATCCCCCACAACTTTCTGCATCCCCCGTTTTCCCCTAAAAAATATATTAATAAAAACGGTCTTTCAACGACCCTTTATATTACCATATGCCTCTCAGGATAGCGAAATCTGCCATAGCTCGGCAACTACACATCCGATATTCATGATTTTAGCTACAATCAGTCACAAATGAATCCCTCTAACGGACTGCATCATTAGAATCTTGATTAGATGAGTTTGAAAATGTACTGAAAATGCCATGAACAAAAAAACTTCCACCTTTTATGGTACAAATTGCAAATAACGGTTTTTCTCAGGATCTAGCCAACCGATCTTGATGATTTTGGTGTTTCCTAGTTCTGCTGGATCCCCCACAACTTTCTGCATCCCCCGTTTTCCCCTAAAAAATATATTAATAAAAACGGTCTTTCAACGACCCTTTATATTACCATATGCCTCTCAGGATAGCGAAATCTGCCATAGCTCGGCAACTACACATCCGATATTCATGATTTTAGCTACAATCAGTCACAAATGAATCCCTCTAACGGACTGCATCATTAGAATCTTGATTAGATGAGTTTGAAAATGTACTGAAAATGCCATGAACAAAAAAACTTCCACCTTTTATGGTACAAATTGCAAATAACGGTTTTTCTCAGGATCTAGCCAACCGATCTTGATGATTTTGGTGTTTCCTAGTTCTGCTGGATCCCCCACAACTTTCTGCATCCCCCGTTTTCCCCTAAAAAATATATTAATAAAAACGGTCTTTCAACGACCCTTTATATTACCATATGCCTCTCAGGATAGCGAAATCTGCCATAGCTCGGCAACTACACATCCGATATTCATGATTTTAGCTACAATCAGTCACAAATGAATCCCTCTAACGGACTGCATCATTAGAATCTTGATTAGATGAGTTTGAAAATGTACTGAAAATGCCATGAACAAAAAAACTTCCACCTTTTATGGTACAAATTGCAAATAACGGTTTTTCTCAGGATCTAGCCAACCGATCTTGATGATTTTGGTGTTTCCTAGTTCTGCTGGATCCCCCACAACTTTCTGCATCCCCCGTTTTCCCCTAAAAAATATATTAATAAAAACGGTCTTTCAACGACCCTTTATATTACCATATGCCTCTCAGGATAGCGAAATCTGCCATAGCTCGGCAACTACACATCCGATATTCATGATTTTAGCTACAATCAGTCACAAATGAATCCCTCTAACGGACTGCATCATTAGAATCTTGATTAGATGAGTTTGAAAATGTACTGAAAATGCCATGAACAAAAAAACTTCCACCTTTTATGGTACAAATTGCAAATAACGGTTTTTCTCAGGATCTAGCCAACCGATCTTGATGATTTTGGTGTTTCCTAGTTCTGCTGGATCCCCCACAACTTTCTGCATCCCCCGTTTTCCCCTAAAAAATATATTAATAAAAACGGTCTTTCAACGACCCTTTATATTACCATATGCCTCTCAGGATAGCGAAATCTGCCATAGCTCGGCAACTACACATCCGATATTCATGATTTTAGCTACAATCAGTCACAAATGAATCCCTCTAACGGACTGCATCATTAGAATCTTGATTAGATGAGTTTGAAAATGTACTGAAAATGCCATGAACAAAAAAACTTCCACCTTTTATGGTACAAATTGCAAATAACGGTTTTTCTCAGGATCTAGCCAACCGATCTTGATGATTTTGGTGTTTCCTAGTTCTGCTGGATCCCCCACAACTTTCTGCATCCCCCGTTTTCCCCTAAAAAATATATTAATAAAAACGGTCTTTCAACGACCCTTTATATTACCATATGCCTCTCAGGATAGCGAAATCTGCCATAGCTCGGCCTACACATCCGATATTCATGATTTTAGCTACAATCAGTCACAAATGAATCCCTCTAACGGACTGCATCATTAGAATCTTGATTAGATGAGTTTGAAAATGTACTGAAAATGCCATGAACAAAAAAACTTCCACCTTTTATGGTACAAATTGCAAATAACGGTTTTTCTCAGGATCTAGCCAACCGATCTTGATGATTTTGGTGTTTCCTAGTTCTGCTGGATCCCCCACAACTTTCTGCATCCCCCGTTTTCCCCTAAAAAATATATTAATAAAAACGGTCTTTCAACGACCCTTTATATTACCATATGCCTCTCAGGATAGCGAAATCTGCCATAGCTCGGCAACTACACATCCGATATTCATGATTTTAGCTACAATCAGTCACAAATGAATCCCTCTAACGGACTGCATCATTAGAATCTTGATTAGATGAGTTTGAAAATGTACTGAAAATGCCATGAACAAAAAAACTTCCACCTTTTATGGTACAAATTGCAAATAACGGTTTTTCTCAGGATCTAGCCAACCGATCTTGATGATTTTGGTGTTTCCTAGTTCTGCTGGATCCCCCACAACTTTCTGCATCCCCCGTTTTCCCCTAAAAAATATATTAATAAAAACGGTCTTTCAACGACCCTTTATATTACCATATGCCTCTCAGGATAGCGAAATCTGCCATAGCTCGGCAACTACACATCCGATATTCATGATTTTAGCTACAATCAGTCACAAATGAATCCCTCTAACGGACTGCATCATTAGAATCTTGATTAGATGAGTTTGAAAATGTACTGAAAATGCCATGAACAAAAAAACTTCCACCTTTTATGGTACAAATTGCAAATAACGGTTTTTCTCAGGATCTAGCCAACCGATCTTGATGATTTTGGTGTTTCCTAGTTCTGCTGGATCCCCCACAACTTTCTGCATCCCCCGTTTTCCCCTAAAAAATATATTAATAAAAACGGTCTTTCAACGACCCTTTATATTACCATATGCCTCTCAGGATAGCGAAATCTGCCATAGCTCGGCAACTACACATCCGATATTCATGATTTTAGCTACAATCAGTCACAAATGAATCCCTCTAACGGACTGCATCATTAGAATCTTGATTAGATGAGTTTGAAAATGTACTGAAAATGCCATGAACAAAAAAACTTCCACCTTTTATGGTACAAATTGCAAATAACGGTTTTTCTCAGGATCTAGCCAACCGATCTTGATGATTTTGGTGTTTCCTAGTTCTGCTGGATCCCCCACAACTTTCTGCATCCCCCGTTTTCCCCTAAAAAATATATTAATAAAAACGGTCTTTCAACGACCCTTTATATTACCATATGCCTCTCAGGATAGCGAAATCTGCCATAGCTCGGCAACTACACATCCGATATTCATGATTTTAGCTACAATCAGTCACAAATGAATCCCTCTAACGGACTGCATCATTAGAATCTTGATTAGATGAGTTTGAAAATGTACTGAAAATGCCATGAACAAAAAAACTTCCACCTTTTATGGTACAAATTGCAAATAACGGTTTTTCTCAGGATCTAGCCAACCGATCTTGATGATTTTGGTGTTTCCTAGTTCTGCTGGATCCCCCACAACTTTCTGCATCCCCCGTTTTCCCCTAAAAAATATATTAATAAAAACGGTCTTTCAACGACCCTTTATATTACCATATGCCTCTCAGGATAGCGAAATCTGCCATAGCTCGGCAACTACACATCCGATATTCATGATTTTAGCTACAATCAGTCACAAATGAATCCCTCTAACGGACTGCATCATTAGAATCTTGATTAGATGAGTTTGAAAATGTACTGAAAATGCCATGAACAAAAAAACTTCCACCTTTTATGGTACAAATTGCAAATAACGGTTTTTCTCAGGATCTAGCCAACCGATCTTGATGATTTTGGTGTTTCCTAGTTCTGCTGGATCCCCCACAACTTTCTGCATCCCCCGTTTTCCCCTAAAAAATATATTAATAAAAACGGTCTTTCAACGACCCTTTATATTACCATATGCCTCTCAGGATAGCGAAATCTGCCATAGCTCGGCAACTACACATCCGATATTCATGATTTTAGCTACAATCAGTCACAAATGAATCCCTCTAACGGACTGCATCATTAGAATCTTGATTAGATGAGTTTGAAAATGTACTGAAAATGCCATGAACAAAAAAACTTCCACCTTTTATGGTACAAATTGCAAATAACGGTTTTTCTCAGGATCTAGCCAACCGATCTTGATGATTTTGGTGTTTCCTAGTTCTGCTGGATCCCCCACAACTTTCTGCATCCCCCGTTTTCCCCTAAAAAATATATTAATAAAAACGGTCTTTCAACGACCCTTTATATTACCATATGCCTCTCAGGATAGCGAAATCTGCCATAGCTCGGCAACTACACATCCGATATTCATGATTTTAGCTACAATCAGTCACAAATGAATCCCTCTAACGGACTGCATCATTAGAATCTTGATTAGATGAGTTTGAAAATGTACTGAAAATGCCATGAACAAAAAAACTTCCACCTTTTATGGTACAAATTGCAAATAACGGTTTTTCTCAGGATCTAGCCAACCGATCTTGATGATTTTGGTGTTTCCTAGTTCTGCTGGATCCCCCACAACTTTCTGCATCCCCCGTTTTCCCCTAAAAAATATATTAATAAAAACGGTCTTTCAACGACCCTTTATATTACCATATGCCTCTCAGGATAGCGAAATCTGCCATAGCTCGGCAACTACACATCCGATATTCATGATTTTAGCTACAATCAGTCACAAATGAATCCCTCTAACGGACTGCATCATTAGAATCTTGATTAGATGAGTTTGAAAATGTACTGAAAATGCCATGAACAAAAAAACTTCCACCTTTTATGGTACAAATTGCAAATAACGGTTTTTCTCAGGATCTAGCCAACCGATCTTGATGATTTTGGTGTTTCCTAGTTCTGCTGGATCCCCCACAACTTTCTGCATCCCCCGTTTTCCCCTAAAAAATATATTAATAAAAACGGTCTTTCAACGACCCTTTATATTACCATATGCCTCTCAGGATAGCGAAATCTGCCATAGCTCGGCAACTACACATCCGATATTCATGATTTTAGCTACAATCAGTCACAAATGAATCCCTCTAACGGACTGCATCATTAGAATCTTGATTAGATGAGTTTGAAAATGTACTGAAAATGCCATGAACAAAAAAACTTCCACCTTTTATGGTACAAATTGCAAATAACGGTTTTTCTCAGGATCTAGCCAACCGATCTTGATGATTTTGGTGTTTCCTAGTTCTGCTGGATCCCCCACAACTTTCTGCATCCCCCGTTTTCCCCTAAAAAATATATTAATAAAAACGGTCTTTCAACGACCCTTTATATTACCATATGCCTCTCAGGATAGCGAAATCTGCCATAGCTCGGCAACTACACATCCGATATTCATGATTTTAGCTACAATCAGTCACAAATGAATCCCTCTAACGGACTGCATCATTAGAATCTTGATTAGATGAGTTTGAAAATGTACTGAAAATGCCATGAACAAAAAAACTTCCACCTTTTATGGTACAAATTGCAAATAACGGTTTTTCTCAGGATCTAGCCAACCGATCTTGATGATTTTGGTGTTTCCTAGTTCTGCTGGATCCCCCACAACTTTCTGCATCCCCCGTTTTCCCCTAAAAAATATATTAATAAAAACGGTCTTTCAACGACCCTTTATATTACCATATGCCTCTCAGGATAGCGAAATCTGCCATAGCTCGGCAACTACACATCCGATATTCATGATTTTAGCTACAATCAGTCACAAATGAATCCCTCTAACGGACTGCATCATTAGAATCTTGATTAGATGAGTTTGAAAATGTACTGAAAATGCCATGAACAAAAAAACTTCCACCTTTTATGGTACAAATTGCAAATAACGGTTTTTCTCAGGATCTAGCCAACCGATCTTGATGATTTTGGTGTTTCCTAGTTCTGCTGGATCCCCCACAACTTTCTGCATCCCCCGTTTTCCCCTAAAAAATATATTAATAAAAACGGTCTTTCAACGACCCTTTATATTACCATATGCCTCTCAGGATAGCGAAATCTGCCATAGCTCGGCAACTACACATCCGATATTCATGATTTTAGCTACAATCAGTCACAAATGAATCCCTCTAACGGACTGCATCATTAGAATCTTGATTAGATGAGTTTGAAAATGTACTGAAAATGCCATGAACAAAAAAACTTCCACCTTTTATGGTACAAATTGCAAATAACGGTTTTTCTCAGGATCTAGCCAACCGATCTTGATGATTTTGGTGTTTCCTAGTTCTGCTGGATCCCCCACAACTTTCTGCATCCCCCGTTTTCCCCTAAAAAATATATTAATAAAAACGGTCTTTCAACGACCCTTTATATTACCATATGCCTCTCAGGATAGCGAAATCTGCCATAGCTCGGCAACTACACATCCGATATTCATGATTTTAGCTACAATCAGTCACAAATGAATCCCTCTAACGGACTGCATCATTAGAATCTTGATTAGATGAGTTTGAAAATGTACTGAAAATGCCATGAACAAAAAAACTTCCACCTTTTATGGTA
This sequence comes from Platycheirus albimanus, assembly GCA_916050605.2. NCBI lineage: Eukaryota > Metazoa > Arthropoda > Insecta > Diptera > Syrphidae > Platycheirus > Platycheirus albimanus. The sequence continues at coordinate 7,003 of OU696696.1, read as the reverse complement.
CAAATTGCAAATAACGGTTTTTCTCAGGATCTAGCCAACCGATCTTGATGATTTTGGTGTTTCCTAGTTCTGCTGGATCCCCCACAACTTTCTGCATCCCCCGTTTTCCCCTAAAAAATATATTAATAAAAACGGTCTTTCAACGACCCTTTATATTACCATATGCCTCTCAGGATAGCGAAATCTGCCATAGCTCGGCAACTACACATCCGATATTCATGATTTTAGCTACAATCAGTCACAAATGAATCCCTCTAACGGACTGCATCATTAGAATCTTGATTAGATGAGTTTGAAAATGTACTGAAAATGCCATGAACAAAAAAACTTCCACCTTTTATGGTACAAATTGCAAATAACGGTTTTTCTCAGGATCTAGCCAACCGATCTTGATGATTTTGGTGTTTCCTAGTTCTGCTGGATCCCCCACAACTTTCTGCATCCCCCGTTTTCCCCTAAAAAATATATTAATAAAAACGGTCTTTCAACGACCCTTTATATTACCATATGCCTCTCAGGATAGCGAAATCTGCCATAGCTCGGCAACTACACATCCGATATTCATGATTTTAGCTACAATCAGTCACAAATGAATCCCTCTAACGGACTGCATCATTAGAATCTTGATTAGATGAGTTTGAAAATGTACTGAAAATGCCATGAACAAAAAAACTTCCACCTTTTATGGTACAAATTGCAAATAACGGTTTTTCTCAGGATCTAGCCAACCGATCTTGATGATTTTGGTGTTTCCTAGTTCTGCTGGATCCCCCACAACTTTCTGCATCCCCCGTTTTCCCCTAAAAAATATATTAATAAAAACGGTCTTTCAACGACCCTTTATATTACCATATGCCTCTCAGGATAGCGAAATCTGCCATAGCTCGGCAACTACACATCCGATATTCATGATTTTAGCTACAATCAGTCACAAATGAATCCCTCTAACGGACTGCATCATTAGAATCTTGATTAGATGAGTTTGAAAATGTACTGAAAATGCCATGAACAAAAAAACTTCCACCTTTTATGGTACAAATTGCAAATAACGGTTTTTCTCAGGATCTAGCCAACCGATCTTGATGATTTTGGTGTTTCCTAGTTCTGCTGGATCCCCCACAACTTTCTGCATCCCCCGTTTTCCCCTAAAAAATATATTAATAAAAACGGTCTTTCAACGACCCTTTATATTACCATATGCCTCTCAGGATAGCGAAATCTGCCATAGCTCGGCAACTACACATCCGATATTCATGATTTTAGCTACAATCAGTCACAAATGAATCCCTCTAACGGACTGCATCATTAGAATCTTGATTAGATGAGTTTGAAAATGTACTGAAAATGCCATGAACAAAAAAACTTCCACCTTTTATGGTACAAATTGCAAATAACGGTTTTTCTCAGGATCTAGCCAACCGATCTTGATGATTTTGGTGTTTCCTAGTTCTGCTGGATCCCCCACAACTTTCTGCATCCCCCGTTTTCCCCTAAAAAATATATTAATAAAAACGGTCTTTCAACGACCCTTTATATTACCATATGCCTCTCAGGATAGCGAAATCTGCCATAGCTCGGCAACTACACATCCGATATTCATGATTTTAGCTACAATCAGTCACAAATGAATCCCTCTAACGGACTGCATCATTAGAATCTTGATTAGATGAGTTTGAAAATGTACTGAAAATGCCATGAACAAAAAAACTTCCACCTTTTATGGTACAAATTGCAAATAACGGTTTTTCTCAGGATCTAGCCAACCGATCTTGATGATTTTGGTGTTTCCTAGTTCTGCTGGATCCCCCACAACTTTCTGCATCCCCCGTTTTCCCCTAAAAAATATATTAATAAAAACGGTCTTTCAACGACCCTTTATATTACCATATGCCTCTCAGGATAGCGAAATCTGCCATAGCTCGGCAACTACACATCCGATATTCATGATTTTAGCTACAATCAGTCACAAATGAATCCCTCTAACGGACTGCATCATTAGAATCTTGATTAGATGAGTTTGAAAATGTACTGAAAATGCCATGAACAAAAAAACTTCCACCTTTTATGGTACAAATTGCAAATAACGGTTTTTCTCAGGATCTAGCCAACCGATCTTGATGATTTTGGTGTTTCCTAGTTCTGCTGGATCCCCCACAACTTTCTGCATCCCCCGTTTTCCCCTAAAAAATATATTAATAAAAACGGTCTTTCAACGACCCTTTATATTACCATATGCCTCTCAGGATAGCGAAATCTGCCATAGCTCGGCAACTACACATCCGATATTCATGATTTTAGCTACAATCAGTCACAAATGAATCCCTCTAACGGACTGCATCATTAGAATCTTGATTAGATGAGTTTGAAAATGTACTGAAAATGCCATGAACAAAAAAACTTCCACCTTTTATGGTACAAATTGCAAATAACGGTTTTTCTCAGGATCTAGCCAACCGATCTTGATGATTTTGGTGTTTCCTAGTTCTGCTGGATCCCCCACAACTTTCTGCATCCCCCGTTTTCCCCTAAAAAATATATTAATAAAAACGGTCTTTCAACGACCCTTTATATTACCATATGCCTCTCAGGATAGCGAAATCTGCCATAGCTCGGCAACTACACATCCGATATTCATGATTTTAGCTACAATCAGTCACAAATGAATCCCTCTAACGGACTGCATCATTAGAATCTTGATTAGATGAGTTTGAAAATGTACTGAAAATGCCATGAACAAAAAAACTTCCACCTTTTATGGTACAAATTGCAAATAACGGTTTTTCTCAGGATCTAGCCAACCGATCTTGATGATTTTGGTGTTTCCTAGTTCTGCTGGATCCCCCACAACTTTCTGCATCCCCCGTTTTCCCCTAAAAAATATATTAATAAAAACGGTCTTTCAACGACCCTTTATATTACCATATGCCTCTCAGGATAGCGAAATCTGCCATAGCTCGGCAACTACACATCCGATATTCATGATTTTAGCTACAATCAGTCACAAATGAATCCCTCTAACGGACTGCATCATTAGAATCTTGATTAGATGAGTTTGAAAATGTACTGAAAATGCCATGAACAAAAAAACTTCCACCTTTTATGGTACAAATTGCAAATAACGGTTTTTCTCAGGATCTAGCCAACCGATCTTGATGATTTTGGTGTTTCCTAGTTCTGCTGGATCCCCCACAACTTTCTGCATCCCCCGTTTTCCCCTAAAAAATATATTAATAAAAACGGTCTTTCAACGACCCTTTATATTACCATATGCCTCTCAGGATAGCGAAATCTGCCATAGCTCGGCAACTACACATCCGATATTCATGATTTTAGCTACAATCAGTCACAAATGAATCCCTCTAACGGACTGCATCATTAGAATCTTGATTAGATGAGTTTGAAAATGTACTGAAAATGCCATGAACAAAAAAACTTCCACCTTTTATGGTACAAATTGCAAATAACGGTTTTTCTCAGGATCTAGCCAACCGATCTTGATGATTTTGGTGTTTCCTAGTTCTGCTGGATCCCCCACAACTTTCTGCATCCCCCGTTTTCCCCTAAAAAATATATTAATAAAAACGGTCTTTCAACGACCCTTTATATTACCATATGCCTCTCAGGATAGCGAAATCTGCCATAGCTCGGCAACTACACATCCGATATTCATGATTTTAGCTACAATCAGTCACAAATGAATCCCTCTAACGGACTGCATCATTAGAATCTTGATTAGATGAGTTTGAAAATGTACTGAAAATGCCATGAACAAAAAAACTTCCACCTTTTATGGTACAAATTGCAAATAACGGTTTTTCTCAGGATCTAGCCAACCGATCTTGATGATTTTGGTGTTTCCTAGTTCTGCTGGATCCCCCACAACTTTCTGCATCCCCCGTTTTCCCCTAAAAAATATATTAATAAAAACGGTCTTTCAACGACCCTTTATATTACCATATGCCTCTCAGGATAGCGAAATCTGCCATAGCTCGGCAACTACACATCCGATATTCATGATTTTAGCTACAATCAGTCACAAATGAATCCCTCTAACGGACTGCATCATTAGAATCTTGATTAGATGAGTTTGAAAATGTACTGAAAATGCCATGAACAAAAAAACTTCCACCTTTTATGGTACAAATTGCAAATAACGGTTTTTCTCAGGATCTAGCCAACCGATCTTGATGATTTTGGTGTTTCCTAGTTCTGCTGGATCCCCCACAACTTTCTGCATCCCCCGTTTTCCCCTAAAAAATATATTAATAAAAACGGTCTTTCAACGACCCTTTATATTACCATATGCCTCTCAGGATAGCGAAATCTGCCATAGCTCGGCAACTACACATCCGATATTCATGATTTTAGCTACAATCAGTCACAAATGAATCCCTCTAACGGACTGCATCATTAGAATCTTGATTAGATGAGTTTGAAAATGTACTGAAAATGCCATGAACAAAAAAACTTCCACCTTTTATGGTACAAATTGCAAATAACGGTTTTTCTCAGGATCTAGCCAACCGATCTTGATGATTTTGGTGTTTCCTAGTTCTGCTGGATCCCCCACAACTTTCTGCATCCCCCGTTTTCCCCTAAAAAATATATTAATAAAAACGGTCTTTCAACGACCCTTTATATTACCATATGCCTCTCAGGATAGCGAAATCTGCCATAGCTCGGCAACTACACATCCGATATTCATGATTTTAGCTACAATCAGTCACAAATGAATCCCTCTAACGGACTGCATCATTAGAATCTTGATTAGATGAGTTTGAAAATGTACTGAAAATGCCATGAACAAAAAAACTTCCACCTTTTATGGTACAAATTGCAAATAACGGTTTTTCTCAGGATCTAGCCAACCGATCTTGATGATTTTGGTGTTTCCTAGTTCTGCTGGATCCCCCACAACTTTCTGCATCCCCCGTTTTCCCCTAAAAAATATATTAATAAAAACGGTCTTTCAACGACCCTTTATATTACCATATGCCTCTCAGGATAGCGAAATCTGCCATAGCTCGGCAACTACACATCCGATATTCATGATTTTAGCTACAATCAGTCACAAATGAATCCCTCTAACGGACTGCATCATTAGAATCTTGATTAGATGAGTTTGAAAATGTACTGAAAATGCCATGAACAAAAAAACTTCCACCTTTTATGGTACAAATTGCAAATAACGGTTTTTCTCAGGATCTAGCCAACCGATCTTGATGATTTTGGTGTTTCCTAGTTCTGCTGGATCCCCCACAACTTTCTGCATCCCCCGTTTTCCCCTAAAAAATATATTAATAAAAACGGTCTTTCAACGACCCTTTATATTACCATATGCCTCTCAGGATAGCGAAATCTGCCATAGCTCGGCAACTACACATCCGATATTCATGATTTTAGCTACAATCAGTCACAAATGAATCCCTCTAACGGACTGCATCATTAGAATCTTGATTAGATGAGTTTGAAAATGTACTGAAAATGCCATGAACAAAAAAACTTCCACCTTTTATGGTACAAATTGCAAATAACGGTTTTTCTCAGGATCTAGCCAACCGATCTTGATGATTTTGGTGTTTCCTAGTTCTGCTGGATCCCCCACAACTTTCTGCATCCCCCGTTTTCCCCTAAAAAATATATTAATAAAAACGGTCTTTCAACGACCCTTTATATTACCATATGCCTCTCAGGATAGCGAAATCTGCCATAGCTCGGCAACTACACATCCGATATTCATGATTTTAGCTACAATCAGTCACAAATGAATCCCTCTAACGGACTGCATCATTAGAATCTTGATTAGATGAGTTTGAAAATGTACTGAAAATGCCATGAACAAAAAAACTTCCACCTTTTATGGTACAAATTGCAAATAACGGTTTTTCTCAGGATCTAGCCAACCGATCTTGATGATTTTGGTGTTTCCTAGTTCTGCTGGATCCCCCACAACTTTCTGCATCCCCCGTTTTCCCCTAAAAAATATATTAATAAAAACGGTCTTTCAACGACCCTTTATATTACCATATGCCTCTCAGGATAGCGAAATCTGCCATAGCTCGGCAACTACACATCCGATATTCATGATTTTAGCTACAATCAGTCACAAATGAATCCCTCTAACGGACTGCATCATTAGAATCTTGATTAGATGAGTTTGAAAATGTACTGAAAATGCCATGAACAAAAAAACTTCCACCTTTTATGGTACAAATTGCAAATAACGGTTTTTCTCAGGATCTAGCCAACCGATCTTGATGATTTTGGTGTTTCCTAGTTCTGCTGGATCCCCCACAACTTTCTGCATCCCCCGTTTTCCCCTAAAAAATATATTAATAAAAACGGTCTTTCAACGACCCTTTATATTACCATATGCCTCTCAGGATAGCGAAATCTGCCATAGCTCGGCAACTACACATCCGATATTCATGATTTTAGCTACAATCAGTCACAAATGAATCCCTCTAACGGACTGCATCATTAGAATCTTGATTAGATGAGTTTGAAAATGTACTGAAAATGCCATGAACAAAAAAACTTCCACCTTTTATGGTACAAATTGCAAATAACGGTTTTTCTCAGGATCTAGCCAACCGATCTTGATGATTTTGGTGTTTCCTAGTTCTGCTGGATCCCCCACAACTTTCTGCATCCCCCGTTTTCCCCTAAAAAATATATTAATAAAAACGGTCTTTGAACGACCCTCTATATTACCATATGCCTCTCAGGATAGCGAAATCTGCCATAGCTCGGCAACTACACATCCGATATTCATGATTTTAGCTACAATCAGTCACAAATGAATCCCTCTAACGGACTGCATCATTAGAATCTTGATTAGATGAGTTTGAAAATGTACTGAAAATGCCATGAACAAAAAAACTTCCACCTTTTATGGTACAAATTGCAAATAACGGTTTTTCTCAGGATCTAGCCAACCGATCTTGATGATTTTGGTGTTTCCTAGTTCTGCTGGATCCCCCACAACTTTCTGCATCCCCCG